>JACGWO010000006.1:34695140-37095140 GCA_034509735.1 Sesamum alatum
GGGGCCGACTTCGCATCGCCCCCTTCTGAAAGGGCGACCGCTGTCGCCCCCATCTACGGGGCGACGGCGGAATCGCGAGGCGACGTTGCGTCGCCCCCTTTGCGCTAGGTGATGGCGAAATCGCGAGGCGACGGTGTTGCTGCCCACAGAGGCGGCGGCGGCCGCCTCTGTTATTACATATATAATAATATATATATGTATATATATAAATAAATAATATATTTTTAAATTACTTGAGATCTGAGTCGTTCATTTTTGAGTGATTGAAGATCAATGGCTATGGTAAGAAGGGTATAACGGGCAATTCGATCAAAATTTTAACACCGTTAGTGACAACTAACGGAAGGGGAAAGTGTGCATTATTTTGCAAAACACGGGGGATTTTTTGCCTATTTTTTTAACACTAGGGAGTTTTTGGCTAAATTATTAAAACATAGGGGGGTTTTATGCAATTTATCCTTTCTTTTAAGTACAACCAACTCCGGTAGGACCCTCTCATTTTTTGATGAGATTGATGTCAATTCAAGCAATTGTGATAAATAAAAACGGCATTTACCTCCCTCAATTTTTAAAAAAAAATGAGCAATACACCTGCATGCGAGTGGTGTAACATACACGTCATTTTTGTTTTAATTTTTTCATGTATTTATTTTACAACTATCGAATCTTATCTAACACAAATTAATAATTCATATTATATTCATAATAATCCACGATTTATATATATACATATATATTCAATTAGAGCAGAAAACTTAAAAGAGAAGCTCCAAAGAGTCTGGTAGCTAAAACCGGGATACTATATGGAGCTAAATAGAGCTAGAGACGCAAACAATAAGTGAGCGACCTCTTAGTCGGAGGGCAGGAACGCAATTAGCAATACAATTAGTTAGCAAAGGGAGGGATGTGCTCTACTCGACTCCTAGCCATCTACCCGTAAACCTAAAAAGCATGCGAGTAGATAGCATAACCAAAGAGAAACGCACGAGAGAGTGATCCTCAGATAAGGGGCACGAACCAGAGAGCTAAGCTCTTACAATCTTTTGGTTGCTAGCTGAGGCCTAACAGTCTTGTAGCTACTGAGGGTTTATGGTAGCTAAAGAAATAGTTTATTTAAGTATGTTCTAAAAATAAAATGTTCATCTAATATTGAAGATAGACTAACTACACTGTCTTGTGTAGTTAAATTTATATATGTACATATGTAATTATATTATATGTTTATGTATACACATCTACCCCTAAATATTCTTCAATTATTAAAGAAGAGAGATACTCCACTTTATGAATATCTTGGGATCCAAATCTATCAAAGTGAGCATTAGAGTGGGTGCAATAATGTAGTTGTAAATAATAGCATTTAGCTATTGAAACAGCCAACAATGGTGAAAATGAAATGAAACAAAAATCCTCACATGATAATACAAACTATATCTATGAATTGAAGCCCTCTTCTTCTCGACTCAATGCCCTCTCTATACACCCAAAAATTGAGAATACAATGATACAACAACCCTCCGCCTCCAATATTACATACACCACCACCACCACCACCAACCTTCTCTACAAGATTTCCTTCCACTCCACTAACCCTGCACAGCCAGAGCTTGCAAGTGCTCGATGAATACTTGCAAGCTCACGTCGTCGGTGAATATAATCTCCGAACCTTCTGTATGTGTTGAATTCTGAGTAACGGATGGATTTAACTTGGCAAGAAGAAACCTTGCTTGGCTGCTATGCTGGTCGCACTTCACAAGTTTTGGCACCGGAACCCTTTCAGCCACCAGTTGTTCGGCATCAAGCTCTGGAGCTTCCAAGAGTTTCTTGAAACTTTCATGGCTGGGGTCCTTGTCATACCCAAGCTTTCTCCACTGTGCAATCTTAGAACCATAGTGAATGACGACATAGAAAAAGGAATCGAAAAGCAAAATCACATCCGGGGAGATCGAGCATACGTCCAAAACTACTGGAACAGGTGGCCCGTCAAATGAATACTGGAAAAGGGTAGGCTGGACCATGATAAGAGAATTCACCACCCCTTCACGGTTTAACATCAGACGGAAAAAGGCCGTCTCATCCGGAGTGCTGTTGAAGACATCCATAAACTGGGATCTTCTCAAGTAATACATAAATTGTGGATACAAGGAAAAGTTGGTTGAAAGGCGGAAGCTAGACGGATCTTCCTGTGCATAATCCCCAAATTTAGATGCAAACTGTATCAATGTCTTATCGAGCCATCTGATAACATCTTCTGCCAAAGTTCTCTCAGCCTTGTGGATGGCAAGTCGGGCCATAACTGAAGCTGCTGCTTCCTGATCAAAACCGGAAGCAATTTCTGGTGAATGTTTCCCCACCCACCTTCTTGCGGCAGTGGTCACCCTCTTCCGAAGTCCCATGTTACTACATCTGTATTTAGTTATGAACTGTATGAAAAATGCAGAGCTAGGTTGAGCTTTCTGTTCGTGCCCAATTTCAAAGAAGAAAGCAATGCATGTTTTGCTGGTAAGAGTACCCAATTTCCACACATGGGTGCCACCTTCACCAATCACCTTGTCACTCACTGAATCATTCTTCTTCTGGAGAGAAACACAAGGGCCAAGAGCTCCACAAACTTTTACGTCTCTGGTGGTAACTACCTCTATGCTTGCATCAAAAAACATCTTTAAGTTTCCATCATCATCACGGTCAAACATGTGACGCAAGCACTTTCTAAATTGCTCAGATTCGAATGACTCCCCTAACATCATGAAACCGCCTGAACTTTCAACTGGGAATTTTAATTCAGCTGCGCCAACCTGGTCCAGAGAGCAGGCGAACAGATCAAGAATGATGGATGAATCGGATAATCTGTGAGATATTTGCTTGTAAAATTCGCTAGATGTTTTATAGTAGGAAGCATAACCATTATGGAGGTCACGATGAGTTCTAATGGAATAGCTAAGATCCGAGTTAACAATCATCCCTGGCCCAATAGTTGCAGGTCCTGATGTGAAGACCATCACACGGGAACCAGTATTTATCAAGCATCCTTCTAAAAGCCCAACGGCTACTGATATCGCGACCCCTGTAGACCGTAGAGGTCGATGTCCTGGCTTGACTAAAGGTGACGAGTGGATATCTTCAATTGCTGTCATGATGTTGAACTCACATTCAGACACTGGAAATAGAAAGCCTTGTTTTTGTACTGCTGATGCCTTCCCAAGAGACTGCTTCATTTGACAGAGACCCAAAAGCTCCTTGACCTGACAATAAGTAGTTATGCATTTGATTAGAATAAACAGATAGAATGTGTGAATAGAAAAGGTAACTAGAGCAAGTCAAAAGAATTTAAGCTTATTTTAAGTTTCTTAAGGTGACATTTGATTAATTCTAATACCATGTATTCCTACATGGCTTTTGACAATAACAAATACTAAAAGTAACACTTAAGCTATATAAAAGTTCTAACAACCCCCACCCCCACCAGGCACCACCCAAAAAAGAAAAAAGGGATTTGCTGCTAGAATTCTCCAGCACTCACAAGGGAGCAGCAAGGGGGCAGGTGCTAGGACGACTTTATTTCTCACCCAGCCCTGAAACCAGGCACAGAACAGAAGTACACCCACGTTTGGTTACCTCTCACATCCCTGAAAGGCCACACTTAATCAAACTCCACCCCACCCCTGACAACACAGTCCCAACTATAACAAACAAATTAAATAGAGAAATGTCCTCAGCTGAACCCACTGAAGACCCATTCTGAAGTAATAGACCACCTTTATAGCTCAACCAGATTAGAATAACTTATTATATCACACATACAGCATCCATTAGGCAAATTACCAAAAACTGCTACATCAATTAGAACATAAATAGTTGCAATCCATATCAACCTCCTGAACGGCCAAAGTATTGTCATGAGCCTTTGTGCTCACTAATCCAACTCTAGAAGAACACCATGCAACTTGAAATTAACACCTTAGAGTCTGCCATAAAAAGTTACTGACACAGTCAATAGTCACTGTAATCCAGTTTCGTTTGGCAGGATAAGCACTGATGGTGAAGTAGCACAGCTAAGATGGCAACTAAAGGCAGTATAAGTCCAAATATCAAGAAAATGTCCTAATAGTGTATGATAACTAAGGCAGTGGCTGGTGGTTCACATTCAATAACAGCAAAATGTACTATGTTAACTCTAATATTTTCAAAGGTTCAGCATACAGAAAATTTTGCTCCAAACGTATAAATGCATCTGGAAAAGTGCATGTAGATAAGCTTTAGACGGCCATATGAAGAAGGTACTTGTGCTACACTGGTTGAGTTTCTGGACTAGAGCTGTTCTTCCATCAAGCAAAGGCTTAAGACAAGGGGCAACAGGTGAGAATTTGGAAATGGCTGAAACCTGCATGAGGTATTGCCAAATTTGGAGTTGGTACTGTGTCCAATCTGATAGTGGACGCAAAGAGTTTGGCAAGCAAGAAATATGACGAAATTGTTGAATGGACTTGGAGTGTACTTTTTCCTGTCAGAAGAACTTAATTGTTTACAACAAAGGTGGGTGGAAGGAGGGGTATCCTACACAAGGACTGGTCAGACAGGTAAAATTGAAATCAGTACATTAATGAGCTTCCCACAAAATGAACATAAAACACTTATCATCATTGGATATTGAATCATTTATTCCAATCCAGAAGCAAGACAAGAAAATCATGAAGATCATGTCAGATCTCCTAATCCCATTGTCAAAACAGTTAAATCTACTATTTATGCGAAGGTATTCTCAAAGCTTCAAATATGGGACGAATAATGGAAATTCACTATGCAATGTCCTTCATAATGCACTTGATTTACTTTAAAATCATTTGAGGCAATAAGAACATAATGTTTAAGGCAAGGAGTACATTGGTCCTTACTCCTTAAATTGGGCAGAAACTGACTATGGCAATGTATTACTACAGACAGAGGCACACCTTTAATTGTAGCCTTTTATGGCTAAACTCATAGTACATAAAATTTATTTCATAGATTACAGTGATAACAGAGACTAACTTCAATTTTCTCACCCTAATTAAGTATGCAATACTTAAGTTTGTAAAGCAAGAAATGATGATTATCAGATCCGCATTTTGTACCTATAAGGCATGAACTGGGCAACAAGGGCAAAAGTATCCGTTTTCCATTGCATAATTGACATTTGGAAAGGGTGAATTAAGTTGTTTACTCCCGAGCAATATTAATCAATATCAGATATGGAAATCAACAAGGCAAGCAATGTGCAGAGAATATAACAGCCTAAAGTATCTTAGTAAGCTCATCACAGCAATGAAACTCATATCTTGATCTAATTTTTTCCATTGATGCAACAACCTTGTTCTGATACTTAAAAAAGATAATTCGTTCTAATTGGAAATCACTTAAAATCTTTTAGGGATAAATGACATGTAAGACACATACCAATTCAAGCCCAGATATGACTATAAAAACAATCCTTAACTTCATCCTACAAGCATTTCAATGGCAAAAACGATATCTTTGAACATATTGTACCTGTTCAGGCGAAAGGTCACGCTCGCCATGAAAAACAACCACCTTTAAACACTCGGTGAATCCCAAATCATATACCCTCACCATAGCATCAAAAACCACCAGACCAACCAAAGCATTCTCCGGCAATCGCGTAATTGTGTGTAGCAACTCCCTCTTCAGTGCTTCCAGCTCCTCCGGTGACGAGCAACCATCCACAACAAACACAAATGCTGGTCCAACTGCAGCTCCCACCCCAGCCCAATCCAAACCTGAACCCGAGCCGGAATAGGCAGACACACTCGAGAACGAACTACTATTTGACCTCAACCCGGACAGCCCACTAGGACTTCTTACCAGGCCCGAAGCCAAACCCGAAGCCGGACCCGTCCCTAGATGATATTCAACGGTACTGTAAGTGGGAAAAAGCTCTGCAGGGATATTGTTTTCATTTATATGAGCATACGATCTCGGAAAGGGATTTTTCCGATAGCAAAACGAGCAAACCCAGATTTTGGATACGTAATCTACGCGAGAGTAGGGGTTCAACACGGCGGCGCATTGAGAGCAATTCAGGGGTTCGTAAGGGAGGATAGGCAGCTCGCTGAATGGCGTTAAGGGAGTGCACATAATCGACAGTGGAACCACCAGCGATGCAACTTCGGGCTTGGAAACGGGCCATGAATGCCATGACCAACGCAAACCCTCGATCCCTTCCAATTCGGAGAAATCCATTGACAAAATCAGGTGAATTTCATCAGGATTCGGGGAATCGATGAATCCCAATCCAGATTAAGGGTTAGGGATTTCCTGATTGTGGGGATTTCATGATGTTTTCAGAAATTGAGGGTTTAATTTATGAGATTACAACCTTTTGAAATTGGTGTCAGCCGGCAAAGATGATTGATACCATACCGGAGATTGAAGGGTGAAAGAAACTGGGGAATAAAGCAGAACTCGGAAAAGTTCTGCGGCGACTGTGCATCACGTGCTGAGTCACGTGACCAAGAAAGCCATCGATAGAAATAAAGTTTGGAGATGGTTTTGGATTTGATTTTATAGGATTTCATGAAAAAAATTAAATTTTGAATTTTGAAAATTATTTTAAGTTTATTTTTTATGTCGATTTAATATGGTTTAAATAAAAATTGAATTTAAATTTCGAAGGGTTTGAAAGTTATATTACAGATCGTGATGGATGTTTGGTATTATTTTTTCAAAGTAATTGAGAATTATAACGAATTAAAAAAGACAAAATTATTATAAATACTAGCCGTCGTGGCACGCCGTTCCTACTTGCATATATATAAAATAATATTACACGCTTTAAATTTATTAAATATAAGAAATATATATATGTATATATATAAATCAACACATTATATTTAAAAAAAAGAAAAAAAATTAACTTTAGGGGTATTATCGACAAAATCAAAAATTAGTGTCACGGTGTCATAAACTGATAATTGTGAATGAGAAATGCCTTTCCTTTATATATTAGTATAGATTAGGGTAAGTTACAGTCACCTCCCCTGAGGTTCGTTATAATTACGAATATCCTCTCGTCGTTTGAAAAATTACAAATACCCCCCGAGGTTTGTAATTTTTAACCAAATGCCTTAAATTGACTATTTTGCCCTTGATTTTCTTTATTAAATTATAGAAAAATCAGCCGAGGTAAATTGTATTATTATTCCTTTGTGTAAAAATTTAAGAAACTTCTCCCTACACATCGTCATCCAAGAAAATTAATAAAATTAAAAAATTAAATAAAATGCATAAGGACATTTGGCCAGTTTTATAAAAATGGGTTATTTATTAGATATTTACAAACTTCAGAGGGATATTTATAATTTTTCAAACAATAAGAAGGTATTTGTAATTAAACCAAACCTCAGGAAAGCTAGCTGTAATTTACCCTAAATATTAAGTGGAAACTTTTGATAGTGGTTAAAGAATAATGACAATAAATAATATATGATATTATTTTCTTAAAAGATGAAAAAAAAATTATTGTGGATATAATATGTTGATATTATATAATTTTATAAGTATAAAACAATATAAAAGGAGATGAGAGGGTATAGTGTACCCTGATTTTAGATGATTTATAGTAGGAATACCTCTATTCCTAAATACGTAAAAATGAGTTAAATTCATTCTACACTTAGTATTAGTATACTAATTGCATGAATGGTTGTCGCATATAAATAATGACATCTACAATATCGTCTAATATATTCGGTTGGGCTTCATCGATTGATTTATCTCGCCCGATTCATGTTTACTTCATAATTGTCGAGTTTTGTAATTAACACACGATCTCATAATGACTCAGAGATTAGAATGGACTACATACCCTAAATGAGGGGATGGAATATGTATTTACCATATAATTCAACTTTTTTTCACTTTGTGAATGAAATAATATTTTGTCCTTAATTTTTAAAATAATTTATGGATTATGCCATTTATCCAATTCTTCCAAAGCAATATATTTGAACATGTATTCATTTACAAATAAATATGATATAATTATTATTAAATAGTTCTACTGCACATTTGATAGGAAAATGTAACATAACAATTGGTGATATATATATCGGGTAAATTACATCTACCTCTCCTAAGGTTTGGTACAATTACAAATACCTTATCGTTGTTTGAAAAATTACAAATACCTTCTGAGGTTTGTAATTTTTAACCAAAGGCCTGAAACTAACCATTTTGTCCTTGAATTTTTTATTAAAATTAGGATAAATTACATCTACCTCCCCTGAGGTTTGACACAATTACAAATACCCCCTCGTTGTTTGAAAAATTACAAATACCCCCCTGAGGTTTGTAATTTTCAACCAAAGACCTGAAATTGACCATTTTGCCCTTGATTTTTTTTTTGTTAAATTATAGAAAAATCAGCTGAGGCAATTTGCATTATTAACTCCTCTGTGTAAAAAACTTAAGAACATTTCCCTGCACATTATAGTCCAAAAAAATTCAAATAATTTTAAAAATGAAATAAAATGCATAAGGGCATTTTGGTCAGTTCACCCATAAAAATGGAGGGAAATGAGTTATTTGTTAGACAGTTACAAACCTCAGGGGGTATTTGTAATTTTTCAAACAATGAGGAGGTATTTGTAATTATGCCAAACCTCAGGGAGGTAGATGTAATTTACCCTTAAAATTATAGAAAAATCGACCAAGCAAATTGCATTATTGCTTCTCTGTGTAAAAAACTTAAGAGACCTTACCCTGCACATTATAATCCAATAAAAATTTAAAAATTAAATAAAAATAATTCAGTGCATAAGGGCATTTTGGTCAGTTCACCCATAAAAATATATGGAAATGGGTTATTTGTTGGACGGTTACAAACCTCAAGGGGGTATTTGTAATTTTTCAAACAACGAGGGGGTATTTATAGTTATGCCAAACCTCACGGGAGATAGATCTAATTTACCTTTTATATATATATATATATATAATATATATATATAAAGAAAAATGAAAGTTGCATTGCATTTGCAACTCATGGGCTTCACCTTAACCTCCTCTTGGGCTGAAAAATTAAACTATCACGAACTACACGAAAAGTATTCGGCCCCATTTCTAATCGGCCCGTTTTTGAACTCATATCTTTTTAACAATAGAAATATCATAATCTGGGGCATTTGGTTTTATTTTTAATTTTTAATGTAGGAGCGAATTCCGGGCG
Source organism: Sesamum alatum (assembly GCA_034509735.1). Lineage (NCBI taxonomy): Eukaryota > Viridiplantae > Streptophyta > Magnoliopsida > Lamiales > Pedaliaceae > Sesamum > Sesamum alatum. The sequence goes on from JACGWO010000006.1 coordinate 34,704,361, forward strand.
AATATAAAGATACAAGTTATACTTTCGAATGAAAGACAATTCTAAATCCGTTTTGTCTACGAACAAGAAAGCTATAAGTAATGCAACTATGAATCTCATGGAGAGTTTGATCCTGGTTCAGGGTGTGCCTTAAGTTGAGGAGAGTTGTTCACAAGCAGTGGTTATGAGCTCTTTCTTGTTCTGGTTCAGAAGAGGTAATTCCTTCAGTTGAGGAAGACGACGAGGACACTCCCACAGTTGGAGATTGCTCACTCATCTGCCTTTAGGCAGGTGGTTATCGACTTTTTCGCAAGCATCACAACGGCCCTCGAAAGTCACGACAGCTTGCTCGAGAAGGTAGAAAGGACCATAGATGATATAACTCCAATCATAGTGGAAAGACGAGCTCAGGTCAAAAGTCTCGAGCAATAGGTTAGGTCATCACTTGAGGCTCTTCGTCAATGAGGCTCTCCCGTAGAAGGACAACAAAATTTTTCTCTTCCATAAGAGTCTAGAAGGAGATGCCGCAATGTGGGTTGGGAGTCAGGGAGTTCACCCCTCCGGCATGGACCAAGGGCAAGTCGGAGGGTTCCGCCTCCAATGCCTCATAAGCTTGGTTGCAAGGGACAGGCTTGCTGTGGCGTTTTCGGTGGCTCTCGAGCCAAACCCCTTCTGGCGTTCAGCTCTCGACTGTGAAACGAACCCTTTCGAGTCCATTCCTTGTCCCCTGTCGTTGCTGGAGAAGCTATCCTGGCCTTACAGTCCGGTCAGTAAACACAGAATAGAAATTCCATCAGGACTAGATAGTCAATCTAATACGATGAAAAATGTACTTAATAATATAATGGGATTTTTTCATAAATGGGAAATTCAAAATGCTCGGGGATGCAAATGAGGCAATGTCTACAATACCTAGATTTAATCATATCTAATTTGAAGGATTTGTAGGTTCATTGATCAGGATTTGACAGAAGAACTTTGTAAGTTTTCGAAAATTGAAGATACAGAGCATGAAATCGAATTTCAATTATTTGTGGATTTTTCAATAAAATAAAAATATGTTAGTTTTTGTAAATGAAACTATATTTGGATTATATATTTTTGAACCTAGGTTCATAGGCATAAGAAAAATTAGAATATGTTTGGATTTGATTTATTATATAGTTATTCATTGTATTTTGAATATATGGTATAATATTAATTTTATTTTTTCAAAAGTCAACATGGCATGACAACATGTCATGTCATGTCATATTATATCATGTCATCTTTTACTTGCAACCGTAGGTGAGCCAATTGATTGATTTATTTTTGCAGGCCTATGTATAGCTAAAGACATAGACATGACGAGGTTTAGAAGGGTGGTTTGAGAAATATGTTTTCAGTAGACCTAATAGGCGCTGCAAATTTTCATTAGAAATGGATTTTTTTTTTCAATGGGATTAGTCTAAACAAATTAACAAGCTTTCAAAATGTTAAAATAGTGTAAAATTAAAAATTAGCGTTTAAAAATAAAATCAAACGCCCCACAAATCTCTAACAATCTGTTTCTTGAACTGACATCACATCTTCTTTTTATGGGATAGATCTTGGGTTCAAACATAACCCAAGTTCCTCAATTGCATTGTATTTTCGAAGTGAAAGTGATAAATATTATTAATTGAAGTAAATCAATATCAATCAGTCCTATCGAATATCAATATTTAAAAGAGACAATTACAACAATCATATCCTAATCTATAATATAATATAAATTAAATCTAAACAGCTCTTACCATTACAATATAAAGATAAGTCATAATAATATCAATAATAATCACAATTTTTTTCCCTTGAGATGAGATGAGAATTAAAACTTTGTTTAGATACAGTTTCTAATCAATTACTCGACTAATTTTTTAAAGTAAATTATTAGACTACAATTAATTAGTTCAACTGGGATTTATTAATTCTCCAATTATTTATACAAAAGACAACCTCCTCGAAATACATAATTTTGTGATCCAAGACCAATTTCTTGCTAACTTCCGACATGCATTAATTTCATTGACCAGAAATTAATGCTCAGAAGTAGTAATTAAAATGTTCCCATTTTTCTTTAATAATATTTCTTGAAATAGAGAGTTCAAATACGATTGACCTAAGTTTAAATACATATAAAAATTAAAGGGATAATTACACGATCATTCTTTGAGAGTTGGTGTAATTATATATAAACTCTTATAGTTTGAAAAAATTACGTTTAGTACTCTTAAAGTTTGTTTCCATCCAATAAATAGATTCACTTGTTAGTCAAAATTCACTCAATTTACTGATATTAGCAAAAATAAAATAAAATAAATGAAAATTCATATTTAGCCAAATTAACTTATTACTGACTTATTGCAGGTTAAATAAATATTTTTTGATCAAATTACCCTTATACATCTTCACATGCTAATGCATGTGAGGAAGTACATTTCACCTTGATAAGGGTAGTTCGATCATAAAAGATTTGTTTGACCTATAATAAGTTAGTGATATATCAATTTGGGGGTAAATATGAATGTTCATTAAACAGGTTTGCTAATATCAAGAAATCTCCTGAATTTTGACAAATAACGGGATCTATTTGTTAGACGAAAATAAGATATTAAATCTAATTAATTTCTCAAATTATAGAAAGTTTACGTATAAACATACCAAACTTCAGGAGCGAGCAGTGTAATTATTCCTAATTTAAACTATCCTAGAAAACCTTATAATACTAAAAAAAGGGAATTAAAATTGTATGAAACATGCATGTGCTTGCAAGTCCCAACCACCATTACTATAAGCATTGATACAAATTTCCAACACATCCAAGTTGACTAACATTTATCTGCCAGACAAATAAATATCCAATCATTCAAATAAAATATTTATTTAATAAAATTCCAATTTAAAATTGTAATAAATGTAGGTACATGATTAAGAAATATTAATGCAAGGAATAGTCCCATGAACATGCACATGGCCTTGTTCCCCTCAGCCCTCAACTTGGGGGACTAGAATAATCAAGAAACAGTAATTTCTCAATAATTAATAAATTAAATAAATAAACATCAAGATATGAAGAATCTTGAGAGGAATTAATTAATAAAACATGCAATCATATTATTTTATTTTAGGAAAAAGAAGAAGACACAAACACAACTGTGACAGCGAGGCCAAATGTATGAATATTAATAATTATTAAGCAAGCCGAACAATTAATTAATTAAAAGTCGTAATAATAATAAGATAACAAACCAGACGACAACATATTCGAGGTACTGCATTTTGCTTCTTGTCCAATACAAATATAATGTCCCAAGATTTTTCATATCTATATATACTGTAAAACAAAATACAGACACAGTCACGAAAAACCCGGAAAAAATAAAATTAAAAAAAAAAAGAAAATCGAACACCCGTAGAAACAACATCAAACCAAGTTGTTCACAACATACATATTACAGAATTCCATCAGATCCTGCTCTTGCATTTCTCCATGGCTCTTGGTGCTGAATTTCACAAAATTAAATTAAAAAAATCAATAGTAATTAAATTAATACGTATGAATTTTGCGTGTAATATTTATAATTAAAAGAAACACGATTTTTTTTTTTTTACCTAGGCCAATCGCTTCAGATCCTTTCATAATGCGAAGGCGCTTGCATGAATCAACGAACATCCTGTGCATAATTATAAATCATGATAATAATTAGTTATAATTGAATTATTTATTTATTTTATTAAAATATTATTCGGTATATATATAAATAAATTAAATTAAATTAAATATAGATATAAAAACTTACTCCCATGGTACATCCCCCACGAGCATCCAGTCCCCATCCTTATCTTCGTAAGTGGGCACATATTCAGAACTGTTCAACAGATCCATCAATTTGCTCTCATTCATGAAATCTATCATTCCTTGGGTCCCATAGTTACCTATTTAATTTCAATAATTATTCACAATTTATTACAATTATATAATTAATGTTCAAAAAATAAATATAACCATCATGATCATATATATATATATTATAGATGGAATTTAATAAGAGTCGTAAATTATTACCCATGGTGAAAGAACTGAACATTTTGGCTAAGGCATCGGAGAGTTCTTGATAGCTCTTGTACATTTTCAGGTCGACTTTACGGAGATAGGGCGCCCCATCCATCGACACCTTCACAAAGGCGGCCGTGGGGCTGCTGCATGCCGCCTTCTCCGCCTCCTCGTCCGAGCACTTCTGGTGGGCCATGACGATGTTCTTTCGGAACGATCGCACTGGCGGCCATCCCACCACTTGTGCCCTAAAAATACATATATGTTGTAATAAGTAATTATGTGGTCAGTATATTACACTTATCGTCTACAGTATAAGAAATTTGCGTGCAATTACAATATGGTTGGTTATATCTTATGAGGTTCGATTAAATCTAGTTTGAATAACGTATATAAACATGCATACATTATATATGTATGTAAAATATACACACACATACACATGATTGTGTGTGTATATGTATATGTATAACCGTATGAGGAGCGTATATATATACGTACTTGGCTGGTGGCTTGACTGGATCCTTGGGAGGAAGCACAGGGTTTTCCATGGCTGAGGTTTTCAAGTTTTCCTTCAGATCTGATTCGTTGGGTTGAAGGTTGAGTTTCAGATCAACGGTCTCAGAGAAGCCTCTTTTCCCGGTAATCTTGACGGAATCAGTTTCAGCGCCGCCGCCGCCAGGCAGGCCGAGGCAGAGCTCAGTTTCTTTCAGATTCAGGCCGTGCTCCTCCGCCAGCAACCCCCCCATTTTCCGGCCAACTTCCATGGAAAATCTTAAGCTGAAAAACCCTCGTTTTCGTCGTCGTCGATCTTCTTCTTCTTCCTCCTCTACTAGTTCTTGATGATTATGGAGAAACAAAGTGTGTGTTTGTGTGTGTTGTGTGTGTTTGTGCAATAATAATATCAAAGGGGAGCAATATGTATAAGTTTGAAGTACATATATACCAATGGATGCATTGGTCTATCAATTATCGACGGATAGCGTGCTGACACGTGGAAAATGTATATTATATATTGATCTTCTGGGATCAAGAGCTAGCATGTTACTAAAATAATTAAAGTTATTTTCTTTATTTAAAAATAAATTAATTAATTAAAGGGTCCTAACCCAAAGTTTTTTTTTTTAATATGATGGATTAATAATTTATCCATTTGTTAATTAATGGTTCAAGTGGATGTTTATTTTAATGGCAAATGAATTAAAAAATATATGGGAATGGCATGATTAGGGGAAGCAATTAATGGATGTGGTCCATGAAAACCCATGATCATTAATTCATTTTTTTATTCCAAAATAATGAAAATATTAATCTTATATATATTTGCATTAAAGTTTGAAAATATTATAATTAAAATGGGCCTGTTTGTTTGTATTTTAATTTCTAATTTTAAGTTTTTGAAACAATAATTAAAATGAAAATATGTTTGTTTATACGTATTATAATTAGAAATATATTAATTAATTTGACAACACAATCTCATTAACTAATTCAAACATATTCATTCATAGAAAAATTTATACAAAATTATAAATACATTTTTCTCACTGAAAATTGAAAATTAAAAATGAAAATGTGTTATTTCCTGATATAGCAATTACTATATGTTACTGATGTGGTAAAAAGAATTCATACTTATAGCCAAAGTTACTTGGAAATTATGTTCGAGTATGATATATATATATATAGTGTTGACTGAATTTAAAATTTGGTTATCACATTATGAAAATTATGTAATTAAGGGGTTCTTAAATGGAAATAAATTAAATTTTATAAAAGAGTTTGAAACTATATAATCTTCTTATTGATAGCTTATTAATTAATAAGTCTTCTTGGGACATATTGATTTCTTAATTGAGTTTAGGGAAATTAATTTCATTTACAGTCCATAATATATATAGGCTTCGTTTGGTTTATGTGATAGGATTGTTTGATTTATGTGATAGGATTATGTATGATGAAATTGGATGAGATGAAAAATAAAATAATAATTGATCTCATCATCCATTATATAATGTTTGGTTTGACGTATTGTGCATGCGATATCCTATGTGATGATATAATATGGTATTTGATTGAAATAATTACAAAGTATGATTAAATGTAAAATTAAAGACTGATCGTTAAGGGTATCATTTTTAAATTTTGTTTATCTTAACATTGTAGCTTGTGAATAATTAACAAAATAAAAATAAAAACCTCTCAGTATCTATTGAAACATACTTTAAAATAATAATCCTTGTGGAATATTTCTTTCTTTCTTTTTTTTCTACATTCATGTGAAACATAAGTCCAAAATAACCATTCAATAATAAAAAATAAAAAAAAAGAGAAGGAAAGTTAATTTTTAAAAAATTTAAAAAAATGTGGCAAAAAAAGTTCTACTTTTTAAAATTTAATAACTAATCAAAACTCAAATATTTTTCAAAAGTCCAAAAAAATGAGGTAATTTTTTTATTATAATTTATCATTAAATTATTATAATTTGAAGTACATTCTTTTAAGCATACATGTATTTCACAAATAATGATATATAAAGATGAAAATTTTCAATTCTACGTCAGACTAATCGATGGGACAGTGTATCGATCCCATTTCAGTATCCCATAAATTATAATTGCTAAGATCGAACTCGATATTAATTTCGAGCTCTAATAATATAAATCAAATTCGTAATTATGTATGATAAGCATTCTTATAAGTGTGAAAGCATTAATAATTAAATGGAGAAATGGACGAAAATGGCTGCCTTCCAATCTTCTACATCTCCTCCTCCCCACCATAAATGGGGTCGGCTGCATGTTGGAGGGAACATCTCAGAGGCGCAATTAACCCAACTTGTATCTATCTATATATATATATTTACATATATATATATATATATACATGCATAAACACACACACAGACCCACATGTGTGTGTGTTTTGGAGAAGAGATTCTTCGAGGAAGCTGCTCACCAGCCATTGTGCATATGCGCACACATGAACAAATCATTCATGCATTGCAATTGTTTTCACATCTCTCTCTCTCTCTCTCTCTCTCTCACACACACACACACACACGCGCACACACACACATGATTTCATGCATGACATAAAAGAAGATATTAACATTTATATAATGTAATATATATATATATATAAATATATAATGCATGCAATGAAATAAAAATGATTAGAGGTAATTATTAATTATGTATATGTATGTGATTTTTCAGTATATATTAAGGTTGGCGAAACTGATGGCGCAGAGATTGTGGATTCGAAGTTCACCAATATATGGATATTGATCTACTTTAAAAATAGTTATATATATTTGATATTGATATTGATGAATATTAATTATTTGATGATGATTGAAATTCATGATATAATTATAAACAATATCTTAAAAAAAAAAAAAAAACCCATGCATTGGTAGTTTTTGTGTGTGTGTGTGTGTAAGAAATGGTAGAGTCAAGAAATAAATTACTAAGTTGATTTATATGTTAATATTAATAGTGACAACTTATATATAATTATTGTGATAAAAACAATAAAAATTATTGTTACTCAACACAGTATTAAATGGAATTTTCGTCCTGTATTTTTTGCATTTTGACATATTAGTATCTTTCTAGGATAGCAAATAGGTCCTGTAACTTTTTAATTTTTCGCAATTTGGTCCTTTCATCGCCAAAGTTTGCAAGTGTTGGCCGGAGAATTTTTTAATTTGGGGCTTTTCTTCCCATTGATCAATTTAATGGACCAAAATCACAAAAAATTAAAAGTTACAGGACTTATTTGCTACCCTAGAAATATAAAGGACTAAAATACCAAAATATAAAAAATTCGGGACGAAAATATGGTTCCATGCTGAGGACCAAAATCGCAAAAAATTAAAAAGTTATAGGACTTATTTGCTACCCTAGAAAGATAAAGGACTAAAACGCCAAAATGCAAAAAATACAGGACGAAAAATACCTTTAATCCCTCATACATATCATTTGCGATAATTCTATCCGAATAATGAGTACATAAATTAAAAATAAATATAATATTGAAATTTTCCAAAAAATGAAATAAATTTGTGGGAATATGAAAATGGTAGAGCATGTTATGTCAAAAAATGGGCTGCATGAGACATGAGCATCAATGACTGATGAATCAAAAGCTTTTTTAGGGCATGGTGGTGACTTTGAGACAGGTCACATCCTCAAGAGAAGGAAACATCCCCAACCCTAGCTGTGCCCTTGCCCCATCACCATCACCATCACCCCCACCCCCCTTTCTTGATTCTTCTATCCAATTATTCTTTATTTAAAAAAAAAAATTCTTAATTATAAATACTCTCTTGTTGTTTGAAAAATTATAAATACTCTTTTAAAGTTTGTATTTTAACCAAAGATTTTAAATTGACCATTTTGCCCTTGATTTTTTTATTAAAATTGTAGAAAAATCAGCCGAGCCAAATTGCATTATTGCTCCTCTGTGTAAAAAACTTAAGAAACCCCTCCTTGAGCATTGTAGTCCAAAATATTTTTTAAAAGTTAAATAAAAAATAATTCAGTTCATAAGGGCATTTTTGTCAGTTCACCTATAAAAATGGATGAAAATGGGTATTTGTTAGACGGTTATAAATTTAGGGGGGTATTTGTAATTTTTCAAACAACGAGAAGGTATTTATAATTATTTCAAACTTCAGGGGAGATAATTGTAATTTACCCTAATTTATATATAAAAATTTGAATAATTTCGACTCCAATCTTCACTAAAATTGAAAACATATATTCTCGAGACTGAACAGAATACTTACGAATTATTCATCATTAATCTGACCCTCATATTGATAAAAAAATTTGAACGCACGATTTCCTGAATGCACAATTAATAATCGATTTTTACCAATTGAGCTAACATGTACAACTGACGTATGATATCAGGACATACAATGATAGAAGCCCATCATATAAAACCCTCCCATCCACATTTTCATCCCAAATATGATGTCCAAAAAAGGGAAATAAACACACCACTTTCATCTTTGTGGAGTCAATATCACATAAGAAAACAAGAGACTGTTTTTTGCTTAGCTTTTTGGCAAAATCAAGAAATTCAAATACCTACTCCTAATTATCTACACATACACAAATAATAATAATAATGAATAAATAAATAAATAATAATTAAAGGAAAGTGACTCCCACTTGAGTTTACTTTTGGAGTCTTATTTCTCTTACAATAACCTAAGTTTCCATGAATTGGGCAGTGTTTGGAGGTGGTCCAAACACCCCTCAACATATAGTAGTGAAGAAATCATCAGGTGGGCAGTGGACCATGTATATACCCAGTGGTCCTGAAATATAATCAATGTGTTAGGTGTAAAATTAATTGTAAAGTATTTGTTTTTTCATGAATAAATGGAAAATATTTCAGATTATTTTCATAAGATAAGTATAATTTATATTCATGGTACAAATTTAGGAGACATAAAGATAAATATATTAAAATCAGTGTTGTTTTACAAAAACAGTCAATAAGGTGAGTGATTTGGATCAGGTTGCATGTATGGTGACCTGGATGCCACGTATAAGCCGTTTGTATTGGGTTGCACTAGGCCACGTGTCGGCTTCGGAGTCCTAGGATGGTCTCGGCATCAAGGCTATGTATCGGATTGTCGGGACTCAACCTGGGTAAAAAACACGCAGATATTAGTCATGTTTAATAATTTTCGTCTTTCTTAAAAGTAAACACATTTTTTTCATGTCTTTTACTGAATAGTCCCTATCCGTGAGAAACCTCATTTTTTTAACTGGCACATGCACACGTGCCACTCTATTCTTAAATCGATAAATAAAAAAAGATACATGACCCTTTGCTACCCCGACAAAATAAAGAATGAAATGTCAAGAAATAGTACACCTACAGGACTAATGAAGATGACTTTAATCTTTTTCAATTAATTTTAGAAATTAATTTACATATACATAAATGTGCAATAATATACAAGAACTATATGTATTAAGTAGGACTTTCCTAAAGAATTTCATCATTTTTCTTTTATTTTTCGTAGTATTTACTACCAAAACCATAGTATTATATATAAGTCCTTTAACTTATAAATGAAATTTATAAGACCCTAAAAATGGAAAAACAAACAATATTTACAAATGCCTAGAATTAATTAAATAAAACGTAAAAATATTTGAGAGCGTAAATTAAATTCTGTAACATTATATAGAGGAATTAGATGTGGCCAAAATGAACCTTATCGCACGTGGACACCTATGTTGCCACTCGTAACAACTATAAATTGAAGTGATAGCTAACGACCATTTTAGTTTATGCAAACCAAAAATTAATACATGTGAGACAATATTTCTAATTTATAGGACTTAATTATTAATTACTGACAATTGATGTTTATGGAATAATTGATTTATTTAAAAAGAAAAACAGAGAAGAAGAAATAAGTTTGAAAAAATAATAATTATCCAAAATTAGAATTTTATAGGACTACCTATCCAAAAAAAAAAAAAAAGAAAAAACCCTTTGAATTGACAGTAGTAAATAGCTCACTTTTTGACCTTGACCTAATTATGGACTAATTAATTTCACTTAATTAAAATCTTTAATTAAAATAAATAAAAATTAAAAAACAAGACTCATTATTGGTCAACTGATCATCAGATCTAGTAATACATGATTTTCCTCTTGATTACCCTATTCAGAGGAGACATCTTACATCAACTAGGTAACACAAAATTAATTAAAAATAATTAAAAAAAGGCCTAGGTAATATAAAATAATTACAAATTTTAATGTAGTTTAATGTTGTGAGTCCCACAAATGCAATATATGAGAATCTTGGGCACAATAATAATTATTCCATATGTTGGTTGAAGTTGGGACAATGGATCCCCCATGGTGGGGGCTCATCATCCCACTTATTGCTTTGGAATGTCTTCTTAATAAATTTATTTGCATTTTAGTCCTTATACTCTATGGAAAATACTTGCATGCTCCTCGCCACCACCTTCTTTATTTTCCCTATCTAACACGCGGTTTTGTGGTATTATTTCATTTAATCAACTTTACTTAATTATTACAAAACTCAAATTCTTGCAATATTGAGTGATCCCAGAAAATTGAAACAATATTCGTCACTCGTTCGGTTATTAACGATCCAGATTCTCCAGACGAGCTGATTTTCTAAATCACTGCGTGTACTAATTAAGATTCTTCACGAAACAACATTAACTGCTCTTTCAGTTATTAACATTCGAGCATTTTAAACGAACTGGTCTTTCGAAACACTAAATGCTCTAATTAATAATGTGGATGTAATAAAACAAAAATATTGAGCCTGTCCAAGTAAGCTTATGTAAGCACATATTTGGATGACCTCTTTACATTCTATTTTGCCACATAAGCAATTTTTTATTCTTATTTTTTTTAAAAAAAAAACTTAAAATTTAGATAAGTTCTTGATTGTTTACTTTTATCCAAAAGATCTATTAAAGTTTTATTTGGTTATATATCCTTTATGTTATTGAAGATTAGATAAATGTATAATAATTATCTTATGATATATTTACAAATTTTTTTAAATGAATTGGTAACATAATTCAAATTTATTTTTATATCTTATTTTTCATTATCAATTTTTATTATATTAAAAGTTAGAATCTTTATAAATTAGTCATTTTTATATTATAACTTAAATTATTTAATTTTCTTGAAACGTAGTTTTCCGAGGCACAGAGTACTAACACATCATTCGTTCGGTTATTAACAATTCAAAGTTTTTAAATGAGTTAGTCTTCTAGAACACTGCACGTAACTAAAAAACTTGTTAATTTTTCATGAAACAAGGTCGATTACTAACTCCTTTGGTTATTAGCGCGCAATTCAGATCATTCAGACGAGTTGATCTTAATTTCAAAATTATAATATATATGTATAGTAAATAATAATTATGGGACTTAAATTGTATATCCCATTATTTGTCGGCAAATTATTTCATATGGTTGATGATTAATGCAATGATCATAGAGAGACAAATACAATTAAGCAAGAAATTAAAATTAATAAGTTAGGTATGATTGAGGCAAGGTTGTGAGAGATCCTATATTGATTGCTTTCCAATTTCCATGATATATATTAATATAAATATATTAATATATATATAGGGTTTGTTCGTACTTAATAAGGAGATTATGTGACAGATGTACATATAAATTAGTGATGAAATCAAAGTTAAAAGTGGAGAATTAATTAATTAATATAAAAAAGATTATGGGAGTGTAGAATATCAATTTGGGGGCTCAAAAAAGATCAGGTGAATCGCAGTTCCTAATCCCTTTTACGATGTTTGTTTTTCTCTAGGATCTTTTTTTCCTTGTTTATGACATTCTTGTCTTGATTTTTTGTTTGTGACAATTTTACCCTTTTGGACCTAATGAGACAGTATGTTGTCGGGCTGTCAATTACAACTTTTTTGAGGGTAAGACTGTAAAATAATAACTAGCACGAGCTATTTACATTAATAAGTGACTCCTGAATTATTGAAAAAAATCTTGCCATGATTAAGGGAAACTTCTTTTTTGGACCAGATTTGGCAGAGTTAAATTAATCATAGAGTAAGTATGGTACACTTGCTATGTGATTGGTCAATTTTTCTGAACTGTACACCAATCATGCGGCAAGTGTATTACATTTGCCATATGAAATGGTTCAGATTTGGCTGAACCAGGTCCGAACTAAAATTTTCCATAATTAAGTTATTTATTATCATACTTATCATGTGATTGATCGCTCCCCTCAAATTATACGTCTATTATTACATATGTTATTTGTTCTTCATGTGATCTATTTGAATTTAATTAAATCCAATTCGAATTATAATTTTCTCGAACAGCCTTACGAGCGTATTTAAATAATCAAAGCTGGTGGTTATGCGTTTAAATTTTCTTCAAGAGTGAAATGTTGAGTTCAGCAATATGAAATGTCAACACGAATCAAAACCATCATTCTCTCATAAAAGGTCTAATTAAATAGAAAAAGGGTAAATTACAGTCGCTTCCCTTGATGTTTGGCATAATAAGAAATACTTTCTTATTGTTTAAAAATTTTCAAAAATCTTTTGAGATTTGTAATTTTTAATCAGAGGCCTGAAATTGATAATTTTACCCTTGATTTTTTTTTTAATTGTAGAAAAATGATCGACACAAATTGCATTATTGCTCTTATGTGTAAAAAAATATAAGAAATTTCTCCCCGCGCATTGTAGTCTAAAAAAATTCTAAAAAAATTTAAGAATTAAATTAAAAAAAATTCAATTTTCATAAGGGCATTTTGGTTAGTTCACCCATAAAATTGGATGAAAATGGGTTCTTTGTTAGACGGTTACAAACCTCAGGGGGGGTATTTATGATTTTTTTAAACAATGATGAGTATTTGTAGTTATGCCAAACCTCAGGGGATCTAGTTGTAATTTACCCAATAAAAAAGACCGGGTTGTATTAATTACATCATATTTATACAAAATAAGAGAATCTAAGCGCAACAAAATTGTTTCTTTTAGCAAAGTTCATTGGGACATTAGGACGTTGGAGAAGCCATGGTTGCAGCATTTGGGAACCTATTGTATCTTGTGTGGGATGGCGGTGATGGAGAGCCATCAACATCTCTTCTTTGACTGTGCATACTCAGTAGCTTGCCTTAGGATTTGTAGACGGGAGGTCCAGTTCTCTTGGCCATTCACTATAAAAAAATGCGGGAATAGGAACGGATGGAGACGACCGTTCCAGTTACCGTTCTAAATAGAAACGGTTGTAGGAATAGTTGTGGAACGGTAAACCGTTGATGACGTCACAGTCGTGCTAATTGTAATACAAATTAATAGGAACGGACCGACCGTTCCTATTAAAGTGCCAAAAATGGTGAGCCAATTTGTACACCTACAATCGTTCCTATAGGGGACCTGATCTATTTTGGACTTCAATTTGGAACACATGTGTGAAATTTGGAACGGCATGCCGACCGGGAACACTTACCGTTACTATATGTGTTCCAAAGACCGGGTCTATTTGGACCGGTGGACTGACTGTTCCAACATGTAGTCCTACAGAAGACCCTTTTACGCCATGGAAAAAAGTATAATGCAATTACCGTTCCAAATTATGGGTATATAGTAAGTGCAATATTGTTACAAGTACCGTTCCAGATTGTAGTCCAAGTAGGAACGGTCCTTTTGGGTGTGCCTCATACCGTTCCTAATATGCGCTAACGGCTATATTGCAACGGTAACATTACCGTTCCTGTTTCCTCTCCTGAGACCATTCCTAAAGCTGGAACAACGGCTATATTTCAACGGCTAGTTTTGTGTTCCAAATAATATTCCAATGCCCGTTCCAATAGTTTCTATATATATGTCCATCTTCTTTGTCATTGTTCTTATACTTACTCTCCAACTTATTTTGTTGTAACTCCCCCCTTGATTCTTTATACGGAATATCAAACATATCAACTACCGAGCGCGAATTTTGCATTGATATTGATAGGTGTTTTGCTCAGGTAAGTATGCAAAATTCTGTTATTTTTGCATGTATATATATATATATATAATTTACTCTCGTCATTTAATTGCATACTGTTGTGAATTATACGTAGGACCAATCATGTTCAGACAGTTGAGAAAATGGATGTATGATCGAGACGTCCTGGGTGTGACGTCGGAGTTTGAGGATGGTGTTACAACATTTTTAGAATGGGTCCAGTCTCAGCGTGCATATATGGACGGGGACAAGATTAAGTGTCCCTGTCAGAAGTGCAAAAACGAACGGTTCAAAACACCAGACGAGGTAAATTTTGATTTGTGTATGAAAGGGTTTATGCCAGAGTATTACAATTGGACTTCACATGGTGAGGAGAGGGTGCAGGAATACTTTGAAGCATTGACAACGCCCCCTGTGCAGCAGCAGCAAACGCCACCCGTTCAGGAGGAGTGTAGTTCGCATTGGGGTGATGCGGCTCAGATGGATTGGGCGCAGAGGATGGTATTCGATGCCGCCACGCCGTCATTCTGGTCTTCGTACAACCAGGAGGGACCGATTGATGATGGTACTCGGTATTGTCCATATGATGTGGGTCCTACTTCATATTACGATTTGGGGCCCTATGATTATGTGTCTGGCTTGTCAGACCGTTTTTTTGATATAGTTCATGCTGCGGACCAACCTTTGTGGAATGGCTGCACCACCTCTCAGTTGACGTCAATTGCCTCTTTGGTGAATATCAAGGCCGAAGGGGGTTTTTTCGAGCATACATATGATCGGTTATCAATGTGTTCGTTAATATTTCCAATACTGTGATGGACAATGGAAAAACGAAGGACAATCTGAATGCACGGAAGGATCTGAAGATCATATGTAATCGGCCGGAGCTTGAGGTGGACGAAAGGAGACCGAACGTAATGCCCAAGGCGGTATATACACTGACGAAGGAGCAAAAGAAGAAAATATATGATCGGATTCGTTGTCTTAGGTTTCCTGATGGGTATGCCTCTAACTTGGCATGTTGCGTCGACCTGAAGGAGTTGAGAATGCACGGCATGAAGAGCCATGATTGTCATGTATTCATGCAGAAATTGATTCCGGTTGCCTTCCGTGAAATGCTTCTAAAGCACGTGTGGGGGGCCTTGACGGAAGTGAGCCTTCTATTCCAGATCCTATGCTCAACAACACTAGATGTGGTCAAGGTAAAAGAATTGGAAAATAGTGTAGCCGTCATCATGTGCAACCTCGAGAAAATCTTTCCTCCTTCTTTTTTCGACTCAATGGGGCATCTAATTGTTCACCTTCCATATGAGGCGCGCGTTGGGGCCCCGTGCAATACAGGTGGATGTACCCATTTGAAAAGTAATTAAATAATTAATACTGTTAAATATATATTTATTATTTGCATTTTAATAAATTGTCATATGAATAGATTCCTACGCGATTTGAACAAAAAAGGTGAAAAACAAAGCACACGTCGAGGCGTCAATTGTAAAGGCTTATATTGTCGAAAAAATCGAACTTTTCTCCTCTCATTACTTCGAACCACACATTCCCTGCAAGCGAAATAGACCCGGTCGGAACGATGATCTCACGAGTGCAGTACAACAACATAGGATCCTAGTTACATCTGTGAAATACTAACAAAAATAAATATACAAAAACGACTTCATATTCTGAACGTGTGTGTATTTTCTAAAAATTACTATATATAGTCAAATTCATTAATTATCCAATTGTATATCTTTATTCACTCAAATGAGTGTTTGGAATGTGTTTTTCTTAATTTATAGTTATTATTGTACTAGATAAAAAAAATATTGGAATACATATAGGAACGGTGCCACTTGAATGTAGGAACGGTTACTGTGTGGGTGCAAGGAAACGACACTGTTTATTTCTTTAGGAACGGTCATGGGAACAGTTTTCGTACTAAGTAATCGTTCCTATTAGTGCAATTGCTTAAACTAAGTATATGGAATTGATATAGGAATGGTCAACTGTAATTCAGGAACGGCCTCTGTTGGGCACGGTAATGGGAACGGTAATACACTTAACAGACCGTCCCTATTTAGGTCAATATGAGTACTCGTTATTAAAACGACATCGTTTTAGTGCAAACACGATGTCATATTCGTTATTTGGACCGGTTTTGGGAACGATCCTGTAAAATGATGACCGTTCCAAACAATTTATATAAATTGGCCCCTTGGCTGATTTTTTCTCACTTTTGCCCAAAAGCCTTCTCTCTCTCTCTCTCTCTCTCTCTCTCTCTCTCTCTCTCTCTATCTCTATTCACCGCGGTCGACGCCTCCATCCACCATCGCCGGCCGCCGCATCCAATCAGCAGCCCGTACGTGGATATCCCCCGCCCTCGCTTGCTCCATCCATCGCCTGTTTGATTGACCCTAAGTGGAGCTGCCGCCGCCCTCAAACGCCGTGCCCGAACGCTGCCCTCAGCCACCGCCGCCAGCACCACTACCAAGTAGGGTTGTTATAAACCTTTTTTTTTTCCTGAAAATGCAGAAATTGAATTTTTCAATTTTTTGTGTAAATTGTTTCATTCCTGTATTTTGCATTTATTTTTTTAAATTTTCTGTAAATTTCTTTAATAGTATGTAGTTTTCGATGGTATGTAATTTCTGTATATATGTTGTTCTAATTACTGTATGAAATTAGTGTACAATTTTTCTGTAACTATTTTGAATTTTCTGTTATTTTTGGTGATTTTCTGTAATTAGTGTGAATTTTATGTAATTTTTGGTGATTTTTCTGTAATTAGTGTAATTTTTTGGTGATTTTCTGTCAATTAGTGTGAATTATTATAATTAGTGTGATTTTCTGCAATTAGTGTGAATTATTGTAATTAGTGTGATTTTCTATTAAAAAACTGGAAATTTGTATATTTTAAAAATCTGAAAATTCAGAATTTTATTATAATTTAATGTAAATTTCTATAAATTTAAATAAATTGCAGAATTTTAATGTAAATTTCAGAAATTATGAAAATTCAAAAAATTTTAGAAAATTTTCTGTAAATTTTAAATTTTTGGTGATTTTTCTGATAATTTTTTGAATTTGTAAATTTTTTTTATGTCATTTTCTATAAATTTAAAATATTTTCAGAATTTTATGTAATTTTTAAAAATTATGTATATAAATATATAGAAAAATACAAGGATTTAATGCAATTTTAGGGTCAAATTTTGGAATTTAGTATAAATATATAGAAAAATAGAAGGATTTAGTGAAATTTTAGGGTCAAAATTTGGGATTTAGTATAGATATATAGGAAAAATAGAAGGATTTAGTGTAATTAAGCCTCAATTTTGTGTGTTACTATATATTTTAGGAAATAATTTTAGGATTTAGTAAATATTGTAGGAAAATTTTCAATAACAACATTGGGATTAATTATCCATTTATTAGATTAATTTTGGGACTTAGTATACAATTTTAAGATTTAGTTTGCATAATTATTTTAAAAAATTAAAAAAATTATTATTATTCAAATAAATTGATACTTCACATGTATTTTTTAAATTCATGCGACTAATATTTTTTAAAAAAATTATAGATCATGTCTGGTCGGGATTTCCCTCCTCGAGGAGGTGGACGTGGCCGCGGTCGCGGCTCACCGGCCATACCGCCGGCCGGTGTTGCTTCCCAGGATGGGGAAATAGTGTTCCGACCACTACCGCCACCAGCACCACCGGCAGAGCAGGCACCCGCACCACCTGCGCCGGATCAATAGCCCGCTGCGTCTACCGTTGCACCCGTCGAGGAGGGTGGCGGGCTATCCACTACCGCACCGGCGGTCGATCCGACCCGTCCGTGGGCTGCCCCACCACCACCACCACCCACCACACCGGCCCCACAACTCCCACCACCATCCGCGCGTCAGTACATCACACTCACCGAGGCAAGGTATATTTACATTTTTAAATTTTTTTTTTGTAATTTAAATTAATATTTTATGTCATACTAATTATTTTATAATTTCAGTCGTGATCGGAAGATCCACGAGCGCATGTACGCGGTCGTGCGAGGACACTATCCCCATCCTTGGGGCAGTTTGCGCAAGGTGCCGCCAAAGCACCAGCATTTCTGGTTTGAGAATTTGAAGGTAACGACAATTAATTTTTTGTTTTTAAATATTTTAACAATCTAAGTTATGATATATATATATATATATATTTAATACAGATGACGTACTGGTGGGACGCCGACGACGAGTCGATGTTCAAGATCGTCCACATTTGGGTGGGGAAGTTCCTGAGGAAGAAGTTCATCCTCGCCAGACAGTCCCTGCAGAAGCCTCTATGGCTGGCGAACGAGGTCTGGCGGCAACTCCTCCTGTATTGGGATTCCCCGGAGTTCAAGCAGGAGTGCGAGAAGAACAAGGCGAATCGGAACGCCAACCCAGCCGCATCCGCTACTATGTACCGCGGTGGATCTGTCTCCGTCGGTATGCACAAGCGGAAATTGGTAAGATATCTAATGTTATTTCAATTATTTATTACTATTGAATTAAAATTGTAATAATTGTTTCCCATTTCTTTTTACAAGAGGAGCAGCTCGACCGGCCAGTGAAGCAGATGGAGGGCAGCGGAGGTGGCGGTAAGTTGTAATTAATACATTCTACTTATTTTTTTTAAATGTTTGAAAATTTTCTAATTTATTGTAATTATTTTTGCAGGAGATGTTCCAGAAGATGATGAAGGATCATCAATCTCAGGCCCCGTGCAATCCTGAGGATCCTGCTTCCGAATCAGAGGGCTCGATGGCACAGATCGAGCAGCCGATGTGGCTCACTTGCGTCGGGGATAAGAACAAGGGCCGAGTATTTGGTCTTGGTTCTAAGGCCCTAGGTCTCAGCCAGACCGTTACCTCGCCATCACCACCGCCCCCGCCCCCGCCCCCGCCAGAGCCAGCGCTTTCGTCAAACGTGGAGGGTCGGTCGGGCCGCCTCGAGGAGATGATGGCGGACCTGATAGGCATGATGAAGGACATGCAGACCAGTCGCTCCAGCGCCTGCCCATCACGGCCTCCTAGAGACCCCACCCTTCCAGACATTGACGAGATGGACAGGCCGATCGGGACGAGGAGTAGATTATGTATTTTTTTATTTTGATTTTTTGTAATTAAATAGGATAATATTCGTATTTAATATAATTTTTATTTCTAAATTATGCATTTTTCATATTTAAATATTAATTATATAATCAAAATATTATTAATAATTAAATTTATATTTAAATGATAATAATTATTACAAAAAAAAATTAATAATTCATCTATTAGGAACGGTACTTTAGACGGCAATTGCAGCTCCAAATACCGTTCCTATATTTGACTGTTTAAAAATATATACCGTTCTCAATGCCGATGAAAAAACCATTTCAAAAGTAGACGCCTACTGTTCCTAAAGACGGGACTTATCGTGCCTACATATATTCCAATATCATTTGTTTTCGTGGATAGGCTTTCGTTCTAAAGAAAATACCAAAAATCGGTCCAAATGGGTATTCCAAAGATAGAGTGCAACTACCGTTCCTAAACCAAGAGACAAAATGTATTCCAAGTATCGATCCTAATGTATACAATCTGCCGTTCCTACACGTATTCCAGATACCATGCTAAATTGTATCCACAACATAGTGTGACAATTCCAAAAAGTGTTCTAACTACCATTCCTAATTGCGCGATTCCATACCGTTCCTAATGTTTATAAGGTGTTCCAAATGCAAAAAATATAAATTTATACGTACAAAGGTAATTAGGAACGGTAGATGGAAAAGGTGCCAAAAACCGTTCCCAAATAGGAACGGTAACTTCGTCACCGTTCCTAATAATTAGAATCGCCTCTTATTGCCACGGATAGCCTCCCGTTCCTTAACCGTTCCTAATTGCAGTCCAAAAGGTTCAAGTGAAGTATTTACCGTTCCAAAAATTAAAAGAACCGTTCCTATTACCGTTTCAATTCCCGCTTTTTTTTTTGTAGTGATTTACTGATTGGCATCGTGGCATTGCTTGGACAACCCGACAGTGGCGTGGCTCTCATCTCCTCAATGCATCTTATCGCTCTCTTCTTGCAGGCCTTGTTTATCACTTGTGGATGGAACGAAACTTACGACGTTTTCAGTAGCTCTTTCGCAGTCCTGAGGTGCTTTCTGGTATTATTATTAATCAAATCAGGAATAGGTTACTTAGCTCCCCCCGACCCCCATCGTTGCAGATTGTTGCTACTTATAGGTCTGGAAAATAGCGTGGGAACAGTGAGTTACACGGCCGTGTTTGGGTAGACCATTGTTCTTTAATGTAACAAAGTGTAACACAGTCGTGTGCTCCCCCACACGGCCGTGTCCTCGAGTCTGGCGAGTCGTCTTGTTGTATCTGTACTCCTTGTTTATTTATTTGAAAATTTACATTCCCCCCAAAAAAATTTGATCACTAGAAATCTTGCTAATACACTAGAACTTAAGCTCAATCCCTAATGATGTGGCGTGGAATGCAATTGTTGCTCCGTTTCGTTAGATATTATCCATTTTGACTTCATGTGAACCTCACTATTTTGTTCTAAAAATTGATTTATAAACCACTCAAACTCTTCGTCTACAACTAATGTGAGACGCTTGTCAACATTATCACCTAATAAATCAAATTTTATAACCCAACCGCTGTTATACTGACATAATATGACTAACTATATGGTTTATGTACTTAAAATTTATAAGTTGAACTCCACTAGGAGAGTGTTGAGCTTATAAGCTCTTTAAAATCGAGAGAGAAAGTGGATCTAAAATCGGTGGATTTGAAGCTCACGACCAGGCCGTGTTGATCAACACATCCATGTTCTCCAATTCCTTTAACATTAACATCAATTTTAACAGTCGGACCAAAATCATAACATTTTAAAAATTTTAAAGACCAAAATCCTATCTCAAAATATTTATGGACCAAAATTAATTGTAGCCTTAGCTAGCTATAGGGATCAAATATATTTACCCCACAAAGATAAGTAATGACTTAACCACCAAATCATCGTAACGTTCACATGAGTTCAAGGAATTCTTGCAAACTATACTACGTACGTGGCATAAAATGACATATTCTGGGCCGAGGGTGAGAACGACTGAAGTGGTCCTAAATAGGTATAGAGTCCATTTTTAGTACCACGACATCTTTATATATATGGACCTCATCACTTGAATTCCATAGGAATACAACTACTTGCCATGACATTCCTTCCCCTATCAACTTCAGTCCCTATTACCAATTTAATCATATTTGCTCAATAATTCCAAAAAATAGACAAAAAAAATTGATAGTTCATCTATCCTTTTCATTTTTCATGAGTTGATAAGTATATATGCGCGACAACAAGTCGGTATGACATTATTATTTGTTACTATTCTTACTTTTATCGTCATCATCTTATGTTTTGAATATTCACAACATTAAGACACGTTTGCATTCTTGCATGGGACAAATGTGAGATGGATAAAATTAAATTTGGGTGAATATTCCAATATTTATTTTATAGGGACAAAAATAAATAAAATACTCTGGGTTAAATGCAATTTGTCCACTGTAAAAAAAATAATTTATCCCCCTGTGTTATTCAAAATGCAGCAATCAACCCCCTCACAGAGGGTTTTTTGCTCCATTTTTAGGGAGTTTTTTGCTCTATTTTTTAAAATACATAAGATAAATTACTATTTATTTTTTCACAAGAAGATTTTTTACACATTTGCATATCACAAAAGGGGTACTTGCATTTTTTCCAAAATAACCCTTATACACCCTTTACCTTATGGGATAAAATGGACTAATTATGAAATTTCTAAAATGCCCTGATTTTTTCTTTCCCAATCCCCAAAAAATATATATATATATATATATATATTTCATTTTATCACAAGCGCATAAAAATGTTTTTTTAATTAGAACTTGAAATTAACTCGGATAAATAAATCAATTCTTATTTTCGCAGTGAAAAGCAATAGTTAAGTAAGTAACAACTTATCAAACGTAGAAGGATTTGAATTAAATTACTTTATTAACTCACTCATCTAAATAAATTTTTGACCATTTGGATAAAATAAATAATTGTAATACTTAAATTTTAGATAATTATATATCATGATACTTAGATTATTAATTTCGATACATAAGATTATCTTTATGCATGTACATGTAATATCAGGTTGGCTAATCTATATGTTTTTTACTTTATTGTTCTAATAAAAATATTATAAACATTACATGAATTTTAAATTTTAAATTTTAAATTTTAATAAATTATGACAGTTTTTGAATATTAAAATTTATTAGTACACCATATTTATACCAACAAATAGCTTGACCCGCTAAAACTGCTTACATGGGTTTGGGTTATACCCGAATTTAATCCTAATCAACTTCCTTCAGCCCCATTTCTGCCCCACTCTCTCGTTATCCCGCTGCCACCACCTTCAGCCTCCGCCTGCCGCCGCCGCCAGCTGGGTAATCTCACCTGCACCTCCTCAAAACATACGCTTCTCTGCCTCTGCCACCGTCTCCGGCACCCACTCAATATATTGGTCTCTATTCTCGGTATACGGCCGCCGTTTCCATCTCCATCCGCAGTCTAACGCTGCCGTTGCAATATCCGTCCGGATTCTACCTCTGCTTTTCTTGGTTCGTTGCTCCAGTTGTGTTTCTTCTCTTGAATAACATATTCTGACTGCAAATATTTTCCATTATAAGATTTTCTATTATCTATTTCAAATGTCTCTCCTCTAAACCTCGTTCGTTTCCATGTTTATTGTGTTTGTGTGTGTGTTTGCAAGATCTAAACTTGGGGCGTTCCCTATCATATTTCCATTTCTCTTGGTTTTTGGCCGGTGAAGTCTTAACATTTTGTCCTTTCGCTGTTCTTAGTACAGGTTTTTAGAATTACAATATGACATTATGTTTCCAATTAGCTAATTTTTGGAGGCAACAAGCTATATTCATGTTCTTGAATGAAACAAAGATCCTATTTGGTGCATATTTTGCTGATCAATCCAAAATTGGGTTCTTATGTGTTGCAACTGATGTTTTCATAAGTATCTTAAAAGAATAAAATCTATATGGTGTTAGGTGACTCATGTAAGCACTTAATCTGTTGTCGTTTTTCTCCTTAACATTCTGCTTTCTGGATGAAGATGCGCCCTAGTGAAAAAGCACATGGAAAATGCTTGATGAACTATCTTGTTATTAATTACCCGAAACCGAAATAGCATTTTGTTTAATGGGCTCCATTTCATCATCTTTTGTTTTGAAATCATTTTGTTTCTTTGATACTTGTAAGTGTTTGCTTAACTTGCAAATATCAGACGAGAAGAATGTTATCTGTTCAGAATGTTCAATGTCCAGTATGTTATGTTGTATCCATATATTTTCTTGTCCTCTTGCAATCTTTGTCTCTTTATCCAACTATCTTTGTTAAGATGGTCAAAGAATACGATGGTCTCTTGCTTTTCTCTCTGTTTCCTCTTTCAAGTTGAAAGCTGGTGTGGACGGCAAAGATCAGCTGGTGATGATGGATTTGTGTGGATACATGCATTTGCACTGAGTCTACAAATATATAAACTTGCTCCTGTTAGGCCATCAGTTTTTCCTGTTTCATCGTTACTACTAATCCACAAACCATGAAAATAGGTACTCTAAGTCGAATTGCACATTCTTCCCCTGCCCTGTGCAGAAATACCAACCTTTTACAGCATTGGTGTTTTCAACCTGACTGTGTTCCAAGAGATCCCAAAGCCAAGTCTAAGAGATAAAAATAAACCTGCTTTCTATATCCATATGGGCCGAGACATCCACTTTCAGACAAGATTGTTCAGCTTGCTGAAAAATTGCATCTGTGATCCCAGAAGAGCGAATGCAAATCGGCCCAGCTCTGAGGGATAAGGTAATGCATCCCATGTTGCAGCCTATTTCTGTTGAAGGAATGGATATGGGTTCGCAAGTAGGGGCACGTGCTGGATCTTCTACGGCTGAGGAGAAAAAGGCTGAGAAAACCACTTTTGATGTCAAGTTAGAGAAATTTGATGCTGGTGCAAAACTAAGGTGATCAAAGAGATTCACCCCTTTACAGATCTAGGATTGAAGGAAGCTAAAGATTTGGTTGAGAAAGTACCGGTTATTCTCAAGCAACAGGTGACGAAAGATGAGGCAAACAGCATATAAGAGAAAATCAAAGCTGCCGGTGGAGTTGCAATGATGGAATAGTGATCTGTTCCGTTTTAGAGTGTTTTAAATTTTTATTATTGTCTAACAACCATGATTATCTTTCTCATAGATGAGCGGAATAATTAGAAGCCAAGCTAAAAAGTTGGCTCTCTCCGCTCACTACCCGTCTCTGCAGGAATCCGATGGAATCGCATTTTTTGGTAGAAAACTATACCTTCCTTGTCTGGTACAGGTATCATATCTTGTTTCATTTTAACAATGTATATCAATCATTATTAGCTTCTGCATATGTACAAGAAATGAACTTCGATGTTCAATGTGATAACTGAGCAGCCCGTCTATCTTGATCTAGAATGTTTTGTTTTTGTGTTTGAAGGAGATGTCTGAAATATGTGTTAGCATAGTTCTACGAGTGAATACTGTATGAATGATTATCCAACTATTGTGAAAGGCCTTGCTATCAAGTACAATTAACATATACAATCTGCTGGTATCAAATTATGATGAGTTTCAAAACATTTTATAAGGACTATCAAAACATTTTGATTTTTTATTGTATGAAATAACAATGGGAGACATTAACTGAATTTAATTATTTTATCCTCTTTTCATGATGATCTATACTATTATAAAAAAAAAAAAAAAAAACAAAACTGTTTATCGTACTAATTTTTAAATACTCATATTTATTTTTTAATTAA
This sequence comes from Sesamum alatum, assembly GCA_034509735.1. Lineage (NCBI taxonomy): Eukaryota > Viridiplantae > Streptophyta > Magnoliopsida > Lamiales > Pedaliaceae > Sesamum > Sesamum alatum. Next base: position 34,729,875 of record JACGWO010000006.1, read on the forward strand.
TCTTTTGTCTTACTAATTTTGGAATACTCATATTCATCTTTTAATTCATTTCTTCCCTTAAAAAAAAAAAGGTCAAAATAGTCATTTCAATATTTTTATAATAATTTCACAATCTATCTATACTATATATTATTGGAGATGACCATTTTAGTGTCCAAAATAGTTTTGGTCTCCCTATTTTTTTTCTTAAAATTTTTGAGTTAGTTAATTGTTTTTAACTTCCCCACTCATCATCATCTTACATAACAAACTTTTGGTAGTTTTCCTTATCTCTCCAATTTATGTATTAATGTCTTATTTTATCAATACTTTTTTATAAATAAAAATATTTATAATAACTTATTATTTTATATATTTTTAGGTAATTTTTAACTCTACAAGAGATAAATAATATAATTTATAAAAAATATTTTGTTTTAGATAATTTTTAAAAATTATACATATGATGTACCACACTTATTAGTTACAGTTATTTTCTCTCCTCATTTTATATTCTTTTTCTCACGAACCTCTTTTTATTTTTTCTTATTTTCTTAAACCACAATTGTTTTGTTTTCATAAAAAAAAATTCTCTTTATCTCACACTACATTTATTTTTTATATGCTCGCAGGGACCGTGTACGACGACTAGTTACTTAAAAATTTAGTTTTTCAAGACTATACTTGAATTGACGGATTTGGAACTATAAACTTTCAAAGTTATAAATTTTTTGAATTTATTTGGATAATTTTAAATTTAAAGGTTTTCGAATCCCTCATCTTTACATTCGAACTATATTTTGTTGGACATTGATGAATTTAAAAGTTTTTTTTAACATGGAGCCATTTGGGATCATTTCTTAGATTATTCATTCAAATTCAAATGTTTCAATCCAAATGTAGTCCAAAATGTATTATTATTTTAACAAAATGAAAAGGAAGAATTGTTGAGATACATACCTCGAGTGATTGCAGCATTGAGGCTTTCAGCGGGGAAGATGATGGAGATGGTGTTACACGGAGTCAAACCCTCGACTTCATATTGGATGTTGGATAGAGCTAGAAGAATCGCATTTTGTGCTTTACGTTTTTTGTATTTTCAGCATAAGTGTAAAGGTGTTTTATGCGCTGGCAGTATGAGTCATTTAAACCAATGCCTATTGGGCCATGTAAGCAGGAGGCGGTTAGGGAGTTAGTTAGGCTGAATCCGTGTATTTAAACGTTAGGGTTTCATTTCCCTCGCTTGTAACAGAAATTAACAGAATGAAAAACTTGACAGCTTCCATGGCTCACACTCGTTTCTCTCGTTTCAATTTCGCTCTCAACTTCAACATGGTATCAGAGCCTTCCAAGTGAAGGTCTCTAGATACTGATATACTCATCGCTTCCGTTTTCTCGCGCGGATCAATTCGCTCTCGATCATGGCAGAACAGACAATGAATGAGAACCAATCTGTAGAGGATGAGGCTGCTCAGCTGGTGAAGGAAATGCTTTACATTCATCCTTCTGAACATTCCGATTTGGCATTAACCTCCTCGCCTCTAGATGGTACCAATTTTTTTGATGTGGAGTCGATCAATCTATGTATCGCTCGGAACGAAAATGAATCTTGGCTTCATTGAAGGCACGTTTCATAGACCGGAGTATGGTTCCTCGATTTTTGGTCAATGGCGGCGTGTAGATCTGATGGTTACCTCTTAGATATGGAATTCCATTGCCAAGGATATGGTGGAGGTGTTCATGTACGCCTCATCATCGCGCGGGCTATGGTTAGAACTCCAAGCTCGCTATGGAAAAAGTAATGGTCCGATGGTTTATAGACTTCGGAGAGAACTCTCGAATGTGACATAAGGGGATCTAAACACCACTGCTTATCTCACCAAAAGTGAAAAGATTGTTGAACGAACTGATGTTTTTGGCGCCTCCTCCAAAGTGCACCTGTGGGAGTTGCACTTGTGGAATTTAACCAAGCTATTGCTGACCGTGCTATGTCCACCCAACTGATGCAGTTCCTGATGGGGTTGCACGAAGCATATGACAGTGAGCGTAGTCAGATTTTGATGATGGATCCGCTGCCTGACATTGAGAAGGCGTTCTCAATGATCTATGCAGTGGAGGAGCAACGTTCAGTGAGCACTGAGTCCTCATCCAACATGGCATGTCAAACTGCCTTAAAAGAGAACAAGAGAGAAGGCATGGACAGATCTGGTACCAAAAAGAAGCCCTATGTGGATAAAAGAGGCCTCATATGTGCTCATTGCAACAAACCAGGACACTCTCAAGATACATGCTTCCAGATACATGGCGTACCTAATTGATATAAAACTTTAATGGACAAGAAAAGGAAGGGGCAGCAGAGCAAGGGACTAGTAGCCAATGTGAACTGCAAGTCAGGGATTGCAGGAGGTCAATGTGGAAGTGATACCAACACAAATATGTCCGAGCTTGTTTTTGAGTTGCTGAAGATGGTTAAGGCTGGTTCCCCTTCAGATCCAATCAGTAACTTTGCCAACTATGCACATCTGGATTCAGACTTTGCAGGTAATGTTTCCAGCACCTCTGAAATTGATTTGAGCTGTTGGATAATTAATTCGGGATCAACAAATCATATTTGTGAAGATGTCACTCTCTTCAAATCATATCATACACCTCCACATACACAATCCATCCACTTTCCTGATGGCTCTAAGAAAGCAGTATCATTCATTGGCTTAGTACATGTCTAAATACATTACCTTCCATAATGTGTTGTGCATTCCTGAATTTTCTGTCAACCTTCTATCAGTGAGCCAACTTTGTAGAAATACATCCCTTTGTTTCACTTTTACTCAAAACAAATGTGTTTTGCAGGACCTGGGGGCTAAACAAGACATATTGGTGGGCTCAATGGTCAGGAAACTCTATACCATAAAGCAAGACCTGACACTTTTACCTCATAAAGTTGTAATAGATAGGGACATTACATGTTCTATTTCTGGAAACTGTAATCCCATGACCTGGCACAAGAGGCTAGGCCATGCTTCTTTCCATGCAATAAAGTCTTTACCTTTCAGCACAAATACTAAAAATATTGATGAACAAATATGTGAAACCTGCTCCCTTGCCAAACAAACGCGCATTGCTTTTCCCCTTCGCAACTCTCAAGCATCAACCCCCTTTGATCTTGTACACTTAGATCTTTGGGGCCCTTACAGAACCCCTAGCATCTCAGGTTGTGTCTATGTACTCACTATCCTAGATGACCATAGCATATCCCTATGGACATACTTGCTCAAACACAAAAGTCAGGTTCCCTCCATACTATCCTCTTTCTGTGCCTTAGTCCAAACTCAGCACAATCTAAAACTCAAGGCCTTTCGATCAGACAATGATTCAGAATTTATCAACAAAGACTGCATCACCTTGTGTCAATCCCTGGGCATCATACATCAGACATCTTGCACATATACCCCTTAACAAAATGGGAGGGTTGAGAGAAAACACAGACATCTCCTGAATGTAGCCGGATCCCTACTATTCCAGGCCTCACTCCTAACCAAATTCTGTGGGTGATGCTATACTAACAGCCACCGACCTTATAAATAGAACCCCCTCTCAACTTCTAAATTGGCAATCTCCTTATGAAAAACTATATGGCTCTCCACCCACATATGATCACCTCCGAGTCTTTGGTTGTCTCAGCTATGCTACCAACCCCTTGATCCCAACAAATCCAAGTTCCATCCACGGGCTCACAGATGCATTCTGTTGCGTTATGCAATGTACCAAAAGGCCTACAAGCTATATGACATAGATACACATTCTACTATCATTTCCAGGGATGTTAAGTTTCATGAAACCATCTTTCCCTTTGCACCTAACCCTCAGAATACCTCACCACACTCTATCCCTCTTCCTTCTTCCAGTTCACATACTGTCCCTACACTTGACATATCCTCACCTAGCCATACTCTACCTTACCCTTGCTCCCCTGATCCCACTTTATCCCAACTTGATTCCACTTTGTCCCAACAACAACCTGTATTGTCCCAAATTGATGAGCCTGTACATACACCTACTTCCTCCCCTATTCCTATACTGAGAAGATCCACCAGGGACATCCCACAAACCATCCTGGCTAAATGATTTTGTCTCCAATTCCTCTGATCCTTCACTACTATTTTCTGTGACACTGCATACATATCTTTTGTGGCTTCCTTGTCAATTTTGCAGGAGCCCAAGTCCTTTTTAGAAGCTGTACAGCATGAGGAATGGAGGATTGCTATGCAGACTGAGCTTGGTGCTCTTGAATTGAATCGTACTTGGAGGTTAACTCCCCTACCTGTGGTAAGAAAGTTATTGGCAGCAAGTGGGTGTTTAAGACCAAACTCAGGGCTGATGGCACAGTTGAAAGATACAAGGCCAGGTTAGTGACCAAGGGATTCAATCAGGTGGAGGGTGTTGATTATTCCGATAGCTTTCCTCCTGTTGCTAAGGCGGTCACCGTGCGGATTTTTCTAACTATTGCTGCAGCCTATGATTGGCCTCTCCATCAACTTGACATCAATAATGCCTTCTTGCACGGCTATTTAGAAGAAGACATATACATGACACCTCCTCAGGGTTACAGTGTTCCAGCAGGGATGGTTTACAAGCTAGAAAGGTCTCTATATGGTCTCAAACAGGCATCTCGGCAATGGAATGTCTAATTCACTTCCAAGCTGAAGGGTTTTGGATTCTCCCAACTTGGACATGATCATTACCTCTTCACTAAGCCCTATGCCAATGGTCTGATCGCCCTTCTTGTATATGTGGATGACGTTTTGCTCACTGCACCCGTCTTGGAGGACATTCAAGCTGTTAAGGACTTTTTCCATGCTCAGTTCACAATCAAAGATATAGGGGCTGCTTGCTACTTCCTTGGCCTTGAAATTGCCCGAAGCTCCAAGGGTTTGTATGTAGCACAAACCAAGTATGTTGTGGATATTGTCAATGACACTGGTCTCTCCAAGGTGAAAGCTGCCTCTACCCCATTTCCACAGGGCCTGAAACTGCGGACTGAGTGTGGATCCCTTTTTCAGACACCTGACTCTTATAGGAGGTTGGTGGGACGCCTCCTATATTTAAGCTTCACCAGGCCAGATATTGCTTACTATGTACAACAGCTCAGTCAATAACTATCTCAACCTTGTGATGTTCACTGGAAGGCCGCACTGCATGTTGTCCGCTACCTGAAAGGTTGTCCATCTCTTGGCCTCTTCATGCCTGCCAATAACACTTTTGAGCCTCGGGTGTATTGTGATGCTGACTGGGCTTCATGCTCCGATTCCCGCCGCTTTCTCACCGGCTTCTGCATCTTTCTTGGCGATGCACTGGTGTCCTGGAAGACCAAAAAGCAGCCCACGGTGTCACGCTCCACCGTCGAAACTAAATATCGCAGCATGGCTGCCAGTGTCTGCGAGGTGCGCTGGATTTCTTACTTGCTTTCAGACTTTGGTATCAACCTCACTTTACATGTTGCCTTGTTCTGCGATAACAAGGCTGCCCTCCACATCACGCGAATCCTGTCTTTCACGAGCGCACCAAGCACATCAAACTTGACTTCCATCTTGTGCGTGATGCCTATAAAGAGGGATTCATTGCCCCATCACACATTCGCAGTTCCTTCCAGCCTGCTGACTTTTTCACGAAGTTGCTGCCGTCGAAATCATTTGCATTTCTCCTCTCCAAGTTGGGCCTGGTTTCCTTGGCTCCCAGTCCCACTTGTGGGGGGGAGGGGGGGCTGTTGAGATACAAGCCTTGAGTGATTGCAGCACTGAGGCTTTCAGCGGGGAAGATGATGGAGATGGTGTTACACGGAGTCGAACCCTCAACTTCATATTGAATGCTGGATAGAGCTAGAAGAATTGCATTTGTGCTTTACGTTTTTTGTATTTCCAGTACTTAAGTGTAAAGGCGTTTTATGCGCTGGCAGTATGAGTCATTTAAACTAATGCCCATTGGGCCATGTAAGCAGGAGGTGGTTAGGGAGTTAGTTAGGCTGAATCCGTGTATTTAAATGTTAGGGTTTCATTTCCCTCGCTTGTAACAGAAATTAACAGGATGAAAAACTTGGCAGCTTCCATGGCTCACACTTGTTTCTCTCGTTTCTATTTCACTGTCAACTTCAACAAGAATTAACATTGTTTAAACAATTGATAGATGTATATATGAAGAAGCGTTTGACGTATCAAGACTCATTGAAAATAGAAAATAATAAGTATCTCATTGTGTTTAATTTTGTTTTTATGGTGTTTTGTTTTGTTTTGTGGAGATAAAGAGAGAAAAACAAAGATAAATAAGTGTGTGCTAGAAATAAGCTTATGTATATTTGGATTTATTTTTGGAGTTAATTTTAAATAGTGTAAAAAATATATTGTATGTATCGTGTTATATATCAGGAGACTAAAAACATTGTTCATTATCATATTATGTTTCTTTTATATGTTTCTTATAAATGTATACACTAGAAAAAAAATTAATATTAGCTACATTTTTAATGACCATGGCTAAAAATAGTAGTAAATAACTATTATTAACTACGGATAAATAAAAGCTGATGCAAAAACTAGTTTTTCTACTATGAAAAACTTATTTGCCACGACTTTTAGTCGTGGTAAAAATATTCGCCATGTCTTTTAGCTATGGTAAATGTTTTAGCCACCCTTGCAAAAACAACGGCCGATAACCGTTGCGTGGCCATGGTCAATGACTATTCGCTACGGTTATTTAGTATTAAACATAGCAATTAACCATGATTAAAGGTCATATTTTTTGTAGTGATAGTAATATTTATTTATTTATAGATGGATTAAATTGTATAATATATTATTGTATGGGGATTGGCCAAAACCTCCCAAAACATCCTGTGAAAATGTTTTGAGAGTAGGTCATGTTTAATTTTATTTTCGACCCGTCTTGGAAATGGGCCAAAAACGAAACCGAACATATTGAACAGTACCTCCAATCTGATTAAAGATCAACCGTTCCTATAATGTGTAGAACTTGTGATTTAGTTGTTGTATGATTCAAAGATAACACATCAACAGATATTAATTCATAATAGCTCTCTAAGAAAAATCTTTATCACTTTCGGTTTGCTTCAACATGTTGCTTTTCTTTCAAATTATTTTATATATTTAATTTATAAGCATTCAACATTTATATATATTTGCTGGTTCAATTCTGTGGCTGTTTTTTTCTTCTTCTTATTATTATTTTAGATCGCCACCAAACTACTAAGTACAGTGCAATATTACTATAAATTTTCAATTGGTTTGGAGCAAAAAATGCTCGATGTCCACTGATCCAACGTGATATCTTTTGGCCTCGATTTTGCAAATTCTAAGAGCAAGAACATGCGAAAAAATAGTTAGCACTTCAATACTCAAATCAATATTCGAATAAAAAGACATGTAATTAGGTAAAACAACTAAATGAGGCAGAGTGCAGTCTTTCATATATGCAAATGTAAGACCGAGGGATAAGACGAATTTGGTCCCCAGCGTTGGAGGGATATCCTTTTGCAGTCGGGCTCCCTGATCTTTCGATAGGCAGTTAAGGGATATCCTCTCGCAATCAGGCCCCTTGATCTTCGGGGCAGATGGTTTGAGGGATATCCTCCCTGCACCCAAGTCCCTTGATCTGGGGTAGGATGTTGCTTTCAAGATAAAGAATGTTTTAAATGCATCTTTTCCAACATCTTTATGTATATGGACCTCACTTGAATTACAATCCTACTATTGTTGGAAGCCATGGGAATACAACTACTTCCCATGACATTCCTTCCCCCATCAACTTCAGTCCCTATTACCAATTTAATCATATTTGCCAATAATTCCAAAAAATAGACAAGAAAATTGATAATTTAATGTAGCAAGCGTCCCACATCGGTTGCAGACGAGGAGCTTGAGTGGCTTATAAGTCCCAATGTCTCCTCTTCCTAGTGAGATGCCTTTTTAGGTTAAAATCATGAAGCTCATACAGAGTCAAAGCGAACAATATCTCGTGCAACGGGGCACCGATCAAGTCGCAAGCCGCATCATTTGGCGCCGTCTGTGGGAACGAGGCCATGTGCTCGTCCCGAGCCCCTCGTCAGGGGGGCTAATGATGTAGCAAGCGTCTCACATCGAACGATACCTCGCGCAACGGGGCACTGATCAAGTCGCAAGCCGCATCATAATTCATCTATCCTTTTCATTTTTCCTTTTAAAGTTTTCATGAATAGATTAGCATATATGCGCGACAAGTAGTCGATATGGTATTATTATTCGTTACTATTCTTACTTTCATCTCATCATTTAATGTTTTGAATATTCAGAACATTAAGGTGTGATGATGATGATGATGATGATAATAATTGATACTTATGATATCAAATTTTTAAATATCAATGGAATTATTCAAGTTAATTGACCAATGAGTTCAAGCCCAATCAAAGTAAAATCAGCCAACTAAAATACGCAAAATTCAAGAAGTAAAAGACCACCTCCAGGCCAGTTGAACATATTGACAAATCTAGCTAGCTAGGCCCATTTTCAGCTCGTTGGTGGCCCAACCAACTTAATTAACACGTCAACAATAATTTTCACCACGGATGACACCTCAAAAGACACATTAGCAGAGGAATTTCGAGATAAAACTAAGTTAGCCTCGAACGGTTAACTAACTCATTCTAAATAGGCGATTTTCCTACGTATGTGGCAAATTCTGTTCTTACTTGTGTGGGATATGGATGACGTGGTATATAGTTGAACAAATTATATTCGATGAAAATATTCTTCCCAAAAAATATGGGAATATCCAAATCATACTCAACCAACTTCCCAATCTCCTCATCCAACTCCTGTAAATAGGGCTAGTCAAGATGAAGGAGGTAACTTCACATTGGACCATTCCCACACATTGTTCACTCGTTTTCATCTCACTTAAACTTACTAATTTGCACAACTTCTCATTTCCATAGCACCCCATGCATTCTTCACACATTTTGTTACTTAACCTACTGAGCTCCATACATTAATTTCATACGTATCATTGTTTGATCCTTGCGAAAATCATAACTGACTTAAGTATTGGAATACTAATTCTTATTTTGCAGGTCAATCCCTCAAAAAAACTTAGGATCCTCAACTAGTCCCTATATTTTATGGTATTGTTGCTCTCTCTCTCTCTGTGAAAAATAAAACTATCTCTCTCTTTCTGAAAAATAAAACTAGTATCTTGAATATATGTCAACTACCAACTCATTTTCATGCATTTATAGGGTTAATATTTTGATACTTGATGGTCCAACCTAAAAGGCTACGAGCCCCATACAATTGTTTCCCATGTGACTTTGATCAAGATCTTTTTATTCTTCTTCTTTGGGATTTTTTTTTTGTTTTTTTTTTATATAAATATTTATACTATATATTAAAGACGTGATCTCTATAGTAATTAATTTGGGTGAAAAAATATGTACTAACAAAAGTTTCTTTGAATAAATTTATTTATTCACAATATACCCATTTCTTGAATTGATTGAATCTCTCAATATTTAATTCTATATTCATGCATATTTAATACTATTTTACCATAATTTATTTCTTGATTGTATTATGATAAAAAAGTCTTGTGCTTAAATTTTAATAATTCTATACATATTGTTCATTGATCATAGTTGTATATTCTTTTTCACAATTTTTTTTGCATTCATTTATTTTTCTTTATTTAGAATTATTATTATATTTAATCACCATTTGACATATGATTGTTTTGAATATCTAAATGAATAACAACATCAATTTATTAAAATTGATTCCAACAAATAGGATCTAGAACTATATTACTACCTCGAAAACTCTCTAAATTCAAAAAAAAAGAGAAATTCAAGAGGCACCTCACAGTCGTGCACATTTTATTCTCGTGCATTGTAGACTACTGGCCCACGACACCACATTATGATGATATACACTCGCGACCAGCAAATAGTGACATATTGGCCATGCAAGAATTAATTCAAACTTCACGACAGATGGATTCAATAAGCTTTGAAACTCGACTCGAATATAATTAATTATTGCAATAATAATAACAATAAAAAGATCTGCGTGGTGTTTGGGATGTTGACGTGGCGAAATTGGCAACTTGGGAAAAGTATGGTCGTGTAAGAGAGTTGACAGACAGATATCTCAAAGGCAAATTTCTTCCCAGATATGAGAGATAGGGCCCGCAGCAGAGATGAAAGAGTACAGCACAGGCCCGTATGAGTTCGGGCCCCAGCTATAAGGGACATCACTCGTGTGTGTGGCGGGCTGGGGTAGGGTAGCTTTATCATTTTTAACATTTTATTTTCTCTGTTTTAGTTAGATAAAATAAGTGTAAATACAGATTTTAAAATAATTAATTACAGGTGTATTTTAATTTAATAATGGATTTGTTAACCTATTTATTTACAGTTTTTACTGATTTATTTTACTATTTCTTCTGCTACTCAGCTTGTTTGGTCATCATGATCATTGTTTCTTGATCGACAATGACAATATATGAATTTAACATAAGCACGCACTGTGAAACGCCCTGGTGTTAGCAGCCTCCCCTCCCTTAAATTTTTACCTAAATTAGGTTTGGTCAAATCAAATTAATCACATAATAAGTGTGATATACTTGTCATGTGATTGGTCTCTTTTCCTAAACTGTACACCATTTATCACTCGACAAGTATATTGCAATTGTCATATAATTGATTCAGGTTTGGTCATATCCGATCTGGGCTAGAATTTCCCATATTACAATAAGGTCCTTGAGGAGTAGGCAAGAAATTAACAAATCTTCCATTTTGGTTCTCACAATACTTCTTTAATACAAAAAAAAAAAAAAAAAAAAAAAATAATCAAGAGAAAATTCTTTAGTAATTTCAGTAGGGTTGAATGAAGATTCGAGTTTTATATGGTCGGAACAACACTTGGAAACATGGATGAATGGGTGGGAAGATGGTAAGAATGAATTAGGTTTGGTGGGTGGAGTGCTATGTGGGGTGCAACTTAATAGAGACCACAAGAATCAACTTAATATATATATACTAGCCGTTGTGACACGTGGTCCCTGAATGCACATAAAATAATATTGCACGTTTTAAATTTATTGTGAGTTAAAAAAGCATTTTTTTTTATATTAGTACGGATAGATAGAATTACATAAGGACGTCTTTGGTAATTTTAAAATTCAGTATTATTGTGTAAATAACCGTTATTTATTAGTAAAAATAGGATTTGTTTTATATAATAATAATATATATATATATATATTAGTTACTCTCTAAATTAATATTCGATAAATGAATAACTTTTTTAAAATAATTATTTTTCTCAATCCAGACTTGGGCTCACGATCTAAATTAATAATTTTGATAAATTAATAAAATAATAATTTTTTGAAAGACCCTTATATAAAATTGTGGTCACGTTAATAATAATTCTATAAAATTACAAATATAACTAAGACAACTTAGTAAAATATGATTCTATTGTTGTTTGCTTCTTTTCAAAATTTAAATATAGTTGTATTACATCTCTAACTATTCTTACTGCATCCAAAAGCTCCAGTATTGCGTTCTCACACTAGAAAAAATATCAATATTAGCTACATTTTTAATGACCATAGCTAAAAATCGTGGTAAATAACTATTATTAACTACAGTTAAATAAAAATCGATGCAAAAACTAACTTTTCCACCATGAAAAACTTATTTGCCACGACTTTTAGCCGTGGTAAAAACATTCGTCATGGCTTTTAGCCACGACAAATGTTTTCGCCACCCTCGCAAAAACCACGGCCGACAACCGTTGTGTGGTCATGGTCGATGTTCACTATGATTATTTAGTATTAACCATGGCAATTAACCATGGTTAAATATCATATTTTTTTTGTAGTGTCATACTGCAACAAACATTTGTACGTGAAGATTGTTGCCTCTATCAATGCTTCCTTCCACGTATAGTTGCATGAAAAATATATATGTTTCATTCATAAAAAATAATGTAGGTTCATTGAATCGAAAAAAATCTCTTTAAATTAATAAATTATTAGTTTATCGATTAATTAATACCTCTTTAAATTAATAAAATTACATGTTCTCAACATTATTAATTTATAGCGGTATTATTGTATATCTCGAATATACTACAAGAAAAAGTATAATATTTACTCATGATCAATTACCATGATTAAAAAAAATAATTATAATAAATATCCATTGATCACGATCACATGGATGGCTAATGTTTTTACCACTAGAAGAATGTTTTTGTCCTAGTTAAGAGCCACGATGAATACCTTTGTCATAGTGAATTAGTCAATTTTTTTAATTATAATTAATAATAATTATTTATTATAATTTTTAATTCATAACAATTAAATTATAAATAATAGTAAATTTTCTTCTAGCGACACGACGGAATTAGAGTGCATGCACCAAACAAGAGTGGACCCTTAGCAGTTAGCAGGGATTTATGTGGCCCGGCAGGTTGAGATCAATATGTAAGGGTTTGAGTAGGGAATACCTACGGATTTATTGCAACATCAATATCATCTCACCATCTCTCTTTGTCTCATCCTTACATTTGTCTGTTTCTGGCTGTCCTTGCTTTCATTGGTTCATTCGCATTGAGAATTATACCTAATTAAATGAGATGTGAATCGTTAGATTATACATGATAATATCAGTATTATACTTTGTAATATTATCATATTCTCGTCTAACAATTCATAAATTATTTGGATGTGTATGTAAGTAGATAGTATGACATTTTCTTGCAGGTAATACTGTAGATACATATATATATATATATGTGGATAATATATATTATTCTCGGGTTTGCGTTATATTTTGAGCGAGCGAAATTCGTAAAAGACATCCCTATTTGCGGGTGATAATTAAGAATGTATTGAAGATATTAAGAGGGTGTTTGAGTAATCTTACTTTTATGATCTTATAAGTTCGGACATTTTGTGTAATGGTTTTTTGAACTTATAAGATTTTAGATTTAATGTTAGGAATAAGTTTATTAAAGGTGTTTGAATTATAAAATCATAAAACTTGTTAGATACCGGTAATTAACGACAATTTCACAGTTAAAATGAACAAAATTAAAAAAAAATTGTTAAAATCTTGAAATGAATTAGAAATTCTTTACCTATTATAGCAGAGCTTACAAGTTCCTAAAATCTTTTTCTAAAAATTTTTAGATTCTCAATCTTTTAAAATTTTTACAAACACTTCACAACATTTTATAAAAGGTAAATTACGACGAGCTCCCATGAGGTTTAATATAATTATAAATACCTTCTTGTTGTTTAAAAAATTACTAATTACCCATTGATTTTAATTGCCGTTTAACAACTAACTCAATCCATTAGTCTCCGTCAGGTGACCATCTATTTTTGTGGTGAACTGATCAAAATGTCCTTGTGACTAAGAATTATAATTTTACATATTTTTTAAATTTTTTTGAAAATTTTATGGACTAAATAGACAATTTTTTAAAATTTTCTGTCCACCTCATTCATTTATTTTAGAAAATTTCAATTTCTTTTAATTAAAAAAATTACAGCAAGAGCAAAGTAGACCATTCACGCCTCCTGTACAAGGATTACATAATTTCATCAAACATAAGAAGGTAATGATAATTTTCTAAACAACGAATAATATTATAATTATACCAAACCTCATCGAAACTCATTGAGATTAACCCTTTAAAAAATTCTCGAAACGTCTTATAAATGTTTTAAACAACTTATACCCTTAACCAAACATGTTCTAAAATTTATTTATCTTTAAATTAAAAATTTAAACAAGAATTTTCATAATTGCATAATATATATATATATATATATATACTCATTGATGCCTAGGCTTTAAGGGCACTCCTAAAGAAAAAGCAATGTGAAAACAAGTCCCTACCAACTTTGTCATACCTTCTTAGAACATACACTCATTGATCAATGTTTTCCAATGTGTAAGAAAATATTGACACTAAACTTGTATATATTATGTTGTTTTATTTTTCTATACCAACTTTTCTTATTAAATTTCTAACTTTTTGTACTAAAAGGTATTATGCCACCGACCCTAAAGCAAAACAAATGATTAAAAGGTACTGGTCCTAATGTGATGCTAATTCTACACATCAAAACAAGACCGGAAAGTTTGTGAAAATTTATGATGTTATCATAAAGTAAAATACTGATTTCGTTATTTAATGATTCACGGGCCCGTTTGAGCCGTTTAGAATTTTCACAGTCTACAGAGCAAGAACTGTAAATTGATTGGTTAGATCGCAATCACATAAGTTTTTCTCGAAATATATGAATGCAAACTGGCAATCGATGATGGGTTATTATCAGTGTTTATAATTTATAAGAATTTCTCAAGAGGAGTTCATATCAACAGATACGTTTATTCATTATTCTTTGCCAGCTTAATTAGAAATTTGGCCGGAAAATGTCACGTTCAAACCACAGGAATTTGTGGACAAGGAACAAACTATGAGTTGCCTGAACCTGATGGCATGTTTTAATTTTGTTTGTTGTGTATCACTATCTTTGATCAGACAAATTTCAAATTTTAGCTCATTATGTTTACTGCTTTCATTCTCACCCCCCCCCCCCCCAAAAAAAAAAAAAAAAAACCACACACACACACACACACACACATATATATATATATATATGAGGAGGAAAATGCAAGCAACCCCCTTATGATATTGTAAATGTGCAAATTATCCCTCTATGAAAAATAAAATAGCAATTTACCTCCCTGTGATTTTTAAAATGAATCAATTTACCTCCCCGTATTTTTAAAAATGGATCTAGGGATGTAAATTGCTCCATTTTAAAGAATACAGGGAGGTGAATTGCTATATTTTTTTTCATGGAAGGTAATTTGCCCATTTGCAATATCACAGGAATGTAAATTGAATTAAACCCTATATATGAGTGTGTATATAATTATAAACATTATACTGTGGAGTGTAGCTGTCCTATTGGTGTGTTGTTCAAAATAGTAATGACAAAAAAGCAAAGCAGCTTTGGAATTACTTAGACATAGACAGCATAAACAGCTCTAATGTTTGTACTCACAAAATTTGCTTGCTACTTAACACAAATTCCATGAAGTTTCCATCAAATATGCCAATAACTTGGAAATTTCTTTGATTTTTAATGTTTCTTTTTATTTCCAAATGTATAAATATAAATATATATCTTTGATATACAATGAAACAATTCAAACATATTACATATAAATTTTGTAAAATTTGTGATATAAGTTGAGAAATTTACTTTTGTGATACAAATATGGAGGTAGTGGGGATTTTAATGTACTTGGTTTAATATTCGGTCACTATTTACATAGAACTTTTTTTGTCGGATTTTATTTATCTGAATGAAAAAAAAAATCAGTAATTTTTTAATTACGATGGAAGATTTTTATGTTCCCTCTACGATAAAAATGTGTCTCGAGTTTATAAGATAACTGTTAACTAAAATGTTACTATAAAACTAATTAAAACAAGGTGTTGCCGCTGGTTTAATGGTTAGGTCGCAACTCGTAAAACATCACATTTTTTTTTCACTAAATAAAGGAAAGATACTTTTTGAAAATAAAATATAATTAAAGAAACAGCACTTAATTTTTTTATAATAATAATTTAAAAACCTGAACTTATTCCTCCTTTGATTAAAGATAGATTCTCTGAAGAACTCTTTTAAATTGTATTCATTTTTAGAACCTGACAAGGAAAGGGAACAAAGAATATAAAAGAGTAATTGTTACACAAAGATCAGACATAAAATGGTATCTTCATAAATTAAGCATCTTGACTATTAAAAAATTTATTTTTATAATTAGTCAAAATATTCCGCCTTAAATCTCTATTTTTGTTAATCATAAGAACTTATTTCTACCGAAATGCTGATTGAAAAAAAAAAATATAAGTGATGTCGGGAACAAATTATAGAGAATAATTTTTCTTCTCGCCGCCTTTAATTTCTCAGTGTTCTTGGTACAAAGTTCGTTATTATGTTCATTAATCATATAACACAATGCATTAGCGAAAAATAAATAATATGAAGTCAACTCAAATGATTAAAATCGGTGAAATTTTTATGATTGTTCTGAAATTATGGTACGCGGATAAGGTAGTCTTGACTAGTTAATGTAAGAATTTAACTCGTTGTACTTCCATATTGTCTTAAGCATGTCGGGATAATTCATAATAACTTAATATTGATGAAAGATAAATAATAAGCTAATTGCTTTAATCATTCTAATTATAGTGAATACAATTCATTAATATTATAATATGTATAATTATTCAATTATTTTGTCATTACATTAGCTAGTAGGATACACAAATGCATAATTAACATGCGTTTACGCTTACTTAATTATCCTGCCCAAATGCAATGCACCCTACTTAAGATGCAAAAATAGTTGGCATTTCGTTGATGATTTTTTATTTTACACTAATTTTTATTTTTTTGGTTTACAAAAAAATTGAAAATTAGACATATTAATATTGAAAAAGCACCATTAAATGAGAATTTCATTTAAAAGTAATGGAAATTACTTTTTTTTTATTCGTTCAATATACTAAAATATGAAAGTACTAATTTTTTTCTTGAACCAAAAATATGAAAATACTAATTAAGTATATCAGTAATTTCACAGCAAATTAAGTATATACTAAAAGAGAAAAATGGAAACTATTACAAATATGCATGTATGGGCACTCACTACAAGAAATTTGCTCAATAGCAACGAAAGAAAATCAACGTCGAGCTAATTAGCAAGTAAAATTATCGTCGCAAATTTACATTGTTTAATACAAGAAATTTACTTGCTTATAAATTTAGCAACGAAATTAAAATTTACTTGCTAACAAATTTAGCAATAAATTGTTAAAATATATATTAAGTAGCGTAGATTAGGAATGAGAATTTTACTTATTAATTAGCTCGATGCTGATTTTAGCAACACATTTTTTCGTTGCTATTAAGCTATTTTCTTGTAGTGACTATTATACAAAATATAATAATAGTGACAAAACATCAAGCAATAATTGTCAATAAAAATATATATTAAGTAATAACAATTTCTATTTTATCACTATATGTTATTCGTGAAAAAAATTATACACAAAGTTGTTACTATAGATAATCAGTAACACATTTATAGTGACAACTTAGTAACAACTAATAAAATTGTCACTTGATTGGCTTGCATGACAACATCTATATATGAATCATTAATTGTCTTTAGTCACAACTTTATGCACAAATTTTTGTCATGAAATTCATTATCATGACAAAATAATAGCTGCAATTAAAATCATGAAATTCATTATCATGACAAAATAAAAATTCTTGTAACTAAATATTATAAATCAGTGACATTATAAAATTTTCACTTGATTTTTTGACGCTAATCTTCTATTTCTCTATACTGAGGTGGGATCCAAACCCGAGGTGTTGCCAACAGAAATCGTGCTTTTATAAGGTTATAAATTTAAGAATTTAATTTGTAATTTTGGTTAATAAAAATGTAATTATCCTATTAAAACCAATTCTATTGAGTCTGTTGACTAAGTTTAAATTAAAGCAAAATTTTTGGACATCCCCACAAATTTGATTAGGTAGCAAGAACAAGGAAGATTCAAAGTCGTGTGAATGAAGAAAGGGGTACGAAAAGTGGTTAACGTGTATAAACGGAACCCTTTTCTTTGTGATCCAAGAAATATACATAGGATACTATTTAGGGTAAATTACGTTGACTCTACTTTGATATTATGTTAAAATATATAAATAAACTCTGTTTTTTATAAATTATAGTTACATTTCTTGAGATTATAGTTGTGATTACAACCATATTTCATATTAAAAGGCAAAATTTACACAAACATAGTTTGAAAAACATTATACTGACACCCATCAGGGGGTAGGACTGTAACTTTATAAAAGACATAGGAATTTTGTGTAATTTGGCCGAATCTCAGAAGTGTTAGTGTAATTTATCCTACTATTTAAATAATAGTAACGTGTTAATTGTATCAAGAAAATATAACAATATAGAGAGTGTAGACCCCAAATCAATAGTGAAAAATTTGATAAATAGTTCGAGAAACCATGTAAAATCATCCTTGAAAAACACCATGTATCGAGTTTCAAGAACTAAAAAAGGGAAAGAAAAGGAGCAAAATATTAAAGATTCAATGGTAAATTACATCGACGACATCCCTTGATGTTAGATTTAATTAAAATACAAACATTCCTATATTTTGAAAAATTACAAGTACACCTCTTAAGGTTATAATTGTAATTTATACTGACACCTTCTCAACGATAAAAACTTACACAAACATCCGATGAGAAAAATTATCGACACTCCATCTATGAGTGGACTTATAATTTTGCAAAGGATAATGAGTGTTTGTATAATTAAATCTAACCCCAAAGGATGTTGATGGAACTTACCCAAGATTCAAACATGTTCATTTTCTGCAAGTAACGACTCTTTTCTCAAGTAACATATCATAATTTATTGGGTTAATTACACTTAGACTCCCTGAAATGGTAAAATTATACTTTCCCCCAAAGAAGTTTCCATTTTGAAAATTCTCTGTTACATTTGACACCCCTCTGTTAAAGCTTGGACATAAATCTTTATCTCAACAAAATACATTACATAAATTTTCAATTTTGCTCCTAATTTAACATTCTTATATATATATATATATATATATTTGTATTTATAAGGGGGTTAATGTAATGTATACATAAAGAGTAAGGTTAACATTATTACATCTTTTCCCTTATAAGTAATGAATTATTACATGGTGATGTTAAATGAGGGATATAATGAAAAATTTATGAAATTGTTTTTACTAACATCAGCATTTTACATCAAAATTCTAATGAAAAGGGATCGACTGTAAACGGTAAATTTTTGTAAGGTGTGCAAGTGTAATTTTAAACTTCTTTGAAGAAAGGTATAATTTTACATTTTCAAAGGGGATCCAAGTGTAATTAACCCCAGTTTATTTGTTGTTGATGAATGTATTACATTATACAAATTAGTGATTGAAATATTAATGCAATCACACTGCTCTGAAAAAAAAAAAAAAAATACTCTTCAATATTCAAAAAGCAAACAAGAAATAGAAAACAACATAACAATTTGGAAAACATGTCATAATAACTCAACTCCATCAGGTTTGTTGTTTTTCACATTGTTATATACAAACAAAAGACTAAGAACTTTGTGTTTGTGTAACTCCACCAACTCATTCTTACCACTAAGGACTTTGTCTGAAACTCTGTATACAGACAAAGCTGATTGGATGGCTGCTTTGATGGGAATACCGTCTCTAATATACCCCTCAATTACTAGAAAAATGCAAATTATATCAAACTATTTATTGCAACTTTTTTTTCCCCGAAATTTACGCATTTAAGTAAAGCATTTTCGCACCTCAAATTATGACGAAACAAATGAACCTTCCTCCGAACCTTCTCCCAGACCCATCCACCTTCCTGTGTTACAAATTTTAAAAGCGTGGAGTCTGACACAATATTATATTTAAATTTAACATATCCCATTAATTTTTTCAATACACACTTTATTATTAGGGATAAATTTATAATTTTACAATACTTTATAGGTGTTCCGTTACAAATAATTTGTCGTCATACATAATTATATAAATTATGTCCTAGTAAAAATATTTTTTGTTTCTTGTTTATTATATTATCACACGTTTCTAAATGTTGTTTTGGCAATTTCCTAAGAGGAATTACATTGTAAATTAGAGGTAATCCAAGAATTGATAGGCATAGGTCCACATGGAGGTGGTCAGAAAATTCTTGGTCGAATCAAATCAATCATAGAGTAATTGTGATATATTTGTCATGTAATTTGTCACTTTTCCTAAATTATACATCAATTATACGATAAGTGTATTGCACTTACTATATAATTAGTTCAAGTTTGATCGAGCCAAATTCAAACTAAAATTTCCTGAAATGGTCATATCATACCAATATCCATACCCATACCCAACACCCATGTGGACCCTATCCTTTCACATGGGAGGCACACCTCAAATCCGATGAACCTGATTTAACTCCCACATCCCCCAAAACGCATCTTGACCGTCCCCCTCAGAAAAAGTCTTCCATATGGGCGGTTGAGCTTGTCCCTCTCCTGTCCCCTGAATGCAGCAGCACTTGCCTCAAACCTGCTGCAACTCCTGCCGACAGCTTAACCTGCCTTTGTCCGAAATTCATGCATTCAGATACCAAGAACTTGCCCAAATCCAACCCACCCACCCCACATATATCATACTACTATCTATAAAACCACCCTTCATTCTTGCTGTGTTATCATCAAAACTTTCCCTTTAAAACAAACAAAAGCTGCTTTTGACATCACCAAGAAACAGATTAAACATACACAATCTTGAAGACAAAGTCTCAGTTTGATTCAAGCAATTCATTGAAGTAGACTCTGATTTGCTAGCAAGAAATGGAAGGTATGATGATGGCCCATGAAACCGATCTAAACTTGAAGGCAACTGAGCTGAGATTGGGCTTACCAGGCACAGATGAGTGTGAGGAGATGCTTTCTGCTGCCAAGAACAACAAGAGAGCCTCGCCGGAGACGGTGGAGGAGTGTGGATCGAAGGGCGGTTCTGCGGCCAAGTCCAGTCATGATGAGCATGAAACTGCTGCACCAGCACCCAAGTAAGAAAGAGCGGTTTTGTTTACAATGTGAACATGATATGAAATAATAACATAGAGAAACTGATCAAGGTGTTTGATGGCAGGGCACAGATAGTAGGGTGGCCGCCGGTGAGATCCTACCGGAAAAAAAATCTCCAGACGAAAAAGACAGAATCTGAATCTGGGATTTATGTGAAAGTGAGCATGGATGGAGCACCTTATCTCAGGAAGATTGATCTCAAAGTTTACAATGGATATCCTGAGCTGCTTAAGGCTTTGGAAACCATGTTCAAACTCACCATAGGTACGGAATCATTCATTTCTTACAAGATTGTTAATTATTGCATCATTCTTGTACAAATGATTGTGCTAATGATGTTTATGTTCTTGTTTGCATCATCTCAGGTGAATACTCAGAAAGGGAAGGATACAAAGGATCTGAATATGCACCTGCTTATGAAGACAAAGATGGTGACTTGATGCTTGTTGGTGATGTTCCATGGGAGTAAGTTCCTCTCTCTCTCTCTCTCCTCCTTCTCTCTCTATCTCTCTTACATGAGTCAGTAAACTGATGTTGTTTGTTCAATGCAGCATGTTCATGTCATCATGCAAGAGACTGAGAATCATGAAAGGATCAGAAGCAAGAGGGTTAGGTGGTGCTCAATGAGAAACACCCTCTTGGTGCTAAGTATCATTCGAAGTCGTCGAAGGAAGAAGAAGAAGAAGAAGATGATGATCATGTCTCTGAGGCAGATAGAGAAGATCATCTTACAGCTTGGGTTCTCGAAGAATCTAGATTTTGAAAATTTACCCTTGTATTCAACACTAGTTTTCTCTCCAGACCTCACCCCCAGAGGTTCATCTGGAACACCATATATAGTAGTAATTACAGTTTTCTTGCAACATGAAAACCTCGGTGGTTTTCGGGTTAATGTAATGTTTAAATGCGTGTTTTGCTTGTAATAAATCCCATCAAAACCAGAAATATACTTAGACATATATAGAGTGTTGCTGTCACAGAAATTAATTGTATAGAAATATATACATTCATGTCCTGATTGATTTATTCAACTGGGATCTTGTTATTTTCCAGTTTCTTGATCAGATTATCTTCAGTTTCACCTCAGAAAACATAGCTAAAACCCTCATTAATTAATCTTCTTGTTCATGATTAATACTGCACCAGTTTGACATTAATCTACCATTAGAAAGATCTTCAAAACTAATCATGCAAATCAGCTATTATTCTGGATTTGCTCTTCTGTTAATATATCATAAATCAAGGATCTAATTACCTTCCATACTCAATTAAAAAGAGCATTGAGTATTCGCTAATCATTGATCCAGCTCATTTTAGCTGCACCAACACGACCACATGGAAAATCAACAAAAAATTCCCACAAAAATAAATGAGGAATAGATAAGTTGTATGATCATATTAAGCTAACACGTTCGAGAAAATGACCCAATAATTATGAAAAAAGATCAATATTGAGTTAATTAACACATAAAATTCTTGTTGCTAATCTATATTATTTAATACAAAAAATTTAATTACTAATGAATTTAGCAACGAAAATTTTACTTGCTAATTAGTTCGACGTTGATTTCAGTATCATTTTTTTCCGTAGCTATTGAGTCATTAATTTTCTTGTAGTGGGCCTGAACGTTACTTCGTGTAACTTCTAAGTCTTGATATCTTCAAATTTTCTCAAGTCCAGTCTTCCAGGTAAATCAAAAGTGAATTTACAGGCAAGATGGTCAAGAATTGAACTGCAGGAAAATCGATGTTTGATATTTCATTTGAGTAGTTACCATGGAAAAAGCATATCTTTTTCTGGTAAACACAATAGAAAAGCATATCATTAAAGCAAATCAGCCTTAAAGAACAAGAAAAAGAAAAGAAAAGATTCCATATGTTAAATTAATATTTTTTCATGTGATGGGAACTGTTATTTAATGTAATATATATTTAATTAGAGATAGAGCATCCAAAGTCATTCCAAACCATCATGCTAGCTTATTGGCAGGCATTGAGAAATATTTGTAATAATCTTTTCTAAAAAGAATCTTTTTGAGCAAACAAGAAAATATTTTGTGCTTTGTGGGCATTGAATATTTTACACCAGATTGTATAAGATTTGCTATTTTGGAGCCCTGTGCTATAAAGCAAAATTTTCAGGAAAAGAGGCTATTATTTTATTTCACAACAATATATTAACTGTTACCTTAGAGATATGTGTTAGATTATATATATTATTGTACAGGTTCATTGGACTAGAGGCCCTTACACTTACACATGTTCGGAGCACAGTTGAAATTTCATTTTTCGTCCTCTAACTTAGAGTTTTGTCATTTTTTATTTCTTATTTTTTGTCACATAACTTTCAAAAAGTAATATTTTTTCTCACATAACACCGTTTTGTTAGATATTTAACGAAAAGGCCATGTGGCAGTTAAGTGCATGGGATCGAAAGTGTTATTTTTTGCAAATTCTGTGACCAAAAGTGAGAATTCTGTAATCAATGAGATTAAAAGTGTAATGGCCCTACCAACTACGTGCTTATATTTTTGGGATAATTATACTCCCTTCTCCTGAGGTTTGATGTAATTACACGTAAACCCCCTGTGGTTTGAGAAATTACATCTACTACCCCTGAGGTTTGCTTCTGTCTAACAAATGGGTCCCTCTGTTAGTCAAAATTCACTGAATTTGTTGAGAATAATAAAAAAAATTGAATTAAAGGTGAGATTTGCCAACGATTGACTTATTACTGACTTATTATAGGTCAAACGAATAGTTTTATGACCAAACTATCCTCATATATTGTCACACGTTAATGCATGAGAGGATGTATATTTTCACCGTTTAAAGGATAATTTAGTCATAAAAGATTTGTTTGGCCAGCATTAAGTCATTAATAAGTCAATCGAGGATAAATATCGATTTTCATTTAATTTTTTTTGCTAATATCAACAAATTCGGTGAACTTTGACTAACTGAGGGAACCCATTTGTTAGACATAAGCAAACCTCAGGGGTAATAGATGTAATTTCTCAAACCATGGGAAGTCTACGTGTAATTACACCAAACCTCAGGGGAGGGGAGTGTAATTATCCCTATATTTTTCATTAAATATCTAACTGAAAGGTGTCATGAGATTAAAAGTACTATTTTTCAAATGTTATAGAACCAAACTTGAGACTCTCATAATCAATTGGATCAAAAGTTAAAAACCCTAAAATACGGGACAAAAAGTGTTATTTTCCCTAGGAATATACAAGGTAATGGTGCACATGTTTGAACTTTTGCAAACAAGCAGGCAGAAAGCTACACAGAGTGAAAAAAGATTATGATTCTGAAATTCTAAAATTTCCATCCTAATCTGCAATACTCTCTCCCACTTTTGGTTTTTTAAGTATAGACAATAGTGGTTCACAGATGTCAGAGTTGTCTGGACAAAAACACAAGCAGCTTTGCTCAGTATTTTATACTCCACTCTTTTACAATACAATTTTGTACTATCAAAGAATAAGTTCTCAATTAGGATATTCAAGGTAAAATTATAATTTTCTTTTAAAAAAAAAGTTTTGAAATTATACTTACACTTCAAATTTACTGTTTACACCTAACCTTCTTGTGTTAGAATTTGAATGAAAATTGATGATGTTAGTAAAAAATTACATAAATTGTTAATTTTATCCCTCATTTAATATTCCCATGTAATAATTTTATACTTATAAGAGGAAGATGTAATAATATTAACATCACTCTATATATATGTATGTATTACATTTATCCCATTATAAATACACAAATAGACATGGAATGTTAAATGGAGGACGAAATTGAAAACTTATGTAATTCTTTTTGCTGATGTCGGCATTTCTTTCAAAACTCTAACGGAAGGAGGTCAGTTATATACAGTGAATTTTAGGAGGAGATTTAAGTATAATTAACCCTAAATTAATATAATACTTCAATCCTGAAGGTGAAGTGCACTTGCACTAGTTCTGAGAAGTCAAAATGTTGAACATACATTATCTAAAAGAAATCTATTTATATTGCTTTATGAGTAAACATATATATAGCACTACTCTTTTAGACATGAAGCAGGTATCCAATGTACAGACCTCAATGCCCAGAAAGAAAACAATCTTTTTCTCACATTTTTCCAGTTTAATTAAGTCTGTCTTAATCTAGTTTAATGCAATAAGAACAGAAGGGTAGTAAAATAATGGTCATCCTGACAGTCTCTTAAACCATTCAGATGTCCAGCAAAATAGCATCCTAAGTTGCTTAGTTTGGGACTTGGAATGAAATGAATTCAAACCCCGAAGGAGAGAGTCTTGGGTTCAAATTTAGGTAGCGTTCGAACCCGTATTCTATTTTTATTGTACTAAAAAAAAAAAAAGAATGAATGAAATGAAACTATGCTAATTTGGAAACCGAAACAGCACCGGTATATATCTTGTAGATTGTGTTTCCAACTACAATAAGACGTTGAAAAACTTATAAAATGTTGTAAAGTGCTCAAATCTTATGAACTTTTTCAGAAAAAAGTAAGAATTTACTCACTTATTCCTTATATCTTAGTAAACTCCTTTGGTTGTATAAATTACATAATTATCATCACTAATCATATCATTTTATTTTGTACAGACACCTAAAAACTTGTGTTCAGAATAGGATCTAATATATTATTGGGATAATTGCATTGTTCTCCCCTGAAATTTTGTGTAATTACACATAGACCCCACGTGGTTTGTAAAATTACATCTAGTACCACTGACATTGTTTTCATCTAATGAATATATCCCTGTTAGTCAAAATTCACCGAATTTGTTGATTTTTAGCAAAAAAAATGAATGAAAATCTATATGTAACCTCGATTGACTTAATACTGACTTATTGTAGGTCAAACAAAAAAAAATTCTGATCAAACTACGCTTATACATCTCCACACGCTAATACATGTGAAAATATATATCTTTGCCTTGTATAGGTAGTTTGATCATAAAGAGATTTGTTTAACCTGAAATAGTCAGTACTAAGTCAATTGTGGATAAATATCGATTTTCATTCAATTTTTTTGCTAATATCAATAAATTCGGTGAATGTCAACTAATGGAGATCTATTTATTAGATGTAAACAGACGTTACGAGTATTAGATATAATTTTTCAAACTACAACAAATTTATATGTAATTATACCAAATCTTAAAAAAGAACTGTATAATTATCCAAATATTATAAGTTCTGAAAACATCTATATGATATATGGGGTTATAAAGTTTTTTATATAAACTTGGCCAAATTGCCTCTAAATAAAAAAATAAAAAAAAAAGACTAAAAAAATTGAGTGTTGATAACCAATCACTTTCGAGGATGGTGCCTTTGGGGAATTGGAATCTCCAAATGCAATGATGGTTGAACAAACTCAAAGCTAACTCCAACATTAATGTATTAAGTTATATATGAGGACATTGAACGTGTCATGGAATATTCCACATGCCTATAATTTTGAATTGCGATCTATTTTTAAACATCTAGACAAGGAAATATTAGCATTTAAGAATGATCAGTAGATGAAGACACAGAGAAGAGTACGGAGAAAAGATAACAAATGTTGCACAAGATGACTGAAATTTGACAAATTCGGGGTTTAATGCAATTAAATACTGTGTGATATTGTAAATAAGCAAATTTTTTCTCATTAAAAAAAAAAGGTAGCAATTGAGGTTAAAGAGTGCAGGAAGGTAAATGTAGGTCAAACAAATCTTTTTGACTTAATGTAGGCCAAACAAATCTTTTTGACTCAGTTAACCTTATAACGGTGAAGATATACATCCTCTCATGCATTAACGTGTGACGATATATAAAGGTAGTTTGGTTATAAAAAGATTCGTTTGGCCTACAATAAGTCAGTAATAAGTCAATCGATGGCAAATATCACATTTAATTAGTTCAATTCTTTTTATTAATATCAACAAATTTGGTGAATTTTGATTAACAAGTGGACTTATTTGTTAGACATAAGCAAACTTCAGGGGTGCTAGATGTAATTTTTCAAACTACAAGAAATCTATGCATAATTATACCAAACCTCAGGAGAGGAAAGTGTAATTATCTTCTTTGTTTTCATATAATTTACTCATTTACAATATCACAGTGATTGCCTACATGTTTTTCTGACAAATTTGTGTATCGTGGAATCTTATAAATTCAGGTGTTGTTCACTTCCACAGTTCATTGGTTTCAAATCTAGTTTTCCTAGTATTTTCTGCCCATGGCTCAATTACTCAACACTACTACACCAGTTGCTAAATCTGGTTTTACATTAGCCTTTGCATGTGACCAAGATAGTTGTTGAACCATGCGCGATTTTAGAAATGTCTGCAATCAATTCTTCAGACGTTCTTTGTATAATTGAATTTCATCGATCACCCTTCTAATCCGTTGAGGAGACGAGAGAACGTCTTGCGATAATTTGAATTCAGTCCAATTACTATCAAGTGATTATATCACACATAAACTGAAGAAACATAAAGAGACGAATCAAATAAGATTAAATAAACAATTGAGTTCAATCAAAATACTAATAAAGCCATAATTTGGACATATTCTATTGAAAATCATCTAAGTATAAAGAATGAGCAATTAAACCTTACCAAAGAAAGGCCCTCTCTGAAGCAAGACAAAATATCCAAATCATTCACCTTTTCACTCTATCTGCATATGTTGTACAAAAGTGTGCGACCCCATTCCATCACTTGCTTGGGAACTCATGGAAGGTTAAATAAGAAGCAATTACGCGTCACAGTCAAACTCAGGACTTGCAGTTGCCCAACTGTCTGTGATCTTTTCTATCTACGGTCCATGAGCTTTTATGCACTCGTAGAGTCCTAACTATCGCTGTAAAAACGACTATGGTACATACTATAACATGTTCTTAATTAGAACTATGAAGGGCAGTTAAGTGTGTGTTAATGTCCACCTGGGATCGAGGCATTTCCTCTTGAGCTTCTCCATCCTTTGAATGGAGTCCGATAGCAAGGAAAACCCACCAGTGAATCTCCCTGAGAAGCCTGAAATCAATCTCGACATTTGGCTTAAATTAGAATCTTCAAAATAGTCAATCATTTGCCTTTCTTGTGCAAGAATGAATTTGAAGTTAGCCTTCAATCACATCTCCACGTGTTTCATTAACAATTTGTGGAGCTTCAATTTCAAGCAGTGGTACTCCGTGATCCTCTTTGGGTTCCTGACGATTATAAGGATCCTCATCAACATCAGATGGTGGAGAGTCGGAACTGTAATTTGAAATCACTAGGACGGGTGAATCTTGAACAACAGCAACCTGGGTCGCGCTTGATGACTCATCCTCAAGACGACCATCTGAAGCGACATATGATATGCTATACCTCTGCCCATGACTTAGTCCTGGACAGAACCCCTGTCATGCACAGATGGAGGCTCGCCATATAAATAAAGTACATATAATCACATTATTTTATGATGCTTGCATAAATTGTTGTTAAATTTGAGAAGTGCATATTGATAACCTAAACTTGAACTTCTTACGAACATCTATGCTTTGTGTATCCCTTTCAAAAAGTGTATATTGATAACCTACGTTTTAAACTTTATATGCTTCACCACATACAATGAAAAGCATTTACAAAGTTCTGTCATGAATGAAGAGATAGAAAAGTCGAAACTAGTAGAAAGTACGAGAAAAAAGCACATGGCATTCCGTACTGACCTTAATCAATCCGGAGGGAGATGACTTTTGAAAACTGGAGCCCGATAGAGAATTGGTGGAATCTGTGTCTGTAAAAGATTCCGAGTTATTTGTGTCCTTAGAGTCCCTTACAGTGTCTGAAGAGTATGTTTCTTGCCTCAGGTTGCTGCTTCTGCAGTATGCTCCAAGGTATGAACAATGTTCACTCGCTAAAGATATTTGTGGAGTCGCAGGAAGCAAGTGACCTTCAGTGCTAAAGGTGTATCTGTAAATGGAGATTTTTTCCCCACATGGTAGTTAGAAAGAGTGAGAGCGGGGTACTTCGAGGAAAGAGAAAGGACTACAACAACTTTGTAAATACTCCATACCGTGAACGATAATAACAAAAACTAGTCATAACTGGCTATAGAGTAATGGAGGTTTATCAGATATCAGAGGTTTAGGGTAATGGAGGTTTATCAGATATCAGCACCCAGCTGCTGAATGTCAGCAGGCAAGCACATAAACAGAAAAGGCGCAATGAACTCAAGTTTTTGAATGAATGGACACAAGGTTCACCAAACAGATTTCAAAATGTCAAAAACTTACTTATATGGGCCGTTCTCAACCAAGTTATCTGGACCAGCAGCCAAATCAAATAGCAACCACAAGTATTTGACCTGAAAGAATTAATATAAAGTAAATGAAGATGAGAGAGAGAGAGAATGCATGTTGAGACTCAACAAAATAGAAATCATGATAATTCTGAAAGCTGCTCCATTGAACCAGATGACATTCTTAAGTTCCCAAGCCTAAGTTTGGCATTTTAAATGAGTCTCCACATGGTGGTTCACAAACAGGCTTTTTTATGTATATAGGGAAAAGGGTAAGAAAGGCTTGCGCATAAAAGCTTCAACTGCAGACGT
Source organism: Sesamum alatum (assembly GCA_034509735.1). Taxonomy (NCBI): domain Eukaryota; kingdom Viridiplantae; phylum Streptophyta; class Magnoliopsida; order Lamiales; family Pedaliaceae; genus Sesamum; species Sesamum alatum. The sequence goes on from JACGWO010000006.1 coordinate 34,759,282, forward strand.
GTGAAACACCCCAGAGTACTTACAGTCTCCGCCAGAAAGAAACTTTCCATGTGATCTTCCTGCTGGTGAAACTCTACATCTGATATATGACAATATCCACAAGTGCATCGAGCCCCATATTGCAAGCTTGCAAGCATGTCCCGGCCGGCATCAAGAAATCTATGCAATTTTTACAAAATTCCGATTGCATAAATTTATAAAAGATTTCAATGCAGACATGCACTTTTTAAATTTTATTTATTTTATTTATCGTTATGCAATGTTTAAGAAGACATATTTATGGAGAAATATATTGAATTTTTATAATCTTCAGCATTCAGGTGATATATATAGACAATCAGCGAGAGAAAATTGAGCACATGAAGAAAATTGCCCAAATTAATCACAACAAAAAACTCCATTAACACAAACTATCCTGAATTCAGAGAAAGAAATGAATGCTTACTAATCGTACTATAGTTCTAGTTCTAAATACCCAATTCCAGAATTGATCTAATACAGAGACCTTGCAGTAATTAGAACTGTACACTTATGGGTGGATCCTTTATCAACTTATAGAAAAACTAAAAGACTGAAAGTGCATCAGAAGGTGGTGTATTGTCACAAGAATGTGAGTAGGAAACAAACAACGAGTGTTTGCATATGGTAAAGCAGTTGAGTATCTTTAGTCATCCAGATGGACTTCCTCACTTCCCACATATTTCCCACTTCAAACCCCGACTAGGGACGAAGGAAGGCCCTCCATGTCCAAACTTAGTTGGCTCGGCCTTTCCTTGATATTGAAAAATTGAATCAGGCACCCCCCCCCCCCCCTAGAACCTCTCTTTGCTTTACACAGTGCAGAGCCTGAAATATCCAATTTCAGTAAAAGTGTTCTTTACAGTAGTGGCAATTTAGAAACAAAATAGAAAAGCAAACCTGGGGTTTCGTGTAGCTTTGTACAGCCAATATGTACTTTCTATTAATTCTGGACGCAGTGGATAGCTTTTTTGACCTTGCTGTGACAAGTTTGATAATTGATGAACATCATGATGTTAGAGGAAACTACATATAAAGCATGATAAGCACGGCAGAAGCTAAGAAGCACAGGGAAAAAGAAAATGACAACTGAATAACTAGGGAACCTCAAATAACAGGAAATAATTGTTAGGCTAAAATGCATAAAACCCCCCTGTGTCTTGAAAAGTCGGCTAAAAACCTCCCTCTATTACGAAAATAGGCGAAAACACCCCCTTGTTTTGTAAAAGTCTGCTCAATCGCCCCCCTCCGTTAAAAATCACTAACAGTGTTAAATTTTTGACAAATTGAAATGTTATGCCCTTAACCCACCTGCCGCCCGCCATCCCCACCCCACCCCAACTCGCCGCCCTCCACAGAAGGGCGCGACGGCGCGCTGTTCTGGGCGACGGCATTGAGGCGATGGCAGCGTCGCCCAACACGGTCGCCCAGATTAACAGAGAAGGGGGCGACGGCGGCTGCCCGTTGTATTAATATTAATCTTTGTATTATAATTTTAATTTAATATTTCAATTTAAATTATAAAACTTCACAAATTTTATACTTTTTTTTTTATTTTCAAGTAAATATATTTAAAAAAATATTTATTTTTTTACATGCATTCAAAATGTAAAAGAAACACACTCAAAACAAGTCAAAGATGCACTTAGTCAAATAGATAGGCCCCATAAGGGTATTTTTGTCAAAATTGCACAAAAAATCATAAAAAACGGCTAGAAAACAGCCCCACATGCACAACACGCTCGTGCAGTACATCTTCCGTTAATTCATAACGGAAGGGGTGTTTTTTGCTGACTTTTATAAAACATAGGGAGTGTTTTCGCCTATTTCCAAAACACAGGGGGGGGGTTTTAGCTGACTTTTTAAAATACTGGGGGGGTTTATGCAATTTAGCCTAATTGTTATCCAATGAACTACGTCTTATTTACACGTCTTTGATGCTTCTCCCTTGCATGCCTATCTATAAGCTAAGGGCATACTTAGGTAGGCAAATACTAAGATATCTACAAGTATTGGTCTATTTCCTGATTTACAAACTTCTATTCTGCCATAATCAGCCTCTCCAAATTGCAACAGATGCACAATACAAAAGGTTATAACAAAGATGGCAGTAAATCGACTACCTGAACATTGAAAGTGGCCAGATTGAAACCCTCTGGAGTGAAACCATACCGTTTCCAGACGCTAAAGAAGGCAGCATGAGTTCTGATTGCAGGCTCAATATCCCCAGCAAGAACCTTCCACAATTATCATGAGCAGTTTTCAATACTCAAGGCAATAGTAAAATTTTACAACCACATCGTATGGAGATAAACCAACATATAGGATAACTATAAAAACTTACCTGAAGGCCAGGCCAGAATGCCTGCAGGCTATTAAACAATGGCCAAACAAGAGCGGCGGAATTCATGTTCACCTCCACATACCTATTGATAATTAAAGACCATAAGGATACTTCTTTAATGAACTAAACAGTGAAAATGAAGAAAGACAAAACAGTTGAACAGGGCTGAAGTTAAATATGTAATTAGGAAGAGCTGGTCAATAAATTTACTTACCAAGGATCATTATAAAGATAGAGCATTGCAGCCCTATAAGCTTCTTGGAATATGAAAAGATACTCTTCATCGCCAAACAATAAATAAGCCTGAAAGCAATTTAAATAATGATTAGAAAAGGAAGGAATTAAACACTTCAAAGATCCCGTACATGATACGAAGTCAAAACGAGGCAACTTGACAAAATAAGCCTAATTGACTCTGTCATCTGCTTAAATGAGACTTACATACATATAACTTCTGACTATTTATGTAGCACCTAGATGTTCTTCTATTCCACTTTCCTCTTCACATCCTACTCACTTATAACATGCTCACAATTGCTATAATTTACAATGAGATCAATACAACTCCTGAATGCATTAACCACGAAGCATAGAAAAGATGAGCTCAAAGGCAAACCTAGAGTTGCAACTGAAAGATGGAGGCACAAATCGTACTGAAGATGAAGCCAGAGGAATAAATCTGGAAACTTATCGATTTTACTAGATGATTACTTCTAACTAAGTTATGAATTTTAATCCAATACGTTTTTAACAGCTACCAGCAATCTCAATGGAACAGATCCCTTTTTTAGTGAAAAGGTTAATAATTTTTCTAGCAGTACTCTGGAGTTCACAGGTAGTGACTTTCTCCAGGAAAACATAAATTTGCCATCCTAGTATTATCAACTTGTGTGAAAAATGCATAGGAACCAACGAGAAAATGACAACCAGTATCGAATAAACTAATTTTCCATATCATAACAACGCTGTCAGAGGACATAACATCAAGTAGTTAATTAATGGGTGCTAAATCAGAATCGATGGCCATGAAGATCAAATACAGCATATTGGCAAACGTAGGATTTAAGCTTTCAAGGACCAATTACATAGGGAAATGAGTGGATTATAAGAATATCAAGATTATCCAACATATCAAAGACAAGTAAGACCGTTACAGGAGAATTGCTGTAGGATTTAAAAGATCATCCTCATCATAAGAGCCATGGAGAAAGAATGTAGGTGCTTCAAATGCATTGGTTGCAATAAATTGGAGCTTTGCATCATGTGGATGATACATATTACAATGTAGATTCATAGTTCCAATGGAAGAGAACTCACCTTTAGTAGATACTCATAGAAGGAGTCTATACTGGTTCCTATTCCAGCATCCTGCAACTCAAAAAAAAAAAAAATTACCAACTAAGTTTGCCAGATCATATTCATCTCATCATACACATAGATGTAACAGATAAAAGTAAATTACGATTATCTGAAGGAAGATTCTCCGCCTGTTTTACATGGAGTTTAAAATAGATGCCCTACGCAAAATAAGGCATCATTTATGTAAAAGATAACACCATTCGATCAAAAAGGAACACATAATGCACAGATAAAATAGAACAACCAAAAAATGACACTTCTTAAGCACACATCAGATTTTACAATATCCAAGTAGAATTGGATGTAAGTTACAGCAAAATAAGTCTCCATTCAAAAACGTTACCGGGTTGAAGAAATAACCTTTTGAGTCCATTCACCAGTAAAAACATCTATGTGAGCACCAACTAGGTTAAATCCTTGAACGACGAGCCCATAGTCCTCGAACTGCATTCTTTGTCACTTGTTCAAAAACTACAAATCCACAAGGCAAACACTGGGAAAATGAGAAACGTGTGCAAAATGTCAAAACTCACTTAGAGCATATCTTGCTATTGCTCAAAAATATAGATCATCAAGAAAAAGAAAAAATATATATGTCAAAAATCAATGCACTGTATTACATTATTGCATGTTGCTTTCATCATAGCACATCACATCCCATAGGGCATATCATTTTCTCTAAAATTTTCAGTATAACTTCCAATGAGAACCAGCAGAAGTTCCAGGAGGTTATGCATTGTTGCATAAAATATCAAAATTGAAATCTGATCGATGTGCAAACAATAATGACAGCAGCAAGACCAATATTTACATCTTATTAGAGAGGATATATTTACTTTATGTCAAGATATAAACTCCTGAAAAAGTAAGAAAAATCAGATCCACTTACACACAGGAGATTATGGTAAACCAACCCAGCCCCACCCACAAAAAAGGAGAAAGATTAATGTCTTCATGCACAAGGATATAACACTGTATCATTACTTGGATCATTTGTCAAGCGGCTAAGAACGCCAAATTCCAATGTTAGGGTCCACCACAGCTGTTTGACGTTATCTACACAAATGAAATCTGTATTATTATCTAAAATTTCATACAAACAAAATCATTTAAGACGAGCAAGATGGACAAAATCAATTTTAAGTAATAAAGAATGAGATGTCAGTTACAAAACAGACATAAAAGAAATCTAATTTTCTTCATGCCCATATGTAACATTCACTGTGTTAATTGCCTATCATCATACAATGTACTTGAAAAACTCATAAACACAAATCCTGTAACCTCAGAAGTCAGACCTAGAGGAGATGAACTTCAATAGGAACTTCCCATATTGTGGAGTTGTCATGTTATATGTACAGAAGTATTACAGGAATTATTCTGATAAAGCATTACCCAACTAGTGCTATAAAGCCAAGGCAAAGATAACTTCGAGACCCAATTGATCTTGGAAAGCTATGACATAACTTCCAGAGAACTATAGGATCGCAGATCAGTCAATTCATACAAATGTCCTTCGAGAGCAGTTCAAATATGTGCTATGCCGACATAAAATTGTACAGAAAGGGAGAGAGTAAAAGCAATAGAATTAAGAAATTAGTTGGAATTGATATCACGGGGCATCTCATGGTTCTTAAGGAAAACCAGAATATGGACAATTATCCTTGTGCATTCTCTATAACTATTTACTAATATGTGAAAGAAGCAGCACATTAAGAGGGTGAAGAGAATACAAAGAGTCTTTGCCTTGCTTTCATTTTCATCTACTCCATGCATTAGATTGACTGACCCAAAAGGAATTCCTGCAAAAAAATATGATATACAAATATCAGAAAGATCATACATAACACCACTGCAAAAGAAGATGAAAATTTTAGTAGATTGCCAATTTGAAGTATATTCAGCAATCTCAAGTAAGATAAGAAACTCGCCAACCACGTATAATATACTATCAAGCATATTGTAGTAAATCACTACTGGGAAATAAATATAGGTAACAGTGTACACAACTTGAAATTGGTAGCTTATACAAGTTTGATGTTACCAGTAAGAAATACATATGTTTCGTTAAATGTTAACTTCCATATAGGTATACAAGTCGAAATAAGTAAAAACGTCCAGGGCAAGCAAGCTTTACAAAGTTGGTGTTTGAAAGCCACAATAAGGCACAGATATACCTGTAGGAGTATCGAATGCAGGTAACATTCTACGAGCTAAATCCTCTGCCAAGTGAAGTAATTCATCATCATATGAGGGTATCCTCATGCCCTGCAGTAGTAAAACTTCAAAAATACCATTTGCAAGTTCTGGATAAACTGGAAACATATACGGCGTGTTCACCGTTCACATACATTATATACTATCATGAGACCAAAGCAGCAACCACATCTATAATAAGGTAAGCAATAGAGTTGTTAAGATGTCTATGCCAGTATCATGTTCCATCAGTTGTGTGACGGAGACATTATGAAGCACAGAGTAGAAACCAGCTTTTACTATATAACACTTCGTTGGCTAAATTCTTCCACAATTTACCAATAACAGAAAAATGAATAAATTCATGGCAAACAGAAAAATCACTAATCTGTACGTCGAAAAGGGATTCAAACAATGATGATGATAATATCAACACTAAGAACAAGAACAACAATGAGGATCTTCTGTCCATGAAGTTATACCGTGTTATAATCGCTCGCAATGAGATGAGCAGAAAGTAGGCCTCCAAGTACCCTTATTGTAGTTTCAAAGACAGATACTGTCTTATTCTGCAAAACAATAAAAGAACTCCAAATTTAGCCTGTCTTAGTCTGCACAATGATATAAGACCTCCATAGCCAGGAAGTTAAAAACTTAGCAATGTTACCTATATTATCAACATGCTTTGACAGTTAACTTCCTTATCATAAAAATTATAGTATTTAAATTTGGAACTCTGCAAGCGTGTGAATATGACTTCTCATCAAACATGAAATTGAGACGAATTCCAGCAACAAAACAGATTAAAAGACTAAATAGCGATAACATCACACCCTTTGATTAGTAAATACAAGTTAGAACAAAAAGACAAATTTAAGTGAAAACTGAAAATGAAAACACAAACAAACAAGGAATTTCAAAAATGATTTATTATTAGAAATAATTCACATTTTCCAACTGCCGCTTCACCGTCTTCTTATTCTTTTTGTGTCAACTATAGGTTAAAAAACATATATCGCGTCATCATACACCAACTTGGAGTTAGTTTACTGATCCCAGCAACAAAATGCTAAGTCAACATCGCTAGTTTGTCATAGAAGGAAGGCAAATGATACTCCAATGAACTTGCTAATTTGCCTATCATTCAGAAGTTGACAGAAATGAAATGCCAGAGAGGCATTTTCCATATTGACTCATCACCAGAATAGATGAGAAGTTCCAGATGCAAAGAAAAGATTGTCATCTATCACAGATATGAGAACGTTATAAGCAAGATACCTTCTTTTACCATACCATCAGTGTGCTAAGAAAAAATTTGCATAATAAATTGATAAAAATTACATGAAAAAGTGGAAGTTCAGATTGAACCATGTGGAAAGAATCATTCATAAGCTCATTTTCATGCAAGACAAACACAAAATCTGTACTCACAATATCAAATCGAAGATTTTTACCAATCCATTCAACAGATGTAGCGAAGCGCTCTCTATCACCAAGCAAAGCCAGTGTGTCCAACGAATCAATCTGAGTAGAGAAGCATGATATACTCTAAAGCTGATTAACATTAAAGTTACGATTGCCATAAACATTAAGCAAATAAATGGCTGTTGATTTCACCAATGTTAATGCATATCCTCCAAGTGTGTCTTCCCCTCCGCATGATAAGGGCTTCAATTCATCTCGTGGAAATGCGTGCTTCATGTATCCATCAAATGCATGATAGAACATTCCACGCACCTATATCATATATAGATGTTTTTAGCGACCAGGAACACATCAACCTACTCTCTAAAACTTTACTTAAAAGTGAAAAGCGCTTTAACTCCATGCAAACAAAAGAAGATCGATGCAGAATCTGTGACAGGTTTCATTCAATTTTCCTCATGAAAAGTATCGCCTCAAAATCACATGTTGGTTGATTCTGGACTCCATAAAATAAGCGAAACAAAAAGCAGAAGCACTCTTCCATAGAGCTCTCATCTTTTCCTTTCAACAAATCTCTTAAACTACTTTTTCAGAAGTAAGAACGATAGAGACAATGTACCATTTGAATTCGTTTTATGTCATTCCACAATCCGCTTTGTACATTGCCTTCTATTATCTTCTTACAGTCCTCTAACCCCATTTAGTCCTCATCTAATTCAAAATAATATTACTCCAGCAATTACTCTCAAAATCATCAATTCAACTAAAATAAAAAACAACAATCAAACACGCGACAAATCATACAAATCCATAACCATAACTCCTTACTTTACCCTACCGGTCTTTATACACATTCCAGTAACTCGACTCACAAAGCACCAGTGAAAAACACTCACAAGAAACAATAAACAATTCACGAGAATCAAATCGCGCATTCACAAAAAAGAATTAAACTTTCCGCGAAGCAGATTATGTCAATCCAAACTATTAGTAGGAAATTAAGTTTATCAATTACATACTCCGCATAACTATAAGAACGCAATGACCTCATCTCTGAGCTGCTTGGCTTTCCTCCTTTAGTGAACTCCTTCTGCGAGAATCTCGCATACAAAAAAGTCCGAAAAATAATTAGGCAGAATACAACAGAGGCTTCTTCGGAGCACCCAATAATCTCTCGCAGTGAGCGTGTCTGTGTGAGTGAGAGACGAGAGATTGCATATATCTGCGACGATTGAATTTAGCATTTTGCATTTTGCATTTTGCCACGCCGGTGGTTGAAATCGTAAACAATTAGGTAGTTTGCAGGATGAAATCGTAATAATAAGTAGTGTGGGGTAAAACCATAAATAAAAATAGTGTCGGGCTGAAATGTTAATAATAGTATTCAAGAAATCTCAAAAAAATGCTTCCCTCTATGTGAGTTATATGAATTGAAATCGTTGTTCGTGATAATATTAAAGTTAGGAATTAACTTATTAATAATTACGATAATAGTGTACTTTAATTTAATAATGTAAAGTTCAAATTCATTTAAGAAGTAGACAAATACGGAATCTGGTCTCACGAGTACTAATCCACAGTTTCAATATCTTTCCATTTATAATAATTAGTCGTCGTCGTGGCATATTATTGCTGCATATATATAATAAATAATTTTTCATATTTTAGCATATATTATAAATAAAAATAAAATATATACAATATATTAATTAGAAAGATAAATTAATTGAAAATTTAGAAAGTTGAATAAATTAGTTATCTTATCAATTGAATTATAATGACTTTTTGAGATCATAAAAAAATTCAGGGTAAATTACAGTTACCTCTCTTGAGATTTGGCACAATTAAAAATACCCCTCGTTGTTTGAAAAATTACAAATACCCAATGAGTTTTGTAACTGGTCTAACAAATAACCTATTTCGATCCATTTTATGAGTAACTGACCAAAATACCCTTATACACTAAATTATTTTTTATTTAATTCTTAAAAAAAAATTGGACTACGATGCACAGGGAGATATTTATTAAATTTTTTACACAGAGGAGTAATATGTAATTTATCTCGACTGATTTTTCTTACAATTTAAATAAAAAATTCAAGGGCAAAATGGTTTTTCAAAACCTTTGGTTAAAAATTGCAAACCTCGTGGGGTATTTATAATTTTTCAGACAACGAGAAAGTATTTGTAATTATGTCAAACCTCAGGAGGTGGTTGTAATTTACCCAAAAATTTATGCTAGTGTCAAAACTGTCAATTTGTATGTATAGCACATCTTTTCTTTATAATTAAAAACTAACTGTCATGACACTTTATTTCTATAATAAATAATTTTCATATTTTAAAATACATTATAAAAAAATAAAATTTATAATTAAACAGTTAATATATAAACTTAAGAAGTTGAATAAATTAATTTATCAATCCATGATTTGTTATTAAAAAAATTGAAAATCTATGAGTTCAAATCTTTCATCCAAGTACAAACCTAAGGACTTCTGAAAATAACAAAACTTGGTATCCAATAGGTTTGGAATCTTCATTCGCTTTTGAGTGTTAAAAAGGGGTTAAATTGCAAATTACCCCTGTAATATTTTAAAATGAGCAAATACCCTCATATGAAAAATAAATTAACAAATACCATATTTAAAATAGAGCAATTAAACCCCTCACGCGAATTGTGACATTCACGCGCTTTTTAATTTTTTTTAATTTTTTTATTTTTAATTATAAAATTACATTTACATTCTTATTAGTAACCGACTGATATGATTAAATCTAAGTTCAAATTAACTAATAAGATCAATGTCTCAGATTTAACTAATAAGATCAACAGTCTAGATTTAAAATTTATATTACTTAATAATATTTATATAAACTTTAACTAAAAATATATATAATATTTTTTAATAAATAAATATATGGATGTATGTATGTATATTATATTTATATATAGAGAGAGAGGGGGCTGGACGGAAACCAGCGAGGGAGGCTGGACGAAGGGCCGGCGAGGGAGGCTGGGGATTTTGGGTGCCAACGACCTAGGGAAGAGGGTGGCAATCTGGGGGAGTTGGGAAGGGGGAGGGAGAGGGAAAGGCGGGATCCGAAGAAGGTGGAGTTGGGGGGAGGGGGGCGTGGCGGGAAGAGGCAGCGACTGGACGGGTTCCGGCGTAGGGAAACTGGCGCCTAGGGAGGAGGGTCCGGCGTGGGGAAGCGAGGTGCAGCGGAGGGCGGCGGGGGAAGTGCAGTGGCAGTGGGGGGGGGGGGAGGTAGAGTCTTTTTTTTAAATAAAGTATATATTAATATATAATAATATTTACTATATAAATATTATATTTATTATATATAATAATATATATTTAAATATAAAATAATATTTTATTCTTAAAAATCGATGAAAAATCACACTGAAGGCGCATGTAGAACACTATATTTTGCACATTTCCTATATCACAGGGGTAGCAAACACTTTTCCCTATTAAAAAGTGCCTTGCTACACGCTGCTTCTATAATAGCAACATTTTTTTTTCAATTTATTCAAATTCATGATTATGATAAATTAGGAATCATTAAATATGCAATGATGTCATAAAATTCAGAAATAATTACACTGCCCTCCCCTAAAATTTAGTTAAATTATACATGGACATCTAAAGTTTCAAAAATTACATTTACTATCCCTGACGCTGGTTTCCGTCCAACAAATACATTCATTAATTAGTCAAAATTCACAAAATTCGTTTATATCAACAAAGGAATTGAATGAAAATTCATATTGACCCCAAAATGACTTATTATTAACTTATTGCAGGTTAAATAAATTTTTCTGATCAAAACTATCAACTATTATACATTTTAACACGCTAATGCGAGGAGGTTCATGTTCACCCTTATAAAGCTAATTTGATCAGAAAAGATTTGTTTGACCTACAATAAACTTGTAAATCAATCGGGAGCAAATCACCATTTTATATCTAAAATGTATTGACGTATGTCTACTTTAAGTAGAGTACACTTCTATAAGTTCGAGTCACAAAACAATCACAACTATCCACATGACGGAATTCATGTGAAAATGTATTATTCGAAAAAGAATTACGTATTTTTTAACCATATTTACCTAAATTTGATCAAAAGCCTTATTTGGCCTTTCTCGAAAAATTGTCCTCTGCTATCATGTTATCCTTCAGTTCCCAGCCATGAACAAACAGATACTACATAACCACTGGTTGTTCTCCTTCAAGCTCAGATATCACAATCAAAGCGTCGGCGGCCTCAAGACTTAGAGGCTCTGATTTGGGAACCGGGTTTATAACCTACAACGATCAAAGGCATGAGGTCGAGCTAAACGATCATTTCATTCGATATATAAACAAAATAAATATCAGTTACCTTCTTATTGTTTTTAACATAGCCAATAGCAACTTCTCTGCGTAGATTTGCTCTTTCTGATAGCTCGTTGAAGGACGGATTCTCTCCTCGTTTCATGTAGAGGCTGATGTCCTGTCCAAGAACCACGAACAAGTTCATCAAGCCACTCAGTATATGGTTTGGCTAGAGTAACTAATTGGAGGTCATCACATCAACCGCCCGTGGGAGTGGCATCAGTAATTACATTAATTGCTGAGCGAGGTCGTTATAATTAACCTAATAACTATAAGCATCATTCATCCCTAGAGGTTTTACCTTTACGTATATTTCATCTCCCTCGGCATTGAGAATGTCTTGCCATACCTCATTCAGTTCGCTGTTTTCAGCCACTGTAAACACAACAAATCTTACTATTGTGAACACGGTCTAAAATGAAACATATTGAAAAAAATGGAAATAGAACGCTTTCTGAACCTTGTGCTGTCACTAGGCTCATTACTTCCTCTGTTGCAATATATGTTAGGGACGGTCTGATCCTCGTAATCTGTAAAGCAACGAGATTCAAGCATAGCAGCCAGTCGCTCCTTTGAAAAATGGCCCATATGAAATTAAACGGCTATTTTAGGTTCACAAAGATTACCTGTTTCCCCAATTTGGAATCCACGATTTCGGCTACAAGATTGTGCACCTGCGAGTTGCAGAAACTGCTTAATTTGGACAGGAGGAAATACATCAAACTAAGTGTATCAAGAAGAACACATGATAAGAAGATTTATTTTCAGGCAGAATGATAACTGGATTCTGAATGAAAATTCTGGACATTGTTAACTTCGCGTTATCTGTATCTAAATTTACATGATAACTTTATATATTCTTTTTTGATGTCAAAGTTACAGCTCTAACCAACTTCTTTCAAGTTGGCAATATGTCTGTTCCAACAAGATTGAGAGGTTTGATAAATAGCAGTTATGAGTAGAAACTAGAATTAGATGAAGTTGTCCAAGAAAAGACGAAGCAACTTACCTTTACTCCAAGCTTATTGCAGATACTTTCAGCAAGAAGAAGAGAGTATGCTGAATTTTTATCTGCCCTTGATAGGTCTAAAACACAAAGCAAACATAGTTTAAAATCAAGCTATTTTTGGAACAAGTGAACGTCAAATCCTGTTACCTCCAACTTGCCACTCTTTATCAGATATTACAGCTATTGAAAACGGACAGTCTTCTTCTTTCTTGAAGGAACTTTGAATGTTGATAATGGTATCTTCTAAGTTATTGTATTCCATTGGATTTCCAACCTGAGATGGATGAAACGGAAACCAGTCAGTCCGAATGGGAGGTGAACACGGGAAGCACCTCTTGGTATTTTTTTCTATGTGAAATGGATAACATTGCAAATTTACTGTGTGGGAAACTTGAACGTTTTTCAGCTTTCCTTGACTGGCAAGCTTGCATGCCTTGTATCTTTCATCCAAAGGAACATCTGACAGAATTTCCTGCAATTGCGCATCAAGAAACAAAGTATATCAGCAGCTCCTGTAATACATTGTTAACATTCAGTGGGAATTTTATGATAGAGAGACTGGCAAAAATTTAATATTGCAGTATAATCTACCAAAACACTGCCCGGTCCAAGATAGTTATCGTATTCTTGAATCATTTCTACAACATCAGGGCGCCATCCGAGCACTAGTATACACTCTTTTGGACCTACGCTTCCCTCCGATGCCTGCATGTAGAATTTCAAAGATATCAATACTGCTATAAGGAGAGCAGACGAGATATTATTGGGTAAAGGCATACCTTTGAACCTGATCTTTTTGGTCTTTTCACTATGTTTTCCAGCCTCTTTCTTGTGGCATCCAGTGCTTGATTAAGGAATTCACTATTTTGCTTGAGGGTCTCCAGATTATTGATTGAGTTATCACTGTCTTGGACATCATGTGGATATGAGAGCTGTGGTTTCTTCTTCCCATGCACGGGCGCAATGAACAACACCTGCATGCAATGTAAGAGTTCATATTCGTGCAAAACTCACAAACAGCTCCCTTCTTTCGTGTAATAAATGCAAAGTTTATAGACACTATGAGATGAGTATAAGTACATCGGTTATCAGCATCATTACATACCTTATCAGTTTCTTTCAAAACTTCTTCATCGTTTGGGTGAAAGTATATCCTTCCATCTCGATAAAGTCCACAAACAACAGCCTGAAAAGGTTGTATAAAAAGGAAAAGAAAATACCGGTTAGTTTAGAAACGTCAACAAGTGAAGACAATTGTTCTGGTTTACCTCCTGGAATCCACGTCTCAACTGCCTGTAACTTAGTCCTGCTAAGTGAGGAAAATTGCAGAGATTGAATACATTTTCTGCCAGATCAAGATATCCCATTGTCAGAAATAGTAGGAACATAGGCTGTGACTCTTCCTGCATATACTCTAACAAAGGTTGCACAGTAAAAGAAAATATGCCAGGTTGTTCCGTATGAAATAACTAATGAAACATTTTGAGATTCATAGAGTAAAAGAAGAGAAGATATAGGAAGTACTTCGATAGTTGAGCAAGTGTTTGTATATTTTAATAAGTCCTTTCTGCCGAGAGCATTGAACAAATAATTTGGATGTGACATTCTCCACAGGTTCTACTTTCAATCCGGAGATTGATTTTAAGAGGTCCCGTGTATTTGAACTTGAAACCTGAACCACAAACAAGATTAAAATTTCCAACTCATAGTGCAAGAAAGAAGACCGCCTATCTGCAAATTACCTCAACTATAGTAGGCACAGAGGTCATCAGAGGAAGGGGTTGAAGAGCAAGTACAGACAGAAATGCATCTGAGTCAATTTCATACCTGAAAAAGACGAAAGAAGAAATAGACATAAATAATTGAGGCATATTATAATAACATTATTATAGGGAATGGCTCTATTGCTGAAAACGGCCCATTGGTATCAGGAGCTTTTGGAAGGCTGAAGGATCAAATGCATCAAGGAGGCAAAACTGAATAAAGGACAACAGTTCTATGTAGTAGAAGTGTTGTTATATATCAGAACAGCAGTCTCGTCATCCAGCAACACAGACCGTTGCAGTTAAACATAGCAACAAGCAGCTGTTCAACTTCAATTCGAGAACAATTAGCTCCATATATTTATTTTGCCAATGTCTCCTCTTTTTATCCATTCATTATTTCCCATTATTACATAATCAGCTGTCATGTTCTGCAGATTAACCACTGTTATGTAAAATTTTGAGTAAGATGTTTATCTTCGATAGAGACTACTATGAGGATAAGTCATTTGGTAAATTTTCAGACTAGACAAACAGCTTGTGGTCACCCATCTTTGCATTTTTTATCAAATGCTTGTTATACTTATTGAACATTCCTCACTGATAATTGTGATTTAGGAAGCCAAAAAGGCAAAGTCACACTGGTTTACTATCTACAAAATTCAGTGCTACACCATATTAATGGCAGTCCCATAACATTAGACCCCTGCCGACACATCAGAAAAGGAAGGGGAGAAAAAGAAGAGCAATGAAAGAAGACCAAGCTAGGTTGGAGTGTGAATATTGCTTTCACGCGTCTGTTTTAAGTAACTCATCAGGGTCCATCTAGTACTTACCGATCTTCCTTTGTTGGTAATATAATTATGGCACGTGCTTTATTTGCTGCAGCTCTTTCAAATGACTTCGTTAAACTTAGACTACAACTGCATGAGGAGAGGTTATGTCAGACATATAGCAAGCAATTAGAAAAGACTAAAATATGGTGCAAAGACATGTAGGCACATCAAAATCTATTTGTACAGCCTCAATGACTAAAAGGCACCTTAAGAAGTCACAAAATATCGAATAAATGCATGACAATATATGGTGAAAAATATTATAAAACAAATTCAAAGAAAGAATGATTTATTAATTTCAATATAATTACAATTGGGAAAGGAGAAGGAAATGGAAGTTGGAAAACTTTTCCCAACTTCGACTGCAAATTTTTTGTTGACTTATAATATACAACAAGATTGATGTTTGCATCCATGAACCAAAACTAATATATACACCACAAAGCAGCTCTAAGTTCTACTGAAGCCATTAAAGCTGTATGTAGTAATCACAATCTGCAGTATATCAGACCTCCCTTTTACGTATAGCTACCAAAGGACTTATTAACTCAATGAGCCTGCATGTGGAGAGCTGAAATCTTTTTCTCTATATCATCAGGCCAAGCAATTTCTTCAACTCAGACAAACTTCAGAATTACCATGTGAAACCACAAGGTATCTCATCCATACTACAACTATATGAATGTGCATAGGTGAAAGATATCCACTAAACGGTCATTTGACGACTTCTAAATCAAGATATATCTAATGTATACCTCTGCTAGAGTATACCTTTTTGTTAGAATATCAATATGATTGAGATCTTTGGTTATGTTGTCGGCCAATTTGTCCATCTGTTTCCTCGGGAGGTCAGACAAAAGAAGAATTCTCTGTCTCCTGTAAACATGTCTTGACATATAATAGGGGTAGCAATGTCTTAAAAGAGTAGCTAAGTACAAAGACACTAGAAAGCAATTACCTAGCAGTAGCAGTGCCCAAGCGAACGGCGAATTCATGATACTTATTTAGCTGCTTCAATACAAAGCCCAGCCGATTGTTAACTCCACAAATAATTATATGATCTGTCTCCAAAACTTGCACTTGTGCCCCTTCTCTGAGTCTGTGCATATTATTCTGTCAAAAATGCTGGTCAGGGGTAGGACTTCTACTAAGCTCGACCAGAAACAGCATATTCTAAGATCTTACCCTAAATTGTTCAGTCATTGTGCTCAATAGCCGAGAATAGAATAATATGCCCCATATAGCAAGAACAAAGCCAATGACGCGTTCAATTCGAGTTCTTTGCTGCAGTTGAAGACAGAGAATGATTTTTAACAGTAAAAGTTACTACCCCAACATCTTTTTAGCAATACAATGAGAGTTACATTTTATCAAGTGACAAGATCGAATGGACAAAGACGAATCACACTTTCAGGTGAGTGGATGATGAACATAGGCAAGCCCAAGCCTCCCAGAAGCAATCCTCAAGCGACTGAGTGCTACCCCTGTACTTCTCCACAGTATATATTTCAAATCAGCAAACATGCATGAGATTCTAATAGAAGAAGGTCTTGATTATAGACAGAAAAAGTGATCCTGAAACAATGTAAGATCTTAAGTGTGCATTAATTTGTGAATTATGGAAAAAGTAATCAGGTCACAATGAGGCTACATTCCAATCCATGAAATGCAACACAAAAAGAAAGATTAATTTTCATGGTTTAGTTAACTCTGATGGCATTAGGAATTACAAAGAAAATGCCTACAAATAGGATATCAGTCACTGAGAAGAGATACAAATAACCAAGTTGATTTCAGGTTGCTGAAGCATAGGATGGTATTGCAAATGTGTCAACCAGCCTATTTTTTGTTCCAATCTTATTAAAAAAATTTATAACCAGCTGACCTTAGGTGCATTTTCCTCATAGTACTAGAAGCTGTCCTAGACATATATACAGTATACAAATGAGAAAAGAATTGCATAGTTTGGCTGTATGAATATTATCAAAACAAAACAAGGTCATAAGCATTGCCAAGGACCGATTGTCCACAAACCACTATTCAATAACCTAAGATTTTCATTAATATTTTGAACGTATGATAAGTACTTAACCTGAACTTAAAGAAGAGGAAACCACCAATAATGACAAATGAGAAGCATGCTGCAAGGAGCACAATAAAGAACCTGCAGAAAACCGTATTAAGAACTTCTAATCAGGTCAGTACAGAGGGTAAGGTGAACACAAGATAGCTTGCATGGCAAAATATAAGAAAGAACAATGCAGCAAGGCACAATCATACTTTTATAACTTTCTTCATAGGAAAGGGAAGGAACGGCATGCAAGAGCATTAGCTTAGCTGATGTAAATTTTCACTTTGGAGGTTTACACCCAAATATTTATCAGTACTATACAATTGACAATTTTTTGGCAGACCATGAGGTTTGGGTGCAGAGATTGCCTTCACCCATATCATATACCAAAGTTCTGGCTACAAAGATTTGAGTTCAGCTTGTGAAGTTCTGATCCTGGTATTATATGTTCATGGGCATGTCAATGACAAAGCACAAACTGCCCGTCAAATTAAGGGTACTCACTTCGTCATACAAAATATTAAGAGTTCTAGGATAAATAAGGGCCAGGCATTAACAATCAATACTTCCTAGAGAAGAAAAAGTGGCAAATCTATCTGATAATTCAACAATCAGTACTCAAACCATGTATAGACATGCATCACTTTGTAGTAAATATGCAAACTTAACTGACGACAATTTAACCGGAAATGGCATTAGCTATAATCTTACGTGGCAACATTTCTCTCAAGTTGTATGTTGAACAAATAAATTAATCGAGCAAAACTCCATCTGACGTCTTGAAATGAAGGCAAAGAAACATCCAATTGGAGAGGTGTTGGTTTGCTCAAGGAATTAGACATGCAAGCAAAAGGCGAATTTGAAGCTGCAAATGTGCGAACAGCGTAATGAAACGATTCTTGAACCAGCTTCGTGGCTGCATTTGTGCTATTTATATGTATCAATCTAACTAGGAAATAAGATGAGAGGGATGCCATAAGGATTTTAGCTCCCCAATCCTGCACAGGGTTCAATACCAACTAGTCATTAGTTGCAAGGATACCATATGTGCAAAATCTATAAGCATGCAGCGGTTCCAAACAAATTAATGGAAACACTTCGCACAAAAATGTGTATCAGATTTACAAGATTATATAGGAAGAGCACTAAAATAACAAAATCAAAGAAAGGCAAAACGCATGCTTACTCCTCTTAGAATCTTAACAGTAAAGGTGTTACTTTTCCTTTAAACATAGACAGCAATCAATCCCCGCCATGGACCACTGTGCACTACAGTATTTAGAAAGTTGTATTGTGTGGGAGTAAATTGATGTTTTCCCATAAAAGTTAATTTGGCAATCCGTAACAGAAGCAGGAATTAGCTAGTCAAAAAAAATGGAGCAGGTCAAGGCAAAGCAGGAATTCAAGACGTTAAACGTAATTTCTTTTTTTTTTCCTTTTTGTTTTATAGCTTGATTCTTCCACAAACTATGAAGGTAAAGAGAAGTTGATTACAAGCAGACAAGAGGGGCAGAAAAAACAGTATCTTCTTCCAGAGAGGATATAATCTGCACGAAACATGTAAATGCAATCAATACTTGATATCATACTATTATGTTCAACGAATGTCCTGCCACTCCATCCTCATCAAAGTGAAATGTCACAGTGCAAATGTTTCATCAAAACTTAGTAAGACAGCATCAGCTTCACCACAACAATAACCAGGATTTCCGAAGTCTGAAAATTAACAGTCCTATAAACCAGTCAGACTTGTGGAGATTTTCCATTTTTCTTAGTCTCCTTATTCCTAAGCCCCAGTATCACACAGCCCAACAAAGTGTGAATCTAACTAGAATAGAGACGAGCCAGGAGCTTGTGCCACATATATTAGCTATTGACAGGACCTTCCTGGTTGTAGAACTATTTCTTGTAGATATATATTATTTTCCTTATGTTAGAGGCTCCCTGAATTTCAAAACTAAAAATGCGACTTTATGAAATAACAAGAAGCAAACATGTACTTATTTAATGGAACTAGACACAAGTAAAGCAAGAAGGATCCCATAAAATAAATTGAGGAAATATGATACATATTTATATATATATATATATATACAAAAGTTTCAATGAAATTGATAAATGTGTCCATGTTGTCTGCCAAAATGAATCCAATTCTAAATTTTCTAAAAATTAGGCTAGTTATAAAATAATATTTTACTGACGGCACCAATTATCCAATGCACGCACCTGAGGACTATTCTTCAGGTCCACTGTTGGGAGACTAGAATTCACTTTGCTGGAAATACTTATTTTCATTGAAGAGCCCAACTTCCTCTGTGTTATTCTGGAAATACTCTTCCATTTTTCTGGCAAAAGATTATAGCAAATCTAAATAGAACATAATGGATCAATGGCAATGCAAATGAATGATCAACATTTGGACGGGCTCGGGCAACAGGGCCAAATACACACTAAAATCTCTTGCACTACAGTGGCTTGAGGTTACTGGTCAAGTTAAATTAAGATCCTTGATTAAAATCAATGTTAGAGGTGGATTCAAGCTCACCTCTGTTGTTTACTAACAAATAATCTACATGAAATGTTGTAATGGGGATCCACCTGCAGGGACACAGCCTTGACTTTCTGAAAAAAATCATCAGAACACTGTCAGTTTGCAAAAGAATACAACCTGAATACTTCCAATCAATTAAGGAACAAGGCAAAAAAAAAAACAGAACAATTGGATTATAGAGCATAGATTGGTTATGTCATTTAGTGCAGATGACACAGAAGGACCATTTTGCAAGTTCATATACGCTCTACCCAACAAACACAGAAGAAAAGAAACAACCAAGCCAAATAAATGTGAAAATAAATAAATACAAAACCTGTTAATTTATTTAGATTGTCAAAATTGTAACAGAATATCCAACATCAGAACAATCTCATGCCCGCAAATTTGTTTTGTTCCTCAACAGAATAAAATTCTTAATACTGCATCATCACTGATTTCCACAAAGTCTTCAGCTATCACGGAGTTTCCGAAGAAGAACAGCGCATAGAAGCATACATCAAACACACCATCAGATTGTAATTTCATCAAGTTCTTGGAGCCTTGATGCAGTTTGATTTTCCAAAATGAACACATCAAACAACCTTATTTGCAAGTTGCAAACTTAAAAACATAGACATATACAATTCTTGTACAGGTACTCTTTCGGGCAAATGAACAAACAACTGATGTGGTTCAGAAACTTTCACATACATAATGCATGTACTTATACTCGACGCTGCATGAAGTCTATGTCAAACAAGATAAAGATTGAATCTTTTGCATGTATTGATAATTTAAGAGTAAAGGGTCACCTCTTAGAAAAAACCCAACTCGATTCTTGATTTCTCGATGATTTCCATGGCCGCAAGGTGTATAACTGCAGCATCTCTCTCTCTCTCTAAACACACTCACTCTCTCTAAATACTCTCTCCCTCTGCGTGTATATAAAGATGGCACAGAAACAGAGGTGGGTTCTTGAGGATATTCAGATTAATAAATGCATGTTTGAGAAATCTTAGGAAAAGAAGTGGGGAAGAAACCCAGACAAGGACCTCTACCTGCCTATAAAAATAATAAGGAAATAACTATTTTGTGAAATAAACAAAGTGTTGGACCTTTTTCTTGATCTGGATTGGAAAAAGAGAAAAAGAAAATTGAATTGAAGAGATCTACAGTCTAGATTTGGGTGATTGCACATGGAAGAAGTTGCTGACACATGCACACTTCATTGGACATTTAGAGCTTTCATTTTTAATTTTTGGCGAAAAATATATATTTTTAATTTTGTATAAATTTTTATATGAGAATGAAATTATGTTTTAATTTATTAATGAGATTATATTTTATATTGAAACGAAACAAGTATTTTTACATCTTGTTAATGTTGTCATTTTTTTCATTTTTTTTGGGCTTTGCGTTTGAATAAACAATTTTAAAGGAGATTAAAAATTAATTTATTGTTAATTAAAGGTGTTGAAATTAGTTGAATGAATTTGTTTTTTTTTTTAATTTATAATTATGGGTTTTCAAATTCTATAATTGTTAGATGCCCATCATTTGGTCTATTTATCACACTCATATCATATAATTAGTTCGAGTCTCAATCAAATTCAATTTGAACTAAAATTTTCCTCCCACCCGTTAGATACTATGTCAAGACTATTACTTCGTCCAAGGATCGATCTAGCCCAAACTTTTAATTTCATTTGAGAATTATGTATTAATTTTGGATGATAACAGGCTGATGAGTCCTAAGAGCTCTATTGACGGAGTCGTTTGGCACCTTTATGTCAACTCATCACATCCTGAGGTTATAGAAGGTCCCAAGAATTCGATTGTTCGCCGATTTAAGTGGTATGTGAGTTGAGTTTAGAACGCCGTGAGATAGTTCGTTTCTTATCTACCATTGGTGTTAAAGGGAGAACTGCGAGGAACCAACCCTTGTACCGTTGTATGAGAGGATTGGGTTGGGCCAACCTATCGGTCTACAGGTTGTTCCAATAGCAATGTCAAGTAATATGGAAGTTTGTTGCGCATCATGAAATCCTTCTCTATGCAAGTTCTCAAACAAAGTTTTTGAACATAATTTTGATAGGCAATAGGTGTGAGCACCGTGAGGTGTGATGCGATCTCGTACTAAACAAAACGACTTTCAACTCTTATGGGATCTCGTAGACTGAATGTAGCTACCAACCCTAATCAGAAAGCTTAAATGAACAAATATTTTCTACTTTTTCGGATAATAAGGTAAGCTTTATAGTCCCTGTTATATATGAGTCCTTCCGATTATTTTAGTTTCTCCCCAAGATTATGATAATGTAAGTCCAAAGTAACAAAAATCAATACATAAATAAAATAGTGTATCTCATCCCCTCAAACTTTCACTTTTGTATCTGATGGGGGTGTAATCCAAATATCAAGAAAAGACACAAATAGTCCTGAAAAAGGGTCAAAATCACCAAAAAGCCCATGAATCCGCATACTACCCAGTCGGGTCAGGTCACGGTACCCGATCCAGATTAGTGACCCGAACCATACCCGATGCTAGATATCCAAGATCTAGACCCTTGAAGAGGAGACAATTCAAACTTGGAGATGAGCCCACGCGGACCAGGCAAGTACAACATTTGATCCTATAAATACACCTACCCCACAACATTTATGGTAAGTTATTTAAGTTACATTTGACCCCATCATTGTATCAGATCGTCATATCACAATCTCGACCTATACTGACTTACGCATCGGAGGATCTTTGTCGGGGACACTCCCGACTAACCTAGCATGCTTTCTTCTTCTAAGGGATACAAAAATCTGAGAAGCTTAGAAAATCGTTTGGTGAGGAACTCATTTGGGATTACAGGTAACGACCGAATCAATATGCGTTCTTTGATCTTGTGAAAAGATCATATGCATGCGCATGTCAATTGACTTTGATGTACCAATCCTTATATCCCCAATCAGTATTTACACAAGCTCTAATCTGTGTATTTACACAAGCACTAGTACTATATATATTACAAGTCCCCAAAGAAATAGTTTCATTTAATCAGCAGCAGGCTCAGGATTCTTAGACATGAATTAATTTTATATTTAATGCGATACAGGGATTTTTTTTTTCAAAAAATCAAATATATATATATATATATATATTTAAGGGTAAATTACATTTTTGATCCCATAAGTGGATCTGTTTTTAATTTTAGTCCAATAATGTCTACTATTCGCGAATTACGTCCCATAAGTAGATTTTTTTTCCAATTTGAGGATTCATTGGGGATTTCCGTTAATTAAGTTAACGGAAGTTGGATCTCCGTTAAGTGGACCGATTTTGAAGGAAAATTGACCATTCTTCAACTACTTTTGGAGGGAAATTAACCCACTTCTTCTTGTTCTTATAAGAACTCATTTATTTCTTATTTTTTTTCATATTTACCAACAAACAAAACGTAAAATAACTGCAATTTCTTTATATATAATATATTTCTATGTTCATTTGTACAAATTAAATTTTTATATCGAAAAAAAAAAACCAGAAATACAAATACAAAAAGTAGAACAACAATTACTAAAACATAAATTGCATTTATAGAACTTTGATGTTCAATTACTGGCACCAAAAATTCAGTACAGGATTTCTATTTTTTGTATTTTTATTTCTGTATTTTTTTTCGACCTAAAAATTTAATTTGTACAAATGAAAATAGAAATATATTATATATAAAGAAATTGCAGCCATTTTAAGTTTTGTTTGTTGATAAATATGGAAAAAATAAGAAATAAATGAGTTCTTATAAGAACAAGAAGAATTGAATATATTTCCCTCCAAATGTGATTGAAGGATGGTCAATTTTCCTCCAAAATCAGTCCATTTAACGAAGATCCAACTTCCCTTAACTTCATTAACGGAAATCCCCAATGAGTCCTCAAATTGGAAAAAAAAAATCCACTTATGGGACGTAATTCACGAATGGTAAATATTGTGGGACTAAAATTGGAAACAGATCCACTCATGGGACCAAAAATATAATTTACCCTATATTTAAATATATATATTATGATAAAGAAAAAGAAGAATATTTAAATGATGTCGATATAGAATATTTAGTCAAAACTAGAGCTTATGAAGATGGTGGTCTTGAATTTGATTGTAATGGATGTATGATTGTACCTCCACGTTTTGTTTTTTTTTATCTGACAACTTGTTCTCTTACAACTACCTTTCCAATGCCACATTATTCTCATTCTAGCTATTCAACCACTCTTTTTTTTTCTTCCACCAACTCCACTTATATATATATATATATATATATATATATATTTATACGTATTTTGTATGATTGTATGTACTTACACATGTTGCTTATTTTAAACACTCCGAAATATGTGAGATGTTACTGATGATCGACCTAATAAGACTGACATCACAGTTATTATCCAATTCGACTATATAATTAAAGAGACACTTGTCTTTCACTGAATTTGTATTTCAAGTTATTTAACAATGTGTGCCATTACTTAACACACATATTATATTGATAGAAAATAAAATTTGTCTATTGATCTTAATAAAAATTTTGTATGAAGCATATTATAATTATGTTATAATTAATGATATTAAAACATAGTGTAGTAGAGATTACCACATTAGGTGGTATCAATCTAATTGTGGCCTGCATAATTTTCATGGGAGTAGGAACATAAACCCTAGAGTTTGAGGTGTTGTTATTTATTTATTTTTCACATAGAAATGATTATATTATTTTTAAAATTAAAGTATAATAATTTATTATAAAAAATAGATAAATGGGACTCTATTAAATATGATGTACATAAAAATGGTTTGATTCAAAGAGGCTCAAATGATCCAAAAAAAATAAGGAGATCGCACAAGCTTATTCCTTTCAAAGGAATGCAAAGTTCAAAATGCCCCCAAGGGGGTCCAAATCGTCCCCCAAAAAGCTCAGTCCAAGTAGAGCCCCCAGGGAATCTAACAGGCCCCCCAGAAAATAAATTGGTCAAAAGAACTCCAATCGACCCAAATCTGAGAAGGCCTCGATCCAAAAAAGCCTCTCAAGCCCACAAGAAAACTCAGGAACTTAAAATCCTCTAGCCAAAGTCAAAGATCCTCTCGCATGGCATCCACAGGTCACCTAGGTAGCATCCACGTAGGATCTTTAAAGGCACCCCTCACAGAATCGGAAAGGGACCAACAGCCCCCTTGGGGATACGCAACGCCTCCAGAGAGAAGTACTATAAACCCTCAAAACTTGGACTCCAATTGGGAGAAGGCATCTCCTTAACCGCCTCATGAAAATTCGGGAAGACATCCAAAAATAGCCTCATTTACTCCAACTACCTCTAGAAAATCATGGGTCTCCAACTGCTCTCCCCCAAATCCAGGAGGGATCCTCCAATCGTAGGGGACTCTCCACCGAATCTGAGGAGGATGTAGTATTACCTGACAACTTTAAGGTCATGCTCCCCCAAATCCGTAATCTTCTCCAACCAACTAAATCTTGTCTATAAATAGAGACCTCCCCAGCGAGAGAAGACAAGCTTTTACCCTCCCACGACAACTTGAGCATATATTCTCCAATTTTCATTTTCATGCTACCCCTTTAACTTGAAGGAACACTTGTAATTCATACTTAGAGCTTGATTTCGCTATCAATCTCTCATTTATACATGCAAAACGAGGAATAACATCCTCATTTTCACTCTGTCATTTCTTGCATTTTATTTTATTATTTCGCACTCTAATTGAATCAAACACCACATTTTTTGATCGTATCAAAACATAAAACAGGAAATGGACTAAAGGAAAACCAAAAAAAATCGTAATAAATTAGAGGAGAAGAAAAGGAAATTGGGGATAAGGTGATATAACAGCCTCAAATTTTATGCAAGATGCATAATATATATTAATATTATATATAAGCACGCGGACGTATAATATTTTGACATATGAAATTAAAACGACAGTATAATTTAGCTTTGTGCGTTAATTCAAACTAGGGTGATAATGATTTTGTGTTTGGGATTATTGTGGAATCTTTTCTTCATCATTTACATTGATTTTGGAATTTATGAAAATTACAAATTTGTGATGCTGTTTCTTCTCCCCCTAATATACGTCTTTTTTTTTCTTTTTTTTCCCTATAAAATCCAAAAAAACGTGCCGATGAGGGCTAACTCAATTAACGAAGTTGAGGCCACATGACTTTTAAGGTCATAGATTCGAACCCCGTCAGAGTGGGATGTTGTTCTATTTAATAGTAGGTGTATTTCTACTTTGTAAAAGGAGATTAATATAAAGTATTTATTTATTAGTTAGTTATTTAATATGAATAATTATAATCGATTTATTTAAAATAAATTAATAGTTGGTCGTTTTATTTTTAAAAAATCCAAGAAAATGCCGTGGCTTTAGTGCTTGCTGGGGACCTGTGGAAAAGGAAGTCCAAAAATGGGTATGATGATTTTTCCCGTAGTGGGATTGGACCAAATAAAGGAAGTGCAAAATAGGGACTGTGGAACGATTCGGGCTAGGCTTGCTAGATTCGTTTTACAATTTCGAAATTGGTTAATTACGTTTAGACTCATTTTTAAAATGCGAAATTATATTTTTTTTATAAAAAAAATTAAAAATTATATTTATACTCTCTTCGAAAGTTTTCTACTTACATCTGACACCTATAAATTATAATACACAAACACTTCAAAAAATTACTTGATGCAGTATCGAACACGTGTTGGACACGGACACGCCTCGAACACGGCAAAGGTGTATCCGAAAATATATAAAAAAAAAAAAAAAAAACACGGTGTCGGACACGTCTGTTGGCGTATCTGACACGTTTTGGAGGAGTGTACGACACGTTTAGAATTTTTTTTTATAATTTTAAAAATAAATTTTTTATAAGAAAAAGAGTTTTTGGCTAAATAAAAAAGAAAAAAATTAATTTACCTCTCTAACTAAAATTTTTGAGATGAAATTACTAAAAATTCGAGTGGTGGTTATAATAATTTAACTAATTTGGATGATTATATATTTTTTCATTGCGTACTTTTTAAAATAAACTAATTATGTATATTTTTTAAGTCATGTATTTTGGTTAAAAATTTATTTTATAAGACATGTTTATTTTATGTTTTATCTTGATATTTTTCATATTGTATAAATTTTATGAAAAAATTTAGAATATATATAAAAATATATATATATATATATTATACATAGTCGTGTCAGTGCCGTGTCATGTCCTAATATTTTGAAATTTTTCGTGGCCGTGTTCGTATCATATTATGTCCGTGTCGCCGTATCCGTGTCCATGCATTATAGTCTGACACCCTTCCGTTAGGGTTAGACAGAAAATGCTGACGCAACAAAAAAAAAATACATAAATTTTTAATTTTGTCCCTCATTTAACATTCACGTGTATATTTGTATTTATAAGAGGATAAATATTATATATATATATAAAGTGAGGTTAAGATCATCACATTTTTCCGTATAAGTACAAATTACATGGGAATGTTAAATGAGAGGTAAAATTAGAAACTTATGTAGTTGCTTTGCTAATGTCAGCATTGTTCGTCCAAACTCTAACGAAATGGGGTCAGGTATAAACGATGAATTATCAGAGGAAGTGTAAGTGTAATTTCAAAACTTATTTTGAAGAAAGTGTAATTTTATATTTTCACAGGGGTTTAAGCATAATTAACCCTTTTGAAATTATTAAAACATATGTATATATATACACATTTTTGGGAAATTATACTACTAGAACTTTTTGAATATGAAAGAATAATGTTTTTCAAACAATCAATTACGTATAAATTTATACGTGCATATTTCAATTTTTTTGTAAAATATATTTGTTACTGTTGTGTTTATTTTTATTTTATAAAAATTTAAAGTATTTTATCTTATTAGTTTAATTTAATTCACAAATCTTTCGGTACGACATTGTAATAAGATTGAATAACGATGTTTATTTATTTTTGTTTCCAAGTCAAGGTGCATAGTGGGCTGGGTCGGCCAGCTCGGAACAGCCCGGCTCGGGACCAACCCACTAATGTTCATGACCGGGCTTGGAGTGGTCTTAGGCCTTTAAACGGGCCCCAATTGGGTTCATTTATAAACTCAAGCCCAACCCAAAATCGAACCAACCCAGGACCAGTCCATAACTATTTGGGCCTATTTAATTATTTTTCTTCCCCATATTTACATGTTTGTTATTATTTTTTTGATTAATTGTTATATTAGTTTTTTAAATATGAGTAGATTCGGACATTTTGGAAACAATTCTTCTTCCTCTAATGTTAATTTTACTCCTTTCCCTTCTTCTAGAAGGCCTTCCCCGACCCTTTTATTATGACTACTACAAAATCAAAACGTATTTTTAATACTGAATAATATAATATTTAAATAAACCACTGAAAACTTTTACAACACCATCACCTCAAATATCTATTTTAAAGGATTATATTGTTCATGCGGACAATATCGGTATGGAGAAGGATCGTTAAGTATGTATGAGTGGG
Source organism: Sesamum alatum (assembly GCA_034509735.1). NCBI lineage: Eukaryota > Viridiplantae > Streptophyta > Magnoliopsida > Lamiales > Pedaliaceae > Sesamum > Sesamum alatum. Next base: position 34,787,771 of record JACGWO010000006.1, read on the forward strand.
AAATGACTCCCGAATAATTTTTTGTAATATGCAATATATGTTCTTTAATATTTATAGTTAATTTTCTATTTATTTATTTTTTCTTTTTAATTCCACATGTAAATTTCTATATTCAATTTAATAACTTCGGGAGGTATTATTTTGAACAATTACTTAAATTTATGATTGTCTTATGAATAGATAAATAGTAAATTAAATCTAACAAAAAATTATAATAAAACTTATAACTAGAAAACAAAAAGTATAATATACAAAGAACCTAATAAAAAAATTGACTAACAAGCTTACAAGTTACAATGAGAAATTTAAATGATAAAAATCCCAAAAAATGCCTAATATCAACTTTGAAAAAATAACGTGTATTAATGAATTAATGTAGAAAAAATATAGAAGTCGAACAATAAAAATAGAAGTTTTAAAGTTTGAAAAGTTTAAAAAAACCTAGTAATATCAACTGGGAAGAATAAAAAAAAATTACCATGAATTATTTAAAAATAATAATTAGCCCAATTGGGTCGGACCACTAATCCAATTCGGTAGGCCGGGCCCAAGCCCAGACTAGGATTGGGTGGTCCTGGGCCACTGGGTTGGGCCGGTCCCAAGTATTGGTAGCTGGGACCGGCCCAGGATCGACCCAATCCAAAGTGAGCCTGGTCCAAATCAGACTATTTTTCAATTGGGTTATTTCGATCCTGGCTTGGGTTGGCCCAACTCGACCCACTGCGTATTTTGATTTTCGAGTGTCAAAATACAAAAACCCTCGCACGTGGAGTTGGGCTTGGAAAACTGAAGAATAGATTGGGCCCAAGGAAAATAGAGACTAGGCCCATATATCAGCCTGCTTTCTTGTTCAAATATTTCCTTTTTTTTTTAATCTAAGGAACAAGTCTTCTCCTTTTCTTTTTCTTAAAAAAAAAAATCTCAGGAGAATAATAATTAGTTCATTATATTATAATATTAATTAATAACTCATAAATGAAATAATAATATTATACAAGACAAATCATCCTATTATTTTATTAGAAAGTGGATGGGCAGGTATTATTATTCTATTCTGACCAGGACCCAATAAATATTCATAGTTGTTATTTATGCGTGTTATCCAAAGCTTACCCATAGAATACCCGTTGGGTCTTATTCATTCTATACCTAAAATAATTGGGTTCATTATGAGTCTTACCTATTGGGTCTTACACATAGTAAAATGAATAAAATTATACATGTTTCTTTGTAAATGATATCCCCGAAACATAAAACTAAATATATTTCATGAACTTGCTATCGATAAATTAATTAAAGTTATTTGGATTTTTAACATATGCAAATTGAATATCATTGAAATATATATAACGATCTTAACTTTGTTCAAATAATGGATCCCTTATTAATCAATTACACATCGACATAGATTCGATATAGGAACGTAAGTAAATAATCAATAGGAAAATGGTATGCAAATCAATTTTAACTTTAGAATGATTCTTTTTATTGATTTGAAATTGCATTCAACTTTCATTTCTTGAGTTTTTTTACAATTCAAATTTAAATAAATTTTATTAATACCATATATTAGTTGAGCTTGAATTATCACTTTACGTTCAAATTAATTTTATCAAAAAATTAATTTGCAGATGTCGTTATGAAAATAAAGATGAAAAACTCTGATAATTTTTTTTTAAATATCAATATGTAAAAAAAAAATTACATACGAAATTTAAAATTTTAGATGACAAGTAAATCTACTCGCTTAATCTATCAAAATTTTACAAGTACAATGATTCTAAGTTTAACGGATATTTATGAATTTTTAGAGTATTAGATTTCACTCATTCAATATCACTACAAGAAAATAGAAGATTAGCGATAAAAAAATCAAGTGACAGTTATATTTAGTGACAAGAATATTTATTTTGTCACAAATAATGAATTTTATGATTTTAATAATTACTATTATTTTGTAAAAAATATTATTAATGACAAAAAATGTGCACAAAGTTGTCACTAAATGCAATTAGTGACTCGTGTATAGTGACAACCTAGTGACAATAAATAATTGTTATCACTATATTGTGTTGTCACTATAGATGTGTCACTAATTATATTTAGTGATAATTTTATACACAATTTTTGTCATTAATAATTATATAGTGACAAGATGAAAAATATTGTCACTTAATACATATTTTTAGTGACAACTTTTAAATTGTCATTTAATATTTTGTCACTAATATCATATTTTCTTATAGTGTATTCATACCCCACGGGTATTTTAGGGTCTAGATCCTGCCCCATACCGGAAATACTTATTTCAATAAGTATAATACCGGGTATGGGTTTAATAAAAAATAATGAGTCCGGGTCCAGATCCGAATCCGAGTTCGAGTCCAATATAAAAATAATAGGTCCGAGTAATGCCCATTCGTTGATAGGTCTAATCCTATACATGATTATTGAATTTTGGCATTTCGACCTTTTACCCATGAAATTTCATCCATACTTTCTAGTAATTACTTTTATTTCCTCATGTGTCACTGTATGCTTATGCATCTAATTTAACAATGTCGTATTGGACAAAGTTTAATTTTTTTCGACTACACACATTAACAATTGAAAAAAAAATTAAAAAGAAGAAAAACACAAAAAGACACATAATAATATAATCTAGCTCCACCAATATAGGAGTGGTAACATAAAAAAATCATAATTTTGGTCAAAAAAACACTAATTTGGCCAGAATTTATCTTGTGACTTTCACGTGAAACTTAAAAATTTGGAAATCTTTAAACCTTTTTGTAAAATTAGGATTTGTTGGACTATTTTTTTTTTTTCAATTACAACCAAACTGCAAATTTCGAATTGACTTGTATTGAAACTGCTACCACCTATATAATGTAATTTTAGTCTACTAAACATAGGGGTGGTGACTGTTTCAATCCAGGCCAATTCAAAATTTATGGTAAAGGGCTGATAGTTATAAAAAATGAAAATTTGGGTCCAACAAACTCTAATTTGGCCAGAACTTGTCATGTGGTCTACACATGACAATTAAAATTGGGAATTTTTTAAATTTTCTAGCCAAATTAAGATTTTCTTTACGAAAATTACTATTTTTCATAAATTACAAAACTTTCTTACAAATCTTGATTGTCGGGCAAAATATTTTTTTAGTCTCGTTAAAAAGGGTCATTATCGGTTTTAGTCCTACAATTTTTGCGGGTATCGCTTTTAGTCCCCTTAAACCCAAAAATAAGTCTTTTCAGTCCCAAAATAGCATGTGCAGTGCACATGACAGACTGACGCCGTTAGCTGCCCTTAACCTCCGTTAACGAGCGTTAAGTCACGTGCATTGCACATGCCATTTTGGGACTGAAAAGGCTTATTTTTTGGTTTAACGGGACTAAAAGCGACAGCTGCAAGAATTATGGGACTAAAAACGATAATGACCCTTTTTAACGGGACTAAAAAAATATTTTACCCTAAAGTGAGTGAGGTTTAAAGATAATAAATGGTAGAAAAAGTGAAGGAGGAGTATTCCGTCAAGATTGATCACATCATATTTTAAAAATAAATATCTATACCTTTATGTTAAGTGAGAGCACCACATTGGTGTCTCATTATTTTTTGGTCTGCAATTTTTAATATTTAACTTAATTAATTAATTAATTTTTTAACTTCCCACCTTCCCACTCTTCTCTACACCCTAAACCACTCTTCTAAACCTTCAAATTATCCACACTTTTCAACTTCTTACTAATTTTTAATATCTTCTTTTTTTAAATATATTTTTAAATTTTCAATTATAATATATTTTAAAAAATATAAATTACTTTTTAAAATTTTTATTTAATTATGCACACTCATTGGAGTGTGCCACACACACACTAGTTTTCTTATTAACAGATTATGTGCATTTTAAATTTTTTTTGAGGATTACCTTAATTTCAACATTTACTATACATATTAAACAACAAATCAAAATTTTTTGAAATAATAAAAAAATTCAAAATTCTAAAAATTCAAAACTTTGGTCAAAATTGATTCATTGGGGTCAGAGACCCCCATAATATTATCTATACAATACTTTAAAGTATTGCATTAGGTAGACAAAATATGAATTGACTAAACTACCATTAATTATTCTTGTTTCATTTACAAACTAATTATTTATTAAATTATATACAATAAAATAAATTTATTTTATTATTTTTTGATTAGTTAGGTATTTTATTTATCGGGGAAAATGTTTTTTTAGTCCCGTCCCGTTAAAAAGGGCCGTTATCGATTTTAGTCCCACAATTCTTGCAGGTGTCGCTTTTAGTCCCGTTAAACCCAAAAATAAGCCTTTTCAGTTCCAAAATAGCATGTGCAGTGCACATGACAGACTGACGTCGTTAGCTGCCCTTAACGTCCGTTAACGGGCGTTAAGTCATGTGCATTGCACATGGCATTTTGGGACTGAAAAGGCTTATTTTTGAGTTTAACGGGACTAAAAGCGACACCTGCAAGAATTGTGGGACTAAAATTGATAATGACCCTTTTTGACGGGACCAAAAAAATATTTTACCCTGAATTGTCATAAACCAAAAGGCTTAAATATATTTTTTGTTCAGTAATTTTGTCACTTTGGCATTTTTATATTTTATTTTTTTAAGATTGCAAAAGAGTCCTGTAACTTTTTGACATTTCACAATTTTGGTCCTTCCAATGTCGGATTTTGCAAAAGTCACCGAAAGATATCATGTACGCCTTACTTAGTTCATTTAAATTGGGGCTTTTGTTCGGATTGGTTCACTTTTGCCAATATGGACAAAAAATTAAAAAAATAAAAGGATGTGACACATGATTTATTTCAACAATTTTTGCAAAATTCGTCACCGGAAGGGACAAAAATTGCAAAGTGTTAAAAGTTACAGGACCCTTTCGCAAACCCTAGAAAGATAAAGGATAAAAATGTCAAAATCACGAGGGGCACATGATTTGTTCCGGCAGCTTTTGCAAAATCCGGCACCAGAAGGACCAAAATCATAAAATGTCAAAAAATCACAAGACTATTTTATAACCCTAGAAAGATAAAAGATAAAAATGCTAAAATGCTATAATTACAGGACCAAAAATTTATTAAAGCCTAAACCAAAATGCCACTACCCTTATGTTAGTGAGACCAAAAATGCATTTTTCCCAAAAAAGACAGTTATTGAAGAAATAATTCCTTACATAAACCTCGATCTAAATACAGATAAAACCCGTTACAAGAACATTCTTGCTATATATACAACAAAGACAAAAACATAGATCAATCCTACAAAAAACTTACAAACCTCCAAACATCATATATATGTATGCCATCATCAATTACCATATTACTACACGAACTACTCCTCAAACGTTCTACCTCGCAACAACTTGCCTAGGAGAAAGCCCATCCTCGGACACATCGAAGAACAAGTCATCACTCTTAGACAATGCATACACAATCTCCACCATGCTAGGCCTCCTCGCCGGATCCCTGTTCAGACAAGCAAGAGCAACCGAAACCACGCCCCATACGCTCTCCATCGTGCACGATTCCTTCAACAGGGACTGGTCCATCCACTCCCTCAACTTCGTCAGATGTTTTCCGTCCAAAACCCTATCAACGCTCGCCCACAGCACATTCCCTCGTTCGTCGATGGCCTCCCGGCCCGAAACAAGCTCCAGCAGCACGACCCCGAATGAGAAAACGTCCATCTTCGTGGAGACGACGCCATCAGCCAGGTACTCAGGTGCAATGTAGCCCTGTGTGCCCACAATGTGCATGGTTATGGCATTGCAGCCCGATCTTGCGAGCCCGAAGTTGGCAATCTTGGCCCGCATGTTGGAGTCGAGGAGGATGTTGCTGCTCTTGATGTCCTTGTGGACAACCTTAGGCCTTGTGTGCTCGTGGATGTATTGAAGCCCGTTTGCAACGTCTATGGCGATTCTTAGCCTTGTTTTCCAGCTCAGCTTTTCGGGCCGGGCTTCATGGAGCCATGAGGAAAGTGAGCCGTTTTCGACGTATTCGTAGACTAGGTAGCAGTTGGCTTCTTCAGGGTCTATGCAGAAGCCCTCCAGCCTCACTAAGTTCCCATGGTTCACCTGAAAATATAAAATTAATTTAATTCTTGTTTATTCATTTCAAAATAATTAAATTAATTCTTGTTTAATTTGGGGATGTACGAAGGATTAAGGGGTGTTTGTAAGGGTTTAAAATAAATTTATTAGCTTATTAGTGAAAATAAATTGAAATATATGTTTTTATTTTATAATTTTTGTTTTTTAACTGTTTATTAAGTTGATTTAAGTTAAAAATCCTATCAACTCCTGCGGTTTATTGGAAATTTTTTAAACGTTAAGTTATTTTTTCAAATATTCAAACTTTAATTTTTCTCGCTTTTAATTTTTATTTTCAAACATTGCTAATTTTCACTACAACTAAACTTATAATTTTCTTTATAACAATTAAAGTGAAAGTTATTGCCACTAGAAAAAAAAAATCAATATTAGCTACATTTGTAGTGATCGTGGCTAAAAACCGTGGTAATTAATTATTATTAACTATAATTAAATAAAAACCGATGCAAAAACTAGTTTTTCCACCATGAAAAACTTATTTGCCACGGATTTTAGCCGTGGTATAAATATTCGCCATGGCTTTTAGTCATGACAAATATTTTTGCCACTCTCGCAAAAATTACGGTCGACAACAGTTGTGTGGCCGTGATCAATAACTACTCATTACGGTTATTTAGTATTAATTATAATAATTAATCGTAATTAAATATCATATTTTTTGTAGTGTGCGCAACGATGCTTAAATGAAATGAGGATTGTCAAGATTAAGTGGATTTTATACTGTGTTAAGTAAAAAGAAGTCATATCAATCTAAAATAGAAAATTCAAAATATTAATGATTGAGGAAAAAAATAATAAGGAAACAAACAAAAAAGACCTTAATTTATGCACAATTTGAACAAAATTTTGTTTTTTTCCCTAATAAAAGAATAAGAAAGAGAATATATGTTGACTGCTATGAATTCACAAACTGACAAATGAAAAAAATCATTTACAGGCTTGTAAATTCATGAACTAAATTATTATTAAATACCACCCACTGCCCTCATTTTAAAACATGGTGAATTATAACAATGACCTCTCCCAAAGTTTAAGATAATTATACAAATATCTTGTCGTTGTTTCAAAAATTATAAATACCTCTTAGGTTTGTAATCGTCCAACAAATAACTCATTTTCATTCATTTTTACGGGTGAATTGACCAAAATGCCCTTATACAAATTAAATTATTTTCTAAAATTTTCTATTTTTTTTTGGAAAAAAAAAACTCAGGAAGAGATTTTTTACGTTTTTTTTACACAAATGAACAATAATATAATTTGTCTCGACTGATTTCCTACAATTTAAAAACAAAATCAAAGACAAAATGGACCATTTCAGGCTATTAGTTAAAGATTACAAACATCAAGAAAGTATTTGTAATTTTTAAAACAACGAATAGGTATTCGTAATTATGTCAAACCTCAGAGGGAGTGATTGTAATTCACCTTTTAAAAAATAAGGTTTAATTAAGGCCTACAAGAGTTAATAAAGTACCAATAATGCATTTTATGGTATAAAATTAAATACAGCCAGCTGCCGCTCATCTTCATTGTACCCGTTTGGAGGTGGAATATTAATCCAACAGGTACGTTTTATATTATTATTAAGGATAAATTACAATTAACTCTCATGAGATTTAACATAATTATAAATACCCCTTCGTTGTTTGAAAAATTATAAATACGTTCCTGAGGTTTGTAACAGTATAACAAATAACCCATTTCCATTCATTTTATGGATAAACTGACCAAAATGCCCTTATGCACTAAATTATTTTTTATTTAATTCTTAAAATTTTTACACATAGGAGAAATAATACAATTTGCATCGGGTGATTTTTCTACAATTTTAATAAAAAAATTAAGGGCAAAATGATCAATTTTAGACTTTTGATTAAAAATTACAAACCTTAGGAGGGTATTTATAATTTTTCAAATAATGAGGGAGTATTTATAATTATGCCAAACTTCAGGGGAGGTAAATGTAATTTGCCCTATTATTAATCAAGAAAACTAATCTGTATAGATTAGGACATATCAATTCACCAAACTATTAGTTTATTAATAAATTGATTAGTATATATATATATATACCTAATCACTTGTCCCGTACAAACAACCTGAAAATGACACCCTTAATCAATAAACATTCACTATGTGAACTGTGTGTGACGTTAATTAATCTCATCTTCTACACAAGTTTCAACTGCTAAACTATTCTGTAGCTTAATTAAAAATAAATAAAATACTTTGGTATTTGGATTATGGGTCTGTTTTTCTTTTCTTTTACCTTTTTCTTATACAGAAAAAGTGAACCACTTAAATCTTCTGTTGCGTGTCTTTCTTGTTTAGATACTTTGAAATCATGTTTGAATGGCAAAAATTACACTTTTAGTCCTCCAGGACATGGAGTTAACAATTTTAATAATCTGTTTTTTATAGAATTTTTAAAATAATGGAAAAATCGATATGTTTAATTCAATGCTTTAGGAGATTTTTCAAAGTAATTCCAAATTTGAAAAATTCTATACTTTTATCGGGAAATTTTAACTCGAACTTAGCTCAATCAAACATGAACCAATCATATAGCGAGTGAAATATACTTGTCGTGTGATTGGTGTACAATTCAAGAAAAATGATCAATCACATAGCAAGTCTATCACACTTGTTCTATAATTGGTTCGATCAAACTTGATCTGAACAAGAATTTTCCTACATTTACCCAATGTCCAAATTTTTATAAAAAAAAAAATTAAACAACAAGGACACATGTATGTCTTTCAACTTGACTGCTAACACAACTGACGGGTCATTTAAAAAAAATCCGTGAAAAAATGATTAAAAATGTTGAACCATTATTCTATGGGACTAAAAGTATAGTTTTTTGCCTGTTCGAATTATTATAAAAAAGGGTAAATTACATTAACCCTCCCCAAGATTAAATTAAAATACACAAATACCTCTGGTCTTTTGTGAAATTACAGCTACACTAATTCTACAAAAAATAATCTTTATATTTGTGTATTTAGACCTGACCTTCAACGTAATTTATCATAAAAGAAATAAGGGTAAATTACATCTACCTTCTCTGAGGTTTGACATAATTACAAATACCCCTCGTTATTTGAAAAATTACAAATATCCTCCTGAGATTTGTAATCGTCTAACAAATAACCCGTTTCATCAATTTTTATGGATGAACTGATCAAAATGCCCTTATCCACTGAATTATTTTTATTTAATTTTTAAAAAAAATTGGACTACAATGTGCATGGAGATGTTTCTTAAGTTTTTTCCATAGATGAGCAATAATGCAATTTGCCTTGGTCGATTTTTCTACAATTTTAATAAAAAAATTCAAGGGCAAAATGGACAATTTTAGACATTTAGTTAAAAATTACAAACCTTAGGAATATTTGTAATTTTTCAAACAATGAGGGATACTTGTAATTATGTAAAAACTCAGGAGAGAGGTGGATGTAATTTACCAAGAAATAAAATAAAAGTTGCATTGTAAGAGGTAAGAAAAAATCACCTTTTGTAAGATCTTCAATTCTTCATAGGCATTCCACTTCATCTTCTTGATGGCATACCATTCTCCATCAATACATCCTTTGTACACAGACCCTTGAATTATCCACCTCTCATCAAATCCCTCCGTCGCACCTCTCAGCTCGTCCATCCCAAACACTCTATACTTATCCAAACAGTCTGAAACATCAGCCATCAGATTCACCTGCTCCGCCTTCATCATCCCATTCCCCAATCCCATCTTCGCCGGCTGCCGCAGCTTCTCTCCATCCCTCTTCATCAATCCCTCTCTATACCACCACGCCCCGCAAACGACGATCAACAGCAGCCCGCACACTCCTAACCCCACTCCCAGCCCCACGACGGCCCCTTTCCTGTCAGCCCTCGTCGTCTCACGAGCGGCAGGCGGGACCACAGGCTGCGTGAGGTTCGGCAGTCTTGAGACAGGCACGAACACCGTGTCGAAAGGCTGAATTTTGTCGCCGTTTACTGCAGTAATGGCCGCTTCCGTCGACCCCAACCTTGATGCAACAGCGGTAATGTTGTCGGACGGCTGGAACACGTAGCTGATGAGGTAATTGACCTGGTTTCGCAGCTGGGACGGGTCCGGGCACTTGCAGAAGATGGGGAAGACGATGACGTCGCCGACGTCGAGACGCGTCGGTTCGAACGTGGGGTTGACGACTTCGACGGACTGATAGGTCGTGAGGTTCTGGAAATTCAAGGTGGAGACTCTGTAGAAAGTGTCGCCGCTCTTGATGGTGTAGTTGAGGGCGGCGTAGGAGATGGTGATGCTGCTGTTGACGGTGGCGCAGGAGCATTTGATGGGGATGAAGAGGGGTTGGTCGGGGAGGAGAGGGGACGACGGGGATGAGATGTTGCTGGGGTTGGATATCATCAGACGGCTGACGGAGAAAAGATCGCCGATTGAGGCTAAATCGAGGTAATCAGGCGGCGTGGATCTGTAGAAGACATAGGTTTGGCAAGAATTGGAGGTCTGGTTGGCTGTGCAGTTGTACCCTATTGTGCTTGGCTGGGCTTGTACCTTGTAGCAGAGGAAGAAGAAGAAGAAGATGCAGAGAAGTGGAAATGGATGGATGGATTTGGTTCTCATTGTTGTCTGAATTCTTGAAAATGATCAGATGAACCAAAGAAATCTTGTTTATATCAAGAATCTAGTCAAGGCTCTGTTTGGTTTTGTCTTCAGGCTGATAAAAAACATCACAGATATTCATTAATATTTTTGGGATATATAAAGTTCATGTCTTTATTTTCCTTTTATTTTATTAATATAAATAATAAAATCAAATTTCAAAATAAATATATTTATGTTTAGGTTCTACCAGTTAAAAATAAACCAAACAAAACTTTAAAATTGTTGATACCTAACTAACAGGCTAATACTTGACAAGCCATCATAAACGCTACATGGGAAAATTTTTCCAGGTTGGTCCCACAGGAGGGAAATTCAAGTCAACTTTTCTCTTCTTAGTTCTTGCCTCATTTGTTGTTTTCCAAGCAAGCTGTCCTTACATGGAGGGGGCCAAAAAAAAGTCTTATCCGTGATTTTGTGGGCAACTTCTAGTTGGGATTTGATTCGATTAAATCTGAATCAATTATATGATAAATATAAATTATTCTAAGTTTGATTCGATCAAACCTGATTCAAAAAATAATTTTCCGTCCTTGTGATGATTAACTGCCGTAGCAATGGGGTAAGAGCATTTCTAGTCAATTTTTGAACACTAAACTGGTCTATATTTTTGTATTAATATAAAAAAAAATCTCATTTTTATTCACAAAAAGCGATTATGTATATCTGCCATTCATTTTTTGTTATGTCAATAATACTCATAAGTTGGTTTCTTTTTTTTATTTATTTCTTGATTTCGTTCTCTTTTTTTTAAAAAAAAATATAATGTGTTGGTTGATACATATATATATATTTTTATTTATAATATATTTTAAAATATAAAATATTATTTATTATATATACACAGGAACAACGTGTCATGTCGACTAGCATTTGATTAATCAAGGGTGGTATTGAATTTTGCCAACTTGAGTACATGTTGGACTAGTTAATTATGTTAGAGTGGGATTTAATAGGCTTGTCAATGAGCAGGTAATAACTTACCAGTAATATATTAATAATAATTATTTATAAATTCTATCCAAACCCTACTCATAAAGTATCCAATGAATCTTATCCAAGTTATATTCAAAATTCCAGTTTGGGTCTCACTCTTTTCTTATAAGTTTTGAAAAATAAATTTCCTCAAATTTTAAATTTACATAAACATTTCAAAATCAGTAAAAAAAATTAAGTTAAATATGAAAAACATATTTAATGCATAATAATATAGCATAAATTTAAGCGTACAAGTATTAGTTTATGGGTTAATTACACTAACATCCCCTATTACTATAGGAATATACAAATTCCCCCCTCTTACTATGAAAATTACATAAACTTCCCTTTCAAAGATATCGACCTTACAAATTGCCCCTTCCGTTAGTCAACTTAATGAATTTTGCTAATGCCATAAAAAAAATTGGTCTAAATTTCCTATAATACCCTCAACCTGAATAACTCTATTTTTTATGACTTATACCCCTTAGCAGTAATTTATTATTTTTAAATTTAAAAAGGGTGTATACTTGTAACTTTTAGTATATTATTTTATAAATTTTTTTTACTCACATACTGTGTATGTGTAGGTTGTGACATTAATTTCTATTCCAAACAATCATTAAAGCTTGTAAATTTTATTGAAATTATATTATTTTATAGAAATTAAAATTTATATTTTGAGAAAAAAAATACTTGAAGATATTTTGGTCCACTTCTATTTTCAAGTTTATTGAATTATTTTTAGTTTTATAAATAGATGGCAAAATGGTCATTTAAGTATATACCGTTAAATTGACTAACACATGTTAGTCAGATGGGACAATCTGTAATTTTCATAGTAAGAGGGAGAAATTTGTATATTCCCATAATAACATGGGTGGTCAGTGTAATTAACCCTTAGTTTATTGACTTGGTCAATAGGTGCGGTGAAGCCGTGCAATGATTTAATTCGCTGGTGACTAAAAATTCAGAGAAGACTAGCAGCGGTTCACATGTTGCTGGGGGATCGAAAACATACAATAACTAATTCTAGCTTCCAAACAACCAAGCTCAAGTGGAAATCTTTGAAAAATCGTGTTTGTGTTTTTATTTCTAATTTTTAGTTTTTTAAAAATAGTAATTAGAGTGAAAATATATTTATTTATATGTATTTTTAATGGAATTTTATTATTTTGATAATGCAATTCAATATAAAATACATTTTTATTAACTAATTCAAATATATTTTCATTCCACACGAAAATTTATACAAAATTAAAAAAAATATATTTTTCACTGATAATTGAAAATGAAAACAAAACGAACAGACCCATAAGTCAATAATAATAAGTCAATTCCGGTAAATGAATTTTCTTTTAATTTTTTTATTAGTATCAACAAATTCGATAAATTTTGATTAACGGGAGATGTACTTGTTAGATGTATACAAGCGTCAGGAGTACTAAATTTAAAATTCTAAACTGCAACGATCTACGTGTAATTTTGCACCAAACTCTATGGGGGAGTGGTGTAATTATCTCATTTTAATGATAGAAAAAGTCAGAAGAAATTTGTGTTTGGACTTTTAGGATATGTTTGGTTGGGGGGAAAAATGGAAGTAAAAGAGAATGTATAAGAAAAGATTTAGTGTTTGGTTTGGGGAAAAGATGGAGGGAAAGTAAAACTGGATGTATATGAAACCCCTCCGGAGTCCAATTTTGTTTTCGTCCGAAATTGGACGAAAAAGTGGAAGTATAAGGCCAAAAGACAAAATATATATATATATATATATATATTATTTTTATTTACTCTATTGCCCATATTTGAGGGCGTTGGTAGTAATTTTTATTTTATTTAAATTGGATAGTTTAAAATAAATGAACAATATTCGTTTTGATAAATATTTTTATTAAATAAAAAATATTATTGTTCTTGTTTGATAAATATTTTTATTAATAAGATATTTAAATCTTTGTTATACTAAAGTTATATTAGCATAATATTAATTTGTTTATTTTCTAATACAAAATGAAGAGAAAGGGTTAAACAGTAAAATTACAAAAATTAATCTTTTCTTCTCAATCTATTTTTCTCGTACCAAACAAAGGGAAACATTTGAGATTTACTCCTCATCCAATCATACCAAATAACTTGAAGGAAAACTATTATTTTTTCCCTTTCCCTTCCCCCCCTCCCCCTTTCACTTCCAATTTCCTCTCATTTGAACCAAACGAACCCTTAATATTGAATTATAAATGCAACAAGTACTAAGTAATTTTTTCCAACTAGATATATAAATTGTAAGATCATGTTTGTTCGATTTCTTTCTTTTTTTTTTTTTTCGAAATCTGATCATAAATTACAGAAAATCCATCCCCACACATTTTTATACAAAAACTCATAACAAAATATCAAGTATTTTTTTTTGTACAATAAACTATCACAAAATATTCTAACCACATAAAATTCCATTTTATTACATCCTTTCGTAGAAAAAATTATCACGAATTTTCTTAATATTAGTATTTGAAGAAATCCACTTAGCCAATTTCTTAGCCGACGACAGGTAAAGCAATCCAACGTATGACGGCTATGAGCCACCTAAAGCCGATGGCTTAGAATTGACGTGGAAAGTCCATTTTTGCCTCCGATTGATGCAACACAACCTTCATCTCTTGATGATGTTGTCATTTTTCACAGTGAAATCCCATAAATCTCCATATTTCTCATTGAAATCCCATATGTCCATGGTGTTATAGTCGGATATCAACTTGTCACGGGATCCTCGCTCCATGTTGTATATCTGAGGCTCGAAGTTGTGTGGCTCGCTAGGCTTGTCCATCTCTATGATGCAAAATACGACCGTGAACACGGCTGCGCCAATGTACAAGTACTCGCCCTGCAAGTTGATGCGCATTTATGAGAAAAATGGATAGAAACTAGATGCTGATTTTCGCATAAATTTCTATAGTGATGTTGAGTACCGGAACGTTGAAGTACATCCCAGCACCAATTGCAGGAAGGAATAGCCAAGAAATGAGACCTAAGTCGAACAGAACAAAAATAAATAAATCACGTGGCAAGTGAATTACACTGATTATGTAATTAGTTTACACATGACGTGTAATAAAAACAAGAAATTTGATACCTTGAAACATGGTTATGTAATTAGTTTACAGTCGGTCACATTACATGTGTAATGACAACTAGAGATTTGATACCTTGAAATCCAGATGGAGGTCCAATTGCTGCATAATCTTCCGCAATTGATCCCCAAAATGATCCTGAAATACAAGTTCATAAACTGACATCAAATGATTCATTTTAATGCAGGAAAAAAAGCTTGGAGAGTAGTAGGGAAATACATGCTTTTATTACACTAAAATATAAAGAAAAATGTAAGGACCCTCGTGATATTGTAAACGAGCAAATTACCCTCTTTAAAAAAAAAAACACACACACACACACACACACAATATATCTTCCTTATTTTTTAAAATAAAGTAATTTAACTCTTTAGCAGAGAGGTAATTGCTCTATTTTATTAAAAAATATTGCTTTTTTATATGGGATAATTTACTCATTTGCAATATTATACGGATAAATAGCTTTAAAACCCCCGAAATATATATGGTCATGGGTTTGAACCCCACTAATATGTGGGAAGATAGTTTATTGTATAGTAGGATTGTGTATACTGTAATAGTAAAGGGTTGTTTAAATTTAACTTATGTGATATTGTTGATCAAGTTATGATTGTTGTAATTGTTGTAATAATCGACAAAACGAATTGTATTCGATTTAATTTAATTAATAATATTTATCACTTTCACTTAAAAAAAAATAGTCATCGAAGGTAAAATTCTCCGACAAAAAACTAATGATGATTGCCTCAACTTCATCACCAAAAACCTAATACAAACAATTTTCTATGTGTAATTACAAAATCAACAAGAAAAAGAGAAAATTACCTTTTTCATCAGTTTCATAGTATGTATGATGATCATCATACTTCCCATACTTAAAGTCTGCCTGCAATCATCAAACCATCACAAGACAATATAATAAAAGGCAAAATTATTTTTGTAGTTTTATACCTTTATGTCGTTAGCACTTTTGGTTCTATAACTTACTGCATTTACACATTCAGTCCTTCTTTTTGACAAATTTAGTCCAACGCATATTAGATTTGGTCATTTTTTGGCAAATTTAGTCTTGTATTGACAAATTTGGTCCTGATGACATATAATTACACGACAAAAAATGAAATCTACTCGAGTAAGAATGAGGCCAAAATTATCAACACAAGACTAAATTTGCCAAAAAAAGAACCCAATGTGAAATGTTCAAGATTAAATTCGTAAAAAAAAGAGACTAAATATGTAAATGAAATAAATTACATGACCAAAAGTGCTAACGACCTATAATTATAGAACTAAAAATGTAATTTTGTCTGAATAAAATCTTGAAATTACCCTTTGAATTAACTCAACCCCATAAGAAAAATTGAAAAAGAACAAACAAAAAATCAACCTCATCAATTCCATTTGTGGCCCATCTGTCCTTAGGATCTTCGTTGAGGTCCGGTTCTACTTCCGACAGCCCTGCAAATAATCTCGTCGAACTATTCTTACCAAATTTCAGAAATAACGAAGCTGGGTTTCTCTTGATTTTGTGCAATTCAGACTTTTGTCGGGACAAGATCTTGGGGAGTGCTGAGACCGTTAAAGAACCCGCCATTTTTCAGTTCTTCTTCTCTGCCTTTCTTCTACTTGTATTATCCATACAGTGTAATAAGTGACTGGAGTGGTAGATATGTAAGGATTAAGGTCCAGTTATGTTTTGCCACGTGTGGTATGAGAAGGTGGAGTTTGTACGTTATGCTGGATTCTAGCCTTGTGATTGGGTTGTTATTCTTAGTTGTGCTCGACTGTTGTCGGTTTAGGCTTTGGAAGTAAATTTCAAATGGGCGATGGAGAGCTGCTTTTGCATCTTATCCGTTTTGGCCCTCTTCACTAACTAAATTTTATAAATCAGATGGTTGAGGGCTCGATATTTAATAAATTCAAAAATTATTGAAAATGTGTATGAGTGGATGTGCGTGCGAAACACTAACTTCCGTTGATATTTTTTGAGATTATGTTTAAATACATAACTATTTTATATTTTTTATAAAATTATAGATACACTTGTTCTTGCAGTAGTTATAATTATAAATGCATCTTCTATTAAGATATATTAAGAGGTGTTAATGTGATTTATTTTTAAAAAGAAAATTAAAATGGGTCGGACCCATCCCTAAAAAGGGAATATTTAAGAAGTACTTAGTTTATAATTTTACTTCTAATTTTTATTAGAGTGGGTCGGGTTTAGTTAAGTCCTATTAGATTCGGGTCCAAACTAGGTTGGATTAAGGAATCTACAAAATTTTATTGCTTCTTTATGTATAAAATTCTACTACGCCGTACCACTACCTAATTATTTTAAGCATGCTAATTGAAGTGTACTTATGACAGGGGTGTAGTCCAAATATCAAGAAAAGACACAAATGATTCTGGAAAATGGCTAAAATCATAAAAAAAAAAAAAAAAACCCATGGATATGAGCACTGCTCCGTCGGGTCTGGTCACCCGACCCGATTCGATCCGGATCAGCGATTCGAATCGTACCCGATGTTAGGTGTCCAAGATCTAGACCCTTAAAGAGAAGGCAACTCAAGTTTTGAGATGAGTCCACGTGGACTAGACAAGAGTATACATTTGGTCATATAAATACACCTACCCCATAACATTTATGGTAAGATATTCAGGTTACATTCGACCATATTTACTGTATCAAATCGTCATATTAACATCTCGATCTATACTGACTTAAGTATCGGAGGATTTTCGTCTGGTGACACTCTCGGCTAGCTTGACGTGTTTTCTTTTTTTCAGGGATACACAAATCTGGGAGCGTACAAGGTCGCTTAGTAAGGTGCCCACCTGAGATCGCAGATAGCGACCCGGATCAACTTATAAATTACAAAAACCATTTATTTTTAAATTCTTATTGTCTAAAACTTTATATATAGTTAAATGAAAGTTTTAATTTTAGAACAAATGCAATCGAAAATACACTAGTGATACTTGAATTACGTTAAGAGATAAAACTATATTTCTCCAAGTTATTACATACAAGAATCTTATTCTCATACAAAAATCTCCAAAATATTTGAACAATTTAATCTGTCATCATAATCTCCGTAAAGATTATGTGAAAGAAATATACATATCGATGTCAATATTTTTCTTTGGAATAGATATTTACATCACAAATATGGGATATGCTTTTCAAGTGAATCAAATAGGCATAAACTCCTCCTGTAAAATGACCTATCAAATAGAAAATTATTATAATCACATCCGCATGACTTTGATTATAGTTTTTCGATATCTAAATTAAACAAATCGTAAAACAAAAATACTCGAGATTATAAAAGTTATTAGAGTAATAAAAATTATACATGAGGTCATAAAAAATGAATATTTATAAATTTATCTAAATATACGGGTTCACATTAACAACAATTTTGTAAATAATGGATTTATTACGATTAATCCATACATATTAGGTTTTTTTTTTTTTTTTTTTTTTTTTTTTTTTTTTTAACGGATACCATTTTATCTCCAAAATTAAAATTGTTCATTTCAAGAATCTCCAAAAGGATTTCCTGCGTATGACGAATCCGATACCACTCCACTTCACCACTTCAACACTCACAACTCAGTTACACTCCCCCTTCCTCCCTCTCTCTTCACCCTCTCTTTTCCGCTATAGAAAACCATTCTTCTCGCACAGACCCGTTTCTCCTCTCTGCCTCAGGTACTCTTTCTCACCCTTGCTATTGCTGATTAAGTATAAATCTGAATTGCCCATTTTATCTTATTGTAGTTTCGCTACTGCAAAATTCGTGTTCTGTATATTGCGTTGACTTCTGTTTGTGTTAATGCCTCAGTGACTATTTGATATGTGGGCTTCTTTTTAGTTTTGTTCTTGTGTAGGATTTGTGAGTTTAGCTTTCTTTCAAGTTTATGGCTTCTTGGTTGTGTGTGCATTCTGTAATTGCAGTCGAGTTCTTGTGGGTTCTTGGAGTCTGGACGTTTTTCTTACCTGTAGTGATTGAAAGATAGGATTTTGATTGTCTGTGTGAGCTGTGCACACTTGCTGGATAGTTCATTTTTTGCTGTTACATTTATGATCATATGATTTGAGTTTGAGTTTTGCATCACTCTAATCCCTTGTATTTAGCTCATGGTTTTATAGTCCTAATGCTTGTCCTTTGTATTTTTGCATCACTCTAATCCCTTGCATCACTCTAATCCCTTGTATATTGAGGATAAAATTATCAGCACACAGTGTAGAACTATCAAAAAGTATGTTTTAGTTGGCTGCTAAGTTCACAAAATTTCATAAAATTAAATGGTGAAGATAATTTTGTTCTATCAACTCCAAATATCCAACATTTGTTAGTGTAACTTAAACCACTATTGTTTAAATGGTGTAAATATCCCAACAATTAGAAATTATTCAGGTTAAAGACTTTTAGAAAGATATATATAAATACAAAAATTCTAAATGATTTTGGCAATCGATGAATACATTGAAAAAATTTACATAAAGCTTTTAGATAAAGGTTAACTCATTAAATTAATATGAAAATACTCTGAAATGCAAACACCTAGTTCTGATCAAGCTTATAGATAAGTTCTTGCTTCTGATTATTATGCATCTTTCTACAAGAGTTATTTTTTACCTTAAATTTTTTAGTATGAAATTTTCATTGTGTTTAGTGATTACACATAATTTTCAGGATCTTTTTCTATGTATAATTAATTTTCTGAGATTCTTGGAGTGGAACTGTCAGACTATACAGTACATCTCAACAAATTTTAAAAGGTAGAACTGTGAAATCTTTATGAAGCAATTCTAGGTAGATTTGTCTCTCTTACAATCTCCTCTTCACCACTCTCCCTCTCAAGTTTGAAGCTTGTATGTTTGTGACTTCAATTTAAACATGAGGTTGATACCCCTTCAATTTCCACTGAGAAGCATTCTATGCCTCATGTATTCTGCCTGATCTTCCAACACAATATAAATCTGTAATGATTTCCATCTTTGTTACATTTGAAGCAGAGGTTTATCAGTTCTATCAGCAATGGATGATGCTGGAGGCAGCCCCACAAAACAAATACCAATAAGTCTAGATGCACCTACACAAGAAGAGTATGCTTCTCTTTCTAAGTTGCTCCAAGAATTCACGGATATACCGACCATTGATAAAGCATGGACTTTTAAATCAGAGACCGGTATGGCTGCTTCATTTTGGTTCAAGTTTATTTCCTTCTGCTTCGTCATTTTTCATTTTCCACTCCGTTTGTTTAATCTCTTGTTGAAGCAACATGTTTGACTTGATACTGCTTGGTCATATAATTTTTCTGCAGACGATGTTTCTCGTGCTATGTTTGTAGTTAGCCAACCAAGTCTTTTGTCTAACAAGAGAAGAAAGTCCATATTATCCAGTCATATTTTACAAAAGAGTAGCAACTCTGTAAGTTTTCATTGGGCCCCATTCCCTATTGAAATGACTGGGGTGTCTGCCATGGTTCCCTCTCCATCAGGATCAAAGCTTCTTGTTATTCGAAATTCTGAAGGTGACTCTCCAACCAACTTGGAAATATGGGATCCATCTCAAGTTAAGAAGCAGTTTGCTATTCCCCGCTCTACCCATGGATCTGTGTATACGGATGGATGGTAAAATATACTTTGTTGAATTAGATTATGTTCTTGCTACCCCTGTGAATTTGTCTTGAAGGAAAGTGAAACTCAAAATAAATTAAAAGAACGGGTCTATCTCATTTTTAAAAAATTGTCATACTTACAATCCTACATGAATAGTGAAAAAGATTTCATCCTGCAAAAGATTTTAATCCGTAGAACAGTTAGTAATGTCAACATATCAGGCTTGTTTGGTGTATATGATTTTACCGATATGTTGAAATCAGAGGGAGAACAATGAAATTTCCATCTTTTCATGCTTACACGATACTTGCTAAAGCCAATTCAAATACCCCTTTCAACTTTGACCAATTTTATTTTTTTGGAATGAGATGGGCCACAAAAACGATTCTGCTTTCCTTTCTGTTCTCGCTATTTTAATACAGCTTCTGGTGGCAGGTTTGAGGGCATTTCGTGGAATGCAGATGAAACCGTCATAGCTTATGTTGCTGAGGAACCCGAACCCCCGAAACCTACTTTTACTGGTAATGGTTATAAAAAGGAGGGCAATACAGATAAGGATTGTGGTAGCTGGAAGGGTCAAGGTGATTGGGAAGAGGACTGGGGAGAAACTTATGCTGGGAAAAGGCAGCCGGCTCTCTTTGTTATTGACATTAGCAGGTATAACTTGTTGCATACGAGATGTGATTCTTGGTAAGTTAACTGCTTCTGAATCAAGTTCTAAACAAACATGCAGCGGAGAGGTACTGGCTGTCCCCGGAGTAGGAAGGAAATTGAGTGTTGGGCAAGTTGTATGGGCTCCGTCAATTCAAGGCCAGCAGTATCTGGCCTTTGTTGGGTGGCCTTCAGATACTAGGAAGTTAGGCATCAAATATTGCTACAATAGGCCTTGTGCCTTGTACGCAGTCAAAGCACCATTGTTCAAATCAGAAGCTAGTGTAACCAAGTATGGTATAAGCTATGAGCAAAATGCTCATTTATTCACTGAACATTGATTCTTTTCTTTATCTTTCATGGGGAATATATGAATACGATTCACGTGTCTTGGTCATGCTCTTGATTTGGTTTCTTTGTGTTATCCTCAGAAGTAATGAGGCTGAAGATTCGTTCATCATTAAGCTGACTCAAAGCATAAGTAGTGCATTCTTTCCATGTTTCAGGTACGTAGAATGGCGACCTACAGATAAAGGATAATTATATTGATACTCCTACTCCCTGCATAATGAAAATATAGAAATTATCCCTTTACTTTATATAATTACATTGATTGCTCATGATAGTCAGAATAGTATCCAGATGAAGTCAGAAGACTTATTTTCCCTTTTCCTGACAGCTAAAAAGAATAAATAAATTGAACAAAAGTAAAATGATTGTTTCAACCTTTTCACCCTATGTTTTAAATTTCAAATGTAAAAGTTTTCCCACCTTTTCTCTGCCTTTTTATTTCTCTCCACAATTACTCTTATACTTTCTCCCTCCTATCATACACACACACCAAAAAGAAAAAACAAACACCAAATACACAGAAGCACGCACATGCGCGCACCACACACACACGCACACACACATATATATTATATATATATATATATTATCATATGCACGCCACATGGAAACACCCTTCCCCAACACAAAGACATAAAAGAAGAGAGCTGGGTGTGGGAAGTCGGAAAAGGGTGTGACTGGTGGGTGGGGTGTGAGTGCCATGGGCTGGTTGAGATAGGGAGGAAGAAGAAGATGAGAGAAAAACAAAGGGGGAAAAAGAAGATAAAAGAAGAAATTAATTACTAATAAATTAATAGACAAAATCAAACATATTTTAAATAAAATCAAACATATTCACTTATTGTTTAAATAAAATTTCATATTACAAAGAAAAGTGAACGAATGAGAATGAAAAAGTACGAAGTAAATTAACTGGGTATAAGAAATTAAAACGATAAAAGAATTCTTTTAATGTTAAAAATTAAAGATATATTGGTCAAAGTATGGGAATATGGCTCGATTGGTTAAGCATAATTTAGTATTTAAAATCTCTTTCTTTCACATGAATCTAATTTGAATTTTTTTATTAAAAATATATTGTTGCTTAGCAGTTCTGGTTAAACTACAAACTAGTAAAATAAGTAAAAAGAATACGTCTTTGATTACTAAATAAATCTAATTGGAATGTTAAATTCTGTCAAAATATTACATTTCCATGGGTTATCTAATAATATCAATCAGCCCCTTTCATATGGAAGGATATATTTGTCGAAAACCGTTGTGCCAGATTCTTGATCACAAAGTCCACAGGTAAAATTGGTTTTTTGTTTTTCTATGTTGATATTAGCATCTTCTAGACTGGAATGAGGGGGTGCCAGTGTACGGCACACTTTAGTATTAGTAGGTGTCAATATCATTTTTCAAAGGTCTTGTATTTTGACCATTTTGCAAGGCGTATGAAATCTAACTATTCCTAAAGATAAATATATCATACTGATCTTCTATTGGGCCATCCAGGCTCTAGTATGCAGTGTAAATCTTCTGTGACTCTTTGTGTGTCTGCAATTATCCTATTTAAGAGTCACCTTCATAATAATTGCTTTCTGTATCTCCAGTCCAGATGGGAAATTCCTTGTATTTTTGTCTGCAAAAAGTTCTGTAGATTCTGGGGCACATTCTGCAACAGATTCACTTCATAAAGTTGAGTGGCCCTCAGATGGAAAACTGGCTACATCCTTGAAAATTATTGATGTGGTATGCTCTTCTTTTATTTGCTTTTAAATGATAAATAACTGTAAAGGAATTAGCAAACAGATTGGAAATTGTTGATCTCCGTGGATTTCCACTGTGTTGATAAATTTGTACATTTGACTAGTTTATTCTGATATTTGTTTACTGATGCTCAAGGGAAGAACTTCTTGACTGAGAAAAAGTTGGGGAGCCTGTTTAGTGTATACTCTGTGCTGCTTCTCACACATTTATTTTGTCCTGTCCTCTGTTTTATCTTTTAGGTTCCTGTCGTGATGTGTCCTGAGGATGGCTGCTTTCCTGGGCTTTATTGCTCGAAGTTTCTTACTAGACCATGGCTTTCTGATGGACATACAATGGTTTTATCATCTTATTGGGGTAGTACTCAAAAGATACTTTCAGTGGATGTATTAAGGTAATTCAGACCTGTGATAACCAATCTCAAATATAACCGAACCTAGTAATTCTCTGTTCTGTGTGGTAAAAATGGCGCCTTGTTTACAGTGGACAAGTATCTCAAATCAGTCCGGATAACTCAAATTCTTCTTGGGATGTCCTTGCACTAGATGGTGACAATATTATTGCTGGTAGGAGAGAGTACTTATTTTTGAATGGGTTATCCATTTTTTTGCTCTTACTACACTCAATAATTTTGTATTTACTTCTTTAAAGTATGCAGTAGTCTTACTGATATTCCTGCAATCAAGTACGGTAGTCGGCTTGGGAAGTTAGCTGCAGATGTCAAATGGAGTTGGCGGGATGTATCAACCCCCACAACCCAATGCTCTGAGAAGGTATCTTAATCTTTTTCTGCACCTACGAACTTTTCTATTTTGCGCATGCTTGCAATACAGAGCTCATTATTATCCTGTTATGATTTTATGCAGGTTTCGTCTTTGTTGGCATCGCTACAATTTGATATCATGAAGATTCCAGTCAGGAATGTCTCTGAGAACCTTACAAAAGGTGGTTTGACAAGATTTTTTTGCATAAAACATTTTTCTTCATGCTTTGTGAAAGAGAACAGAGTATTATTCCTTCTTATGATTTCAAAGCATTTCTAGGGGATGTCTTCTAGTGATTACCTGATACTTGCAGTTTTAGGAGAATCTTACTGTAGAACTATAATCGAGATGTAATACTGAGAAGGCAGGCAGGAAGATATGAGAAACAAGATAATGAATTCGTTTTTATCTTAAATCACGTTGTTTGAGATAATCCTATTTGATTATTCGTCTCTTTGAACGTTTAATTTGTACTAGGTGCAAGCAAACCAATTGAAGCTATATATGTATCCTCAAAGTCCAGGAAGTCTGACTCCCCTGATCCATTAATTGTAATCCTTCATGGAGGTCCTCACTCTGTCTTATTGTCGAGCTTTTCAAAGTCCTCTGCTTTCCTCGCCTCACTTGGTTACAGCTTGCTTATTGTGAATTATAGGTAAGCAGCAGGGAACTCATTTCCTTACTTTTTCTCAAATAAATTACCAAAAATCAGCACTTCCCTTTATTTGAGTACATAGGGAAATGATGAATTGATAGTGTAAGTTCGGTTTCTTGTTTCAACTATGCTAGTATATTTCCCATAGTTCATATAAACTTTGAGAGTCATATTCAATTTATATCAGTTGATTACAAAGTTGGGAGCACGTCATTATAATTTTCCATTGTTTTGATTGTAAGTGATGGTTATGCCGAAGACTCCAACTGCTTTCCCCACCTTTTGTTGGATACCCAACGTTTTATCTCAGTGTTGTGTAACCTGTTGATGTTTGATGTCAAGAAAGATTCATGTCGAGCCGCAACTTTGCTGCATTTATAACATGCATGTTTCTTGGATATTATTATGGACAGCTGAGGGGTTTATTCCATTTTGCATAAGTGGTTACGTGGTCGGACTATGTTGGCCATTCAAGATTCTGTGCCTACTCTTGTACTTGATTGAGTATTTATGCAGCGGAAGCAGTTTTTATTTAATCATTATTTGTGCACATAAGAGTAGAGAATCATGAAGGGGCAACCTGTCCCTTCATTATATGCAACTTCTCTTTCAGTTTGGTTATGAAAAATTTGAAAAATGGGACATGGCTTGAACTGGAAGAATGCATGAATAGTGCTGTTTCCGTTCAGGCTAATATGCTGCTGTTGTAATTCAAATATTAATGGTTATATCACAAAGAAAATTTAAATCTGCTTCTAAATCGAACAATTCCAATTTGACTTTGTTCCACAGAGGTTCTTTGGGATTTGGTGAGGAAGCATTGCAGTCTCTTCCAGGAAAAATTGGGTCTCAGGTATTTGTTCTGTAGCTCATATGGTGTCCATATTTACAAGCAAAATAGCTTATTCGGTAACTTAATATCTGAGAGTTACTACATCTTCTCGCTGCTTACGCAGGATGTCACTGATGTACTCACAGCTATAGACCATGTCATTGACAAAGGACTCGCAGATCCATCTAAAATAGCCGTTCTGGGTGGTTCCCATGGTGGATTTTTGACGACACACTTGATTGGCCAGGTCAACTGGTTTTCTTACTACAAACTTTTTTCATATATATGTTACTTTTACGTGCCACATGCATCAGACGAGTTAATCCCCTTGTTGATTGACTAATTGCTGATGTCGAAATTCTTTCTTTGTCTCTTCAGGCACCAGAGAAGTTTGTCGCAGCAGCAGCTAGGAACCCTGTGTGCAACCTATCTCTGATGGTCGGCACAAGTGATATTCCTGATTGGTGCTACTTTGAGGCGTATGGAAGTGAAGGAAAATCTATCTTTACAGAATCCCCTTCACCCGAACACCTTGCTTTGTTTTATAGCAAGTCTCCTATTTCTCACATCTCAAAGGTTTGATTCTGTTACAAAATTCTCAATCTCTCAAGCCACTATTCCCAGTTCTGCTTGATTTCTCTCACGCGTGAATACACTGCAGGTCAAAACTCCGACGCTGTTCCTTCTTGGCGCTCAGGACCTTCGTGTGCCAGTTTCTAACGGAATACAAGTAAGACCTCATATTATCAGCTGGAGTTAAAATGAAACCAACGATACAATTCCAATTATTGCTCTGCATATATTATATGGCTTTGAAGATGATAACATGATTTAGCCATCTATTTCACATTTCTCTCCCACGTAACCGATCTTTGATATGGAAACTACCAACTCTTCATGGTTGATATGTTGCCCCGATTTTGATACTCCCTGTCGTGCATTGTCAAATTTGTCATGGTCGTCTAATTGCTTCCGTTTTTCATGAATGTAGTATGCACGAGCACTGAAGGAGAAAGGAGTCGAGACGAAGGTGATTGTGTTTCCCAACGATGTGCATGGCATCGATAGGTAAACCATTCTTACTAAACTAAGTTTCACTCTAACCATGGATATGGGTATGGAGTCTGATACGACGTTTTTCTCTCGCAGACCCCAGTCGGACTTTGAAAGCTTCCTTAACATTGCAGTATGGTTCAAGAAATATTGCAGATAGCAGCCCTATGTGTATATCTTGCTGCAATAACTGCCATTAATGGACTATGTTTACAAGTCTTCATGTACTTAAGTACCTGAGTTGGAACTTGTCTGAATCCCATTGTCCACAGACAATCTTGTTGAATTTTTTCCTTTCCGACCAAACTTTGCTCCAATTCTCAGGGAAAAAAATATGACTGTGAGGTTGTCTTAGTGAAGTGTCCCTTTTCTTGATTTTCACATTTCAGAATGAAAGAAGCAAACCACAGTATACTAACAACATGTTGATCACCTATAAGAGACCTTGAAGATGAAAATTTGTACGGTGTTTGAAATCTTAGAGTCACACTTCAGATTTGTTTAATTTGCATATGGATCAATAAAATTAGTTTCATATTTAATATGGAATGAGAATATAAATTAAAAAGAAAAGGGTAAATAACAATGGGTTTTCTAGAGGTTTTCCGTAATTAAAATACTCTTTCATTGTTTAAAAATTACAAATGCTCATCTAGAATTAACGATTGTTTAACAAATATTAACGTAGAGAGTATTTGTTAGATGCCTATTAATTTTAAGAGTATCTGTAAATTTTTGAATAATGACAATATTTGTTATTATAATAAACCTCAAAACGGTCTAATTCATCAAAAGAAAAAACAAACCAAGAATCAATAATTCTTTATTATTAATTGGATAAACGACAAGTACTAAAAGGACCAAGTATTCCTATTCTCTAGGCAGTTTTGTCTTTTCCTGCAAACAAAGAAGCAACTCAAAAACCAACAAGAATTTCTTTTTTCTTTTTGGTCCTTCAATTATATGCATCTAATATTTTAGCCCCTCAGT
Source organism: Sesamum alatum (assembly GCA_034509735.1). Taxonomy (NCBI): domain Eukaryota; kingdom Viridiplantae; phylum Streptophyta; class Magnoliopsida; order Lamiales; family Pedaliaceae; genus Sesamum; species Sesamum alatum. The sequence goes on from JACGWO010000006.1 coordinate 34,815,373, forward strand.
CTATAATAATATATATATTTGGCGCTGGCCTCCAAGTGAAAAATATAGTTTACTTTTCAATTTTACCCAACTTCTTGGCAAAGCATTTGAGACAACATTGGAAATTTTAACTTAATATCACCACACAACTAATTTTAAACTAAATTGTTGTAGTTGAACCTTATAAATTAGATTATAATCTTAAAAATGAAACTTTATTTATTATGTTTGTTTTACATTTATGATAAGACTAGTGTGGAATAAAACACCATCTCGAAAATAAATTAAAAAAATAGTATGAGAATAATAGTTTTAGATATTAAAAAGGGTAAACTACATTTACCTCCTCTGAAGTTTGGCATAATTACAAATACTCCCTCATCGTTTGAAAAATTACAATACCCCCTGAGGTTTGTAACCGTCTAACAAATAATCTATTTCCATTCATTTTTATGAGTGAACTGACCAAATGCCCTTATGCATTCTATTTAAATTTTAAAATTCTTTGAATTTTTTTGAACTACAATGTGCAGAGAGAGATTCTTAAATTTTTTTACACAGAGTAGTTAATAATGCAATTTGCCTTGATTGATTTTTTTGCAATTTAGCTAAAAAATCAAGGGCAAAATGGTCAATTTCAGACCTTTGGTTGAAAATTACAAACCTCAAAGGGGTATTTATAATTTTTCAAACAACGAGAGGGTATTTGTAATTATGCCAAACTTCAAAAAAGGTAGATATAATTTATCCTATTAAAAATTAGAATATAGGACATGTTACCAATTTCCTAACACCTTTTGCATTCCATTTCATGTTACACTTTTAACTGATTTCTACAAAATTCAAATTAAATCCAAATACTTTCGAAAGAGGGATAAAATTGAAAAATAATTACATATATATTTTCTTAATAGTAGTGACAACTGAGTTGAGCCGGTTCGCAAGATTTGAAGTTCGACTTCAACTCGAGTTTTTTGAGCTCGAGCCAAAAATATTTGTTAGCAAAGCTCACGAGCCGGCTCGACTCAGTGCATAATACTTGGGGGGACGAGTGCATGATATTTTCATAGTTTGAGGGGTAAGGGTATTACGTGCATATAGTTGAGGGGGCAAAGTGAAAATTCGCCTTTATTACAAAGTCGTAAACAGAAAGATCTTGGTTGGGACGAATCTGAGGTTGCTCCACTTCACTACATAAACAACTGAACTAAGTTTCACTCCAACTTCAACTCTCTCTTTTCGTCAAGAATCTTCCACCCCTTCTCTCCACCTTCAGGTACTCTCTCTCACCGCTTATATTACCAGTGAGTGTACCATGTATGAATTTCTAATCTTGTCAGTGAAACAAATTGATGTATACTGTATGTTGCTGTTGTCTTCTGCTTGCCAGTATTCAGTAACTCTGATTTCATGTAAAAGAATGGTATGTTGTGTGTATGTTTGATGCTTTATTTTGCTCTTATGTAGGATTTTTGAGTTTTACTTTCTAAGAAGTTTATGGATTCATGGTTGTATGTGTACATTTTGTTGTTTTACTGTAATGGTAGTGGATGTTATGTGGGTTCTTGAAAGTTGGAAGGTTTTGTTGCTGATAATGATAAAAAAGATACAAGATTCTTGATGCTGGCATGTGTTTTTGCTTGCTTTTGTGTTTGCATCTTTATTTTGGTGTGTTTACATATGAAGTAAATGTACTGTTGAGGAGGCCACTGATGATTTGGCTTGAAACTGTGGATTAGGATATCGGTCTCATATTTAGGCGACGGGATCAAGATATAATATTTATGTCGTAATAAAGCAAACCTTGTTCTTTCAACTGTTTTGATCTTATATGTATTCAGGCAAGTCTGCTTCTGATTCTATATCAAATGATGAGGGGCTTCTAAATGGGTAGGAATGTTATTTTGATTCTTCGTGATGAGAAATCAATGTATCCCATGAAGATATAATTCATGATCCAATAGATCGTTGATTAAAGAAAAGGATTTGTCAAGTGATTCCTTGCCTGATTAATTTGATGGCTCCTTTCTGGTTTAGTAATATTACATAAGATAATGAGACGATTTATAAATTTTCTTAAACTTGTTGCATCAGAAATTTCCGTGATTGTTGGGAGATTTGTCTCTCCTCGCCTAGTGTCTTTAGTATATTTGTAGATTTTAATTTAAACTTGAGGTGGATACTACTTTAATTTTTCATTGAGAGGCGTTCCCGCTTTGTATTTTCAACCCTGTTTTCCATCTTATTATCAATCAGTTAATTACTTTCATTTATATGTAATCTTAGAGGTATATCATTCCTATCAATCATGGACGATGTCGGAGGCAGCCCTGTAAAACAGATCCCAGCTGGTTTAGATGCAGCTGGTGAAGAAGAATTTGCTTCTCTGTCTAAGTTGCTCCAAGAATTCACAGATATCCCAACCATTGATAAAGCATGGACTCTTAAATCTGAAACCGGTACAGCTGCTTGATTTGTTCTACATTATTCCATTCCTTTCCGTTCTTCTTCATTTTCCACTCTTTTTGTTTAATCTCTTGTTCAAGCAAACATGTTTGATTGCTACTGTTTTATCTTCATGGTCCTGTTTCTTTCTTTTTTTTTTTTATCCGCAGATGATGGTTCTTCTGCCATGTTTTTGATCAGCCAACCAGATCTTTTGTCTAATAAAATGAGGAAATTAATATTATCCAGTCATATCTTACAAAGAAGTAACAACTCCGTAAGTTTTCATTGGGCCCCATTCCCTGTTGAGATGACCGGTGTGTCTGCCGCGGTTCCCTCTCCATCAGGATCAAAGCTTCTTGTTATTCGAAATTCTGAAGGTGACTCTCCAACCCACTTTGAAATATGGGATCCATCTCAAGTTAAGAAGGAGTTTGCTATTCCCCGCTCTATCCATGGACCTGTATATTCAGATGGATGGTAAATATACTTTACTAAGTACTTACTATAACAAATAAGGGGGAAGAAAAGAAGGTAAATAATATGTCTATATACTACATAGTTATCAAAGTCGCCATAGCTTAAGTCCTAAATTAAAGTTGAAAAAAGATCTGAGTCTAAGTAGTTGGCATTGCCAACACATTTCATTTTTATGATCGTATCAATATCCTCAAATTACGGGGAAAACAGTCAAATTTCGGCCTTTTCAAGTTTATGCAGATTTGAGGTCCACTTCGGTGAATTTTGTTTGCATGAAATGAGCTGGAGTATCAGTGTTATCTTATGTTTGGTTCCAACAGAATAAACTTTCATTTGGTTGGATAAACAATAGGGACGGATGATGCAATTTACATTTCTTAAGCCACCTTTCCACAATTTCACTCACTTGAATGAAATATATCGGACAATTGCCATCACATCCTCCACCTCTCCATCCCCCTTCCCTACTTATAGTAGAATTCAGTTTTGAGTTTTATTTAGCTCTTTATTTCCTTCAATATGAAATAATGAACTGAATAGGTCCAATTACTATACAATTAACAGTAACTAGGGTCACTAACACGTATACACTAAGGTTAAAGTTTATCTTCTTATACTGGATGGTTAATTATTTTAATGTGGGTGCATGCATTACCCCCACATTAATTGTCAATTCATTCTCCTGCATATGTTAGTGGAATTAGCCTCACTTGTGATTTTTTCATTCTCACTTTTTATATTCCTCTGGTGGCAGGTTTGAGGGAATTTCGTGGAACTTAGATGAAACCGTCATAGCTTATGTTGCTGAGGAACCTGATCCCCCCAAACCTACATTTAGTAGCTTTGGATACAAAAAAGAGAGTACGGCAGATAAGGATTTTGGCAGCTGGAAGGGTCAAGGTAATTGGGAAGAGGACTGGGGAGAAACTTATGCTGGGAAAAGGCAGCCGGCTCTTTTTGTTATCGACATTTGCTGGTATAACTAGTTGCACATGTGCTGTAATGCTTGATGAGTTAACTGCTTCAAGAATCAAGTTCTAAAACAAATATTCGGTAGTGGACAGGTACGTGCTGTTGCAGGAGTAGGAAGGGATTTGAGTGTTGGGCAAGTTGTATGGGCTCCATCAGTTGAAGGTCAGCAATACCTGGTTTTTGTTGGGTGGCCAAGTACAAGGAAGTTTGGTGTCAAATATTGCAGCAACAGGCCTTGTGCCTTGTATGCAGTCAAAGCGCCATCTTTCATATCAGAAGCTAGTGCAACCAGGTAGTATACAAGCTATAAGTAAAATGGTCGTTTATTTCACTAAATTCCAATTCTTTTTCATCTTTTATGATAACCATAAGAAATATTTGGATACAGTTCACTTGCCTTGTTATGCTCTTGATTTGGTATTTTTCTGTTTATCTTCAGAAGTAATAATGCAGCTGAAGATTCGCTCATAATTAATCTGACTCAAAGCATAAGTAGTGCATTATTTCCACGTTTCAGGTATGTAGAACAGCCACTTTTATTTGAATACATCCTAATGATATTTCAATAGGGCATCGGCAAGTCCCCTCATAATAATTGCTTTCTCTATCTTCAGCCAAGACGGGAAGTTCTTAGTGTTTTTGTCTACAAAAAGTGCTGTTGATTCCGGGGCACATTTGGCGACTGATTCGCTTCATAAGATTGATTGGCCATCTGATGGAAAGCTGGGCCCATCCTTGAAAATTATTGACTTGGTATTCTCCTTTTCTATTATTTTTCTAAATAACTGCAACAGGAATTAGCTAACAGTTGGACATTGTGAACTCTCATGACATGCTTTCATATATATGTTCTGATGTCGTTTTCTGATGCTCACGAGAAGAGGTTCTTAAGTTGTGAATGCCACGTACTCAAATTGAATATTGCCTCTCTTAAGGTCTTCATTCTGGGCTGATGCCGGAACATAAAAGTTTTTAAAACTCTTGGCTCTCTTAGGTATCAAGGAAATTTCTTGGTACCTAAAGAACTTCATAACTTAAACCTATCCTCTGTGCTACCTTTTAGGTTCCTGTCGTGATGTGTCCTGAGGATGGCTGCTTTCCCGGACTTTATTGCTCTAAGTTTCTTGACAAGCCATGGCTTTCTGATGGGCATACAATGGTTTTTTCTTCTGTTTGGGGCAGTACTCAAACAATACTCTCTGTGGATGTGTTAAGGTAAACCAGACCTGTTTCAAATTTCAATCAATTTCAAATATATAGAACTTAGTCGATCTCTCTTCTTTAGTACAAATCGCGCCTTCTGTGTTTTCCAGTGGACAAGTTTCACGAATCAGCCCGAACAATTCAAACTTCTCCTGGGATGTCCTTACATTTGATGGTGACAATATTATTGCCGGTAGGAGAGAGAGCTTATTTTGGAATCTGTGTTACTGGTTTTCAGCATATACCACATCTATATTTTTTCATACTCTTTTTTGGCTTTGAAGTGTGCAGTAGTCCAGTTGATATTCCGGAGATTAAGTATGGTAGTCTCGTTTCCGTGGATGCAAAATGGAGTTGGCAGGATGTTTTAAGTCCCTCAACCAAATGCTCGGAAAAGGTATCTTATCTTTCCTGTATATTATACAAACTTTTCTGTTGTGCACATACTTCTTATTCTAAACTCTTCACTGTCTTCTATGCAGGTTTTGTCTTCGCTCGCATCACTACAGTTTGATATCATAAAAATTCCAGTCAGGGGTGTCTCGGAGAACCTCACAAAAGGTGCTTTAACATGATGATTTTCATGTACAACAAGTCTATTCATGATTACTGAACGAGACTGATTTAAGGTTACCTCTTTTAGCTGAGACCTACATTCTGATTTAGATCAGTGCTTTCCCATTGGATGGATGTCTGGCCATAACCTGATACTCAAAGTTTCATGAGCAAATCTCAATGCTGGGCTGAACTGTAATTGAGATGTGACGCTGAGGAGATAGGAACAAACAAATGAAAAACAAGATAATCGAATTCTCATGATAATCTTTGTGAGTAAATGAATAAATCAAAATTACCTGAAGAGAAATACTTAGATAACACCTACCTATTCTGACTACATTCAACATAAAGTAGAAGCATGACGTGGGATGATATAGACTGTGCCAAGGATCTTTACCATTTCGAACCGCTACTGTAGTTAAACATTGTAGTACTGTAGTCGCTCCTCTTTGAGTATGGATCACTTATTCCCCAAACCCCCTCTATGTGGAAACCTCAAAGGTTTACTTTTGAAAATGATCGTATTTTGCCAGCTTGGGTTCCTTTTCCTGCTATAACCATTATGCTCATTCATCAAGTTTAGATTCATACATTCATATGTGTGGAATAGCCGTATGATATTCCAATCAGAGGTCCCTGTAGCCACTTGAGCATGGGATGGCATGCAAGAAATCTCAATCTTGACATTAGCACACAGTGCTGAGGCAACTTAATATGACTATCCGTACTACCACAGTTCTCATAAATGAGATTTCTTCACAGAATTCACTGCCACTTTGTCGGTTATGGTATTAACGATGTACATAAAACATGCCGTGGCAAAACGGAGTTAACCGTGTATATAACTAGCTTTTGTAGTACACTGATCTCAAATGTAGAAAGTGATGATAGAAAGTCCTATAAAAGCTTTATCGTGCTAACAGAAAATCGTGCCGGATGAAAGTTCCCCGACACCCGTATAATGGGCTCCAAAAATTCCAAGTAGTTTTAGGATTTGTTTAATGGATTATTTGATTGCTGCTGAATACATATTGATGGAATTGCTTACTTGATTTATGATGTGTGATACTCTATAAGGTGCTTTTGTGTATTGAAGCTCTTTGAGTATATGCAATTGCATTGATTTTTAATCATATTGCTCTTTAGATAATCTTGTTTGCTTAGCTCTTTAAACTTTTAATCTTTGGTAGGTGCAAGCAAACCATTTGAAGCAATATGCGTATCACCAAAGTGTAAAAAGCCTGACTTGCATGATCCATTAATCGTAATCCTTCATGGAGGTCCTCACGATGTTTCAGTATCAAGCTTCTCAAAATCGTCTGCTTTTCTTGCCTCACTTGGTTTCGGTTTGCTTATAGTGAATTATAGGTACGCAGTCGCACAGCCCCTTTCTTTTCTTTCTCTTGGAATAGACTATTGGAAGTCGTTGCTTTCCGTTATTTGAAACAATAGTATTGGAGCCGAATCTCTTCTTGGTTTTGATTTCCCAAAATATTCACATCAAGGCATGAATTTGCTGCGATTTTTTAAGATTTGAAACGGACGTGTGATGCCTTAAGATAGCTATGACACTCCTAAGTTTTAATGTTCGTTTATATTTAAGCCTAGCTGGTAAATTGTTGTTAAATATAAGTGGTATATCGCAAAGAAATGAAAGCTACGTCTAACTCGACCACATTCCAATTGCACTTGTTTTGAAGAGGTTCTCTGGGATTTGGCGAGGAAGCGTTGCAGTCTCTTCCAGGGAAAGTAGGGTCTCAGGTACTTATTACTTAATATAACATGCTATTCATGCTCGAAGTAAAATTGATTGTTTGCCGACTAATTCAGACACGTTAAAATTTCCCTATCCTTCTTGACTCTTATGCAGGACGTTGACGATGTACTCACTGCTATAGACCACGTCATTGATAAAGGACTTGCTGATCCATCTAAAATAGCCGTTGTCGGTATTTCCCACGGTGGATTCTTGACGACACACTTGATTGGCCAGGTTTGCATGGTTCTTCAACTACTAGTTTTCTTCACATATATGTTTACTTCTACGTAATACTTAGGCGGAACTGCGCCACTTAGGATTATAATGTTGCAGTAAGACCATGAGTCAGGTCATAAGGACGAGTTTATCTGCTTATTAAGAGACTAAATACCGATGTTAGAAACTTGTTTCGTCGTCTCTTCAGGCACCGGACAAGTTTGCCGCAGCAGCAGCTAGAAACCCTGTATGCAACTTTGCTTTGATGGTCAGCACATCTGATATTCCCGATTGGTGTTTCTTCGAGGCATATGGAAGTGAGGGAAAATCTATCTTTACGGAATCCCCATCAGCCGAACACCTTGCTTTGTTTCACAGCAAGTCTCCAATATCCCATGTCTCTAAGGTTTGATTTAGTCGATCCGCAACGCTACTCAAAATTGAACAAAACTAATTCGGACATAGTTGAGAGATTCTGTTGAAAAATTTCTGTTAGTTCATTATCTTTAGTTCTGCTAGATTTCTCACATTATCTTTATTCTGCTGAATACTTTTGCAGGTCAAAACTCCGACCCTCTTCCTTCTTGGCGCTCGGGACCTTCGTGTACCTGTTTATGACGGAATGCAAGTAAGAACTCGTGTTATAAGCTTCATTTGCAGTTCCTGTCTATGCTTGTACAACTTTGAAGTTGGTAACAGGGTTTTATTGTCTGATTCACCTGAATGGAACCATAATATTTCATGGTTTGTGTTGTACGCATGTTGTCCAAATGTGTCATGTGGTAATATAATTGATTTCATTTTTCTGGCGTGTAGTACGCACGAGCATTGAAGGCGAACGGAGTCGAAACCAAGGTGATTATGTTCCCCAACGACGTACACGCCATTAAGAGGTAAAGTCACCACTATCCTTGTAATGCATGCCGTAAATCGTTGAGTGAAGGCTGATATGAGTTTCTCTTGCAGACCGCAGTCTGACTTTGAGAGCTTCCTCAATATTGGAGCATGGTTCAAGAAGTACTGCAGATAGCAGAGTCCGATGTACTTATACGATGATATTGTCCGACCCGGAATCTGTCCTTGAAGCAGATGAGCTTAACTTCCTGGCGACTGTACTCACCGTAAGCTCAAGTTAAAAGTTCATTTTCATCAAAATCTGAGATGATTATCTGCCTGTTACAAGGAGGTTGTAAGAATTTTCATCATTCATCTGTCTGGTTCTTACCTTTTATCTGGATAAAAACTGTTTCAACCTGTCCAGAAAATCATGTGAGGCATCCATGTTTAAGACCAGCAGCAATCTTTCTGGCTTGAAATTCCAGCAGCGTCTGGTCTCCAGGTATCAGGATTTCTGTGCACCATAGCCATCGGCAACGGTAGGAGTTTTCCCGCCAATCAGGTCTAATTTAGTTGGTGAAGGTGAGGTCCCGTGTCTATGATTCAAATTCCACTTATGTACGTGGATTGATATGTTTTTCTTAAGATAGAAACGGTATTTATATGATTACATCAATGCTTTAATAAATGAAGCGCAATTGAGCAGTTCGATCAATACATCAATATAACTAATAACTATGAAAATAATGAATTACAAAAACCCGGATAAGTGAGAAAAATTACATTTGTGGGACTTGAATGTATGACATCGAACTAGTTCATGGGACTTCAGCTTTAACCAATAGGTTAAGACATCATTGTTTGTCATGGGACAAACAATTATTATTTAATAGTAGTTGTTTGTCTACTGTAATCGGTTTGCTGGTTAATTATAGATTATTAACAAGTCTCATGTTTCAGAACCAGATGGGGTTTTAAGAGATCGAAATTGGACATCGAAAGAAAATATCCATTTTGCGAATATTATTCCTTAATTAAATTAAGTTGTAAGTATATGGATTAAGAAAATTGAGTAATTGTAACCATCACTCGAACAATATTCACTTAAAAAATATAAATTGATTTAAAATAAGATTTCTTGGAATTTAGGAAGATTCAATTTTTTTTTTTAAAGTATGTGATTGGTTGTGATAAAATTGTAATAGTCATAATTGATGTGAGATATGGGTTTTTTTTAAAAAAAAAATTAATATTGAGCTTATTTGACTAGAAATTACGTATAAAAGAATATTAAATATACTACTTGAATTAATATGAACTGTGTTCTAAATTATTACTGGTACTCTTTTATTACAAAATTATTATGATAAATAAAAGGGATAATTAAACTCCAACCCCATGAAATTTGGTGTAATTACACATAAATTTTTTGTGGTTTGGAAAATCAGATCTATTATCCTGATGTTTGCTTTTATCTAACAACTACTTACTATTACGGTATACAAACAATCCTACTATACATTAGATTATCATCCAACGTATAAGTGGGGTTCGAACTCATGACATTTAAGGTTATGGAACCCCAACCTTAACCATTAGGGCAAGAGATAATTGGTTTCTCGATTAACTTATTAATGATATATTAGTGGCCAAATAAATCATTTATAACTAAACTACTCTTATAACGGTAAAGATATACCTCATCATATGCATTAACATGTGAAGATACATAAGGGTAGTTTGATCATAAAAAGATTTGTTTCATCTACAATAAGTAAGTAATAAGTTAATCGATGGTAAATATCGGTTTTCACTCTATTTTTTTTGCTAATATAAACAGATTCGGTGAATTTTGACCAATTGATGAACTTATTTGTTAAATAGAAGTAAATTTCAGAGGAGCTAAATATATTTTTTTAAATCATAAAAAATTTACATGTAAATACACTGTAATTATCCCTTACATTTATATAGAACTAGACACCGTGACACGCAGTACCTGTGCGCATATTTTTTAATAATATTTTTATTTTATTTAAGCTCATAATTTGTTCTTGTCTATTAAATTTTTTTATTGTCTTACAATCTTACATACAAAAACTATCCGATAACTTTTTCTAATGCGTTAATTATTAATAAATATTTTACTCAAATTAAATTAAAAATTAAAATTTTTTCCAATACCTGTTAGTTCTATTTCAATCAACAATAAGCTTAAACAAAATGCGAGTAAATTTAATTTTTCTGAGTACATTAATTGCATGGAATTATTATTTTTTTTTAAAACTTGATTGAGTAGTTAATTCAATATGAGTGAGAAGTTGAAGGGCACTTGTGGTATTATAATAATTTGGTGTAGTGGTATCAAAACTACCACTTTGAATCTATAAACCCTCTTCCATTTATAACAGTATAAATTATTAAATTAAACTATGGATCCAATTAGTGAGATGCAAAATGGCTAATCAAATTAGTTTTTGTAATCGATTTTTTGAACGCTGCCCAATCTTTTTGCAACATCTTTTGTATCAAGATTGAGTTACACTCTATCAACACACTTTATTCTCAGTTTGTCCCTCATCTAAGTTTATGAAATGCATCCCTTTTGTTAAAAAAAGAAAAAATGGCTAATCAAGTTGTAACATTTCACCACGTGGCTGGGACACACCATCTAATGATTTTGACATTTCACCACGTATCTGGGTCCCATCATCTATGGTCCATAATCAATAAATCCCCACCATTTACTTTACTTAACAGAAATATCGCATACAACAGTAACTTTAGAATACGCAATCATTAATTTCAATAATTTTAGAGAGAGTCACGCACAGTTTTAAAATCCAGCCGGATTGGCAGTTCGAATCGACAAGATTGTGATTCGATTCTTAAAATTGTTCTGTCCAATTCATAAAATTAGACTGGCCTAAAACTGGTTATATTTTTTTGAAAACTGTTCGACCATCGATTGAACTTGTGACCTAGTTGACCTGGTCGCGGATATAGTGAACCGATCAGCTCATAATTTTTTTTTAAAATTTTTAAAAATGAAATAATTTGAAATTGAACCATGACATTTTATATAAAAATTGAGAAAAAAAACCAACTAACCAACACTGATATTTTAATAATTATTTGAATTGTATAGTTATATGAACAAACTCATTAAATCCGCAATTCAATTAAATAATTAATAGAATAAGATTTATATATTACTTTAAAAATGGGGGATGCTAACTATTTATTGACAATAAAATTAGTTATAACTTAATTATAATTGTAAATAGTTCGTTATTTTTGTTATTTATGTGATTCTTCTATTTTTTATTCTTGGCCTAAATCTTTAATATACTTATTTTACTATCAATTTTTGGGATACTTTTAATTCCTATATGAACTTTAAAAAAATTTATATATATTTCTTTTATTATTTTAATATAATTTTATATGTTAATTTTTATTATGACGTAATTAGGACATCACTGGCTTGATCACGGTTCACCCGACGGTTGAACTAGTGACTCTTGACCCACTTAATTTTTCGGTTCGATCAACGATTTGAGTTTTAAAACATTGAGTCACAATACTACTCCTGCAACTGCCTTTAATTTTTCGTACTATGTCTACACGTTTTTTTTTTCCTTCCATTTTTTCAACACATGTATCCAACACATTTATTGTAGCACCCACTAACGGCACTACGACTATATCTTTCCTAAATGTCACACTTGATGTAAACCCTAATTATATATGTAATTATGCACATGATTTAGTCCCTACTGAGTATAATTACACGTAGCTTCATCATTACAACAAGCATATCTATCATCTCATCCACAAAATCACAGATATATATATATATATATATATCTAGTACGTCAAAATGGAACTGTTATAATTTGTTCACATGTTATTCTCGCTTTTAATCCAAAATGTGAATTCTATTTCTATTTATGATAAGGAGAAAACTGCATACTGGCCCGACCTGACTGGAATGCAAACCGTGGACCTAGTTGTCGTGAATAGGCACAGCAAAATCTACACCTGAAAAATGTTAGCAGAGGGATGAGCCTGCAACTCAATAAGTAAACAATCGGCACCAACTATATACGCACCTCAAATGTAGTTTCAACAAGACAAAATAAGCAACGTATATAATATATAATCAATTCGATCAAGCACATTTCATTTCATTACTCCATGTAATCATCTCATGATTAGACAATCAATCAAACTCGCATTAACCTAGTTGGCTTGCCAGAAGGTGATATAGTGTTTTTCTCCACCAACTCAACCTCACCATTTATTATACACATATACATGAATCCCCTTGGCATGCTACATAGACTCATCAATCTCATTTCGCATCAAAGCTCTTTCATTTCGCATCATAGCTCTTTTCATTTCGCATCATAGCTCTTTCCACATCGCATCATAGCTCTTTCATATCACATCATAGCTCTTTTCATTTCATTTTGCCACGTGGGCTATTCAACAACATCAAAGGGTATTCATATCATAATTACATTTAATTTCCATCACTCCCTCGATTCCACATATCACCGTTCTTGTAGGCCAACTAGCCACATAAAACCACATAGCCGCATTTTTCACGTACAAGCATATAACAGTGATATCAAACAACCAAATGGCATATCTCAATAGGTTTCCTCATTTCACTTTCACGACATAATCATTCAAAGTAATCATCAACTACTCGTACAATTCAAGATAGATTAGTCAAGCACGAATCATAGACTCACATAAAAGTAACATCACCAAAAAATGAAACATATATAGATAATACTAATTATTTACGTACACACTAATAGAAATGAAGAACATATATATAAGTAGCACTAATTATTTACTTACCTCGATCTTATACAGATTTAATTAGCTGATATGAAGTCGTACGATCACCTACTTTATCCCCGTGTCCTATCATAAGGTATAATGCGTATAATTAATATCTAGAATGCCAATTTCTAAATAAAATATTAAATAATATTTATATATATATTTCACCAATCTCTCAATATTTCATTAAACCCTTCATCCTATTATAACTACCATTCATAATATCAATTCTTGGATTATATTTATCTCAAAATATACTTATCTTTACTAAATATAACATTTTCAAATATATTCTATAATATTTTTCAAATAAAATTTTCAACCCGATTAAACTAAGCTAATCAATTGTAGAAATTATTAAATCTAGTAAATTAAGCAGTTTAAGCCATTAATTATAACACCCCTAATTTAATTGAGACATTTAACCAGGCACTAATTATAAATACTCAAATTCATAAAATTTTCCGGTTAAACACTAAATCGAATAGTATAATTAACATTTAATAAATACACTTATTAAATAATATCATTATATTAATTAATTATAAATTTAAAGTATTAAACTTACCTGTTTTCGGCAAATGAAATTAATCTGATTCCCTAATTCATTTTGAACAGTAAAGTGTATATGAAAGTACTATTACTCTTGTTCGTATATATATATATATATCTTCAATTGGTTAATGGTGGTGGCATGTGGGCCATGCCACAATTCAACCTCATCCTTTTGTTATTATTATTATTTATTTATTTTTTCTAAAATTTTATTAAATTTTTTTCAAAATACCCATTACGTCCTTTCTAATTTCTTAATTAATATAATTTGTTCCCAAATATTATATAAAGCTCCAATTCACTCCGTTCAAGTTTTAATATGATCACAATTTAATCTATAATATATCTACTAATTAACTAAATTTTCTTAAATAATTATCAATTAACCTCATAATTATGTATAATAATTTGTGGGCATCACATTTATGCAACACATTTACACACACCGAGGACCAATATATATGCATAGCGTTGAGTATGGACTTGATCAACTGCAGTCGTCTGGTAAAAGAGAAATGCCGAGAGCTCCATGCATGGAGACTGCTATCCATCTTGTCGATCAGAGGAGCACAGTCGCTGTATTTTAGTCTTGACGACACAAGAGGGACGCAAAGATATTTATAGGTAGTGACCCTAGCGGAAGGCCCACAATCTGTTGCAGTTCACGTACTTATGTTTCCGCCGCCTTTGAGACAATGAGGGTGCTCTTATTAGCGTTTATATGAAGGCCCAAAAACTGCAAAAACTCCTGAAACGCATCCCTCAATACACTGACCGAAGTCCCTCCCCAAGAAATAACAAGTCGTCCGCGAACGCCAACATAAATAGGTTGATTTCCTTACACCACCAATGATAACAGAACTCATCCAATTGTGCTATCTGCCTTTTCACCATAGCATGGAACATCTCCATAACGATGAAAAATAGGTAGGAGAGAGTGGGTCGCCTTGCCTCAGGCCCCTGACACTAGAAAAAACCCCCTCAGGTTGGCCATTCACCAACATAGAAAAGGTAATTGCCGTGACATTGCATAATCCATCGAATGACCCTCGGAGGGAATTCCATGAGTTCCAACACCGCGAGGAAGTCCCATTTAATCGTGTCATACGCTTTCTGAATATCGATTTTCATGACACACCTTGTAGGGAGACGTTGCTGGTCTTGAGCCAACATGATGTTATCACTGATTTTCCGGCCAGGGATGAAGGCATTCTGGCTAGGAGCGATTATATCTGCCATCACCATCTGTAGGCGGTTGACAATGACATTCGAGATCACTTTGTAGAACACGTTACAACATGCTATTGGTCGAAAGTCAGCAGGACTGTGGGGTTCTCTATTTTCAGTATTAGAGCCAGGAACGTCGCATTAATTTGTTTTAGCAAGCACCCATTGTGGAAAAACTGAGTAACAACGGCGGTGATCTCGTCCCCCATTATGCACCAGCTTTTTTGAAGAAACATGCCGTGTATCCATCCGGCCCCAGTGCCTTCTCATCAGCTATATCGAAGACGGCGTTCTTTATCTCAGTTGCTATTGCGGCTCGCTGCAGATCAGCCCCCTGGTCGGCTGTCACTGGGCCAGTGAGGAACGACGCGTACATGTCTAATGTGAGCTGACGTATCTGCCTTTGCCCACCCAGCTTATCTGTGAACCATCGAACAAATTCAGCTGCTACCTTTCCCAACTCTTGCAACCAGTTACCCTCCCCATCCTGCACCTGGAGGATCCTCCGCTTGGCTCGTTGCACTTTTAGCTTCTGGAAGAATACCTTTGTGCAATGATCCCGTCCTTGATCTAGTTTGATTTTGGTCGTTGTTGGATCATGTTGCTCTTCAGCTTGGTGGCTCTAGCATAAATCAAGCGGCAGAAGCGCTCCATCTCTTGCGGTAGACGCACCCTTGGGAAGAGTTGTACCAGGTGCTGTATTTTTGTGAGGAAATCCAAGGTGTTTTGGCACTTGAGCGCTAAATCCCCTTTCATTCTCCTCAATCTCCAAAGGGCTGGTTTGAGGACTTGAAGTTTCCGAGTCACCGAATACATGGTTGTGCCATGTATTGCATACTGCCAAACACGCTCGACTTTTTGCAGGAAATCTTTGCCATCTGCTAGAAAATTCTTAAACTTGAAATACGGCTTATGTGTGCTCAGGCCCGTGTTGCTTGCATGTAGGATTAGAGGGTTGTGGTCCGATGCGTAAAGCCGAAGCCTCATAGCTTAGAGTAGGCCATCGCTTAAACCATGCATCATTCCCAACTATTATGTCTAGTTTTTTTCCATAAGCTCCGCACCCCAAGACTGCAATTGTTGCAAGAGAAAGGTTGACCTGTCATCGGTAAGCAAGTTAATCCTGCATTGCCAAGGCACTCTCGGAACTCCCTCATCGCTGCAGTCATTCCTTCTGAGTCCCTACTCACCTCATAATGACCTTTCTAGTACACAGTTGAAATCGCCCATGGCGACCCACGACTCGTCCTCGAGGTCCACTGCAAGTTCCCATAACTTCGCCCATAATTGTTGTTGCGGTGTGGGTTCATTTGCCCCGTAGATCATTGAGAGATGTAGCTGACCCGAAGTCCCCTCAGTTCAACTGATAGTGAAGTATTTTGGGGTGGAAATCAAGTATCCGCAGCTCTATATCACCATCATTCCAACTTAGCCAGATCCGGGTGCCTGGCCCCCCCACACTGTAATTCGAAAACCACGTCCGTCTACCCCAAATAGAGTGTTGAACCACATAAGCATTATGAGCTGTGACCCTGGTCTCGACAAGTCCCAAAACCTGCAGTCTACATTCCAATACAAGTGCTCGCGATTCCAGATAACGATGTTAATCATAAGAACCGCTGAAAGGGCTGCGTGTATTAGGGCTTATTGAACATTCCACGTTGGCTTCCATCCCATGAAGGACATTAAATTGATTGTATAGGACAATTTCCTTTCCCTTCACCGTTCTCGTATCCTTCCCCTGTTGGTCCAGTGTTCGGCGAGACGTAGATGAAGCAACAACGCGGTCAAACGGTTGAGTGGTGTCGAGATCCTGCGCGCTAGCTCCCAAATTGTGTTTCGGAACATATATGTTGAGTGGAGCTTGTGTTTTCTTGGCCTGGTTTCTGTGCAAGGGGCACCTCGTCACCCTATGGCCAATAGACCCACAACCTGTGCACTTTGTCGGCCACCATTCAAACTCAACTGCAACTCTGCAAGCTCCCCCTTGTTGATCCCCCATCACGGCCAGACCACGACCATATGCTTTGGAAGCGGCTTTGAAAAATCCACTAGAACACACACCCAGGCATAGTCAATTCGAGCGTAGTTCCTTGTGATATTATTTCAATATAAGGGCTTGCCAACACCACTTGCAATGACACTAAGTCCGTCCGTCGTCCAATATTCCACCGGGGGGTTCCAGAACCTTACCCACACAGGGAATAATTGATGTTGTTGTCGTTCTAGCACCATCCTGGGCTCCCACTTTTGTAACATGATAGGTAGCCCTTGGAATAGCCACGGGCCTCCCTCGAGGATCTCTTCCATCGCTGCCATAATTCTGAATTGGAAATAATAGAAATCATTTGTAGATGCCACAACCGAATGGACATCCGGCCAGGAGGGTAGCACAAAACCTTAAGATGCAGAAAGTAGGGTTTCCACCCTACAAAGTATCCAATCGCAGTTGCCTTCCATCGTCGGGCCCCTTCCTCCGTCATCTGCGTTGTATGCTTAACCATAATGACTCCGTTTTGGTAGTCAGGAGCTTACATACCGTAAGGTTCGCCGTGACGACTGATCAAAGGCCTCAACGAGGGGGTCCACTATTCTAGGGTTTGTGTCCAGCCTAATATTGCCCACAAATAGTTCAGGGATAGGGTTAGGGTTATGTGGGGGATCCCGGCTTACTTGCTCATCCTGAGTATCCTCGGTCGGTGCGTGCAGGCCAAGTGAAACAACCCCATGCGCGCTCTCATTCTCTACCATGCAGGCATCCATGTTCGGAGTATCATCAAACGTGGGCGAAAGGCTGCGCTCAGGCACATCGGTATGCCGTCGTGTCTCTCCATAATGCTCCACCCATCGTGCCGTAAGAGATACCAGCGTCGCCAACGTTTTGTCATCCCTCAAATCCAAAACCCTCTCCGCAAGTTTCGCAAATTCTTGGAAAATGAAGATCTCGTCGGCCCTGTCCCCTTCACCAGGCTCCAAATCATTCGCCCCCGTCTCCAGGATGCCGCTGGTAAGGGTTGCGAGATGGGGATCGTGTCGGTGAGGAAGTCAGAGAATTCATGACTCGAGGATGATTTTTATTGTCTTTAGATTAATTCATGCGGATCACCAAATTTCAACATAAGTGTTTTATTTACACTTGTAGAACAACTGGTAATGATCATTAGAAAATCATAATTAATTTATATTTGATACTTTTTTTCTTTTAACCATAATAATTTACTATATTCGAAAATATTATTTGTTTTAGTGTGTTACAAAAGTTTTAGTCACGTTTTTACTTTTTTGAAAAGAGAACACATGCTGACCGTTATTGTAATACAGCGGCCCACCCCTTTGTTGGGTTAAATCAATTTTATTTGTTTTATATATTAAAGTTGCTCACCATTATTGATATGCAGCGGCCCACTCCTTTGTTCTCTGTATATATTTAAAGGGTGAACTATAATTACTGAAATTTAATATAATTATAAATATTTTATTATTTTTTTAAAAAATTATAAATATTCTATTGAGATTTGCAACCGTTTAATAAATAACTCATTTTCATCTATTTTATGGATGAACTAACCAAAATGTCCTTATGCCAACTGAATTATTTTTTTATTTTAATTTTTAAAATTTTTTGAATTTTTTTGGATTAAAATGCATTGAGATTTCTTACGTTTTTTTTTTACATAGAGGAGCAATAATGTAATTTGTCTCGGCCGATTTTCTATAATTTAAAAAAAAATACAAGAGCAAAATGGGCAGTTCCAAACCTTTGATTAAAAATTACAAACTTGGGATGATATTTGTAACTTTTTAAAAAAAACGAGGGGATATCCGTAAACCAAACCTTAGGGGAGGTATTTGTAGTTCATCCATATTTAAATAATATGTGTATATATAAATATGTATATTTACATATTTTATATTTTAAATATATATAATAAATAATAATATATATTTATATATATGTATATATATTAAAAATATTAAAGAATAAATTGCATTGACACCACCCGAGGTTAAGTTTATTACATAAACACCCATTTTCTTTTTGCAAAATTACAGCTACACTCCCTGAGGGTTGTTAGTGTAATATTTTTTAGAGAGTGTTTGTGTAAGTTTTGCCTGTGAATAAAGAGTGTACTTATAATTACAATTATAACCTTAGGAGTGTAACTGTAATTTTATGTATTTTGATCTAATCTTAAAGGATGTCAATATAATTTGCCTAAAATTAAATTTAGTCGTTCTGCCTAAAGTGAAATTTAAACGATTGATTTACGTGTTAAATTTGGACCTTTTATCCATATAAAATGAGATCTAACCATTGAATCCCATCTTAAATCAAAGCTGTTCGTTCATATTAAATATAAATATTTTAAAAGCTGTCGATTTACCTCCTACAAAATCTCAATTATTGATCTGTAACAAATGAAGTCAAATGGTAGGTCTAAAAAAAAATATTTTATTCTAAAAACAATCACAAATAACATTTAGGTGAAGCTTTTTGTTTTTCAAAGAGCTTTTTTGAACATGTTCAATTTCACGTGCAAAACGCCCGGAGTTAATATTAATTAATGATGATTAAAACCATTAACAATTTATTAAACTTATCTTAAATGTTAGTGATTATTTATATTTGCTTATAATAAAGTTGTTGTCTCCATCTACTTGCATAGTAGTACCTAAATTTAATTTTATTCCCCATATTTTGGAATCACATGCCCTCTCTCTCTCTCTCTCTCTTTCCATATATATCTATACTATTATAAAAGAAAACCCTTTTGTCGTACCAATTTTTGAATGCCCTAATTTACTCTTTGATTCATTCTATTTTTTTTTCTTAAAAAGGTCATAATAGTAATTTCACTATTTTTTAATAACTCCACAATAACCCACTACCCACGTTATTCTCAACCGATTCTACATTTTTTTCCTCGCCAATTTTTTTTCTTTCTTATTTCTTCACACCATATTTATTTTTTATATGCTCGCGAGGATCGCATGCAACGACGACTAGTATATATATACACTAAGTATGATACATTTAATTTATGTATGTGCTAATTTTTAAAAATGAGTTAAGATAAATATTTTTATATTTGTATTATTAATTTTTGTAGAGTAAAAGAATACCTAAAAATATATATTAAGATAATAAGTTATTATAAATATTTTGATTCATAAAAATTTATTGATGAACAAAGATAATACATAATGTTGAAGAAATAAAAGAATGCGCGAGAGAAAAAACAACTACCAAATGCAGCTATGATAAACCATGATAAATGAAGAAATTATAACAATTAATTAATTTAAAATTTTAATAATAAATGCCAGACCATAGTTAAGTGAGACACCCAAAGGGTGCTCTCACTTAATAATAGAATATAAATTTTTATATAATATGTGTATATATAAATATGTATATTTATGTATTTTTATATTTTATTTATATATAATAAATATTAATATGTATAAAGATATGTGATCCATACTGGAGTCTAATAACACTACAATGGTCGAAGAGTCTTTTATGAAAATTCTAAAATAACTTGAGGACTAACTTGAAAATTAGTGAATAATATTATGATGTTTAAGTCAGTAATTGAATAAGATAGAAAAATTTGGAAAAAATGTGAGAAAATGCTGAAATAAGTATGGTGGAGTGCTACAATATGTGAATAAGAGCTAATATGTGTATAGGGTGTATAAAATCGGAAGGGAAGGTGTAGTCATGCTGTTTCAAGAGACAAAAAGTGTGAGAACGCAATCACTTACCTGTGGATTGCAAAAGATCTCTATTTATAAATATGTTGTATATCCATTGAATCCCCTATATGTTAGCTTTAAAATGAGAGTATTCATATCTGATTTGGAGTTATTCATTGGGAGTTATGACCATTTGAACGAATTTTGCCCAATTAACCGGAAAAGAAAGAAAATTTGTTACTTGCTGCTTTGTCGGTTAGTTACTGCTGATATATGGAGTCTTACCTAGCTATTTTTTAGGGTGATGTGGACTTGGATGGGTGGAATTCAACTAACGTGGGAGCTATGTTGTTTGGTGTTTGGGCTTGTTGATTGGGCCTTATTTAAAGGCCTTATCGCGCCAGTCTAGGTGGCAGAAAGGGTTGAGTTTGGACCTGTGCCAACAGAGTTTTGGGCTTACTAAATCTCTCAAAACCTACTCCTCAAATAGGGTCTGAGTAAGTCATCAAGGTAACTAAGCTAACTACGCTCACTCATACAACAGTGCTGCTCCATTTTCTCCCCATTTCCAAAAATTTCCTCATGAACTTTCAAACTTTCTACATACTCAGCACTCCATATTCGATTTTTACATAATTATTTTATCCAATCTCATGTTTTTACTCGAATTCATCATTTTTATTTCATTGAATCTCTTACTGACTGAAACATCAGAGTGTTGACCCCTGTTTTACAAATCATCATTGGCGTTGTCTGTGGGAAATCTTGAGTTAAAAATGTGAGAAATGGTTAGTTTTGACAATAGAGGTCGTTAGGGCTCATTTGGAGAAAACTACTCACTTCCTGCTAGAGTTGGATCCATTGTCCCAAAGCAAGTACAACTTCACGAAGATGTCAATGGTCCTCTTTGTGTTGTTTATCCGCCAACCTTGCCTCCAAAAATCAACCCCTATTTGGTGAGCTCTATACCTTGCCTCCAAAAACCAACCCCTATTTGGTGAGCTCTTAATAGAATTATCATTGCGGCTATCTCTATTGCCCTCCGAGACCCTCATGCTCATGGGACCTGGTCAAACACTTGTCTCTACTCCTTAAAGTGAACCCGCTCCCTGATGAACACATCAACAAGATCATTCTTGTTTTCATCATAACTCTATATGACATGTTGACTCCTACTTCAAAATGCCCAGCTCTAGCATGCTCGGTTTCATCAGAAGGAGGAAGTTGGGCGAGCTGCCATTCGCAACACCCGCCATGCTCCAACAAGACGAGCCTATCCCTAATGGTCACACCAGCAATGAAGAGGCCAACAAAGTGATTAAGTACATGGCATATGCCCTTCGTTAGGAGATGATTGTAACATCCACAATTTTTTTTACCCTAATCGTGGAACTAATTGGTATTATTAAAGAAATCTAAATTGATGGATGATAAATTTATAGGTTGAAATTTGAATATATTAAGTCCAAGGGACAAATTTAAATTTTTTTAAAATATTTAGGGTTAAATTATACAATAAAAAAAATAGGGACCAAGCTTTAATTTAATAAAAAGTAAAAAGAAAAAGAAAAGGAAAGAAAATGATGAAACAAGGATGAGGATCAAATTAAGGGTGACACGTGGGCATTCCAAGGAGAAACACCTAACTCACCCTTTTGCCATATGGATATATGTACAAAATTATCATTTTCCCCTTAACACCAACCTCATTTCAAAAGGGTATGTCTCGGCTTCTCTTTGAAACAGTAAGGATAATTAGTTATATTATTAGTTAATTGGTATACTAATATTATTTGATTAACGAGTTTACTAGATGTAGTTTTATTATTCGATTTAACATTTAATCGGGAATTTAATGTATTTTATTATATATAAATTAGTGATTGATTTAATATCTTATTTGCTTTAAGAGTGTTACAGTTGATTAATTAAATTACTTGATGTAGTAGTATAATTGATTTACTCAATTTAGCCGTTTTGATAACCAAATACTTAACTATGTGCACTGGTGTTTCATTAATTATTATAACAGCAAAGAATTGATGAAAATTAATAAAAATACTAGAAAATTATGTTTGAGAAATATCAGAAAATTATATTTGAGAAATATTGTATTTATAAATAAAAAAAGGAATATGAGATTTTTTTAATAATTTAATTTAGGGATGTTATAGAGAACTATTGTTATAAAAATATAAGGGGTTTGATGAAATAAATTTCTATGAATTAATCGATAAATTATATATATATATATATATATCTGAAAAATCTAGAATGTCCAATTATTTAGAAGAAAATAGAACTGATGTTTGAATTTCGATATATATAAAACATTAAAGGATTTGTGAAAAATATACAAATATTATTTAATATTTTATTTAGAGTTTACGATATTCTCAATATATTAATTATATGTATTATAATTTATTATAGGATACAGAGATAAAGTAGATGGTTGATTAGCCCTTATACTAATGTAATCTTTTGAGATTAAGGTAATTATAGTTAATTGGATTTATATATATATATATATATTCTTGTGTTGTATAGGTGATCATGAATAGTTAGCTATTTGTCTGGATTACCTTGTGATTATGTGAAGTTGTTATTATATGCTTATATGTGGTTATGGGGTAAAAAAGATGAAGAATGATTGTACGTTGCATGCTATTTTCTTGCGGATTGGAATTTGGTAACGAGATTATTGATGAAAATATTGTGAATTGAGACAAGGAGATGACTTAACTAGTTGGGGAACATAGTCAATGGTTTGTGATGATGTGATTGAGGACGATGTGATATGAGAAAAATGAATATAAGCTAGGTACCATAGCGCGTAGGGTACCGGGGAATATCCTGTGCTGATAGCTACACACTGGGGTGGTGTGGGATGCCATGTTCGTTGTGATGTTCTGTACTGATATTGCTACACACTCAGATAGTGTGGGGATATCACATTCGACGGGTATCCTGTGCTGTATATGATATGATATGAATTGAGATGATGATAGCCGGCAAAACCATTGGCTTATATACTCCAATTAGAGTAAGCAGGGCCCTAAAAGAGTAAACTATAATTTTGAGTATATCATGTTGTGTATCAATTTATGATTATTACTATTGGTTATTTTGTGATTCCGTGATAATTGCATGGTGAATGATTGTTGGTTAGTGTCAACAGCATGAAATTTCTCCTAGTGCGCATGTGTATGTGTATATATATATACACTAATTAGCTATACTTATTGAGTAGACAGCTCATCCTTTGCCACATATTTTTCAGGATATAAGTCACAATGACTAGCCGAAGGGTGAATCATGAGCCGATCATCAGTATTACTAGGTGGGGCAGTAGGGATATATTGAGCGGGAGCCCTAGTTGCATAATAGCATATATATTAGACTTTCAGTAGATTTGTATTTTAAGTTCTGCAATAACTAGGAACTGTACTTTTCTCTTTTTCTTATATTTACAAATGCTAAGGTTAGGAATTAAATACAACATTTTGATGATGTATGCATTACGTGATGCCTATGTAATATATTGGTGAAAATATGAGTTGTCATATTGGGGTTAAAGATGAATTTCTTATAAGATGGATTGTAATTACGGAGGGGGTGTCACATTGTGTGGTATCAGAGCGGGAATTAGATTCTTTGGGTATATTTGGTGAGAGTAGTATTATCAAATCCATAAAATCCTCAGTATGAGTTTAAATGTATATGTGGGTTTTTACATAGAATTGAACATTAGGTGAATATGCTTGCTAGCTCAAAGGAGGTATTAGAGTTTGTACATAGTGATTGAGAATCTTTGAGGGATGAGTCTGTAGAATAGAGGTTTGGTATCACATGCGAATGCCGATAGATTTGATATACCTTTAGAAGAGGTATCGAGTAAGGATTGTATATATAAATCAACGTATAGATATTGTAGTGATGGACTTGATGGAATTTGATGTGAAATTTGGGGATAGATTTCTTGGTATAAAATGAAGTAATATTTGGTGGATATTCTTAAGTGATGTAATTTGTACAATATTTGTCATAAACACAAACCACTGATGTTAGAAAGTTGTGAAACATATTTAGGTAATGTGATTGATACCAAAATGGTTAATCCAACACTAGAAGAACTTCTTTTAGCAAAAGACTTTTTTTTCCAAATGTTTCCTGATGACTTTCTAGGTTTGACACTATAGAGGAAAGTGGATTTGCCAGAAACTTCATTAGGACAGAATAATGGGAGCAAAAAAAAAAAAATAGAAAAAAAAATATAATTGGGTGATAGAGAAAATTGAATAGCCATTATTAAGAGTTGATGATTTGCTAGACTAGTTGATCTTTTTAAGTATCGATTTGTGGTCTAGTTACTGACAATTCAAGACAACATAGAGGGTTATATCTAAAACAGTTTTTCACACTCTTTATGATCATTAGGAGTTTTGTAATATCATTCGGATTTTGAAACTCATAAGGACGTTCATGGTATTGACAAATTACATATTTCATGATTACTTGGATCAATTTGTGATATTTTCTAGATGACATTTTAATGTACTCGAAGAGTAGGGAGGAGCATGAACAAATTTTGAACTAGATATGCAAATTTTGAAAGGAAAAGAGTTGTATGTTAAGTTAAATAAGTGTGATTTTTGGGTGAATTGAGTAGTTTTCTAAGATGTGGAATACCTGGAGATGAGATTATGTTTAACCTTGTAAAGGTGGAAACTATTAAGGAATGGAGAATACCAAAGAATGTGACTGAAGTTCGGAGTTTCTTTTGGAGCTAGCTGGATATTATACGAGATTTGTTGAGGATCCCCTCCATAATTTTTGGTCCTTCGACAAAGGTATTAAGGAAATAGGTGGCTTTTCACTAGATTGAGTAGTATCAACTAAGTTTTGATGAGTTAAAGAAATATTAACATCACTTTTGCTTTTAGTTCAACTATCTGGTAGTGGTGGATACATGATGTATACAAATGCTTTGCAACAAGGTTTAGAATATGTATTAATGCAAAATAGGAACGTGATTTCGTATGCATCTCGTTAACTAAGGGGCCACTAGTTAAATTACCTACGCATGATTTGGAGCTAGCAATAAATATACATTCCATTGAAAATTTGGTGGCACTATTTGGTTGCAAAAAGATTTTAGATTTTCAATGATCATATGAGTTTGAAATATATTTTGACGTATAAGGAGGAATTTAAGACAAAGGACATGGATATGATTGTTAAGGAATTATGATTGTACTATCGATTATCATCCTCGGAAGACGAATTTAGTAGCATATGCTTTGAGGAGGAAGAGTTCAATCATCTTAGCTAATTTTGGAAGTCTTAATGTGATATTATTATTAGAAATAATACCAATTAATGTGAAGTTAGAGGTTGATTATGTAGCAGATTTGTTAACAACCTTACAATTTAAGCCAGCTACCATCTTAACGGTATTAGGATAAGATCTCTAGACCTATGGTGTAAGTTAACAATTGGATCAGGGTAGAAGTTTAGAAACTTCAGTTATTTTGGATGCTTAGATCTGTTCAATGCTAAAATGTAGTGAACCATTGCTGGGTGATTGATCGATACATGATTTACTATAATTGAAGTACTGAGCCGAGAAATTATGTCACTAGTCTTGTTATAGTAGCTTCCTTTAGGTTGTGATACTATTAAGAGTCTGGTTCGCTATTGGTTCACGATTTAATAATGAACCTTGGAAACATACTATATTTGATATTTGGAAAGGAACTTGTGTAATAAGCGTGGTATTGATTGTCTGACAAAGTTAGATTTTAATAATCATCAATGGTAATGATTAATTTGTAATGACTGTCTGGGAATTCATGGGTTACCGATTAATGTTACGTAAGTAATTTTATTAGGATGCATTAAGAGATGATTCGAACTTTTGGAGCATCTAAAATTTTATAAGGCCAAATTATACGATGGATATTTGGGTTTTGATGATAATTTTGGCGAAATTATATTGATGAGATATGAGGAAAACAAATGTTGAGATTGGAGCTAACTAATAGAATTCTTATTCATGAATAAATCTTGGGGTATCAGAGAAACGATGAGGTGGGTTTGGATGTATATAATTTTATTACGAGACTATATTAGTACACTTGGATAATTTTCTTCTCTCATTTTCTTTCATTAATTTCTTATTTTTTTATATTTTTAATATTTTAGAATTTAATTAATTTATTTTTTAAAAAAATAAATATTTTATAAAAATTTAAATTTAATTGTGCACACACATTTGAGTGTGCCACATTTATTAGTTATTATTATTATTTTGTGAAAGAAAAAAAAGATAGATTCCTTATGCCATACGCTGTTTTGATATTACATTTTCAGACACGTTGTCGTATTTACATTAGGGATCAATTGAGTCGGACAACAAAAGTGACTTTCTTCCCTTCACCTAATTTGTCAATTTTAATTTTCAATAGAGATAAATTGTTTTATTTTAAAAAATACGGAGGTAAATTACTTCATTTTAAAAAATATAGAGAGGTAAATTATAATTTTTTATTACGGAAAGATAATTTACTTTACAATATCACATTAGAATTGCTTGCATTTTTCTCCCTACGTAACTCCTTAGGCCTCATTTACTTCTAAGTACTGGCCATGATATCATGCACAATCCTAGCTAGTAATGTGTTTACTTTCATTTGGTCCAGCCCGTTATTGATGCTCAAAGCCCGGCACTGTTGGTGATAATTGTGTGATATCAATCAACATTTTTCCCCATGAATTAGTTAAACGTCATGGTCCACCACTTCATGACTAATTATTTGTTCCCACTTTTGTCCTCACCTTTTGTAAATTATTACCAAGTTGGCCTTTACTATTGCAATTTATTACTCCACCTATCCATCTGCATGAGACCCTTCATCAGGTAAGGTTTTGAAAAAACCTATTTCTCCTCTACTTTTTTATTATTCATCTTCTTCTTGAACCTATTCCTTTGTCTCTTGAGCAGATACTCCATAGAAACACTTCTTGCTATCTTCCATGGCTAAGCTTATAATATTTGGGTAGTTTGTCTAAGGTAATTTTTTTCTAAAAAACTTGTATGTTTTTGGTTCCTTATTCATCTTCCGAAACGTATTTTCATATTTTCGATAAGATCTTTGTTGTGTTTGTATAGTTTTTGAGTTACGGTATTTGGGTCGTCGGATACATAATAAAGATACTATTTTGTTGCCGAAGGGTAATATTTCCTGTCACCTGTTTGTTGCAAGCAGTAGGTTGTTCTACTGCACAAGCACAAGCACACCGTGTGTAGGAACTCACCGTGTGTAGGTGAACTTAGCACAAACACAATAACAAGCACAAATGGAGTACATGCACGGGAGAAGGGAGAGGAGAGCAGTGGACGAATTTTTTTGATGAAGCTTCACAAAAAGAAAATGATGGCAATGGAATCTTCTAGACCCACTCCACCATTCATGTCAAATCAAACCTTTTTTTTTTTATACGGACAAATGGGTAAATTTATTTAAAAAATACTGTTACAAAATTTAAAAGTCAACACTAATCCTACACCAATCATGATCTAATGCAATACGTTCTAATATAAATAAATACATTTTTAAACAATCATATATATTGTTATCACAATTTTAATTGTATTTTAATCAATCACAATCTAATCCTCATCAAAGAAGTAAAGGAGGCCCCTAATTGTTGGAGCTCGGGATTCAAATCAATATCATTGTCTTGGGGCATGGAGTAACAGTACTTTGATGTCGGAAAGAACATGACCTAATTTTGGTGATGTCATAAATATAATATGATAGTCATCCTATTGAACAAACTTTATAATTAATTACCCCAATATTTCTCTTTAATTAAAAAGGTGTGGAATCATGTCACCACATATAAGTTGATTTTCTTTAAAGTTGATCACATCCAATTGCCTCAACTGTGTATTTTCCTGTTGTAGACCCATATAAAGGAAGATTTGATTATTAATTATTTTGCGGGGGTCATTTTAATTAAAGTTCATTTGTGAGCAAAATTATTGTTTGCTGGTCCAATAAAAGATTGACACATGGTTGGTGCTTTGTGTGTCACTTCCTCATTGCATCCTTGGACGATAATCATGACACCAAAAGAATATTGATGTCGTGTCAGTTGAAATTCTGCTACCCAATAATTACTTTATTACTTAATTAAGTAATTATTGACAGATCATGACATCAAAATGAATATTACATATAGAGTAAAGATATTGTGACCGGTGGATTAGATTATTTCTCTCTTGTCGCATGTTGTTGTCCACTTATTATAAAGGGCAGATGCTGATGGGACTAGCTTTTGTTGGGTGATACAAATTTTATTTGTGTTATATGTAGAAGAAATTGACTAATATTTTTTTTTATGGTAAAGTTATAGATTTTATTTGTTTGTAATTCAAGCTCAAACTCACTATATAAAAAAGAGAATATTAGTGATTAAAGTTAAATAAGATACCCAAATCATGACTAGTTATATATGTTAATAAGTGACAAAATTTCTTATTTTGTCATGATAATAATTCTTATAATTTCATACACTAATAATATTTACATAAAATTTATCACTTGATAGGGGTTGTACCCCATATATATGAAGAAAACATAACTAATCTTGAAAATGTACTAAATTTACATATAGGCTTCAGGATTCGTGCACAAGACAGGTAGCGACCCGACCCGAAATCTAGACCCTTTGTCTTCTGACAGCTTAACCTTTGAGATGAAGCCACGTGGACCAGGTAAGTATATATATTTGCCCCTATAAATACTCTTGTTCCACCGCATTAATGGTAAAACATATTGATTTAATTCGCTCTACTACTTTATTTAGATCGTATTTTTACCACCTCGAACTTGAGCTGACTTAAGCATCGAAGGGTCTTCGCCGGGGACCATCCCGGCTAACCTGACGTGCTTTCTCTTCTCAGGTACCACTACAGTTTGGGTGATAGATCGAGATCGTGAGCATTAACCTTATTAAAGGATCGCTACGTGGCACCGGAATTCATCACTATTAATATATTTATAGTCACAAAACTTTTTGGTGTAAAGGAGTGACACATATATATAGTAATAATGAAGTAAAGACAATTAAATTGTTTTTGTCAATGTATATGTGTTGTCGTTATATATATGTTATTAACTGTTTATTGTGGTAATTTTATAAAGAGTTTTCGCCAATAATGAATATATTACCAAAATCAAAATTATTGTTATTTAATATATATTTTTAATCTTAATTAAATTATCATTAATATTTTTGTTTTACTGTAATGTTTTCTTATTTATTTTTCTTAAGAAAAAAAGACAGATGATTTGCCGACAACATAACTTTCCATTGATTGCAAAACGACAGATTCTTGAAAGGCTAAAAATGGGCTAGTTTTTGTGTGGTCGTACAAATTTCATGTTTTTTTTTTTGTTTTTTTTTGTTTTTTTGTTTTTTATATAGGTACAAATTTCATTTGGTTTATGATGGAAGAAAGCTTCAACTTTTTGTGATGCTAAAATTAATTAATCTTTTTTTCTAAATTTAAAGATTTTTTCTATTGTTCATACATGCTTACTTATTATTATTATTATTGTTATTTATTTATTTATTCATATTTTTTGTGAAAGAAGAAAAATATAGAGTCCCGACGACATAACACTTCATTGATATTTGTTACATTTTGCATACACTTGGTCGCATAATTTTCCCTTTTTATTTTAAAATACACGATAAAATTTTTAAAGTATCATTTTGTTTCACTTACTACTGCTTTTGTTTTTTTGAAAAATAAAAATAAATTTAAGAACTAAAAAGAATCATAAAAAAAATCATAGGAGAACCATACAATGTTTAAAATCGCGACATTACCAAATTACCTTTCAACAAGCACATTGTAATCATATAAGGAGAGTCGAAAAACGGATGTAATAGTAATTTCACATAATTGAATCAAAACAAAAAAACTTTCACTCCTACAATTAAATTTAGGGATAATTATATTTACACCCCCTAATCAATGGTCTATTTATAGAAACTACTCATATTTTTTGGATAATTACATATACACTCATCAAAATGTGAACATAATGTACACAAACTAACTCTGACTTTTTAAAAAATTACACATACAACCCCCAAAACGTTAACATCATTATACAAATCATTCTTATTTTTTTACTGTCAGGGGTGGTTTCTATAATTATGTAAAAAATAAGGATAATTTGTGTAAACAGACCGTAGATCAGGGAGTGCAAATGTAATTATCCTTTAAATTAGGAATGATTTAACAATATTATAAACTGAGTCGGACAGTAAAAATGACATTTTACCCATATCTCCCAATTTCTTTAAATAAATACTTGTTTTGAAATTATTGGTAAAGTAAATATGCAGCATACATATATATATATATATATATCATTAAATTTTAATCATTTTATCTTGAGATAAATTGTGTACAAAGTACAAACATGCAAACTTTTGGTGCCTTTAATTTTCACGTGGAACTCCTTCGATTTTCCAACTTCGGATATTCAAATGGATATCTTTTTCTGGCTTATTTATAATTATATTATAAAAAAAAATGTACGTGTACCGCCAAAGCGGTACACTTTGCAAAAATGTAGTCGGTCTTCAGCCCAGTCGGCGACTGGCGGTCGCCCGCTGGGCCAGCGACCAATGGTCGCCGGCAAGGTTGGCGACCGTGGGTCGCTTCCCCGGTCAGTGACCGCTGGTTGCTGCCCGGGGGAGCAACCCTTTTTTTTTTAATTTTTTAATTCGTTGTTATATTATATTTAATATATAATTATATTAATTGTTAATATATTTAATAAGATTTACTAATTAAATATTATTTTATTATTTCAAGCTAATTATGATTAATTTATTCCAATAAAATAATGTTATTACAATTTTAAAATTCTTTACAATAACTAATAAACTTAAAATTTTACTTTAAAAAAATATAATTACAAAAATTAATAATGTCCGCCTGTATCACAATTACGCCTTTGTCGCTGTCGCCTAGGTCGTCGTATTTCCGGACTTGTTGGTTTATTTTGCTCTTGATCATCAATATAGGCATGAATTTGAAAATGACCAGATGATGCTGTAGAGCTCGACCCTATTCGATCACGATATGCACTCCATGATGGAAATTGGATAGGTGAAACATTACGTACTGGTGCATATGTTTGATTCATGCCAAGACCAAGGTCAAGTTCAATATTTGTATAATGACCTTAAGTATGTACTGGCATGTAAGGAGTCGATTGAAACCAATCATCTTGTTGAGGCGGTTCAGGCACGTAGCAATCTTCAGTAAAAAATTGAGAGGTATGCACAGTAGATGGCCCAGCTATGTCAACCTCTGATGTATCTCTTTCTACTGTGCGAGTTGATCTCCTGCTACGACTTCGCGTTTGTCTGTGGGATGTGGACGGAACATCATCTTGTGGAAATGGATTTTGAGGGGCTATACCTTGTCCCACTCGTTGATTTGTTGCAATTTGAACAACATTTCGATATATGTCCAAATGCGTTGTCATTGCTTGACGATATGCCTCTAGTTGATCGGGTGTAGTTTCACAACTTATTCGAAGAGTTTCCATTTGGTCAAGCTAAAGTGAACCGAATATATTATAAGTGTGCAATTTTGAACGTGTGAAAATATAAAAATAGGATTAGAAATAAGTATGTTTACGAGATAACGTGCCACCATTTGCCACGATGTTGCATGTCCAGGTTGGTACCCACTTTCAACACGCATTTGAGCAGATGATGATATGAAACGACGTGTAATTTCATCATATCACTGCATTTGAGAGGATGGCTAAGAGTACTACAATGATAAACAGCAATCAACCGTGGATGGACTATGCATATAAAATGTTCCAATGGTGGTCCGCCAGATCCGTCGAGCATGTGGTCATGACATTCGATCAAATTGAACAGACTACCTCTGTGGTTACGAGACATTATTATGGACAGGGGTGTAACACTCACGTTATGAAAATTGCAACGCAAGAGTGTTTATGTGGCAAATGGAATCAATTTGGAATACTATGCTCTCATGCTCAAAAGGTATGCACTGCATATAGGCTTAACGCTGCATCAATGATTAAGAAATATTATGCTTTAATGGCTTACCGAATGACATATTCTGAATCTTTTCAACCGATATGGCGGAAGACTATTGGGATATTCCCAATTTTCAATTGGTCCACGATGATACTTTTCGTACATCAACTCGTCCGGGTCCACGCCAAAGTACCCGAATACCTAATGAAATGGATTCGGCACAAGCTCGTGCACGATAACAAATTCGTAGTCAATCCCGACGAAACAAAGGTCCTTCAAGCCAAAGTAATGTCCAAAGGCAGGGTCGTAGACGACAAAATAATATACCAAATACTTGAATACACATTTTTATGTAATTTTTTAGTGTATTATTTTTAATTCTAAATTTTTATAATCATAATTGTTTAAATTATCATAAAGTCAATTTTTTTTTGTAATGAATAATCATAATTAGCTTGAAATAATAAAATAAGATTTAATTAGTAAATCTTATTAAATATATTAACAATTAATATAATTATATATTAAATATAATATAAAAATGAATTAAAAATTAAAAAAAAAAGGGGTTGCTCCCCCGGGCAGCGACCGCTGGTCGCTGGCCCAGCGGGTGACCGCCGGTCGCCGACTGGGCTGGCGACCCATATAAAAAACTAATTTTTAATAGCCGGTCGCCAGCTACATTTTTGCAAAGTGTACCGCTTTGGCGGTACACGTGCAATTTTTTATTTTTTTTATAATATAATTATAAATAAGCCATCATTTTCTTGGGACATGGAGTAGTTACAATAAAATTTTATATAAAATACATAAATTATACTGAATTATACTTTATTAATTTTAGTAAAATTTAATTATAACTAAAAATAGAGGATAAATACACTACAAAAGAATGATTTTACTGGGATGAAAATTTGGAACGACCAATAGTGGTCACAAAATCTATCCCAGATATCCGACGATTTTGTAACAAATTTTACTAATTTCTGAAGAATTTCTTTGATAGATGAAGGAATTGCACAATCCATCAGAGAAAAAAAAAAAAAAAAACAATTGTCGCAAATTCCACCAAAAAACAGGACGTAAAAATATGTTCGTCACTAATCGTCGGAAAGTTTGTCGGATTTTTTTTGAACCTTGGGACATAATTTCCAACGGCCGACGAAATTTTCTTTGGAACTTCTGACTACTCGATAATTTTTTGCGATGATAAGGCACGAGAAAGAAGTTAGTTTTTATTTTTTTAAAAAAATTAAGTAAAATATATGTAATTTTTCAAAATTTAAAAATAATAAAAATATGGTTGATGCTCCCTCAAACTTTTACTCTATGATCCCAAGAGCAAGGAGGTGAGACCTCAACTAAACAACCTAGCAGGCAAAGCCCATTCTGCCCAAGGAGCAAGGATTGTAGCTCATAGGGCTATATTCTGTCCACTAACCTAGTAAACCCAGGAAAGAAGCCAAACACAACAAGCCTAGTTAGCGTATAACAGGAATTCCACCTCATATATGTGATTGACATGTGAGGACACATCACATTGAAATATCTTCAATAAATTTCCAAAGACCCATCTGGAGTTCACGTTGGTCAACAAGTAACTGATTCCTGGAAAAGGTGGTAGACATGACAAGATTTAGTAAAACAATTTCTTTTCAGTCAATTTTTCCAAATCCTATGCGATTTTTTTGAGGAGATAGCTGACTCTTGTAGTTTCCTAATGGTAAACTGCACTCAGTAACAACCATCTGAATCTGGCTCCACGAGCGTCTATAAAATGGCTCTTTGTACAGTCATTTGTCAAGTTGGGACGGGTTTTGGCAGATTCTTTTTGTTTGAGACGGATAACAAAAATTACGTCATTTTGTTTTTCAAAAATAATTATAAAATAACTTGCGTCGTCTTTTGGGACTGGTTTTCAAACTGACGTTAAAATGATGTTTTTTATGTTAAGTTTCTG
Organism: Sesamum alatum; assembly: GCA_034509735.1. Taxonomy (NCBI): domain Eukaryota; kingdom Viridiplantae; phylum Streptophyta; class Magnoliopsida; order Lamiales; family Pedaliaceae; genus Sesamum; species Sesamum alatum. Next base: position 34,850,241 of record JACGWO010000006.1, read on the forward strand.
TGGGGTACAAACAACGTCTTTTTTAGTACCAAGGGACGTTGTGTTATTACATTTGCAACGGACTTTATTGCGAATTTATATTCTTTAGTACACATTGAGATGATTTATTATATTACAAGAAAATGACTTAATAGTGAAAAAAAAATTGTGCTGAAATCAGTGTCAAACTAATTAGCAAGTAAATTCTCATAGCTAATTTACACTATTTAATATATATTTTAAATAGTTTGTTGCTAAATTTGTTAACAAGTAAATTTCTCATTGCTAAATTCATGAGCAAGTATTTTTTTTTGCATTAACTAATGTAGTTTAGCAACGAGAATTTTACTTGCTAATTAACTCGACGTCGATTTTTTTGGGTTAAATACACTTTGCCCCTTGAATTTTCTCTGATATAACAATTATCCCCCTAAACTATTACATATAACACTAACCCCCCTGGTTGGACAAAATTGCCCCTAATGCTTTGAATAATTATATTATTCTCAATATATTTTAGTATTTTGCATATTAAATCATCACCAAATTATTTTCTAACTATTTTTTTCAAGGTGAAGAATTTAAATTAAAATGGTGTAATAAGTTCATATACATAATAAATACAGAACAAATATAGTAACCCAACAAAAAAATCTTTTACATGAATTTTTTTTGTATATTTATTGTACTCATTCATTACTTAACTTAATTTTTTTTGTGTATTTATTTTACATTTTGAACTATTTTACAATAAATACACAAAAAAAATTTCATGTAATTTTTTTTATTAATTTGGTAATAGTTAAGTTATTAACTATTTACTTTATTAGATATGAATAAGTAATTACATATTCATTTTCTAAACATATTTTCTTTAAACTATATGATAAAATATATTTATTAATCTTTATTCTTAAAAGTGTTTAAATTTTGGTTAAGCATATATATTGTCAATTTCTTTTCAAAAGTATATATTAGTTGTTGAATTATTATATTTGTTGTGTATCTATCATATATATTCACTTATTACACCACTTTTAATTTAAATTCTTCACTTATTAATTTTTTTTAGTTAAAAAATAATTTGGTGATGATTTAATCTGTAAAATACTAAAATATATAAAAATAATATAATTATTCAAGGCTTGAGGGGCAATTTTGTCCAACCAGGAGGGTAAATGTTACATTTGATAGTTTAAGGGGATAAATGTTGCGTCAATTTCCTTGTAGCTATTGAACTCTTTTTTTTTTTTTTTTTTTTTTTTGGGGGGGGGGGGGGGGGGGGGAGTGTATTTAACTCTTTTTTTTTTTTTGTAGCTATTGAACAATTTCCTTGTAGTATTATATGGAATTTCTGTGATTTATTGTTCAGAATTCTGTGTTTCCAGTTGTTGTTTATGTTGAGACTTGAGATGGTTTAGTACAGATTGAGATGATTTTAGGCTGTTTAATTTTCGCAAATTAGTTGGAAATTTTTGAAAATTTGTATGTAAATTTGGATGTTCGCATTAGCATGATTTAGTACACATTGGGGAACTTTCTGAATTTTTTTAAAATATGTACGTATTTTTCTGAAATTGTCTAAGTTTTTGGTGAATTTTCTGAATTATTTGAATTTTTATTGGAAAATATTAGGAATTTCATAACATTATTCCACAGGAGTCGCAGTTCGGCAGACCGCTAAAGAAGATTGAGCTTTTCTTCAAATACTATAAGAAGAAGGCAGACGGCAACTAGAGTGGGTCAACAACAACTACAAGAAGCAGGTGGCGGTAAGTACATTAAAATAAAAATAATTTAATTAATTATTTATTTTTTTACTAATTTATTTTTTCTTATTTCAAGAGATCATCTAGAAGCTATTGGAGGACCAGACTGCCTAGGCACATGGGCACGAGGAGGCCGCTTTAAATTAAGATTTTTTATTCAATTTATATTTTTGTACAATTTTTTAAATTAAATATATATATTTTTATTAATTTTGTTTTTAATTTAATTGCAGTCCAATTTATTTGATAATTCAACTTATAAAAATTAAAAATAATTGAAACCATGAATTTAAATAGAAATAATTAATAATTAAATAACATAATTTATATAATCAAAAATGAAATAAAGTTAATTTTTTGAAAAAATTCAAATATAACCTTTGCAGGGGACATGGTCGCAAAAATAAAACAATAAAAACAAATTCGCTGGAAAATTACCAAACTGATGCAACAGTCGTCCAAATTGCGACAAGATGGATGTCACAAAGCCCGTCTGAAAACCGTGACGTCCCAAAACTTTTCAACGCATGTCATTGCAAATTCCATTTTAAAATTGTTCCGTCTAGGGGTGTTTTCTGACGGGCATCCATCTCAAACCTTTGGACGATTTTGAGACGAACATTGTTGCAAAATATTTTGATTTTTTTAGTCAAATTCCATCCCAATGGAAAGCCATTGCAAATTTATTCAACAATTATTTATCTAAACCGAAATCCATAAGGAAGGATAGGATACAATAAGCCATATGACAACATTTTGCCACGGTCAATTCCATCCGTCTCTAGTCTGTTGCAAATTTCAAATGGAAATTTTTTCCTATTCCAAATTTTTTCCAACACCATGAGCAACGACCGGAAGTTGCCCGTAGCAAACCCCCGTCTCAAAAAATAACTCCTCGTTTGCAAAAGTCTGTCCCAAAAATCCATTTTCTTTTTTGTAGTGTTGAAGTACTCCTCAATGTGCTTTCAATTTTTGGTTCGAAAGTGTCAAATCTATTGTAACCAATCATCGTGTGAACTTGTTTGGATAATTCAACACCACAAAAAATTTCAAATTTTTGAAATTTTATTTTGAGATATTTTGTCACATGGTGACGGATTCTAAATTTATATATAGTGTGAAGTCATTTGAAATCCTTTAAATTCATTTGTCAAATTTAAATCATTCCATACCAAATATAACCTAAAACTATATCTGGATTGATGAATTTTAAAGTTATAAATCTCAAATTCTCAATAACAATTTTTTAGATATATTTGGATAATTTTAAATTATTTTTTCTTAAATCTTTCAATTTAAGGTTTCGTCTAAGGGAAAATAACATTTTTGGTCCCATAAGTTAGGCATGTTTCACTTTTGGTCCCATTCGTTACGGGATTGGTATTTTTGGTCCTGTAACTTATGAAAATTCGCACTTTTAGTCCTCATCCACTTTTTTGTTCGTTTTTTAACTTCGTCAGGCACATGCCTAATACATGGCCGTTAAGTATTTTTTGTTGGAGGGAAAATTGGTGCATTTTTCAACTTGGCAACACCTTGGCGGGGAGGGGGAATATAACTATTTTGAGGGGAATAAACCAATTCTAAAGAAAATTAGGGCAAAGAAAGGAAAATTCTCTCTTCTCTAATAAAAATTGAATTTTTCTTCAAGCAAAAGTTACTTAAAAACCAAACAAAAAAGTGGATGAGGACCAAATATGTAAATTTTTGTAAGTTACGGGACCAAAAGTGCCAATCCCGTAATAAATGGAACCAAAAGTAAAAAGAACCTAACTTATGGCACCAAAAATGCTATTTCCTTTTTCGTCTAATATTAAATCATTTGAATCATTTTATCAAGTTGTTCCATCAAAGACAAATGCAGCATGGCACTTTCCCTTGCAGTTCGGTTCTTATCCTTTTCAATAGTCGCTTCTGATTGGTTAAATTAAACAACACGTGTTGATATACACATTATAAATTGGTTCCCAATAAAATATTTCTAAGGGTTAAATACTTTTTGCAGCCTCTAATTATGTTTAAAATAAAATTTATCCCCCTAAATTATAAAATATAACAAAATATCCCCTCAAGATATGACCCAACTTTTTTAGATGAAAATGCCCTTATTAGTTACACCCCTAAAATATATTTATTACAATTATTCCCGTAAAAAATAATTTGAATCATTAGAAATATTTTATTTAAAATAGACACTACTCAAAATTATGATTTTTATAATTGATATAGTATCTGTATAAACTTTATAAATTTACAATCCTTATATTTTTTTATATAACAGTTCAAACATTTAAATAATTTTTGCTTGTCCTGAATATATATATATATATATATTGAATGTTTTAAAAAAAATAAATTATCAATCCAAGTTTAAATTATTACATCGAACATAAATATATACACACCGTAAAATATGCAAATATATAATATAATTAATCTATAATATTCTTTAATATTTTGAGTAATATATTTTAATTATTCGTATATGTGATTGAATAAAAATTTATAAGTTACACAACATACTTTTTTATAAAATTATATGCATTATGTACATGTGATTGAATAAAAATCTATAAGTTACACAACATACTTTTTTTATAAAATTATATGCATTATGTATTTACACATATTCTCATGTATTTTTTAACACAAATAATTTACTTTGTAAAAAACATTATTGAGATTGTAAATATTTTTTCTATTACATAATTTATAAAAAGCTATAAATTAAATATTATTTTTTATTTAAAGTAGTTCTCGGGGATTTTTTAAAAATAAAACATACTTTAGGAAGTAAAATAAAAAATATAGGGGTAAGTGAGAAGCACATTCTTGTCCTATATATCAATGCGAAATTATTTTCTCTGAGGAGGGGGTGTTCTTACGTCTCATACTTTAGGGGTAAATGCGACTATATGTCAAAAGGGTAAAATGTATTTACCCTAATATTAATTTAGAAATGTCCAATTTAGATATGATGCAATTAAAATAGTGATGGCCATATGTTCAGTCTTTTGTCTCTTTCCTTTATTGTTTTTGTCAAGAATTGGAAGATTTTTGTTGGGTTACATGCTTTTTATTTGTCTAAATTTCCTATAAATAGGGGTGAGGTGCCCTCCTCCTCCCATCAGCAAAAAATATACCAAAATGTGGGTATCCATCTTGCTTACTTCAGTGCTAGTTCTAGTGCTGCACCAAGCATGGGTATTCCTGAACTGGGTTTGGATCCAGCCCAGGAAAATGGAGAAATTCCTGAGGAAACAAGGCCTCAAAGGCAATTCTTACAGGTTTCTCTTCGGAGATGCCGGGGAATCCGCCGCCATGTACGAGGAATCCTACTCCAAACCTATCGACATCAACGGCGATCCCCGCCTTCGTGTCATGCCCTTCATTTACAAGACTTTAAAGACATATGGTGCTCATCTTCTTACAACAACGAGTTTAATATATGTGTCTATATATATGTCTAACCTTAATGGTTACATTATTATTATTGTACAGGTGAAAAGTCGTTCATGTGGGTAGGGCCTAGACCGTGTGTGTTCATCACGGACGTTGAGATGATCAAAACTGTAGTAAACAAGCACACTATTTTTCAAAAGCCTTTCAAGGCATCCAATCCGATAGTGAGGAGACAGATTGGGGGACTAGTTCGATATGAAGGTGAAGAGTGGAGCAGAAGCAAAAAGAAGCTCGGCCCACATTTTCATTTGGAGAAACTCAAGGTGAGTTTTAGGGGAAATTCTAGTTCGGACTCGGTTCAGTTATACTTGAACCAATTATATAGTAAGTGCAATATATTACCTCCTTCAATTTATTAAAAAATGGCAAAATTAATGCATGCACCCTTCATCCAGGTTGTGTGCTTCACGTACCTTGAGTGTAATTTTGCTTAATTTTCTTTTCTATAAAATAACTATTATAACCACTACAAGAAAATAGGTTAATAGCAATGAAAAAATCTGTTGCTGAAATCAGCGTCGAACTAATTAGCAAGTAAAATTTTTATGCTAAATTCATTAGCAAGTAAATTTCTTGTATTAAATAATGCATTACCAAAAAAAAATTTGCTTGTTAATTAGCTCGACGCTGGTTTTATTTCGTTGCTATTTAGCGTTTTTCTTGTTGTGAACCCTAATCATAGACCGTTGGATCTTATTTTGTATATGCATATCAATGTTTCAGATCTAATAAATAAATGAATAGTATACATCTTTTTTGATATAGATCAACGTATGATTTACATTTGATATACAAATTAATGGCTCACATCCATTTAAGTTAGATCAAAGAGTCAAATTTTTTTATGTTACAAAATAAATTTATACAGTAAATAATATATAAATATATACATACCCAAATTTATACAGCATAGTTTTTTTTATGTTACATATAAAATAAAATTTCAACCATTGATTTGGAAAGATAAGATCTTGATCATAGATTTAAGTAATATTTGATCTGGGCTGTAGATTATTAAAGATAAAATATGAACGATCAATTTTACATCAGATAAGATCCACAATAGTACTGAAATGAAAAAAAAAAAAGGAAAAACCGATGAAGGAGGTATTTTGCACTTTTTGTAAATAATGAAGGAGGTAAATTGATGTTTTATTTTTTACAAGGGTCTATTTGCCTATTTCTGGGAAAATTGCAATTTTCGTCCTGTAAATTAGGGGGGTGGCAATTTTGGTCTTGTACAAATTAATTTTTGTAATTTAATTCTGTAACTTTAAAAATTTGGCAACTTTGATCCTTTTATGACGGAAAATGCATGTGCTGGGTGGGTACAAGACCTTGACAATTGGGGCTTTCCGGCGAGATGGGACCAAAATTGCCAAATTTTAGAAGTTATAAGACTAAATTGTGAAAATCAATTCGTACAAGACCAAAATTATCAACCCCCTATGTTATAGGATGAAAATTGCAATTTCCCCCCCAAAAATTATGGGGTGTGTTCAGAGAAGCGCTAAACAAATAGACAACAAAAACTTATATGGTTTGTTGAAAATTTCACTATTTTTTATTCATGAAGAATATAAATTAAAAATATTTCAATTGAAAAATTAGAGCCTTATAAATATATTTTTCAAGCTTCGCAGGTAACATGCCCCCATCAAAGGGTTTGGCAATATAGTGCTGAACAAGTAGACTATAAAAATATTATTTTTTTTTTTACTAAACATCCACCTACTTTTTACCCCTTAGAGCAAATAAATAAATAAAGTATATAATTAAAAAAATTAGAGCCATAAAAATATGATTTCCAAACCCGATAGATCAACGTGTCTCTAGCTAGCATAGGGTGTGTTGAGGGCAGTGTTGAACAAATTGACTAAAAAATAGAAAAATCGCAATATTCATCCTGTAACTTAGGGTTGGCAATTTTAGCCCAGCACGAATTGATTTTTGCAAGTTAGTCCTATAACTTTAAAGTTGGCAATTTTGGTCCAGCCAGAAAAATGCATGTGCCGAGCGCATGACCTTTAAAATTGGGCTTTCCGGCCAAATGGGACTAGAATTGCCAAACTTTCAAAGTTACAAACTAAATCGCGAAAATTAATTCGTGCAGGACCAAAATTGCAACCCCCCAAAGTTACAGAACGAAAAATTACAATTTTTCTTCTATTTTCTGTATCACATGTAGGTAAATTGCAATTTGCCCTTAAATTATATCATATTAGTAGAGTTGCTACAGATATTGTACAACAAAAAAATAAGTATTTACATCTCGATATCGAAATTTCAAACAAAAACAACTGACAATCATCATAAATTCATTCCTACAACCCGTCGATGTTTTCTTAAGATCACCCATACCAGATCTTGCTCTAATTGTTGTACAAACTCACACACACGCCCTCTGCTCGTGTTGGTGGATTACTACCAACGCAATTCACTTTTCATTAAAATTCTTACACTTTATGATTCTTGTGCATTACAGAACATGGTGTCCACTTTTCAAACCTCTTGTGAGAAAATTCTAGATGAATGGAGCAGGATAGTCCCAAAGGACGGGTCTCCTACTGAGTTGGATGTTTACCCTTATCTCCCAGACTTTTCAGCTGCTGTAGTATCAAACGCATTATTCGACATTCCTTTCACTCCAGCAGTGAAAAAGGTTTTTCATCTCATACATGAGCTCACATTTATTGCGAATCACGCCCAGCCTTTCAGCGTTCCTGGAGAGCAGTAAGTTCCAGTACTCAATTCAGAAACGTAAAATATTATTTATTATATACACGTTGAGATAACGTACCACAACATCTAGTATAATGAAATATGGCAAAATTACATTTCTGGTACTGTAGCTATAGGTTGTTAGCACTTTTGGTCTTAAAACTTTCTCCATTTACACATTTAGTTTTTTTTTTATTTGACAAATTTAGTGATGTGTTGACAATTTTGGTCCCCTTTAGAATGGAGTAGATATCATTTTTGGTCCTATAACTATATGCTATCAGGACTAAATTTATCAACACAGGATCAAATTTGAGACATGCGAGACTAAATTCGTTAAAAAAAGGACTAAATGTGTAAACAGAGTAAGTTTGAGGACTCAAAGTGCTGACGACCTAAAGTTACAGGACTAAAAATATAATTTTGCCGTGAAATATTACAAAAAGAGAGAAACAAATGGGGAATTGAATGCCAAAGAACATAAATAAACAAACATAGACTAAATTATCACCATATATATATATATATATTTATAGTTTAAAATGCATGAGCTTAGCTTATACTTTTTTAATATGGGACAATGAATGATGCGCATTTATCTAACAATTTGTTATTAATCTGTTGTGAAATTATTGTTATTTGTTTACTCTGTGACTTTAGGTACTTGCCAACCTGGAGATACAGGAGGGCAAACGCAATTGAAAATGAATTGACAGACACGTTCACAAATATGATGATGGAAAGGTTGGAGAGGATCAAGAGGGGAGAAGTGAAAGGTGAACCCATATTACACGACACATTGTTGGATGAACTAAATCAAATAGACATTAAAGACAAAAATGGTCGTGCCAAGGTCATTGCTGAACTTGTCCAACATTGCAAGGTGTTTTTCTTGGCTGGCCATGAGACCACTGCCAATCTCATCGGTTGGACCATACTTATGCTTTCCATTCACCATAAGTGGCAATCTCTTGCTAGAGAAGAGGCTGTCAAAGTTCTTGGCGACGTCGATAAGATCACCGATGATCACTTGGAGGACCTAAAAATTGTAAGTATAAGGTTTAATTCATTTAGACATTCATCGTCATGATCAGGCCGTTCTTTATTTATTTATAGGGAAAAATGCAATTTTGGTCTAATTTCTTAAGGGTAGTGGCACTTTTGGTCCAGATCCATTTCAAAATAGCGATTCAGGACTGTAATTTCTAGAAAGTGGCAGTTTAAGTTGAAAAGGCCTTAATTTGGTCGGAATCTCTCAGATGTGTCGCACGTGACCAATAATTTTTGGGAATCTTCCACCTGTCTGACGACCATTTGAAACGTAGGCAAAGTTGGCCGGAATAGTGAAATTTTTTCCAATTTTTAAGGTCACGTGTGGCCCATGTGAGGCATTCTGGCCAAATTAGGGTTACCGGACAGGTGGAAAATCTCCAAATTTTATTGGTCATGTGCGGAAAATGTGACATATTCCGACCAAATTAGGGTTTTTTCGACTTAAACTGTCACCTTTAAGAAATTACAGTCCTGAATCGATATTTTGGAATGGGCCTGGACCACAAGTGCCACAAACCCTGAAATTTGGACCAAAATTGCATTTTTCCTTATTTACATGAATCCGCTATGAATTAAAATATCAAATATTGATCTTTTTTCCATTTCGCTGCAGATAAATATGATTGTACACGAGGTGTTGCGTTTATATCCACCATCAATTGAACTCACTAGAATAGTCGAAGAAGACACAACCTTGGGTGAACTCACTCTAAAAAAGGGCACAATGTTGCAGTTGCTTGCAATTCAGCTACACCTGGACCCTAAAATTTGGGGGGACGACGTTATGGAGTTCAAGCCGGATAGGTTTGCCCAAGGAGTGCTGAAAGCAGCTAATGGGCATGCGGCGTTCGTGCCCTTCGGCGGGGGCGTCCGCATATGCCTAGGGGCGACCATGGCATTGCGGGAAGCCAAATTGTTTATTGCATTGTTTCTACTCAAGTTCTCCTTTGATCTTTCACCGAACTACAAGCATGCGCCTATTGTTCTACTAAGCATGCAACCAGAGTACGGACTTCCTCTCATCCTGCGCAAGCTGGTCTAGAAATTAATGTTGGATCATTTTCGATGAAGAGTTTGTAAGTAATTAATCTATATATAGACTGCATGCGGTACTATACATTGTGAGATAAATGTATGGGTGTCGTGTCCCTTAGGGGACATCCCAATGGTTTGAGATTCAATATTTCATTGTGGAGATATTGGGTTTAAAATCCATTGGGAGAGTGTGTGAGTGGGTGCTTGCGTGCAAAAAAAAAAAAAAAAATGTATGAGTGTCATCTTTCAGCTGTGATTCTATAAAATCAAAAGTGCGTGCGTTATTGTATGTGAGATAAATGTATGGGTGTCTGTCTTTCTGTTATTCTAATAAAATTTTATATAGTAGTTATTATTAGTACTTGTTTGGAAGTGTAGCTTCAATATGTACCAGCAGGAGTGTAATTTCTAATTAAGTGTAACAAACTATATGGGAAAAATGTAATTTACTCCCTGTGTTAAGGGGAATGAGCAATTTATCCTTTTGTGAAAAAAAAAAAGTAATTTACCCTCTGTGTTTTTGTAATGGAGCAAAACATCTCTATATGACAAGTGGTGTACAACACGCGCCTTAAGTGCATTTGTACATGTTTTTTACTGTTAAAAATATTATACTACATATATATATATATATTAAATATATTATATATTAGTATATATAATAAAATGTATTCCACCTTCTTCTTCTTCTCCACTGCCGTCCCCTTCGCTAGATTGCGGCCGCCTCCTTCTCCCCTTTCCATTCCTACGCCCACCCCCTCCCCAGACCTCACCGTCGCTGCTCCCCCTCGCCTGATCTCGCCGCCGCCGCACCCCTTCCCAGATCTCGCGCTGCCCACACCCTCGCCAAAGCTCGCTGCCGCCGCACGCCACCCTTGCCAGACCTCGTCGCCACCCCACCCCCTCCCCGTGGCTCTCTGCCGCCGCACCTTCCCCTTCGTAGCTCTCCGCCGCCGCACCTTCCCCTTCCTCCCCAACTCGCCACCGGTCACTACCCTTCTCTCTCTCTCTATATATAATATATATATATATTTAGTTTATTATTATATAAGTGTGTATATATATATATATATATTCAAACTTAATTATATATAATATATAATTTTAATTATTATTTCTTTAAATCTAAACCGTCGATTCAAATGACATAAAGTCTACATGGTTGATTTATTAGCTAAAATTTGAACCTTAGATTGACAAGATCCAGGTTTATAAATAAGGGCATAAATATTATTCTAAATTTTGAATTTAAAAAATTGAAAAAAAAAAAAAATACACGTGTGTTATTCACGAAACGCATCAGGGAGGTTTGCTCTATTTTTGAAAACATACGGGGGTAAATTGCTATTTTCTCACAGGGGGTAAATTGCTATTTTTTGTCACAGGGGGTAAATTGCTCATTTCCCTTAACAGAGGGGGGGTAAATTGCATTTAACCCCAAATTAAAAGATTATATATATATATATATATATTCCTTGTCCTGATCTTGTAGTATCTTTTACTCCATTTAATATATACATACCACGTGTATAAAGATGATAAATAAAAATGAAAATATTTTATAGGGTTAAAATGTATTTTTGGTACTGTAATTTAGGTCATTTGCCGTTTTCATCCTTTAACTTTATAGGGTAGCATTTTCGTCTTGCATCTTTTTTATTTTCACAATTTCAGTCCTTTTGTTCGTTGGAGTTCACCTCCACCGGCGAGAAGTGTGAACCTCAACGAAAAAAGGACTGAAATCATGAAAATTAAAAACATGCGGGACCAAAATACTATTCTAGAAAGTTAAAAAATGAAAATACTAATAGAAATGGGCCAATAGGAACAATCCCCAATTTTAATATACATGGGTTGTTACTCTAATTAATATACATGACACGTGTATAAAGATGACGCCATATATTTTCAGGGCAAATTGCAGTTTACCCTCCTGTGTTAGCAAAAAATGGCGAAACACTGTCATGTGAAAAATAAATTAGTATTTACCCCCCTTTGCTTTTTAATAAAGGGCGAAATGCCCCCTTAGGTCATGCGATGTGCAACACGCGTTGTATCTGTGATTTTGCTAAAAATTTTATTATAAAATGACTTTCATGCTCTAAATGTGGACCATTAGATCCTGTTTCATATATATATATATATATATATATATATTAATGACTGAGATTTGATAATCAAATAATGGCCTACATCTATCCTGATTTAGATCAACAGTCTATATTAATGTGCAAATAGATGGCTCAAATTTATTTCAATTAAATCAATGGCTCGCATGTATACAATATATTAAAATAAAATTTATAACAATAAAAATATTTTTTTACAATATAACTAAATATAAATTATACATATACATACAAATATATACAATACATACATATAATATTAACAAAAGAATCAAAAACTACACCCAAAAAAATTGAATGGGCGGTGGTGAGGATGGGTTGATGCGGCCGTAGGGGTGGGGACGAGGAAGGGGTTGCCGCGGTATTAGGCGGTGGTGAGGAAGGGCTGACGGCTCAGAGGAGGGGAGAAGCGGGGGGAGGCACGCTGGAGGGGTGCAGCGGTGATGGAGGCGAAGCGCGCGGCGGGGGAGGCTACAGCACCGACGACGGGGGAGGGAAGCAATTGTCTGGTTATGCATATATATATATTATATCTGTATAAAGATTATACCTATATATATTGTATAGATCTGTATAAATATATACATAATACATATATTATATTTATAAAAAATATATTTATACTTTTTGTATATAATTATATAAGTAAAATTAAATTTGGATCATTTATATATAAAGATAAGATCCAACGGTCGATAATAAAGATACAAATAAAGAAAATGAAAAAAATAAAAAGAAAATGGTGCGTGTGTTACATCACTTGCGTGAAAAGGTATTTTGCTCATTTTTTTTGCACACACCCACTCACACACACTCCCAATGAATTTTGAACCCAATATCTCCACAATGAAATATTGAATCTCAAATCATTGGGATGTCCCCTAGGGACACGACACTCATACATTTATCTCACAATATATAGTACTGCATGCAGTCTATATATAGATTAATTACTTACAAATTCTTCATCGAAAATGATCCGACATTAATTTCTAGACCAGCTTGCGTAGGATGAGAGGAAGTCCGTATTTTGGTTGCATGCTTAGTAGAGCAATAGGCGCATGCTTGTAGTTCGATGAAAGATCAAAGGAGAACTTCAGTAGAAACAATGCGATAAACAATTTGGCTTCCAGCAGTGCCATGGTCGCCGCTGGGCATATGCGGACGCCCCCGCCAAAGGGCATGAAGCCCGCATGGCCGTTAGCTGCTTTCAGCACTCCTTGGGCAAACCTATCTGGCTTGAACTCCAAAACGTCGTCCCCCCAAATTTTAGGGTTCCGGTGTAGCTGAATTGAAAGCAACTGCAACATTGTGCCCTTTTTTAGAGTGAGTTCTCCCAAGGTTGTGTCTTCTTCGACTATTCTAGAGAGTTCAATCGATGGTGGATATAAACGCAACACCTCGTGTACAATCATATTTATCTGCAGTGAAATGGAAAAAAGATTAATATTTGATATTTTAATTCATAGCGGATTCATATAAATAAGGAAAAAAATGTAATTTTGATCCAGATTCTCATGGTTTGTGGCACTTGTGGTCCAGACCCATTCCAAAACATCGATACAGGATTGTAATTTCTAAAAAGTGGCAATTTAAGTCCAAAAAGTCCTAATTTGGCTGGAATGTCTCACATTTTCCGCACATGACCAAATAAATTTGGAGATTTTTCCACCTGTCCGGTAACCCTAATTTGGCTGGAATGCCTCACATGGGCCGCACGCGACCTTAAAAATTTGAAAATTGTTCACTATTCCGGCCAACTTTGCCTACGTATGAAATGGTTGTCTGACAGGTGGAAATTCCCAAAAATTATTGGTCAGGTGCGACACATCTGAGAGATTCCGACCAAATTAAGGCTTTTTCAACTTAAATTGTCCCTTTCTAGAAATTACAGTCCTGAATTGCTATTTTGGAATGGGCCTGGACCAAAAGTGCCACCACCCTTAAGAAATTAGACCAAAATTGTATTTTTCCCTATAAATAAATAAAGAACGGCCTGATCATGACGATGAATGTCTAAATGAATTAAACCTTATACTTACAATTTTTAGGTCCTCCAAGTGATCATCGGTGATCTTATCGACATCGCCAAGAACTTTGACAGCCTCTTCTCTAGCAAGAGATTGCCACTTATGGTGAATGGAAAGCATAAGCATGGTCCAACCGATGAGATTGGCAGTGGTCTCATGGCCAGACAAGAAAAACACCTTGCAATGTTGGATAACTTCAGCAATGACCTTCGCACGACCATGTTTGTCTTTAATGTCTATTTGATTTAGTTCATCCAACAATGTGTCGTATAATATGGGTTCACCTTTCACTTCTCCCCTCTTGATCCTCTCTAACCTTTCCATCATCATATTTGTGAATGTGTCTGTCAATTCATTTTCAATTGCGTTTGCCCTCTTGTATCTCCAGGTTGGCAAGTACCTAAATTCACAAAGTAAACACATAACAATGTTGGGAATGACTAACTTTTCTTTCTCTCCCTTTTCTTGTCCCACATTGCTTTGACAACCCACCTTTGTCTAACATATATTCATCTTTCCACTTAGTCCTTGGATAAGAACTGTGAGTAGGTGGATTTTGGAGGAATTGCCACACGCGCGCGCCCGCCCCGTCCCGTCCCGTCCCGGTCTGGGCAGGGCTGGGCTGGGCCGCGCGCGTGACACATATCTTTTTGGAGAAAATTCATTATTTTCCTTCAGATTTTGATTTGAATAGGTCAATTGACCAAGTCTTTAGAAGTTGAGAAAATCATGCCACATATCCGATTTTTTGCTGCATGGTTGAGAATTCGTGTTGCTGAAATTTCTCAACCCACTCACACTTTCACTCCTATAAATAGCAGCTCATTTGCTGCTTTGAACACACGAAAAAAACCGAGTGTTTTCCTCCCCTTCTTCTCTCAGTTCTTCTTCTTCCTTTCTTGAGTGTTCTTCATTGAGTTGTTCCATACTCTCTACCACGAGTGCACGTGTTAGAGGGTCTTGCTGTGTGAACCTTGGGGAGCGATCGGAATATCCTATTAGCACCTCGGTAAAACCGAAATTTCGCTTTCAAGGCAGTGGTTTTCCCACGACACAGCTTCATTTTTCCAACAAATTGAAAGCGAAAATATACACTTCCTGCTCAAATGGCTGTTCCCGTGTCAAAAACACTACCAGATCTATCCAAACTGGAGCCGCTCGATGGGAGTAATTACAGACGTTGGTCTCAGAAGTTGCTCATCTTCTTCGAACAATTGGAGGTAGACTATGTGCTGTTCACAGATCCCCCCGTACCAGCAGAAACCTCCACAGTCACCATAATTCCTCTCGCCATCGAAAGAGCCAAAATATCTGAAGATGATGCCAAACTCAAATACGATAGAGACAACAAAACGGTGAGAGGACATCTACTGAACCATATGAATAACTCATTATTTGACTTATTCGTCAACCACAAAAGTGCAAAACACATTTGGAGCACCCTCGAGACACGATATGGAGGCGACGATGCCGGCAGGAAAAAATACGTCGTTGGTAAGTGGCTGCAGTTCCAAATGGTGGATGAGAAACCAATAGTGGACCAAGTCCATCAGTATGAAAACCTAGTGGCGGACGTACTAAGTGAAGGCATGCAGATGTGCGAGATACTACAAGCAAACGTGCTGCTTGAAAAATTTCCTCCTACTTGGAGTGAATACCGTAATCACTTGAAACACAAGAAAAAAGACCTAACCCTCCAGGAGCGAATCAGTCACATGAGAACAGAGGAAGCCAACCGTTTGAAAGATAAGGAAACTTCTAACCCTTCCCTTTCAGTTAAAGCTAACTTGGTTGAATCTTCTGCCTCTAGAGACAGGTTCCATCAAAACAAAGGAAAAAAGTTCCAGAAAAGCAATCAGCACAAGGTGTCCAAAGGAACTGATGGCAAAATCCAAAAAGGGAAACAATTGTGCTATTGCTGTGGGAAGCCCGGACACAAAGCCTACCAGTGCTACCAAAGAAAAGACCAACAAAAGCAAAACCACAAGCCAACCAATCATGCTGCTCCACAAGCCAACCTAGCTGAGAAGGATGAGATCATAGCTGCAGTAGTAGTAGAGGCGAATCTAGTGGAAAACAAAGAAGACTGGATATTGGACACCATCGCATCTAGGCACTTTTGTTCCAACAAAGCTCTATTCCATGAATTACTTGATGCAACAGACGGCGAGTGTGTCTTCATGGGGAATTCTGCCACAGCCGGAGTCTTGGGTAAAGGAAAGGTTTTTCTGAAACTTACATCTGGTAAAACTTTGGCTTTGAACGATGTGCTATATGTGCCTTCCTTGCGTAGAAATCTCATTTCCGGTAGCTTATTGAACAAAGCAGGTTTGAAAATTGTCTTAGAATCTGATAAGGCAATAATCACTAAAAATAGTGAATTCGTAGGGAAAGGGTACTTATCAGATGGTCTCTTTGTTCTGAACACTGTTCCCACTTTGCTTAATGAAGTATCTTCCAATTCTGCTTATTTGGTGGAGTCTTATGACGTGTGGCATGGTAGACTAGGACATATTAACTTTGCTTCTATTAAAAGGTTGAAAAGCATGAATCTTATCAATGTTTTTGATTCTAATAAATGCTCTAAATGCTCAGTTTGCGTAGAGGCTAAACTTGTTAAAAAACCTTTTAAACCTGTAACATCTAGAAGCACGGAACTTCTTGAATTGATTCATTCGGATTTGGCGGATTTCAAAAAACTCTTTAAGCAAAGGTGGTAAAAATATTATATATCTTTCATTGATGATTTTTCGAGATACACCAAAATTTATTTGCTAAAAACAAAAGATGAAGCGGCTGAAATGTTTTTAAAATACAAAGCAGAAGTTGAGAATCAACTAGATAAGAAGATTAAAAGACTCAGATCTGATAGAGGTGGAGAGTATAATACCAATCTTTTGAAGGATTTTTGTGAAAAACATGGAATAATCCATGAAACTAGTGCCCCTTATACACCTCAACAAAATGGCATAGCTGAACGGAAAAATAGAACTCTAAAAGAAATGATGAATGCTATCCTTCTAAGCTCTGGTATGCTGGATAATATGTGGGGGGAAGCAGTTCTATCTGCATGCTATGTATTAAATAGAGTCCCACATAAAAGGTTAGATAAAACGCCTTATGAAATGTGGAGAGGTTTTGCCCCTAACTTAGGGTATCTCAAAGTATGGGGGTGCTTGGCTAAAGTAGCATATCCAGACTTCAGAAAAATGAACATAGGATCTAAGACCTTTGATTGTGCATTTATTGGCTACGCCCATAATAGTTCTGCTTACAGATTTATGTGTTTAAGTAATTTTTCTATCTGTGAATCTAGAGATGCTGAGTTCTTTGAACATGTTTTTCCTCTTTGTAAAACTCTCAATAATGATGTAGTTTCACCTAGTGTCAACTTAGAACCTTTGAACACTTCTCTTGTTGAAAATGAACTTAGAAGGAGTAAGAGACAAAAAATTGGAACTAGCTTTGGATCAGATTTCCTAACTGTATTCCTAGCTGAAAACAGTGATAAAATAGATGAACATTTTGTTTCAGCCTTTTTGGTTAATGAAGACCCTAAGACTTACACAGAAGCTATAACTTCTATAGATTCTAATTTTTGGAAAGAAGCTATTAAAAGCGAACTAGACTCCATTATAACAAATCACACTTGGGATCTAGTTGATTTACCTAAAGGGAGTAAGCCCATTAAGTGCAAATGGATCTTCAAAAGGAAAACTAGGACAGATGGGTCTATAGAAAAATACAAAGCTAGATTAGTAGTTGTAGGTTATACACAAAGGAAAGGTATAGATTACTTTGACACCTATTCACCTGTGACGAAAATTGCAACCATTAGAACCTTGATTGCACTATCCGCCATATATGAACTAGTAATTCATCAAATGGATGTAAAAACTGCCTTTTTAAATGGTGACTTAGAAGAAGAAATATATGTGGAACAACCTGAAGGCTTTGTAGTTTCAGGTCAAGAAAATAAAGTGTGCAAACTTCGAAAGTCTCTTTATGGTCTTAAACAGGCTCCCAAACAATGGTATGAGAAGCTAGATCACACTTTGGTAACCAATGGTTATAATGTAAATGCATCAGATACTTGTGTTTATTCAAAATTGTTTGGTTCAGACTGTGTGATTATATGTTTATATGTTGATGACATGCTGATTTTTGGTACTAATCTAGAGGTAGTTAATGAAACTAAGAAGTTCTTGTCTTCACATTTTTGATATGAAAGATTTGGGGGAAGCTGATGTAATTCTTGGTGTTAAAATTAGGAAGTCAGAAAATGGGTTTTTCCTGAGTCAATCACACTACGTAGAAAAGATTCTAAGGAAATTTAACTGTTATGATGAAATGCCTGTTAGAACTCCCTATGATCCAAGCACTTGTTTAAAAAAGAATAATGGTGACAGTGTGTCAAAAACTGAGTATGCCAAAATTATAGGGAGTGTTATGTTTCTTATGAATTATACTAGACCTGACATAGCCTATGCAGTGAGTAGACTAAGTCGTTACACTCATAACCCTAATAGACAACACTGGAATGCCCTTCATCGCCTGTTAAGATACCTAAAAGGTACAATGGACCTGTGTTTGCATTTTAATAAATTTCCTGCAGTGTTAGAAGGATTTTGTGACGCAAACTGGGTTACCGATAACGATGAAGTAAGTTCAACTAGTGGTTATGTTTTTACTTTGGGGGGTGGAGCTATCTCTTGGAAATCATCTAAACAAACCTGCATTGCACGCTCTACCATGGAATCTGAATTTATTGCTCTTGATTTAGCAGGACAAGAAGCTGAGTGGCTGAGAAATCTGTTGAGAGATGTGCCACTGTGGGGGTCATCTGTACCAGTCTCTCTGCACTGCGATTCTCAAGCCGCTATTGGGATTGCCAAAAGTTATGCGTACAATGGCAAAAGAAGACATATACGCATCCAACATGGTGCAGTGAAAGAGCTCTTGAAGAACGGAGTAATCTCCCTGGATTATGTGAGGTCCGAGAGGAATTTGGCAGATCCTCTCACAAAAGGACTAACCAGGAGAGTTGTGTTTGAGACTTCAAGAGCAATGGGGCTTAAAGCTCCAGAGTGATGTATTATGGTTAATAACCATATGAGATCCATAGCCCAGTATGTTGGGTGGTCCTAACAAGGACTTGATGGATGATCCTGATCAAATGGGTCAGGAAGATAACTTCATAGCTCAGTGGTTGAGTGGTCTATAAAAATATGGACTTGATGAAGCTATCTAGATGAGTGTGAAGGTGGGGCCGCCTTCTATGAAAGGAAAGGAGTTCTTTCTAGAGCACTCATCAGAAACTCAAGGTATTAAGCGCAGGGCCACAAAAGCGCTAGGGTCTATATCGCGGAACAACTCAATAAGGGAGTAATACGTGTTGTGACGATCCTGGCTTCAGCTATCGAAAGTTCAAGATGTATATCACTTTCGTTTAGCTGAGCTGTAGCCTCACCTCACTATGCATTAATTCAAATCGAAAGATATTAATGCTTAAGTATATTTCTCCCTTCACTCATAATTATTCCTTTCTCAAAACATCCGAGTTAGTCATTCGTGGGGGAATGTTGGGAATGACTAACTTTTCTTTCTCTCCCTTTCCTTGTCCCACATTGCTTTGACAACCCACCTTTGTCTAACATATATTCATCTTTCCACTTAGTCCTTGGATAAGAACTGTGAGTAGGTGGATTTTGGAGGAATTGCCACACGCGCGCGCCCGCCCCGTCCCGTCCCGGTCCGGGCAGGGCTGGGCTGGGCCGCGCGCGTGACACATATCTTTTTGGAGAAAATTCATTATTTTCCTTCAGATTTTGATTTGAATAGGTCAATTGACCAAGTCTTTAGAAGTTGAGAAAATCATGCCACATATCCGATTTTTTGCTGCATGGTTGAGAATTCGTGTTGCTGAAATTTCTCAACCCACTCACACTTTCACTCCTATAAATAGCAGCTCATTTGCTGCTTTGAACACACGAAAAAAACCGAGTGTTTCCTCCCCTTCTTCTCTCAGTTCTTCTTCTTCTTCCTTTCTTGAGTGTTCTTCATTGAGTTGTTCCATACTCTCTACCACGAGTGCACGTGTTAGAGGGTCTTGCTGTGTGAACCTTGGGGAGCGATCGGAATATCCTATTAGCACCTCGGTAGAACCGAAATTTCTCTTTCAAGGCAGTGGTTTTCCCACGACACAGCTTCATTTTTCCAACAAACAACAATTTCACGACAGACTAATAACAAATTGTTAGACAGACGGGTATCGTTCATTGTCCAATATTGAAAAAGTATAAGCCAAGGTCATGCATTTTAAACTATAAATATATATGGTGATAGTTTAGTCTATGTTTGTTTATTTATGTTCTTTGGCATTGAATTCTGCATTTGTTTCTTTCTCTTTTTTTATTATTTCACAGTAAAATTATATTTTTAGTCTTGTAACTTTAGGTGGTCACCACTTTGAGTCCTTAAACTTACTCTGTTTACACATTTAGTCGTTTTTTTAACGAATTTAGTCACACACGTCTCAAATTTAGTTCTGTGTTGACAAATTTGATTCTGACAGCATATAGTTATAGGACCAAAAATGAGATCTACTCCACTCTAAAGGGGACCAAAATTGTCAACACATGACTAAATTTGTCAAAGGAAGAACTAAATATGTAAATGGAGAAAGTTAGAGGACAAAGTGCTAACGACCTATAGTTATATGACAAAAAATATAATTTTGCCATATTCATTATACTAGATGTAGTGGTATGTTGTCGCTACGTGTATATAATTAATAATTTTTTACGTTTTTGAATTGAGTACTGGAACTTACTGCTCTCCAGGAACGCTGAAAGGCTGAGCGGGATTTGCAATAAATATGAGCTCATGCAGGAGATGAAAAACCTTTTTCACTGTTGGAGTGAAAGGAATGTCGACTAATGCGTTTGATACTACAGCAGCTGAAAAGTCTGGGAGATAAGGGTAAACATCCAACTCAGTGGGAGACCCGTCCCTTGGGACTATCCTGCTCCATTCATCTAGAATTTTCTCACAAGAGGTTTGAAAAGTGGACATCATGTTCTGTAATGCACAAGAATCATAAAAGTGTAAGAATTTTAACGAAAAGTGAGTTGCGCCGGTAGTAATCCACCAACACGAGTAGAGGGCGTGTGTGTGAGTTTGTACAACAGTTAGAGCAAGATCTGGTATGAGTGATCTTAAGAAAACATCGACGGGTTGTAGAATGAATTTATGATGATTGTCGATTGTTTTTGTTTGAAATTTTGATGTCGGATGTAGCTACTTATGTTTTTGTTGTACAATATTTGTAGCAACTCTACTAATATGATATAATTTAAGGGCAAATTGCACTATACCTACATGTGATACAGGAAATAGAGGGAAAATTGTAATTCTCATTCTATAAGGGTGGCAATTTTGATCTTGTACGAATTAATTTTCGGAATTTAGTTTGTAACTCTAAAAATTTGGCAATTTTGGTCCCATTTGGCCAGCGGAAAAGCCCAATTTTAAAGGTCATATGCTCGGGCACATGCGCTTTTCCGATGAAAAAGGACCAAAATTGCCAATTTTCAAAGTTATAGTACTAGATCGCAAAAATCAATTCGTGCTGGACCAAAATTGAATCCTAAGCTACAGGATGAAAATTACAGTTTTTCTATTTTTAGTCCATTTGTTCAACACTGCTCTCGACACATCCATGCTAGAGGCACGTTGATCTATCGGGTTTGAAAATTTATTTTTATGGCTCTAATTTTTTGAATTGTAGACTTTATTAATGTATTTTTTCTAAAGGGTAAAAAATAGGTGAATGTTTAGTAAAAAAATAATATTTTTATAGTATACTTGTTCACCGCTGCAATCGCCAACCCTTTGCTTGGGGCATGTTAACTTGCAAAGCTTGAAAAATAAATTTCAAAGGCTTTAATTTTTCAATTGAAAGGCGCCTTTAATTTATATTCTCTATGAGTAAAAAATAGTAAAATTTTTAGCAAAAAAATAAGTTTTGGTAGTTTATTTGTTTAGCACTTCTCTGAACACACGCACTTCCCTGAACACACCACATGTTTTTTTGGGGGAAAATTGCAATTATCATTCTGTTATATAGGGGGTGATAATTTTGGTCTTGTACAAATTGATTTTCGCAATTTAATCATGTAACTTCTAAAATTTGGCAATTTTGGTCCCATCTCGCCGGAAAGCCCTAATTGTCAAGGTCTTGTCCCCGGCACATGCATTTTTCCGTAAAAAAAGAATCAAAATTGCCAAATTTTTGAAATTACAGGATTAAATTATAAAAATCAATTCGTATAGGACCAAAATTGCCAGCCCCCTTAGTTACAGAACGAAATTGCAATTTTCCCAGAAATAGGCAAATAGCCCCCTTGTAAAAAATAAAAGAGGAAATAGTATTTTTGGTCCCATAAGTTAGGTCCTTTCCACTTTTGGTCTCATTCATTACGGGATTGGCATTTTTGGTCCCATAACTTACAAAAATTTGCAGTTTTGGTCCTCATCCACTTTTTTATTTATCTTTTAAGCATTTTTTTTTTTTGTTTAGGGCAAATTCAATTTTTGCTAGAGGAGAGAAATCCCCTTTCCTTGCCCTAATTTCCTCCAAAATTTATTTTTTTTCGTCAAAACAGTTATATCCCTATCCCCCAACGTGTTGCCAAGTTGAAAAATGCATCAATTTTTCCTCCAACAAAAAATACTTAACGGTCACGTATTGGACATATGGCCGACGCCGTTAAAAAACCAACGAAAAGTGGATGAGGACCAAAAGTGTGAATTTTTTGTAAGTTACGGGACCAAAAATGCCAATCCCGTACCGAATGGTACCAAAAGTGAAACGGGCCTAACTTATGGGACTAAAAATGTTATTTTTCCAAAATAAAACATCAATTTACCTCCTTCATTGTTTACAAAAAGTGCAAAATACCTCCTTCATCAATTTTTCTTTTTTTTTTTTTTATTTCACTACTATGGATCTTATCTAATGTAAATTCGATGGTTCATATTTTATCTTTAATAATCTATGGCCCAAATCAAATATTACTTAAATCTATGGTCAAGATCTTATAATCTTTCCAAATCAATGGTTGAAATTTATTTTATATGTAACATAAAAAATATTTGTTGTATAAATTTGTGTATGTATATATATATATATTATTTACTGTATAAATTTATTATGTAACATAAAAGAATTGACTCTTTGATCTAACTTAAACGGATGTGAGCCATTAATTTGTATATCAAATATAACTCGTTGATCTATATCCAAAAAGATGTATACTATTGATTTATATATTAAATCTGAAACATTGATATGCCTATACAAAATAAGATCCAACTGTCTATGATTAGGATTATATCAATCATTTTATAAAAAGAAAAAAATTAAGCAAAATCACACTCAAGGCACGTGAAGCACACCACCTGCATGAAGGGGGCATACATTAAGTTTGCCATTTTTTAATAAATTGAGGGAGGTAAATTGGTATTTCTCTTTCTTCACATGGGGGTTAGTCGTTGATTTCCTGTATCACATGTAGATAATGCAATTCGCTCTTTACTATAATTTAATGTAGATCTAAAACTCGGGAAATTCTTACCCGGACTAGGTTTGGTCGAACCAAACCAATCATAAAGTAAGTGTGATACAATTGTTATGTGATTGATCATTTTCACTAAACTGTACACCAATCACACGATAAGTATATTGCACTTACTAAATAATTGGTTCAGGTATAGCTTAACTGAGTCCGAACTAGAATTTCCTGGAAAGCTCACCTTGAGTTTCTCCAAATGAAAATGTGGGCCGAGCTTCTTTTTTCTTCTGCTCCACTCTTCACCTTCATATCGAACAAGTCCCCCAATCTGTCTCCGCACTATGGGATTGGATACCTTGAAAGGCTTTTGAAAAATAGTGTGCTTGTTTACTACAGTTTTGATCATCTCCGCGTCCGTGATGAACACACACGGTCTAGGCCCTATCCACATGAACGACTTTTCACCTGTACAATAATAATAATGTAACCATTAAGGTTAGACATATATATAGACACATATATTAAACTCTGTTAGTATTGGCCCATGACCTTTCGGGTAGGCCCACTCACGGGCCCAAAAGCCCCACCACCTTGGATGATTCACACCACCACTCACTGGCCCAAGTCGCATCAGCCCATCTGCTTCCTTGTCAGATCCGGCCCATGGTCTTCTCTTGATAAAAACCTTTTGACCAAATGTGTCTTGGTCATTTCCCTCCTCCTTCCCCCTTTCGTCTAGGGTTTCCGCCGCCGCCTCTCCTCTCTGGTTTCTCTCACCCACTCTGAAGCCCCGACTCCTTGTCATCTTCCCCTCTCTGTTTCCGATGGTCTCGGTACCATTCTTCACCGCCTCCTTCCGCCTATGGTCTCTCACGCTCTTGTCATATAAAAGGAATTTCATCCTTTTGTATATGACAAGCAAGAAAAACCGAGAGTAAATTTCCCTTGTCTTCTATCTCCCCAAAATCTCTCTTTGTGATTTATGTCTGTGTGACACCTTTGTGGATCTCGGCCTTTGTGGTGGTTTGAGTAACCGGTGGTGGGAGCCGGCCTTGTGCGTGGCCGTGAGTTCCCGGATCTTGGCTCCCTGAGCCATAGATATAGCTAGGTTTATTTTTCTCTGTTGTGAGTTAATTTTAATATCTGTAATTTGTAGTTTAGTCTTTTTATCAATCGGGCTGTAATAGTAAAGTTAGGATTTTCTGTAAATCCACTGGTGGCCCTCCACCCAACAGTGGTATCAGAGCCGGTTTATCCGGTTCTGGCCTCGGCATCCTCACGGTAACTTCTAACCCTATCTCTTTCCTTTTCGGTTTCCGGGTAATTTTGCTGCGTGCGATTTTACTGCTTCCGCAAAATATATCAGTTACTTGTTATCTGTGTGATATTCTGAAGTTTGTCTCTTATCTTTGTGATATTTCCGTATTCTGTGTTGTCTAATATCTTTGTGATATTTGGTATTCTGAACTGTCTCATATCTTTGTGATATTTCAAGCTTACCCTATATCTCTGTGATAAACTGCTATCAGTATTGATCAGTCTTATTTTATTATCCTCGTGGTATTCTGAACCTAGACCGATCCCTCTCCTTACCTCTCACTTGGCCGGGTCCCTGAGACCGTCGGGTATCTGGTTGAGAACAGGAAGAGGAACCCTTTAAATATATTTTCTGTTGTTTTGCATTTGTTGCGCTTGTTGTTATATTACTGTTTCTTCATCATGGCTGGATATAACTTGCTTCCTTTTTGACGGAAAAACCGATTTTACTATTTGGCAACAGAAAATGAGAGGTGTTTTGATTCAGCAAAAAGTTTTCAAAGCTATTGATGGGAAATATGCTGATACTGTTAATGAAGAAAAGAGGCTTGAAAATGATGAATTTGCATACTCCTCTATTATTCTTAACTTATCTGATGCTGTAATTCGAAAAGTAGGAAAACAAAAATCAGCTAGAGAACTATGGAATAAGTTAGAGGAACTTTACACAGAAACCTCACTACCTAGTAAGTTGTTTTTACTAGAGAAATTTTTTCAGATACAAACTGGATTTAACTAAAACAATTGATGACAATATAGATGAGTTCACCAAGTTAATCCAAGACATAAAACTCACTGGGGATAAAAAATATTGATGATTATACCTCTATAGTACTGCTTAATGCCATTCCTGACTCTTATGGTGATGTTAAAGCTGCCATTAAGTATGGTAGGGACAATGTAAAATCTAGAAACTGTTGTCAGTGGCCTTAAGAGTAAAGAAATGGACCTCAAAACAAATAAACCAAACCAGTCACAGGGTGAGGTTAATTTTGTGAGAGGTAGAACCAAGAATAGAAATTCTGATCACAAGTATAGAAAAAATAGTAAGGGTAAACACAAGAGTAGGAGCAAGTCAAGAGGTAAGAATGACAAAAACTCTGATGATAAGGTAAAAGAGAGAAAATGCTATAACTGCGGGATTAAGGGTCACTACATTAAAGACTGCAGAAAGCCTAGGAAAGATCAGAACTATTCAAATGATAATGCTAATGTTGTTACTGATGATTCCTCTGAAGTCTTTATGGTTTGTGATGTGAATAATGTTCAGAGTTTAAATATGCATGAATGGCTCATTGATTCTGGCTGTTCTTTCCATATGTCTCCTTTTAAGGAAATCTTCTCAAATCTTGAATCTGGAAACTATGGCTCTGTTTCTATGGCAAATGAAAAACGCTGTGAAATTCTTGGTCTTGGTGATGTAAACCTGTCTTTTGAAAATGGTTTTAAATTTACTCTTAAAAATGTCAGGTTTGTCCCTGACTTGAGTCATAATCTTATTTCTTGTGCCATTCTTGAAGAAGATGGTCTAGAAGGTAGGTGGGGAAAGGGGGTCATGAAAATTTTGAAGGGTGCATTAACTGTTTTCAAAGCTGAACGCAAACATAATTTGTATGTGTGCTCTGTTAAATATGATGCCTTCTCTGCTAATGTGGTTGAGAATGATAAAACTGTTTTGTGGCATAAACGGTTGGGTCATATAAGTCAAAAGGGCCTTGAAATTCTCAAAACAGAAGGTGCATTGCATGATGACATTGATAAATTGAAATTCTGCGAAGAATGCATCATGGGAAAGCAACATAGAGTTCAATTTCCTGTTACCCCATACCCCAACCCCACATCTTCATCCAGCATTTTGGATTATGTGCATGCTGATGTATGGGGCCTTCTAGTACCCCCACACATGGTGGAAACAAATATTTTTTGTCAATCATTGATAATTTTTCCAGAAAAGTTTTTTGTGTTTCTTATGAAGTGTAAATCTGAAGTGTTTGAGCATTTTCAAAAATGGAAAGTTTTAGCTGAAAATCAAAGTGGAAAAACCTTGAAAGCATTACGTACTGACAATGGTTTGGAATTTTGTAATCAAAGCTTTTCTGATTTATGTGATAAATTTGGTATAAAGAGACATAAAACCAACCCTTACACTCCTCAGCAAAATGGTGTTGCTGAACGCATGAACCGAACCATTTTGGAAAAGGTAAGATGCATGATCACTGGTTCTGGTGTTCCAAAAACGTTTTGGGGTGAAGCAGTATTAACTGCTGTTCACCTCATTAACAGATCTCCTTCCGTTCCTTTGAATGGTAAAATTCCTGAATCTGTATGGTCTGGCAAAAGTGTTGATTTATCTGCTTTACGTGTTTTTGGGTGTGCTGCTTATGTTCATCAAAGTGTTGATAAACTCGAACCTAGATCTCAAAAATGTGTTTTTATTGGATACCCAGATGGGGTTAAAGGATATCGGTTGTGGCTTAGAAGCCAACCGGGTTTTAAGGTCCTGATTAGTAAGAACGTTGTCTTTAATGAATCAGATATGCCTTGCCTCTCTAAAACTCCTGATAAGATAGGAACCCCATTAAAACCGAATTTCATTCAGGTAGAGGAAATTCAGGAGGATAACCAACAGGTAGAGGGTAGCCTAGAGGGTCACACTGAGAACCAGAACCTAGAAGATAACTTAGATAATTATCTGTTAGCTAGGGACAGAAACAGACGTGTACCTAGGCTCCCTCTAAGTACAGTGATTTTCATATTGCTCTTAATGCTGAATCTAGTGAGCCTAGCACCCCTGAAGAAGCCTTAAAATCTGAAGATGGTGAAAAAATGGTTAAGTGCTATGAAAGACGAAATGAAATCACTAAACAATAATAAGACTTGGATCTTAGTTCCAAAAACCCAGCAGTGGATCCATCATAGGGTGCAAATGGATTTTTAAATTAAAACAGGAAGAAAACTCTAAAAGGTATAAAGCTAGACTCGTAGCCAAAGGCTTCACTCAAAAAGAAGGTATTGACTATACTGAAGTTTTTCTCTCCTGTTGTTAAGTACACTACTGTTCGCATTTTACTGGCTCTATCTGCACATTTCGATTGGGAGTTAAAAAACAAATGGATGTAAAAACTGCATTTCTGCATGGAGATTTGGAAGAGCATATTTACATGCATCAACCTGTTGGATTTATTGATAAATCCAAACCTGACTATGTGTGCTTATTAAAAAAATCTCTGTATGGATTAAAACAGTCCCCACGTCAGTGGAACAAAAAGTTTGACAACTTCATGCTCTCTTTAAAATACACTCGTAGTAATTACGATCATTGCTTGTATTTTAAATATTATGACAAAATACCTGTTTTTCTAGTCCTTTATGTGGATGATATGCTAATTGCCAGTCCGAGCATGTTGCATGTAAATGAACTTCAAAACAGTCTTAGCAAAACCTTCGACATGAAGGATCTTGGTGATGCTAAGAAAATTTTAGGCATGACTATTGAAAGGGATAGAAAAAATTCTATCATTATTTTAAATCAAAGTGCTTATACCCTATCCATGCTTGAAAAGTTTTCAATGAAAGACTCAAAAGCTACCTCTGTGCCCCTATCTTCTCACTTCCAGTTGTCTAAGGATCTGTGTCCTAAAACTGATAATGATAGGGAGAAAATGGAAAAAGTTCCTTATTCAAATGCAATAGGTTCAGTCATGTTCTTAATGGTATGTTCCAGGCCTGACATTGCATATGCCATTTAGTTGTCTTAGTCGTTACATGTCAAATGCAGGTCCTTCTCATTGGGAAGCTCTGAAATGGTTATTAAGATATTTAAAAGGAACTTTTAAAATGGTATTAAATTCACTAAGTGTTTCAGATGGTGTGAAATTAATTGGATATGTTGACTCTAATTATGCAAATGATAAGGATAGCAGAAAATCTACTACCTCTTATGTGTGTACTTTGTGTGGGTCATGCATTAGTTGGAAGTCCCAACTCCAACAGATTGTTGCTTTGTCAACCACAGAAGCCGAATATATTGCTGCCACTGAGGCCTTTAAAGAAGCTCTGTGGTTAGAAGGTCTTGTCAAAGAAATTGGTTTTTTAAATCATAATGTTTGTGTTTTCTCTGATAGCCAGTCTGCTATTCAGCTTTGTAAAAATCCTGTCTTTCACGATAGAACTAAACACATAGATGTTAGGTATCACTTTATCCGTGATATAGTAGGAAAAGACCTTATTCAACTTGAGAAAATTGATTCTGAGTCCAATCCCTCTGATATGGGAACTAAATGCCTGACTGTTGAGAAATTTACTAATTGTCTTGTTACCTTAAAATCTGTTATGAATGTTCTCTACTCACCTTGTTCTTTTGCAGGTACCAAAGAACAAATGGCGATGATGATAAGTCAAAGATCCGGGCCTTGGTATCAGTCACCCTCACGGGTCCTGGTCCAAGGTAGAGTTTGTTAGTATTGGCCCATGACCTTTCGGGTAGGCCCACTCACGGGCCCAAAAGCCCCACCACCTTGGATGATTCACACCACCACTCACTGCCCAAGTCGCATCAGCCCATCTGCTTCCTTGTCAGATCCGGCCCATGGTCTTCTCTTGATAAAAACCTTTTGACCAAATGTGTCTTGGTCATTTCCTCCTCCTTCCCCCTTTCGTCTAGGGTTTCCGCCGCCGCCTCTCCTCTCTGGTTTCTCTCACCCACTCTGAAGCCCCGACTCCTTGTCATCTTCCCCTCTCTGTTTCCGATGGTCTCGGTACCATTCTTCACCGCCTCCTTCCGCCTATGGTCTCTCACGCTCTTGTCATATAAAAGGAATTTCATCCTTTTGTATATGACAAGCAAGAAAAACAGAGAGTAAATTTCCCTTGTCTTCTATCTCCCCAAAATCTCTCTTTGTGATTTATGTCTGTGTGACACCTTTGTGGATCTCGGCCTTTGTGGTGGTTTGAGTAACCGGTGGTGGGAGCCGGCCTTGTGCGTGGCCGTGAGTTCCCGGATCTTGGCTCCCTGAGCCATAGATATAGCTAGGTTTATTTTTCTCTGTTGTGAGTTAATTTTAATATCTGTAATTTGTAGTTTAGTCTTTTTATCAATCGGGCTGTAATAGTAAAGTTAGGATTTTCTGTAAATCCACTGGTGGCCCTCCACCCAACAAACTCGTTGTTGTAAGAAGATGAGCACCATATGTCTTTAAAGTCTTGTAAATGAAGGGCATGACACGAAGGCGGGGATCGTCGTTGATGTCGATAGGTTTGGAGTAGGATTCCTCGTACATGGCGGCGGATTCCCCGGCATCTCCGAAGAGAAACCTGTAAGAATTGCCTTTGAGGCCTTTGTTTCCTCAGGAATTTCTCCATTTTCCTGGGCTGGATCCAAACCCAGTTCAGGAATACCCATGCTTGGTGCAGCACTAGAACTAGCACTGAAGTAAGCAAGATGGATACCCACATTTTGGTCTATTTTTTGCTGATGGAGGAGGAGGGCACCTCACCCCTATTTATAGGAAATTTAGACAAATAAAAAGCATGTAACCCAACAAAAACCTTCCAATTCTTGGCAAAAGCCAATTAATGGAAAGAGTCAAAAGAGTAAACATATGGCCATCACTATTTAATTGCATCATATCTAAATTGGACCACTTCTAAATTAATAATAGGGTAAATACATTTTACCCTTTTGAATTATGTATGTAGTCGCATTTACCCCTAAAGTATGAGACGTAAGTGTTGTAATTGACATTTTAGTGTTAATTTGTAACAACATATTGTTCTAAAATATGGGTTCAATTACACATGAATCCATAGATTAGATGATGAGAGAAATAGAGGGATTACACTTGTCCTACATAGGAATATAATGGGAAAGTGTGGAGCTTTGATAAGGATATAAAGGTGTATGTGGGGATGAGTGTTTTACACTGAATGTTGTCCCACATTGAAAGTTTAAGAATAACTTAAACTCCTTATATCAAGTTCAATGTTCAATATATGTTTGAAGTGTTATGGAGACTAGAGAGAATATGGGGTTGCCCCATACGCGCGTTGTCGTCGCCCGACTCCGGCGCGGGCGTGGGTGCTAATGTATTAGTCTCAGTATCTATCTTTTTGCAGCAAAAATATTTGATTTATCTGATAAAACCCGGTGCATTTATGACTATCAAATCGTTTTAAAATCTGTTTTAAAAATCGTTTTAATGGTGCTTTAATACCAAATTTTAAACCTGGATTAAATGCTGATTTATTACAAACCTGAAACTCCCGTATTTATGTGGCGGTTTCAGCTGATTTTAATGCCTAGTTTTAATAGCGTTTAATGGTTTTTAAACCTGTATTTAAAACCATTTTAAATTTCGTTAATGACTATTTATGTCAGCCTTAATGGTGGTTTAATGCTGCATTAATGATGGTAATTAATGCGGAAGTTGTAACCGCTGATAG
Source organism: Sesamum alatum (assembly GCA_034509735.1). Taxonomy (NCBI): domain Eukaryota; kingdom Viridiplantae; phylum Streptophyta; class Magnoliopsida; order Lamiales; family Pedaliaceae; genus Sesamum; species Sesamum alatum. The sequence continues at coordinate 34,881,752 of JACGWO010000006.1, forward strand.
CCTTGCCTATATAAGGCTGCAAAGGCTCACTTCAAAGAAGGCATAACAGACACTTACGAATACGAAACACAACACGTGTTCCTCTCTCTCTTTTGCTCTCTCTTCTCTCGAATTCCTCTCTCAAATCCGAGAGTGTTTGTCCTGCAATTTTCGAGTTTTGACCTTCAGTTTTCCAAAGGCTACTGAGTGTTGTTTCGAGGTGTTCTTCGGTAAAGTGCATACCGTTAGAACTGAAACCGTCTTATCCTAGAAGAAGTTGTGTAGTACCCGTGTGCACGTTCGGTACGGGACGTATAATTTCTTCAAGGCAAGCAGATTATATCTGTGATTCAGTTTGTTTATATCATTAGACCGAGAATTGTTACGATATAATCTCATTGTAAGTTTTACTTTATCGCTATAACAGTATTTCTAACTGTTTCGTGTTATTTGGTTCCAACGTGTTTCTTGTGTTTTGGTTTCAAAACTGTTTGTAAAACCTGATTGTTATTTCAAAATGATACTACGATTGTCTGTTTGACAACTTGTGATTTTTTCCAACAATCTTGAAGAAATTATACGGTTTTGAAAAATCAGGCATTTTCGTTGGAACGAAAACAGTCATTGTTTTACGGTTTTAAATATTCGGATTTTGTTTTTTAAAATCTGTGATTTAGTTTCTGTTTCTTAATTATTAAAATGGCCGATGCAATTTCTGTCGATATTCCGATCGCCCATAAAGTCGATTTATTCGGGATGCCGAAAAAGTTTTCGAGCCAAATTTTCAAACATTGGCAACAACGAATGAAAATATGGTTGACGATGAAAGGACTTTTGTCGGTTATTCAGGTGAATTACCTGAACCAACTGAAACCGATCCTAAGACAGCTGAGATTGCTCAGTCGACCGAGTGGGATCAAATAGACAGAGGAGCTATTTTTGCCAGCGATGTCAAATATGCTCTTTGATGTCTACTGTTCCGATTCTTACACTGTAAAATCGCTGTGGGATGAGTTGGACAGGAAATATAATACTGAAGAGCAAGGACTCGAAAAGTATTCTATTTCCAAGTTCATGAGGTATTAGATGGTCGAGGGAAGGTCTGTAACTGAACAGACGCATGAGATTATCAATCTTGAGCATTCTCTGTTTGATGTTGAGATGAAGCTTCCCGAAAAGTTTCTGGCCATGGCCATCGTGGATAAATTTCCCAAGTCTTGGGAAAGTTTTGGCATGATACTCAAGCATCAGAAAAGGGAGAATATCTCTGGATGATCTTATGGTCACGATAAGCATTGAGGAAGAGCACAGGAACTAGACCCACAAGATGCCGGTTTAGCATCAGCCAAAGGCCAATTTAGTAATCGGGAAAAAAGAAAGTGAATAAGGTTAACCCGAACTCGAAAATCATCGATAAAGGCAAAGGCAAAGCCATTAAAAACAAGAAACCAAAAGCAAGCAAACCCTGCTGGAACTGTGGGCAGGTGGGATACTGGGCTAAGGACTGTCCTAATAAAAAGACCAAGTCCGAGCAGGCAACTGTCAACATGGTTGTGGGAGGAACTAGCAATGCTAGCACCTCAGGAGCAACTGAAGGGTATGTTTCTGTACAACCCGAACTCCTTATAATCTATGAACCATTTGATTGGTTGATTGACACTGGCGCAAATGTGCACATCTGTGCTGATAAATCGTTGTTTGTGTCTTATCAGGCCATAAATGGAAGGACAGTAAGCATGGGGGATTCTAGTACAGCTGAAGTACTTGGGATATGAAGCGTGGACTTGAAGTTTCCTTCAGGGTGCATTCTGTCGTTGCAAAGAGTTCACCATGTACATACTGTTAGGAGAAACATTATCAGTGCTTCTGTAATAGTTAGTGAGGGATATGAATTATCCTTTAAATTTAATAAAGTGATAATTCAACATTTTGGTGTTTTTGTTGGCAAAGGATATTTGTCTGATGGGTTATTCAAAATTCGAGTTGATAGCAATGATATTGCTGAATCTGATTCTATTGTTTTGAATATCGAATCTACTTCTTTGTGGCATAGTAGATTAGGTCATTTAAATTTGGGTTCAATCAAACGAATGATGAATCTTGATTTAATACCTAATCATGAAATTGAACGAGGTCACAAATGTGAAATTTGTGTAGAAGCTAAGCAAGTTAGGAAACCCTATCAATCAGTTGAAAGGGATTCGAAAATACTTGATTTAGTGCACACTGATATTTGTGAGTTCAATGGGATTTTGACTAAGGACCACAAGCGATATCTTATAACCTTTATAGATGATTGCAGTAGATACTGTTATGTCTTTCTCATGTGTAATAAAGATGAAGCGTTAGATAAATTTATTTTGTTTAAAAATGTAGCAGAAACCCAAACTGGTAAGAAACTTAAACAATTAAGGTCTGATAGAGGAGGAGAATATGAGGCGAGTAAGTTTAGTGAATTTTGTCAAAATTTTGGCATAATTCATGAGACTCCTCCACATTCCCCTTCGTCTAATGGAATTGCTGAACGAAAGAATAGAACCTTTAAAGACATGATTAACAGTCTTCTGTTAACCTCTGGGTTACCTAAGTATTTGTGGGGAGAGGCTTTGAATACGGCTTGCCATATTCTAAATAGAGTTCCTCTGAAACACAATACGAGTACTCCTTTCGAGTTATGGAAAGGGAGAAAGCCAAGCCTCAAATACTTTAGAGTGTAGGGGTGCCTAGTAAAGGTACTGGTCCCTGAACACAAGAGAAAGAAATTGGGCCCTAAGACTGTTGATGCTGTGTTCTTGGGTTATGTGGAGACAAGTTATGCGCTGAGATTTTCTGGTTATTAAATCAGAAATTTTAGGCATTGAGGTCAACACAATAGTCAAATTTCGTGATGCTACTTTCCTGGAAGATGTATTTCCCGTGAAAATGGGAATACCTCCTAGTATTTCACTTGATGATTCACTTGCCTCCAATTCTATTCCTGAACATGTGGAAAAGATGACAAATGTGGGGGTTAATCCTAGTAGTACTAGTCAGACTCATGAAGAGTCAAATGAACCTAGACGGAGTAAGAGAGCTAGGATCGTCAGGGATTTTGGAAGTGACGTTGTCACTTACAATATCGAGGACGAGCCTGTAACCTTCAAAGATACTATGGCTTCTTCTGAAGTCAAGCATTGGAAGGAAGCTGTCAAAAGTAAGATAGACTCCATTGTTTCTAACGGGACATAGGTGCTAGTCGATCTCCCTCCGGGTGTACTACAATTGGATATAAGTGGATCTTTAACAAGAAACTGAAACCTGATGGACCATTGATAAGTTTAAGGCCAGATTGGTGGCTAAGGGTTTTAAACAAAAAGAGGGAATAGACTATTTCGATACCTATTCTCCGATAGCTCGGTTGACTACAATCTGGGTGCTTATAGCATTGGCCTCAGTGTATAATCTTCCGGTTCACCAGATGGATGTGAAAACAACCTTCTTGTATGGTAAACTAGAGGAAGAGATATACATGGACCAACCTGAGGGATTTGTAGCTCATGGTAACGAGCACAAGGTTTGTAAACTTGTTAAGTCTCTTTATGGACTTAAGCAAGCACCCAAACAGTGGCATGAAAAGTTTGATATAACTATTCTTGCGTTTGGCTCTATCGTGAATGAGAATGACAAGTGTGTTTACTGTAAAATTTAAGGAGAGAAAATTATCATTATATGCCTGTATGTAGATGATATTCTGTTAATAGGATCATCTTTAGACATTATTATGGAAACCAAGTCATTTTTGAAAAATAAGTTTGAAATGAAGGATATGGGTGAGGCTAATGTAATTCTTGGCATCAAGATTGATTCGGTCAACTGATGGGATAGATGTTTCTCAATCTCACTATGTTGAGAAGATAATTGAGAAATTTGGCTATCAGAACAGTAGAATTGCTAAGACACCATATGATCTTTCTGTGGCTTTATTCAAAAATGAAAGTGGTACACCTGTTGCACAACTAAGGTATTCCCAAATTATTGAGAGTTTGCAGTATTTGGCAAATGGCACGAGACCAGACATTTTATTTTCTGTCTCGAAATTGGCTAGCTACACGAGTTGTCCGGACAAAACTCATTAGGGAGCTTTGGATAGGGTACTTTAAGGGCACAATGTCATTGTCTATTCATTATGGAAGATTCCCTACTGTTTTGAAAGGTTATAGTGATGCTAGTTGGATAGCCAAAAACTCCGGAACTAATGGGTGTTCAGGATATGTGTTTACCTTACGTGGGGGTGCAGTCTCCTAGAAGTCTGCAAAACAAACTTTGATAACCCGGTCTACTTTTGAAGCCGAGTTATATGCGTTCGATACGACTGGTACCGAGGCAGAATGGTTGTATGGGTTGTTACTACAACTTCCCATGGTAAACTAGCCTCTTCCACCTATTATTGTATATCGTGATAGTCAGAACACAATAGCAAAGGTTCGTAGTCGTAAATACAACTAAAAGACAAAAAGACACATCCAAATTAGACTTAAGTCTATAAGGGCATTAGTGTCGGAGAGAGTTATAGGCATTGACTTTGTGGGAACAAAGGACAATGTGGTTGATCCTTTGACGAAAAGATTAGATTGTCACAAGTACAAAAATCCAGATTAGGGATGGGACTGAACCCCTCAGTGATATAACTACGATAGCAACCCAACCTTCCAAGTGGAGATCCCACAAAGAAGGTTCGATGTAGTATTAACAAGTCGTAGGGGATATCCGAGCACCTAAAAATAGACTGATACTTTGTATCTGGAGTTTGTCCCCTGTAATTCTGGAAGATGCTGTTACTGCAAGTATAGTAAGAGTTTTAACTCTGAATAGGGTCAAGTCTTTATAGACGAGATGCTAAGCAGTGCATCCCTGGAGACGCCCAACTAAGTGAATGGAGTTGTTTGGCCGTAACTAAGGAATGGGGTTATTCCTGAAAACATTCAACGAACAGGATCATGACACATGGCCTAACGTGTCAACCCTATAGATCAACACAAAGCCGGTGGCTTGTTGTTACTAACAGACGTTGTCACAACCACGGGCTCAAATTCAAGGCTTAGTTCCATTTGACCCGGTGACAGCTGACGTTAGATAACTTAGGTAGTGGTTCAAACCGGGAGGTACCATTGCTAAAAGCAAGTCACAGAAGCTTGAGTTCAAATCTATGGATTTGTGAGGGATTGTTGTAATTGACATTTTAATGTTAATTTGTAACAACATATTATTCTAAAATATGGGTTCAATTACACATGAATCCATAGATTAGATGGTAAGAGAACTAGAGGGATTACACTTGTCCTATATAGGAATATGATGGGAAAGTGTGGAGCTTTGAAAAGGATATAAAGGTGTATGTGGGGATGAGTGTTTTACACTGAATGTTGTCCCACATTGAAAGTTTAAGGATAATTTAAACTCCTTATATCAAGTTCAATGTTCAATATATGTTTGAAGTGTTATGGAGACTAGAGAGAACATGGAGTTGCCCCATATGCGCTGCCGCCGCCTGACTCCGGCGTGGGCGCGGGCGCTAATGTCTCAGTCTCAGTATCTATCTTTTTGCAGAAAAAATATTTGGATTTATCTTATAAAACCCTGTGCATTTATGACTATCAAATGGTTTTAAAATATGGTTTAAAAATCATTTTAATGGTGCTTTAATACCAGATTTTAAACCTAGATTAAATGTTGATTTATTACAAACCTGAAACTCCCGTATTTATGTGGCGGTTTCAGCGGGTTTTAATGTCTGGTTTTAATAGCGTTTAATAGTTTTTAAACCTGTATTTAAAATCATTTTAAATTCCGTTAATGGCTATTTATGTTAGCTTTAATGATTGTTTAATGTTGTACTAATGATGGTAATTAATGCGGAAGTTATAACCACTGATAGCCTTGCCTATATAAGGCTGCAAAGGCTCACTTTAAAGAAGGCATAACAGACACTTACGAATACAAAACACAACACGTGTTCCTCTCTCTCTTTTGCTCTCTCTTCTCTCGAATTTCTCTCTCAAATCCGAGAGTGTTTGTCTTGCAATTTTCAAGTTTTGAGCTTCAGTTTCCCAAAGGCTACCGAGTGTTATTTCAAGGTGTTTTTCGGTAAAGTGCATACCGTTAGAACTGAAACCGTCTTATCCTGGAAGAAGTTGCGTAGTACCCGTGTGCACGTTCGGTACAGGACGTATAATTTCTTCAAGGCAAACAAATTATATCTGTGATTCGGTTTTGTTTATATCATTGGACCGAGAATTGTTACGATACAATTCTCATTGTTAGTTTTACTTTATCGCTATAACAGTATTTCTAACTATTTCGTATTATTTGGTTCCAACGTGTTTCTTGTGTTTTGGTCTCAAGATTGTTTGTAAAATTTGATTGTTATTTCAAAATGATACTGCGATTGTCTGTTTGACAACTTGTGATTTTTTCCAACAGTAAGAACACCCCCTCCCCGGAGAAAATAATTTCGCATTGATATATAGGACAAAAATGTGGTTCTCACTTACCCCCTATAATTTTTATTTTATTTTTAAAAAATTCCCCCAGAACTGCTTTAAATAAAAAATAATATTTAATTTATAGCTTTTTATAAATTCTGTAATACAAAAAATATTTACAATCTCAATAATGTTTTTTACAAAGTAAATTATTGGAGTTAAAAAATACATGTGAATATGTATAAATACATAATGCATATAATTTTATAAAAAAGTATGTTGTCTAACCTATAAATTTTTATTCAATCACATGTATGAATAATTAAAATGTATTATATCATTACTCAAAATATTAAATAATGTTATAGATTAATTATATTATATATATTTGCATAAATATTATATATATTTATGTTCGATGTAATAATTTAAACTTGGATCGATAATTTATTTTTTGAAAACGTTCAATATATATAACAGGACAAGTTAAAATTATGTAAATGTTTGAAATGTTATGTAAAAAATATAAGGATTGTATATTTATAGAGTTTATACAGATACTATATTAATTATAAAAATCATAATTTTGAGTAGTATCTATTTTAAATAAAATATTCCTAATGATTCAAATTATGTAATTCAGGGGAATAATGTAATAAATATATTCTAGGGGTGTAACTAATAAGGGCATTTTCGTCCTAAAAAAATTGGCATATCTTGAGGGGATATTTTGTTATATTTTATAATTTAGGGGGATAAATTTATTTTATACATAATTAGGACTGCAAAAAGTATTTAACCCTTAGAATTATTTTGTTGGGAACCAATTTATAATGTGTATATCAACACGTGTTGTTTTTAACCAATCAGAAGGGACTATTGAAAAGGATAAGAACCGAACTGCAAGGGAAAGTGCTATGCTGCATTTGGATTTGATGGAACAACTTAAAAAAATGATTCAAATGATTTAATATTAGACGAAAACTTAAATTGAAAGATTTAAGAAAAAATAATTTAAAATTATCCAAATATATCTAAAAAATTGTTATTGAGAATTCATCAACCAAGATGTAGTTTTAGGTTATATTTGGTACGGAATGATTTGAATTTGAGGAATGAATTTAAAGGAATTCAAATGGCTTCACGCTATATAGATTCAGAATCCGTCACCATGTGACAACATATCTCAAAATAAAATTTCAAGAATTTGAAATTTTTTGTGGTGTTGAATTATCCAAACAAGTTCGCGCGATGATTGGTTACAATGAATTTGACACTTTTGAACTAAAAATTGGAAGCACGTTGAGGAGTACTTCAACACTACAAAAAAGAAAACGGGTTTTTGGGACAGACTTTTGCAAATGAGGAGTTACTTTATGAGACGGGGGTTTGCGACGGGCAACTTCCGGTCGTTGCTCATGGTGTCGGAAAAAATTTGGAACAGGAAAAAAATTTCCATTTGAAATTTGCAACAGACTAGAGACGGATGGAATTGACCATGGCAAAATGTTGTCATATGGCTTATTCTGTATCCTATCCTTCCTTACGGATTTCGGCTTAGACAAATAATTGTTGAATAAATTTGCAATGGCTTTCCATTGGGATGGAATTTGACTAAAAAAATCAAAATATTTTGCAGGGGTGTTCGTCTCAAAATTGTCCAAAGGTTTGAGATGGATGCCCGTTAGAAAACACCCCTAGACGGAACAATTTTAAAATGGAATTTGCAATGACAGGCGTTGGAAAGTTTTGGGACAGCATGATTTTCAGACGGGCTTTGCAACATCCATCTTGTCGCAATTTGGGTGACTATTGCATCAGTTTGGTAATTTTCCAGCGAATTTGTTTTTATTCTTTTATTTTTGCGACCATGTCCGTTGCAAAGGTCATATTTGAATTTTTTTAAAATACTAACTTTATTTTATTTTTGATTATATAAATTATGTTATTTAATTATTAATTATTTCTATTTAAATTTATGGTTTCAATTATTTTTAATTTTTTTATAAGTTGAATTATTAAATAAATTAGACTGCAATTAAATTAAAGACAGAATTAATAAAAAATATATATATTTAACTTAAAAAATTGTACAAAAATATAAATTAAATAAAAAATCTTAATTTAAAGCGGCCTCCTCGTGCCCACGTGCCTAGGCAGTCTGGTCCTCCAATAGCTTCTAGAAGATTTCCTGAAATAAGAAAAAATAAATTTGTAAAAAAATAAATAAATAATTAAATTATTTTTATTTTATTGTACTTACCGCCACCTGCTTCTTGTAGTTGACGTCGACCCACTCCAGTTGCCGTTGCCTTCTTCTTGTAGTATCTGGATAAAAGCTCAATCTTCTTTGGCGGCCTGCCGAGCTGCGACTCCTGTGGAATAATGTTATGAAATTCCTAATATTTCCCAATAAAAATTCAAATAATTCAGAAAATTCACCAAAAACTCATAAAATCTCAGTAAAATACATACATATTTTAGAAAATTTCAGAAAATTCCCCAATGTGTACTAAATCATGCTAATGCGAACATACAAATTTTCAAAAATTTCCAACTAATTTGCGAAAATTAAACAGCCTAAGATCATCTCAATCTGTACTAAACCATCTTAATTTTCTCAATTCTCAACATAAACAACAACTGGAAACACAGAATTCTGAACAATAAATCACAGAAATTCTATATAATACTACAAGGAAATTGTTCAATAGCTACAAAAAAAAAAAAAAAAAAGAGTTAAATACACTCCCCCCCCCCCCCCCAATTATCCTTGACGTAACATTTATCCCCTTAAACTATCAAATGTAACATTTACCCCCCTGGTTGAACAAAATTGCCCCTCATGCCTTGAATAATTATATTATTTTTATATATTTTAGTATTTTACAGATTAAATCATCACAAAATTATTTTTTAACTAAAAAAAATTAATAAGTGAAGAATTTGAATTAAAAGTGGTGTAATAAGTGAATATATATGATAGATACACAACAAATATAATAATCCAACAAATAATATATACTTTTGAAAAGAAATTAACAATATATATGGTTAACCAAAATTTAAACACTTTTAAGAATAAAGATTAATAAATATATTTTATCATATAATTTAAAAAATATGTTTAAAAAATGAATATGTAATTACTGATTCATATCTAAAAATGTAAATAATTAATAACTTAATATTACAAAATTAATAAAAAAAAATTACATGAAATTTTTTTGTGTATTTATTGTCCTCATTCATTACTTAACCTTAAGTCTGTAAAATAGTTCAAATTGTAAAATAAATACACAAAAAAAATTAAGTTAAGTAATGAATGAGTACAATAAATATACAAAAAACTTTCATGTAAAAGATTTTTTTTTATTGGGTTACTATATTTGTTTAGTATTTATTATGTATATGAACTTATTACACCATTTTAATTTAAATTCTTCACCTTGAAAAAAATAGTTAGAAAATAATTTGGTGATGATTTAATATGCAAAATACTAAAATATATTGAGAATAATATAATTATTCAAAGCATTAGGGGCAATTTTGTCCAACCAGGGGGGTAAGTGTTATATTTAATAGTTTAGGGGGATAATTGTTACATCAGAGAAAATTCAAGGGGGCAAAGTGTATTTAATCCCAAAAAAATCAACGTCGAGTTAATTAGCCAGTAAAATTCTCGTTGTTAAACTACATTAATTAATGCAAAAAAAATTACTTGCTAATAAATTTAGCAATGAGAATTTTACTTGTTAACGAATTTAGCAACAAACTTTAAAATATATATTAAATAGTGTAAAAATTAGCTATGAGAATTTACTTGCTAATTAGTTTGACGCTGATTTCAGCACAATTTTTTTTTAACTATTAAGTCATTTTCTTGTAATATAATAAATCATCTCAATGTGTACTAAAGAATAAAAATTCACGATAAAGTCCGTTGCAAATGTAATAACACAACGTCGCTTGGTACTAAAAATGACGTTGTTTGTACCCCGCATAAACTTAACATAACAACATCATTTTAACGTCAGTTTGAAAACCCATCCCAAAAGTCGACGCAAAATTATTTTATAATTATTTTTGAAAAAAAAATGATGTAATTTTTGTTATCCGTTTCAGACAAAAAGAATATGCCAAAACCCGTTCCAACTTGACAAATGATAGCACAAAGAGCCATTTTATAGACGCTCGTGGAGCCAGATTCAGATGGTTGTTACTGAGTGCCGTATACCATTAGAAAGCTACAAGAGTCAGCTATCTCCTAAAAAAATTCTCATAGGATTTGGAAAAATTAACTGAAATGAAATTGTTTTACTAAATCTTGTCATGCCTACCACATTTTCCAGAAATCAGTTACATGTTCACCAAAACGTGAACTCCAGATGGGTCTTTGGAAATTTATTGGAGATATTTCAATATAATGTGTCCTCACATGTCAGTCACATGTAAGAGGTGGAATCCCTGTTATACGCTAACTAGGCTTGCTGTTTGGCTTCTTTCTTGGGTTTACTAGGTTAGTGAACAGAATGTAGCCCTATGAGCTACAATCCTTGCTACTTGGGCCAAGTGAGCTTTGCTTGCTAGGTTGTTCAGCCGAGGTCTCACCTCCTTGCTCTTGGGATAATAGAGTAAAAGTTTGAGAGAGCATCAACCATACTTTTATTATTTTTAAATTTTGAAAAATTACATATATTTTACTTTTTAATTTTTTTTTAAAAAATTAAAACTAACTTCTTTCTCGTGCCTTATCATCGCAAAAAATTATCGAGTATTCAGAAGTTCCACCGAAAATTTCATCGGCCGTTGGAAATTCTGTCCTAAGGTTCAAAAAAAAATCCGACAAATTTTTCGACAATTAGCGACGGACATATTTTCACGTCCTATTTTTTGATGGAATTTGCGATAATTTTTTTTTTCCTCTGATGGATTGTGCATTTCCTTCATCTATCAAAGAAATTCTTCGAAAATTAGTAAAATTTGTTACAAAATCGTCGGAATCTGGGATAGATTTTGTGACCAATTTGTGACCATTATTGGCCGTTCCAAATTTTCATACCAGTAAAATGATTCTTTTGTAGTGTATTTATCCTCTATTTTTAGTTATAATTAAATTTTACTAAAATTAATAAAGTATAATTCAGTATAATTTATGTATTTTATATAAAATTCTATTGTAACTACTCCATGTCCCAAGAAAATGATATCCATTTGAATATCCCAAGTTGGAAAATCGAAGGAGTTCCACGTGAAAATTAAAGGCACAAAAAGTTTGCATGTTTGTACTTTGTACACAATTTATCTCAAGATAAAATGATTAAAATTTAATGATATATATATATATATGTATGCTGCATATTTACTTTACCAATAATTTCAAAACAAGTATTTATTTAAAGGAATTGGGAGATATGGGTAAAATGTCATTTTTACTGTCCGATTCAGTTTATAATATTGTTAAATGAGTCCTAATTTAAAGGATAATTACATTTGTACTCCCTTATCTACGGTCTGTTTGCACAAATTATCCTTATCTTTTACATAATTATCAAAACACCCCTGACAGTAAAAAAACAAGGATGATTTGTATAATAATGTTAACATTTTGGGGGGTTGTATGTGTAATTTTTTAAAAAGTCAGAGTTAGTTTGTGTACATTATGTTGACATTCTGATGGGTGTATATATAATTATCCAAAAAATATGAATAGTTTGTATAAATAGACCATTGATTAGGGGGTGTAAATATAATTATCCCTAAATTTAATTGTAGGAGTAAAAGTTTCTTTGTTTTGATTCAATTATGTGAAATTACTATTTCATCCGTTTTTCGACTCTCCTTATATGATTATAATGTGCTTGTTGAAAGGTAATTTGGTAACGTCGCGATTTTAAATATTGTATGGTTCTCCTATGATTTTTTTTTTGTTTTTAAATTTAATTTTATTTCCCAAAAGAAAAGCAGTAGTAAGGGATACAAAATGATATTTTAAAATTTTTATCGTGTATTTTAAAATAAAAAGGAAAAATTATGCGACCAAGTGTATGGAAAATGTAACAAATATCAATGAAGTATTATGTCGTTGGGACTCTATATTTTTCTTCTTTCACAAAAAAAAAAATGAATAAATAAATAAATAAATAAATAATAAAAAGTAAGCATGTATGAACAATAGAAAAAATCTTTAACTTTTAGAAAAAAAATAATTAATTTTAGCATCACAAAAATTTGACTTCTTCCATCATAAACCAAATGAAATTTGTACGACCACACAAAAGCTAGCCCATTTTGGGCAGCACTAGAACTAGGCACCTCACCCCTATTTATAGGAAATTTAGACAAATAAAAAGCATATGTAACCCAACAAAAATCTTCCAATTCTTGACAAAAACAATTACAGGAAAGAGACAAAAGAGTGAACATATGGCCATCACTATTTTAAATTTTTAATTGCATCATATCTAAATTGGACCACTTCTAAATTAATATTAGGGTAAATACATTTACCCTTTTGAACTATGTATGTAATTGCATTTACCCCTAAAGTATGAAACGTAAGAACACCCCCTCCCCGGAGAAAATAATTTGGCATTGATATATAGGACAAGAATGTGCTTCTCACTTATCCCCTATATTTTTTATTTTATTTTTAAAAAATTCCCCCAGAACTACTTTAAATAAAAAAATAATATTTAATTTATAGCTTTTTATAAATTCTGTAATACAAAAAATATTTACAATCTCAATAATATTTTTTGCAAAGTAAATTATTTATGTTCGATGTAATAATTTAAACTTGGATCGATAATTTGCTTTTTAAAAACGTTCAATACATATAACAGGACAAGTAAAAATTATATAAATGTTTGAAATGTTATGTAAAAAATATAAGGATTGTATATTTATAGAGTTTATATAGATACTATATTAATTATAAAAATCATAATTTTGAGTAGTATTTATTTTAAATAAAATATTTCTAATGATTCAAATTATATTTTAGGACAATAATTGTGATAGATATATTTTAGGGGTGTAACTAATAAGAGCATTTTCGCCCTAAAAAAGTTGGGCCATATCTTGAGGGGATATTTTGTTATATTTTATAACTAGCATGAACCCCGTACTATGCACGAAAACTTATAAACTATATGTTTTTAGAAATTTTGAGTTATACAAAGTTATGTCATATTTTAAAGATTGGTTTTTTATACATAGTAGTTGTAGTACAAACTCAATATTGAATTCATCACTAAATTTATAAATTGAATATTTTGAAAATAATCATAGAGTATTAACATATTTTTAGATATTGAGGAAATTGTATAAGTTTCAAATACATATATATTTCCATATTTAATTAATATAGTTTTAGTAAAATAAAAATTTTGATTTAAATATATTTTTATAAAAGATATATACTATCATATCTATTCTATGATATAATTAATAAATTTCTACTAAAATAATACATTAAGAAATACTGAGTTTTTTTCAAGTAAATATGTTTAAGTAATAAAGCATATAGGAAAAGAAACGGCAAAAACTAATGACAAGAAATAAAAGTAAAATGAAATTGAAAAACTTCTAATCACAAAACAATGAAATGAAGATGAATAAATAAATTCTCCTTTGTCATTAAATAACGGTAGAGTTATCCAAATAAAAAATATCTCCAGATGAAATCAAATTCAAATTGAAGAGAAAAATCAATAAAAATGTATAAAGCATAATTAAGTGAATTCTGAAATTATCAATTAATAATTCAGTGAGAATATAAATGTATATATATATATATGTAGCTATATGTAGTTTACGATAAGAAAATAAGAGATACCTTGGAATGAAAAATTAATAGGAGTTATTATAAACATTGTTGAATACTAACATGGGTGAAAAAAATTGGTGGAGAAAATATCACAAAAGTTCTAAGTCTATACATATCATTCAATAAGAGTACTTTTAAATAAATAAACGTGAAATTTAATGAATAAAATATTACTGGATAACTTAAGAATTTGAAGAACTTTAGTACAAATAAAAAAAATACAAACTAATTTAAGCGAAAAATTCAGGTCCAAATTCCACACTGGAAAGAAGGCAACAAATGCAAAATTTTAATTGATTTTTCTAATAGTAATTGTTGACGTCGAAATTTTGGAATAAATTACCAATTAAAAGCCTAAAATAAATTGGCTAATAATTGGGTTTCAAAATAAAAGTTCATAATAAATTTGGGCTGATCGTTGAGGAATTAAATTCATAAGTCCATATTAAATTTGGGTCTTATGTAATTTTATGGGTCGATCCAAAATATAAAATTATTATTTTTGGATTGACTAAATTGGGCCAGCTACATGTTTGAAATGTAGTCCATCAAAAGACTAGTCCATGTCAAAGCCCGCGGTAATCAAGCCCAATGGAAGTGAGCCCAAGTTGTTTAAGCCCTACTCACACCTATAAAAAAGGGGCCTCCACCACTCAAGTTAAAAAAGAGAGAAATTCCATAGAGCATTGGAGCACAAGACAAGAAGTCACTCCATACAACACAAGAAATCCAAAGGGACCCAAGTCCAAAAGCTCTCTGCCACAACAAAGATCCACGACCACGAAGGTTTCACGTCTTCCTCGGCATCAAATTCATCAAGCCTTGATACCAAATTTCAAGGTGACACGTAGTTCACTCCACAAATCTGGAGGAGATTACATATCAACATCTAAGAATAAGCTTCAAGCCCTTGAATCAACATTCGGAAGGAAGAATCAGGGGATTACATCCAAATTAGAGATTGTATCCACTTTTATTTTTAAATCAATAAACTCCATTTGTCCATATTTTTCTTGTCTCGTAATTATTTTTGCAGACACGAAATTTTGTGTGAACAAATTTCTGGTATGCCCAGTGTGACAATCTCTGCCCCTCATATCTTCTTCCTACATCAAAGTTCAAGTCACCACATCAAAGTGTTCAATGGCACCCAAGAAGGATCAAGTCACCGTCAACGCTACTACTGCCGGTCAATCCTCCACCGGGGGCAAGATTGTTGACGCGACCCCTTCAGATGGTTCAAACTCGACAAGTCCTACCGAGAATAACTCCAAATCCACGCATTTCACTATCGTCCTCGCCAAGATGGCCGACGTGACAGCAATGGAGGAACAACCAGCACAAATTTGTCGAAGCCATCGCTTATCTCCAGAAGACCATCGAGGAAAAAGACCTCCAAATCGCCCAATTGATGATAAACCAAGAGCATACGAGCGTTGAAGAAACCAACGACAGACACAAGCATGCCTCCTTCTCAAATCATGTCGAAAGCGAGAAGCAAGTGGATAAAGCACCACCGACGCATGACTTCGTGCAAAAGTCTACACGTTTTGAAACATCTATTGCTACATGGTCTGTTCAACAATTGCAACAGATGATTGCCAACACCATCAAAGCTCAATACGACGGAATGACCCAAAGCTCGCCCGCGTATTCAAAACCATATACTAAGCGCATCGACACATTGAGGATGCCAATGGGATACCTACCGCCGGAACTGCGACAATTCGATGGAAGAGAAAACACATCATCCACTTCATCGAGACATGCAACGACGCCGGCACTGACGGTGACCTCTTGGTGAAGCAATTCGTTCAATCGCTTAAAGAAATGCTTTCGATTGGTATGTCGATCTACAGCCCGAGTTAATTGACAATTGGGACGAGATGGAGAGGCAATTCCTAAATCGCTTCTATAGCACCCGTCGGACGGTGATCATATACGAATTCACCAACGCAAGGCAGTGGAAGGACGAGCCAGTGACCGACTACATCAACCGTTGGCGTACTCTAAGTCTGAACTGCAAAGACAAACTCTCGGAGGCCTCGTCGATAGAAATGTGCATTCAAGGTATGCACTGGGGTCTTGTTTACATCTTGCAGGAGCTTTGAGGAGTTGGCTACCCGCGCGCATAACATGGAGATAAGCATCACCAATCACAAACCTAAATTCTCAATTGACTACCAAAAGAGGGAGTCAAAAGAGGATGAAGACTTCGTCACACCCGACGTCAAAGAGTCCATGGCCATCAAAGCAACTTCTATCAAATTACCACCAAGCGAAAGAAGGAGTGAAGGGCCTCAAAACCACCAAATGCCACGTTACAAAGGTTGGCTTACTTTGGATGACGAAGACATGGCGGGAACGAACGTCGTCAGCGTCACTCCAACAAATGACTTGCATATTTTGGAAAGTAAAGAAAAAGCTCTACCATCTCTACCGGCAGCGCCATCAAAACTTCGATTGGACCGTCTTGAACCCATACAAAGGGAGGCCTCCGACACCGGCATGAAGTCCTTCATCAAGGCAGAGTCGTACTTTGCGGATGCCAAACTCCATCTCAACCCTGACGAGATGCAAGAAGCCATGCCTTTGGAAATTCCAACTGGTCAATCCGTCAACGAAGTACACTCCAACTTCACTGCGTCAGAAATCAGTAATGAAAAGTTCCACAAAATTGACCATCGCTGAAGTGCCAACAAGCGGAGATCATAAGCCAAGGAGGCCACCTTACTAGTCAATATTCCCTTATGTGGTTCGGTCCGACGACAAAGACAAACAAAGCTCGTCACAAGACCATGCTCCTCCACTATCCAAACGAATCAAACAACAAAGTAAGGTGAAATCCAACGACCCTCAAGGTGCCAAGGTTGAACTAATCAAACCCATCATTGGTCGACACTCGTTGGTCTCAAGTAAACTACTTCTATAGAAAAATCAACCCGAAGAAATGCCGGGGGCATTTTAGCTCAAAAGCTTACCACCTCTTAGCGAAAGCAGGGTACGACTTTTCTGCCCCATCTCGACTCAGCAAGTTAAATCCAGAGTTAACTGGTGAAAAGATTCATGGATTAACTGAAGCGCAACATGAGTTGAGAAGACAAGGCTTCCGTGTCAACCAACCGCGCATTAGCTTAGGCTTCACTCCGGACGGACTTGTGCACGATCACCTCGAAGATGGTCCTGTGCGACAGCTGAAGAAAAGAAGTCAACTTGACCCAACAAACAAATCGATAGAAAAATGTAAAAGTCAAGAACTTCACGAGTCTCGGCCCCGGGGAAGTAAGACGTCATTCCTGCTCCTCCCCTCAAACAAGCCAATCAAAGTGAAGCGACTTCTCGCCAGACGATTGCATGATCAAGAAAGCACTTCAGATAAAGAGGACGAAGAAAGCATCAAGCTACGTCCATCCAACCACGTCAGTGTTGATGAAAACTCGGACTTGAAGATCTTAAAAAATGAGATCAAGACGCTCCCAAGCACAACTTGAAGGTGTAGAACATGAAACCTCCATTATCTCAAATCAAAGATACGACCTCGGCCTTACAAATGAAAAGTTCATGAAGAAGTTGCTACTTGACGCATGAGCTTAAACTGCATGTTGCTTTATAACCCTCGAGCCTAAACTGCACGTTACTCCTAGCCCGCATGAGTATAAACTGTGTACGGCATCCCTCCTGTTAAACAAAAAAAAAGAGAGAAATAAAGAAAATTCAAGTTTCTTTGAACTACATTTTGACTTGACCCTTCTCGGGGTACGTAGGCAGCTTGGGTATATGTTCCTAAGTTTAGTCATATCTTCAAATAAGTCCATTGTTGTTTTAAGCAAGACCTCTTTCCTAAAATGAAAATACAAGCAAAATTCATTCTAGCGGTGTCAGCATACGAAGCCATGTTGTGTATGCTAAGTCGTGCTCTTTTCGGGAAGAAATCAGGCAAAAAAAATGAAGGGAGATAGTCGAACATGCCTTAGCCGTGTTCAAAAACACGGTTGTGTCCATGGGGGCAAGCAAAACACACCCTGGGGGTCCAGAAACACGGTCGTATCAGAAAAAAAAAAAAAAAAAAAAAAGGTCTCACCGGCAACAAACTGAGAAGAACATACCCTGGCCGTGTTTCTCTCGGCCATGTGAAAAAAAATAATTCTCTCGAGAAGGAAGAGGGCAATACAGAGGTTGGTCGATTTCATATCCAAAGTAAACAAGTTTTGGAGTTCCGATTGATCTTAAATGTGCATTGCAACCGTTCCTATCATGGTCAATGTCAACAAGAAAAGAAACGCTCCAAATGATACGCAATGAAAATTTTGAGAAGGGATTGTGTAAAAGAAACACTTTCATTGCACAAAGATCCATTTACATCGCAAGAAGACAAAGTAAAAAAAAAAAAAAAAAAAAAAGACAAAGTGAAAGTAGCGCTAAATGCTAAACACTCAAGCGAACAAGTTGAAAGTTGTCAAATCTCATCTTGAGTCTTCAAGAAGCACATCCATTTTCTTCAACTCCCTTGGTTAGATTCTTCGAACAAATATGAAGTCTCTTCAATCAGTGAGGTCTTCTATCTCTTGGCGACCATATCCCTTGAGGTTAGACAAGCTCTCTTCGGCTTCTTGGCAAGGGTCTTCTCGCTCAAGTAGAAAAGGCCTCTCATCAAGTGCTTCACAGCTTGGGGGCAATGATCAACATCAACAAGTGGAGCAGCCAAGGTTGTTCGAGTCGGAAAGCAGCTTTCGCTCAAGAAATGCGTGAAGAAGACGTCGCTTGGACGAAGGTTGACCAAAGGAGATGAGCATGCCGTCTAAATCTGTGGAAAGTCGGTGGCGCACCAAAAGTAAAGATCACGACTTCATGGCATGGAGGGCTTACAAGCGTCATCGCCTAGCATCTCCTTAAAAGAAAAGACGACCTCGTCGTTGAAATCTCCAAGTACAAGCGGCCATGAAGCTTCAACTTCCTCTCTGGACTTCGCTAATGGTGGAAGGCAAGACGTCACAGAAGGTATCCTAGCTCGAGGAAAGCTTGAAGAATGTCCTTGTAGCAATGCAAGTGAAAAGAAACGCGCAGATGACGGCATGGATTTCGACTTCGTGAAAGACACTTGGACGATAGCCTTGCTCTTCTTCTATGGTGAGGATCTTGTTGCTGATGCACATGGAAGAGAAATGTGTGAACGACGGCATGATTCTCGGCTTCGTGAAGAATGCTTGCTTGCACGTTGATCGAGTGCGTCTTCCGCGAAAAGGGATGTCTTGCAGAACTTGGACGGTGGAATTCTCCATGAGCCCCGTCGATATGCAGTGACAACTTGGAAGCGCAAACTTAACGTCGGTTTCAACGTCATGAAAAGAAAGATTGTCCACCAAGACCTTGGATTGGGACAAGCATTGAAGCGGGAACCGAGCGCCTCTTTCGTCACCTCTTCAAACCACCGGTGGACGCACCGACTTGTGCGAAGATTGAACCTTGAACGGTGGAACGATGTCGGCCGGCCATGGAAGTACAAATACCTTCGACCTCGACGTTGTCCTTGCTACTTCAAACATCAATGCGTGGGAATGACTCATTGAAATTTTCAAAGCCCATCCCTGCCAAACAAGCAAATTTACACAAGGAAAATAGAAGTCAAAGTCGTGGAGAGAAAGACACGTGCATGTGTGTGCTTGAAAATATTCATAGAAGTCAAAAATTCTTCCTAAAAACAAATCCACGAAGACATGGTGCGCAAAATCCATATCACTTGTGTGAGAAATTGGAGAAGCCCGTTCACAAATTTGTGGTAAAAGCAGTAAAACCACAAGAAGGTCACGTCCAAAAAGGCGAAAAACAACACAAACGCCAAAGGATTACGTTAAGGAAGATGAAGGGATTGCAGAAAATTCATCTAAGTTCGTCCGCTTGATGAAAATTAAAAGCCAAAGTCATCTTTTTATAATAGTTCTTTGTGAAAGATAGATGGAAAATTGTCATACTTCTCAAACTCTAAAAAATAAGGAGACTGGCAGAATGGAAATGCAATTGTTGATTTTCATAAATGAGAAATATTAGAATTCTCGTCCTCATGTTTCCAAAAAAAAAATCCGCCCACTGCCCTGTTGTAAAGTAAAAGGAAAAATGCAGAGTTGCAGCAGTGAGGAAGCTAGGCCTGTTAGTGGGCTAGTTACAAAGAAAAATGGAAATGAAGTACTTGCATGCTTGCATGATTCTGATGGCGCAGTCATTTTGTGAAGAATTAACAAATGGATTGAAAGATTTGGGCTTTCCATGGCCCATTTGCAAGAAAAATTAAAAAAAAAAAAAAGAGAGAGAGAAGAAAGGTGGTCCCGACAGGGCAAGAAAAAGAGAAATTATTTCAAGTCACGCCTTCGACAATATTCTGCATATTCTTTGCCGAGCCTTGAAGTGGAGGCATCTGTTGACATCGAAATTTTGGAATAAATTACCAATTAAAAGCCCAAAATAAAATGGCTAATAATTGAGTTCCAAAATAAAAGTCCATAATAAATTTGGGCTTATCGTTAAGAAATTAAATTCATAAGTCCATATTAAATTTAGGTCTTATGTAATTTTATGGGTCGATCCAAAATATAAAATTATTATTTTTGGATTGATTAAATTGGGCCAGCTACATGTTCGAAATGCAGTCCATCAAAAGACTAGTCTCTGTCAAAGCCCGCGGTGATCAAGCTCAATGGAAGTGAGCCCAAGTTGTTTAAGCCCTACTCACGCCTATAAAAAAGGGGCCTCCACCACCAAGTTAAAAAAGAGAGAAATTCCATAGAGCATTGGAGCACAAAACAAGAAGTCACTCCATACAACACAAGAAATCTAAAGGAACCCAAGTCCAAAAGCACTCTGCCACAACGAAGATCCACGACCACGAAGGTTTCACGTCTTCCTCGGCATCAAATTCATCAAGCCTTGATACCAAATTTTAAGGTGACACGTAGTTCACTCCACAAATCCGGAGGAGATTACACATCAACATCCAAGAATTAGCTTCAAGCCCTTGGATCAACATTCGGAAGGAAGAATCAGGGTATTACATCCAAATTAGAGATTATATCCACTTTTATTTTTAAATCAATAAACTCCATTTGTCCATATTTTTCTTGTCTCGTAATTATTTTTGCAGACATGAAATTTTGTGTGAACAGTAATTGCGAAAAATGGTAGATGTTTATGAATTATTATTAGATAAAATTATATGTTCAATAATGAATAAGTAGAGAAATCATGACTATTTAATTGAAATAATAGGAATGAATTATTGTAGCTAAATGTAAATATTTAAATAAAAATCATTAATTGATTAAACAAACAAAAGCAATTAATGGAATATGAAGGCTAAAAGATAACTAAAATAAAATTAAAAAAAGTTCAAGTAAATACTTCGGAATTAGTAATAACAAATACAAAACTGATAAAATCATAAAACTTAAAAAAAGTAAAGAAGAACACTTCAAGGTAAATTTGCAAAACAAAACATCAAAATAAGATTAATCAAAACACATAGGAAAATACAAAAGAGACTTGAAATTGGGAAGCAAAAATGAAAAAGATAGAAAAATTGTTTGGTAATGCATCAGGGAAAGAAGTCAGCACTACTATATCAAGTATACTATCTACACAACACATGTAAAAGACAAAATCATTATAAAGAAGAACTAAAAAAATTGAAACAACCCAGTGTAAAGAAATATTTGAAAATTATAATTGTAATGGCTCCATAAAATATAGTTAATATAAGCTTCAAAATTCTTTGTAATATGAAATTATCCAAATAAATACGAAAAAATGATTATTAAGAATTTAAGATTTATACCTTCATCACTAAAAATCCAAACACAACATATGATAATTTTTGCTCGAGTTTCATCTATATAGGTATTTTTATTTATTTTAATAATATTCATGTAATAATAATGGAATTAATTATATTTCTTTGAAAAAATAAGAGTAAATTAGATCACTCCCTAAATTAAAAAATTTACCGCATATAGTAGGAG
This sequence comes from Sesamum alatum, assembly GCA_034509735.1. Lineage (NCBI taxonomy): Eukaryota > Viridiplantae > Streptophyta > Magnoliopsida > Lamiales > Pedaliaceae > Sesamum > Sesamum alatum. Next base: position 34,904,029 of record JACGWO010000006.1, read on the forward strand.
ATTTATATAAGTTTGGTGCATGAATGAAAAGTATACGTTAAAATAAAAAATAATAATTGCTGATAAGATACATAATTTTTTTGGATTGATATTTAATTCTAATTTTGAATTTGTTTAAAATATATATGGACTGGATGAGTATCCTAATTGTGAAGGTGGAATCTGGTATAGATAAACACTAATTTTGAATATAGGATTTTTTTACATAAATACAAATTTAATTTAAATTTAAAATAGATGAGATCTTCTAACCAATGAGATTTTTCCTTGACAATTAAAAAACTCAAAATTCTAAAAATTGAAAATTGAGTCCAAATTAGCTTAATTGTGATCAACTATCATTTTGCTATATATATATATACTAGCATAGACTCCGTGCTATGCACGAAAATTTATAAATTCAATAATATTTTGACAAAATCTTAATTGCATAATGGTATATATGTCATATTTACTTGACCATCTTATATACAACAATGAAAATTTATTTATACAAAACTCAACATTGAATTCTTTATGAAGTTTCTTTACAGAACCTTTTGAAAATAACAATAGAATATTATTATATTTTCACACATTGAGAAAAACAAGTTTATCAATTTGAAATACTATATATATTTTCTTATTCAATTAATTGGTATGGACCCCGTGCTATGCACGAAACTTTATAAATTCAATAATATTTTCATAAGAACTAAATTTTATAATGGTATATATGTCATATTTAATTGATCGTCTTACTATATACAACAGCGAAAACTTATTTATACAAAACTCAATATTGAATTCTTTATGAATTTTATTTACAGAACCTTTTGAAAATAACAATAGAATATTGTTATATTTTTACACATTGAGAAAAATAATTTTATTAATTTCAAATAATATACATATTTTCTTATTCAATTAATATATTTTTAGTAAAATCTAAATTATATTAAAATACATTGTTTAAAAGATTTTAATCCTATTATCCTGTGGTATAAACTCCTCTAAAAAAGTACTATTCGTCATAAATGAACATTTAATAAGTTTTTGAAAGTAAGAACAAAAAGGTATTAGTAACACCTTTTATTTCCTCCATTAAAAGAATTAACAATATCTGAAACTAATAAATAAGTAAAGAGATATATACATATTTCTAATTATATGCTAACGATACAAATATACAATGAGAAATTCATAACAGACAAACCTAAGCAATAATACACCATAATAAAAAAAAATTTAATACTTGGATTCATACCCATTAATTTTCATAGATACTTTAAGATAATCGAGCTACTTTTTAATGAACAATTAATTCCTTTTATGATATTGAATTTCCAACCTGAAGTCAAATTTTCACTTGATATCATACTTATTAATCGCGTATAATTTTATTTTATCTTCGTGTCAGTTTAATTTGCTTATGATGGACCAAAGAATATAAACAAATAATTTGCTCATAAATTTAACAGTAAAAATACATTTTTGGTCCCTAAATTCAAGCACAATTTTGTTCCCTAATCTTTACGAATTGTTATGATATTTCGGTCCAACCATTAAAATTAAAAATATGAAGTTAGGAGGGAACCAAATGGACCAAAATTATAATTATTTTGTAAAGATTAGGGATCAAAATTGTCCAAAAATCTTTTAGGTACCAAAATCATAACAATTTGTAATAATTAGAGACCAAATCATATTTCCAAAATTTCAAAGACTAAATTGATTTTGACCCAAAGTATAGGGACCAAAAGTGTAATACCCTAAATTTTAATCTTTATACCTAAACTACTCTTGCAAATCTTCATTTTTTGGACGCCATCAAACATAAGTAACATAACACTACATCATATATTTTAATTACAACTTACTATATATAGTAGTGCAAATTTATTTATAGAAAACTTAATATTGAATTCTTACTAAGTTTATTTACTGAATATCTTGAAAATAACCATTGAAAATTATCATATTTTAAAAATTGAAATAAATTATTTTATAAGTTTCAAATACTATGTATATTTTCTTATTTAATTAATATATTTTTAGTAAAATGAAAAGTATTAATATTTAAATACATTATGTAAAAGATACCATCATATTTGCCCTGTGATGTAAACTGATTCCTCTTATAGAAAATATAATTCATACTAAATTACCACTTTTGTAATCAAGTTATGAAAGAAAAAATAAAAAGAATTAGTATCACTTTTTAATTTCTTTCATAAAAAATAAATTTAATAGTATTTGAAACTAATATAAAGTAAAAATATTTATGCTTCTAAATTATATGCTAAGAATACATATATAATAAGAAATTCAAAACACTACAAACATAAGACATAATAACAATAATATACATAATAAAAAATTCTTGTAGTTGAGTATGTGTCCATTAATTATCATAGATATTGTAAAATGATCAAATTACTTTTAATAAATAATTCCTTCTGCATGTTTGGTTGAATTTTCTATCCTGAACTTCTAAATTAAAAATAAATGATAGTGACAATGTAAGTGTATATTTATCTATCTATAAATATATATATATATATATGTAGCTTATGAAAAGAAAATAACGGGTATATAAGAATGAAAATCAATATGAAACTATTAGTAAAATTCATCAAATACTAAAATGGATGGAAGACATTTAGTGGAGCAAATATCACATGAATATTTAATCTATATAATCATAAAATAAGAGTTTTAAAGAAATAAACATAAAATTTAATGAATAAAACTTGAAAAATCGAATAACTTTAATACATATAAAAACATATAACTAATTTAAGTAAATATTCACGCCTACATCTCCGCACTTGAAAAAGAGGGTAAGAAAAGCAAGATTTTTGTATACTTTTTCTCATTGTAATTGAAAAGAAAAGATGTTCATGAACTATTATTAGATAAAAATATATATTTATTTGGTGATCAAGTACAAAAATCATGACTATTTGAAACAAATTATGAACTTAAAAAAATAATATGAACAAATTATTATAGCTGAAGATAAATATTTAAATGGACAAATAATTAGTCAAAGAAAAAAAATAAAAATAATCAATGGAATATTAAGGAAAACAAAGATAATTGAAAAATAAAAATTCAAAAATTTTTAAGTAAATACTCAAAATTAAAATGAGAGCAAATACATATGTTAATTATAAAATTAAAAAAAGTTAAAGTAAATATAAGCATACGTCATTCTGGATTGCGCATAAAAAAGTAAAAAAGTAACATTAAAAGATGAATAAAAGAACTTTAACTAAAAGACAAAAAGAAAAATACATAAACGATATGAAATTGGACATTAAAAAGCAAAAGAATAAAAAATAAATCATTTGGTAATGCACAATGATCTATGAGGTTGTCACCACTCCATTAATGAAAAATATACTATCATGTTATAAATTGAGACACCTTGTTATTTTCTAAAACAATTATAAACAAAAATTAAAATTGAAAAATTCATACATTTATCAAGTATGATCGTCATTTTGTATTTCGATAAATGCAAACCTATGAAACTTACTATATTTCATGTTAAAATTTTGATAGAGCAACATTTACAAAATTATTTCACTAAGGAAAAAAAAATACTCAAATTCATATGGGAGAAGAAGAGAAATAAAATTTTGTAACATAAATTTTAAAAAGAATGGTGGTCTATGGTTTTTCAAACCTGAAAAATAATGGAAGATTGAAAATCAATTCAAGGAAAAAGAAAAAACATTAATTTGAATGAAAAGTAAAAATGTAATTTTATCAGTATTAATGAACCAATAAAAATTATCAAAAAATTTGTTAATGAAATAACTAATTGCAAAAACTAATGATTTAATCTTATTGAAAATAAAAAATTATTGCATGAGATATACGAAGAGACTGATATAAGTTTAGACTGAAAAGTATATGATTAAAATGAAATAGATGATTGGTGTTAAGATAAGCATATATTTTTTATGATAAAAAATTAAACATAAAATTTAAATTTGTTTAAAATAAAAACAAATTGATTAGTATCCTAATTTTGAAGGTAGAATCTAATATAGATAAACAATAATCTTGAAGATAGGACTTTTTTAGATAAATAGAAATTTAATTTTTAATTTAAAATGGATGAGAATTCTAACCAATGAGATTTTTTCTAGATAATTAAAATTTTAAAAATTCTAAGAATTGAGAATTGAGTCAAAATTGGTTTAATTATGGTCAAACTTTATTTTGCTATATATATATAGATATAGATACCTATATATATTGTATACATATGTATAAATATATACATAATACATATATTATATTTATAAAAAATATATTTATACCTTTTGTATATAATTATATAAGTAAAATTAAATCTGGACCATTTATGTATAAAGATAAGATCCAACGGTTGATAATAAAGATACAAATAAAGAAAAATGGAAAAATAAAAAAAGGAAATGGCGTGTTTGTTACATCACTTGCGTGAAAAGGTATTTTGCTCATTTTTTATATTTTGAAGGGATAAATTGTTAATTTATTTTTTACAGGGGATGTTTTATTATTTTGTGGCTAACACTGGAGGATAAATTGCAATTTGCCCTATATTTTTTTTGAGAGAAATATTTTATACACGTGAATAACATATATATATATATATATTAAATAAAATAGAAGATAAACATGATTTAAAATAGAAAATTCAATGCCATCAGTGCCTGTCACACGGAATCAAGAAAATAAAACGACTGAAATATTCACGAGATTCATATGTAAAGATTTCATGTGTGCATTATCATCATCAGCTCAAGACATTATTGATAGGAGACATATTACACAAACACTAGAATTTGATGAACATGTAATGAAGTGCAAGGGTGTATACTGTATAGCTGAGTTAGAGCTTCTTGAGCACGACAGGAGCGCCCAACTGCGGTTGAATAGTGAAAGCAACAACGGGGGCGTGCGTATAAGTCGGCGAAAACTCAATGCAGAACTCGCGGAGCAGCATCGCCAGGAACGTTTTGCTCTCTAATATGGCGAAGTTCATGCCAATGCAAATCCGAGGACCCCAACCGAAGGGCATGAATGCCGACTCCCCATTAGCCGCTTTCAGCACTCCGTCTGCAAACCTTTGTGGATTGAATTGCCCGGCATCCTCGCCCCATATTTTAGTGCTCCGGTGATACATAAGCACCGGGAACGTGACCAATGCGTCCTTGGGTATTGTGTAGTCCTTTATCTTCGATTCTTCTTTGACCACTCTCGTCAGTTCAATCACCGGTGGGTACAAACGTAAGACCTCATTTATAATCATTGTTACCTGTCATGAAAATATTTGAAAATTAGTTGCACCGTTCACGATTAGCTACTATTAGCATACATACATGAACCAATCATTGTCTATATTTACACGTCTGCAGTGACAACTTTAAAACTGTCAGGAATATTAATCTTCCTCGTGCCAATCAAATCATGGTACTTACAATTTTGAGCTTGCCCAAGTCATCAGAAGTGATGTCTTTCTTATCGCCCAACACTTGAAAAACCTCTTCTCTAGCGCGAGCTTGCCAGTCTTGGTGATACGCGAGCATAAGTATCGTCCAAGTCAAGAGAGTCGAGCTGGTCTCAAAACCTGCAAAGAAAAATGTCTTGCACTCCGATATGGCGTCTTCTATAATCTTGTTGCGTTCACGTTTTGTAACTTCTCCGACGTACAATTTCTCTATCAGTATATCCAGCAAGTCCATTTTACCACTAACCGGCGCTCCAGCCTTCCTCTCTAGTCTATCATTAATCATAGACATAAACGAAGCTCGTGCATAGCTGACGATTTTGTTGGCTCTCCTATTCGGCTGAGTCGGCAAGTACCTAAGCAAAGCATATGCAAGTAGGAATTCTGAGAGGCTGACAAAGTCATAATCAACAAAGACAGTATTTGCAATAGCTTCTACTCTTAGAGTGTTCAAATGAAAGCTTATTAATTACAGTTTTACTAATAAGCTGCAAACATTGATGGGAAGAAGCTTATAACTATTGACTTAAACGGGTTCAATTTAAGCAGTTCAAACACAGAAACAGACATCCCTTCACCTTATTTTCTACAAAAACCTAGGAAGCACTTGAATTAAATTATTACAAACACACCTAAATTAAGTTGAATGCACTTACTTTTCTCCAGGTATACTGAATAGCTTGGAATGTACTCTTGCCAAAGTCCCAAGTTCAGCCAGTTTGAGGAAAGTCTGTTTGATCTGATCAGTATAAGTAGAACTAAACATCAACTGCGCTAATATCGCCCCCGTGAAGATTTCAAGATCAGGAAACACGTCAACCACACCGGAGCCGCCTTCCTTTGATATCGTCTCCTTCCATTTATTCAGAACGTCCGCAGAGCACGATTGAAACGCAGGCACGAGAGGCTATTGTATTAAAAAAATTGCGAACCTTAATTAGAACTGTTTTTTTCCATGTAAATACTATACATAGATTGAAAATTATAACATAAACTACTGATCACCTTCAACTTGTCCAGATTGAAGAAGGGGTTGACCTTTGATCTGAACTTGCTCCATTCTTTGCCCTCCAAGATAGCAAAGCCGCCATCGAATAGCATCTTCACTAAATCGGTAGCTATCTTAAATGTCTTTACGTACGAACTGTGTTTGTTCATCGCGTCTCTTGCCACATCAACGTCCATTATGAATACACGCGGTCTTGGTCCCGCCCACGAAAATGAGTAATTGCCTATAATTAAGTCGTCCTCCCGTTAAGTACTCAAGACAGAAGCGCTAATTACATCATTACATCAGTATTTATCATTATTGATCACAAAGAGTAAAATGATAAATTAAAATCCAAACATTTATCCATGATCTCGTATTTGATCATCAGACATCAACCACCACTAAATTAAAACCTAATGATTACCTAGTCAATGATCAACAAGTCCAACTGAATTAAGTTCATGATGAACACAAAGGACATCTAAGCATCTATGGTTGTACTAATATCACTGTAAGAAAATGACTCAACCGCTATAAAATAATCTGACGCTAAAATCAGATCGATCGAGCTAATTAACAAGAATTTTCTTTACTAAATTCATTGTTAATCTACGTCAGCAAGGAATTCATTCCATTATTTAGCAAGGAATATATGTCGTTGTAATCAGTGTTATTTCTGGTATTTCAATGGTGTGCAATCGAACACGTAATTCCGACTTTTTCCAATGGAATATTTACAGAAGAAGGACGGAATATTATTACCGTATTTCTGTAGAGTGTGGAGAATGTTAGGCATGAGACGAGGAGTGAGATCGTCGTTAAAACCGATGGGTTTGCAGTAGGCTTTCTCGTAGAGCAGGCCTGTCTCCTTGGCGTCCCCGAACAGAAACGTGTAAGGATTCCCTTTCATTCCCTGTTGCCTGAACAACTTCTCGGCCTTTCTTGGTTTGAACCAAGCCCAGTTCAAGAACTGCCATGTCCACACAACCACCAAGTACAACACTAGAATTAATGCAAATTCCCACATTTTCTTCTTATGTTGAGGCGAGGCTTCTGTGTGTCTGAAACTCTCTTTTATTTATACTGAATTGCAGACAATGGGTACAGATTCCTGTGCGGCACAAAATTGTATTTTTAGTCCTGTATTTTGATATATTATAAGATTAACTCCAAACTTTCAGAAACAGTTCATTTTGGTCCATTGTACATCACTTAAATAAATATGGAAAAGTGAGAGCAATGCACCTTATACCATTAATTAATTCCCAGTGAACTTAATTTGAAAAATAGAAATTATTTCTGGCTACCTTTGGATATTGATGAAATTGAAGTTATAAGTTGTAGGGTAAATTACATTGACACCTCTTGAGATTAGGTCTAATTATACAAACACCTCTTGTTTTTTGTGAAATTGCAGCTATACCCCCTAAGGGGTGTTAGTGTAATGTTTTTTAGGGGGTATTAGTGTAAGCTTTACCTTTGAATAGAGGTGTAGTTGTAATACAATTACAACCTCAGGGGGTGTAACTGTAATTTTGCAAAAGATAGAAAGTGTTTGTGTAATTGGACCTAATCTCAGGGGATGTCACTGTAATTTACCCTAAATTTTAAGTTTTTAGTAACAAATTTGTTAGATTTTTTTGGCACAATAAATTCAAACAATTTCAAATCCTTCTTTAATATGAAGTCATTTCAAAATTTTCTACAAATTCTTCTTTCAAATCCAATAACCTGAATTATTTTACCTTAAAAAACTGTAATTTTATATAAGGAGACATGCAAAAGAAAATGACCTGCATATTATTTTCCTATTCTAGATGGAACTTATTTTAGCAATTATTATGTACCAATACAATTTTGCAACAAAAGATGCAAAAATTCAAGTACAAGAATTAATGAGTCTGGAATATAAGATATCAAAACTGATTTAATGACATAGTCAAGGGACCAAAAATAAAATTCTAACTAGCCATCTCATCATGGCCTCGATATTGAATTTGGCGGACTTCAACCTATTATATAGGAAGTCTATTACGATTATTATGTGATTAGTGTATAATTAAAAAAAAATAACAAATTATATAGTAAGTATATCACATTTATATATAATTATTATGAATTCGATCAAACTTGATTTGGATAAAAAATTTTCTAACTTACAAAAATAACAAAAAGCAAGATAATCCATAGCAAATCATCTTTCCCATCAAAAGACTAACAACATAGTTAAGATCGTAGCAATTATAAGAGACCAAAATTAAATATACTCAAAGTTTTGTATTTATTTTTCAAATTCCATAAGGGTGGGACTAAAAAATCAATTTACAATTTTATCCGAGAAAATAACTACATAGTGCACACATATCAAGATTTCTCTAGCATATGATTTTCATAAATATTTTAAACTTAATTAGCTGAAGTTGCACGCAAAATTCAGCAGTATCTATACATAATTAGCTGAAGTTGCACGCAAAACTCAGCAGTATCTATATTAGCTGAAGTTACACGCTATTTCTGTGTGTATATAATAAATAATTTTTTATATTTTAAAATATATTATAAACAAGAGTATAAAATATATATATAAATCAATACATTACATATGGTAAAAAAAAGAAAGAAAGAAAAGAAAACTAATTTGTAAAAATTGAATAAGTTTGTTATTTTATTAGTTGAATGGTACTTTTGGCATTTCAAAAAGTTGGTGCGGCGGTGTCATTAACCGTCGTTTATGAGTCGAGAATGTCTTTTCTTTTTATATTAGTGTAGATAAAAAAGAATTAAATTGTCACACCAATTTTTAGATATTCATATGTGACCTTTATTCACTTCATTCGCTCAGTAAAATTTGATCGTAATAGTAATTTCAATATTTTTAATGAATTTATTAAATGACCTCTCAAACATACACACATCTCAATTTTTGACACATTTTATATTGTAAAGTCACTATCCTATGATTGATAATCAACCTATCAATAAAAGAATTAATCATTTATAATTTTTAAATATTCTTGTACACACATCGAATGTGGTACAACGCCAATATCTATACTAATATAAAAAAAAAAAGGCATTTCCCACTCACACATGGCGATTTATGACACCGTGACACTATTTTTTTATTATGCCGATAATACCCTTAAGGTAGTTTTCTTTTCTTTCTTTTATTTTATTTTTGAAATATAATGTATTGATTTATATATATATATATTATTTATAATATATTTTATAGCGTGCAATATTATTTTATATGCACGCAGAGACGACATACCCGGCGACCAATATATATATACTAGTTGCCGTGGCACGCCGTCCCTGCGTGCATATATAAATATTTTTTTGTGCTATAAAGCACATTATTATTATAAATAAGAGCAAAAATATAAACCATTACATCCATTAAAAAGTAAAAGAAGGAAAAAAAAAACTAATTTAGCAATTAGTAAAACTTTGAAAGTTAAATAAGTTGGTTATATTATCGGTTGAAGGGCATTTTAGACCTCACAAAAAATGGTGCAACGGTGTAATTAACCGTCTTTTGTGAGTGTGGATGGGGTTTCCTTTATATAATAGTATAGATATACTATTATAAAAGAAATCAATTTTTTATTCACAAATAGCGGTTAATGACACCGCCATACCGATTTTTTGTAATACAAAAAATAACCTTCAACTAATAAGATTACTATTTTCTTCAATTTTTCAAATTTTATATTAATTGATAAATTAATTTTTTCTTTCTCTCTTTATTTTTTTTAATTTGATGTGTTAATTTATATATTTTATTTTTATTCATAATATATTTTAAAATATAAAAATTTATTTATCATATGCATATATAAATGACGTGCCACAATATACAGGGGGAAGGGGTAGAATCTTTTGGGCGCGAGGGTTGCGTGCTGAATTATTTATTAATTGAAAATCAACACGATTCCAAAAGTAACTATGGATGCTATTATTGCTTGGTCCTTCTCTAATAGGCCACTGAATGAATTAATGTCCAACCCATTTTTTCTTCTTAGAAATAGAAATAATAATTATGTTATTATATATATATATATATATGTAAATTAATTAAATTATAGAAAAATAATTAATTAATGAATTATAATAAACTCAAGCGAGGGGAAATATTTATTTATGGTCGATTTGAGTATATAATTTCAATTCCACTAATACTTCTAGGCATGAGAAATTGATAAGTCTCCAGTGATCTATATCATACTTCGTGTGTTTACCTTTTCAAAAGTATTAATAAATCTGTAAATATTTATTATTTTTATGGATTTTTATTGTATATTATTTTAATTGTTTTGTGGAATTATTAAATTTATGACTATTGACAAATTAAAGAGCATACTGAAATAACATCAAATTAAAGTTGCAAATAGAAAATAAAAAGAAGAGGAAAAGAAACAAACTTTAAATAAGGAAAGAAAAGGAGAAGAAAAGAAAAAAATTAATACTATTTTCTCAAGTAGAATTAATTTTGTCAATACATTAAAAACACATTAAAATAATCTATACAGACCCACACTATATATATAATATGAATATTTATTATGAACGTCTTATTATATATGGTGCAGTTCACTTGAAACTTATCCCAAATACTATTAAAAAAAAAATTCCCAACGTGCAATAGTTTCACGAAAAAATAAAAGTGCAGCATTGTTCCAAATAACCAATGGGATGTGAAATTATATAATCTTTTGGAAAACACCCCTCTATGAAAAAAAAAATCAGCAAGATATTTCTATTTTTTTTTAAATGAAGCAATTTTGCTCTTTTAAATAGGGGGATAAATTACTCTATTTTATAAAAGATATGAAGGTAAATTATTATTAATTGAAATAAATAGATTACAATCAGTCTATCAAACATCAATATCTAACAAAGATAATTACAATAATCATACCATGATCAACAATATCACATAAATTAAATCTAGAAATGCTACTATTATAATATAAAGATAACACCTACTATGCAGTAAAATAAAATCCGACACATTAATAGAATTCGAATCGAGGTTATGAGATTTCAATTTTACCAACTGAGTTAGGTCTCATCAACTTTTTGTAATCAATAAAAAGGTGGTAATGATTTTGATGTCCTGGACACCCCATCAACCTTATCAAAATGTCTGAACAACTCCTCACAATTTGTCTACCTTAAAGAGGTCCAGGGAGCCCGGGACAAGAATCGTCATTGACAATTGATTTCTTTCTTTAGTGTTTAAAATGAAGTGGATAAGTGACATACTTAAAAATTTATTGGTATATTATTTATATATATACAAATTGCAAATAAATTATATTCTAGCTATTGTCAATATACGATTTGATATATATAGTATTTTTAAAAAATAAATTTGAAAGAATGCTTCAATAGTTCAATGTGTTCAAAGGCAAATCAAAGTAGCATAAATGTTACGGATAACTACATTTACCTTCCTTTATCTATTGGTCATTTATATAAATCATCCATACCTTTTGAAAAATTATAGAAACCGCCCCTGACAAACTGTAAAACCCAAAAATATCCCTATTGACTTGGTCAAACTTTAATATAAATTTTGAATAACAAAAATGCCCTCAAGGGTATTTCGGTAATTACCAAAACATAGAGGGGTGTCAATATAGTATTTATGAGGATGAGTAATATGACCCTATATATTTTTTTTTTTGTTATTTATATCAAACCTAAATTTAAGTTTAAATTATTTTATTAACTTTTTTTTATTGAATCTTTTAATAATTGAAATATCAAATTATTCAATATATTACTAAAAATTAGTTACTAGGCTATACATTTAAATTAAAATTATCACACTTATATAAATTATTTTAGATCATTTAAAAGATTATTTATCCACTATGTTTATTTGTATCTAAATTTTACTATAATTAATAAATTATATATATGTAAATATATATTTATACAGATATAAAAATATATATATTTATACATATATAATATATATTTATATTTATATTTTTGTACATACAAATTTAGATAGCGGATGAAGGTGGAGGAGGGCGACAACGAAAGCGGGCGAAAGCGGAAGAGGGGCTGGGCGCAGGCAGGGAGGTGACGAGGAGGATGCAAGCGGGGGGCAGGGGTGAGGGATAGTTTTTTAAAAAATTAATAATTTAAATATCTTTTTAATAAATAAATTATTTGTTTTACTAATTCTGGAATGATTTATATAAAATTCATAAATTATTTTGAATTATAATATATTAATTTTAATAAAAGTTAGTCATTAATAAAAATAGAGGATAAATAATTTTTTAACTTTAATAATTTCAAATAATTTATTCAAGTATGATAATATTTTAATTTAAACTTATAATCTAGTAACAATTTTAGAAATACATATTAATTGAATAATGTAATATTTTAGTTATTAAAAACTATAATTTTATACAGAGATTCAATTAAAAAAAGTTAATAAAATAATTTAAATTTAAATTTGATATAAATAATAAAAGAATATATTGGGTCATATTACTCATCCTCATAAATATTACATTAACCCATGTTTCAAGAACCGGACTGGACCGGCCGGTTCAATCGGGAACCGGTCATGTGTCCGTGCCGGTTCACATGGCCAAAACCGGTGTGACCCGGTCAAAACCCAGGAAAACCGGTGACTCGATGACCCGGTCACACCTGGTTTTGACCTTATTTTAAAAAAAAAAAATAAATAAGGAAATGTAAATACTTTTGGACTTAAAGTTTTTTATATTTATAGCATCAAATACTTAAACTTAGCTTATGGTTTCTCAATGTGGGATAATAAAATTGGCTCAAATTATTCCTTATTTATAGGATAAAGTGTCCACACTTGGCTTCTAATTTTCCAATGTGGGACAATAAGTTTGGCTTAAAACCTCAAACTTTTCCATGTTTATACCTAAACTTATTATACTTCTAAACTTTTTCAATGTGGGATATCATTTCTAGGTGTTTTTCTTCCATTTTTTCTCCATCTACTCCTTTCTTCTTTTCTCCAATCTTTTTTGGATTGTTTTACAAAAAAATTATATGGAGACACTGGTTGCTACCTCTATTTGATTAAAATCAAATTCAACTCCTCCCCAAATCTTAAAAGGTAATGTATTATCTCCCCCCCCCCCCCCCTTTTCCATCTTCTTTAATATTATGTATCCAACCATTTTTCCTTACATGTTTTGAGTTATTGTTTTTTTTACATATATTTATTTAAGCTTGCTTTTATTTTTATCATATTTTTCTTAATTAATTGATACATAATGATTGGTATATTATGTGTATATACATATATAAACATAAATATATTAGGGTCCGGGTTAATCGGTTTTTTTAATCCGGTTCAACCGGTCGGACCAGTGACTCAATGACTCAATAGCTTGACCGGTTCGATCTTCGGTCCGGTTCTAAAATCATTGACATTAACACCCCCTCTATATTTTCGTAATTACATAAATACCACTAAGGGCATTTTTGTCCTTCAAAATTTATATTAAAGTTTGACCAAGTCAATAAGGATATTTTTTAGTTTTAAAGGCTGCCATAGGTGGTTTCTGTAATTTTTTAAAAGGCATGGATAGTTTATGTAAATGAAAATTAGGTGAGGGGGCATAAACATAATTATTCCTAAATGCTAATTCTCGATAATAAAATCCACCATAAATACATACACTCTAACACATATAAACACTCTCAATCCCCTATAAATACCACAAAAATTAATTCTTAAGTCAGGTCACTATTCACTTGACAAGAAAAGATACTCACTTCAAATATAAAATTTCATCTCTAAGGGCATGTTTACTATCCATGATTAGACTTAATTTATAGCCCAATCACTCTAAAATCTATGTTTACTTGAAAAAGTATGGGCCCTTGATTTAAATCAAGGGCCCACACATATCCTCAAGTGTAGAAAAAATTAAAACTTTTTCCTAGAGTCGGTTTATATTAGCCTATAATCCTACAACATATCATAGTAAGTAAACAAAATATTATATTAGCGTACAATTATTTATCCCAAATAATATCATTCATTAATCTATCATATCATAATCACATCCAAAGTAGTAAATATGTCTTAAGAGATTTGGGATGCATGAATCGTGTCAATATATTTTTTTTTAATTTTTTTTGTTGTATTTTCTGTTAAATATTCATGTGCCAATGCTGCTCCCCACACTTCCGCCATGGATGATCAGCAGCAGCTTGGGATTTTGGACAAGGGTTAGAGGTTGATGCTGATGGTTGCTGAAAGTCGCATTTCAGCAACTTACGTTCTTCTACTTACATTACGTTTTATCTTACTTGTGTGCTGACTAGTTTATTCGGCTTATCATTGGTCCACATCATCACATAGTTTGCTAGGAGTTAGTTATGTGAGATGACCTGGACTCCTCTGTATTTAAAGGAGGTTTCATCCTTCCATTTGTGATAAAACATATTTTTCAACCCTAAGCAACTACCTCACGTTTCAATGGCTTGCCTCACTAATTTCTCTCTCAATTCTACAAAAATTGACTTGGTATCAGAGCCTTCGTACTGAAGGTCTCTGCATACTCGTGCACAGAGTGGTATTCACGAAGTAGTGTGATATCATCGCACTGATGGCGGATCAGACGCATACGAATGATGGAGGAGAAGATTGCCAGTTTGAAAATGATGCTTTGTATCTTCACCCTCTGGAACATGTTGGTTTATCCTTGGCGAGCTCGCCACCTGACGGATCGAACTTCCTTCTGTGGACTAGATCAGTATATGTGTCTCTTGGCACAAAGTCGAAGTTAGGCTTCATTGATGGCACTTTTCCGATGTCGGCAGCTGGATCCAGGAACATCGAGCAATGGAGACGCGTCGATTTGATGATCATTTCCTGGTTGTGGAATTCCATATCAAAGGATACTGTGGAAACCTTTATGTACGCTTCCACATCTAGAGAGTTATCTAATGTCTCTCATGGTGATCTATCTGTTACTGAATGCTTCATGAAGGTACAGAAGCTCTGGAACGAGCTAATAGTTCTGGACCCCACCTCTAAGTACACCTGTGGAAGGTGCGTGTCTGACATTGGAAAGACAGTTGCAGCTAAGAACCAATCAGCACAACTTATTCAGTTTTTGATGGGACTGCATGAGGTATATGACAGTGAGCGCAATCAGGTGCTCATAATGGATCCGCTTCCAGATGTGGAGAAGGCTTATGCCATGTTTTTGAGTGTTGAGAAATAACGGTCTGTCAATCTAGGGATGGCAGATACCCATACCAACAATGCCTATCACATCGCCACAAAAGAGAATAGGAAAGGCTCTGGTGATAGACATGTGCAAGTGCAAAGGAAAAGAAACATTGTGGACAAAAATCACTGATCTGTGATAATTGTCACAAACCGAGGCACTCAAAGGACACATGTCTCAAGTTACATGGGGTTCCAGATTGGTGTAAAGTCTTAAATGAACAAAAGAAGAAGGGAGGTGGAGGCAAATTCTTGGTTGCTAGTGTGGATAGTGCTACAAACAATGACACTAACAACCAACTGAATACTGGTACTGGGAATGACAATCAGCACACTATCATCAACCTAATGTCTGAGCTACTTATATTGATGAAAGAACAGGTTTTACCTTCGGATCCATTGACTGCAGATTTTGCAAATTGTGCAATTTGTGAGGATGAATTTGTAGGTAATGTCTCTAACACCGAAGCACTTGATTTACGTTGTTGGATAATTGATACCGGAGCCACTAACCACATATATGCGGATATTACACTCTTCAAAAACTATACAAAGCATAAAAAGCCACAATTTATTCATCTCCCTGATGGTAGTAGAAAACCAGTCCTCTGTGTTGGTTCTGTGGAACTTTCCAGTAAGCTAACACTTGATTATGTCTTCTTCATTCCCACCTTCTCAGTAAATCTTCTCTCAGTAACTCAATTGAGTTCCCATTTATATAGCTTCTGTTTTTCTCAAGATACTTGGTTTTTGCAGGACCAGAACACTAAAGAATTTCTGGCAAAGGGTTCTGTGTGCAGAAGACTATATGTCCTAAGACAATCCTCTTGTATTGATCATCCTACTATATTTGTTCCCTTTGTACATGTATCTTGTTCTGCAGTAAAGGATTGTAATAAAGCTACTTGGCACATGAGGCTAGGTCATTCTTCTACGCAAGCTTTGAAACATCTTGGTATTCCTCTTAATGCTCAAGTGATTTTGTTTATGAGATATGTCCCTTGGCTAAACAATCCAGAGTACCTTTTCCTCTGAGCACTTCCCTTGCATCATTTATGCTTGAACTCATCCACCTAAACCTATGCGGGCCATATAAGGAACATACGATATCTAGGTGCCACTATGTGCTGACCATTGTAGATGATCACTCCAGAGCCATTTGGACCTACCTGCTGAAACAAAAATCTCAGGTCCCATCTTTGTTCTCTTCATTCTGTAACATGATACACAACCAGTTTAATGTGACAATAAAAACCATTTGTTTAGATAATGGTTCAGAATTCCTAAACGAAGATTGTCAATCCCACATCAATGAACTTGGCATTATACACCAAATTTCATGCCCCTACACTCCACAACAAAACGGGAAGGTAGAAAGAAAGTATAGACATTTTGCTCAATGTAGCCAGAGCACTCTTGTTTCAATCATCTCTCCCAATTAGATTCTAGGGTGATTCAATCCTGACTGCCACCTATTTCATCAACAGAACTCCCACTCAAACTTTCAACTCGAAAACACCCTATGAATTGTTATACCAGAAACGTCCTGCCTATGATCATCTCTGGGTATTTGGATGTTTATGCTTTGCCACTAACCTTGACCCACACAAAACCAAATTTCAAAAGAAAGCATATAGGTGTATACTTCTTGGATATTCTGCAAACCAGAAGGGGTACAAGGTATATGACTTAGAGGCCAGGCAATCCTACACTTCTAAAGATGTGACTTTCCATGAAAACATATTCTCATATGCCACATCCACATCATCCAAGTCCTCTTGGCCCCTGTCTGCAGTGCCTCTACATACTTATATCTTATATCATCTCTCTGAAAACACAAATTCTCTCCCAGTCACTCCTTCTGACTTCTTCCATTATTGATTCTTTTTCTCAAGCCCCCTCACCTCCTGCTTCTCTTCCTGCTCTTGTTTTGGTCCCCCGCAGGTCCAAGATAGATGAACGATCACAAACCTGGATAGATGAACGATTTCATATCTCATCAAGATGACCCTTCTCTTTTGTATTCTAGTAATACTGCATATATGTCTTTCGTGGCTTCCTTGTCAATCTTGCAGGAACCAAAATCATTTGCTGAAGCAGTTCAACATCCTGAATGGATGAGGGCCATGGAGATTGAGATAGCAGCTCTGGAGAACAATTCCACTTGGGTGACCGCCCTTTTACCAGTTGGGAAGAAACCTATTGGATGCAAATGGGTGTATAAAACAAAACTGAGGGCTGATGGCACAGTTGAAGGATACAAGGCAAGATTGGTTGCCAAGGGGTACAATCAAGTTAAAGGAATAGATTTCATTGACAGTTTCTCTCTTGTCGCGAAGGCTGTGACTGTAAGGATCTTTCTAACAATTGCAACAACTCATGGATGGCCAATTCAGCTGTTGGACATTAACAATGATTTTTTCCATGGTTACATAGATGAGGATAAATATATATGTGTGTGTGTGTGTGTGTGTGTGTATGTTCACCTGAAGGGTATTCTGTGGATTCTGGAATATTTTGCAAATTGCAGAGATCACTCTATGGCCTCAAGCAGACTTCGAGGCAATGTAATTTGTAGCTTACACTCAAACTGCAGGAGTATGGGTTCACTCAATCCCCTCATGATCATGATCATTGTCTCTTCACAATGAAAACTGATCATGGCTTGATGTCCCTCCTCATTTATGTGGATGATATACTCATCACAGGGTCTTCCTTATCTGATATTCAGGCTATCAAGGACCACCTTCATGTTGTATTTACCATTAAAGATATTGGGGACGCACGCTATTTTTTGGGTCTGGATATTGCAAGGAACACTGCTGGGGTATACATTGCACAAACTAAGTATATCCTTAATATTGTCAAGGATGTGGGGTTGGTTCACTCAAATGAAGCATGTACCCCTTTCCCACAGGGACTGAAACTTACATCTGATTCAGGCCCACAGTTGCTACATCCTGACGCTTATAGGAGGTTGGTTAGCCGCCTTCTCTACTTGGGTTTACTAGACCTGATATGTCACATTTAGTTCAACAGTTGAGCCAGTTTCTCAACTGTCCTTGTGAGGATCACTGGAGTGTAGCACTTCATGTTGTAAAGTACCTTGAAGGGTGTCCTTCCAAAGGACTTTTTCTTTCTCACTGGAAACTATGATGCTGATTGGGCCTCTTGCCCGGATTCTAGGAGGTCCCTTACTGGCTTCTGTCTCTTTCTAGGACCAGTCCTCATTTCCTGGAAGACAAAGAAGCAATGTACCATCTCACGATCGACTGTCGAAGGCCGAATATAGGAGCATGACAACCACGGTTTGTGAGCTGCGCTGAATATCATACATCTTGCAGGACTTTGGGGTTTGTGTCTCCCTATCAATTCCATTGTATTGTGACAATCAGGTTGCCTTCCACATTATGGCAAATCTTGTGTTCCACGAACATACAAAACATATAGAATTGGATTGTCATGTTGTTCGGGATAGTTATAAGGAGGGATTTTTTGCACCTGCTCACATTAAAGGAGTTGATCAGCTAGTTGATATCTTCACCAAGGTTCTTCCGCTGAAGTCGTTTGGAGTTATGGTGTCCAAGTTGGGACTGACATCTCTTTCCCCCAGTCCCACTTGCACGGGGCTGTTGAATATTCATGTGCCAATGCAGCTCCCCACATTTACGTTTTTCCTTACATTACGTTTTATCTTACTTGTGTGCTGACTGATTTATTCGGCTTATCATTGGTCCACATCATCAGATAGTTTGTTAGGAATTAGTTATGTGAGATGACTTGGACTCCTCTATATTTAAAGGAGGCTTCTTCCCTTCATTTGTAATACAACAGACTTTTCAACCCTAAGCAACTACCTCACGTTTCAATGGCTTCCCTCTCTGATTTGTCTCTCAATTGAACAAAAATTGACATTTTCCTATTCTATTATTATATTTGAGGTATTTTTTTTCACTCGATAAGAAAATGAATTAAATCTCGATATGAACATGTAAATAATAATTAATAAGAGTAAATATTATAATGTGAAAATAATAATTAATAAGAATAAATACTATAATGTGAAAGTATTTAATATGGATTAATAAGTCCATGGTTTTACATAATCTCCCCCATGAAAAATAATATGATAAGGTTAATTTAGGCAAATCAAAAAAAGAAAGAATCATTAGAGGGATTGGTGCTTTTATATATATATATATATAATATATATAATAAATAGAAATAAATAAATAATAATATAATATGGATATAGTTCAGAAATTTTATTCCAAACAATTTGTGTGATGTCCCTTTTTGATCAATAAAAGGTGGTGATAATGTTGTTATCCTGCACCACCATATGAACCTTATCAAAATGTCTGAATTTTGTGGTTTGTAACTCCTCACGATACGAGACAATAATATATCAACCGAAAATGGCTTCAGACATATTATATTGTTTTGATTGATTTTTCAAATTACTTAAGAACCCCCACAAAAGAAAAACACCGAAAATCTAGCTAGTTTATCCTCCCTTCATATATTATTTATATATATAAATTACGAAGTACTCATTATCAATCGATGATTTGATATCTATAATAATTATTTTTGTCTCTTTTAAAAAATGCCACATATATATTATTATCAATTTCCAATAGTTTTCAAACATCTTTAATGTGGGAATTATCAACTATCTTATTAAAGTTGTACTGAAACTTACTTCAGTAGAGCTTTACGACTCTGCGTCTCAATGTATTCAAAATTCTAATATGTATGGACCCATATTAGCTGTTGATTTCAGGAATTCTAGGCACCTCCGCCTCCTCCACCTCGCGTGGTTGAGGATATCATGTCGTATCTTGGGCCAGTGGGTGGAGCTGGATATCATGTCCTGTTATACAATTAATAGGAGAGGGCAACCCATATATAAGAGCATTATTACAAAGTTTATTCCCATCGAATTATTACAAATAATTTACATAGTAAAGCGTACAATTAATATATTTATTTATATTTTCACACACAACACACAGTGTAGTGAACGTAGGTAATGCATTCTAGCTAGGGATAATAACTTATTAATATTAATTAGAGAAATTATTTTTATGACTCCATCACACAATATTTCTCATCTATAGCTTGCGCATAACGATAGGGACATCATACTGCGGTTGTACGAGTAATGTAACCATAGGTGCGTGTGCGTACGTTGGTGAAAGCTCGAAACTGAAGTTGCGCAGAATCAATGCCATAAACATTTTAGCCTCCATCATTGCCAAGTTTGCACCGATGCAAGTCCGGGCACCCCAGCCGAACGGTAAGAATGCAGCATGACCATTGGCTGCTTTCAGCACTCCTTCGGCAAACCTGTCGGGCTTGAACTCCATAGCGTCGTCGCCCCATATTTTGGGGTCCCGGTGTAGTAGAACTACCGGCATCATTACCATTGAGCCTTTGGGTAGGATTAGGTCTCCCACGCTTGTTTCTTCTTCTACTACTCTGGTCAGCTCAACTGCTGGTGGGAACAAACGCAATGTCTCGTTTAGGATCATAGTTACCTGCACCAAAAAATGTGTATCAATGCGGTGCAATTCACATTGTTTGGTGGGGTAAAATGTTTTTTTGGTCCCGTAAGATTAGGTCATTATTTGTTTTGATACCACAAATTAGGTATGTGGTTGTTTTAGTCCCATAAAATACGTATGTCAGTTTTTTTGGTCCCAAAAAATCATGTGCAACTTAGGTAGGTGGTTGTTTTAGTCCCATAAAACACGTTTTTCAATTTTTTTGGTCCCAAATGTAGGTGGTTGTTTTAGTCCCATAAAACACGTTTTTCAATTTTTTTGGTCTCAAAATGTCATGTGTTGGGACCCAAAAAAACTGAAAAAACGTGTTTTATGGGACTAAAAACAACCACCTACCTAAGTTGTGGTACGAAAACAAATAATGCCCTAATCTTACGGGACCAAAAAAGCCATTTTGCCCCTATTTGGTGTTTTCATGGGAAATTCTAGTCCGGATCTTGTTCGGCCAAACCTGAACCAATCAGATGTCAAATGCAATACAGTTGTCGTGTGATTGGTGTACCATTAAAGAAAAGTGACCAATCACATAGCAAGTGTATCACATTTACTCTATCATTCGTTTGGTTCGACCAGACTTGATCCAGGCAAAAAATTTCCTTATTATACTTACATATTTTAGGTTGGCCAAGTCATCAACAGTGATGTTTTCCCGGTCGCCCAAGACTTGGAAAACCTCTTGTCTGGCACGAGTTTGGCATTGTTTGTGATAGGAAAGCATGATTATGGTCCAACAGAGGAGATTAGCAGTGGTGTCATGACCGGCAACGTAGAATAGCTTGCACTGTTGAATGATCTCATAAACGGCGGCGGCACGACCATTCTTGTCGTTGATGTCTACTGCTTCAAGCTCATCCATTACCAAGTCAAATAAATCGGGTTCAGCTTTCCTCTCTCCTCTCTTTCTCTGCTCTAACCTTTCCTCGATCATACCCGTGAATGTAGCTTCTAATTCCTTCTCAATTTCGTTGGCCCTCTTATATTTCTTGAGGAAGTACCTAAGCTCAATCGCGTTTATAATTCTCACAAATATCATTTAATTTCGAAAAACGAATAAGCCCTTTTAAATGACAAAAACAAATCATATATAAGAGGAATTATATTGTTTTCAAGAAAGTCATAACTATAGGGGTAAATTACACAGGATAAATGCAATTTACCGTCCTGTGATATAAGAACTGAGCAAAAATCCCTTTGTTAAAAAAGAATTAGCAAATTATCCCCCTGTGATCTTAAAATGAAGCAAATATCCCCCATGTGTTTTCTCTTGATGGGGCGGGGGTAATTTGCTTCATTTCTCAAAACACAGGGAGGTAATTTGCTAATTATTTTTTCACAGGGGATTTTTTGTTCATTTCTTATATCACAGGGGGGTAAATTGCATCTATCCCTAAATTACACAGATACCTCTCCTGAGATTTGGCATAATTAAAAATACCCCCTCTTTGTTTGAAAAATTACAAATATCCCCCGATGTTTGTTATTTTTAACCAAATGCCTGAAATGGACCCTTTTGTCCTTGAATTTTTAGTTAAAATTATAGAAAAATCAACCGAGGCAAATTGCATTATTGTTCCTCTGTGTAAAAAACTTAAGAAACCCCTCCCTGCGCATTGTCGTCCAAAAAAATTCAAAAAAATTTAAGAATAATTCAGTTTGCATAAGGGCATTTTGGTCAGTTCACCCATAAAAATAGAAGAAAATGAGTTATTTGTTAGACGGTTACAAACCTCAGGGGGGTATTTCTATATTTTTCAAACGACGAGGGGGTATCTGTAATTATGCCAAACCTCAAGAGAGGTGGTTGTAATTAATTTACCCTAACTATAACTAACTTATAGGAAAACTTATAATTTTCATCATGTAACTTAGGAGTTGACAATTTTCTAATCCAGCACGAATTGAAAATTTGGCAATTCTGGTCCTTTTCGTCTGAAAAAACGCATGTGTTGTACACATGACCTCTAAAAGTTGGTCAGATGAACCAAAATTATCAAATTTTTAAAATTATAGGATTAAATTACGAAAATCAATTCGTACATAACTAAAATATATTGGTGTTATTTTGTGAAACTTACTGCTCTCCGGGAATGGTAATAGGTTGAGCCTGATTTGAAATATGTGTGAGCTCACCAATAATTTTGAAAGTATTTCTCACCAATGGAGTAGGAGAAATGGTGAATAATGCATATGATACTACACAACCTGTGTAGTCTATGAGATAGGGGTAAACATTAACCACAAGGGGTGACCCATCCTTGGCCATCATGCTGCTCCATGCATCTAGGGTTTCCTGACCCTGCTTCTGCATGGTAGTCACCATCTTCTGTAATACACAAAAAATAAAAAAATTTATTTTTGGTCTCATATCTTAGGATCTTTTTTAATTTGGTTCTATTTATTGCATTTGTCTTACATTTAGTCCCATTTGTTTAATTTTTTTTTTTCTGAAATTTGGTCTCAAACTGCATTTTCCGTCAAATTATTAACGGAGCCATCAACAGTGGTAGGGTATTGCCCCAATAACAGACTTGACGGCTCCATTAACAATTTACGGAAAATATTATTCTGGGACCAAATTTGAGAAAAAATTGGACAAATGAGACTAAATATGAGACAAATGCAACAAATGGGACCAAATCAAAATAGACCCTAAGATATAGGACCAAAAAAGCAATTTGCCCCACAAAAAACCATTATTAACAAGGATAATTACAACAATATAACAACTAAAACAATGAAATAGTCACATTCAAATACTCGTATAAAGTGAGACAAATACCCACATGTCCTATGGGATTCAGTCAAACTCATGTGGGCTATTTCAAGGTCGACGTTAACATTCAATTAAACAGTTCACGGCCAGTTCTTTTCTAAATTACAAGATCTAGTTCCGATCCCATTTAAATCCTAATATGTATGGACTCATGATAACCATCTAATCATTTTCTGATCGATTTTTATTGATTATTGATCATCGATCGCCTACGACTGACCTTGAGCTTGTCCAAATGAAAAGCAGGGTTGAGCTTTTTTTCTGTTTTGGCTCCATTGTTCGCCCTCATAAACAAGCAGTCCACCCACGAGCCTTTTGAATATGGGATTAGATGCCCTAAAAGGCTTCTGAAACACTACATATTTGTTTAATATAACTTTCATCGCCTCCAGGTCGAAGATGAGCACCATCGGTCTAGGCCCCGCCCATATAAACGATTTTTCACCTGTAAATTAAAACATTACAAAAATAACATCAAGCAATGCAATAAATTTTAATAGCAATAATTATCGTGTGAAATTAAATTAGTTTACGAGTAATAGATATATAATGCAAAAGTTTTATGTATAATTATTGTGTATAAAACTTCCGGGTTCATTGCAATTTTCGTCCTGTAAATATAAGTATTTGGCGTTTTGGTCCTTTAAGTTTCTAGGGTAGCAAAATAGTCCTTTAACTTTTCAGTTAATAGTATTTTCCGTCCTGTAATTATAGGTATTTGGCGTTTTGGTCCTTTAAGTTTCTAGGGTAGCAAAATAGTCCTTTAACTTTTAAATTTTCACGATTTTCATCCTCTGATCGCTGGATTTTCTAAAATTTGCCGGAATAATGGCACGCGATGAGGTTGATTGTCTTCTTGAGTGATACCACACTCAGGCATTGCCCCTTCTTCCGGCTAGTTTAAAAGCCTCACGTGTGAATCGCGTGCCATTATTCCGGCGAGTTTTAAAAAATCTGGCTACCAGAGGACGAAAGTTGCAAAAATTAAAAAGTTAAAGGACTATTTTGCTACCCTAGAAACTTAAAGGACCAAAACGCCAAATGCCTATAATTACAAGACAAAAATTGCAATTAACCCTAAAACTTCCACCAGTTGGGAAAAATACAATTTTGGTCCAGCTTTTTAGAGGCGGTGGCATTTTGGTTTAGGATCATTTTAAAATAGCGATTGAGGGTTGTAATTTTAAAAAAATAACAATTTAAGTCTAAAAAAACCCTAATTTGGCTGGAATTCCTCACTTGGGTCGCCCATGACCTTAAAATTTTGAGAATTTTTCACTGTTCCAACAAAGCTTGGCTACATGGATTCAAATAATCCAAAATCTCTTGTGGAAAGGGTGAAATGTTAAAATAAAATATGTCTCCATTGCCACATCTTTATGCCTGCTAAATCACCAGCCATGCAAGGAAATTTTGATTTTTCTAATCCACATGTGAAATGGTCGCCGAATAAGTGAGAATTCCGGCCAAATTAGGGTTTTTTAGACTTAAATTGTCACTTTTTAGAAATTACAGTCTTCAATCGTTATTTTAAAATGAGCCTGGATCAAAATGCCACCGCTCCTAACAAACTGAAGCAAAATTGCGTTTTTCCCTGTTCAGTTCAAAAAATTCGTCATTATACACATGAATCAATGACATACTACCTAAACTTGACTTGCATGTGTTGTCATAGTTAAGACATAAATACATTAAAGGTCCCTGTTAATATATATCACATCACATGCAAACATTATCTGTTATTAGTTGAGATACGAGGTTGTAGATATATATATATATATAATAATACCGTATGTCTTGAAGGTCTTGACGACGAAGGGGATGACTCGAGGGGCAATGTTGTCGGTGATGCCGATGGGCTTCGAGTAGGATTCCTCGTACATTTTGCCTGCTTCCTTAGCATCCCCGAAGAAAAACCTGTAAGGATTGCCTGTCAAGCCTTGTCTTCGGAGGATTTTCTCCAGCTTCTTGGGCTGGAACCAATATGCATCCAGGAATTTCCATGCTGCCCGCAGCAACAGTGTTACCACTGCAATAATCACAACGGATCCCAACATTAATCTCTTTAGATTTTGATGATGGAGGAACATGCGTGTCCGAGCTATTAAAAGGGACGCAGGAGGTATGGAGGTTGTCATTTATCATTGCACCAATAGCCATATGATACGTGTTGGTGTTTGGTTGGGATAAAAAGTGAAAGTATAGGAGAAGTGGAAGTAAAAAATGATGTATAAGAAAAGGTTTAGCATTTGGTTCGGGGGGAAAAGATGGAAGAAAAGTAAAACTGAGTGTATAAGAAATCCTTCTGAAGTCTAATTTCATTTCTGTCGAAAATTGGGCGAAAAAGTGGAAGTATAAGGCAAAAAAAGACAAAACAATACATATTTTATTTTTATTTACTCTATTGTCCATATATATATATATATATATATATATATACTTTCCTCAAATTCTTTTCTCCTTCTTGCTGATAATGCCGTACATAGTCTTTGTGAATTTGGATTTGGATTCTTTATTTGAGGGCGTTGGTAGTAATAAATGAACAATATTTATTTTGATAAATATTTTTATTAATAAGAAATATTATTGTTCTTGTTTGATATATATTTTTCTTAATAAGGTTTTTAAATCTTTGATATACTAAAATTATATTGGGATAATATTAACTTGTTTATTTTTTAATACAAAATGTAGGGAAGGAGTAAACAGTAAAATTACAAAAATTAGTCTTTTGTATTTAATCTATTTTTCTCGTACCAAACAAGGGGAAGTATTTGAAATTTACTCCCCTTCCAATCATTCCAAACAATTTGAAGGAAAATTATTATTCTTACACTCTCCCTCTCCCTTCCCCTCCCCATTTCTCTTTCCTCTCATTTAAATCAAACGAAGCAAGTGAGAGCACCTTTTGGGTTGGATTTTCACTTAAATTTGGTCTGCTTTTAATTTTTAAAATTTTAAATCAATTAATTATTTATAAAATATAATTATAAAATAAATTAGAAGAAATAGTATTTTTTGGTCCTATAAGTTAGGCCATTTTCACTTTTGGTCTCATTCGTTACATTATTTCCACTTTTGGTCCCATAACTTACAAAGATTCGCATTTTTTGTCTTCATTCACATTTTCGTTTGTTTTTTAAATATGTTTGATTGGAGAAAAAATTCAATTTTTGTTAGAGAAGAGCGAAATTCCTTTTTCTTGCCATTATTTCCGTCAGAATATTTAATTCCCCCTTCCCACCAAAGTGTTGTCAAGCTGGAAAATGCACCAATTCTCCCTTCAGCCAAAAATACTTAACCGCCACGTACTGAGCATGTGGACGACACCGTTAACAAACAGACAAAAAAGTGAATAAGGACTAAAAGTGCGAATGTTTATAAATTATGCGACCAAAAATACCAATCCAATAATAAATATAACCAAAAATTAAATGTGTCTAATTTATGGACCAAAAATATTATTTGCCAAATAAATTACAATAAACTCAAAGTGAAATATAAATTACCCACACAATCGATGAGACCCGATTTTTATATGTTAATTTGAGTTGTATTAATAAAGTCCTTTGGGGTGAGAAATTGACCATTATGTTTATTTTTATTTTCGGCCCGCCTCACATATGATTCGAAAGATCACCTATGTTTGGCCTAATTTGGAAACACCATCACTTTATGTGTTGGTCTCATTTTAGCCCATTTCCTAACGTGCAGCTTTGGGGAGAGTGAAAACTTTGTCCATATCTCTCTGTCTCTCTCTCTTCACTTTCAAATTTTCAATTTTTCTTTTTCTATTTATATGTATTTCTGTCCTCTTTAGTGTTAATATATATATATATATATAATATATTGAAAAAAGTGAATTCCTTTTATGAGGGAAATGGATAGTAATTTCCAATATGTGTTTTTACTAAATTATTTTTAAATAATTTATTTTTGTCAGATAGTGATTTTTTTATATTCGGTTTTAATTAAAGCAATAAAAAGGAGGATTTTCGGTGGTATTTTTATGAACATTCGCATTAAAAATCCCTAAAATTAAATTAGTTAATGTTGGGAATTTGTGGATCTTTGAAATTGGAGAAAGTGGAAGGTGAATTTGAAGAGTTTTTTTTTTTTTTTTACAACTTAGATGTATACAATTTTTAACTTTTTTGTGCCCAGTAATTTGGAATTAAAAAATATATTATATTTTAATTATTTAAACAAATTTTACTCTATATACCCTATAAGTGTATGGAATAGTTTAGAATTTTTTTTAAAAAATTTATAATATATTATTTAAATAAATTCGACTAATTTATTATTGAAATAATCTATTTAAATTTACAAATTCAAATAGAACATCCAAAAAAAATATTAACCTATTACTAATGTGCATAAAATTATTAAATGTATAATTATTATTTGTAAAATAAGTCAAAACAATTTTGAATGATTTTTCATACAAATATAAATATAATAATGTATACAATTCAATCCACCTACAAACATAATAATTATATATATATATGTATATATATACAAATGCATATAAAATAACATGATTTGAGAATAAACAGTAAATTTTGTCCCAAGATACAAAACCAAACATAAAATATTTTTTTTTACACTATTTTAAATTATCTCCACAAGCAAATTCAAACATATTCTATTTCTAACACATCCTTATTTATCTTTATTTTATTTTTCTCTCCAAATCAAAACAAAAGACTCCAAAAGTAAAAACAAACATAATGGATGAGTCTCGGGTGCCTTATGTCATGCTAGCATCATCCGCATGCTCATCTTGTGTTTGCATAATTTTTAAAAATATTAAACAGTAAATATTTATTAGTTTAATGAAATTATTATATATTCTTAATATTCATTAGTTTTTGTGGATTATTGAACTTATGATATTTGAAGACAACATACTAAAATGAAATCAAATAATAGTTTTTTTTAATTTTTACAACAAATTCAAATAATAGGTGAAAATAGAAAACTCACAGAAGAGGAAAAGGAATAAACTTTAGATAAGGGAAAAAAGAGAGGGAACAAGCCAACTTTAAATAGAAAAGAGGTTAGATGAGGAACTGATTGGAAAGAAAATCGATTAAATGCAATTTACATCATGTGATATGGGAAAATGAGTAAAAATACTCTCTGTAAAAAATTAAAAAAAAAAGTAAATTATTTCCCTATTTTTTTTTCGAAAATGAAACAAAATACTTTCTATAGTCAGTGGTGTAATATATGCGCCCCTCTTGCATCTTTCATGATTTTTAAATAATACAATATTTTTATATTGACATATTTGTATATATATAAATATGTTTTTTCATCTTCTCCATTTTTCCCATCGT
The DNA here is from genome assembly GCA_034509735.1 of Sesamum alatum. Classification (NCBI taxonomy): domain Eukaryota; kingdom Viridiplantae; phylum Streptophyta; class Magnoliopsida; order Lamiales; family Pedaliaceae; genus Sesamum; species Sesamum alatum. The sequence goes on from JACGWO010000006.1 coordinate 34,933,455, forward strand.
CATCGGACCGTCGCCCTTTCTCTTTCTCTCGAGCACCGTTGTCCCTCCCGCGCCTCCTTCCCTTCCCCTTTTGTGCTGTCATGGCCCGCTCCCCTCCTCCCCTCTTTGTCGACGCCCACTCCCCCGCCAGCGGTTGCCACCCCCTTCCTCTCTCTCTATACATATATCTATTATGTAAATATATATATATATTCACAAATTGTATATATAATAGATGTAATTTTAATTATGTATTTATTTAAATCTAAATCGTTAATTTGAAATACATAACATCTACATCGATCTACTAGTTAAATTTGAATCTTAGATTAAAATTAACATCTAATGCTTTTTAAATAAGAGTATAAATGTTAGTTTAAATTAAAAAAAGAACGCGTGTGTAACACACTAAATGCGTCAGGGGTGTATTGCTTCATTTCTAGAAACATAGAGGAGTATTTTGTTGAGTTCTTTTCCTCACCACGAGCTTTTTACTTTCATATCGTAGGAGTGTAAATTGCACTTAACTCAAAAAAAAAAAAAAATTCCTCTAACTTGACATTATCTTTTCAAGTAAGATTAATTCTGTTAATAAATTAATAATAGATTAAGATGGTTTCTAACAGCCACAATTTGTATATACTATCACTAGAAGAAAAATTAATATTAGCTATATTTTTAATGATCATGGTTAAAAATTATGGTAAATAACTATTTTTAACTATGGTTAAATAAAATTGATGCAAAAACTAGCTTTTCCACCATGAAAAACTTATTTGCCACGGCTTTTAGCCGTGGTAAAAATATTCGTCATGATTTTTAGCCATGGCAAATGTTTTAGCCACCCTCGCAAAAACCATGGCTGACAACCGTTACGTGATCGTGGTCAATGACTATTCGTTATGATTATTTATTATTAACTATGACAATTAACCATGATTAAATGTCATTTTTTTTGTAGTGTTTATGTAGGTCGTTTACTATAAATGCCATCTAACTATTATCTGTTATCTACTATTTGGTTCAATTATAACTTTTTCCTTTTTTTTCTTCTATCTGTTAAGTAATACCCCACATGATGCTAAATACATTTTGAGATATCATTTTTATGGTTGAATTCAATTATCTAACCCCTAATGTTAAATTTATTCAATTAATTCTTTTTTTTTTTTCCACTTTTTTTGGACATTAAGTTTCAGGTGTGTAAGTTGAAAACTAATATAGTATTTCTTAAATAAGAAAAGTAATATAACAAACTCATAAATTTCATCTTTATGGAACACCTCAATGATTTGGGGATCAAAATCTCATCTTAAAAAAAAATAAAAATAAAAATAAAAATAAAAATAAAAAACTCAAAAAGTTCCTTAGCTTTAGTTCATTATTCATCAATTTTTGTCTTTTAGTTTTCATGTGTAGCGTTGAAGGTGAAATATATTTTTCAAAATATCATCATTGACATTAATTCCTTATTAGAAAATAAACTTTAATTAAAGACTAAAAATAATGGCTATGATATACCGTGATAACTAAATAGATAGAAGATTCAAAAATTTAAAGAGCAAAAACATTACCATATTTTATATTCATCCAGGGCTTGACCATCGAATCGGATTTTTGGAGACAAAAAAGTAACTGTAAATGGTTGGAAGCTGGTGAAAGGTGGTTAAAATATTTGTTATGGCTTTATCCAACCATTACAAGAAATGTAATATATTACCATAGTTAATTGTCGTAGTTAATCGTAATGTCATAGCGAATAGTTTTTTATCACGGACATGTAACGATTGTTGGTCATGATTTTTGCGAGGGTGGCTAAAACATTTGTCATGACTAAATATTTTTTTCATGGCTCTTAGCTGTGGCAAATACCTTTTTCATAGTGGAAAAGCTAACCTTTTGCATTAGTTTTATTCAACCGTAATTAATAATAATTATTTCTATACATATATACATATATAAAAATATATAAAAGAGACATGATTTGACAATAAACAATATTTTTTAGCTCTCAATATATAACACAATACATATAATATACTTTTTACACGATTTAGAATTAACTCAAAAAACAAATCCAAACATACACCATATTTCTAATAAACACTTATTTATTTTTATTTTTTTCTCTCTATCTCCATAAAACAAAATAAAATATTTCAAAAATAAAACCAGACATAATAATTAATTTGCGTACATCGTCCACACTCAAAATTCGAATACGAGATCTTTCATAGAAAAATCTCGTACACAAATTAATTTGTTATTTCAATTTAATTTGTGGTTGTGACCTCAAAATAGGTGTACAGAACTCAGAAGTACAAGACAAGTGTAACCGAAAAGGGAAAGAAAGAAAAGAACAAAGTAAAAGACAATAAACTTTCTTTGATTTTATTTTTAAAGTGTTTTGTTTTATTTTGTAAAAGTAGAGAAAAAAAATAAAAATAAATAAGTGTGTTATAGATAGGTGTATGTTTTGAATTTATTTTTGGAGTTAATTTTAAATTGTGTAAAAAATATATTGTATGTATTGTGTCGTATATTGAGAGATAAAAAATATTATTCATTGTCAAATCATGTCATTTTTATATATTTTATAAATGTATAGTAAATATTTGTTTTTATTGGATGTATTGTACTGTATATTAGGATACAAAAAATATTGTTCATTATCAAATCATATATCTTTGATATATTTATATAAATAAATAAATATGTATATGTATATAATAATATTTATTTATTTGTAGGTGAATTAAATTATATAATTTATTATTGTATGAGAGAATGAAAAAATTACCCAAAACACCCAGTGAAAATATTTTAGATAATATTATATTTAATTTTGTTTTCTCACCATCGTAGTGATTGGTTTGCACATATCGTGCACAAAATATTTTTTTTTTCCAACTCACGCACCAAATGTGCATGCACACTCAAAATTCGAATACGAAATTTTCCATAGAAAAATTTCGTACACAAATTAATTAGTTAATTCAGTTTAAGGTTGAGTCAATTTTAAAAGGGATCACACCAAATACTTCAAATATCTATACTTTATTATTAAGTGAGAGCATCTTTTTGCGTCTCACTTTTATTTCTCTTTTTTTAATATTTAATTTTTTTTTTATCGAATTCCCCATCTTTCCACCATCTTTCGGTAGTTAATTTTCTTTTGTATTTTGCATTTTTGTCTCTAATATTAGCTCATTATTTTTCTATTACTATTTTTTTATAAATTTAATATAAGTCTATTATTTTGTATATATATTATCAGCTTAGAAAAACATATTATTTTAAATAATATTAAAAAATTGAAGTTTTAATATATCAAGAATTTCGACTAGTTTAAAATCAATCAAAAACTCCCACTATAAAAATACATAAATTCAACTTAAAAACTAACCTATTCTTCTCTCTCTCTCTATATAGACATAGATATAATTATAGAACAACTAGCCGTCGTGGCACGCCATCTCTGCGTGCATATAATATATATATATAAATCAACAAATTACATTTAAAAAAGAAAGAAAGAAAGAAAAGAAAACTAACTTTAGGGATATTGTCGGCAAAATCAGAAAATCGGTGTAGTGATGTCATAAACCGCCATTTATGAGTGATAAAAGCCTTTCCTTTATATATTAGTATAGATAAAAATGTTACTAGCGGATTGTCTGCTGCCCAAAGATAATATGTTTTTATTAAAAATATATAACTTTTTTAGTTCTAGTATGCAACAATTCATAAACTTGTTAAAAAAAAAAAGAAAAAAAATTCAGAAAATTAATATTAAAATAAAAAAATAAGAGAATATATCCTCTTTACTTTGGACAATATTCTCTCTTTGTTTTCTTCGAAGGAACTTTGGTGATACAATACATTTTGCCTTTGTCGGATGCTTACATCCTTTCAGTTACATTTATTTTTATATTATTAATAGATGCTTGACGTTTTTTGGTTTTTCAGATGATTTCAAAAGTTCGGGTTTAATGCAATTAATCTCTATGTAATATTGCAAAAGAGTAAATTATCCATCTATGAAAAATAAATAGCAATTTACCTTCCTGTCTAGGGGGGTAAGACAGAGAGATAAATTGCTCCTAAAAAATACGGGGAGGTAAATTGATTCATTTTAAAAAAAAAATATGAGAAAATAAATTACTATTTTATTTTTCATAAGGGGGTAATTTTTACATTTGCAATATTACAGGGAGTTGCTTGTATTTTTCCCCAAAAGTTATGATATATATAAATATTGCATATTCTTGTAATTTTTCAATTGCAGCAAGATGTTGTGTAGTAGTATCCCTTTTCGTTTATTTTATAACTAGTATGTGACCCGTGCTATGCATGGTCATAATACTTATATTTTATTATTTTTATTATGTGAAAGGAAATTAAAAAAAGTATTTTAAATAATTATTTTTTTCAAACTTCATGCATCAACATCAATAAAATTATACAAAAAATACAATTATAAGAACATAAGCAAAAAAGATTAAGATAAAATGAATCTATGTTTTATTTATATAAATTGAATAAAAACCATCTTCATTATTTAAAGAAAAGTTAATAAAATTTATGTATCTCATAAAATATTTTGATAATGATGATTTAGAAAATAGATGACAAATATAATTCAAAGAGATAAAATCATAACTTTTCACCAAATAAAATCTTACAACTTTCAAGCGGCACCCTTTTTTTTGGCCAATAACGCACCAGAATGTATGATGGATAATGTTTTTTTATGAACGCCACCCTTTACTTTTTGACACCTTTTATTCAAACGGATCTATGTAACTGTATATGTTAATTGTTCGGTTACCTTTTTCTATTAAAACCTTGAAGCTTAATATTAATATATAAGTTATGGGTTGTTCGTGATAATTTTTTTTTTTTTTTTTGGGTAAAATGACTGTATAACGAGAACTCATATATAAAATAAGGAAAACCTTGATCACAAAGGAAATGAAAAAACAAACTTAATGTATATATCACATAATTCATGAACTCAATAAATATATTGATAATAAAAAATAATAAAAGCAACAAAAGTTGAATATTCACCAATAAGAAGCATATGTAAATTTGGTTTGCACAAAAGTGTCAATAAATAATCGAAATAAGTATGATAGTAAATATAAATAATTTGGTCACAGTTCAGGGAAAGTGACCATCACATGGTAAATGTACCACACTTGCTCTCTAATTGGTTTTGTTCGACAAAAGCTGACCTATATAAGAACTTTCCGATATTGAATAAACTTAATTATTTTATGTTTTCTTTTAAAAATAATATTTGAATAATGATGTGGTCTGAGTAATTTTATAAGCCCGCGAGTTTTTTGTTTTTATTTAGTTAAGTGTCTTCCAAAAATTTAAGGTGGTTGGGCGTATTTTTATGTTTTTTTTTTCTATTTATATATCTAGGAAGGTATGAAATGCATATATATTTGATGATAGAAAATTGCATTTTCAATCCCAAGTTATAGAGGAATTTGCAAAATTAGTACCTAACTTTCAAAAATAGTTAATTTTAATTTGGTTTGGACGAAAAAATGGATATAATATAAGTCAAAGTAAAAGGGTATCTATATAAGAATATTTCATATTTAGTTAGGGAAAATAAGTGGACGGAAGTAATTAAAATTGGATGCATACGAAACCGCACTTCATAATCAAATTGTTTCGGTAAGACAATGGGCCGAAAAAGTATAAATATAAGGCTAACAAAAATTATTTTATTTTTATTTATTATATTACCTATGAATATATTTAATTTTCTTCAATTTTTATTTACATTATTATCTATGAATATATATAATTTTCTCCAATTTTATTTTTCTTTTCCCGCTAAAAGTTACCTATATTGCTATACATTCTCTCTCTTCATATAGTATTTTTAGGTTTTTAGTAATGGCCTTTATTTGATTGGTACTGAATAGTTTAGAACGAAAAACACTCATTTTATTTGCATATTGACATTTAAAAATATTTTATTTTCGTTCTTGTTTGATATGTATTTATTGAATTCTTTTGAAGTTTAATATTTGAAGTTTTTAGTAATTTAAAATGATTTCCGTACAATATTAACTTATTTATTTTTTAATATAAAATAAAAAAAAAGTGTTAATCGGTAAAACTACAAAATTTGTCCTAATTCATCCCATTTTATTTTGCATGCACGAAATAAGGTGAATTATTTGAAATTTACTCCTCTACAATCAAGTGAAACACCACTCGCCTATTCAAGTATGTACATTTTTTTAAGGGTAAATTACAATTATCTTCCCTGAGGTTTGACATAATTACAAATATACCCTCGTTGTTTGAAATTACAGATACCCCCCCTGAGGTTTGTAACCGTCGACTAACAATAACCCATTTTCATCCATTTTAGGGTTGAACTGACCAAAATGCCCTTATGCACTGAATTATTTTTTATTTAATTTTTAAAATATTTCTGGACTGTAACGCGCAGGAAGAGATTTTTTTAAGTTTTTTACACAAAGGAACAATAATGCAATTTTTCTCAGCGGATTTTTCTACAATTTTAATAAAAAAAATTCAAGGGCAAAATGATCAATTTCAGGCCTTTGGTTAAAAATTACAAACCTCAAGGGAGTATTTTTAATTTTTCAAACAACAAAGAGGTATTTGTAATTATGTCAAACCTCAGAAGAGGTGGTTGTAATTTATCATTTTTTGAAACGAAAAAGGTCTCTCGGACTAGAGATATTAATTCGCACACTTCATGTGTATGCTTAAGTTTAGAAAAATATAAAACTGTAAGTATTTATTAATTGTATACATGGAATTATAATATATTCTTAAAATTCATAACCTTTTAATTATTAAACTTATGATAAATGGAACAAGAACATGATACTAAATTAATGACATCAAATAATAGAAAATAGAAAACAAACTGAAGATGGAAAGAAATAAAACTTAGATAAGTGAAGAAAGAGAGGCGCTTGAGAAGACAATGGTACACAATCTTGGTTATGGTCTCGTGGGGACAATTCTACGATTTTGGTTCAAGATTTCTTACGGAAGATCTTGTATTCAATTTTGAATACGACATATATAAAAATATAAATAAATAATCTTGTTATTCCGTGGCACAACACACGAACCTTATCAAAAGTCTGAATTTGTGGTTGTAACTCCTCATAATTCTAGTACCTTAATAAGGTGCCAGAAGCACGAGACAAGAATGTTCTAAGCAATTGATGGATTAATAAAAAATTATGATAAATATATTGCACAAATAGTTTTTTCTAGTACGTAAATTTGTAAAAAAGCAATCTATCCCTCCATGTGTCGCCAATTGAACCCAACCCATTTAAATAAATAGACAGTTTTATTAGATCATGGAAAAAAAAAAAAAAGATATATAGTGTAGGTGAACTCGAAAATAACTTATATAGTAAAGCGTACATTTATTTGTCAACAAAGAAAACCCTGATGGATTATGTGTTACTATAAGAAAATGGTTCAAAGGTATGAATTTTTTTTTGGATGAAACGCCTTTTTAGTCCCGTAATTTAAGTTATTTGTCATTTTCGTTCTTTAACTTTTTAGGGTTGTATTTTGATCCTGCATCTTTTTAATTTTCAGGATTTCAATCCTTTTGCTCGCCGTAGTTCACCTTCATTGACGAGAAGGATGAACTCTCACGAAAAAAAAGAAAGACGAAAATTGTGAAAACTAAAAAGATGCAGGACCAAAATGCTACCTTAAAAAGTTAAAGGAAAAAAATACTGACAGAAACGGGCCAATAGGAACAAAATTCGTGATTTTAAAATAAAATGTAAGAGGCACATGCATTTCCTCGACGAGAAGAGCGAACTTCATTGAAAAAATGACTAGAATCATGAAAATTAAAAAAACACAGAACCAAAATGCCATCCTAAAAAGTAAAAGAACGAAATACGAACGATCTAAGTTACGAAACCAAAAATACATTTAATCCAAAAAAAATTGATACTAAAATCAGTTTCAACCCAAAAAAACTAACAATCGGAGTACTAGCGTGGAAAATGAGGGTTCAAACTTTTGTCAAGTTGCTTGTGTTGGATTCCATTTAAGTACGTACAATTCAGCAGTATCTATACTATTACTAGCTGTTGTCGCACTCGTCGTTTCTGTGTGTATATAATAAATAATTTTTATGCTTTAAAATATATTATAAATATGAATAAAATATATAAATCAATACATTACATACGTTAAGAAAGAAAGAAAGAAAAGAAAACTAATTTGTAAAAATTGAAAAAGTTAATTATATATTTTATCAGTTGAAGGGTACTTTTGGCATCTCAAAAAATTGGTGCGGCAGTGTCATTAACCATCGTTTATGAGTCGAGAATGTCTTTTCTTTTATATACTCTAGATAAAAAAAGAATTATATTGTCACACCAATTTTTAAATACTCAAATTTGTCCTTTATCACTCCATCCGTTTAATAAAATTTGATCGTAATAGTAATTTTAATATTTTTAATAAATTTATTAAATTACCTCTCAAATATACACACACCTCAATTTTTGATATATTTTATATTTTGAAGTCACTATCCGATGATTAATAATCAACCCATTAATAAAAGATTTAATCATAATTTTTAAATATTTCTTGCACACACACATCGAATGTGGTACACCACCGATATCTATACTAATACAAAAAAGAAAGGACTTTCCCACTCACAAATGACGGTTTATGACACTGTGATACCATTTTTTGTTATGTCGATAATACCCTTAAGTTAGTTTTTCTTTCATTCTTTTCTTTCTTTTATTTTATTTTTGAAATATACTGTATTGGTTTATATATATATATATATATATTTAGGGTAAATTACAACCACCTCCCCTGAGGTTTGGCATAATTATAAATACCCCCTTGTTGTTTGAAAATTTACAGATACCTCCCTGAGGTTTGTAATTTTTAACCAAAGGCTTGAAATTGACCATTTTGCCCTTGATTTTTTTTAAATTATAGAAAAAACAATCGAGACAAATTGCATTATTATTCCTCCGTGTAAAAAACTTAAGAAACCCCTCTCTGCGCATTGTAGTCCAAGAAAGTTCAAAAAATTTTAAGAATTAAATAAAATGCATAAGGGCATTTTGGTCAGTTCACCCATAAAAATGGATGGAAATGGGTTATTTGCAGACGGTTGCAAATCTCTGGGGGTATTTGCAATTTTTTAAACAATGATGGGGTATTTGTAATTATACCAAACTTCAGGAGAGGTAGTTGTAATTTACCCTATATTTTATATACAATATACTTTAAAACTTGCATTATTATTTTATATGCACGCAGGGACGACATGCCCGACGACTAATATATATACATATATATACTATTATAAAAAATAATTTTTTACTCACAAATAGCGGTTAATGACACCGCCACACTGTTTTTTATAATACCAAAAATAACTTTCAACTGATAAGATCACTATTTTATATTAATTGATAAAACTTTTTTTTCTCTCTTTGTTTAATGTTATGTATTAGTTTATATATTTTACTCTTACACATAATATATTTTAAAGCGTAAAAAGTTATTTAATATATACTCACAAGAACGGCGTACTACCACGATTAATATATATATATATATATATATATTTGTTGGGGGTATTTGGGCGCGAGGGCTGCGTGCTGAATTGTTTATTAATTGAAAATCAACACGATTCCAAAAGTAACGATGGATGCTATTATTGCGTGGTCCTTCTCTAGTAGGCCACTGAATGATTAATGTCCAACCCATTTTTTCTTCCTAGAAATAGAAATAATAATTATGTTATTATATATATATATATATATATAATTTAATCAAATTATAGAAAAATAATTAATTAATGAATTATAATAAACTCAAGCGAGGGAAAATATTTATTTATGGTCGATTTGAGTATATAATATCAATTCCACTAATACTTCTAGGCATGAGAAATTGATAAGTCTCCAGTGATCTATATCATACTTCGTGTGTTTACCTTTTCAAAAGTATTAATAAATCTGCAAATAATTATTATTTTTATGGATTATTATTGTATGTTACTTTAATTGTTTTGTGGAATTATTAAATTTATGACTATTGATGAAAGAGCATACTAAAATAACATCAAATAAAAGTTGCAAATAGAAAATAAAAAGAAGAGGAAAAGAAACAAACTTTACATAAGGAAAGAAAAAGAGAAGAAAAGAAAAAAAATAACATTATTTCCTCAAGTAGAATTAATTTTGTCAATACATTAAAAACACATTAAATAATCTATACAGACTCACACTATATATATATATATATATATATATAATCTGAATATGTATTATTAACGTCATATTATATAGGGATAATTACATTTACACCCCCTAATATATGGTCTGTTAACACAAACCATCCCTATCTTTTGAATAATTACACATACACCCACTATAATGTAAGCATCATTTACACAAATCACCCATATTCTTTTAGAAAACTACACTTACACCCCTCAAAAGTATCGACATTATTACACAAACTATCCCTATTTTTTGGCTATCAATTTGTAATTATGCAAAAAACAAAAATAATTTATATAAATAGACCATAGATCAGGGAGTGTAAATGTAATGATCCCTATTATATATGGTGCAGTTCACTTGAAACTTATCCCAAATACTATTAATTTTTTTTTAAAAAAAAAAAGAAAAGAAGATTTCCAATGTGCAATAGTTCACGAAAAAAATAAAAGTGCAGCATTGTTCCAAATAACTAATGGGATGTGAAATGAAGCAATTTTACCCCTTTAGATAGGGAGATACATTACTCTATAAAAGGTAAGAACATAAATTATTATTAATTGAAATAATTCGATTACAATCAATCTTGTTGAATATAAATATCTAACAAAGACAATTACAATAATTATACCCTGATCAGCAATATCACACAAATTAAATTTAAATAATGCTTACTATTACAGTAGAAAGATAACGCCTACTATTACAGTAGAAAGATAACACCTACTATACAGTAAAACAACATCCACACATTGGTAAAGTTCGAATCGAAGTCATATAATTTCAATTTCGCCAGTTGAACTAGGCCTCATCTGCTTTTTATAATCAATAAAAAGGTGGTAATAATTTTGACGTCGTGCACACCACATCAACCTTATCAAAATGTCTGAATTTCGTGGCTTGTAACTCCCCACAATTTTTCTACTTTAAAGAGGTCCAAGAAGTATGGGACAAGAATCGTTATTGACAATTGATTTCTTTCTTCGGTGTTCAAAAAAAATTAAGTTTCATTTTTGCTCAATTTTACAACGGATGAAAAATGACAATTTTTTGAGGAATAAGCGATGATTCATATAACGAAAAAACAAGGCACTAAGCCAGTCCAAACGAGAACAGAAAAATACGAAGCAACACAACGAAAACAGGGAAAGCTACTATCCGAACATGACCAAAAGGAAAAACAGGAACAATACTAAATAGACCAACTGAACAAAACACAAGCTCAACCACTGGCGCCAAAGTACAGCTCCAGACTTCCAACCCAGCACCTAAGTCGCTGTACATCTCACCTTTGCGCGAACCTCCTTGTACTGGTTCAGAAATTGGGAAGTATCCTGAATAACACGAAGAGAACTTGACGACTTTCCTTCCATTACCGATTTGTTCCGGCTATGCCACAAGGCCCAACAGATTATTAAGAACCACTCAAACTCCTCTTTACTTGCGTTGAAAGAGAGACGAGCAAACCACATTGCTACACCTTCGGACCAATTAGCAAGGACCCTCCACGGAATATTAGATAAAGCCCATACCACTCTTGTAAATTCACACTCGGCCAGGATGTGAATTAAAGATTCTGGACCACCCCGGCAACCGAACACAACCGGCAAACACTCCAGCATTCCTCCTTGACAGATTAGCAAGAGTAGGAATCGCCTCAAATTCCTCCACGCCAACACCTTTACTCTCGGTAGCACTTGGATAGACCACAATCTCCGCCAAAACATGCTCGAATCACCATCGTTAATAGGCCATGACATAGACGATGAAGCCACCCTTTGCTCCTCCATCTACCACCAATTGATAGGCTGTTTTAACCGAGAACTTTTCATTTTCTAGTTGGCTCCCAAACCAATCTGGACACATGAGGATCAGCCAAATCTTGCTGCAACGAGCATCCCTTTTCCAGCACCCCACGAGTGGCTAGCACATTACACCAAGTTAAGGACGGTCGAGTTCCCATCAGAGCTTCCCAAAAGGAGCAATTTGGATAATAACGAGCCTTTAAGACAAGGCTCAGCAACGAGTCGGGTTGTTGCACCAGCCTCCATCCCTGTTTTGCCAATAACGCAATGTTAAACGCCCTCAGACTCCTAAAACCTAGACCCCCATCCTCCCTCCCCCTACACATTTTCTTCTAAGCCACCCAATGCACTCCCCATTCCCCCTAGCATGCCACCACAAATCAGCTGCCACAGACTCTAAACTCCTCAATAAACCAACAGGAAATACAAAACAGGACATAGCAAAAGTTGGTAAAGATTGAAGGACAAATTGATCAATACCCCTTTTCCGGCTTGAGTTAGGAGCTTGCTATTCCAACCATGTATCTTGCCCAAGAACCGATCTCTAATATTATAGAATAAAGCACTACTAGACCTCCCTGCCATCGCTGGAAGCCCTAAGTATTGGTCATGGGACTCCACCAAACGAACCCCCAATCTATTCACCAATCCTCGCTTTACCTCCTCACTAACCTTACCACTGATCACCATGCTCGATTTTGAGAAGTTCACCATCTGTCCGAATGCCTGTTCATACATCATCAGAATACGTTGTATCTCAATTCTAGGCCGTAAGATTAAAGGGTTAAATTGTAACTTCACCCCCAAAAAATTACTATAAATAGGGGGTGAATTCATTTGTAAAGGGACCTTTTTTTATATATGAAATTCATACTTTACACATTTTTCTTTACTTTCTCTAGCTTTTTGTGCTGATTTGGTGCCAACGTGCATAGGCTATACTCTTTCCAAATTATACACCATCAGCTTGGCGCCGTCTGTGAAAGGAGTCTAGGCATCGAAGATGAACACTAGATCAAAAACAAGAAGCGTGAACGTGGGGCAGGAGGACCCCGGGAGACGAGAGGAGGTGGAGCAGGGTCATGCGCTGGCTAACCCACCAGCACCAGTTCAGAGGGTGGAGAACCAAGAGGAGGAGCCGGGCCGCGCCCTGGAGAGTCCTCCAGCACGAAGCCGAGAGGGAGAAGGGCACGAGGAGGTTGAGGTTCCACCACCTCAACCAATCATCCAGATTACTCAAGAGGCCCTTCAACAGATGATAGAAGAGGCATCAGCTCAGGCTGCCGCGAGGGCCGTGGCTCAGTATATTGCTGGACAAGCAGCACCCCTACAACCCCTTCATCATCTTGGGAGGGGACAAGAGGCACACGTGAGAGGGCAGAGGCCCGTGGAAGCTTTTGAAAGCATGGACTTCGAGGAAGAGGTTAATAGCAGGGCCACGCAGCCCGAGGACGTCTTGTATCCTTCACCCCCACGGGGAGCGGGGGGAGACGAGGATTATTTCCTTCGTCCATCACATGGAGGGCAGGAAGACAATCTTATCCCCCCTCAAGGGGGGAGGCCGCCAACACAAGGAGGGGGGGTATTACAAGAGAGAAGCCCCTCCCCTGCACGCCTTTCCTAACTCGCTGGGGCCTAGGGGTTATCTGGCGCGACCTTTGGCAGTGGCGCCTCCTCGACGGAGCCCATTCGCTCCCCATATCTTGGTAGAAGCTATTCATCCGGGAGTGAAGATTCCGAGTTTGAGCGAGTATAGCGGAGTAGGAGACTCTCAGGATCACCTTGACCGCTTTATGGCCAGAGCCGAACTGCTGGACATCAGCGACGCGGCATATTGCAAGTTATTTCGCACTACCCTTTTAGGGAAAGCCATGGCATGGTTTAATCAGCTGCCACCCGGGACTATCGATTCATTTGAACAACTTTCGCAGCGCTTCCTACACCACTTCTCGATCAACAGGCGGTACCCAAAGACCGCTTCATACTTGTTTACCATAGTCCAACGGGAGAATGAAAGTTTGAGAGAATATGTGCAGCGTTTCTCGGAGCAGTGTTAGAAGTCCCACACGTGAATCCTGAGCTCTTGGCTAGCATCATGCAGCAGAATCTGAGAAGAGGGCGATTCAAGGAATCGATAGCAGGGAAGCCCCCTTCAACTCAGGAGGAGCTATTGCTTCGTGCAGAGAAGTACATCCGGATTGAGGAAACAGTGGGATTGCGTCCGGCAAATCCCCTTAAAAGGAAAGCTGATGAAGAAGAAAGGAGATTTCCTCCCAAGTCGGAGGGAAGCCGGCGAGAAAGGAAGCCACCAATATCAGGGGAATTAGTGAAGTATACCCCATTGAACGCACCGCGAGTCCAGATTCTCACAATAGCTGAACAACAAGGGCTTGTGAGATGGCCCTACCTGATGAAGGATAATCCACATAGAATGAAGTCTGATGAATACTGTCACTTCCACAAGGATCGCGGCCACAACACGGAGGAATGTCGCCATCTGAAAATAGAGATTGAGAAACTCATCAGGCGCGGATACCTGAAGGAGTTCGTGGCCAAAATGAAACAAGGACCTCGAGAGGTCACCCGAGAAAATAAGCGGCCGACGCCCCGCCTTGAGATAAGAGATAAGGAGGAAGAGGATCGTGAGAAAAAAGATAACCTTCCGACAGCTGGAGTCATTGGAGTTATTTCGGGAGGCCCGGCTGGAGGAGATTCAGGACGAGCTAGGAAAGCAGCCGCCAGAGCAGTAGGAAATGTTTCTAACCAGGTAGCCTGCAGCGAGCTCAAGGGAATGCCTCGGGCACGTCTCGAGGGGGAAATAACATTTAACGAGCAGGACTTGGAGGGGAACCTTCCCTCCTGCAATGAGATAATTGTGGTGGCAGCATCAGTATCGAACTTCTGGGTGAGGAAAATTCTGATTGACAGCGGGAGTTCAGCTGACATCCTGTCTTACAAGGTTTTTTCCCAGATGAGGATTGACAACATACAGCTCACGCCCGTCAATACCCCTTGACCAGCTTCAGTGGAGATGTGGTCGTGCCTTTGGGGGAAGCCACTTTGCCAATTTCGATTGGGTCATATCCCAGGCGTGTGACTAAGCTTGTAAAGTTCTTGGTGGTGGATGCACCTTCGGCCTACAATGCTATCTTGGGGAGGCCAAGCTTGAATCTCTTCCAAGCCGTGATATTCACTTATCACATGAAAGTGAAATTCCCCACACCAGAAGGAGTGGGAGAGATAGTGGGAGACAGAAAGCAAGCACGGGAATGTTATGCCAGCACGCTGAAATCATCAGTAGAATGCCGTGAGAGGAATGGCGAAGGAAGCAGTGCTGGGTTGACCGAAAAGGAAACCCGTGGGAGAGAGCCGGGAAAGAGGAGCTCCATGGAGGAGCAAACAGAAGAAACCAGGAGAGAAGCCAAAAAGAAGAAGGTGGAGGAAGAGAGAATAGAAGCTTTTGAGGAGATCAAGATGGTTGAGCTCCTGGGTGACCCTAAGAAGGCGTTGAAGGTGGGGTCGCTGCTAAGTGAGCAGATAGAACACGTCATTGTCGATTTTTTGCAAAGATCAGTAGACGCATTTGCTTGGAAGTTGTCCGACATGAAAGGAATAGATCCTGAAGTAATGGTCCACAGACTCAACGTGGATCCAAAAGCAAAGCCGGTGAAGCAGAAAAAGAGAGCATTTGGGGTAGAGAGGAACAAGATCATAGGCAAAGAGGTCGAGAAGCTTCTCCAAGTAGACTACATTCGACCAATGTACTACCCTGAATGGTTGGCCAACGTGGTCCTTGTCCCAAAGAGCAACGGAAAGTGGAGGATGTGCATAGACTTCACCGATTTAAATCGAGCTTGCCCCAAAGACTCATATCCCTTGCCGAGGATTTATGCGCTAATTGATTCGACTTCGGGATGTGAGTTGATGAGCTTCTTGGACGCGTTTCAGGGCTATAATCAAATTCGACTAGCGCCCGAAGATCAAGAAAAGACAAGCTTTGTGACGGAGCAGGGCACGCACTACTACAGAGTGATGCCCTTCGGGCTGAAAAATGCGGGAGCTACATATCAAAGATTAGTGAATAGCATGTTCAAAGAGCAAATAGGACGGAACATGGAGGTGTACATAGATGACATGCTAGTCAAAAGCCGTAAGAAGAAAGATCACGTAGTTGACCTCGAGGAATGCTTTCGCACATTGGGAAGCTATGGGATGAAGCTGAACCCCGCAAAGTGCACCTTCGGAGTTCAGGGAGGAAAGTTCCTCTGATACATGGTTTCTCAGAGGGGGATAGAGGCTAATCCAGAGAAAATTGAGGCCATTATGACTATGCAGCCTCCCCGGATGATAAAAGAAGTACAGAAACTGACAGGACGAATGGCAGCACTTAATCGTTTCATTTCGAGATCCTCAGAACGGGGACTCCCATTCTTCAAGGTGTTAAGGAAGATGGATGGCTTCACTTGGACGGAGCAGTGTCAAGTTGCCTTTGAAGAGTTGAAGAAGTATCTTACTTCGCCACCCCTGCTGACAAAGCCCGAGCCGAGGGAGACCTTGTTTATATACCTGTCCGTCTTGGAAGGAGCGGTCAGTTCGGTCCTCGTAATGGAAGAAGGGCGTGAACATCGTCCCATATATTATGCCAGCAAGGCACTGCAAGGACCAGAACAGAGGTATGCACAGGTTGAGAAGGTGGCTTTAGCACTGGTAACTGCGGCGAGGAAGCTGCGTCCTTATTTTTCAGTCACATCCTATAGCAGTACTGACGAATCAACTCTTGAAGAGGGTATTGGCAGATCCCAACACATCCGGAGAATGGTGAAATGGTCTGTAGAGTTGAGTGAGCATGGAATCACGTATCAGCCTAGACCTGCGATAAAGGCACAAGCATTGGCAGATTTCATCTCCGAATTGACGGAGGAGGAAGGCATCCAAGAGAAGAGGTGTTGGAAGATGTTTGTGGATGGCTCTTCCACGCCCCAGGGAGGCGGAGCAAGAATATTACTCGAGAGCCCATATCAGGACACAATGCGTTAAGCGATCCACCTTGGGTTCGTTGCCTCAAATAATGAAGCAGAGTACGAAGCACTCATCGCAGGAGGGAAGTTGGCTTTCGCAGCAGGGGCAAAACATGTGAAAGTATACAGTGATTCCCAGCTGGTCGTCAAGCAAGTAAGTGGGGAGTTTGAGCCCAAGGGAGAGCAGATGGCTAAATACTTGGCAAAAATCCAAGAAGTGAGGAAGAAGTTTGACACATTCCCTTGGAGCGAATTCCGAGGACTGAGAATGAAGAAGCAGATCAGTTGGCTAAGCTAGCCAGTTCATTGGCTCCCCTGAAGAGCAGGAAGATAACATTATTGAACCAAGAGCACTCGAATGTAAACGAAGAGGAGAGTGAAGTCCTGATGACAAAAGGAGCTCCATCTGAGTGGATGGAGGAGATAGAAGCATATCTAAAATTTGGAAAAGTACCCCAAGATCCCAAGCAAGCTAGGACACTTCGCGCGAGAGCAGCTAGGTTTACCCTGATTGGCGGGGAGTTGTATAAAAGAGGATTCTCGCAGCCATACCTTAAGTGCATAAATAAGGACAAGGCAAAGTACGTTCTGAGGAAATCCACGAGGGAAGCTGTGGCAACCACTCAGGGGGTAGATCCTTAGCGCAGAAGGCCCTGAGGCAAAGGTATTTTTGGCCAACCATGCAAGCAGACGCCAGGGATTTAGTGAGGAAGTGCCGAAAGTGTCAAGAACACGCAAATATTGCTCACGTCCCAGCTGCGGACATGCAACCCCTGCAGAGTCCTTGCCCTTTCGACCAGTGGGGGATGGATATAGTAGGGAAGCTTCTCCGGGCAACCGGCCAGCGAGAGTACTTGCTAGTAGCAGTGGATTATTTTCGAAGTGGGTGGAAGCAGAGGCACTAAGCAGGATTACAGAGAAGGAAGTCATCAGATTCGTCTGGAAAAAATATCATATGTCGCTTCGCATCCCCAGAGCCTTCGTGATGGACAATGGCACACAGTTTCAGGGATCTAAATTTCACCAATGGTGCCAAGAATTGAAGATAAAGCAGTACTTCACGTCGGTGGCAACGCCGCAATCTAATGGCCAAACTGAAGTGACCAATCGGATAATCCTCCAGAATTTGAAGACAAGACTGGAAGAGGCCAAGGGCAATTGGGTCGAAGAGCTTCCGGGTGTACTTTGGGCATACCGAACCACCCCACGCCGGAGCACAGGGGAAACTCCCTTCAGTCTAGTCTATGGGTCGGAAGCCGTCATCCTAGTGGAGATTGGGGAAGAGACACTCCGAGTGAAGTATTACGAGCCGACGAGCAATGAAGACGAAAGGAGAGTCGACCTCGACTTTTTTGGAAGAGCTAAGGAGTAGCGCGAATGTCAGAACTGAAGCATACAAGACGTTGATGGCAAGAGCCTACAACGGTAAAGTCAGACATCGAGATTTCCAAGTAGGCGACCTCGTTCTACGGAGGGCTGATGCTACAGGGAACATTGGGAAGCTAGATGCCAAATGGACCGGGCCATATCAAGTGATTGAAATTCTGGGGAAAGGAACATACCGCCTGCAAAGATTAGATGGAAAAGAAGTACCACGTACATGGAATGTGGTTAACTTGAAGAAGTATTTTGTGTAAAACTTTTTCCTGCTTTAAGTTGTATGAAGATTGTCATTTAATATTCCCTTGTAATTCAAATATGGTAATGAAATTTTCTTTTTCGCAAATTCTTATCGCCTATATGTTTTAATTTGTTGCAAAGAAAAAAAGAGAGAGAGAGGGATTGCCTCTCACTGGGGGACTGCCCCGAGACAAAAAAGAGAGGGACTGCCTCTCACCGGGGGACTGCCCGTGACAATAAGGAGAAATGACTGTTTCTCACCGGGGGACTGCCCCGAGATTACTAAGGGAGGGACTGCCTCCCTAACTTAAAAAAACAAACAAAACAAACACACACTGTCTAAACAAAGAAGGTTTGCCTTGCAGAGATATTAAAATATGATAAACATGAGATTTTTTATTGAAAGTCCAATGTTGGAAACAAACGAACAATACTGAAAACTAGATTTATAAAGATAAAGTACTAATAAAAATAACAAACCCTAAACAAATCTGAAATTTACGAAAAGGAATTCAAGTAAATAAATCCTAAGGACTGACTAACTCTTCTCTATGACTGAAGGCATGTTTCCACCAACAGGAGCCTCCTCGACCATATCATCAACATTCTCGCCATTGCCATCCTCATCCCCTTCCTCATCAGGAACCTTGGGATCAAGAAACATGAAGTCTTCATCACCAAACCGGCCGCTGCTCCTCAAGTGGCGCGACATTGCTGGATTACTTGATCATATACCTCGCTGGCCTTGCTAAGAACAACTTGGTGGAATTCATCTGAGTCCACGTATTTTTCCTTGAAGTCACCACGCACACGCTCCAAGTAGGCCTTGCCAGCATCAGACTTCAGGAAGGTCTTTCCCGAGGTAACCTCGCGGTTAAAGCTCTCCTTCCACTTGAGTTCTTCAAAAGAAGCAGCTTTGAGCTCCTCTTGGCAGTGCTCCAAATTTTTTCGCGCGTCGTCGAATGCATCCTTCAGACGATCTATCTCCTTCTCATAGTTACTCAACCGCAGCTCAGTAGCTTCTGCTAAGTTGATAACCTAAAAGAGATATAACCTCAGTTAGACAAGTGAAGATAGAGAATGGAGAATCAACAAAAAATTATAAACAACATACCCTGGCAGCTTCGCCTTGCATAAGACGAGTGAGGGTGACTGTGGGAAGGGCGCCAAGCAGCGTCACATCATAGGGACTCACTAGATCCCTGGATCTTTTATGAGCAAATCCACATCTGCTGCATCCCAAAAAGATTATATATCTCCCTGTCTGTTCGTCCCATAGATGAAGAGACCTTTTCCTGCTCCATGACAAGGAGGACCTGCTTCGCTTTCCCGGGGGCGTTTGGAGATATTGCCTTCAGGAGGGGGGGAGGAGTGTCCTTCGTGACGAGTTGAGGGCCCCGGGGGATCCCGGGCCCGGACAGGAGGCGAACGCCGGCGACTGCCCTCTCCCCTCCTTAGTGGGGGGGGGGGAGGAGGATGGCGGGTCCTTGAGGCATTCTCTTTGTCACGGAAACGATGGACGTCCTGAAGGGAGATCTTCTTTCCTCCTCAAACAAGTCAACACATGAAAAGTGAGAAAACATCAAAAAAAAATTTTACAAGGCAAGTAAGAACAGGAAAGTTAAATACCGGCAGGCCCTAAACTTTTGACGTCAAAGAGTTGGTCGAACAGCCCAACCCCGATGAACGAGAGACGAAGATCAGGAACGGGATCGGGCACAGAACATGATCCTCCCAAGGGGTAGTTAATCCCCAGGACGAGTCCTTTACAAACAAAAACTTCTCTTTCCAAGGACCCTTAGAAGAGACGTTACCCCCAAGAATCTTGCAATTTCCCCGAGAATAGAAATAGAAGTAAGAAGAATCATTGGGTGCCTTCCTGACAGTGAATAAAGTGTAAAAGGCTTCAAAACGATGGGGTCAAGTCGAGCTCCTCAAAACGTTGAAGAAACCCTCTAAAACTTACAAAGGAGTTTGGTGTAAATTGACTAATGCTCAGGATAGTACGGGTGATGATTTGGAGTAGCAGAGGATGAAGAGGAAGAGTGAAACCCGAGGAAAAGAATGACAAATACACGGTAAAATACCCAGGAGGAGGAAATTTGATCCTATCGTTAATACTAGGCAACAGGAGGGTGAACTCGGAAGAAGCATTGACGCTAGCTTCTAGAGAGCGGAATTCTTCAAAACTCACACGACAGAGGCAACTATCAACATCCATTACACGACAGCGAGATTTTGAGTGGGGGGCTGAAGAGGACTCAGTTCCATCTAGACCAGAGTCAACAAGGTCAGTCGCAAGTGGAGACAAGAGTGGAGGAGTATCTCGAGAACTTGACTCAAAAGACGGATTTGGAGAAGGCGATGGACAAGCGGGAAGGTTTCGGATCGCTTCAATCACCTCGTGATCAAAGTCCACGATATTTCGGACCCAAGTGAGAAGCTGAAGGAGGAGAGGAATCTAGACTTATAACTGGAACAGAAGGAGCAACCGGAACGGAAGCGAGCAGGAGGCGCCCCTCGGGCGGGAGTCGGCCGAGGACCGGCACCTCGGCTAAGATCTGGCCGAGGCCCGTTGCCTCGGCCAAGATCTGGCCGAGGCGAGGTGCCTCGACCAGAATCTGGCTGAGGCGCCTCGCCTCGGGCCAGGTTCAGGCCGAGGCACCTCGCCTCGGCCAGATTCTGGTCAAGGCGGGTTGCCTCGACCAGCGCCGCGCCGGGGCAGTCCCGGCCCCGGCTCGGCGGCGTGGAAGTCCTCCCCCACGGGACCCCGGCGTTGTTCGAATTGTTCGACATGACGCAGATTTGTTTTTAAAAAAAAAAAAGGGAGAAAGAAGAAAAGGATCGAGACCTCGTTTCTTTTTGGATGAATAAAGAAGTATTTTTTTGAAGGGATATTTTGGAGATACTAACGCGGAGAACAGAAAATTAAATGAAGCAGTGGGAAGGTGAAAGACTAAATACCCGAGTTAAAGCGTTTCGGCATTCTTTTTTTTTTCTTTCCTTTTGAGGAGACGACGAAGGCAAGAGGATGCACAATGAAAAAATTGAGGGTATGTTGCCCCCCTATTTATATAGGACAGAAGAGTCCAAGTTGAAGAAGGAGTAATAAAGAGAAGAATCCTAGCAGGAATGCAATTCGTTTAAAGAAAGAGAGGTGGAAGAGAAGAAGGACTCCCAGATAGAATAAGAAGAGTAAAAAGAAGTCTGTTCCAAGGAGAAGTTGATTCAAAGCCAGATTGCTACTTGGAACTTTCAGGTTTCTAAGGAAATTCGTGAAAGTCGGGGGGCTACTGATGAGGAGAAAAATATTATTCACAAAAGGTCCTCCAACTTATGGTAAACTACACAAGTGCCCCAAAGGGAAGTTAAAGGGGAAGTTGGAGGAGGTTAAGAAATGGAGGTTAAAAAAGGAGTGGGCACGTGAAATGACCATCATGCCCTCGGCAGATCAATTCTAGGCCGTAGGATCAAAGGGTTAAATTGTAACTTCACCCCCAAAAAATTACTATAAATAGGGGGTGAATTCATTTCTAAAGGGACCTTTTTTTTATGTATGAAATTCATACTTTACACGTTTTTCTTTACTTTCTCTAGCTTTTTTGTGCTGATTTGGTGCCAACGTGCATAGGCTATACTCTTTCCAAATTATACACCATCACTTATTAAAATCATATGATATTTTAGGATGCTGGAAATCCAAGTATAGATTTTTTTCCAATTATTTCTTCTACTTCACTGATTTATAAGTATCTCAAATGTCATCAATAGCTTGTCACAATCATGAGCAAAAGAAACTGTTAAGTCCAAAATCAAAAGATAATGGGTTCGAAATACTTCCCGTCATGTGCCTTCGACATCCAAAGCTCATCAGTACGATATTCGAACGCATCTCTGTGCGGCACCTCGTTCACTCACCTATTTGGATGCCCGTGTTCGTCCTCCAGGAAGTGTTAATTGGTAAATCTACAAAATTTGTCCTAATTCCTCCCAATTTATTTGCATGTACCAAATAAGGTGAATTATTTGAAATTTACTTCATTACAAGGTGCCAGAAGCACGAGACATGAATCGTTGCTCTCCACACATCTCTCAAACAATTCGTGTATGTTCTAAGCAGTTGATGGATTAATAAAAAATTATGGTGAATATAAGGTTGCACAAATAGTTTTTTCTAGTACGTAAATTTGGAAAAATAATATTTTTTGTCCTGTAACTTAGAATCTCCTCATTTTTTATCTCATTTGTTGTGAATTAATCCCTTCAGTGACACACACCGGAAACAAATCCTACCTTACTATTACAGGCGGGATTAAGGGTTTCACAACAACCCTTAAATTACAGATTTGGGGAATACAAAAAAATACACGAGAAACACAAATGGGTTAGAAACAGAAATGTATTAAAACACTAAAAGAGAACCAATCAAGAAAGATAGAGGCTCAGATCGCCCAATCCGAGGGGTGGGAGGTGTCCGCCCCCAAACGCCGGCAGCCCACCGGTTGCACAAAGCCCTCACGCCACTAAGGTCGATCCCGTCCACAAAGGACACAACCACATAGACAGTCGGTCACACAGACTCTCGGTTCACAAAGGATCCGTAACCACAAAGAAAAAAAAAAAAGGGAACACACCCTCAACCACATAGAGAAAAGTTCGGCACAAAGCTGGTTTATGTTCACGGAGAATAAGAAGGAAAGATTTTAGGTGTACCTCGTTCCGATTCTTATCTAAACAAAAGGAGGGTCATATTTATAGTGAGGGGAGAGAGATGACCGGAGCAAATACCACCATTTTCGGTGACATTGAAAAGCGGCGACGGCGGATTCAAGGGGGGGGGGGGGGAGACGAGGGGACACATTTGAAGGAGAAAAGGAAGTGAGGTTTTTAGGGTTTTCAGCAAAGGGGCAAAATATAAGAGAAGAGATTTGGACCGGCTCGGGTCAAAGGGCGTGGGCCGAGTGGCTTGGGCTTGGAACACAGGCCTTAAGGGGACATGGGAGGACATGGGCCACCTCCCAACATCTCTACCTTGGACCATGGACCCTTAAGAGGATCTAGTCCTTTTCGGATTGGGCTTATTCATCATTGCCAAAAAATCTCCGGGACACTATACCTACAAAAAAAAAAAAAAAAAAAAAACAAACTCACACAATTGCGTTAGTAAGGTATATACGAAAAAAGACATATTATCAAAACACATTAGTAGACTTCCCCTAAACTATCTTCAATTTTAGCCATCACAAAAGAACTTTAATAGCAACGAATGCAAAATGGGAACCTTCTCTACCTTCAACCAGGTAAAAAATAGAGAGGGATTGGTCTAGGTCTCAGAGCAGTATGCACTAAGCAATAATATTAGCAGTATCAACAGAACCTCACCAAAATAGCACTTAAGCAATTTAAGCAATATATCATAATTATACCAAGCAGGATCGCACAAAGCCGATTACAAATAGCACTAAGCAACTAAATCACTTCTCCTAGCGGATATAGGAACAGCTTGTTGCACTTAGCAAGATTTCACCACAACTAATAAAATAGCACTAAGCCAATCAAAAAGACAGCGGAAACTGATATCTGTGTTTGTACTAAACAAAAACAGCACTAATCAGAATATTACTAGGGTACCAGAAATTGTGCACAAAGCAAAAACAGCACGAAATGGAATGCCAATATTAAGCAGGATATCAAGATATCAGAATATGCATTAAGAAAAAGATGCACTAAGCAATATAGCAGTTTATATGCACCTCAGAAATGCACTAATCAAAACAACACCAAGTAACACAAGATGAATTACAAAGCAACAAGCTTTTCAAAATTGCACTTAAGCAGACTTACACAACGCTGAATCTAAATAGCACTTAGCAATAGAATGGCACTAAGCCAATCAAAATCAAATAACAGAAATATATGCACTAAGCAAATATGGGAGCACTAAGCACTAAAGTACTTGCAATTTTCACTAAGGATAGAATAAAGAACTTGTCAGACACTGCACTTAGAGAGAATTACACCAAAAAGCACTAATCCGAACTTAAACAGTAACAAGAGTTTAGCACTAAAACCGATTATTTCAAAGATAGGTTTTGCACTTAATCTGTTAATATATATATATATATATATGTGTGTGTGTGTAAAAAAATTGAAGAAGAACGAGGAAATGCACTAAGCAGTCTTTGCTCAAATCAGAATAACAATAAGCTCAATTAACATGCACATATCCGTGACAGAACAAAATTTTCCAGAAATGAGAACTGAGCTATTTATACAAGTAGAACTTTAGAGATTGCACTCAACAGAATATTAGACTGCACTAAGCAAACTAGCACACAGCAGAATAGCAGGATAGCAGAATAGCACAAAGCAGAGAACACTACAAAGCAGTACAGGAGTAAGGATCAGATAGCTCTTACCAAACCTTCGACGGCCAACGAGAGCCCGAAGACTCTGATACCACTGTTAGAACACAGCACCAGGACACAAATCTCAAATTTTTTCAACCTTTCAAACTATTACAGAGAATAGATGGGTTCAAGAACCTTTAATACAGACCAACAACTTGGTTAAACAAAGATAAACAGAAAATATGAATAGATCATATATATATTGAGCCCTGAGATCAAACGTTGGGATCACAGGGAATGTCAAAAGGCTCAGGGAGCCTGTTCCTGGCACGACCCAAGACCCACCAAGGCCAGAGGCCGACAACCCAATCTCACGGTTGCAAGGCTCGAACACAATAGCCACACTGGCAAGGCCACACAAGCAAGGCCACACAGGCTTTAGACATAGAACCACAGAGGTTTGGCCACAAAGGCTTTTAGGGTTTAACCATAAAGGTTCCGTTCACAGAGAACAATCAGAGAAGAAGAATGAGGGAGAAGGAGATTCAGACTTGGTGTCTTAGAAGGAGAAACACCAGGACTTTTATAGTGAACCGCCATTAATGCAGGCGGAAGAATACGAGGAAACATTTCAGAGAAAGAGGTGGGAATGGTATCGGTTTGAGAGAACAAGGCTGAAATGGAGGAAGGCACAGATTGAAGAGAAGACCCCTTAGGGTTTCAGCTATTTAAGTAGAGGCGGGTCAGGTATAAAAAACGGGTAGGGCTAAAAATGGACCGGGTCAGGAAGTGGGCCAAAAACAAGTGTGGGCTTGAGAGGAGCCTGCCATCCAGATGAGACCAAGTTGGGCCGATTAGGTTTGAGCCATAATTTTACATTCTCCACCTTGGACCAATTCCAAGAGGCCAGGAACAGGGTATCATCAGGAGTTTGGCATAAAGAGACAGTTTCAAGAGTATTACAGAGAATAAATGGGTTCAAGAACCCTTAGTACAGTCCAACAACTTGGTTAAACAAAGATAAACAGAAAACAAGAATAGATCATATATATATTAAGCCTTGAGATCAAATGTTGGGATCACAGGGAATATCAAAAGGCTCAGGGAGCCTGTTCCTGGCACGACCCAAGACCCACCAAGGCCAGAGGCCAGCAACCCAGTCTCACGGTTGCAAGGCTCGAACACAATAGCCACACAGGCAAGGCCACACAGGCTTTAGACACAGAACCACATAGGTTTGGCCACAAAGGCTTTTATGGTTTAACCACAAAGGTTCCATTCACAAAGAACAATTAGAGTCAGAATGAGGTGAACTTTGTAAGAGGTAGGACTAAAAACAGAAACTCAGACCATAAGTTTAGAAAGCATAGCAAAAGCAGGAGTAAGAGCAGGGGTAAGTCTAAACACAAATACAAGTCTGATAAGAATGACAATGATAAAAAGGATAAGAAATGCTATAACTGTGGAAGGAGGGGTCATTTTATCAAAGAATGCAAAAGGTCTAAGAAAAACAGTCAAAATGATTCTGCTAATGTGACCGAAGAGAGTTGTGATGAGGTATACATGATTTGTGATGTGAATTCTGCTAAAATTTCTCTAAACATGAATGAATGGCTTGTTGATTCTGGCTGTACTTTTCATATGACTCCATTCAGAGATATCTTGATAAATTATAAATCTGAGAAAATTGGATCAGTTTCCATGGCAAATGAAAAGTTATGTGATGTGATTGGATTTGGTGATGTGTGCCTGACTTTTGAAAATGGTTTCAAACTTACACTGAAAAATGTGAGACATGTTCTTGATTTATGCCATAACTTGATCTCTTGTGCTGCCCTAGGAAGAGGGGTTGGAAGGGAGATGGGGTAAGGATGTCATGAAAATCATGAAAGGGTCTCTTACGTTTAAGGCAGAAAGAAAGAGGAACATGTACATTTGTTCAGTAAATTATGATATATTTACAGCTCCTGTTTTGAAAAACAACAAAACTGAAATCTAGCATAAAAGACTTGGACATATAAGCATGAAAGGTCTTGAGCTACTGCATAAGCATCATGTATACCTCATCACCTTCCCCAAGTCCTACCATACTATTACAGGCGGGATTAAGGATTTCACAACAACCCTTAAATTACAGATTTGGGGATTACAAAGAACACAGAAGAAACACAAACGGGTTAGAAACATAAATGTATTGAAACAGTAAAAGAGAATCAATCAAAAAACACAGAGGCTTAGATCGCCCAATCCGAGGGGTGGGAGGTGTCTGCCCCCAAACGCCGACGGCTGACCGATTGCACAAAGCCCTCACGCCACTAAGGTCAATCCCGTCCACAAAGGACACAATCACACAGACAGTCGGTCACACAAACCTCTCGGTCCACAAAGGACTCGTAACCACAAAGAACAAGAAAGGGAACACACCCTCAACCACACAGAGAAAAGTTCAGCAGAACGCTGGTTTATGCTCACGGGGAAGAAGAAGGAAAGCTTTTTGGTGTAACTCGTTTCGATTCTTACCTAAACAAAAGGAAGGTCATATTTATAGTGAGGGGAGAGAGATGACCGGAGTAAATACCACCATTTCCGGTGACATTGGAAAGCGGCGACGACGGATTCAAGGGGTTGGGCGGGAGAGACGAGGGGACGCATTTGAAGGAGAAGAGGAAGTGAGGTTTTAGGATTTTCAGCAAAGGGGCTAAATATAAGAGAAGAGATTTGGACCGGGTCGGGTCAAAGGGCGTGGGTCGAGTGGCTTTTGGGCCTGGAACACGGGCCTTAACAGGACATGGGCCACCTCCAACACCATTGATTACAGGATTCTCACTTTTGGTCCCGTAACTTCTAAAAAGTAGCACTTTTGGTCCCATCCCACCTCTCCGTTAGATTTTTTTACGGGAAGCATCGCGTGCTTAGCACGTGGCCGTTAGGGCCTTTACACTTTTGGTCCCATATGTTATGAAATTTTTACTTTTGGTCCCATAACTTTCAAAACGTAACACTTATGGTCCCATGCACTTAACGACCACGTGGCACTTTCCGTTAAATATTTAACGGATTGTGCCATGGGACCGAAAGTGCTACTTTTTGAAAGTTACAGAACCAAAAGTGAGAATCCCGTAACCAATGGGGCCAAAAGTGGAAAAGCCCTTAGTTATGAGATGAAAAATGTTATTTCCCCCGTAAATTTGTATAAGCAGTCTATCCCTCCATGTGTCGCGGATTTGAACCCAGATTGAACCGAACCTAATATGGGTCATAAGTATAAACCCTCGTATAAGTCCCCAGGGGGAACGAGGCGCGAACCTCGTATCGATCCCGAGAACGAAGCAGAAAGGCTAGGCATCACAAATAAAGAAGCCAAATAAGAACCCTCAACTAAGAGGATACGTGGATGAGAATACGAGGGAATCGGGGGAGAATACGCGGACATACTCAGACGCCTCGTATGACAAAGATAATCACCTCCATGTGCTCGTAGGTGGCGAGGGCTCGCTCGAGGGGAGGCGGATGAGGCTAAGGAAATTTAGCAGAAACAACAGGTGTCTTCAAATGTATATTCGTAACTCTCAGATAGGCACGAGAAGCGTGGCTAACGCGAGGGAGGTTCCGCTCTAATAAAGCAAATACAACCCCCTCGCCCTCGAAAAGATGGGGGGAAGATAAAAATCCAAACCGATCCTGACAAGATAAGATACACCGAATCAGGGATAAATCCTACAGGAATATCTCTAGATACGACCACGATCCTCAGAATTCGGCTATAAAAGCTCGCGCCCCAATCGCCAGAAAAGGCAGATTTAATCTTCCCCTCTTGAGTGTAAAGATTCCCACCACATCAGAACCCATTTAAATAATATATAGTTTTATTAGCTCATGAAAGAAAAAAAGAAAAAAAATATATAGTGCACGTGAACTCGAAAATAACTTATATAGTAAAGCGTACATTTATTTATATGTATCTCATAGAAGTATTTTAACACACTGCACACAGTACTGTAGCGTACTATATGCATTAATTCCTGAGATATATATTAACTTAAATTAGTAAATATTGCGAGAAGGGTACTGATGATCCCGTCGACAGTATGATCTAGAGCTTGCGCATAACGATCGGAACATCGTGCTGTGGTTGTAGGAGTAATGTGACCATGGGTGAGTGTGCGTACGTTGGTGCGAGGTCGAAGCTGAAGTTGCGCAGATACAATGTAATAAACGATTTGGCCTCGTACGATGCCAAGTTTGCGCCAATGCAAGTTCGGACACCCCAGCCGAACGGTATGAATGCGGAATGACCATTCGCAGCTTTCAGCACTCCGTCAGCAAACCTGTCGGGCCTGAACTCATTTGCATCGTCACCCCATATTGTAGGGTCTCGATGCAGTAGAAGCACCGGCATCATTAGCATTGAGCCTTTGGGCAGTACTAGGTCTCCCACGGCTGTTTCTTCTTCGACCACTCTGGACAGCTCGATTGCTGGTGGGAACAAACGCAACACCTCGTTCACAATCATATTCACCTGCACCAATGCACATCGATCAGCATAATACAGAAAACCCTGATGGGTCATGTGTCGTTACAAGAAAATGGCTCAACAGACGCTAACTTTTTTTGGTTGGTATTGAGTTATTTTCTTGTAACGCGTGTAAACATTATTATACTTACGTATTTGAGGTTGGCAATGTCATCAGCAGTGATGTCCTTCTTGTCGCCCAAGACTTGGAAAATCTCTTCTCTGGCGAGAGTTTGCCATTTTTTGTGATAGGAAAGCATGATTAAGGTCCAAGAGATGAGATTAGCAGTAGTTTCGTGACCAGCAACGTAGAACAGCTTGCACTGTTGAATGATCTCATAAATGGCGGCGGCCCGACCTCTCTTGTCTTTGATGTCTACTTCTTCGAGTTCATCAACAAGCAAGTCAAATAAGTCTGGTTCACCTGTCCTTTCTCCGGCCCTTCTCTGCGCTAACCTTTCCTCAGCCATACCCGTGAATGTTGCTGTTAATTCGTCCTCAATTTCATTGGCCCTCTTATATTTCTTCAGAATGTACCTAAATTCGTGTTCATAATGCTTAATTAATTACAACTTGATGGAATACTAATGTTGATTAATTATATTAACTTCAAGAAAGTAATCATAATTAACCTATATGCATAGTAGGCAAACGACTTAATTGTATTTTTAATCCCGTAATTATAAATGTTTGGCACTTTAGTCCGATAATTAGTTAGGGTTGTAACACTGTAAGAAAACGACTTAATGGCTACGAAAATATTTGATACTGAAATCAGGATCGAGCTAATTAGCAAGTAAATTTCTCGTTGTCAATCTACACTAATTAGTATATATCGTTGCTAAATTTGTTAACAAGTAAATTTTCATTTTTTAAATTCATTAGCAAGTAAATTTCTTGCATTAAATGGTGTAAATTAGCAACAAAAATTTTACTTATTAATCAGCTCGACGCTAATTTTTTTTTTCGTAATTATTGAGTCATTTTTTTGTAGTGTAAATTGGTCATTTACCTTTTCTTTTGTGATTTTAGGACAAAATTGACCGGGATTATTATGCCACTTCCCGGCCAACCTTATCCTAAAATCACGAAATGAAAAAAAGGTGAAGGACTACTTTACAAGCCTAATAAGTAACAACACTAAAGTATCAAATGACTATAATCGTTGGACTAAAAATGCAATTAAATCATAAGAAAACAGACAGAGGATTTTTTTTAAACCCAAATCAGGTTTGGCCGAACCAAATCAATCACAGATCAAATGTAATATACTTGTTATGCCAGTGCTCACTTTTCCTTTATTGTATACCAATCAAGACACAAGTATATTACACTTCTCGTATAATTAATTCAGGTCTGTTCAAACCTGGTCTGAGTTAGAATTTTCGACAGACAGACAGATATGTGTGGAACTTACTGTTCTCCAGGAACGATGAAAGGCTGAGCCTGATTGGAAATATGTGTGAGCTCAGAGATGATAGTGAAAGTTCTCTTAACTATTGGAGTGGGTGCAGCGCTGAACAATGCCCAGGATACGACACAGCCTGTGTAGTGTTTGAGATAAGGGTAAACATCAATGGAAAGGGGTGATCCATCTTTAGGCATCATGCTGCTCCATTCATCCAGCGTTTCCTGTCCCTGTTTTTGCATCCTACACACTATTTCCTGTAATGCATCAAAATGTCATCATCATTAATAATTATAATTACGCTCATTTCAAGAATTATTCCTGTAATACATTAAAATTGACGTTTTTGAGGGGTGTATGTGAGTATGATAACCTTCAACTTGTCCAAGTGAAAAGCCGGGTTGAGCTTCTTTCGGTTCCTGCTCCACTGTTCGCCTTCATACACAATTAGTCCTCCGACCAGCCTTTTGAATATGGGATTAGATGCCTTGAAAGACTTCTGGAACGGGATGTATTTCGTCAATATAACTTTCATCATCTCCAAGTCGAAGATGAAAACAACCGGCTTCGGCCCCACCCACACGAATGATCTTTTACCTGTACGATCCATGTGAGAAAACAAGGTTAATTACACCCTCCTCCTCTGTTACTGTTACTAATTATAAATTTCTCACTCTTACTATCAGAATTATATTAATTTCCTCACAAGATTATCTCGAATGTTTATGTTAGTCTCTCATCCACAAATTTGTGATTTTGATAGTGATTAATTAAACCCAAAAATAGAAAGAATGAGCGATAAAGAACCTAGTAATGATGTTAACTTTATCGGTGATTATAAATATTAAGGAAAAAATGCAATTACCCTAGTGTGATATGCAAAATGTGCAAAAAACCTCCTGTGAAAAAATAAATAGTAATTTACCCCCTATATTTTAAAAAATGGAGCAAAAAACCCTCTAAAAATGGAACAAAAAACCCCCTGTGAGGGGGTTGTTTACTGCATTTTGAATAACACATGGGGATAAATTGCTAGTTATTTTTTCACATGAGGATAATTGATCTTTTTGGTTAACACAGGGGGACAAATTGCATTTAACCCTAAATATTAAGCGAACAAGAATGCTTGTTTCGTTGTAATAATAATTTTATTAATATTATGTAAAAGTCGTAACTAGCAACCATTCGTCCAAGAAAATGACAAAATAATTAGTGATATACGTGCAATAACAACCAAATCCTCATTACACGTAATTGTCCACGCATGTATACTTAGACTGTTGCTTAATATTTTATCACTATCATCGTATCTTCTTCTCAGAAGTCAGTTCACATACGAGGTTGTAAAAGGAGTACCGTATTTCTGTATGGTCTTGGTAATGAAGGGCAGGACACGTGGGGCGATGTTGTCGGTGATGCCGATGGGCTTGGAGTAGGTTTCCTTGAACATCCTGCCGGTTTCCCTGGCATCTCCGAAGAAAAACCTGTAAGGATTGCCTGTCAAGCCTTGTTTCCGGAGGATTTTCTCCAGTTTCTTGGGCTGGAACCAATAGGTATCCAGGAATCTCCATGCTGCCTGAACCACAAGGACCAACAGTGCAACGATCACGATGGTTCCCAGCATTTTGGTTACTGTTTGGCGAGGGATATGGAGAGCACCTGACTTCTATTTAAAGGGGGCAATCTCTTTCAACTATTGGGATATCTCATTTTTTTTTTTTTTTTTTTCCCGAAAACAGGCTCCTCGTATGTGAAGTTGGGCGTTTGTAAATGTTACTGTATAAGGCTCCCATTGCAATAAAAAATAAGATTAATAATAATGATTTTAAAGTTAAATATATTAGTACAGTAGTTTTGATGTTGTTATTGTATAGCTATTAGTTACGACAATTGTGCGTTGAGTTTTGTTATAAATAATTAGTAACATATTTATAGTGACAACATAACATAGTGACATTTAGTTCAATTGGCGAAATTGAGGTCACACGACTCTACGATCATGGATTTCAACCCCACTAATGCGTAGGATGTTGTTCTATTTTTAATAGTAGGTGTTGATTAGATACAATTATTTAATATTAATAATTAATATATGATTATTATAGTTGATGTTATTGGATATAGACATTTGACCTGAATTATTATAATCGATTTATTAAAAAAAACACACACACAGAACATAGTGAGAATTATTTATTTTCAATAGGTCTCACTACCAAAAAGAAAAAAAAAAGAAATTTTTAGCGACAAAAAAAGTGATAGTTTTAGTATTGTTACTAATTATATATGTATACATATTCAGTGACAAAAAAAATTATTTTGTCACAATAAAAAATTTTCGAGTTTTAATAGTGATAATTATTTTGTAAAACTTATAATTGGCAATAATTAGTGGCAAAATATTCTGCATAAAGATGTAACTAGAAATATATAATTAGTAACACATACGTGTATAGTGAAAATAAGTCACTATGTTTGTGTTGTCACAATAGATGTGCTACTAATTATCTATCATGATAATTTTATACACAAGTTTTATCACTAATAATTATACAGTGACAAAAATAAAATTATTGTCACTTGACATAATTTTTTTTACAGTTGAAATTATTATTTAATATTTTATCACTAATATTATATTATGCTGCAATTTTAAGCACAACTTTTCGTCGCTAATTCTTGCTAAAGAATTTACAAAATAATAGTCATTATTAAAATTATAAAATTTATTATTGTGCCAAAATAAAAATTATATATTTTGTTTTTCTTTCTTTCTTGTTTTTGTGTTTTTGTAGTATCCATTCAATTGCAGTATCTTTTAATAATATTTTGAAAAAAAAAATAATTGTAATTTTCAAAAAGGAAATGTTTGACTAATGATGTGGTCTGAGTTCTTTGGTCTTTCTACGAATTAAAGGTGGCTCGGGGTATTTTTATTTCTTTTCTATTTATATATATTTTTATGAATTTGTTATGATATATATATACAGAATAAATATTTATATATGAATAGATCCGGTCCCAAAATATAGAGCAATTTGAAAAGGTTGTACTAAACTTTAAAAATAGGTCAATTTCAGATTCTTATATTATTGACAGTTTAGTCAATTCGTTAGTTTTGGACAAAAAAACCACACGTTAACTTACTTTTTATGTTTTGCAGATTTGGTGACATAATATGATGAATATTCAATTTTAATCCCATTTATAATTGCAAGTATTAGGGTTTCAAATATTTCACCATTCGATCTTTGACAAATGATCGGCACAATAAACATGTATTATAAAATAAG
This sequence comes from Sesamum alatum, assembly GCA_034509735.1. NCBI lineage: Eukaryota > Viridiplantae > Streptophyta > Magnoliopsida > Lamiales > Pedaliaceae > Sesamum > Sesamum alatum. Next base: position 34,967,754 of record JACGWO010000006.1, read on the forward strand.
GAAAGAATTAAAAAAATTACCGACTTTTGTTCCTATTTGAGGATGTTAAATATACATACATATTTCAAAAGTTTGAAGTCTTTCAAACTTGTGGTTAGGGAAGACTTCTCTTGAGTAAAGAGTTTGTAGTCTCCTATACTTTGTATTGGGATTGGACTCCTCTTGTGCACACCTATAAATAGGGTGTTTCTTTGGAACCAATGAGGGTACATTCAATTGGATGTATATTCTCTCAAAACCTCAGCAAATAGCTCTCTCTATTCTCTCTTGGAGAATCACCAAAGTCTCCGAGGGTTTAAGGTGTATAAATGAGTGGCTTACTCTAATAGTAATCCACCGAGGCGAGCAAGGCGTGTTCGTGGGCTCTTCAATATTTGGAGCAAGATTCGACGTGGGGAGACCTCAAAGATGTTCGTGGGGATCTTGAAGATGTACGTGGGGTAATCTTCAAGAACGAGCAAGACGATGTGTTCGTGATATAATCGAGTCATGAGCTTGTAGACGAGCCAAATCCAGATACGTGGATCGACATACTTTCCGGTGCTACAGGTTTAATAGATCCACGATTATTGTTGTGACTGGTTGCTGAGTCTCCATGGCCATCCCTGCTGAAGAAGCTGAGGTTGAAGATGATAGGCTTTTTGATGATGTAGGATGAAGGCGTGCTTCACTTATAAAATCGTGTTCTTATTTCTGCACTTGTAAATCAACACGCTTATGTGGTGCCAACGTGGTTTGCTGACTGTTTTATTCCTCATGTAATTGGTCCATGTGATGTCCACGTGTCCAGGGCAGTTAGTTTGTTACGGGCGGTTATTTTGTTTTATGGGGCCCATTTTCCCTATTTAAGAGCCTAGGGTTTGTATCAACAAAATACAATTCAATTCTCTCATGCATTAATGAAAACCCTTAGTTCGCATTTCTCCATAGATTTCAGTGCTTGCTTCTTTGCTCATGGAAGTTTTCATGGTATCAGAGCCTTCTGCTGAGGGTCTCTGCATACCGCGCGTACGTAGCTCACTCTAGTTTGTGTTCATTGCTATTTGAAGATGGTGACAACTCAGCCTGGTTCTCAGGCGCACGGTGCTTCGACTAGTATGAGCGAATACGGTGCTTCGACTCGAGCTCAGTTTCATCGACGGAAGAGCGGTCCGACCTCCGGATAATTCTGAAGAGTTAGATGAGTGGATACATATTGATTACTTGGTGATCACCTGGATTTTGAATTCAGTTCCAAAGGAGATTATGGATGCATTCATTTATGTGTCCTCTGCTAGAAGTCTTTGGCTTGAGCTCGAGGCTAGATATGATGGCAGCAATGGCCCCATGATATAAAACTTGGAATGTGAGATATCCTCTATATCTCAGGGTGATATGTCTGTGACAACATACTTCACTAAGATAAAGATACTCTGGGATGAACTGACATGCCTGGATCCCATTCCTGTTAGTGCATGCGCTGCACACAAGCAAGTTATAGACAGAGAAGGTCCAAACAGTTGATGAGGTTCTTAATGGGTTTGAATGCGGTGTTTGAGCACGTGAGAAGCCAAATTTTGCTCATGGAACCGAGGCCACATGTACAAAAGGCCTTCTCCATGGTGCTCAGAGTTAAAAAACAGATGCAGGTGCAAGTACATCTCCCTAAAGGAGGTGTTGTCTACCAAGTGCAGCACAAGGATTGGAAGGGAAAGACTGTGGTTGATAAGAGGTCACTTTTTGCAAACAACTGCAGGAAACCTGGACACTCAAAGGAGCAATGCTTTAATCTCAATGGAACACCTGAGTAGTACAAGGAACTCACTAATAAAATAAGGAAATGAGGGGGGAGAGGCAGAAGGTTTGTGGCTGCATTAGAAGGAGCCCCAATAAAAGATGATCAGCTTCAGACTTTACCCCCTATTGGATCTAACTTCAATCTTGTGAACTTGGTGAGATCTGAGATCTGAAGGTTGATGACAGATGAAAATTCAACAACACATTAGTTGAGGACACCATTTGATATAGTAAGAACAAACTGTGTTAGGCTGGAGGAGATTGATGAGATGACAGATAAATATCTCTGTTTCAATTTCCGCATTATGGATAGTGGTTCTTGGATTGTGGATTCTGGTGCTACAGGGCATGTATGTGCAGATTTAAACCTCTTTCTAGATTACCACATACCCACTGCAAATACCAAAGTAACTTTACCTGATGGTTCCAAGCAGTTCATAGCCCATATAGGCACCATAAGGTTATCTAATGACATTGTGCTAACACATGTACTTCATATTCCTACATTCTCTGTAAATCTACTATCTGTCAGCCAGCTATGCCACGACCTACTTGTTTCATTTTTGTTTCTAAACTCCAATTGTGTTGTGCAGGACCTCAAGACTAAGAGAAATTTGGCAGTAGGAAAGCTAGTTGGGCAATTATATCTCCTTGACAATAATTCCTTCAGTTGCTCTAAATCTTCACATTGTATTCCACCTTTAGATGTAAATCTCAACTCTGTATTACCTCTTGCTGAGGATAGTGATACAGCCTTATGGCATAAACGTCTTGGACATGCATCTGTAGAGGCTTTGCAACATATATCATCAATAAAGATCAAACTTTCTGCTATGCCTTGCCCTTGTGATGTGTGTCATTTATCCAAACAACACAGGCTTCCTTTCCCTTCTAGTGAGACGCAAGTGCAGTCCATCTTTGATCTTATTCACGTTAACATTTGGGGGCTTTACAAACAAGCCACGCCCTCAAGATGCTCCTACTTTCTGACCATAGTGGATCACCACAGCAGATCCACATGGACCTTCCTCATGCAATACAAATCCCAAACTATAGACTTCCTACGGACCTTCATTGCCATGGTTCACACCCATTTTGACAGTAAAATAAAAGCCATTCGTACTGATAATGGCTCCGAATTTCTCAGTGCTAAATGCCAGTCACTTCTCAGTGTTCATGGAATTATCCACCAAAAATCGTGCACTTCCTCCCCATAACAAAATGGTATTGTGGAACATAAGCATAAACACCTACTCACTATGGCTAGATCTTTCCTATTTCAGGCCCCTCTCTCTGATAAGTTCTGGGGGGATTGTGTCCTAGCTGCTACCTACACCATTAACCGCCTTCCTTCTCGGGTTCTTGACTGGACCGCACCATATCATCTCCTGTACAACAAAGCCCCCTCTTATGAAAACCTACGAGTCCTAGGTTGCCTATGATATGCTTCCAACACCTCACCACATAAATTTAAACTTGACCAAAGGTCCTTCAGATGCATCTTTCTTGGTTACCCTCCAGGTCAAAAAGGTTACAAACTATTTAACCTGGATACCCACTCCTACCTCGTATCTGGAGATGTAGTCTTCTATGAAAATGTCTTCCCCTCCTCCTCTTTTATCCCTCCAGACCCTCCTAGTTGCCCTCTGCCTATACCTCAGGCCTTTGAGGAACCTGCACAACCACTGCCTCACATACCTACTCCTCCAGTCACCTCCGATAGGGATGTCTCTTCTCGTCTTCACATGCCTACTCCTCATACTACGGCCTCACCTCCTATTCCTGCACCTCAGGAGATCTACTCGCCCTCCCACTAAGCCCTCATGGTTAAAAGACTTTGTTTGTATCACCATATCACCATGTTCCCCTCCCACCTTGTCATATCTAACCCATCCATACAAATGCTTTGTAGCATCCTTGTCCATTTTACAGAAACCACGAACCTATAAGCAGGCTATTGAGCAAACGAAGTGGGTGGAGGCTATGAACTTGGAGTTGGTGGCCCTGAGGAAGAATCACACTTGGGATGTTGTTCCTTTGCCTGAAGGCAAGCGTGCTATAGGTTGTAGATGGGTCTATAAATTGAAGCTCAAGGATGATGGTGAGGTGGAACGGTGCAAGGCCAGGCTTGTCGCCAAAGGGTTTAGTCAGGTGGCAGGAGTGGACTATGTTGACATCTTCTCCCCGGTTGCCAAGGCGATTGTCCGTGTCTTTCTGGTCGTTGCCTCAGCCTTTTCCTGGCCTCTGCAACAACTTGATATAAACAATGCTTTTCTTCATGGTTATTTGGAGGAAGACATCTTTATGCAGCCTCTTGAGGGTTATCCTATTGCTCCAGGTCAAGTTTTCAAGCTGCAGAGGTCCCTCGGTGGATTGAAACAGGCCTCTCGTCAGTGGAATATGGAGTTCACATCCAAACTGTTGGCCTTTGGTTTCAGGCATTCTGCTCATGATCACTGTCTGTCTGTGAAGGGCTCTAGGGACTGCTTTGTGGCTCTCCTCATCTATGTTGATGATGTTCTTTTAACCCGCCCGTCCTCGGAGCTCCTTGCGCAGGTCAAAACCTACCTCGATGACCTATTCACGACCAAAGATCTGGGTGCTGCAAGGTTCTTTCTTGGGCTCCAGATTGCTCGTTCGGACGCTAGGCTACATTTGCACTAAGCCAAGTACATCCATGATATTATTTCTGATGCTGGTTTGTTGGGGCCAAGTCCACCACTACCCCTTTACCTCATGGCCTCAAGTTATCAAAGGATGGTGGGGCGGCCTTGTGCGATTCTGAACCTTACAAACGCTTAGTGGGGCACCCCCTATATCTGGGGTTCACTCGTCCAGATATCTCTCACAGTGTTCAACAATTGTCTCAATTTCTGCAACATCATTGTGACGCACACTAGCGTGCAGCTCTCCATGTTGTTCGCTATTTGAAAGGCTCTCCTGCCTCTGGACTATTCTTCCCTTCTTCGAACTCTTTTCATCTTCGGGCGTTCTGTGACGCGGACTAGGCATCTTGCAGTGACTTCCCCAGGTCCTTGACTGGGTTTTGTGTCTTCCTTGGCTATGCCTTGGTATCTGAAGACCAAGAAATAGGCCATTGTATCCAGGTCTTCTGCAGAGACGGAGTATTGTAGTACGGGGGCTACCGTGTGTGAATTGCAATGTCTGATTTTGGCCTTCCAGTCCATACACCGATTCCCATGTTTTGTGATAATATGGCAGCCCTCCATATCATGGTCAACCCTGTTTTTCACGAGCGCACGAAGCACCTTGAGATTGATTGTCATGTCGTTCGCAACCACTACTAGCAGGGCTTCGTTATTCCCTCATTTAGTCGCAGCAAGGACTAGTTGGCTGATATGTTCATGAAGGCACCTTGTGGGGGGAGTATTGTGACTGGTTGCTGCGTCTCCATGGCCATCCCGGCTAAAGAAGCTGAGGTTGAAGAGGTTGAAGATGATAGGCTTTTTGATGATGCAGGATAAAAGCGTGCTTCACTTATAAAATCGTGTTCTTATTTCTGTACTTGTAAATCAGCACGCTTATGTGGTGCCAACGTGATTTGCTGACTGTTTTATTCCTCATGTAATTGGTCCATGTGATGTCCACGTGTCCAGGGCAATTAGTTTTTTACGGGCGGTTATTTTGTTTTGTGGCGCCCACTTTCCCTATTTAAGAGCCTAGGGTTTGTATCAATAGAATTCAATTCAATTCTCTCATTCATTAATGAAAACCCTTAGTTCGCATATCTCCATGGATTTCAGTGTTTGCTTCTTTGCTCGTGGAAGTTTTCAATTATGTGGTAATGTGTATATTGATTATATAACGTGCACATAGAGATTACATATTCTATGCGAGAATATTTATTTTATGTATTAACCATTTTTATTTTCCAACAGAGGATAATCTCACGAAGGTCGTATAGAGACCTAACACTCAGTTCTACTTCAGATTACGAAATACGCCAATTGCTTTTTTACTGGCTTCATTTCGACCTGCTCCTGATCTGTTCTAAACCCGAATATGTGTGGATTCCTGGTAACTAACCGATAGATCGACAGTTCACATGGTATCTCACAACTAGGCAAATTTATAAATATCAGTCCTCCAAGGCCCTAAGTACAAATTTTGCTACTGTAATATTTCTTACAACCTTAAGTATTTCTCCTTTACTATATGTCTAACCCAAGTATCAAAGGATCATAACCGGGACCTCTCAGTATGGTTCTTATGATTTTCTACCGTGTAGGTCCTCTTTTGGGAAGAATCTATTTTTGAGAGAGCATACTCATAACAATTGAAAAGCATATTTCATAGAGTGACGTAAACACAATTTAAAATTAAATTACACGCATCACTATTTATAGAGATCACTACCTCATAACAATTTATAATTATTAAAAATTAATTGAAAATGTAGCCTTTACAGTGTTCCAATACATTATTTTACAAAAAAAGAAAAACAAAACAAAACAAAACAAAACATCCAACAAATAAATACTGATAACATACTAAATTACTATACGTACATGTAAAAACTATTACAGTAAATTATTAGGGTGCAAAGAACGACGTACTTTTATATTATTCTAATATTATTGTGCTGCTCCCTGGTTTTGAATTTTTTAATAGTTCTTTTATAAATGTTACAAACTTATAATATATAATCTTTCAATAACTTGTAAAAATGTCAAAATCACATCAACAGAAAGAACCTCCTCCAAATATGGGGAAAAATGCAAGGAACCCCCTGTGATATTGCAAATGTGCAAATTACCCTCCTATGAAAAAATAAATAGCAATTTACCTCCTTGTACTTTCTAAAATGAAGCAATTTACCCCCTTGTATTTTCGAAAATGAAGCAATTTACCTCCCTGGCTAGGGAGGTAAATTGCTTCATTTCGAAAAATACAGGAGGGTAAATTGCTATTTTTTTTTCATAGGGGGATAATTTGATCATTTGCAATATCATAGGGGGTTAGGGAGGTAAATTGCTTCATTTTCGAAAAATACAGGAGGGTAAATTGCTATTTTTTTTTCATAGGGGGATAATTTGATCATTTGCAATATCATAGGGGGTAAATTGCATTAAACCCTCCAAATACGACTAAAATTGCAACAGTTGTTATATATGTGATATATATTATATATTAAAGTTGTCGAGGAGGCTCAGTGGAATTGTTGAAGTTGAGAACCGTGCAAGCGTTTATTTTTTTAGATCATGTGTGTGGGGTGTTTTTTTATTTTAGTAGTAGGTATTTTTTTATTTTAAGGATAATTATATTGAGACTTATTCTATCTTTTGGTAATTATATAAACCATTCCTTCCCTGTCTTCTAAAAACTTATAGAAACTACCCTAGTAGTCTTTAAAATCGAAAGATGTCCCTATTGATCGGTCAAACTACTATATATTTTCAAGGATAAAAATACACTCATGGGTGTTTTTGTGATTACCAAAAGGTAGAAGGATTGTCAAAGTAATAGTTATGGAGATGAGTAATATAGACCCCATGCATATATATTCTTTATTATTTAAACTATTACAAATTTAAATTTAAAGTATTTTATTAATTTTTTTTATTGAATATCTATACAAAATTACACATTTAAAAATTAAAATATTAAATTATGCAATTGATATATTAATAAAAATTAGTTATAAGATTATAAATTTAAATTAAAAACTTATCACACTTGTATAAATTATTTTAAATTCTTCAAATTAAAAGATTGTTCATCCTCTATTTTATTTATAACTAAATTCTACTAAATTTAATAAATTATACATTTATCTATATATATAATTATACATATATGAATATATAGATATGTATATCTCTTCAAAAAAAAAGTATAGATATGTATATATTTAAAATACATACGTATATGTAAATATTTATATATTTATACATATATATTTAGATTGTGGAGGAGGGTGAAGGCTAGGCGGTAGCGAGGGCGAGCGAAGGAGGAAGAGAAGCTAGGCGTAGGCAAAGAGGCGACCGGGAGGGGGCAAGCAGGGCAGGGAGTAGGCGTGGTTTAGGGGTGGGCATGGCAATGGGCTTGGGAAGTGGGTTGGGGAAGAAGGGATTTTTTTTTTTTTGCTAAAAAAATTGATTTAATAATTTAAAATACTTTTTTTAACAAATAAATTGTTTATTTTATTAATTCTAATATAATGTATGTAAAATACATAATTATTTTGAATTATAATTCATTAATTTTAGTAAAAATTAGTTATATAATAAAAATAGAGGATAAATAATTTTTTAATTTTAAGAATTTCAAATAATTTATACAAGTATGATAATTTTTTAATTTAACTTTTAATCTAGTAATTAATTTTATTTATAAATTAAATTGAATAATTTAGTATTTTAATTATTAAAAGGTATAATTATATATAGAGATTCAATTAAAAGAAATTAACAAATTAATTTAAACTAAAATTAGTATAAATAATTAAAAATTATGAGGTTATATTACTCCCCATAAACATTATTTTGACCCCCTCTACATTTTGGTACATTTTGGTAGTTGCAGAAATTGCCCTGAGGGTATTTCTGTCCTTGAAAATTTAGATTAGAACTTGACTCGATCAACATGGACATTTTTGGATTTTAAAGATTTTTAGGGGGTGATTTCTGTTTTTTTTTAAAAGATAAGTGCGATTTTGTTAAAAAGGCAATAGGTGAAGGGGTATAAATGTAATAATTCCTTTATTTTAATAGTAATTGTTGATTAGATGTAATTATCATTTATTGATGATTACTGTATGATTTTTATAATTATTAATAGTTGTTAGATATAAATATTTAATATTGATAATTATAACCAATTTACTCAAAAATAAAAGTTGAACGCTTTTACTGAAAAAAAAAGTATATATATAGATTTCATTTAGGTCATTTATATATATATATATATATACATTTTGTCCCTAGCAAAACGGATGGCCACCTACTGGCACACATATCAAGATTTCTATAGCCAATGATTATTTGATAAAAATATTCTTAAATGTCGTTTTCGGATTTGTGAGTTTGAAAGTAGGAATTTCAAATCCCAATTAAAAATTCCTCAACAAATTATTAAACTTTAAATTTAAATTATATCTTATAAAATACTTATGAAAAATATTTGAAATTTCTTCAATATATAATTATTTAAAATTATTGTTTTTAAATTCTTTCCTCAAATACAAATCTGACTTTTGGCCAGACATGCCGCTATCACAATTGCCTTTTTGCGACAGTTGCTTCAATCCAATTCTTTCTGAATTGGATGTATATATGTCCGAAAATTTATGTCGTATGTATATTATTTTTGCATGATTAGTGGTGGTAGGCACGAGGCCCGCATGCTCAATTTTTTATTAATTGAAAATTCCACAATCAATATTCTCAAATACTCATGGATACAAAAAATAAAGAAAAAATTCCCAAAAAAAAAAAAAAGTACTCATGGATATGAGATTGCATCCACCCAATTGCCCTTCTCTGAATCAATACTCCCTGCTTTATTTTTTTTCGGGGGAACATCATTTTTGTTCCCTCAATTATGTCATTTATCCACTTTTGGTCCCTCATGTTTCCTGCTCATTAAATTTGGTCCCTCATGTTTCCTGCTCATTAAATTTGGTCCCTCAAATTTAAAACATTCATCACTTTTGGTCCCTCCGTTATGTTTTCCGCTAAAACTAACGGAATTCTAAAAAAAGAAAAAAAAAAACAATTGTGCTTTAAAGGATTTGAATTTGGGTCTTGCAAACAACAATACAATAGTCAAACCAATTCCCCAATTCTACTTTTCAGCATATTAATTACCCAGAATTTACTTACACCGTTCTCAAGTAGCATTGTATTAGTCACAAATTAACTATAAGATTCGAAGTTTCTTCTTTCAAACCCGAGCAGTGTGTGGCGACGAGGGAGCAACAGCAGTGTTGTCGAAAGCAGCAACAACCGTAACGACGGAGAGGAGAGCCATGGTGAGGAAGAAAGATTCAGATCCTCAAACCCCAAAATATGCTAAGTTAATGTTGAAATTTGAGATTTTTTTGTTGCAAAATTTTGAGATTTTTTTGCTGAAATTTGTAACAGTTGTTGAGAATTATTATTGAGTTTTCTTAGAATGATTGTTTGTGAGGAAGATAGAGGTTTTGCTGAAATTGTTGAGAATTATTTGGGGCTAATACAACATTTCATAAACTTGTTGTAAAATTTTGGAGACGTTAAAACCGAGAAGCTTGGGGCTCATAGACGTTTTCGATAAGTAAACTTCGGGTGACTAAATTATCAAGCATCAAATTTGGTCCAGTGGCATGTTTATCATTTTGTTACACAAATAACCCGAGTTCAAATCCTTCCAAGCACAATTGTATTTTGTTTTTCTTTTTTAAGATTCTGTTAGTTTTAACGGAAAACTTAACGGAGGGACCAAAAGTGATGAAATCTTTAAACTTGAGGGACTAAATTTGATGAGCAGGAAACATGAGGGACCACAAGTGTATAAGTGGCATAGTTGAGGGACCAAAAATGATGTTTATCTTTTTTTTGGGGCTAAATTATATTTTGCACTCTAGAATTAATTGAAATAGGTATTTATCATCCTAAAAAGAAAAAAAATTGTCGTATACACGCTAGAAATTAACTTTTCTTTGCACAGTGAAATATTGGCATTTTATAGGGCAACGTATTGATTGGGGAAGGGCATAATTATCCCAAAAAAGAGTCTCCAGTGTGCAAATTATACATTTAATGAAATATTAACTAACTTATCGATAAAATAAATACTAACTAATAATTGGGACTCAAATTTTAACTAACTTATCAAAGCATATATATTTGTCTCTTTGGATTTGTGATATCAAATATTATATATTTGTGATAATAACTTATCAAAGTATTATGTATTATTCTATATGCAGAAGCAAAAGCGCATTATATTTTGCACTAAAATTAAGTTTACAATACATTTAATAAAATATTAACTAATTTATCAATAAGATAAAATATTAATTAACAATTGGGATTTAAATATTAAAAATATAGTAATAACTGATATCATAAATCTTAAGAGAAAATTATATAATCTTTAAAAGCTCATTTACTTTTGTATATAAAATAAAATAGATTATATATAAAACACATGATATTTCTTTTTATACATATGGTCAATTTTTTAATAATCACTTTTGATTAAATCTATAATTTGTATCTTTAGATCACAATTGTTTTTTTCATTTAACTATCCGTTATGTCCATAGATTTTTTATTAAAATTTTCAATTAATCTAAAGATGAAATTAATTTTGAATTTAGCCAGAATTTGATCTATTATAAAATTATGAGTCCAAGTGTCATACTTATCTTTTCTAAAATTAATTATCTCATAAGCAATTATAAAGAATTTAACTTTAATGCAAAATATTACACCATTTTGATTTTGCGTGTATATAGAATAATATATATTACTCTTATATAAGTTAGTTAATATTTGATAAGTTAGTTAGTTAATATAATATTTGGTACATAAATCCAAAGAGGAAAATATATAATAATTTGATAAGTTAGTTAAATTTGAATCCCAATTATTAGTTAATATTTTATTAAATGCATAACTTGCACCTTGGAGACTTTTTTGGGACAATTATGCCCTTCCCCCAACCAATACTTTGGCCTACAAAATGCTGATATTTCAATTTGCAAAGAAAAGTTAGATTTTAGGGTGTGAATTGTAATTTATTTTTTGTCAGGATGGTAAATGTCTATTTCAATTAATTCTAGGGTGCAAAATGTAATTTAGCCATTTTTTGATATAGAAATGATAATTATGTTTTCTTATTAATATATTTTTCAATAATATTAAACAATGAATTATAAATTGTAAATTATAAGAAGTTTATATATAAAATGTGCTAACTACGCACATATATATCTGATGAAACTCAATTTAGATAAGCTAATTTCAACTCTATGAAATGGGTTTAAGGAGACGAGTAAATGATAAGTTTCGGGTGATTTATATCATATTAACGTTGTCCAGACATTTTATATGTGTAATTAATTTTTAAAAAGTAAGAAAAAGAAATTAAAAAAAAAAAAAACACTAACTTGACATTGTTTTTTCAAGGTGGTCTTGTAAGAACGTGCCCTTTGTTGATAGTAATAGATGTGGTCTGAATTTTTTTATGAATGCCATACTACATACTATTTATTGAATTTCATCCCAAATATTGTTTAAGAAATCTGCTATGTGCGATACTTTCAAAAGGGCTCTAGCCAACTTGATTCCCACTTCGAGCCCACGTCTGTCCTATTATGATATGTCTATTGTGTTAATTTTCAAATGATTAAATTTTGATTTTAGACAATGTAGATCAACTATGGCCATGATTCTTGGCAACATAGGTCAATAATAAGAATATTAATCGGTACACATAATACAGACACAGTTGATAATCTTGATTTTAAACAACGTAGATCAACTATGGCCATGATTCTTGGCAACATAGATCAATAATAAGAATATTAATCAGTACACATAATACAGACACAATCGTTATCAACGGGTTTACGGGGCGTGATCCAATTTTTTCCATTTTATAACAAAAAAATAAATATATAGTTCCATAGAAAACAATATTCAGCAATATATTATTCGTAGGTGGTAATAATCTTGAGGTCGTGCACACCACATGAACCTTATCAAAATTTCTGAATTTTTGCGGCTTGTAACTCTTCACAATTTTTGTGCCTTAAATAGGTGCCAGATGTACTTGTCAAGAATCACTGCTTTGTGCATATGTGCATAAAGGTACCAGAAAATGACCTAAAAAAATATTTTGTAATATTAGGAGTTTTTGATTGATTTAAAATTAATTCAAAACTCCACTACAAAAAATACAGAAAAATCAATCGAAAATCTACTCTATACTCTATTCATATAAATATTATTAAAGGTGTGATGTCTAGAGTAACTAACTTGGATAATAAAATATTTATGAACAAAAGTACCACTAAATTATATTTATTTATTATTCACAAGTTATCTATCTCTTCAATTAATTAACTCTTTCATTAATTTAGTACCCAAGAATTTTTTTATATATTTTATTTTATCGTTTTTATCAATTATTTATTTAGTTAGACAACAAGTATAAAGAAATTTTAAATATGCATATATCGAATATATTCGATTGTTAATATAAACTTATTAGACTCTATAGCAATTTATATCCCCACTTATAGTTAGTAGTAATAAATTTTAGTCAACACATAGTTTGCCTACAATTATAGTCACATATATTTTGTTCAAAATTAATTATTTTTTCAATAAAAAAATTTAAAAAATTTGTTAAATTAGTTATTCAAATATTCAAAAACTCACAAAAAACAAAGCAAAAATTATGACATTAACCAAAACAAGGAAAACACAGCAGAAGATGGGCTGAGATATTCGCAAATAGTGCTAAAAAACAACTCTCAACAGTGAAAAATAACTCAAAATAACCAAAACCAAATTTACCCAAAAATTGGGTTTGTGTTGGGCCATCTCAGAAATGGCCCAAAAACAAATGTAAACACGGAGTTGGATCTTGATACCAATCTAAAATTCAAATTTAACTAATAAATCAACTGTATAAATTTTATTTAATTCGAATCAACAGTTTAACTTTACGTAAATACACAATTAAAATTATATATATTTTATATACAATTAAATTTAAATATTCACATAATAAATTGAATATATATAAATATATAGATGGGGAGGGGGCGGCGACATGGAACGAGTGGTGAGGGAGAACGAGCGGCAACATGGGCTGGGGAGGAAAGGGCGCGCTGACAGGGGAGGAGGGGAACGGACGGCAACATGGGCTAGGGAGGAAAGGGCATGCTGGCAGGGAAGGAGGGGAAGGGGCGGCAACGTAGGTTGGGGAGGAAGGGGAAGGGGCGCCGAATCTGAATCTTGGAATAACAGTACTCAAAATTTAATTAAGTTGGCATAAAGTAATATAAAAATTAAAAGAAACATGCTCAATAAATGAGCAATCTCCTTATTGTATTTTACCCATCACTTTTATTTTTTATAATTATTATTCAGCAATTCTTTAATTTTACGATTTTCCTATGATGGTTTTGAATATTTTCAGGAAAACTCTAATATCTATTGACTCAAACAAACCTAAAAGAATGAAACTATAATCCATGGATGCAATCAACCAATATGTTTCAAAAACAACCTTTTTGTCAACATATAATCAAACAACCTCTGGATTAAATAATTAATCGCCATTTTCATGTAACAGTAAAAAAAAGAACACTACGACTGAGTAACAAATTATATAACCAAAATTGAAGGCAGCAAAAATGAATCAAGTTGAAGATTTGAACTATCATTTATACTCACAAAACAAGTTCTACCACAACATGCTTCTCCGAGCAGCATGCACCGGACAGTTAAAAGAATCAAAATGATTATGTCAACAATAAAAAGGGAACCAATATAACACTGCACAAGTATGTGAATAATCAAGAAAACAACAGGAGATGCAACAGCTCTTTAGTTTCTGCTATAGCGAAATATTTAGAGAAAACACGCTAAGTAAAGGTACTAACTCATCCCATAATATCCAAAAGTTAACATGATCGAATGATAAATCATTATAAAATGCAAAAACTGGCGAGCTTTACTTGATCTTAGCACGATTTACCTTCTGGAACATCCACAACTTCTTGAGTGGGTGTTGAAAGTAGGCGAAAAAGCAGATACAACAAATGGATGTATCATGAAGAACGAGAAGCGGATAGTTTAAGACATTCGCTCTGACATCTTCTGAGGCAAACATCATTCCAGTTCGGTACTTGATGTTGGTTGACACACACAGTTCGGGCACAGGCATCAGCACAGGCATCGAGTTCAGAAACGCCACACACTGTAACACATGTATCTGGGATTGGATCCTTGGAAAATGCTCCTACTTTCTTCAACATTCTCTTTGATGTACAAACTCTCTCACACACAAAAATATCATCAGCACTCCTCTCCTTGCTCCGGGCACTTTTGATTCTTTGCTCCTCAACATGTCTTGCCTTCATTCTGAAAGCTTGACCAGCAATGAAAACTGGAACAGTGGCCCCAAGGAGGGTCCACCACACCTCAACCATTGCACTATCTACAAAGGTCCGTACTTCCTTCTTTCCCCAATGCACTTCTTAATTCAAAGTAGCAGATGACTTTATGTTCTATGTTCCTAAAAAGGTTACAGAGTGTGTTTTAGAATCAGAAACCATAGAACCTTCTATATCCAAGGGAGAGAGAGGGAGAGTACAGAAACCATAAAGGAGGGAAGATATACATCCATATTAGCAGATACGAGCTATGAGCAAATCCACTATTCCAATCGTTACTCACATTCTGAAGTCTTATAAAAACTATTCCCAATCTGATAGCAAGTCATAGACCTCATTAAGATATAGGTACTTCTAGACACCGTGCTTGTGCTGCTCCATAGAATCCACCAACCCTTAATATGTGTAATCTTGATTATGAATATGTAATCTTTAACTGCAAAAATTGAATCATTATGGCGAGATTTCACTTTTACTGAAGGTGGTGTTTACGAAGACTTGGTTTAACCATGATGTAAACTGTCTAAAGCAACTGATACTGATGGCAATATTCTTCTCCAAGAGAACAGGGAAACAGAACTAAAGCTTTTATCCAAATCTGCTTCAAATATAATTTGTAAATACTAGTGGGCAACCATAAAGTGATAAACATCCCTTAAAAGTAAACTAAAATCAGTATCACTTAGTCTCAAATCCAAGCTTCAAAGATCTCATACATGGCAGGCCATGATCACAAAAATGGGATGTCAAGGACCATTCAACTTTCTACCATCTCCCTGATTTGGTAGAGTTGGGAAATCAGCAGGCATTATCCCTTTTCCCTTTCAAGGTTTACAGTTCTATTTTACCAGACATAAACGAAGTAGTGGTAGCAAGGAACATAAATCTTATAAAAGGAACTCGAATACACTTAATTCCATCAGATTTTTCATCACTTCTGTTTGCATAATCTAATTCTATGGATCAAACGACAATGCCAAACTAATTCCTCAGAATAAGAGGGTTATGAATCTAATGCTAATTAAGGAACCAAATCTAAAATTCTACTCTCATCTACAGCTTCTCTCACCTTATCTGTTTCTTCTCAACTCCTAGTCAGCTTTAATCTCCGACATTTTCAAAATTGAGCTATTTTCACAAATTAATTCCCGGTCCAGCACATGGAACACAGAAAAACAAGAAACGAGTACATAACAGAATGTTCAACACAAGGAAATGAAAAAGGAAAGAGCTTACAGCGAGACACGTCGCCGTTGACTATTCCGCCGGAACCCTAACTCCAATCAACGGCTGCCAGTAGAGTGACTGATGATTTCGGACCTAAAATTGAGCGAATGCAGCAGAAAAGGAAACAAACTTACACGTAATCAGTAAACAAAAAATAATTGAAAAAATATGAAGAAATTAAAGAAAGAGATAAACCCTACCGCTGAACAATGGGGAGAAGCTGAGCGCCAAATGAAATGAGCAGGAGCGTAGTCTCTTTAATTGGGCTGTTGAATGGTCCCTACCAGCCCATCAAAGTAGGCCCTCAATGGGCCGGCCCCTTTAACTGAATTGGACCTCAACTATTGCCCAATAATCACAATGTTTGGATCCATTCTTTGGGCCTTTGTGGAAATGGCCCAAAATAGGCCCATGTTTGGGTCATTTTACTTTTCTGTGCTTTGCCCCATTTTTAACCGTATGAAACACCACAGCCCACTATTCACTTGTCTCCCTCTTTCTCTATGTCTTGTTAAAATTTAGGATTGAAAATAAATTTAATTTAATTTTGGATTAAAAAAAATTAAATATTTATTAAATTCATAATTAATAATTTTAATTAAAATATAATTTACTTTTATAGTAAATAATTATCCCATAAAATTCAATTACAATAATATATATATATATACAATTTAATCCACCTAAAAAAAATCATTTTTTGTCAAAACGAAGTTTTAAATTATTTTAAATTATCTTCAAAAATAAATCTAAACATCACATTTAATTCTATTTTTCTCTGTCTATGTCCACAAAACAAAATAAAATTTCTCAAAAATAAATCCAAACATAATACATGTTTTAAACCTTTTTTAGCTTTGGACTTTCGTTGGGTTGGGATGTAACTATTTTGATCTTTTTTTATACTTCTGTATCACATAATATCACACCATGCGACGAGTGAAGTACATGTGTTTTACTTTTTTAATTAATTAAAAAAGTATAAATTATATTATAAATTTAGAAGTCGAATTGAATATAATACACATATATATTAATGTAACACAAAAATACGATGGGAGATCCTTCACCCCGGGATCTCTATGTCTAATCAAATAATCCACAGAGATTAGGAACCTCTGCACAAATGATTGTGAAAAAAAAGCCGCACAAATATATATTTTTTCCTTATAGTTTCTCATGAATTAATTTGTACAGAAATTTATCTCTAGCCATATATTCTAGACTTGATCTAATTCAAAATAAATAATTTTTTTTGTTAATCACAAAAAAAGGACAATGCAGGTTAAATCCGAAGAACTTATATATATATGGGAAAAACCTATATCGGATTTGGTCGGACGTGAACTAATTAAATGCAATACAGTTGTCGTGTATTGGTGTATAATTTTAAAAAAGTGACCAATCACATGACAAGTATATCATACTTGTTTTGTAATTGATTTGGTTCGGCCACACCAAGTTTGGGTAAGAATTTTCATCTATACTGATATAAAAAGAAAAAATCTTTCTGACTCACAAATGGCAGTTTATGACACCATGACACCAATTTTTTGGTATGCTGACAGTACCTCGAAGTTAGTTTTCTTTCATTTTCATTCTTTTTTTTGACATGTAATATGTATAATATATATATTCTTATTTACAATAATTTTGAAGCCTGCAGTAATATGTTACATACACGCAAGGACGGCGTGCCACGACTACTAGTATATATATAGGGTAAATTACAGCCACCTCCCCTGATATTTGTCATAATCACAAATACCCCCTCGTTGTTTGAAAAATTACAATTACCCCCTGAGGTTTGTAACCGTCTAACAAATAACCCATTTTCATCCAATTTTATGGGTGAACTGACCAAAATACCCTTATGTAAATTGATTTTTTTTATTTAGTTCTTAACATCTTTTGAATTTTTTTATACTACAATGCGCATGGCGAGGTTTCTTAAGTTTTTTACACATGGGAGCAATAATGAAATTTTCCTCGACTAATTCTTCTACAATTTTTTAAAAAAAAAAATCAAGGGCATAATGGTCCATTTTAGGCATTTGGTTAATAATTACAAACCTCAAGGGGGTATTTGTAATTTTTTAAACAACAAGTGGTATTTATAATTATGTCAAATGTCAGGAGAGGTGGCTTTATTAATTTACCATATATATATTAAAGTGTACATCAGTTTATCTAAAGGAAGTTTAGTTTTTACACACTGCACATAGTGAAGTGAAGATGATGATAATAATGTAGCAAATGCATATTAATATAGAGAAAGTGATCCGGTAGACATGATTCTCATGATCTAGAGCTTGCGCAAGATGAGAGGGATTCCGTATTGTGGTTGGAGAAGTATCGAAACCGACGGCGTGTGTGCGTACGTCGGCGAAAGCTCGAAACTGAAGTGGCGCAGAAACAACGCAGTGAACACTTTGGCCTCGATCGTGGACAAGTTTGCCCCAATGCAAGTGCGGAGACCCCAGCCGAAGGGTATGAATGCCGCATGGCCGTTGGCTGCTTTCAGCACTCCTTCGGCAAATCTTTCCGGCTTGAACTCCAACGCGTCGTCCCCCCATATTTTAGGGTTCCGGTGCAGTAGAATTATCGGCATCATTACCATTGCCCCCTTCGGGAACGTGACGTCTCCCACCGTTGTATCTTCTTCTACTACTCTACTCAGCTCAATTGCGGGTGGATACAATCGCATCACCTCGTTTATGAACATCGTTAGCTGCAACAAATTAACAATGTGTGTATATGTATCATTGCATGTCAGCACAATATAAATCCCACTATTAATTTGGGCGATAACTGCGATGATATGCAGAATTATACTTTTAGTTACATAGGGCATGAGGTTCAATACATATAGTTCTCTGTTCCACGAAATTTTCAAAATGGTTCGAAAATTGAGAAAAAATTCAACACATTTAGTCATCTATTTTACGAAATTTATCGAGAAAATTGCAATTTTGCTCCCAAAATATAAGGTAGTTTGCAATATTAGTCCATATTTTTTGAAATAGCCAACATTAGTCCCATACTTTAGGAAAATATTGCAAATTAGTCCTATTGTTACAATATTAGTCCCACACTTTAGAAAAACATTACAAAGTTAGTCTCATACTTAGGAAAAATATTTCAGAGTTAGTTCCAAACTTAATCCCAAATGTTGCAAAGTTAGTCCCAAACATTGCGGTGGGACTAACTTTGTAACGTTTTTTTGAAGCGTGGGATTAATATTGGCTATTCTAGGAAGTATGAGACTAATATTGCAAACTGTCCTATACTTTAGAATCAAAATTGTAATTTTTTCGGATTTATTAGACTAAATGTGTCGAGTTTTCTTAATTTTGAGACCATTTTGAAAATCCCGTAAAGCATATGATTAAATGTGTTGGGTTTTTTCAATTTTGAAACCATTTTAAAAATCTCGTAAAATAAAAGATAAAAAATATTGAACCCCATATTCTATGGGACTAAAAGTATAATTTCGCTCGTGATGATACTTACCATTTTTAGGCTAGGCAAGTCATCACCGGTGATGTTCCTGTCGCCCAAGACTCGGACAACCTCTTGTCTGATCCGAGTTTGCCAGTCTTGGTGATAGGCAAGCATGATTATGGTCCAAGCGATGAGATTAGCAGTGGATTCATGACCGGCAACGTAGAATAGCTTGCACTGTTGAATGAGCTCATACATGGCAGCAGCACGAGCTTTCTTGTCTTTGATGTCTGCTTCTTCAACTTCGTCAACTACCAAGTCAAATAAGTCCGGTTCACCGGTCCGTTGTCCTGCCCTTCTCTGCGCTAACCGTTCCTCAGCCATGCCCGTGAATGTTGCTGTTAGTTCGTCCTCAATTTCGTTGGCCCTCCTATATTTCTTGATCGGCAAGTACCTAATCAATTATATAACAACAAAAACATTAATGCATATATTTCAACCGGGATTAAAGTCATTTTTGGTTATGTAACTATAGCCCATTGTCATTTTAATCCTTTTATCTTTTTAGGGTTCTAAAAAAGTCATGTAACTTTTTAATTATCACGATTCTGGTCCTCCTTTCGCCGGAATTTTTTCAACGTCGCCGGAAATGTCTGAAATTTGGGCCGTCACGTCAGACATTTCCGGAAATTTTGGAGAAATTTCGGTGAAACGAGGACCAAAATTGTGACAATTAAAAAGCTACAGGACCTTTTTGAAACCCTAGAAAGATAAAGGACTAATTAAAACGAGAATGGAGTATAGTTACATGACCAAAAATGCCTTTAAGCCTTTGAATTGTTAACACCAAGCCCTATCACACACATACGGGAAAATCGTATTTTTGGTCTCATAAATTAAGTTCATTTTCAATGTAGTCTCATTTACTACGATTTTCTCACATTACATCCCATAAATTAAAATTCTCATTTCAGTCCTCACATGATTTTTCCATCACGGGGTCGTTAGTCCAACACTTGTTTGAACTAATTATGGCCCTGTGACTTCTCTATTAATTATTAGATGGAAAAACGGAGATTAAGTCATATGAGGACTAATAAAAAGGAGAAAACTTCAACGTGGAAAAATCGTGGCAAATGGGACTAAAAAAAAAAAAAAAAAAAAAACCCTTAATATATGGGATCGAAAATGCAATTTTCCTGCACGCATACACACTTATCTATACTATATATAAAAGTGTGAATCTCTCATGTGTTTGTTCCCTGTTGTGAAAAGACATTCATACCCTCACTTAAGTTATATTTTTAATAATAAATAAAAATTAGTTATAAAAGAATAAAATTCTATCAAAGAAAGACTATTTAAGAGTCTAAATACCTCTAAACTACTTGGGCAATGATAAATATATCCTACTAAAAAAAGAATAGGCTAATAATATGTCGACGCGATTAATTTGTTAGAATATATTTTTATATACTTTAAAAATATTATTTTACTAGAGCACAAAATACAATTTAAAATGAAAAGCATTGGAATAATACATAAAATACTAAACATCAAAATTCAATATATATACATATATATAAACGAAATAAATATAATGAAATTTTAAATAAAATTTATCAATCTTATTAAATTAGAATGCTTTTGAAAAAATTAACATGGCTAATTGATTTTATTTTAATATTAGTAGTTGAAAATATTTTGAGATTATACTTCATGTACTTTTGATTTTTACCATAATATACTGGATAAAATAATACTGCTAACTGTAACTTACGATTAAATATATAATAGTTAGAATCTCTTGAGTATTTACTCCTATTGTAAGAAGACATTCGTATTTTTTCTGTGGTACTCTTTTCAATAATAAAATAGAGGGATAATTATATTTACACCCCCTTGATTTATGGCATGTTTACACAAATTATCCATGCCTTTTGTATAATTACAGAAATCACCCCTACTAGCCAAAGAATAAGGGTAGTAGTTATGTAATGATGTTGATATTTTTTAGGGGTGTATGTATAATTTTTAAAAAAAACAGGGATAGTTTGTGTAAATAAGTTTGACGTTCTGGTGGTATATGTGTAATTATAAAAAAGACAAGGGTGATCTCTATAAACAATATGTCGGGGGGTGTAAATATAATTATCCCTAAATAAGAATTAGTTATAAGAACAAAATTTTATCAAAGCAGAAAAGTATTTGGTATCCTAAATTGTCTGAATTACTAAGAGAATTGAATAATGTATTCTAAAATATAAATAGGCAAATAAATTTTAATATTGATTTGCTAGGAACGATTTAATTTTTTTTTAAAAAAAGTGATTTACCCGGGCATTATAAAATTTAAAATGAATAACATATGATTAAGATGCAAATATATATTAATCCAAACTTCAAAACATAAAATAAAAGAATAACGTAAATATTAAAAAATTCCAAATAAAAAATCTCAATTTTATTATAGAAGTCAGTTGAAAATTTTAAAATGAGTGACTTCGGACTAATTGATTTTTATAATATTAATATTAGATAATTCTTTTACTCCTTTTCTTTTTTCTAATGGAGGTAAAATAATACTAATAAGTACATTTTAGGACTAAATTGCAATAACTATATATGCTATTTAAAACAAAAAAAAAAAAAAAACAATAACAATTTGATCAAAGTAAATAAAGTACTATGAGAACATACTAAAAAATATGAAATCCGAATATGCAATTGGTAACCAAACACACCTGTAAACACCCGCCTTAAACAAATAATATTGTATGTAAGAATGCGCTAAAAATTAATAAGGTTGAAGTAGACTATACACATTAGAATTTGTAAAGAGTAGTAATTAAATACAGTTAACATAATTATAAGTTCTCATGATTAACAAAAATAAATTAAGTATTAAGAATAAAAACTATCAACAAATAGAAGCACTAATTTTATATATTAAGTTGAAATTGCGTATGAAATTAAATTATCCAATGAATATCTTATTATTTAATTTTTTAATATTAAATAATCGTGTATGCACATAAAAGATTAAAGTTTTCAAAAACATGAAACACTATTGAATGAGAAATAGATAATACCAATTAACTTTATATGAATTAATAGATCAAGTAACCACACTAAAAATATGAAGTTAAAAATTCAAATAATAGTAGTTTATGCAATAATGTTCCAAATTTAGAAGTGAATGAAGAATGTAACCAATATTTTGACAAGCTTTAAAAATTGATAATAAAATATAATTAGAATAAATATAAGACATTGCAATATAAATTAATACTATACTATGGATGTGTAACTAGATTAATGTTTTTCCAAAAAAATAGTTAATAAATGATTAGTTTAAAATCATTACACATCAATAAATTTAAGAAAAAGAATTCAGGATATGGTAGTAAAATAAAATATATAACATTTCACAAAAGTAATATAATAAACACAAATAAAATTGAAAAAATGAAGAAGCAAATAGACATTAAAAAACACTACTAATAAAACATGATCAATTTTATTAAACGATAATTTCATATAGAAAAATCCAAAAATGAGGGGCTTCTTTAATTTTATTGTGATTTGGATCTTTTTTGCATTATATTTTACTTTTGCATTAATTTATTCCAAGAAAAAATCATTAAACATAATATTATTAAATATGAAGTGCAAAAATTCAATTTTAAGCGGAAGAAATCATTCATTTAATATTATCAGTTAAATTTAAAAGTGAGTTACAAATAACAAATTCAATAGTTTCTTCATCGATTAAAATAATTATTATTAATATTTTTGAAAATAAAATTATATACTAATGATTTAATAATACAAAAATAAATAATTAAGAATTTAATATCTTTTGTAACTAATAAATTATATAATCACCTTTAAAAATATGTTTATACACGTGCAACGCACGTGGTACTTCCTAATATATAGAAATAGATAGATGTGTGTGCTCGAGAGAACTTACTGCTCTCCAGGGATGCTAAAAGGCTGAGCCTGGTTTGCAATATGTGTGAGCTCTGAAATGATATTGAAAGTCCTTTTCACCAATGGAGTAGGAGTGGAGCTGAACATTGCATATGATACTACACAGCCTGTGAAGTGTTTGAAATAAGGGTAAACATCAACCACAAGGGGTGACCCATCCTTGGGGATCATGCTGCTCCATTCATCTAGAATTTCTGTAGCTTGTGTATGCATGGTAGCCACTATCTCCTGTAATACACCAAAATCATTATTATGTCAAGTTGAGGGTTATTTTTATTTTGATCCTTGTATTTCAATTGATTTTTAAAATCATTCAATTTTTTTTTTTTTCAATCTCATTCTTTCAGCCACTTTTCCGGCCAAAAATCGATCTTTGTCAAAAATATTCCTATATATAATAGTAAATTGTAAAAGCATCGTTATTTCTCAAGTTTAAGTTCAATGTAGTCCTTTATGACCGTTGGCAAATTCTGACCATTTGGAATTTGGCCTTTTGCCAAGCATGCTCTTTTATAAATATATAGTGCAATCAGAAATGAAATACACAAACTAAATTTGAGAAACTTAAGAAAAAATTCAACAAGAATTT
The DNA here is from genome assembly GCA_034509735.1 of Sesamum alatum. NCBI lineage: Eukaryota > Viridiplantae > Streptophyta > Magnoliopsida > Lamiales > Pedaliaceae > Sesamum > Sesamum alatum. The sequence goes on from JACGWO010000006.1 coordinate 34,991,924, forward strand.
TGCAAATATCCAATAGTATCAGCTCAATTTTTTTCACCTATTTCAGCCACATATTATTTTCAAATAATTACAGTTTACGAACTGATCGTGCCTTCTTCAAGTCCAACCAGCAATAGTAGCATCAATGGAGCAACATCAAGTTCAAAAAGATTAAAATGTAATCTATGGAAGGTAGAACATCAAGTATGCAATTTACAACAACTCATGTCAATCAAGATATGTTTGAGATGATATGTATTTATTTGTATGGTTATACTTCATGTCACGCACTATTTTTTCTGTAAAAGTTTTAATTAAATACATGGGAAAAGATTCTTAATGAAAAGTTTTGAAAATACCTTGAGCTTCTCCATGTGAAAAGCCGGGTTGAGCTTCTTTCTGTTTCTGCTCCACTGTTCGCCTTCATACACAATCAGTCCTCCCACCAGCCTTTTGAATATGGGATTAGAAGCCTTGAAAGACTTCTGAAACGAATTGAATTTATTCAATATAATTTTAATTGCATCCAGGTCCATCACCAACATCACAGGTATAGGCCCCACCCATATAAACGATTTTTCACCTGTGGAAAACATAAAAGTTAACTCAATCAAATCACATCTACAGTGACAACGTAGTGACGACGTACAGTATATATTTGTCGTTGCTGGACAAAAGAATATAGGTACCGTAAGTTTTTATGGTCTTGATGGGTAAGGGAAAGGCACGGTGGGTGACATCGTCGGAGATTGGGATGGGTTTGGAGTAGGCTTCCTCGTACAGCTTGGCTGCTTCTCTTGCATCTCCGAAGAGAAACTTGTAAGAATTGCCTTTGAAGCCTTGTTTCCTGAGGAGTTTCTCCAGTTTCCTAGGCTGGATCCAGACCCAGTTGAGGAATCTCCATGCTGTGTGCAGCAGTAGAGCTAACACTGTAGTAATCAGGATGGATGCCCACATTATGGTATGTTGTTGTTGGTGGGGGCTAGGGGATGGAATTGGAGGACTGAGTGTGAGGCCTATTTATAAGGAAATTATTGGTGGGTGGAGAATCAGATGATTGGAATGGAATCCTATCACAATCCCATACCTTACTGCATAATTTCTAGATTATGCTAATCTTTCAATTTCATCACTACTACTTTATGGCCCCGTTTGTTACGTGTGATAAACTTGTCGGGCTAAATATTTGTTTGATCCTGTAAAATTAGGGTATTATTTGTTTTGATATTACAATTTAGGCAAATGACTGTTTTAGTCTTATAAAACATGTTTTTCAGTTTTTTTGATTTCAAAATGTCACGTTTTCAGTTTTTTTGGTCCCAAAAATGTCATGCTCCTTTGGGACTAAAAAAACTATAAATGTGTTTTATGGGACTAAAACAGCCACCTACCTAAATTATGGTACCAAAACAAATAATGCCCTAATTTTACAGACCAAAAAAATATTTTGCCCTAAAATTGTCTATCATGCATTCTCATGCATTTGGTTCGTATTATTAGAATGCATTTGGTTCGTATTATTAGAATTCGGTATTAGTAGTGGGTGTGGTAGGATATACTACTCCATTGATTAGTCTAAACTAGGATTAAAAAATTTCTTCTTTGTATGTCCTTCCACTTAAAGTTGACATTATTTTCATTATCCTATATTGGCTCATTACTAAAATTTGTTGACTATTTTTTTCAATTTTTCACGAAAATAAGATGTAATTCACTTTTTTCACTTTGGTTTTTTTCTTACTTGTGAAATAGATACAGGGTCAAATGTATTTTTAGTCTTGTAACTTAGGTCATTTGGCGTTTTCGTCTTTTAACTTTTTAGGGTAGTATTTTGGTCCTACATTTTTTTAATTTTCGTGATTTCAGTCCTTTTATTCGCCGGAGTTCACCTCCACCGGCGAGAAGGGTGAACTTCGGAAAAAAAAAAAAAAAAGGATCAGAATCGCGAAAATTAAAAAGATACCGGACCAAAATGCTACCCGAAAAAGTTAAAGGATAAAAATACTTGCAAAAATGGACCAATAGGAACAAAAACTCTAATTTAAAAATGTCACGTGAGAGGCGCATGCATTTTTCGGCGATAATAGTGAGCTCCGGCGAAAAAAAGGACTAAAATCATAAAAATAAAAAAAAAAATGAATGCCCAAAATACTACCCTAGAAAGTTAAAGGACGAAAATGCCAAATAACCTGAGTTACGGGACCAAAAATGCATTTAAGCCAATAGATACATGCTTAAAAGAATGAACTTCAAATTATAATAATTTATAATAAAATATAACTTTATTTTTCTTTTGGGACTTTTGAAAAATATTTGAGTTTTGATTAGTTATTAAATTTTAAAAGTAGATTTTTTCTCATACTTTTATAATTTCTTTGATTTAATTAAACCTTCATTCTCTTTTTTTATTGAATGTCTATTTTAAACTTCCATTTGATATGAATGTAGGAAAAAAAAATTATTCCACAAGAATTATTATTTTAGAAACTGTGTCTCAATAAATATTGAGATTTTTTTAGCTTTTATAATTATTCAGAAGCTACAATGTTAAAATGAAAATAACTTTAAAATGATACCTTAATGATATTTTTAAATATAATCATACTTTGTAATCCCTTCAACCAAATCCTATATTATTATTATTATCACATGAGATATCACAACATACAATTCGTCAAACCAATACTATATAATAAATGATGGGAATAATTATTATTCTATTTCTCATCCCACTCAATTTCATTATGATTAATTTTAATACACGATCCAAACGAGACATATATATATATATGTATATATATATATATATATATTGCTAACAATATTTGTGTAAATTTTACTTATTACTTTCATTTGAACGAGAGGTGGTAGAGATTGTTTGTTTAGTTAATGTCTTTAAGGTGGGTCAGTTTAAAAAAGAAAAGAAGAATTTAAGGTTGGTCGATTTAAATATGGTCTGTAATTTATTTTTAAATTTTAATGTAATTAACTGTTTGTAATTTCTCCAATACTATCACGGTAAGAAATAATTTTAATAGCAACGATATATATACATTATAAAATAGTGGAATTCATTGCTAATGTAGATTGACAACAAATTTAGTAAGAAATTTACTAGTTAATTCGTTCAACGTCGATTTTATCATCAAATTTTTTTCGTAGTTATTGAGTTATTTTCTTGTAGTTTATGTATTGTTTTTGTTTATCAATACTTTTTAATAAACTAAAATATTTATATTGACTTATTATCTTAAATATATATATATATCTATTTACTTTTTTACTCTACAAGATTTAAATAATAAAATTTTTATTTAAATATTTTCTTAAATTACGCTCATACAAAAGATATATCACACTGACCAGTTTCTACACTATATATTATTGGCCATGGCTCTTTCGATGTCCATAATAATTTTGGTTAGCCTTTTTTAAAATTAAATTAATTGTTTTTAACTTCCCCACTCATCATGATATTTTATAACCACCTTTTGATAGTTTTTCTTCCTCATGCATTATATATATATATGTTATCTTATTTTATCTTATATATATTTTAGATAATTTCTAACTCTATAAAATATAAATAATATAATTTATAAATATATTTTATTTTAAATATTTTCTATAAATTAAGCATATACATAAAATATGCCATACTTACTAGTACTAAGTATTAAAGGGGAGATCATACCCACCATATGGATTGCCTAAAATACCTTAATATACTTATTTCTCTACAATTAAATTTTTTTATTAATTAATTTTATTACTAAATCTATTATTTATTTCACTTTAGTAGTTTTATTTAATTGTTCATCTTATTTTTTATTTAACTGAATAAATAAATAAATAAGTATACATGTGTACATTTGTCCGTGTGTGAGACAATGGGGATATGGGTAGGCTTATTTATTTAATTAATTCAAAAAATATGTAACAAGAATATATAATGCAATTTTAAGGGGTATAACACTTTTAAGGCAAGTCGTCAATGCTATTGAGTTCTTGCTATTATGTAATTTTTTTATTAAAGTCGCCAATGGCATACACGACTTCTATTTTTAATATTTTTAAATTTTATTTATTGTATGTTACTTGATTAATTAGCTAATAATTACAAATTTAAATTTTTAAACTAATTATAAACATTAATAAGCAAAAGTTTACATACCAAAAAAAAAAAATACAATCAACTATTACAAATATTATGATAATTACATATTTTAAAAATGACCACTCGTCCCACAATTGCATCTGCTAGCGGTGGCGCCAAAGTCTTCTTATTTTCTCATGCATATTACGTGTTGGCTCGTTTTGTTTATTATCATCACAGGCATTAATGTGCAACTGACTTGATGATCTTATAGAATTAAACTCCGAATAATCACGATATACAGTACATGATGGAACTGGGATTGGTGAATTGTTATACCATGATGCATATGTTTGTTTAATGCCAAGACCAATGTCAAGATCAACCTGTGCAAAATAAGCTTTTGCATGGCTTGGCATGTGTAGAGCCGACCGAAACCAATCATCTTGTTGTGGAAGTTGAGGCACGTAGCAATCTTGATCTAAAGGTTGAGGTGTATGCACTGTAGATGGACCAGCTATATCCACCCCAACAGTATCACATTCAACTGAATTAGTAGACATTCTGCTACGACTTTCCATTTGTCTGTGAGATCTGGTCGGGACATTCTAGTGTGACGTTGTCTTTTGACCGGCCATATTCTGTATTTGTTGTGACTGTGTGACAATCTTATAAATGTTTTCAGATATGGCCCCGACTCGATCCAACAATTGGTTGAACCCTTCAATATCGTGTTGTCTAGGACGATAACTTAATCGAAGGGATTATATCTGGTCAACCTAAAGTAGGTGAAAAATAGTAAATTATGTAAAAGAAATGTGTTTAAAATAAAATATATTTATTATATAACATACCATAATTTGAAACGTAGATGCATCTTCAGGTTGGTACCCACTTTGTACACGCCTATTAGTAGATAATGATACGAAATGACACCTTATGTTATTGTACCAATCCCAATATCCACGTTTTGTATCTCTTTTGTTGGAAATAGATGGTCCACGCACAATCATACCATGTCGTCTCTGCCATCTACTAAAGTATTGTAAGTATCAATTTGTGCCCGCACGTGTTTTACGGGAGAATTGATGCAGGCTCATGTCCCAATCGTCTGGCGGTTTTGGAATGTTTTGCCTCATTCTAAATTGGTGAAGAACTCGTTCGGGATGATACATTTTCACAATGACATAGAAGATCAGAGGACATGTTGAATTCACAACTAGGGATTACATTCAGGTGGTAAGCTTATAATGCATTCTAGTTGCCAAAAAAACTGGAATAAAGTCAACAATATAAATTAGTGTGCAGTTAGTAATTGTATAAATGTACGTAATGTTTTGAGTATGAAATACTTGATTAGTGTGTATGTCATTCAGTATATCTCTTATGACCCGGAGAGTCGTATGTACTATCTTGGTGAAGTTGTGTATGCAGTTTCACGTTGCACCATATGGTGGTACTGGGAGGACACGATTATTATCAGTTTGGAATTGGCCATATATAGACGAGGTGCACCAAGATTGGGTGATAGTGGTGTGATATGTGACCAAGCCCAAATCTGCAAAATAATGTAAACTTGTGATCTTAAGAAAATATTGTTATAAAATATCTAACTACAACTATAATAAGTTAATATTACCTGTAACAACTACCACGCGTCACTAATATTCCTTTTGCCTTTTGTGATGGCATTGCATAATTCGCGGATTAAAAATGCAAACACACCATATAGGCTTAACGCTACATCAATGGTTAAGGAATATTATGATTTAATGGCTTACAGGAGGACATATTTTATGGCTTTCAAACCTTTAATTGCAGAACAGTATTGAGATGTCCCGAAATTTGAATTGGTCCATGACACTACTCTTCGTGCCTTTGTTCGTCTTGGTCAAAGCCAAACTACATATATTCAAAATGAGATGGACTGACCACAAACACGTGAAAGTTAACAAATTCGGAACCAACAACAATGTCAACAAAGCGAAGCTACTTTGAGTCAACCTAATGTGCAAGTGCGGGATCACAGACGATAAAATAATATTTATAATAGTTTATTATATTTTTTTGGTATGTAAATTTTTAAATTTATTAATTATTATAATTAGTTAAATATTTAAATTTTAAATTATTAGTTAATTAATTAAATAACGAATAATAAATAAAATTTGTAAATTAAAAAAAGAAATAGAAGTCGCCAATAGCATTGACGAGTTGCCTTAAAAGTGTTTTACCCTTAAACTTGCACTATTCTTATTACAATCTTTTTTCTTTGAATTACTTAAATAAATAAGTCGATATGGGTATACATTCACATGAATACTAATATAATGGAAAAAATACAAGGACCCCCTATGATATAGGAAATGTACAAAAATACCCCTGATAAAATTAAGTATCAATTACACTCCATGTGTTATGAAACAAAGTTAAAAAAACCCCATAAGGCCAGATTTTGTTATACACGCGCGTTGACTGCGCTTGGGCGTCTGAAAAATGTGTTTTGTTGATAATTTTGCCCTTTTCTCTTTTTATATTACATATCATATATATAATATTATATAACATATAATATATAATTTACAAATTTTAAAATAATAGATAAATATTTATTAATAATAAAATATTATTTTACATAAATATAGAATTCTATATATTTTTATATATAATTATATAAACATATAATTGAAAAAAAAAAAGAAAGAAAAAGGCGGGCGGTGGAACCACCACTGCTGTAGAGAAGGGCGTGGCGAAGCGGCGTCGCCGTGCCCTTCTCACCCCTGGGTGACAGCGGTCGCCCAACAGCGAGGACGACCGCATCGCCCAGACGGGGGGCGACAACAACTCTGCGGGTGGTGGGGGAAGGGGGTTGGGGGGAGGAGGTCGTGGAGTTGGGGGTTTGGTGGGTGGGGGCATTTTTTTTTAAATAATAATTTTATTTTATAAATTATAAAATTTTAATTTTATATATTATAGATATTTATAGATATATTTTAATTAAAATTTATTATAATATATTATATAAATATAGGATTTTAAATGTAGGGGCATTTTAGTTATTTTTTCTAAAAACATATGTGTAGCTTTATCAGGGGGGGCGTGTGACTCATTGTTCATAACATAGGGGCGGTTTTTGATCTTAAAATTTTCATAAGGGGGTTTTTGATATTTTTTCATATCACAATTTGACCACTAATATAATATATAATTATTAATGTGAACGACAAAAAATCAATCACATCGTTTTGACGTTTTCTGTCATTATTTATATAGGTTTAATTGCATTTATTGTCCCGTATATTAAGGAGGGTGGCAAAATAAGGACCCTAAATATAGGGTGGCAAATAGTGCTCCAAAATTAATTTTTTTTTTTTTTTTGGCAATTGTAGGACTCCGGCCACCGAATTTTGAAGGTAACCAAAATTTGTTGATGTGGACAAAATTAGGGCATTTTTTTGGAGCTTTTGCTGATATGGAATTGTAATAAAAAAAATCAATTGCCAACTAAGATATTTTTTTATTTTTTTTCTATCACATAAGCACTTACTTGAAAAATCCCCTAAAATTATAAAAAATAAAATTAGTATTTTATAATAATAAATTATAAAAAAATAAAATTATTATTTTTATATAATATAAATTTAAAAACAAAAGTAAAACCCCCAGCACCCCCCCCCCCCCGGGCCCCTACCCCCAGGCCCACAACCCACATAATATAAATTTAAAAATTTTTTTATAATTTTTTAAATATATTATATAATAATTTTATTTTTATAATTTATAATTATATACATAATATAAATTTAAATTTTATTTTATACAATTTTTTCCATATCAGCGCTTATTTGGCATTGTGTCTTAAAAAAACATGCACAGTCAGCTTTTCTCCCCCAAAAAAATGGCAAAATTATTTAAAAATTGTAAAATAAATAAAAAATTACGAAAATACCGTAATTTAAAATTATTTATAAATTTATGTAAAACCGCTGAAAATTTCAGCGGTTTTTAAACTAAAAAAATAAAAAAAATAAAAAGCGGTGTCAGAACCGCTGACAGTGTCAGCGGTTCTGACACTGCATAGAACCGCTGAATTTTTCAGCGGTTCTGAGGAGGATGGGACGCATGCATGCGTCCGCATGCATGCGTCCATCCATGGCACTTTAGCGTCGATGGGATGGGATGCATGCATGCATGCATGCATCCCATCTGAATTCTTTTCAGACTGAGAACTTGTTTTTCAGCGGTTCTCATGCATCGTATTTATATAAAACTGCTATGTATAAAAGCGTTTTTGCATCTATAAATACCACTGCTTTCAGTTCACATGAGTTTGAAACAATATCCTAATCGAAAATTCTACAAAAGGGCACGTTTTAAGACTACATCGGAGGAAATTTTCTGCAACCAAAATTGTAAGTTTTCTATTCTAAAATTATGTTTTATTATATATTTGTTTGTTTTCGTTATAATATTATTAATAATATTATTTTTTTATGCATATGGTATTTTGATGTGAAGATATGGCGGAGCAAAACAATATTGACATTATTATATATTTTGGAGGTCAACGAATTGATTCATATGATTGTGTGAGTTATGATCGACCTCCAATGAGATTTATGAAAATTTCTCGTAGCACTAAATTTGCTGAACTTGAATCACTTATGTATGAAGAACTTGGGCTCCGTATGAATGATTTTCAGTTACAAATATATTTTAAATACACAACATATAGTGCTGATAGAAGACGGGAGATGGCATTGCCGATTAAGACGGATCGAGATGTGCAATTTTTTTTCAATCCGTTGAATGGATATGTTACGGTAGAAAGTTTTGTTGAAGCAGAGAAAGTCTATCATAATATTGATAATATTGTATTGGATGACCCTTTTGCTGGTGATTATGGAACATACATGTCAATTTTAACACAAGATGGGGCCAGTTTGCCAGCAGTAACTCAAGAGATGGGAAGATTTGGGATAAATGAAGATTTTGCAGGGCCTTCTACGTACAACCAACAAGATGATGAGTATGTTAATATGGAGCCTGAAGCCGATAGTTTTTTAAATGAAGATCCGGTGAACTCTGAACCAGATGAGGTTGAGGAAGAGGCTGAAAATAATTTGAATCCTGATAATGACGATGAAGTCAGCATCCCAATTATGCTTGAAGTGCTTGGAAGTATTGCTGATGGGGTGACAAGCCAACAAGTACACGGAATTGATTTGAACATGCCAGCCACATCAGAGCCTCCTTCTCTATATCCAGTGATCCCATTTTTCAGTACAACACATCCAGAGGTACCTGTTGACTCGGTGGATATCCCTACTGGTAAATGGGGTAACTTGTACGACCCGAGCACTGGAGAGCTCGCATTAGGAATGGTGTTCAAGAGCAAAGACCACTTGAAAGCTAGTGTTCAAGATTTTTCTGTGCGTTGTGCGAGATGAGAATACCGTGTGCTCGAGAGTCATCCAAAATTATGGAAGGTCGTGTGCAAATATGATGCAGAGACTGGATGTGATTGGATGCTACGAGCTATCTACAAGTCCAATATGGGGTTATTCAAGATTACCAGGTACGTGGGACCGCATACCTGCTTGATGAATGAGATTTCTGTAGATCATCGTAACTTAGGTAAGAGTATGATTGCAACACATTTGCTTGGTATGGTTCGTCAAGACCCATCATATGACATCAAGTATGTCCAGCAAAATGTGAAAGATCGATTCGGGTTCGAATATACTTATCGTGCATTGAATTTAGAATATACAGGGAATTATTTGCTTACCACATATTCCCAGTCCCTTGGGTTTACAGACTGATATCCGTGAGCATCTGCCACTGTCCCTACGTGCGATATCTGAATGCGGGTGATTTGGTGATACCAATTCATATAATCCGGGACAGTACCACGACTATTGTCGATATAAGGCCTCAGTACAACCATTGATTGCACGTTGTTCCATTGTGCAATATAATCACTATGAAACAATGCCCAATTTTCCCCGTGGCGTCCTCTCCTATCAAGTGAATGCAATCGTCTTTCACTGTGAAGTAGGTTTGGGGGAATATCTTGTACCATGCCAAACTGACGTAACACCCGTTCTGGGTGGTGCATCTCCACAATGGCATAATGAATCAATGGACATTTTATGTTCCATGGTGTATTGTATGCATAAAGAGGCAGTGAAGTCACATCATCCGCGTTATTATCGTATGGTATCCAAGCAAACTACATGATTATATAATTACATCAATATAATGAAACATATATAATACGAAACATAATATATTTAAACAACAACAGTCCGCCTACCTCATTCTCTTTCATTAAGTCCAATATATTTCTGATAATACGCAATGCATTGGAAGCCGTGTGTGTTCGGGACACATGATACGACCACCTACAAACACGAAAATAAGTTAGATTTAAATTAAATCTAGAAGTCATTTTTTGCTAGTATTATAATTCAAGTGCATACCGTGCAGCATATGGAGGTATAGGCAAGACGTTCTCATCGTCAATTATAGTAGGTTGCAAATCTAAAATCTCGGTGGAGCGAATCGGGGCGAGGGTTGTAATGCGAGACCATGCCCAAAATTGTAATAATTGCATTGGGCCACCTATGTTCGTTTTTCCTCTTTGTGAGGCTGTGCACAACTCTCTGTACATATAAGCCAACACTGCTGTACCCCAATTTGAGATACCACCTTCACTAAGGTCCTCCATATGACGTAAATATAATAATGAGACAGTGTTGCCCGTAGCATCAGGACACAATACACCACCAATAAGGCACAAAGCTATTACTCGTGCCTCTTGAAATACTTCTTCCATAGGGCTATCATCGTCACTCGTGTTCAAAATTAACCAATCAAGTAATACACTTAATTTCAATCGAGAAAATTTAAATGCATTATCATCCGGAAGAAAACCCAACCATTGGTAGCAATAATTTTGCCATTGTGGAATAGTCCACTTTGTATCTACTCCTGTAATAATATTACCTTCCACAGGAAGTTTCCACATGATTGCGATGTCTTGAAGAGTGACAGTCGCCTCACCAATCGTGAAATGAAAAGTATGAGTCTCGGGTCGCCATCTCTCGACTAACGCAGTAATAAGGTGTGCGTCAATCTCAACGTGACCACACTGAAAAACTCCTAAAAAACCCATATTTTCTAATACCTGTAGAACACGTACGTGGCGTGGCACTAGTTTGAGATTTCGAAAAAAAGAAGTATCACCACGTCGAACATGTAATGTTGTGTCGGGGTCTCGGAGCACATCTTCAGAACGATGATTTGCTTGTCCATACAACACACTAGAATTACGTGGCCCAAAATTAGCCATAATTCTACAAAAAAAAAAATTTCTGAATATTTGAGATTTAGGTTGTGGTCCTCCCTTAAAGGTTCACCCTTTATTTATAAGGGGTGAACCTCTCACCCCTGCAAGGAGGAGTTCACGGGTGAACTCCATGTTCACCCGTGAACGTTACATATGGATGGACGCATGCATGCGTCCGCATGCATGCGTCCCATCCTGCTGAGAACCGCTGAAAAATTCAGCGGTTCTAAGCCAGTGTCAGAACCGCTGACACTGTCAGCGGTTCTGACACCGCTTTTTATTTTTTTTTTTTTTAATTTAAAAACCGCTGAAATTTTCAGCGGTTTTACATAAATTTATAAGTAATTTTAAATTACGGTATTTTCGTAATTTTTTATTTATTTTACAATTTTTAAATAATTTTCTCCAAAAAAATCCCAATTTCTCTCAACGTCATCAAATTCCAACCAGTTTTAAAAATTCGGTGGCTGAAGTCCTACAATTACCAAAAACATATTTAATTCCAGGGCACTATTTGTCACCCCTATTTATAGGGTCCTTATTTTGCCACCCCTAATATACAGGTCAGTAAATACAATTAAGAGTACAAATGGTTCACTTTCAACCAAAAAGTTTATTTTTGATTTTGTAAATTTTCACTTTTTTCGCCTAGATTATATTAATCAAAAATAATTTTGTACTCATTCAGCTGATCCCACTTCAAATATTTATCAAAACTTAATAAAACCAACTTTATTAAATCAAATTTTCAAGTTAATTTTCCACATAATTTTAGGGTTCCTGACAATTACCAAAAACTTGAGGGCATATGGATGTAACACGTTCCCAAATTTAGAAGTATGGGGGAGTGGGGACTACAAACAAAGTTATGGTCCGAAAAGAAACAAAATAATGCCAAAAGAATATAACAACCACGTTGCCTGGTCCAGAATTGATGCTTGTCTTTTTGCATTATTAAATTAATCATCATATTACGTTGTTCCTTCATATATATATATATATATATATATATATAAACTAACACATTTGATTTCACAACAAAAAAATTAATAAATTAAAATAAAAACTAATTTAGAAATACTATCAATACAACAAAAAAAATTTAGGTGTCATAAATTGTTGTTTGTGTGTAAAAAAAATATTTTTGATATTAGTATAGATAAATAAAATTGAGTTTTATCATGAAAAGAAAGGTAACAAAAAACTCTGAATTAAATAAAAATAGTTAATTTGGGCATCACACAATGCTACTCCCATAAATAAAAGAAATAAAATTTGCATAACCCAAGAAAAATTTAGTCCAATTGAGAACCTCAAGAATTTGTGCTTTCACAATCAGTGGACCAGAACTTGCGACAATACAAGAACAATTAATTGAGTGGCGCCACGCGAATCAAGTTCGATGTCATGATTCGATTCTCATTAAATGTTTGAATATTTGTATTTTATTTTATGTGAATTTTTTATAATTAATTTTTATTATTTTTTATTATATTAATATAGTGATTGAATAGACTTATTGTTTTATTAAAATATTTATGTAATTATATAATTATTATTTTTTTAAGAATAAAAATAATTGAATGGTCGCAGTAGAAGAAGTACACTTGTTGTGAACAAACGTGGGGAAAAAATTATAACTTAAGTCCAAAAAGTTTTAAGTGCATGGAGAGAGACCTTAGAAGATAGTACAAAATACGAATAATAGTTTGAAATAATCAAGCTAGATATTCCCCTTGTTTTTTTTTTTTTCAATTTTTATTATATATATATATATATTAACTTTGTGGGGATCAATAAGAAATAAATACTATGACCACAAATTTAGTGTAAGATTTGCTGTATGGGTCACCAGCAGCAAAAGATACTATGGCCACCAATTTAGTGTAAGATTTTTTATTTTTATTTTTTTGGTTCTTTTGGATAAAAATATGGGAGTTATTTGAAAATGATTATATCAATTCTGAGTCATGCTATATATGGTAACAGGATGGGTTCAGACTGGATTTGGAAAAATTGAAGCTCCGACCATCAAGATTTTTTGGTCCCGATATCTAACCTGCCCAGCCCGGACTGTATATAACAGTTTGAACTCGTTAGACCCGATTAGAATTTTTTATTATGTTAAAAAAAATACTTTTTACCTTAACTTCTTAAATGTGACATAAAAATATGCTTGAAAGGTTAATTTTTTTCTAAATTTATAAGTTTAATGTTTAACAGGACCTAATAGCACCGTATAAATCGAAAGATTTTCTAGGTATTCTATTAATATTGAAGGACTAACCTGCAAAACAAGATTAGCACTCCAATTCTTAACGTAGTAAGGTGTTATGGATAAAGAAGAATAGGAAAACTAAGTAGAGTTGTAAGAATGTATAAAATGTGTGAGACTAAACTGATAAGAGAGAACTTCGTGTGTGATAAAAACTATTTTAAATTATTATTTTAATGGGTAAACTACATCCACCTCCCTTGAGATTTAGCATAATTATAAATACTCTCTTGTTGTGTGAAAAATTACAAATACCCTCTTGAGGTTTGTAATGTTTAACCAAATGTCTAAAACTGACCATTTTGCCTTAAATTTTTCATTAAAATTGTAGAAAAATCAACCGAGGCAAATTTTATTATTGCTCCTCTGTGTAAAAACCTTAAGAAATCTCTCCCTGCGCATTATAATCCAAAAAATTTAAGAATTAAATAAAAAATAATTCAGTGTAAAGGGCATTTTGATCAGTTCACCTATATTTGTTAGACGGTTACAAACCTCAGGGGGATATTTGTAATTTTTCAAACAATGAGGGGGTATTTGTAATTATGTCAAACTTTAGGAAATGTAGCTGTAATTTATCCTATTTTAATTTATAAAATTATTATTTTTATGTATTATGTAAATAAAATATACTGTACATATTTCTTTTCATATGTGTATAAATATGTTCCATATAAATATATATAAAATATTAAAAACATCAAGTCCAGGTCCAAAAGCCGAAGACCCAAGACCTACCCGAGATCCATGGCGATGGCTACGGGTTAGACCATACTCTAACCACTATAAAATGCTTCTTTAAAATCGAATTATAAATGAGCTAATTTGGTCCCCCTACCCTGCCACGTTACCCAATAGTCTTTTCGTCAAAATTCATTGAAATATTATACAACTTAATCACTATAGGCCCATAGACACATTAGAGAAAATTATAATTTTGGTCCCAAACTACATGATGATTTGTAATATTAGTCCCATATTTCATAAAATAGTCAATATTGGTCCCGCACTTTAGGAAAACATTGCAAAGTTAGTCCCACCGTAAAAAAAATTGTAACTTTTGGGACTAACTTTGCAATATTTGGGACAAATTTTGGGACTAATTTTGTAACGTTTTGCTAAAATGTGGGATTAATTTTATAATATTTTTCTAAAGTGTGGGACTAATATTGCTACGCTGGGACTAATTTCTGCAATATTTTTCTAAAGTATGAAACTAATGTTGGCTATTTGAAAAAGTATAGGACTAATATTACAAATCACCCTATATTTTGGGACCGAAATTACAAATTTCTCGACACATTAGGTATGTTAAATAGAGTCCCCAATGGATCAAATGTTATATCCATAGTATACCCATATAAAATAACTAGTTTTTATTTTTTGGTGAAATTTGAACTTGTTAAATTCAAATTAAATTATTAAATCAACGTACCGATGGTTGTTGATGTGCTTATCTTTGGGCGATTTTATGTAATTTCATAGTATTAATTTGTCTCGTATTTAATCATACTATAATATTTAAAATAAATACCATTCTATGTGTCAATCTCTTTCCTATATGAATAATGAGTTGGACAAGTTAGTTTTAATCTAATTTGCCACCTTCGCTTATTTCTAAATATATAAATTATTAATTACAAAACTTTTCATTAATTATTCTCTCTCATTGTTATTTTTTTACTTTCCTTTGGTTCCTTCATTTATATTAAATTCTTAATTATTTTTATTTTAAATTACTTTTTATTTTTCAAATCTTTAAAATTTCTTTCAAATTACTTCACTTTTATTTGTTTATTTATTATATTTGTTATTCCTAAATTAAGCATTTAGCATCAATGAATTTTCTAATTGATTATCAATTTTATAATTTTATTTGATATGCATCATTATTTTTTTTTTTATAAAACTCCTGCATATACAAATGTTACAAAAAAAAAAAGGTATATTTTTAATTATGCAATTCATATAATAGCTAACACAAAAGAATAATTTGTCTAGCAATTTCAATTGCAGAAAAAAAAAATCAATACAATTAGTATCTTAATATTTTAACAAACAATTCATTCAAATAAAATTACATAATCAATATTAAAATTTTAATTATTTTATATTAAAATATAATATGTTCGTGCAACGCACGGATTCAATATATACTTATAATGATACCATGAAACAAAATATAAAATAAAAAAGTCCAAAAATCAGAACATTGCAGAAAGGGAACGATAGAGACTATAGCACCTAAAATCAATCTACTTTTAGAAAAAAAAATCAAGTTATTCTAGTCCACACAAATCTATATGCATTATTTATGTACACAAATATATATCCATCATCATCGTCATTAATTAATATTATTCATAGAAATTAACTCAACTCTCGCAACCGAGTAAGGAGCCTGAAAAGAGGTTACCAGCGAGGACAATCGAAAATACACAAAAAATTTGCCCCTTGGACCAACTTTCTAGGCATTGGTGCCGCAGCTAATATTTTACTGTAGACTGAATATTATAATAGTAGTTGATTGCTTTAAAAACATTATTGTACTTTCAACTAGAACCTATGGAGCCAGCCATATAACTAAGGTAGTAGCTAACCAACTTACACACCAACACCTTATCTCTACACTTATTGCATCTCTATTCTATCTCTATCTTTATCTCTATCTCTATCTCTATCTTTATTATCATAAAAGGATAATTGCATTGTTCTCCTCTGAAATTTGGTATTATTACATGTAGATTATCTCTTATTTGAAAAATTACATTTAGTATTATTGAGGTTTGCTTCTATCTAACAAATATGTCCCTTCATTAATCAAAATTCACATAATTTGTTGATATTCGAAAAAAGACTGAATGAAAATTGAAATTTACCACCGATTGACTTATTACTGACTTATTGTAGGTCAAACAAATCTTTTTATGACCAAACTACCCTTATATATCTTCACACATTAATGCATGTGAGGGGGTGTATCTTCACCGTTATAAGGGTAATTTAGTCATAAAAAGATTTATTTCGCCTATAATAAACCATTAATAAGTCAATCGATGTTAAATATCGATTTTCATTCATTTTTTTGTTAATGTCAATAAATTCAGTGTATTTTTACTAATGTAGAGACCTATATATCTGTTATACGGAAGTAAATTTTACAAGTACTAGATAATTTTCTAAATCATAGGGAATTTATGTGTAATTGTATTAAATCTCAGGGGAAGGGAGTGTAATTATCCCTATTATAAAAGCATGAATAATTATTTAATTTTTAATGTCACTATAAAAATATTATTCTAAATGGTATTTGTGTAAGTTAGTAATATCTTAACTTTTAATTTGATATATTTAATGTTATTCACTTCTATTAGTTGTTTTTTATATTTATTAATTTCTATCAACTACGTTTTACATTTTATCCACGATATAATATAATGAGAAAAATCCACACAAACTGAAAGCAGGCACCAATATTTTTATCTCTATTTTCATTATATCTCTATCTTAATCTTACTATTATATAAATATATCTTCAAACTTTTTAATGATCCTGATAATATTACTCTAAATTGTATTTATGTAAGTTATTATTATTATTATTATTATTATTATTTTATTTTAATTATATCATGTTATTTGTATTATTTCAAAACTTTGAAGTTAAAATTTGTTTGCAATAAAATTTTATGCGTTCATTGAATTGTATAATTCTTTTATAGAACGACTTAATTTCTAACTAATTTTGTACATTCATTTATAAATATTATAAATGAAGAATCATGGAGATGGAATACCAATGATCCTATGGAAATTAACTTATATACAATATATGCTCGTAATAAAAATATCTCATTTCATAAGCACTGGTATTATAATATTAATGTACGCAAGGGAACGTTTGTCAAAAACAAATACCCTAAATGTGTTCATAAAAAAAGTTCTATTAGAGTGACAATGTTGAATTATGGATAGACCATGTTTGGTTTCATTTCTATTTTTAATATAAATGTGTACTTTTAATTTTATATCAATTTTTGTATGAAAATGAGAATACGTTTCGATTAGTTGATAAGATTATGTTTTATATTATTAGTGGTGTCAAACTCAATATATGTTTTTATTTAAATATAATAGTTTTAGTGTTTTTTATTGTTAATGTTGTCAAATCTAAGCTTGCCAATAGTGATACTACCTTATCTAGACCCAAACCCAATAAATATGATTTTTTAGAGTATTAGAGTTTACTCGGTTGATATTCGTACTCGAGAGTATTTTAAGTTTAGAATCTACCCATACTCAAAATACTTAATCCTATTAATATGGTCTTAGTATTAGGCCTGTCAATGGATAGGCTCAGAAATAATATAAATCTACTATAAAATTATTGGATCTGAGTCTGAGTATTAATTATTATAATGAGTCTGGGTCTACGTATTGACCGCCCTTGACAGCACAAGATGTGCGTAAAGAACATATTACTTTGTACTTCAGAATCCATTTTTTTTCCAATTAATTCCCGAACACCCAAATGATGTATGAGCTTTCTACAATTAACACCTCAATGGCCCAAATAATTTTCCCTTTAAATGTTTGTATTTCTTTCAAATTTAAATTTGTTGGGTATTTTATGGGCTTTCACAATTAAAGAAACTAACCCTCAAAGGCCCGAATAGTTTATGGGCTTCAAAATTAAATAAATAAACCTTAGAGGCCCAATTATTGATTTGGATCAATTGAGTAAGCCAATCCAATCCACCAACGGTTTTATAATGGGCCGGCCCGCATTCTAATTGTTGTAAGTCAATGTTCATAGTAGGCTGAGTCGGCCCAGGACATGTACAGACCAGCCCAAAAAAGCCCAACCGACAACAAGCCCACTACTGCTCATAACCGGTCCTAGGATGGTCTTGGGCTTTTACAAGGGCCCCAATTGGGTTCATTTTTAAATCGAAGCCCAGCTCATGGATCGGCCCGATTGAAGCCCAGACCAGGCCAGGATATGCCTGTTTTGTTTTTTATTTAAGGATTTGAGGTGTTCTTTTGAATAATTATTTAAATTTATGGTTGTCTTATGTAATAAAAAATAAAAAATTAAATCACATAAAAAATTATGACTAAGAAAAAATAGTTAAGACTATATAATAATTTGACTAACAAGTTTACAATAATAAACTTAGATAATAACAAATCCAAAAAGAATTTAAAATAAACTTTGAAAACAATAAATAAAGAGTATTAATGATTAATATACTAAAAATTTAAAAACAATAAAGATAAAAAAATTAAAATTTTAAAAGTATAAAAAATCTACTAGAATAATCAACTTAAAATAATAAAAATAAAAATTATATGACATGTATTATTAAAAAAAAAAACTGACCTAATAAGCCCGACCAAGCCCAACTTAGGACCAGGTGTCCTGGGCTACTGGACTGGGTTGTTCTTAGATATTGATACTTAGGATTAGCCCGATTCCAAACAGGCCTGGTCCAAACCAGTCGATTATTTTATGGTTAAGTCAATATTGGGTTGGGTTGGCTCAGACCGGCCCATTGTACATCTTGAATTGTAAGTGAGCTTCCATCTTTATGTTGGACGCCTTTGGGTCAATATGAATTGATTGAACTTGGGATGTACAATGGTCCTTACCCATTGAAGTAGGCCTACTTCAATTCTTTGTTCTCAATAGGCCCAATCCATGAAGCTTGGCCTATTACTAAGTCATCCGATTTACGCAAAGCCCAACCCATCTTTTTGGCTTTGCTAGCTTTGGGCTTTGAGGTAATGAAAAGAGGTGCTATAGACACAAAGTAAAGATTTTGACAATATTGCACCAAATTTTTTTATTCAAAAAATGCCGCTATTCAACTTCCTGAGTTTTAAATTCGTTTAATTGTCCAATTAATATATTTCGTTTTTATTTATAATATATTTTAAAATATAAAAGATTATTTATTATATACACACAGTGATAGCGTGCCACGACGGCTAAATTTATTCTGAAGTGAGAACTTTATTTTCTTAAATTTTTGGATACCAAGATCAATAGAATCAAATATAGGTTTTTGAAATGTCCCTGAATAAAAAGCCTTTCTCAAATCTAAATTGCTTTAACTTTTATAGATATTGCTTTCCTGAGGAAGATGACCACTACCAGAGCTGAGATGAGCATATTGCTTATTTCCCTTGTTGATCGATTTACCAATAAATTTTGGTGAGTGAAAGGCTGCAGATTAAAAGTCTGTTTGCTTGTTTTCCGATGAACTATGTACAAGCAGTTGATTTCTAGCCATAGCAGCAGCTCTCAGTAGTTACTCGTCTAGCTGGCCCTGCTTAATCTCTTCCGCAGCAGCTAAGACAACTTCGGTGTCATGCTGATCAGCCGACGGCCGGCCTTCTTTGCTTTCGACAATGTCCATAGAAATGATCTTATTTTGCAACAAGATGACAATGGGTAAGAGTGCAAATGTCAGTTTGTAAGTTGGCAATATCAGAAGAATCACAACAAGAACAAACGTGCATCTGTGAGCAACGAAAGCAATTGATTCAAGCAGAAACCATTTACAAAGTTACATCCTAACATCATTATGAGGGGAAACATGTCTATCCTATGTACAAAAGACAATCCTTCCTATCAAGATTTCATCTAGATCACCACTTCTTCTAACATACATCTCTTCTCTCAATCATCCAAAACCGTCCTAGTGACATCGATGTGCTAATGTATGACTGTGAATAGGGCCGTGATCGACCAAATGTTCATCCCACCATAGCCATCGGCTTGCAAATGCTTACAACGCTGAATCGCGGGACGATTGAAATCAATGTTTGTTACACAAGTTTTTCACACATCAAGAAACCTCATTGTGCCATGAGAGTACAATATCACCAAGTCCTGATTTCAGTTCTTCCCATTGCAAATCCTCAAGGATCATCCCAGCATCAAATAACTTCAACTCAACCAACCACAACTCTACTGCCACTTCCCAAATCTCCACTACCAAGACCACTCTCCCTCTCACCAACCTGATTCCCCCGCCCTTCCCTCTCTCGATTCGGTACCCGAATTCTTCCCCAACCTTCACCAGCTTCTCCTCAATCTCGCCCACCTGCATCCCACAAGTGAACCTCATCTCTTTCTTGTTCGCCTGTGTCTCAAAAAGCCCAGATAAATCCAGCCCAGAAGACATTGAAATTATGTCAAAAGCATTCACACTAGGTAAATACTTAAACTCATTTTGCTCAAGAAACTCGGATCCCAGCTTTTGCCAGGTTTGTGAGCTCAAATTATCTTGAGAAAATGACTTCTTGAACCAAGAAAGTTTAACTAACTCGTCAAGACTCAATCTTGTGTTAGGATTTGGATCCATGAGTCTGTATATCACAATCCTGGCCGACTTAGAAACCCAATCTGGAAACTCAAATGCGCGGCGGTGCATTGCACGGTACATGTTCGATAAATTGCTATCGTCAAAGGGGAGGCAGCCGACTAAGAAAACATACAAAAGAACCCCACATGACCAAGCATCCGCCTTCTCTCCATCATACCCTTTGCGATAGACTACTTCCGGCGCGGTGTATGCCGGTGTGCCGCACGCCGTGTAAATTAGCCCATCTCTTTTCTGTTCCGAAAGAGCAGAAAGCCCAAAATCCGTAATTTGTAACAACCCATTCTTGTCAAGAAGAAGATTCTGCGGCTTGATGTCTCGGTGGAAGACTCCGTTTTGGTGGCAGAAGCGGAGGGCGGATACCACTTGTTGAAAGTATCTCCGAGCAGTGGGCTCGGAGAAGCGGCGGCAGCGGCTCAGTTTGGCAAAGAGCTCGCCGCCTGGGGCGAGTTCCATGACTAGGTAGATTTTGGACTTTGTGGCCATGACTTCGTATAGTTCGAGGATGTTAGGATGGTGGTGAAGGCGGCGCATGGCTGAGACTTCCCGGATTATGCGGGGCTCCATGGCGGCGTCCACGGTGGATGCCTTGTCGATGACTTTGATGGCTACTTCAGTGTCGCTGTTGTCAAGTGACCGCCCCAGGTACACCTTTGCGAAGCTGCCGCGGCCCAGGAGACGGCTAAGTTGGTACTTTTCAAGTATGATTGAGCCGCTTCCACCGCCGGCACTGGTGGCTCTTCTGATCTTGGCGGCGGAGGGAGGCGGCAGTGGGTTGGTGGGACCCATTTTGGTGGGTGGGAGGGGGAGGGTTAATCGGGGCTGCCGGGACAGGGGGGAGTTCGATGGTGGTATGTTGCACTGAATTTATAGCAAAGAGGGCTACATATAAAATTGATGGCTGGATGTAACCTGTTTCTTGTTTGATTCCCAAAATTATTATAAATTTAGGGAATTAAAATATTAAATTGTCATTAAATTATTTTTGAAAAAATATATTCTTAATTATATTAGTATTTTGTTTAATATATGTCATTGAGTATTTCCACATAAGATATATATGTATATAAAATTACCATGTTTAAGAGTCGAACGAGAAAAAATAAATTATACCAGCACATTATATTGATATGATATTATTGTATTTCTGCATCAGTTAATACAAAAGTATCATAGTTGCTCCAAGACATTACGAATTAGGGTGTTTGGTTGAACTCATACGAAACATCTTATAAGTTCCTACATCTTATAAAATATTTTAAGAGTTTAAAGATATTAATTCTTATTTTAAAGATAAGGTCTTAAAGTTTTTGTATAAATATAATGCCAGAGCTTATAAGATATTGGAGTGTTTAACATTATAAGATTTATAAAATTCAAGATATTTTATTTTAAAATCTTATAAATTTTTCAGAAATTTTTTTTTTCAAATAATTTTCAAGAGTTTATAAGTTCAGTCAAACACCCTCTTAATCTACCTAATATGGCCAAAAAAGAAGTAAAGAAAAAATCTCATTTTAAATAATTATAAGATTTCTTATTTACATTATTATTATTATTATTTCCTAGAATCCAACATTACTACCAATTATGACAATCTTAATTTTTGGGCTCAATTTTCTGCTACTTTTGTTTGTTTATAGGAATAGGAAAAAAATCAGAGGTAATTAATAATTGGGCAGTGTGTGTGTATGTGAGTTGTGATTGGGGTGTATGTATTGATTTCTTGTTGGTATTAATTAAGTATGTTGATTAATTAGGGTGATAATTCCCTTTGATGCGCGTTCTGATTAGATGTCTTAATTATACCACATTAACGCTGTGTTGACGTTTTTGCCTAGACAACTATTAATCACCATACAACTTGATATGTGTCAATTGTTTGAACTATCAATAATTTTTATTATAATCAAATTAATTTATCTATATTGTAAGTGTTAATATATATATTTATTATATGATTGATTATACTTATTTTTTTTAAAATGTACATGAAATCACAAATCACAACAACAAATATAGCAAATGTGTTGTATAAATAGTTTGATTTCTGATCGAATCTGCTTTGGATTAAAATTTCCTATTATGACTATAGTATTAAGTAATTATAGAATATGATTTATATAATACTCAATTCTTTTCCCCTCTAATTTATTACTCTTATTCAATCTTTGAAATCAAATGGTTCTTTCTACATAAATTTTTGAAATAGTTTTATTCAATCCAATGAGAGGCTTCAATCTAAATTATTGGGATAATGTGTAGATTCGGGAAAAAAACAAGCAATTCTCATGTGATATTGCAAAATTAGATTATTATCTCTTAGAAAAAATAAAATAATAAATTATCTTCCTATGTTTTCAAAATGAATCGATTTACCTCCATGTGTTTTAAAATAGAACAATTTACCTCTCTAGATAGGGAGGTAAATTATTCCATTTTAAAAAATACATGGAGATAAATTGCTAATTTTATTTCATATGGAATAATTTGCTCATTTATAATATTACAGAGAGGTAAATTGCACTAAACCCGTGTAGATTCATTACAAGGGTAATTAACAATCCAAACACCAGTAGAAATATATTTTTATTTATCATGGTTAAAAAAAAAAAAAAGCAATCCGAATAGTAAGTAACAATGATCTCACAGTAATTACTAATAATTATTTTTACAGACAACGTCAAAATATTAACCACAATTAAAATCATCACAAATATTTTTATCATGACGGTATATCTATACTATTATATAAAACAAACTCTATTTTCACTAATAAATGGCGGTTACTTACACCGCAACACCATTTTTTTGGTTATATCGATAATACCCCTAAGTTAGTTTTATTTCTTTTTTTTTTTCTTTCTTTCTTTTTTTTTAATGGAATGTGATGATTAATATGTATATTTTCTTATTTACAATAACTTTAAATTGTGCAATATTATTTTATATGCACCCAAGGACGACGTGCCACAATAGCTAGTATAATATAAAACAAAGTAGAAGAATAATAAACTAGTACTAGTCAAAAATGTGAGTGGCGCTCCTAGTTAATTATAGAGTGGACAACTCCGAATAAAGCGAAAGCAAGATTTGTGGAAAAAGGCAAAAGCATTCATGTAGAAAGCTAAGATTAATTGACTAATTAAAATCTAAAATACTACACACATAACTCCACCTTGACTAACTTTAATTAGATTAATATTATCTTAGAATTAATTAGTATCCCACCAAGATGAAAATTGGGTACAGCTAGACTAAGTGCGGGATTAATTAATATTATATATATATATATGCATGCAAATTAAAGGCAAAGCATCTTTAATTAATTAATTAATTAATTAATAAAATTACATGAATATTAATGAGCACTACTGAAGATATTTTAAGCAGCCTCTGCATGCAAGCAAGTTGTTGCGTTGCATGGTCAAATGGCGTAGCAGTAGCTGTTGTTGCCTGCCCGCCCGGCCGCCGCCCACGCTCTTTTGCGCATCCAATCAACCCTCCAACTACGGTGGCTGGCAACTTCTTGGATACATTCATACATACGCTGAAACTCTGAATTTGCACGTTTTATAATTTTAATGTTTTTGGCCGCCCGCACTTTTAGGTCCAATCAGATCTCATTAATTATAATCAAATGTGCCAACGAAACTTAGCTCAGTTGTTGGAGTTGAGACTCATGATCTTATGGTCATGGGTTCGAATCTAACCAATGTTTGGGATGCTATTTTATTTTAATAGTAGTGTCGTTCTACTTTAATAATAATTGTTGATTAGATATAGATATAAGATATTGATGATTGGAATATAACTGTTATAGTTTTTGATAGTTATTAGATATAGATATTTGGTATTAATTAATTGGTTTGGTTGAAAAATAATTATGCATCGCTTTCATCTTTAAAAAGAAATTATAATGAATACACTATAAGAAAATAGAAAATTAATGACAAAAAAATTAAGTGACAATTTTAATATTATTACTAATTATATATATTTAGTGACAAGACTGTTTATTTTGTCACAATAATGAATTTTATAATTTTAATAATTACTATTATTTTGTAAAAATTGTTATTAGTGATGGCTAAATGGAAAGAAAAGGCTCGGAGAAAGAAAAATACACTCATCCCTCTCTCACACACTTCAACCCCTCAATATCCACCAACAGACGCCAACGTTCTCGACGGCAATGAGGGTGGACCATCCGCCTTGGTTATTGGCAAAGAGAGAGAGGCCAGTCCATGGACATCGAGCGTTTGCGCGATTCCCCACCCTTCTTCCCCCCTCGGTCTCGCCATTGATGGAGGCTCCTCGAACTCAACCCCCCCTCACGGTCTCAACATGGTCAAACTCTTCTCAATGGCTAGCAAGGTCATTGACGAATTCGACACTTCCTCCATGGCAAAGTTGCAAAATCTTAAATTTGCTTGGTTCGCCAAGTTCGGATCTGTTGAACCAATCTCATCGGCTCGTCCTCCGCCGCTTGCTGCCGATGACAACGTCGTTTCTGCTGCACTCGACGGCTTGCCTTCTAGGGTTTCGGCGCCGCAAGAAACAAGTGGGGGCGCGCGCGGCATTTCGTCTGCTAGGGCCCGCGCCGCCTCCTTCGGACTCGGCCTCTTCGCCTCCTCAGATTCCCGCGCCGCCTGCCTTGCTTGAAGTTTTTTCTGGCCGCGCCCCTTCGCCTCGGTTGACATCCATGCTGCCGAAAACTCTACCTGGCCCTCCTTCTTCTCAGCCTCCGTTCGCAGCCGCATCGCAGCCGGCTACCATGGCAGCTCCGCTGCTTTCCTCATCTACACCTTTAGACCATTCGGAAAAGCCAGCTTTCAGTTTTGGGACGATCTCTCTTCGGCCCCCCTCGCCTCCTTTCCGCCCCTTGGATGGCTCTGATTTGACCTTCGAAACATCAACTCGAAAAGACCCTCCGATTCATTGCTCCGGAACGCCAAAACGGCGAGGTTGTGATTCGGTCTTCGTTAGCCATGGCCATGGAAGGTGCTAAAAGATGGGCTAACACGGTTGTTGGGTACTTCTTGGGCCGCAAACCGGCCTTCCGACCGCTCAAAGATTTTCTCAACTCCTCTTGGCTGTTGGTTAAAGATGTCGTTGCAACGACGACAGGATTATTCTTCGTTACATTTGAGTCACCTGTTGCTCTTGCCGAGGTTCTCGAAGGTCAGGCCATCATTCTCTAGCGTTGGGTCCCCGGGATGGCCCTCAGAAAACAGAAGCACACTCAGGTTCCCGTTTGTATTCGTCTACGTCATCTCCCTGTTGAGTTCTGGACGGACGATGGTCTTAGCTCAGTTGCAGGTGGTATTAGACGACCTCTCTACATTGATGGCTTCACTAGAGCATGCTCAAGGCTGGACTTTGCTCGGGTTTGCGTTATGATCGACTTTGACTCCGTCCTTCCTCGCCATATTGTGGTTATGATTCCCTTTTTAGATAGAGCTGAATCACCTTGTCGGGTTGATGTTGAATACGAGTGGCTTCCGTCCAAATGTAACTCATGTCGATCTCTTGGGCATTCATCGACTTCATGTCCTCACTCAGTCAAACCGACTCAGCCCCCCGTTGCGGTCTTTATTCCTAAAACTTCTAGTCGACAGTTGGGTCCTTTGAACTCTCGTCTTCCTCTTCACGCCACACCATCTGCTACCGACCCGCTGCCTCGCCTGCGGCCGCCCATTCTTCCGACTCCTTCTCCTCCTTGCCGCATTGACCATCAGCCTTCATCTTCTCCAAAAAACGTTCGCTCAGCTCCATCAGACAAAGGTAAAGAGATTGCAATCCATCCTTCTAGGAGCTTGCTAGATCGGATGACGCCGACCCTGAGGCCCCCCTTGTTGATCCTTGCCCTGGGACTCTCTCTCAGTATAAGCCTCCCCCCAGTGTTCCATGACCCTCTTCATGGGTCTGATCGCGCATTGGCCCCTTTAGTCCTTTTATTGTTGTTTCGTTTTGTATTGTCTTGCTCTTGCTTTGTTGTTGTAGCGTTGTCTTGGTTGTCTCTGCTTTTGAACGCTGGCTGTTGCTTTGGACCTAGGGCTGATGCCCTGGTCCGGTTGTATCCCCCCCCCCCCCCCTTTCTTTTATATTAATGCAATTTATCTTTACCTTAAAAAAATTGTTATTAATGACAAAAAAAGTGTGTACAAAGTTGTCACTAAATATAATTAATGACTCATCTATAGTGACAACAAATAATTGTTGTCACTAAGTTGTCACTATAGATAAGTCACTAATTGTATTTAGTGACAACTTCATACACAAGTTTTGTCACTAATAATTATATAGTGACAAGATAAAAAATATTGTCACTTAATATATATTTTTAGCGACAACTTTAAAATTATCATTTAATATTTTTTCACTAATATCATATTTTCTTGTAATGATATATGGGTTCGTGTTCCTATAAATTTGCGTATACGTCTATTTTATAATATTTTTTATTTTATTTGAATCAAGTGTTCTTTTTTAATTAAAATTTGATTTGATCGAATTTGAGTGAACCAAATGAAATAGTGAAACGAATCTTATAAGCAAACTTATTTTTTAAATACAAGTGATTGATTGTATCATACCTGGTACACTTATATATTAAAAAGTAATACACTAACAATCTCATTATTAAACATACATAAAAGGAAATATTACGAAATTATTAGTTAAGTAATCCGTCTTCCTTTCACATTGCTCACAATAAATCATACAATCCAGGAAATTATAAATTACTTATTAATTATTGGCATTATACTCACCATGTAATTAATTATGCACAATTCAAAAAAAAAAAAAAAAATTCATAAGAGGCATGCAGATATAGGTCGTCTACTATGTGATTCAGGCACGCGCTTACAATAATCATCCATTAACGTTAATCAATTCACTTGAATTGTAATGAAATATACTCTTTTGAACAAGAACAATAACCTATGTATAATAGAGTAAATTACATTTACGAGTTACATATATGTTTATACTTATTGATGTAGCAAGCGTCCCACATCGGTTGCAGACGAGGAGTTTGAGTGGCTTATAAGCCCCAATGCTTCCTCTCCCTAGCAAGGCGCCTTTTCAAGACAAAACCGTGAGGCTCATACACAGCTAAAACGGACAATACCTTGTGCAAAGGGGCACCGATCGAGTCACAAGCTGCATCACTTATTGTCAAGTACAAAATTAAACGTCAAGCAAATTGAACAAAACAAAAAGGTCAATATTTAGCAACTCAATCAAATCACGATAAGCTATCACAACGACAACTTTCATAATCCATATTCTAGAGTATATATCATCATAATATATATATATATATATATATAAAGGCTAAAATTAAATATGAATCACAAGTGAAGTAAAACATCACTTTCCACTCGACCTAGAAAATACTTAAATAAACCACCGAAACGACAAAACGTAATTTCCTAGAATTTTAAATTTCCATTAATTTCCCCGACATGCAGAAATTTCCAGGTGTGGCTACCGAATTGGTGCACGGTGCACCCACCACCCCGCGAAGGCGAATCCAAATTATTGTGCTAGGTTCTTGCTTCCTGGCCATTGAACCATCAAATTGTAGGGCCCAGGGAGTTGGCGGAAGCCACACGTTATTACGTGTCGTTTTCTAGCGGCTCAGACCACAGCCCACGTGGATGGACCGGACACATGGTATTATTACACTGGTCCACCTTTCTAGTCAAATGAGAGAGAGAGAGAGAGATGGGTAGGTTCACAAGTAGGTGGTAGAGAAAATTATACACATGTGAATGAGATATAGATTTAATTTAATTTCTTTTTCTCTGCATTCACTAGAAAAAAAAATTATTATTAGTCATATTTTTAATGATTATGACAAAAAATTAGGGTGAATAATTATTATTAACTATGATTAAATGAAAATCATTGCAAAAATTAGTTTTTTCACCACAAAATATTTATTTGTCACGACTAAAAGCCGTGGTAAAAATATTCGCCATGACTTTTTAGCCATCCTCACAAAAACCACGGTCGAAAACCGTTGCTTGGCCGTGGCCAATGACTATTCGCTACGAATATTTAGTATTAATCACAAAAATTAGCCGTGGTTAAATATCATATTTATTGTAGTGATTGGTTCATCAGCAACAACCATCTTCCAATATAATTTTTTTCTTTCAGATAAAACAACATATAAAAGAAAAGATACAATAGGACAGAACTTATCATCGTTAAATTATGTTTGTATTTGCATGCTCAGCTATAAATATATCAAGTATTTAAAATAATTAATGAAAAATTAATACCACCGAGAATCTAATATAATATGGTAGATGAAATTATATCAAAGCCCACGATATTCAAGCCCAATAAAAATACATCCAAGCTACTAATTAGCTTTTCTCACGCTTATAAAAAAGGGCCTTCATCGCTTACTAGTGATCACAACATTACACACAACAATTCTACAACAAGAGCAAGTTCAGAAACTTTCTATCATGACGAAGCTTTACAAACCTCAAGGTCACGTACTTAATTAATAGGGATAATTACACTCACTTCCCTAAAGTTTGTTGTAATTACATGAGACCCCTTGTGATTTGAAGTTTGATTCCATCTAACAAATAGGTTCCTTTGTTATTCAAAATTTATCGAATTCGTTGATATTAGCAAAAAGGCTAAATGAAAATCGTTATTGCATCAATTGACTTATTACTGAATTATTATAGGCCAAATAATTTTTTTTATGATCAAACTACCGTTATACATCTTCACACTTTAATGCATGTGAGGTGGTATATCTCCACTTTTATAAGGGTAGTTTAGTAAAAAAATTGTTTGATCAGCCATAAGTCAATCAAGGGTAAATATCGAGTTTCACTTTTTCTTTTTTTGTTAATTTCAACGAATTCGGTGAATTTTGATTAACAGAGGAACCAATTTGTTAGATAGAAACAAACCTCAGAAGTATAAGATGTAATTTTTTAAATCACAAAAAATTTTACGTCTAATTACACTAAATTTCAGGAGAGGAGAGTGTAAAATTAATAAAAATGTTAACGCCACCGAAAATCTAATATGCTAGTTTACACAAGTCGACAATAATCTTATAAATTGAAAAACACACAAGGAGTGAATATTTTCATAAATATATAAACGATTTGTAGTACATATTTATTAAACTAGTTGTAACAAATTTGTAGTACCACCATTTTCCAATACAATACAACGACCCCATGAGCGTGTTCAAAAATTTTCCGATGACCAACCATATTAGTCTTAATTTTTATATAATTAATTACTTACCTAACAAGCACTAACCTCTATGATTAAAATTAAAAAAATACATAATTTGTAGCATCATCATGGTAGAAGCTAAAGATACAAGTGGTTTGCAAGTTTTTGTGGTTGTTAATTAATCATTGGTTTAATTAAGAAAAATATTCATTATATATAGGAAAAATTATTTTTTTAGTCCGCTAAGTATGCCCAATATTAATTTTTGTTCGGTAATCATGCTTATTTTTTTTAAGTCCAGTAACTTGCAAAATTGATGAGATTTAGTCCTCTGATGGTCGATCTTTTATTTCTTGGCCGGAAATATTAAATGGCATGCCAACTGGATATATTTTTTAGAATTTTTAAGCCTACGTGGCAATTGAAATGAGGTGGATTTTAATTTGAAATGCCACCTAATACATGTGGTTGT
The DNA here is from genome assembly GCA_034509735.1 of Sesamum alatum. Lineage (NCBI taxonomy): Eukaryota > Viridiplantae > Streptophyta > Magnoliopsida > Lamiales > Pedaliaceae > Sesamum > Sesamum alatum. The sequence goes on from JACGWO010000006.1 coordinate 35,022,722, forward strand.
ACAAATGACAACTAATATATGTGGCTGTACACATGTATAAGTTGCCGTAAATTAATCAAATTGTTGTCACGTGTGCATTTTCCGGCTAATTTTCAAAATATCGTTGGAAAATTGAGTAAATGACCCTAATTCGGACTAACTCTCATCAATTTTGTAAGTTACTGGACTTAAAAATAAATGGACATGATTATCGGACTAAAATTAATATTGAGCATATTTAACGGGCTAAAAAAATAATTTTCCCTTATATATATATATATATCATAAGTTGTCATGTTGAAAAACGATAAATTTTATTGTTCTCGTAGTGGAACATTTACAAGTTGTTTGATTATGCTTTTATTTTCAATTTTTAATTTTTAAAACAGTAATTAAAATAAAAAATATGTTTGTTTATATATATTTTTTTATTGAAATTATATTATTATTGACATCAAAGTAATATAAAATATATCATTAGTTAATTCAAATATACTCTTATTTTCACATGACAATCTATATAAAGATTAAAAACATACATTTTTCACCGAGAATTAAAAATTGGAAATGAAAACATACGTAATCAAGCTTTAGTATATGATCTTTAAAATAATAAATTATTTCATCAAATTAAAATTTAATTTTACCACATAACTAGAGTGAAAAAACCAAGAATTAAGAAGTGGGGGATGGATGATTGATGGATGTGGACTAGCCAATCGTCCCAATCACAAGAGAGGATTAGATCTCTTCATGTCTTTTTCAAATTAATCAATATTATACTTTTGTCTATATATGAAATAATTTGTTCCACAATGTTCTATAACTATAAACTTTGTTCTTGATGCATTTTTTATTTCTAAAAAAAATTGTAAAAAGACGGACTAGATGGATGAAGAAAATTAAAAAATTGTCCACTTAGTCCACAAATAAATTAAAAATATATATAAAATAACTAAAACTATAATTGGAAAAAATTATTTTGGTGAGTTCAGTAAAAAAAAAAAGGAATGGAAGCCCAAATGATACTCGAATTTAGTTGTTCGATAACCGTTAAAATTATGAAGTATTGATAATTTTTCAAACAATAAAAAGGTATCTGTAATTTACACTATTTTTCAAACTGTTTTCTTATGACCTATAATGTTAAAAGTAAAAGGTTTTCGGCTAGTTTCAATTCTATTCATTTTTATCGGGCTAAATGTTTTTTGGTCTCATAAAATAAGTCTCGTGACACATATTGAGTGTTTTTCTTCTCTTGTTCTTTTCTTAATAGTTTCTTGCAACGTTCTTCATTTTTTAAATATATTTAATTATACACATATTCGAGTGAGCCATATATACTAGTTATAATAATATGGCCTCTGGAATAAAAAATGTGCAAGTAGCCAATAGAAAGCAACAAAAACTGTATGGCCAGGCCTCCACCAAATTGAACTCAATTACATGAGAAAGAATAGTGTAAGTAGTGGACAGAATATCCTTTTTAATTAAATAATATTAATTTGACAGAAGCCAACTTTAATGCTTGGAACTATTAGTTTACTTTCACAACATAAAATTATAATAAGGCCAAAACAGAGCTGCGACAATAACTATCAACTTGGTAATTGGAGAAAATTACAATTTTGGTCTCAAAGTATACGGTGATTTGTAATATTAGTCCCATATTTTTTGGAATAATTAATATTAGTCTCAAATTTTAAAAAATAGGTTATATTACCTTTTTCGTCCCACAAATAAGGGACTTTTCCAATTCAATCCCACGCTTTACGGGATTTCTGATTTGATCCCATTTTTAGACGAAAAATTGTTTACTTAGTCCCAGACCCCATTTTCCGTCAATTTTTAACCGAAGAATGGAAACTCCGTTAAGTACAGTCAAGCTAAATTATCTTTTTCATCCCATAAAGAAGGGACTTTTTCAATTCAGTCCCACGCTTTACGGGATTTTCTATTTGGTCCCATTTTTAGATGAAAAGTTGCCAACTTAGTCCCAGACCCCATTTTTCGTCAAGTTTTAAGGGAAGGACGGAGACCTCGTTAAATGATTATTAACATTGGAGGAAAATTACACACGTGATTTGTATGCTCATTCCACCTCCAAATCGAACATCAAGTCATATCCCCCTCCCCCCAACCTTAAAAATCTCTTCAGCCATTCTCTTCCAAATCGCTTGCGATTACTAGTTTAATTTCAAGAAAAGCACAAGATCTCAAGTGAAGATAGTGAACATTGGAAAATTCACAACAATGTCCTTGCGACCCAACCATCTGATCGAGTTGGCGAACCCTAATTATAGTAAGAGTTCGTGAATTTGCCAATGTTCACTATCTTCACTTGAGATCTTGTGCTTTTCTTGAAATCAAACAGTAATCGCAAGCGATTTTTGGAAGAGAATGACTGAAGAGATTCTTTTTTTTTGGGGGGGGAGGGGGGGATGACCTGATGTTCGCTTTGCAGGTGGAATGAGCAGACAAATCATGTGAGAATCACGTGTGTAATTTTCGTCCAACGTTACAACCATTTAATGAGGTCTCCGTCTTTTCATTAAAACTTCAAGGAAAATGGGGTCTGGGACTAAGTTGGCAACTTTTCGTCTAAATATGGGATCAAATCAGAAATCCCGTAAAGTGTGGGCTTAAATTGAAAAAGTCCTTTCTTTATGGGACGAAAAAGGTAATTTAGCCTTGTTGTACTTAACGGAGTCTCCATTCTTCCATTAAAACTTGACGGAAAATGGGATTTGGACTAAGTTGGCAACTTTTTGTCTAAAAATGAGACCAAATCAGAAATCCCGTAAAGCATGGGACTGAATTGGAAAAGTCTCTTCTTTGTAGGACCAAAAAGGTAATTTACCCTAAAAAATATTACAAAGTTAGTCCCACAATGAAAAAATTGAAACTTTTGGGATTAACTTTGCAACATTTGGGACTAATTTTGCAATATTTTGCTAAAATGTGGGACGAATTTTGCAACGCTTTTATAAAGTGTGGGAGTAATATTGTTATGATGGGACTAACTTTACAACGTTTTCCTAAAATATGGGACTAATGTTGGCTATTTCAAAAAGTATGTGACTAATATTGCAAACTACTCTATATTTTGAGATCAAAATTATAATTTTATCTGATAATTGCTACATTATTTATCCTCCCCCCACCCCCATCAAAAATAAAAATAATAATGGTAATAACAATAAAGAAAAAGAAATTTCATAGTGTATGGCGTTGTCATTTCCCAAAAAAACAAGGTAATAAATAATGGTAATAATAATAAAGAAAAAGAAATTTCATAGTGTATGGCGTTGTCATTTCCCAAAAAAACAAGGTAATAAATAAAATAAAAAATATAATTATTATTGTATTAAAATGGAAGATACTCTGGGGTGTGAGAAGAGGCAGGATTCAGTATTAAATGAGGATTAGATTTGCAAATCACTTTCTTGTTCATAGTTAATTGCAATTACTATTATAAAACCACAATGATTAACTATGCCTAATTTTTATATTGGACGGACGAATGGTTCTTGTTGAATCACACCTTGTCGTTAAGATATTTGGCATAATTCCACCTAACCGCACCATTGTCTGCAATTCTTTTGCACGGTATTTGAATTGATAGATTCGGATTTGAGAAAGAATTTAAATAAAAGATTTCATATTTAATGGAATTTTGAAATTCATTAATATTTAATAAAACACAGTTTAAATTTAAAAGTTGAAGGATTTAAAATTCTTTTAAATTTATAACTATCGAAACAAATTCGAAAGATTTATTATTATACTCCTTAATTTCAAGATCCATCGATCTAAACGTGGCCTTATTTGTTTCCTTCATAGTTGAGATACTTGTTTTTCTTTATTTATAAAAATATCAAACAAATAAAATTCACGTAACAAAGATTTTGACGATAAAAATTTAATAATTTATAATTTTTTAAAATATTTTTATACACATATCGAATGTGCTGAACCGAGTCGTGGTGGAGCGGAACACGAAGTGAAGTGGAGACAAGACTATTTATATGGGGCCCTAGAAATGATTGCAAGAAGTTGCCATCCAACCATAATTTTGATTGATGAGAGAGAGAGAGATGTGTAAAGATCCACTCGACAGACACTTTAGTAACAAATGGCTCTTCCATCACATGAACGGATACCAGGCCAAAGTGAACTTTCTACCGAGTTCTCATTCTGAAAGCAACAAGGGTCCATAGCTCAGTGGTAGAGCATTTGACTGCAGATCAAGAGGTCATCGGTTCGAACCCGGTTGGGCCCTCTAATTCATCGTACGTTTTAATGTTTTATTATACTAAAATATTCCAATCTGTAGAGCACGCTGCACCCAATTGGGCTATAGAATTTTCATATCCTGACTCATTTTGCATTATTCTAGACCCATCCGCCCATATATTATTAAATATAATAGGATTTGTATAATAATATATATAGATCCTATTATAAATATTAACATATAAAATATATTTGAATTTACATCGCATGGCTGAAATGACATACTTTTAAATGTAAATTTATCAAAATTAAAGAAAACTTACTAGTTTATACTCTTGTATAAACTTACTTATATATAGTATTATTTAGACAAATTGATTAAAATAATGAAAACAATAAATTATTTTCACTAATATTGTCCAGCTTAAGAGGTTCTCTTTAATAATTAAAATTTCTGAATTGAAAACGAGTCAATCACTCAATTTTTTTTTATATCTAGACTATTATAAAGAGAAGGGGTTTTATATGTACAGTAGAAGTTTTTATACCACTATACCAAATTATTGTAATACCAAAAATGTTCTTCAACTTCCCAACTCTATTCAATCAAGTTCCTTTGGAAAATTAATTCCGTGCAATTAATTATATGTACTCAAAAATTAAATTTACTCCCATTTTGTTTAAGTTTATTGTAAATTGAAATAAAAATAACATATTAGTATTTATGTTGTATGTAATTATAATCGTCATTGTCGATATAACAAATATTTTATAAAGTTTCAATTTTTAATTTAATTTGAGAATACTGTATTAATAATTAATGCATTAAAAAAAATTATCAAACAGTTTTTATACGTAAAGTCGTAAGGCAATGATAAATTTTAAAATATTGTAATAAGTTGTGAGATTCAATAAAATAAATATTTCATTAAAACTTATGCGCGAAGATATTATATGCTACAGTTTCTAGTATATCATAATGAAAAGAGAGTAAAAATGTCATCTGACGGAGACATCAAGTATAATTGAATACAACTCTTTAACATCCCAAACAAATTCGAAGAAATTTAAAACAGCACATCGCTTAGTAATGATTTTAGATTTACTTCTTGGCATTTTTTTTTTTCTTTTTGACATTGTTAAAACTTTGAACAGTGATACTTATATACAAATAAATTGTTCTGTTTTTCATATATTTTTGGTAATAAATAAACAAAAGTCGTCTTCTTTTTTGATAGAAAATATAGTCTACTTATTTTGGACAAAGGCAGAACTTTAAATTAAGTAAAAACAAGAAATTGCTAAGGTAATTTATTTGTGAACTTAATTTTGCATCATGTCAAGAAATCAATTGTTTATAAGTCTTATTTTCTCTAAACACTTTTGCCTTTCATATCAATTAATTATTTGCTTTACATTGGGTCAAGAATTAGGTTAACTGGAGAACAGACCCTTTAATTTGCTAATCAAATTGATTATATATGAAGACACACACTTCTGTAGTTAAAGAATTCCACAGGTCTCAAGTATTTAATTTGCTTTATTACAATGTATATTATATGGCAATCAAATTGAAATATATATATATATATGTACACAACCCTTTAATTTATTAAACCTAATTAGAAATTATGAGTCCCATTAAACGTGCATGTGTCTGTCTCACTTTATACAAATTTATTGTAATTTATTATTTCATAATATATAAATGTATTGATCAGTTTGAAACATTGATATAATCGTGCAAGTATCGTTCCAATCTAAAAAAAGAAAAAAACAAAGTACTTATAATAACTACTACAGTTTTATTAGAGTCAAAGAAAGAAGACACCCATACATTTATCTCACACAAGGGGAAATTCTAGTCTGGATTTGGCTCGGTCAAACCTGAACAATCATATGATAAGTGCAATACACTTGTCGTGTGATTGGTGCACAGTTCAGGAAAAATGACCAATCACATAGCAAATATTATACCACACATACTCTATGATTGATTTGATTCGGTCAAACCTAATCCGAACAAAAATTTCCCCTCACACAAGTATTAATTTTCACACACAACACACATAGTGTAGCGCATGCATGCATTCTATATATATATATATATGTTTAAATTACTTAGAAATTATTCACTTAATGAAATGATCCAACATGCATGTCTAGCTAGACCTGCAGCTTGCGTAGAATGAGCGGAATTCCGTACTGTGGCTGCATGTTCAGTGAAACCAAAGGGCCATGCATGTATGTCGGCGAAAGATCGAAGGAGAACCTCCGCAGAAACAATGAAAGAAACACTTTGGCTTCGCGCAGCGCCATGTTCGCCCCTATGCATTTGCGGACGCCCCACCCGAAGGGTATGAACGCCGCATGGCCGTTGGCTGCTTTCAGCACTCCTTCGGCAAACCTATCCGGCTTGAACTCCAACACGTCGTCCCCCCAAATTTTAGGGTCCCGGTGTAGGTAAATTCCGAGCAATTGCACCATTGTGCCCTTTGGTAGATGGAGATCTCCCAAGGATGTGTCTTCTTCTACTATTCTGGTCAGCTCAACCACCGGTGGATATAAACGTAACACCTCGTGTAAGATCATATGTAACTGCAGTGAAATGAAAAAAAAGAATCAAGAATAAGGACAATGCCTTTGTACGTCTGAAAAAACCAGACGTGTGAGTCATGGTGCCACGTTAGTACAATGTAAATCTCATTGCTGACATGATGTGTAAAGTTCACATCATTTGGCAATTTCATAGCTGAGAACATATGTATCTGTAGTGAAATGGAAAAAAAGATGCAAGAATGACGAAAACGCCTATGCATATCTGGAAAACCAAATTAACGTGTGAGTCATGCATGTTAGCACAATGTAAATTTCATTGTTGACGTGACATGTATTGTTCACATCATTTGGTATTTTCATAGCTGGGATCATATGTATCTGTAGTGAAATGGAAAAAGAGATGCAAGAATGATGAAAACGCCCATGCATGTCTGAAAAAACCAAATTAATGCGTGAGTCATGCATGTTAACACAATGTAAATTTCATTGCCGACATGACATGTATAGTTCACATCAATTTGGTATTTTCACAAGAGATCATATGTATCTGCAGTGAAATGAAAAAAAAAAAATGATGCAAGAATGACGACAACGCCTTTGTATGTTTGAAGAAAACCAAATGTGTGAGTCATGCCACGATACTACAATGTAAATTCCATTGCTGACATGACATATATAGTTCACATGATTTGGTATTTTCACAGGAGATCATATGTATCTTCAGTGAAATGGAAAAAAACAAATGCAAGAATGACGACAATGCTCTTGTATGTCTGATGAAAACCAAATGTGTGAGTCATGACATCTTAGTACAATGTAAATCCCACCGTTGAAGTGACATGTATAGTTCACATCAATTTGGTATTTCACAGGAGATCATATGTATCTGCAGTGAAATGGTAAAAAAAGAGATGCAAGAATGACGACAACGCCCTTGTATGTTTGAAGAAAACCAAATGTGTGAGTCATGCCACGTTAGTACAATATAAATCCCATTGCTGACATGACATGTACAATTCACATCGTTTGGTATTTTCACAGCTGAGATTATATGTATCTGCAATGAAATGGAAAAAAAGATGCAAGAATGACGAAAACGCCTATGCATGTATGAAAAAAACAAACTTGTGAGTCATGCCATGTTAGTACAATGTAAATCCCGTTGCTGACCCCTTATGATGATGAATGTCTAATAAATAAAACCTTATACTTACGATTTTTAGGCGGTCCAAGTCGTCATCGGTGAGCTTATCGTTGTCGCCAATGACTTGGAAAGCCTCTTCTCTAGCAAGATCTTGCCACTTATGGTGGATGGAAAGCATAACTATGGTCCAAGCGATGAGATTGGAAGTGGTCTCGTGGCCGGCCAAGAAGAATAGCTTGCTTTGTTGAATGATGTCGAAAATGGCCATTTCACGGGCATTTTTGTCCTTAATGTCTGCTTCATTGAGTTCATCCAAGAATATGTCGTATAAGTTGGGTTCACCTTTCACTTCTCCTCTCTCCCACTTCTTTAACCTCTCGTTCATCATATTTGTGAATGTGGCTGTCAATTCGTTCTCAATTGCGTTTGCCCTCCTGTATCTCCTCGTTGGCAAGTACCTATATTGACACAAAAACATAAAAATCCTAAATATTGATTGACCATCTCACGTTAAACGGCCAACTCATCTAAAAGCAATGGTATACCTTACGTACAAACCCTACAAGTGTGATGTGGGAAAGAAATATTAAATAGTCTTTGATGTAGGATAAAAAGGAAAATTAGGAAAATGTGCTGAAGAATGATGAAGCCAGGGGGATACGAGACAGGAAAAATGTGCTGATGAGGCCTCGAAATACGAAGGCTTCGTCTGGGAAAGGAAAAACTAAGCCTGAAGAAGGAAGGAGGCCTCATCTGAAGAATCTCCCCCACAGTGAACAAGGCAGTTAAAGAAGTCCTCGGCAATGAGGAAACACGAGGCTGAGACCTCGTAGAAAGGGCAACACCCCAAGCTCTCGTAGGGACATCGAAGCAGAGATCTTGTTAGAGAAAGGGAAAAGGGAAGAAGCGCTGCAAAGATACAAGGAAGGCCTCGATGCGATCCCTCGAAAGAAAGAAGCGAATCCACTTGCCGGACAAGAAGATTTTTCAGCAAGGAATCAAATCCTAACGGTCCTAGCTGCTATGACAAGTTGATCAAGATATGTTCATTGCACCAGCAACGAAAGGTCCCCTCAAAACGGCCTATAAATACCTAGCATCAAAGTATGCAAAAAGAGGGGGGATCAATCCTTTTTTTTTTTTTTTTTTTTTTTCAGCTATTGAGTGAACAAAGAATCTACCCACATCAACGTGAAACCGTTTTACATAAATATGGCAGCGAGATTCGAACCTATAACTCTTATGTGGCTGGCTCGAATATCATGTTAAACAATCACTTCATCAAATTTTTAGTTGTTGGAGAGGAAAATCATGTAATATTTAATCTTAACATCTCGGACATTTGTTTCTTTTGCGCTAAAAAAACTGGTCGTGGCAAATTTGTTATATTCAAACGGCGAAATTACACTTTTAATCCTACAGGAAATGCGATTCAACACTTTTAATCCTCTATTCTACGTACGAAATTTTTAAATTATCTCAAAATTGGGAACTCGACACATTTACTCTTATGATTTACGGAATTTTCAAAATCCAAAATTGAGAAAACATGACACATTTAGTCCCATAAATCCCCTAAAGCAAAGGACAAAATGTGTCGAATTTTCTCAATTTAAGACCAATTTGAAGATCTACTGCAAAACGAAGGACTAAAGGTGTTGAGCCCTATCCTATGAGACATAAAGTGTTGAACCCCCTGTCCAATAAAACTAGAAATATAATTTTGCTTATTAAAACTGCATGGTTATAACATTTATAAACTTGAAACTTATATATAGTTATGTCTCTACAATATATTACTAGGGATGTAATGTAATTATATTTTTTTATCTAATTTGAAAATGAAATTAAAATCTATACTATATATAAAAGTGTGAATCTCTCATGTGTTTGTTCCCTATTGTGAAAAGACATCCATACCCTCAATTAAGTTATATTTTTAATAATAAATAAAAATTAGTTATAAAAGAATAAAATTCTATCATAGAAAGACAATTTAAGAGTCCAAATACCTCTAAACTACTTCGGCAATGATAAATATATCCTACTAAAAAAAGAATAGGCTAATAATATGTCGACACGATTAATTTGTTAGAATATATTTTTATATACTTTAAAAATATTATTTTACTAGGGCACAATACAATTTAAAACGAAAAGCATTGGAATAATACATAAAATACTAAACATCAAAATTTAATATATAAACATATATATAAACGAAATAAATATAATGAAATTTTAAATAAAATTTATCAATCTTATTAAATTAGAATGCTTTTGAAAAAATTAACATGGCTAATTGATTTTATTTTAATATTAGTAGTTGAAAATATTTTGAGATTATACTTTCATGTACTTTTGATTTTTACCATAATATACTGGATAAAATAATAATGCTAACTGTAACTTATGATTAAATATATAATAGTTAGAATCTCTTGAGTATTTATTCCTATTGTGAGAAGACATTCGTATCTTTACTGTGGTACTCTTTTCAATAATAAAATAGAGGGATAATTACATTTACACCCCTTTGATTTATGGCATGTTTACACAAATTATCCATGCCTTTTGTATAATTACAGAAATCACCTCTACTAGCCAAAGAATAAGGGTAGTAGTTATGTAATGATGTTGATATTAATTGTTTAGGGGTGTATGTATAATTTTTCAAAAAATAGGAGTAGTTTGTGTAAATAAGTTTGACGTTCTGGTGGTATATGTGTAATTACCCAAAAGACAAGGGTGATCTCTATAAACAATATGTCGGGGGGTGTAAATATAATTATCCCTAGATAAGAATTAGTTATAAGAACAAAATTTTATCAAAGCAGAAAAGTATTTGGTATCCTAAATTGTCTGAATTACTAAGAGAATTGAATAATATATTCTAAAATATAAATAGGCAAATAAATTTTAATATTGATTTGCTAGGAACGATTTAATTTTTTTTTTTTAAAAAAGTGATTTACCCGGGCATTATAAAATTTAAAATGAATAGCATATGATTAAGATGCAAATATATATTAATCCAAACTTCAAAACATAAAATAAAAGAATAGCGTAAATATTAAAAAATTCCAAATAAAAAATCTCAATTTTATTAGAAGTCAGTTGAAAATTTTAAAATGAGTGACTTCGGACTAATTGATTTTTATAATATTAATATTAGATAATTATTTTACTCCTTTTCTTTTTCCTAATGGAGGTAAAATAATACTAATAAGTACATTTTAGGATTAAATTGCAATGACTATATATGCTATTTAAAAAAAAAAAACAATAACAATTTGATCAAAGTAAATAAAGTACTATGAGAACATACTAAAAAATATAAAATACGAATATGCTATTGGTAACCAAACACACCTGTAAACACCCGCCTTAAACAAATAATATTGTATGTAAGAATGCGCTAAAAATTAATAAGGTTGAAGTAGACTGTACACATTAGAATTTGCAAAGAGTAGTAATTAAATATAGTTAACATAATTATAAGTTCTCATGATTAACAAAAATAAATTAAGTATTAAGAATAAAAACTATCAACAAATTGAAGCACTAATTTTATATATTAAGTTGAAATTGCGTATGAAATTAAATTATCCAATGAATATCTTATTATTTAATTTTTCAATATTAGATAATCGTGTATGCACATAAAAGATTAAAGTTTTCAAAAACATGAAACCCTATTGAATGAGAAATAGATAATACCAATTAACTTTGTATGAATTAATAGATCAAGTAACCACACTAAAAATATGAAGTTAAAAACTCAAATAATAACAGTTTATGCAATAATGTTCCAAATTTAGAAGTGAATGAAGAATGTAACCAATATTTTGACAAACTTTAAAAATTGATAATAAAATATAATTAGAATAAATATAAGACATTGCAATACAAATTAATACTATACTATGGATGTGTAATTAGATTAATATTTTTTCAAAAAAAATAGTTAATAAATGATTAGTTTAAAATCATTACACATCAATAAATTTAAGAAAAAGAATTCAGGATATGGTAGTAAGATAAAATATATAACATTTCACAAAAGTAATATAATAAACACAAATAAAATTGAAAAAATGAAGAAGCAAATAGACATTAAAAAACACTACTAATAAAACATGATCAATTTTATTAAACGATAATTTCATATAGAAAAATCCAAGGGGCTTCTTTAACTTTATTGTAATTTGGATCTTTTTTGCATTATATTTTACTTTTGCATTAATTTATTCCAAAAAAAAATCATTAAACATAATATTATTAAATATAAAGTGCAAAAATTCAATTTTAAGCGGAAGAAATCTTTCATTTAATATTATCAGTTAAATTTAAAAATGAGTTACAAATAACAAATTCAATAGTTTTTTCATCGATTAAAATAATTATTATTATTTTTGAAAATATAATTTTATACTAATGATTTAATAATACAAAAATGAATAAAATTAAGAGTTTAATATCTTTTATAACTAATAAATTATATAATTATCTTTAAAAATATGTTTATACACGTGAAACGTACGTGGTACTTCCCAGTAATCTTAAAAGAGTGAATTACTAGTGGAACTTACTGCTCTCCTCGGATGTTGAAAGGCTGAGCCTGATTTGCAATAAATGTGAGCTCACGTATGAGACCAAAAGTTCTTTTCACTGATTTATCGAAAGGAATGCCAAATAATATGTTTGATACTACAGTAGCTGTGTAGTCTGGGAGATACGGGTAAACATCCATCACTGTGGACGACCCATCCTTTGGGACTATCCTGCTCCATTCATCTAGAAATTGCTCTGCATATTTTTGCATGGTGGACACCATGTTCTGTAACACAGAATTATAAACCATAAGAATTTCAAGAAATATTTCTTCTTTTTTTTTTCTGAATAATTGAAATAATTTTTGTGAGATTTTGGATTAATCATTCGTGCATTATTGATTTTATCAGTTTTATTTCTAACTCAGTATCCTTCCTAGGGGTGGCAATGGGGCGGGTTTGGGTGAACCCGGGACCCGCCCCGCCAACTCTGGGAAGGACCCGGGACCCCCCCGGTTATTTTTCAACCCGGGACCCGCCCCGCCCCGGTACAAAACCCGGCGGGGCGGGTCTAATTCGACAGACCCGATTTTTTTAATTTTTTTTATAAATTAAAAAAAATAAAAATTTAATATATCAATTACAAATAAAATTAATTGTTCATGATTTAACTCAAATTCAAGTCGAAAAAGGATTTCAAGTACAAATAAAATTGTTCATAATAGAACAACTCAAACAATTCATATTGAATTATTGATTATACATTAGTAACAACTTCTTCGTCTTTCTCATCGTTAAGTGTTGTGGGACAATTTTTCAATTCATCAACTATTGAACATGTACCTAATAATAAATAAATTAAATAATACAATATTTTGTTAGTGTTTATTCTATCATAATTAAAAAAAAAGATATATATATATATATATATATATATCTAAACGGGGCGGGTCCGGGGCAGGTTCTTAAGGACCCGGGACCCACCCTAATCCTCCCCTTGAGGTTTGGTGTAATCATATGTAGATTTTCTATGGTTTAGGAAATTATATCTAGCACCTATGAGGCTTGTTTTTGTATAATAAATAGATACATCCGTAAATTAAAATTAATTGAATTTGGTGATATTAGCAACAAAACTGAATAATTACCCATATTTATTACTGGTCAAATAAGTCATTTTTTGACCAAACCACCCTTATAAAGGTGAAGATGCACCTCCTCACATGTATTACCGTGTGAAGATGTATAAGAGTAGTTTGGTCGGAAAAATATTTGTTTTGACCTGCAATAAGTTAGTAATAAGTCAATCGGAGGCAAATATGAATTTTTATTCAATTTTGTCGTTAATATTAACAACTTCAGTGAATTTTGACTTACGAATAAATCCATTTGTTAGACGAAACTAAACTTCAAGGGTGCTAAATATAATTTTTCAAACTACAGGGGGTCTACGTGTAGTTACATCAAATCTCTCAAGGGAGGGCAGTGCAATTATCCCTTAAAATAAAGTATGTAAGAGTTAATCTACGATGTTTATTTTGGGGATAATTACCCTGCCCTCCCTTGAGAGATTTAGTGTAACTACACGTAATTTACCTATGGTTAGGTAAATTACGTCTAATACCCCTAACGTTAGTTTATATCCGACAAATAGACCCGCTTCTTAATCAAAATTCATCGAATTTGATAATATTAGCAAAAAGTTGAATAATTTTTATATTTAAGCCTGATTGCCTTATTACTAAATTATTGTAGGTCAAACAAATTTTTTATTACCAAAAAATATAGTAAATTAATACAATTACTTATGGTAAATAAATCAATATAAAAAGTTAAATTATTAACCACAGTTAATTAAAATTTATCACACTCTTAATAATAATCAGAGCATTCACCACGACCCTTAACCATAGTCAATATTTTGGCATTGCATGATTAAACAACAGTCAAGATCGTTCCACAACTTGTATTGCATTCCTTTTTTTGGTCATAACAATGAATTATGATAAAAAGAGTGAGTCTATGCATGCCATGATGAAGAACCCTAGGTTGCCCTCAACAATAGATCAGAAACATCTCCCGTCAATCAACGGCCAATGTTTAGCTGAATCAAATCAATTACAAAATAAGTTTGATATATTTGTATGTGATTGATCACTTTCCCAAATTGTAGACTATTACACGATAAGTATTTTACACTCGATATATAATTAGTTTAGGTTCGATCAGACTCAATTTAAGTGTGTATGAAAGTCACTCACCTTTAGTTTCTCCAAATGAAAGTGCGGTCTCAGCTTCTTCCTTGCCTTGCTCCACTTCTCACCCTCAAATCGAACAAGTCCCCCAATTTGTCTCTTCACTATCGGATTCGATGCCTTGAAAGGCTTCTGAAAAACAGTGTAATTGTTCATTACAGTTTTAATCATCTCATCATCCGTGATGAACACATACGGTCTAGGCCCCACCCACATGAACGACCTTTCACCTGCACAATCAATGTCATCAAACACAACACATAATTCAGACCAAACCCTTCATGAAAGCATCTATACAACGTTAGACATATAGACACATATATGACACTCGGTTCAGACAAGACCGTTAATTAATATAATTAATTCGAAGGAGTTTGTTAAAAGACGATATAGGAGCACCATATGTTCTCAAGGTCTTGTAAATGAAGGGCATGACACGAGGGCCGAGGTCTTCGTCGATGGCGATGGGTTTGGAGTAGGACTCGTTGTACATGACGGCGGTTTCCCTGGCATCTCCGAAGAGAAACCTGTAAGAATTGCCCTTGAAGCCTTGTTTCCGGAGGAGTTTCTCCATTTTCCGGGGCTGGAGCCAAACCCAGTTCAGGAATACCCATGCTTCGTGCAGCACGAGCACTAACACTGAAATAATGAGGATGGATACCAACATTTTTGTTGATGGGAGAAGGGCACAGTAGCCCTATTTAAAGGAGGAACACAGTACTTGGGATTGTGTAATAAAAAAATCCACTCTAACATATGGCCATCACTATTTTAATTGTCGTAGTATCTAAATTGTACATTTGTAATGATAAGTATATGAACGAATGTTTTTTTATAAATCATGGGAGTGTGTTTTTTCTTTTAAGAGATAAATATTGAATGATGATGTGGTCGAGATTCATTGAGTAAAGGAGATATATATAGCTAATTATAGCTTTATATATATATATATATATATGTATCCATCAATCCAGACGTTGCATAATTTTAACCAATGATATATTCATGTAAATGAAGAATGCGAAATATTAGATTACGTCTGGATTGATGAATTTGGATTTAATGAAGTAATTTAGAGAAAAAATTTCAAAAGACTCAATAATATTAGAGAAATTAAAATTTGTTGTTTTATATTTGGGACGGATGGAATTGAGTTTGAGATATTGGAGAAAATTATTGAAAATGGCTTCATATTGAAGAAATTTAAAATTGATCGATTTTTCAGAAAATATATATTTCAAAATGAGAATTGAAGAATTTTAATTAATTTTCTAATTTCAAACCCATCAATCCAAATAAATGTTAATTAAAAAAAAAAGTTTAAATTTAGAGAAGAAGGATTTGGAACCCTTTGAATTTAGAGTTAAAATTTTGTCATTGAGAATTTGAAATTTATTACTTTAAATTCATCAATCCAAATATAACCTTATATGACATTTGGATTGATATATTTGGACTAAGCGAGAGATATGGAGTAAAGATTTCACGTGATTTCATATCAAAAGACTTTGAAATAGGATAATATTTCTATTGTTATTTTTAAAATATTCCGTAAATAAACTTAGTAAAGAATTTAATATTAAATTTTGTATAAATATGTTTGCATCATTATATATAGTGAGATAGTCGTTAAACTATGACATACCATTATGTAATTTATAATTTTTGAAAATAGATAAACTTTCTAAATTTTATGCATAGCACGGGGTTCATGCTAGTTCATCAATACTCAACAAAATATAATTGAAAAATAGAGTTGAAGAATTTCAAATTCTTTGAATTTTAAAACGGTCCAAATTAATAAGTCCAAATGATTTATTATTAGAAATTTGAAATCCATCTATCCAAATACCGCATAAGCAAAATCATCAATCATTTAATACAGGGAGTATTTGCGACAACTTAAAAAACAAACTATCAGCTTCTAGCTTTAATTAAAAAAGCTATTTGGGATGTTTTGGAGTACTACTTCTACTTTTAAAACTACTAGGAAGTACCACGTGCGTTGCACGAGTATAAACATATTTTTAAAAGTGATTATATAATTTATTAGTTACAAAAGATATTAAACTCATAATTTTATTTATTTTTGTATTATTAAATCATTAGTATATAATTATATTTTCAAAAATATTAATAATAATTATTTTAATCGATGAAGAAACTATTGAATTTGTTATTTGTAACTCACTTTTAAATTTAACTGATAATATTAAATGAAAGATTTCTTCCGCTTAAAATTGAATTTTTGCACTTCATATTTAATAATATTATGTTTAATGATTTTTTCTTGGAATAAATTAATATAAAAATAAAATATAATGCAAAAAAGATCCAAATTACAATAAAGTTAAAGAAGCCCCTTATTTTTGGATTTTTCTATATGAAATTATCGTTTAATAAAATTGATCATGTTTTACTGGTAGTGTTTTTTAATGTCTATTTGCTTCTTCATTTTTTCAATTTTATTTGTGTTTATTATATTACTTTTGTGAAATGTTATATATTTTATTTTACTACCATATCCTGAATTTTTATTCTTAAATTTATTGATGTGTAATGATTTTAAACTAATCATTTATTAACTATTTTTTTTGAAAAAACATTAATCTAACTACACATCCATAGTATAGTATTAATTTGTATTGCAATGTCTTATATTTATTCTAATTATATTTTATTATCAATTTTTAAAGCTTGTCAAAATATTGGTTACATTCTTCATTCACTTCTAAATTTGGAACATTATTGCATAAACTGCTATTATTTGAATTTTTAACTTCATATTTTTAGTGTGGTTACTTGATCTATTAATTCATATAAAGTTAATTGGTATTATCTATTTCTCATTCAATAGTGTTTCATGTTTTTAAAAACTTTAATCTTTTATGTGCATACACAATTATCTAATATTAAAAAATTAAATAATAAGATATTCACTGAATAATTTAATTTCATACGCAATTTCAACTTAATATATAAAATTAGTGCTTCAATTTATTGATAATTTTTATTCTTAATACTTAATTTATTTTTGTTAATCATGAGAACTTATAATTATGTTAGCTGTATTTAATTACTACTCTTTGCAAATTCTAATGTGTACAGTCTACTTCAACCTTATTAATTTTTAGCGCATTCTTACATACAATATTATTTGTTTAAGGCGGGTGTTTACAGGTGTGTTTGGTTATCAATTGCATATTCGTATTTCATATTTTTTAGTATGTTCTCATAGTACTTTATTTACTTTGATCAAATTGTTATTGTTTTTTTTTTTTTGGTTTTAAAAAGCATATATAGTCATTGCAATTTAATCCTAAAATGTACTTATTAGTATTATTTTACCTCCATTAGGAAAAAGAAAAGGAGTAAAAGAATTATCTAATATTAATATTATAAAAATCAATTAGTCCGAAGTCACTCATTTTAAAATTTTCAACTGACTTCTATAATAAAATTGAGATTTTTTATTTGAAATTTTTTAATATTTACGTTATTCTTTTATTTTATGTTTTGAAGTTTGGATTAATATATATTTGCATCTTAATCATATGCTATTCATTTTAAATTTTATAATGCCCGGGTAAATCACTTTTTAAAAAAAAATTAAATCGTTCCTAGCTAATCAATATTAAAATTTATTTGCCTATTTATATTTCAGAATATATTATTCAATTCTTTTAGTAATTCAGACAATTTAGGATACCAAATACTTTTCTGCTTTGATAAAACTTTGTTCTTATAACTAATTCTTATTTAGGGATAATTATATTTACACCCCCCGACATATTGTTTATAGAGATCACCCTTGTCTTTTGGATAATTACACATATACCACCAGAACGTCAAACTTATTTACACAAATTACCCCTATTTTTAAAAATTATACATACACCCCTAAACAATTAATATCAACATCATTACATAACTACTACCCTTATTCTTTGGCTAGTAGGGGTGATTTATGTAATTATACAAAAGGCATGGATAATTTGTGTAAACATGCCATAAATCAAGGGGGTGTAAATGTAATTATCCCTCTATTTTATTATTGAAAAGAGTACCACAGTAAAGATACGAATGTCTTCTCACAATAGGAATAAATACTCAAGAGATTCTAACTATTATATATTTAATCATAAGTTACAGTTAGCGTTATTATTTTATCCAGTATATTATGGTAAAAATCAAAAGTACATGAAAGTATAATCTCAAAATATTTTCAACTACTAATATTAAAATAAAATCAATTAGCCATGTTTTTTTTCAAAAGCATTCTAATTTAATAAGATTGATAAATTTTATTTAAAATTTCATTATATTTATTTCGTTTATATATATGTTTATATATTGAATTTTGATGTTTAGTATTTTATGTATTATTCCAATGCTTTTTATTTTAAATTGTATTGTGCCCTAGTAAAATAATATTTTTAAAGTATATAAAAATATATTCTAACAAATTAATCGCATCGACATATTTTAGCCTATTCTTTTTTTAGTAGGATATATTTATCATTGCCCAAGTAGTTTAGAGGTATTTGGACTCTTAAATAGTCTTTCTTTGATAGAATTTTATTCTTTTATAACTAATTTTATTTATTATTAAAAATATAACTTAAGTGAGGGTATGGATGTCTTTTCACAATAGGGACCAAACACATGAGAGATTCACACTTTTATATATAGTACAGATATATAAAAAAGGAAGCAACTTTTGATAAAAACAAAATTAAAGGGTAAATTACATTAACGCCCCTAAGTTAAGTTAAAATACAAAAACACCTCTTGTCTTTTATAAAATTATAGCTACACCCCCTAAGGGGTGTTACTGTAATATTTTTCGAGGGGTGTTTGTGTAAGCTTTGCCATTGAATAGGGGGTATCGTTGTAATTACAACTATAATCTCAATAGGGTGTAGCTATGATTTTGCAAAAAACAGTAATAATTTGTATATATTATCCTAATATCAAGGGATGTCAACGAAATTTACCCAAAATTAAAAAAGCACATTGAGAAGTTCTTCTAATTACTTTGATTATTCTTGATGATATTGGAGCTGAACATGTAGGGCAGTTTATTACTGATAATGCTTCAAATTTTGAATGTTGTGGAGATATGTTATGGGTAAATATCCTCACTTGTACAAGACATGTTTTGCTACCTATGGAATTATTCCAATTACTTCTAAAAACATCTATTCTGAAGTTGACTACCCATAAAAGCATTGATGATGACAATTTTGGATGTTTTGGAGTATTATTTCTCCTTCTTTTAAAACTGTAAAAAAAGAAAAAAGGAAATAGTTTTGAACCAAAAATTAAAAAGCAACTTGATAAGTGCGGGGTAAAATGCAGTTTACCCACCTGTGTTATCGAAAAATAACAATTTACCCTCTTATATTAAAAAAATAAGTAATTTATTCCCTTGTGTTTTAAGAAAATGAGCAAAATACCCCCTCACGCAAGGAATGGGATACACATGCCCATTTCTATTTTTTTTAATTTTTATTTTGTAATTTTATTTTACAACCATTAGATTTTATCTAATACAAACCAACGGTCCAAATTCAATTAATATATAAAATTTAAATAACAAAATTCAAAACATATTTTTAAAAAAAAATATATATATATATATATATATATTCATGATACATATAATATATATGTATATATTTATGGTATATATATATATATAAAACCACCGCCACTGCCGGAGCTGGCGGCCCTTCCCCTCCCCTTCCCCGTTCACGTCGCCCGCTCCCTCACCGGTGGCGTTCCTTCTCCCTCCCCCGCCCCCAGTCGGTCGGCCCCTTCCGCCCCCTCCCCAAGCAGCTGCCGCCCCTCCCTTCCCCTCCCCCAAATCACGCCTCTTCCCCTCCCTCAGATCCCTCCCACCTCCCCTCCTCCGGCGCGTCCCCTCACCTCCCTTTCCCTTTTCCGTCGCCCCCTCCCCTTCCCCTCCCCTGACTCCCGCCTCCTTCCCTTCTCCCAAAATCCGCCCCTTCCCCTCGTCGCCGGTGCGCCGCCCCTAGTCTTTTTTTTATATTTTTTTATTAATATTATGATTATTTGTATGTATATGTATAATTTATATATTTTTTTGTAAATAATTATTCCAATATTTTCATATTTTTTATTTATATTATGTGTATATTATATGTATATATATAATTTATAATTTATGTTTATAACTTGTGTACAATCTGAACCGTTGATCTAATTCAAATGGATATGGGCCATTGATTTTATATGTAAATAGGCAAAATTATATTTTTGGTCCTGTAACTTTAGGCCATTAGCACTTTTAGTCCTATAACTTTCGCGGTTTATAGATTTCATCATTTTTTTGACACATTTAGTCATACACATCTCAATTTTGGTCCTTTTTTAACACATTTAGTCCTGCCTTTACACTTTTGGTCCACCGGTAAATTTTCTGGCCAATTCGATTGGCCGGAATGCCACGTCAAATAGCACATCATCTGCCACGTGAGATTTGTAGACAGGCAAAATTATATTTTTGGTCCTGTAACTTTAGGCCATTAGCACTTTTAGTCCTGTATCTTTCGCAGTTTACACATTTCGTCCTTTTTTTTGACATATTTAGTCCTGCATATATCAATTTTGGTCATTTTTTAATAAATTTAGTCCTGCCTTTACATTTTTGATCCACCGATTAAAGAAAAAGCATATAACAAATGAAAAATGGAGATACAATGGACATAGAACTTTGAAAGGTGCCATAGGCCGTTATTTGAACACACAAATATACATGATTTATTGATTCACACAAAAGAAGGTTCAAAAGGAGCACAACTTGCTTTATCTAACTAATATAAAAGAAAGGTCTTTTTCACTCACAAATGGTAGTTAATGACACCGCGACACCATTTTTTTTTTTATTTCGATAATACCCCTAAGGTAGTTTTCTTTTATTTCTTTATTTTTTTTTAAATGCAATGTGTTGATTTATATATATATTTTTCCTTATTTACAATAATTTTAAAGCGTGCAATATTATTTCATACGCACGCAGGGACGGCGTGCCACGATAGCTAGTTCACCATTAAAAAAAGGGTCAATAGGGAAGCATCTCTTCCCCTTATTATCAGGGGAGCAGCTTATGGTAATGAGCTTTATGTTTTTTTCAGTTTATTATCTTCTTTTTCTTCGTCATCGTTGTCTTCCTCCTCCTCTTTAACTTGTCTCTTTGAACCGGGGGGGGGGGGGGGGGTTGTTCAAAAAATTCATGTACCATATGGTGCACTAAAAAAAATTGCTATTGCTACATTTTTAATGAGTATGGCTAAAAACCGTGCGAAATAGCTTTATTAACTACGATTTAATAAAAACCGATACAAAAACTAGGTTTTTCACCATGAAAAACTTATTTGCCACGACTAAGAGCTGTAGTAAAAACATTCGTCATTACATTTGAGATTCAGGCCTTCACAATAAAAGAAAAAAAAACAAAATTATATTTTTGGTCCTGTAACTTTAGGCCATTAGCATTTTTCGTCCTCTTTTTGACACATTTAGTCCTGTACATCTCAATTTTGGTCATTTTTTAACAAATTTAGTCCTACCTTTAAATTTTTGGTCCACCGGTAAATTTTTCGGCCAAACGAATGCCACGTCAAAAACACGCCAAACGAATTGGCCGGAAAAGTTACCGGTGGACCAAAAATGTAAAGAAAGGACTAAATTTATTAAAAAAGGATCAAAATTGAGAGGTACAGGACCAAATGTGTCAAAAAAAGGACGAAATATGTAAACTGCGAAAGATATAGGACTAAAAGTACTAATAACCTAAAGTTACAGGACCAAAAATATAATTTTGCCCAAAATGAACCGTAGATCTAAATAAAGAAAGATCTAAACCATTGATTTGGTCATCAAATCTCCACCGTTAATATATATTAAACAAGATCTAACAGTTAAAAATTAAGGGCATAAATATCATTGATAGATAAAATTTAATCACAGTTGCACATAAGGCGCGTGTATTGCACCTCTCGTATGAGGGGGGTATTTTGCTTCATTTTATAAAACACAGGGGGGGTAAATTGCTTATTTTTTTAACATAAGAGGGTAAATTGCCATTTTCGAATAACACAGGAGGTTAGAATGCATTTTGCCCGATAAATGCGTCTAGCTGCTTTGGTTGTTTTTGTGAATATCTTCAAATCTATTTTGGATGACATTACTCTTATTATAATAATTTTTAATTAAATTTATTTTTTAAATTTGTACATTTAAAGTTGATATTAAATTTTTGGATTATTTGAATTATTTAACAATATTAAAATTTATAATTTGAAATTTTATTCACTACATTATTTGGTATTATTCCTGTACTTAAGAAAAATACAAAGTAAGTTAATGTGATTAATTAATGAAAAGGTAAAGTATATTTACTATCATTTTTCAATTTACTTATTTTGCATTGTATAATTATATTAGTTAGTGTCATTTTTCACTGGTTCCATATCGATCGGCATTCACTAGTCCCAAAAAAATGGGAAAATATGATGAAATTGGAATCAGAACAATGTCATGGGCTGGGAAATAAACCTTTTTAATTCTTCGATCTCCACATAAAATAATAATAATAATAATAATAATAATAATAATTAAATAAATAAATAACAACAAAGATATATTATTATGTAATGGTCCCCAAAAAAAAATGGAAAATTTAATGCATTAAATGTGATATAAAAAATTAATTCAAAAAAATAAATAAATAATAACAATAAATATAGAGATCACAAAAATCAATATATAAAACAAATAAGAAATGTATGATCACACCCAAAACCTAGTCCATTTGAGCATTTCAAGAATCTGCCGTTTTGCAATCAACGAACGTTATGCTGTCGGCAAGCCATCCTTGTCTCTTTTCTTAAAAATAAAAAAAATAAAAAATAAAATACTACAAAAAAGAAAAGCATTGGTGACATTTTATCTATTATTAAATATATATATTCCGTGATAATAATTTTGACATTGACAATATAATTAATAGTAATAAAAATTATCAATATGAATAATTATTAGTGATAGAAATTCTTGTTAATGATAATTTTTACAAAATATTATCACTACTAAAACTTTAAAATTTATTAATCTACCACAATAATTTTTTGTCACTAAATATATATATATATATATACATCTAATTCACGATAATATTAAAATTTCCACTTAATGTTTTTTTAATCTCTAATTTTCTTTTTTGGTAGTGTAATTTTATTATTTTTATTCAAACTTTAATCACTAGTTAATATTCTTTATGTATATATATATATATATATATTTAAAGTGAGATTGAGACATTACAAACAAATAAAATCTATAACCTTACAAACAAAATAAAAAAGAAAATATCTTAGTCAATTTAAGCATCACAATAATGGTAAATAAAAGCTAGTCCCATCAGCATCTCAATCTTTCCTTTGTAATCAGTGGACCAAAACTTTTGCAACGTGAAAAAGAATTTAATCGAGTGGTCACAATTAATTTGCATTATGGGGAAATAATTAAGTTAAATACTAATCATTTATGTAGATGGATGCCTAAAAATAGCTAAGTCCTACCTTACTCCACCGTAGGATCAATGAAATTAAATAAGTGAGTATGCCGAGCGTGTTAGAACTCAGTACAAGAAAATAGAAGATTAGCGATAAAAAAATTAAGTGATAATTTTAATATTATCATTAATTATATGTATTTAGTGACAAGAATATTTATTTTGTCACAATAATGAATTTTATGATTTTAATAATTACTATTATTTTGTAAAAATTATTATTAGTGACAAAAAAATGTGCACAAAGTTGTCACTAAATACAATTAGTGACTCATGTATAGTGACAACCTAGTGACGATAGATAATTGTTATCACTATATTGTGTTGTCACTAAGTTGTCACTATAGATGTGTTACTAATTGTATTTAGTGACAATTTTATACATAATTTTTGTCACAAATAATTATATAGTAACAAGATGAAAATTATTGTCACTTAATACATATTTTTAGCGACAACTTTTAAATTATCATTTGATATTTTGTCACTAATATTATATTTTCTTGTAGTGACTTAAGATACACATATGTAGGGGTAGGGTTTTGACACCCTAAAATGCACGTGTATCGCTATATCTAATACCATAAGATATTTATTTATTCAGATTAACTTAAAATATTTGATTTTATAAATTTTCAATAAATGAATCAACTAGGTTTACTTAATATCTATTTTTTTAAAAATTTTATAATTATTTTAGAATATGTTTCATTTATATGTTTTATGCAGATAAATATCAATAATTTTAAATCAAAATAAGTCTTTTAAAGAGATAAAATAATTTTTATGGTATCGCGGTTAGTTTTTAACGAATTGTTAATGTTGAAGACCACATTCGATGAAATCTTCAAATGTGGAGGACTAAATGTGACGACACAAACTTGAGGGATTAAATTCAAATAAGTGGCATAATTTGAAGGATCAAAAGTGATATTTATCATTTTTTGTGCATTGATACTTCAACCAAATTTGTCAAAAAAAATCATCTTTATTTTCGTAGTAACTTAATTAGTTTCATTCATTTTCATTAGCTCTAAGCTTCATAGAGTCTTTCTGTCCAGGTGCAGGTAGTTCGCATCTTCACAGACATGTCTATTTCACTGAGCCTCTCTTTGAGATAGTGCCCAGATCGTTAAGCCTTTCGTGCGGGTCAGAACTTACCCGACAAGGAATTTTGCTACCTTAGGACCGTTATAGTTACGGCCGGCGCCGTTCACCGAAGCTTCGGTCGTCGGCTCCCCTGTCATCAGGTCACCAACTTCCTTGACCTTCCGGCACTAGGCAGGCGTCAGCCCCCATACATGGTCTTACGACTTTGCGAAGACCTGTGTTTGCTCTTAAGTTATAATCTTTATTTTGAGCTTATCTCGATTATAATTTATTAATATTAGTTCATCGTTTAGACAATGTCAAGATCAGTAATTATTTAAATTGCAAAGATAGTAATTAGTTAATTTTCACATGTTCAAAGTTCCATAAAGTTAGTTTGTATATTAGATTTTAATGTAAATTTAAAATTAAGCAATATTATTTTCTGAAATCTATTATTCAAAATCTCTTTGTGAAAAAAAAATAAAGAAGCGAAAAACCCCTGGACGAGCAGTGTCTTGCGAATGCGATTTGTTTGAATATTTCTAATTTTCACCTATAAAATGACTTATATATATATATATATATATTCTATTTTCATACACCGTTGGATCTCATTTGAATCAACAGTTTAAATCTTAAAAGATGTAAATCATCGGTTCAAATTTCTCAAGCTAAATATGTGGTTCATACGAGGACTGTAAGGAATTGGCACTTTTAGTCCAGTTCGATTACGAATTTGTAATCAAAAACTATAATAATATAGATTATAAACTTATTCCGACCGTAAAAATGATAATTTACACCATATTTATTTTTTTAATAGTAGATACTTGTTTTGAAATTATTAGTAAACATGCAGCATATATATAATCATTAAATTTTAATTAGTTTATCTTGATAATTGTGTACAAAGTACACACATACAAACTTGGGATTCGAATGAATATCATTGATCTAGGTTCAATTGAAGAACGGAGAAAGATTAAAAAGGATACACTAATTGGATAGTGTGATTCCTCTTCTTAATCTCATCTTCTAGGTCCGGTTTTCTCAAGCAAGGAAAACGTGACTTCTCCCTGTGTAGGGTGGACTACGTTAGAGAATTCATAACTTTGAATTTCGGCAAACGTTTGTTATCCAACCGTAGGGAACAATACTTGTTGCGGTGCACAAGTGATAACTACATAAGTAATACTCAGTTTATTGTTATTGTAGTTTTCTTTCTTTCATCTATGTGCTCTATATGATATACTCGTTTTTGGTTATCATATCTTACATCGAACGCCGGGTTGAGCACCCAAGAGTACACCCCTTTGGGATCATTAGATCATGATATGCATGTTTTTAATAACGCTCCTCTATTCTCGCTTCCTCTCACACTCCCGGGTGGATCTGCTTGTCATCCAACTAAAATTGTATAAACGTCCTACGTCTATAACCGATTAAACTCAGCACTCACTCAGTGAATAGAATACTTAGTGCAAGTCTCTATAGAACATTCGATACCCGATCTCGAGGTCCTCGACTTAAGATGTTTCAGACCGACCCTCAGAAGTTGGTTTCATAGCGGCCAACATATGCGCAACTCAACTCCACGAGTTTAAGCATTCGGTCTGTGGGCATTTGTTGTGACGTTAAAAACGCCGTTTAACGTGATCAGTAAGTACAACAAACACATAGTGCCATGGATGAATACTTATTATATTCATCATGTCAATATTACTTTAAAGTCGAAAAAAAATAAGCAGCCCTGGAAGAAAATTTGAAACACGAGGAGAGGGCACCTCATATAGAAGATAGGTCCCTCAGAAACAAGACTTGCCTATAAATATGAATAAGGAGATTCGAAATTCGCGTTGTCCAAGAAAAATATGGCCCGGAGATCTGTACAAGGTTCATCACCTTTCTCTATAACAAAAGCCCTTTGAAAAAATACGATATAGGCTCCCGAAGGTGATCTGGGGCAAATTCTAACGACAGAGATTCGAGATCTTCGTATACCAAGAAAAATATTGCAAATCCGGGCTAACTAAGGGCTGAACATTTGCTTACAAAAAAACCCCATTCGCAAAGAGAAGGAGACAAGTGGAAAAGAATACCATCACAACTTTAGAATAGTAATTTTCACCACATCAAATATTTTCTACTGAAACTTAAAAAAGTAAAATGAAAATATAAACAAAGGCTGAGCTGCTTGTACGTATGAACAATAGAAATAAAATCTTTTTAACTTTACAAAACAAATATTAATTATTTTTAGCACCACAAAAATTTGACGCTTCTTCTAAGATTAAACAAATGAAATTTGTATGACCACCCAAAAGCTAGTCCATTTGAGCCTTTCAACAATCCGTGGTTTTGCAATCAATGGAACGTTATGCTGTTGGGAAATCACCTGCCTTTTTTCTTAAGAAAATACAAATAAGAAAACACTACAGTAAAAGAAAGTATTAATTACAATGGCACGACAAAATAGGGAAAGGTTTTGTTCGGATCAAGGTTTTTCGAACCAAACCAAGTATAGTATGATTGCTCATTTTTCTTATACTGTACACCAATCACACGATAAGTGTATTGTACTTGCCATATGATTAATTCAAGTTTGGTCGAACTAAATCTAAGCTAGAATTTCCCGATAAAACAATATTCTTTTGGTATCATGATTTGCCGATAATTACCTTATTACTCAGTTATTAGGCAACAAGAGTTGAAGTGGCATGATAGCAGTATTCTTTTAGTGTCATGATTTGTCGATAATTATTAGGCAGTTCCGGTAACAAGAGTTGAAATGACACGACAACAGTATTATTTTAGTATCATGATCGTCATCAGAGGAGACAATTAATGTGAAAGTGACGACAAAGGACGATTTTGGTCATGAGTTGGCAAGTTACTACCATTTCATGAGCTCAAATTGTTAGTCTAATTGTAACTGATTCCAGAGGGTCGCTACCATCTTACAAAATCCTCTATGATTACACCTCTAAGGTGCACAGTGGGTTGGACTGGCCCAGGATCAACACGGACCAATTGAAAAAGGCCTGGCCCAGGATTAATCCACTATTATTTATGGTCGATATTGGGGTGGTCTTGGACCTTTAAATGGGTCCCAGTTGGGCTCAATTTTAAACCTAGGTCCAGCCATTAACTAGCCCGGTTGAGGCCCAGGCCAGGCTCCAACCAGGTGCCGATGTGCCTGTTTTATTTTTTGTGGAATTGATGTATTTTTTTGAACAATTACTTAAATTTATGATTATCTTATGAAATAAATAAATAATAAATTAATCACACAAATTTATAACTAGAAGTTGAATAATAAGTTTAGAATAATAACTTAGATAATAACCAATTAAAAGATGACTTAATTTAGAGTTTCAAAACTAAAGAAAACCTACTAGAATAGTCAACTTAAAATAATAAAATTAAAATTATATGCTATGTATTATCAAAAGAAAAAAAATGGCTCAACGGGTCTGGCACAGTATCAGGTGGTCCTCAGCTGCTGGGATGAGCTGGGTTGGTCCCAGGTATCAATATATTGGACTGGCCCAGGACCAGCCCGGTCCCAAGCGATCCTGCGCTAACCTAATGAATTTTTTATTGGGTCAATCCGGTCCTGAATTCGGTTGGCCAGCCCAACCCATTATACATCTTGAATTACACCATAATCATTATGATTTATGTGGAATCCACCCACTTCTAAGCCAAATGACAAAAATACCCTCCACAAACATATAAATAACCTTACACTTTAAGAATTCGTGCGTTTTTTCTTTTTCTTTTTGCAAAGTCGAATAAGATAGATTCAACTTGATTTGACCCGACAACAACATCTCATTTTTTGGTCGTTCGATGCACCTTATATCGATGACCTACAATTGTCTATGTCATCTTGATGTGACTTGTCGAATCGGTCGAAACTATAAATATCCAGACTCTTACTTGTCCACCAGACCCGTGCTTTTTTAGTTTTTAGATTTTGTTATGTTGCTCACGTATTTATTGTACGGGTTCTATTTTTACATTGACCTTTTCTGACTCAAGCTTTGGAGGCCTGTGAATGGAGCCTACCTAGTATACTCAGGATCAATGATTGTGCTTGACTCAAGCTTTGGAGGCCTGTAAATGGAGCCTACTTAGTATACTCAGGATCCATGATTGTGCTTGACTCAAGTTTTAGAGGCCTGTAAATGGAGCCTACCTAATATACTCAGGATCAATGATTGTGCTTGCAGACTTTAAGGGCAATAGATCATAAATTGAATTAACAATCCATGATAGACAGATAGGGGAGACGACATCCTCTACTTGAGAAGGCTCCATTTTGAACTTAAATCCATGATAAATACATAAATTCAAGGGCTTGATAAAAGAATTTCTAATTAAGTATCAAAATACCCAATATACCTCCTAAAGAATTTCAAGGCCGGGTAGATTATTTTGCTCTTTTTTTAAATTAGGTCTAATTATATAACCAATTTACACGTACACTCTTTAAATTTGTAATTATAATTTCTATCGAAAAACCCACACAAATGATTTATAAAAAAAAAAAAAGCTGATGTCAGAGAGTGCCAATATATTATACCCTAATTTCAACTCTTTTCTTTTTTTGGTTACAATTTTTTTTTGGTTACAGCTAGTACTATGCACACTTTCTACATAATAATTATCATATAGTATAATAACTATTAAGCAAAAATTCTCATGCAAATCAAATATTCCAGCAATCAATTAATCATATAGTAAGAGCATACACTTATAATATAACAATCATATGGTCAGTTTAACAAAAGGAGAATAAAACAAGACTTTTAGCAGTCAAAGACCCAATTAAAATTTGAATGCCTCATCTATATGGCTAACGGACCACACCCGTACAATATTTATGCTGAGCCGACCATTTTAGGGTTTGGGCCGAATTCGTACTCTATGCATATATATATATATATATATATATATATATGGAAAAATGCAATTACCCTATTGTGATGTGCAAAATATGCAAAAATCTCCCTGTGAAAAAATAAATAGTAACTTATCTCCTGTGTTTTAAAAAATGAAGCAAAAAACCCCTTGTGAGGGGATTATTTGCTGCATTTTGAATAATACAAGGGAGTAAATTGCTAATTATTTTTTTATAAGGGATAATTGCTCTTTTTAATTAATGCAGGGGAACAAATTGCATTTAACCCTATATATATATATATATATATATATATATACATCTCTCCTAAAACTCGAAAACAAGTTCATTTGGATGCCTAGACATCATTTTTCCACAAAAATGATGATCTTTTCATGACGGACACGTTAAAGTTTCTTAATAATTTGATCATTTTGATCCAGGTCGTATTAGTGGGGTATCGAGATTTTTTGTGATGCAAATACTCCGACAATCAAGATAGAAAAATCACACATACAAAAGTTTATTTACTAAATTCATAAAAATAATAATAAATTTAATTTTCTAACGAATTTAGATTAAGTCGCACGCTCAGAGTGCGACCTGTTCAATTTTATTTTTATTTTTTTAATATATATCTCATAAAAGTTGTGGGTTCAAATTTCATGAATATGGGTATAGAGTTTAATGCAATTTATCCCCTGTGATATTGTAAATGAGCAAATTACCCTCCTATGAAAAAAAAAAATAGCGATTTACCTCCCTAAGTTTTTAAAAATGAAGCAATTTACCTCATTGTCTAAGAAGGTAAATTACTTCATTTTATAAAACACAAAGAGATAAATTGCTTCATTTTAAAAATACAAGGAGATAAATTGCTATTTTACTTTTCATAGGAGGGTAAATTACTCATTCGCAATATCACAGGGGAATAAATTACAATTTTTTCTATATATACATATATATATATGTGTACAATATTTTCTTGCGTCTATTTTTACATAAAATAAATTTCATGATTTATAACTATCATTGTATTGAATCAGTACCGAATAATTAACGTAATGCATCATATCCTATTAATTGGTGTAGGTGCATTTGGATCTGAATATGAGATTTGCACATGAAAGCCAATACAATACAAAAAAACCCTTCTTTTTTTAAATTATTTTCTCCTTTTAAAGAAATCAAAATTCTCAATTTTGCTTCTTTCCAACACCAAGTATTTTAGACATGTATACATAGTTTTTTGTAAAGCATGTTGTCCATTTCCAAGGTAGTTGACTTGTTTCCATATTGCACAAAATTTAACTTTGCTAGGAAAAATTATATTTTTGGTTCCATATGTTTCAGTACTTTTCAATGTAGTTTCATTTATTTAGTTTTCTCACATTATATTCCATAAATTAAAATTTTTTTTAATTTTAATTCTCACGTGCATTTCCTATCTAATGATTAATGAAAAATAATGTACGTGAAACTGCTAATGGCTCCATTAATTAATGGACGGAAAATACACACGAAAACTAAAATTAAGAATGCAATGTGAGTAAATCGTAACAAAGGTGATTAAATTGAAAAAGGGCCCAACATATGAGACCAATATTGAAATATTCCACTCTGATCATTTCATTCATTTTCATCAACGGTTGAATAATGACCACAATGCAAATATGAAAACAAGACATCACACTTTATTTAAATGAAACTTACGCCGCTCAACAAATAATTAGGACATTTACTATGAAAAGAGTGCAACAAATTTAAAATAAAGACTTATAAAATTTCTTTGCTCTTTAATTGATTGTGATACATGTAAACTTGCACGAAACTTTAGTGTCCCCATAGCTTAACTTGTTTGAACAAGGTTCACGTGCCCGACCCGATACTACAAATTGACTTAAACTTGTCTAAACAAAATTAGTATCAGTTGCCCGATTCGACCTGACCCGATACTATAATTGAATCTAAAGTTGGTAAAAAAATATATATTAGTAGTAAACATCGTTATTCAATAATTATATATATAACACACAAACAACTCTCATTTACTTCCATACTTTTGGTTGACCAAACTTAGGCTAGGTTAGGTGAGTGGTAACATGTATACGTAAAGTCATCATGTGATGCAGTTATCAGAACTGAAACTTCTAATCGAAATATTTTTTTTTATATAATTAAACTGGGCATGCTAACGAGGCATAATTCAGTTGGCGAAACTGAGGCCTCATGATTTTAGAGGTCGTCGGATGATTTGTTTCTACTGTATAATAGGTTTATTTGTTTGCTTTAATAGCAAGATATTAGTTTCTGTAATATTGTCGATATGATTGTTGTATTTATCTCTGTTCAATATTGATACTGACAGAACTGATTGTGATCGCTTTATTTCAATTAATAAAATCCATCGCTTCCAATTAAAAAAAAAACATGTAAATTTAGAAGGAAAAAAAAAACATAGAAATAAGCACAATCGTGACGGGAAAATACGTGTAGAGAAGTAATTGCCCATAAGTAAATCACATATACTTGGTGAAAACAGTAGGCAAGAAGATTGGGAAGTAGCATTGTTCATATAATTGTTAACCTAATCATGTGCAGAAGAGATTATAAAGAATATTTCGTGTGGATGATGTTTCTTGCCTAACTCTCTAACATTTGTATCTGATTTTCCAAGTATATATATATAAAAAAAACATTTTGTGGGAGGTTGTCAAGGTAGGTTACTACCCATTATACTTGTTCATTTAAAATTGTTCTTAATTTAGTGTGAATGTTGTAGCATGCAAGTTTTATAGTTGCATCATAGGTAGGTTAACTCTCCGATATATATATATATATATATATATATATATATATACTACAAGAAATATAACATTTAACCCCGGCTACTAAATAACCGTAGCGAATAGTCATTGACCACGGCCAAGCAACGGTTGTCGGCCGTGATTTTTATGAGGGTGACTAAAACGTTTGCCATGGCTAAAAGTCGTGGCGAATATTTTTACTACGGCTCTTAGCCGTGGCAAATAATTTTTTGTGGTTGAAAAGCTATTTAATCGTAGTTAATAATAGTTATTCACCACGATTTTTTGCCACAGTCATTAAAAATGTGGCTAATAATAATTTTTTTTCTAGTGATATATATATATATGATCGAGAACCCACCGCTGGTTGTTAAAAAGTAGGAATAGTTTGTGTAATGATGTTGACGTTTTTCGGAATTATGTGTAATGTTTTTTTAAAAAAAAAGCAGGGGTGATTTGTGTAAATGATGTTGACGTTTTTTGTGGGTGTATATGTAATTATCAAAAATACAGGTTTGGTTTGTGTAATCCATCATAATTTGGGTGATTTGTGTAAATAAAACTATATTTCAATTCACTTCAAATTAGTCTCTTCGATGGGTTACCCTTATAAAATATTTTCTCTTTTACAAAGAAAATAATTTTAATCCATCACTTTTTATTTTTCAATTTGCAATCGCACGTAAATTTAGAAAAAATATAATCATTTTTATTAAAAGTTACTAGTAGGAAATTTTTTATATATTAACTTGATCAATGATATATAAATATAATTATTGTGCTTTTAAGGAATTTGACTTTTTTAAATAAAAGAGCACTTGAATAATAAGTTAGATAATTGGAACATAAATAACAAAATGAATATGTTAGTTAAAATGTTGAGGAATGGGCTATAATTTCAAGAGAATTTTTGTTAAAATGATTTTGCTCTATTTTTTATTTAATTTTTTTCTCCACCTTTATCAAGTGCTTTTTATTTGAAAATTGCAAGAAGTTCCTTATATTCACAAAAATTATATTTATATGTCATTGCTCAAGTTATTATTTAAATAATTGTCCAACTGTATAAATACTTCCAGATAAAAATGGTTATATTTTTTAAAAAATCTATATACAAGGGACCAAATTGCAATTGAAAATAAAAAGTGATGGACTAAAATATTTTTTTGTAAGAAATAAAAAGTTTTATAAAGGTAATATGGAAAAATCACCTATCAAATGGACTAATTTGAAGTTAATTGAAAAGAAGTATTTAGTGACAAAAATTTTAATTTTTTCATAATATGATTTTTATCGATCATAATTATCTTGTGAAAATAATCATTAGCAACGGTTAGTGGTAGAACTTTGTACATAAAGTTGTCACTAATAATATTTAATGATACATATACTTGTTATAGATATGCCGCTATATTTATTGTCACTATAGATATATCATTAATTATCTGTAGTGTAATTTTTGCCACTAATAATTATATTGTGACAAGATCAAAATTATTAACACTTATATTTTTTATAGTGACAGTACTTTAAAATTTTCACCAATATTATACTTTATTGCAGTGACCTTATAAGGACTCAATTCGCCAAAATGGGGGACCAAATATAAGCTTAATTAATTCAAGTGGACTGAATTTCATAAACTATAAATATTTATGATTTATAGCTCTAATTAACACAACCTAAGACCACAGCAATTAAAATTCCCTAAGTACAAAGGCAATTAAAACTCTTATATTTCGTTATAAAATTGCAAATTACGAGAAAACCCTTTTGAAAAATAACCAAAACATATATAATCACCAGAAGAAATATGACTTTTCACTATAATTAATTATCATGGTTAAAAGTAAAAAATTATAGCAAATACTGACTAATCGGAGCTGCACAACGGCTAATAATCATTGTTTCCGGAAGGGGGGCCAAAGTATTTGCTACATCTAAAAATTGTGGCAAATTTTGGTCATGGATAAAATCATAAAAAATATTGATTAATCGTGGTCAAAATTAATTTTCATTTTTATTTTTCAGTAAAAAATATGTATTATCAATTTTGTATAGATTTTCGTATGAAATAAGAATATATTCGGATTAGTTAATGAGGTTGTATTTTATAATGAACTGTGATGTCAAATCATATATTTTCAATGAAATTACATATAAACAAATATATTTTCACTTTATTTACTTTTTTTAAAAACTGAAAATTGAAAATGAAACACAAACAAACAAGCATGCCTTGAGAAGTTTTTCACAGCAGTTTTATTTGATCGTAGTAGATAGTATTAATTTATTATAACTTTTAAGCTGTAATTATTTATAGTGTATAAAATAATTAAAAAAAATATAGTGAATATTTAAAAAGATACTGACATTCATCCCCCAAAATCATGATTATTCAAAAGGCCAATGGATAGTAATAAATTAATAATATTTATTTATATATATATGTGCCAGTTGGGAGGTGATAGTTAGGCGTTGTTGAGCAATAAATGGCGAGGAGATATGGAGTGTATTTTCATATTTGGATGGGCGTTCGGAACTCTATATCAATTTCATG
The DNA here is from genome assembly GCA_034509735.1 of Sesamum alatum. Classification (NCBI taxonomy): domain Eukaryota; kingdom Viridiplantae; phylum Streptophyta; class Magnoliopsida; order Lamiales; family Pedaliaceae; genus Sesamum; species Sesamum alatum. Next base: position 35,058,414 of record JACGWO010000006.1, read on the forward strand.
ATTTGACACCACATTAATATATAGGACTTGGGATGAGGAAAATAAATATTAATTACCCCGAATTTTAATACTTTGCAAGGTCAAACCCTTCTTTCTTTTTCATTTTCTTGTCTATGTTCATTCTTTTTCCCGCATTAATTACAATATCTATGATCCATGTATATATCTTTTCTTTTTATTTATTTATCTTATTACGTGGTTCTTGAATTAAATTTATGTGTTGTACATACTGATATTAATTATAGGAATAACTATACTGCCACTCTTCTCATAGTTTCGTGTAATTACAAATAGATTCTCTATAGTTTGAAAAATTGTTTTTAGTGTCCCTGAAGTTTGTTTTGTCTAATAAATAGGTCCTTCCAACTTCACCGAATTTGTTGATATTAGCAACAAAAGAAAATCAATGAAAATCGATACTCACTCATTAGTCGACTTATTACTGACTTATTGTAGGTCAAATAAATTCTTTTATAATCAAACTACTTTTATACACCTTCACATGTTAATGCATGTGAGGAGGTATATCTTCACCGTTATAAGGGTAGTTTGGTCAAAAACAAATATTTGACCTACAATAAGTCAGTGATAAGCCAATCGACGGTAAATATCGATTTTCATCCTTTTTTTTTTGTTAATATCAATAAATTCGGTAAATTTTGACTAACGGGTGAACCTATTTGTTAGATAGAAGCAAACTTCAAAGGTACTAATGAGATATAATTTTCTGATCCACAAGTGGTCTATCTGTAATTACACCAAACCTCGGGGATAGGAGTGTAATCATTCGTTGATTTTAATATTTGGAATGAAATCTTGGCAGTAAAAGATGATTGAAAGAGAAAAATATCGTCCAATACATCAAATACTAAAAAGTTATTAATATGTACACGTATAATTTCTTAGGTAAACATATTGATATTACAAAAATGTATCAAACTATTACAAGATGTGGTACAAGTTATTTTGGTAGTATAATTTAATAGTATAGCTGCCAGAACGTATCCAAATTTCTCTTACTCTTACAAGAAGAAATATAGTTTACCTTTATGATTAATTCTCATAGTTAAAAGTAAAATTCGTAACTGATATTAATTAACTACGGTTGCGCAATTGCTATTAATCGTTGTTTCTGCAAGTCAGGCCTAAATATTTGCTACAATTAAAAAAATTGTGGTAAATATTTTGGCTATATATATAACCACAGTGAATGTTGATTAATTATGGTCAAAACTTAAGTTTTTTCATCAATTTTATTTGACCGTCGTGATACTATTGATATACCATTATTTTTAAGCTTAATTATTTGTAGTGTACGAAATAATCAATTTTTTTTAGCGTCTCCCATAAATGATTCTCATTTCAAATGATTCCCTGGAGGCCATATTTATAGATCTTCTTATTTATTGTAAGTGTTTGGAATTGGCTATCTTGCCCCAACACCTCTTTCACAAGATCATAAAAAGGATAAATTTTAACTCAAATCGGGTTTGATTGAACCTGAACCTATTATATGACAAGGGCAATACACTTATTGTGTGATTGGTGTACAGTTCAGAGAAAGTGACCAATCACATCAACTAGTCCGCCTGTTCAAAAAAAATAAAAATAGTCTGGGTTAGAATTTGTCCATAAAAAAAGATAAAAATCAATTATAATCGACCAAGTATATCAAGTTTTATTATTTTAATTTTTGTTGTTGTTTTTGTAATGTTTTTTTTGTAGATAGCTGCTATGTTATGCGTGCTGCCATCTTATTCAAAACTAAGGGTTTTTTTTTTTTTTTGGGATTTAATCAAAACCAAGGTTCATGATGAATTATTCGGAATTTTTGTGGAAATAGTTAACCAAAAACTTATCAATAAATTGAATATTAAACTAACAATTAACAGAAAATCATAGTGCGCGTGACACAATTAAAACTGTGCACATAGTTAATTAAATTGAAAAAATAAAGTTGGTTGTTTAATTTGTAATTTTAAAGGTTTACCTATTTTTTTTTTACTAATGATGAAAAAATAGTTTAGAAACATATTGCAATTGATGATATAAACCAAAATAAGTAATTAAAAAAAATACGAAGAGATTATTGATGAAAAAAGAGAGAGATAGTAGAAATGAGAGCAAAAAAGTGAAATTAATGAGAAAAATAAAAGAAAATGACAAATGAAAAATATTAATGAATACGCATATGATTCATGTACTTATATAGTTGACCTTGGCATCCACACTTAATGACGCATTAATTAATCAATCTTTGAGTACATTTACTGGTTTTAATTTGTACTATATATATTTCACTTATCACTCAACGTAATTAACTAAACATAATGAAGCCTAGTCAACAAAATTTGGTCTACTAATTCACTATGCAAAATCTTGTTAAAATGTAATTAGAAAAGAAAAAAAAAACGTGTTTCTTAATAACGAAAACATCGAATTTTTCTTTTCCTCGATTTATTCTCCAGAAACAAATACATAACTTTTTCTTTTTAAAATGAAATAATTACATTTACACCTCCTAAGTTATAATTTGTTTATAACAAGCGCATAATGTCCATTGGAACGTCCATGAATTTATACAAACAATCCCTATCTTTTTCCCTCCTGGGGGGTTTCTAGGGGGGCTTTTGCTCAATATGGAGCTGCTTCCCCTGAGTCTGAAAGCTAGACGGGAATGTCTGACCCTTATGGGTATTTGAGAATTGTAGCTAAAGCAAAGCCAGTGACTGACTGCCTAGTTGGCAGGCAGGAACGATAAATGAAGCGAGGGTATTACGCGCGCGCACGAGTAGTCCCGCAGGAAAAATCGCGATAGTTACACAAATCATCATTGACAGTCAAAGAACAGAGTAGTTTGTGTAATGATATTCACGTTTTTGGGGATCGTTGTATGTGTAATTTTTTAAAAGGTATGGGCAATTTGTGTAAAAGAACGTTTCTAGCAGATGTATGTGTAATTATTCAAAAAACATGAGTGATTTGTGTAAACATACCATATGTTAGAGGATAGAAATATAATTATCCCCTTTTTCAATATAGGAATAATTCCAATGCCCTTATCTAAGGTTTGGTGTAATTACACATAAAATCCATATCATTTGAGAAATTACATCTAGTACCCCTAACTTTGTTAGTCAAAATTCACCGAATTTGTTGATATTAACAAAAAAGTTGAATAAAAATACATATTCACTCTTGACTGACTTATTACTGGCTAGAAAACCAACTTTTTTCGACTAAACTACTCTTATACATCTTCACCCTTTAATGCATGTGAAGAGGTACATCTTCACCCATATAAGAGTAGTTTGGTAAGAAAAAAAAAATATTTATTTACTCTACATTAAATCAGTAATAAGTCAAAATCGAGCGTCAATCTAGATTTTCATTCAATTTTTTTGCTAATATCAATAATTTTAGTAAATTTAACTAACGGTAATCTATTTATTAAACAGAAACAAACTCAGTAATACTAAATATAATTTCTCCAAACTACATAAATTCTACTTATAATTATACCAAATTCTACTTATGACTCAAAATTTCCTTAGGAAAAATGCAAGCAACCCCCTGTGATATTGCAAATGTGCAAATTACCCCCCCCCCCCATAAAAAGATAAATAACAATTTACTCTCTTGTATTTTTTAAAATGAAACAATTTATCTCTCCGTATTTTTCAAAATGAAGCAATTTACCTCCCTTCATTTTGAAAAACATAAGGGGATAAATTACTATTTTTTTTCATAAAAAAATAATTTACTTATTTATAATATCAGAGGAATAAATTGCATTAAATCCAATTTCCTTATCCCGCGGTCTTTCCACGTGTACATAGTGCCCGCCACAGGAATGGCAAATCGAAACTAGTTTAGGCCGGCAAGATCAGCCCAGCCCATACCCCCATACTAGCAACTACGTACGTACACGCATTTCAATCCAGCAAAATCGTGTTTTACTCTATTTCCCCTTCTGGCAAAATTCAATGCGTCGCCGCGCTTACATTTAAAAGTTCGTTGGGGTAGTTGGATTTCCCTTCCTCCCCTTTTTCTTTAAATACATCTCTTCTTCCATCCACATTCACCAATACAATTCACACAACATCCCCTTTTCTTACAACCATTCTAAGTCAAGCCAACATCAATACGTTATTCTCCGACGGTGTCCGAAATCGTTTTCGAATTCTTGGTATCTGCATTGGAACAATGGGACACGAAAACGAGCAGAAACAACAACAACCCGACACGGGCAAGATTTCGGTCGAGACAACGACGACATCCGATGAGCGTAGAGGGGCTAACAATCTCCCCAACTTCCTCCAATCAGTCAGGCTCAAATACGTCAAACTCGGCTACCACTACTTGATCTCGCATGCTATGTACTTGTTCCTAGTTCCCTTACTAGGAATTCTCTCCGTTCATATCTCCACCATCACGACAGACGATCTTGTCCTATTATGGGACCAGCTCAAATTCAACCTCGTCTCGGTCGTCATATGTTCCGCCCTCATCGTATTCTTGGGCACGCTCTACTTCATGACCCGGCCGAGGAAAGTCTACTTGGTCGACTTCGCGTGTTACAAGCCTCAGCCGGAGGTTATGTGTAGTAAAGAAATGTTCATGGAGAAATCGAGGTTGGCGGGGAGTTTCACCCCGGAGAATTTGGAGTTTCAAAAGAGGATCTTGGAGCGGTCCGGGTTAGGACAAAAGACCTACTTTCCTGAAGCACTGATGCGCGTGCCTGCCAACCCGTGCATGGCCGAGGCCAGAAAGGAGGCAGAGATGGTCATGTTTGGGGCGATCGATGATTTGTTGGCGAAAACGGGCGTCAAGGCTAAGGATATTGGGATTCTTGTCGTGAATTGTAGCTTGTTCAATCCGACACCGTCGCTCTCAGCCATGATTGTGAACCATTACAAGCTTAGGGGTAATATTTTGAGCTACAATCTTGGTGGGATGGGGTGCAGTGCTGGTTTGATATCAATCGACCTTGCCAAACAGCTCTTGCAGGTTCGTTTCAAAAATTCTTACCCAAATCAGGTTTAGTCGAACTAAACGAATCATAGAACAAATTGATATACTTGTCGTATGATTGGTTGTTTCTTTTGAATCAATCACACGACAACTGTATTACATTTGCTGTATAAGTGATTCGAGTCCGACCAAAACCGATCTGAATTAAAATTTCCTCTTTGTTTCATTGTTTGAATTTTTTTTTAAATTTATTTTTTGGGAATTGTTATTGTATTTGGAAGTTGTTGGGAGTTAGAAATTAGGAACCCAGTTTTAATATCTGCACATGCATCATGTTACGCTTTTTTTCAGTGTACAGCTAAGGTTCGTGGGACCAAAGTTTCTTAGGTATATAGTCTCTTTATTATGACATAATATTCTTCCAACGTGAATTTATGATTTTATAAGTTTTTTAAACGTGTTATAAAATACTTGAAAATAAAATTTTAGGATTTTATTAACTCATTTGAAAAATATATGAAATTTCGACGAACTTCTTTTATTTTTATCAGATTAGTTATAAACTCATTATTTTTAATATTTTATAAGCTTCATATTTCATTTATGCAAACACTTAAAAGAATATTTTTTGAATAAGAATTATTAATATCATATAAATTTTAAAAAATATTGTAAATTAGAACAATCGTGTTGTGTTAAAGTGTACTGATTTTGGAAGAAGTGTCCAACAAAAAGACTCCCCTTGTCCTCTTCTTTTGGGGTAAAATTTTAACTCTTCAAATCATTATTCTCCCTCAACATATTCCGATTTTATTTTCATTGCAAATCGTATTTCATCTTCTGCTTCATTCAATATATACACATTATGTGTATAAAGATAATATTATGTATTTTATTTATAAAAAGATTTTATACTCTGACTTACGTACGTTACAAAATGTAAAATGAAATAGAGTTTGCAACAAAAAATTCAATCACGACCGATCAATTGCCATAGAAACAGAACAAGATTGAACTCTTTCATTAGTATCTTCAAATGAATCATTACAACTATGTTCATCAAAATCAAAAGCTCAATCACCATTCTTGCAACAGGTGAACCCCAACTCGTACGCCCTAGTAGTAAGCATGGAGAACATCACCCTCAACTGGTACTTCGGCAACAACCGATCAATGCTGGTCTCCAACTGCATTTTCCGAATGGGGGGCGCCGCAATTCTCCTCTCCAACAAGCCATCCGACCGGCGACGTGCTAAATACCAACTAATCCACACTGTCCGAACCCACAAAGGCGCAGATGACAAGAGCTACGGCTGTGTGTTTCAAGAAGAGGACGACACAAAAAGGGTCGGCGTCGCCCTCTCCAAAGACCTAATGGCCGTGGCCGGAGAGGCCTTAAAGACCAACATCACAACGTTAGGCCCCTTAGTCCTTCCCATGTCCGAACAATTGCTATTCTTCGTCACATTAGTTGCAAGAAAAGTTTTCAAGATGAAGATCAAGCCGTATATACCGGATTTCAAGCTCGCGTTCGATCATTTCTGCATCCATGCCGGGGGCAGGGCAGTGTTGGATGAGTTGGAGAAGAATCTCGAGCTGAGCAAGTGGCATATGGAACCTTCTAGAATGACATTGTATAGGTTTGGCAACACATCTAGCAGCTCATTGTGGTATGAATTGGCGTATACGGAGGCGAAGGGCCGGATTAGGAAGGGGGACCGGACGTGGCAAATTGCGTTCGGGTCAGGTTTCAAGTGTAATAGCGCGGTATGGAGAGCGTTGAGGCGGATCGATCCGGCTAAGGAGAAGAACCCTTGGATGGATGAGATTGATGAGTTCCCGGTGGACGTGCCAAGAGTGGCGACTCTTGCCTGATACCATGTTCAAAAAGATTGTACGTTGCAAGAAAGGGGTCACGACACGAGTGTGTAATTCTTAATTCATTCGTATGATGATATGGACATGAATCGTCCGTTGTAACATGAATCGTTCTGGGTTTTTTTTTTTTTTTTCAGAACAAATGTGGAGAAATTTGTTGTGTTTTCAAAGATTTGAGTGTTAGGAATCATAAAGTTACTACATTATTTTTGAGATATGAATATGAATTAGATGTCATGACCTTCAAAGATGTTAGAACATTTGAAGAATTTATTACAATATGAATTGTGGCTTTTCTTCTTGGGGATGGTGATTTTATTAAAATACTTGTCGAATCTTTTTTTTTTTTTTTTTTTTAATTTGGATTGGTTCGGATGTCGATTAGTTTCCTATTTACTTATAGCCAAAAGTCCAATCTTACTTATTTCTTCACTGTCCGTTGTGGCACGTCGTTTTTATGTGCATATAATAAGTATTTTTTATATTTTAAAATATATTATTATAAATAAGAGTAAAATATACGAACTAATACGTTAAATTGAAAAAGAAAAAAAACTAATTTATCAGTTAACATAAATTTTGAAAGTTGAATAAGTTAGTTATCTTGGTTGAAGGGTAATTTTGACTTTACAAAAAAATTGTACTACAGTGTTATTAACCGTCGTTTGTGAGTGTGAAGGGGAAGAAGAAAAGTACCACATTATTCACATTTTTTTTCAAGCTCTCTTTTGTCTAAAATTGAAAATTGTAAGTAAAACAAGATTATGGGAACGAGAATAGGGATATTAGCCGATATTTCAGAAGTTAAAAATTAAATTTTTGCTTGCCTTCAATGTTGTCAAGAAATTTTGGTTGGGGTTTAGGAGAGAGCTCCAATTTTTTCTTTTTTTTTTTTTAACTCATGCAAGCACCCACTCACACACATCCCAATAAATTTTGAACCTAAAATCTTCACAGTTCAGCAATGAATATATATTGGACCTTTTGAGACAATTATAGACCATGGGAAACATGTCGGATTGATTAATAAAAAATCAATTTCAATGCTATTTTATTTTTGTTTTTGTTTTTTCTAAATTTATCCAATATATCGTAAAGAGTAAAAGGGGTAAAGAAATCATGCATTGATTGACCTCTAAAGGTAAGTTTTCTTCTTCCTTATGTAAAAAGGAAATAAATAAATCAATCAAATTTTGGAAGACTTCTTTTGGAGTTAAACTCTTATTTGTTCATATCTTGTGAAACAATATCTCTTGTTTTTCGTTCCCATTCCCATAGGAATGAGTATTATGGTTCACATTTCGAACCTCTAAAGGTAAGTTTTCTTCTTCTTTGTGTAAAAAGGCAATAAATCAATCAATCAAGTTTCGAGAGTCTTCATAAAGTGCTTCTTTCAGAGTTAAACTCTCATTTGTCCATATTTCAAGAAACATTAGTACTTGTTTTTCATTCCCATTCCCTTCGAACATACATGAATACAGCATCTATAGAATATCTTTCATCTTGAACTCGAACCATTGAGGTGTCCCTAGAGACAATGTGACCCCATTTTCTTCTTCATTGAGTTGATAAGAGACAAAGACACATTTGTCTTATTAGGGGATATTTTGGACATTTGACTACTTTATATATCACATATCACAAAAATACAAAATACACACTAGACAAAGAAATAAAAATAAAAATCCCACAATAACAACGAATTCATCAAAAAACAAGATATTGCATAATCATATCACCACTTATACTTTACATTATCATGCAATAATCTGTGATAAATTACAATGAGAATCTTAAAGTTTGACATAATTATAAATATCATATCATTGTTTGAAAAAATACTAATATGTCCGGGATATTTGATGAAATTATATAATCGCTGGATAATCCTTGAACGAATGCCTGAAAATATCCAAATGAATCATGGGCAGATTACTCAAATTACGTGGATTATTGGTGTTGATTATGCATTATCATCTGACAAATGAAAATGGCCAAATAGGTCAGTATTTGGTTTGGAGAATCACATATTATTTATTTATTCGTTTAATTGTAGGTGGGAATGTTAGTGGAGAGGAAAACGAAGTTTCTCAGTCTGGTGAAACTTGCAAGCTTGGATTGATTATGAAGCAAGTTCCGGCAAACCTTTTCTCCTCCGACGACATACGCCGGATAAAGCTACGAGTATTTGGGCTGTCAGATTGCTTGGACCAAGGCTATGGAGCATTGTGCATCTTCAAGATGTAAGAAACAATGATGAACTGTGATGTCTTTGTTGTAAAAATCTTGTAGTGCTTTCGGCCCAATTTTTTGTTATGGCTAAACAGATAATAGAAAGCAGATAAAAAAGATATAGTATTCTTTGTATATATATACGTCGATGGATGATAGTAGTATGAGTTAGAAAATTCGTATGATTGTATAGATGACTTCTATTAGGATAGGAGCATCCATCTGACGAAAAAACACTTAATAGAAGAATTATTTTCATTTCGAGGGGGAGATGGTATAAGGATTTTTCGGCTCTTCCCCCTCTTGTGTGCGGTTTTTTTGTTTTGTTTCTTTATTTTCCTATGGCTAAATATTTAGAGAATAATATCTCTTAAAATTACAAAAATAATATATATATATAATTCTTAACAATAAAATGCTTAGTAACTACATTTTATTTATATTAAATATCATAATCTTCTTTTGAGCTAAATGTGCGATGTGACAATAATTAAAGAGCAAAGAAAAAAGGAAAATACGCATATTGTGAAGAATAAATAAAAAAATATGTTGATACTCTTAGAGGAGGATGGCCCCTCACATTAATATTTTATCTAACAAGAGAGGTGATGGCCCCTCACATTAATACTTTATCTAACAAGAGAGGCGATGGCCCCTCACGAGCCCCAAAACCAAAGCTCCCTTGAGAACATAAAAAATGCCCCGAAGCAAAAAACTTCCTTGAGGCACACCAGAGAAAAGCCCCAGAGCTAAGGTTTCCTTGAGGCATACAGAATAATTGGATCTTACAAACAAAAATAAAAAGGGACAAAAATTCCTTTTTACTGACTAAATACATACGATAGTGAGTTGTTTGACATTTTTATTATTTTCAGCTATGCAGTCAGAACTGAACATCTCGATTCGATATTTTTAGTTTAATAAGTTTTTTAGGCTTTATCATTAACGATAATATTTTATGAAAGAATATGAAAAAATGATTCTCGCAGAATATCCAGTCGAAGAAGGCAAAGACCTAAGCAAAGGACTAAAGGAGTCAATCCTGCAAACTGACGGAGCATATACATGATGCATCTGATTCAACTCCTAAATATTCCCCTAAAATATTTCGAGTTGGGGGGGCTACTGATGGTGCAGGAATTTAAGCAAGGGACCAAGATATAATTCTCCGGAGGAGTATTATAAAATTATCAAATTACCCATGGCGGTTCTATCTACTAAGTTAGTGGGGTTAGTGGGCGATTGGAGGGCGATATTGTCTTTACGCCTTCCCACTTTCTAGTATATATATAGTCCTTGATTAATTGTAAAGGGGGAGATTATTTTTTAGAAGAATTACATACATTATATTGAAAACATTTTCAGAACGGAGGGGACTTGTGTTGTGATTTGATGGAATATCATTTTGTACCATCAAATTCTATTTTGAAATTTTCATTGCATTCTCTACAATCATTTTCATATTAAACATTCTATTAAATATTCAATTTTCAAGAGAATCTCTATAATATAAAATGTGAACGCAGAAGATGTGATATAACATCGGCTAAATGCAATTTTGGTCCTCAAACATATTTACTTATATGCTTTTGGTTTTCAAACAATTTGATGTTACAATTTTCATCCTCAAATCTGTTAAAATTGACAGAATTTTTATTTAAAGGGTACAAAATAGTCATTTTCCTCCTATTTTGTGATCTTTTTCAAGTTTTGGCCTAATGCACCCATTTTTCTCATTTTTCTTCAAGTTTCAAGAGAGAAATATTTTTTTAAAGAAATATGAATTTAACTAAGAAAATTATGTATAATCTTAACAAAACATTGTCATTAATGTGCTTTGTATATAATGCAATACTTGCAACATATATGTAATGTAAAAACAACATCCATATTGATAATAAAATTAATTTTTATGGACCAATATGCCCTATGGATTATTTATTTTACCCACCAGCAAATATTTTTATTTTTTTTATAGTTTTTTTAAAAACAAAAAATCAACATAGGTAAAATAGTAATTTTCACCTCACCGTTTACGAGCAACATAGTTATTTTTCATTTAAGGTGTATTTTTAATTTTTCAAACAACAAAGGATACACGTAATTATATCAAATTTCATAGGAGGTAGTTGTAATTTACCCTTCATTTTATTTTAAAGTTTTTCTATGTTTTTTATAATTAATGCTTAAAAATATTAGTATGGATATTATTTTTTGCATTACTCATATATTGCAAGTATTGCATAATTCACAAGTTACTGATAATAGTTTGTTAAGGTTATATAGAAAATTTATTGCTTAATTTTTTTTTCTTTTTCTTTCTCTTGAAACTTGAAGAAAAGTGTGGGAAATGAGTACATTGGACCAAATTAAAAAAAGAAAAAAGAAAAAAGAAACCTATGTAGCTAGAAAGCATGACGTGCGATGCACGTGTAATTATTTATATTAAGTTCATGATATTATTCATATTTTTTCATTGAAGCATGAATAGCTGCATAGGTTTCTTTTTTTTATTATATTATATTATATTATCTATATAAAAGCATGAATAGCTACATAGGTTTCTTTTTTTTTTAATTTGCCTAAATTAACTTTATTATATTATTTTTTATAGGGGTGATTTTGCAAAACCATATGCTTATAAATTCATATTAAATACTTTCACATTACAGTATTTATTGTTGTTAATTATTATTTTCACATTATAGTATTTACCCTTATTAATTGTTGTTTACTTCTTTATATCTAGATTTAATTATTTACTTGTAGAATAAAAAAATACCTCGTAATAATAGAATAGAAAAATACTTTAAAAAAGGAAAATGAAAAATTGAAAGAACTTATGTAAATTCATTGATTTCGTTTCTCTTGAAAATGTGACAAAATGATAATTGAGAGTACATCAAAAAATGATTATAGACATTACATTAAATAGAAATTCAAAAGTTTAATTACTCCCTCCCCCCAACCCCCAAAAAATAAATTTCTATCAAGTGAAAATTTTATACAAGAGATAAATAGTTTAATGATCATGTTATCACTTACAAATTTTTTCGATCACAAAGATAGTGAAGCTTTATCCAATGATAACTAATTCTCTAAAAGCTTGTGCAGAAATCCTTTCTTACACAAACCAATAGGGAGTGAACCTCAGTCATCTAAATTGGCGCAATTTTTTATTTGAATTTTATGTATGAAGAAATCATTTAGTCTATAGTATGTGTTAAATCCAAATACGTAATTATTTAAAATAATTTCTTCATTTTTATAAATCTAGTATCAAACATTTATTTTTCACGAGATTGAAATAATTAAATTTCCTCTCTCTTTTTTTTCTTTCTTTTTTCCCTTCTCCCATCACACCTGCCGCGACCGCCGTGGACGCGTCCTCGATGTACTCTTCGCCTTCTCTATGCCTCCGGCCGAGCCTCCCCCCACCCCAATCTTGATCCACCATCCTCCAACTACAATGAAAAATAATATTAATGATAAAATATTAAATGATTATTTCAATTTTCAACTTTTGATACAGGCAAAACACATGGAAAAAAGGTCTTTTACGTATGTTGAGAAAAATATGGATTTCTTGTCTCATCTCCAAAGTCAGTCTATAATAGCTAGGCTTTAACTATTTTTAGGTAAAACCACATGCATTGGCTCAAAGAACCATACCCGCATTAAGTTGGCAAAAGCTAAAATCATGGACAGCAAAATACAGCTGAAAATTCTGCCCACATGCTCATATTAATGCAACACACTAGAGGAGGTTGAGCATTTAAGGGTTTGGAAAATTCTAATCTAAACCGAGCAAGAATTTTCCAATACTATATGATTGATCACTTTTTTTTGTTTAATTATCCACCAATCACACGTCAAATACGTTATACTTGTCATATAATTATTCAAGCCTAACTAAACCCGGTCTGAGTTAGAATTACCCGCATTACAGGGTGTCATCAAGAAACAACTCCCACATACAACCACACATATTTCTTCACGAAAAATTCTTACCCAAATCAGGTCTGGTCGAACCAAAACAATCACACAGCAAGTGTTATATACTCAGCATGTGATTGGTAATTTTTCATGAACTGTAAACCAATCACACGACAAGTACATTACACTTGCCATATAATTGGATTAGGTCTGCCCATAATCGGTCTAATTCCACTTTCGTCACATGGTGCCCCCAAAACATGCAAGTTGCATCTTGCCAACAAGGAGCCAGCTAGCTACCTGTTTGCCTCTCCCATCTGCTGAGTGAGCAGGACGGAATTGAAAACTGGTCGAAAATACATAAAAACCTGCACATGCACAGTTCCAGTGAATAAATGGTGTGTTTTGAAAGATTGAACAGTTACACAAGTAGTGGGGACTGCTTTGACAACTATAAAGCTGGACTGGGAGGGCCGGCCTTCTAGGTTTACAGCTTGAGCTTTAAAGTCAAGAGGTCCTAACTTCTTGCAAGTGTTCCAGTTTGCATTTAATTCAAAAAGTTGACACGGTTAGAGACATGCAGGAATTTCATTTCTTTCTATTTGAAGTATATATATACATAGAAGGTGAAATTCGTCTACTTAATTTAAATATCATCAGCAATAGTCTTCAGATAAAGAGGAGGGTGGAGGAGGACCCCATCACAGGAACAGTACTTACAGCAATGGTCACAGTTCAGTGCTTCTTGCTGCTTCGACTTCCTCTTTGGATGTCCGAAGAGAATGAGTGACTCTGCATTAAGGATAAGGACAACTGGCTTATTTGGTTTCTACTTGGCCGGTTGTCGTTCAAGGACATGTCAATTCTTAGAAATCTTTACCATAATCTTATGTGAGGTTGTCGTCCCACTTGACGGACGATAGTGGGAACTTCTGTGTATTCAACACAGCCGGACCTGCAACAATAAAGTAAGGAAAGTTTAGGAAAGGACGGAAATTAAAGTAAAACCGACCCATCTTCTTGATGATCAGTCAAAGCATTGAAAGCCAGTCCATGAGCTGCTTGATTGCTAGCCCAACTTACAACTGGTTGAGGACTCGTTTGATCGTAATTATGGCTTTAATGGTGCGTTTATAGATTGGGAGGGATTCGATTGATATGACTACAAAGCAAAATAATGATTAGAATGAAACATATATCTAATGTAATATTTTCTAGCAAATGAGCCTTAAAGGAACAAAACATTAAGTCTAGCTCCTAGGATGGAGTTTGTGCATGTCCTACACTAATATTCCATTCTCAAGAAATTTTTGTGGGACATATTTCCAAATTGACATCTCTAGTTCAATGGAACTTTTGTTAAGATCTCGAATAGCTTTAGAGCTTGTTTGGTTAGGAAGAATAGGCAAAAGGGAAGTAAAGCTGGATGTATATGAAACTCCTCCGAATTCCAATTTTGTTTTCTGCGGAAAAGTGAAAGTATAAGGCCAAAAAAACAAAAAGGTACACATTTTATTTTTATTTACTCTATTACCCTAATGTATAATCTCCATCCATTCCTTTTTTCCATTTTCCCTCTAATAACACCTGTATAAAATCTTTGAGAAAAGATAACCATATAAAAAATATTCTTGTTCTTGTTTGATGGATATTTTTATTAATAAATTTTCAACTTAATTTTTAAATTTTAGCGACTTAAAATTATTTTAGTATAATATTAAGGTTAGTACAAAATGAAGATAAAGGGCTAATCGGTAAGATTTCAATAATTAGTCTTTCTTTCTCAATCCATTTTCCTCGTGCCAAACAAGGGGAATTATTTTAGATGTACTCCCCTTTCAATCATACCAAACAATTTAAAGGAAAACTATTATTCTTTTTCCATCCCCTCGCCTTTTCACTTTCCCTCCTTTAAATAATATTAGTTGGTGGGTGAATAATCGTTTGCTGATCTTAAAGGTAGCTTTAAATGATGTTAGTTGAGAGTTGAGGATTCAAACTAAGAAACATACAGTTAGGAATTCTCTTCCTCTCCTCATTCTTGTGTTTGTTCCAACTCCAGTTATTCCTTTCTTAGTCTCTCTTTCCATCCTGTAAGTATGGGGTGTCAATGGTAGTCCTGAATCCCTTTCAATCATACCAAACAAGTCAAGTTGTGCAGTGGCTGTCCACACCAATCTTATTATACCACCCACTCGGCAAGTGTTGGTTGGACGCACGTTGGTTCTGGTATTCCCTGAGAATGCATTTTGATTGATGAATTTGGATTTGAATAAAGGATTTGGAGAAAGGATTTCAAATGACTACACTTGAAAATAATTTGAAATCCATCTATATTCATCAAAATATAGTTCAAAATTGAAATGGAATGATTTGAAATCCTTTAAATTTGAAATTATCCAAACAAATTCAATATTTCGAATCCTTCAATCCAAAAGCAACCTTATGTAATTTAAAAAATTTTGCACATTCAGGACAAAAGTGGACGGATGCATTTTTCTAGTCATTCTTGTCCTCAATGTGTGAGTTATATGACAAAATTGTCAAAATAGATTCGTATAGAACTAAAATTGTCAGCCCCATACTTACAGGACTAAAATTACAATTTTCCCCTCTTTTCATGTCCAATGATCTTATATCGTCTCCTGTAGCTTTCAATTTTTTTCAATTCTGAACATTTTTTCCTCCTAATGTTCTTTTTGCAACTTTAATTCTAAATATCTCCTCTCTTATATTAGATTTTAGTGTGTAAGGCTAATTTCTAGACTATATAAATATAAAATTATTTAGCATGCCCAACAATGTAGAATCATCTTAAACATAGAAATAGTATAGTCAACACAGAAAAGTTCCTAACTAGATCACACTATAGACAAAGATATAAATTACAGAAAAGAAAATATAAATATGGATAAAGATACAGATACAGATATAAAATCGATCAATACTACTGGAGCCCACATGTTGAAATTACAATCTCCTATTGATAAACTATCAAGAAATTGTTGTCATCGGTTTTGTGCTTACAAGATTGAGGTAGGATAGTGCAAGAGATATTGTACAATGATCAAAACTAGGTTTAGACTAGGTGAAAAATAAAACAAAATAAAATCAGTTTAGTACTGATTGAATGGTGCCATATCCAATCTTACCAACATTTAACATTTTTCAAGATCAGAACTACTTTTTCCAGACACTATAAATTGTCATTCCAAGAAGGCCTAATTTGTCAGACAAAATATCTTTTATTTCCTTTTTTGATGAATAAAATGACTAAATCGAATTAAAAATTAATTGATGAATAAAGTTCGTTAAGATATAGTATTGCAGCTCCACCAACAAACTAAAAATTGAGGCGAGAGATTATAAGCACCGCCAATTCATAATACACCTATCTAAAGTAGCGAGTACGACTACTGTCCATAAAAAGTACACTCATCTAAGCGGTAAGCTCTACGTTCTCGGTGATGTTCAGACTCGTGACACTAATCACTTGATCCCTATGCTAATATTATGATAGAGTGGTAACAAATAAAATGCCTAACCTACCCACAGCAATAGCCAAAGATATATGCAAAATCTTAACCAACACCTATGCTATATTATGAAAATATTTGCAAGTTCTTGCCTCTTGGTGATGTTTAGACTAATGACATTAATCACTTGATCCCTATGCTATCTTATGATAGAAAGTTAAACAAATAAAATGCCTAGCCTACCCATAGCAACACCCAAAATTCGAAATAAAATATTTGCAGGATCTTAACCAACAGCAGTCGAAATAATCACAACTTTCATACTATAATAGTGATCCCAGACTGCACTGGTGAGAAGGGAATTCCCATCAGAAAGGGAGATAAGCGTACCTTACACCTACCAAGCCTTATTGGAATTAAATGCTTTGGCAGCCAAAGACAAAGAATTCAATGTTCTGGCAGCTGAAATTTACTAAGGTAGCTAAGGCTGGCTAGAAAGCACATGCACCTCAGTTTACATAAGCAGCAATTTTCATGCTCATTCACACACTCAAGAGAGTTTGCAGAAATGGAAGAGAAAAATCTTAACAGCACAATTCCAAGTGGAGAAGATGAGAAAACACAGATCAATTTTCGTTCCTCTATCAGGCTAAAATACGTGAAGCTCGGATATCATTATCTAATTTCTAATGCTATGTACCTGTTAATCATCCCCCTTCTCTTTGCAGCTGCAGCCAATCTTTCAAAGAGTCACGTTCATGATATACTGCAGATGTGCAATTATCATCTCAGATACAATGTTTTCACAGTAATCTCATGCACAAGTCTAATGGCAGTCTTAGCCACCGTTTACTTCATGAGTCGTCCCAGAAAGGTTTACCTGGTAGATTTCTCTTGTTACAAGCCTGATCCCTCTCTCTTGTGCACCAGAGGGATGGTTGTGGAAAAGGTTTCTTCCATTTTAAGTGAAGAAAGTGTAGGCTTCATGAAGAAAGTACTGGAGAGGTCCGGATTGGGAGACAGGACTTACGCTTTCAGCCTCAAAGATTTCCCACCAGAACGCCCCTTTGAATGTGCCAGGGAGGAAGCAGAAATGATTATATGCGGAGCTATCGATGACCTGTTTGCAAAAACCCGAGTGAAACCAAGGGACATTGGCATTCTTGTAGTTAACATCTCGGCTTTCAACCCGACACCCTCACTTTCTTCCATGATCGTCAACAGGTACAAGCTCAGGGGGGACGTGGTAAGCTGCAATTTAGGTGGCATGGGCTGCAGTGCTGGACTAATAGCTATAGACCTTGCAAAACGACTTTTACAGGTCAGTTCATTATTCTGTGCTGCAACAAGATTTATTACATTCTAGAAAGCATAACTAGTTTTCATTCACACGCATCAGATTCTCTGAAGCAGCATGTAAATCTGCAAGAAGACAACACAAAACTAGCATAAGAAGAATGTTACGACTTATAAATAGGACCATATTTTTTCTTGCACGTGTATGATGTTTCGTGCGCCCTTGTTAACACCAACTCCCCACCTCTTCAGGTGCAACCTAAAACCTACGCCCTGGTCATGAGTTTGGAATCTATGACCAGCAACTATTATGATGGCAAAGACCGATCAAAGCTGCTCACAAATTGCCTGTTTCGGATGGGAGGGGCTGCCATCCTCTTATCAAATCGATTTTCTGATTGTCGACATTCAAAATATGAACTCACACGCACTTTACGTACCCACAAAGGTGCTGATGACAGAGCTTACAGATGTGCATTCCAAGAAGAGGATGAAGAGGGGAAGCTGGGAGTCTCGTTGTCGAGAGACTTAATACCTGTCGCTGGAGAGGCGTTACAAGCAAATATCACCACACTTGGACCTCTGGTACTTCCAATGTCGGAGCAGCTGCTATTCTTAGCCACCTTGGTAGCAAGGAAAGTATTCAAGATGAAAGTCAAGCCTTATGTTCCAGATTTCAAGCTTGCGTTTGAGCACTTCTGTATTCACACTGGTGGAAGAGGAGTATTGGATGAGCTAGAGAAGCACCTCCAGCTCACTCAGTCTGACATGGAGCCTTCAAGAATGAGTCTCTACAGGTTTGGCAACACTTCCAGCAGTTCAATATGGTATGCACTAGCCTATGCCGAGGCCAAAGGGCGGGTCAGAAAAGGCCACCGCGTCTGGCAAATAGCATTCGGGTCTGGATTCAAGTGTAACAGCAGTGTCTGGCGTGCACTGAAGACGATCAACCCTGCAAAGGAGCAAAATCCGTGGACAGACGAGATCAACCTGTTTCCCGTTCCTGTACCAACGACAAGTCCCATTCGCCCTTGACCACTGCCATAAAGTATGGCATTCGTCTCAATCAAGCTGCAAGTTTACTGTTAAAGTAGGAAAAATAGAAAGGAAAATGGTTGCATTTTCCTCAAATAAGACCATATTTGTCATGTTTCATCACATTACAAGGTGACATAATATCAACTCAATTTTATTCCATGTTGCATGATATATATACACAAAGATAAGAAAACATAAAAGGCAATAAGAAAGAAAATCATCCCATTTGATAACAGGTTTGCAGCAATATCAACTGACTGTATACATGTAGCAGTATGCTAAGCATCAGCAATCAAACTAATAGCAAAGAAAATACCAAATAAGTTAAGCAAACTTTGATCTTCCTGTTATCCGGTTTTTCTACTTTGATACAAAGAATAACATTCAACTATACCAGTCCTAAATTGGTACAAGTATGCTAGACAAAGGTGTCGAAACATAAATTTTGTAAAATTTTTATTTGTAACTGCTACTAATTTCGTCGTAAAACTCTTTAACTGTTGAAGTAACAAGGTTGGGAAAACAGTGATAATCCCTTTTGTCTTTTTTGGTAAAAGACATTCATTCAGTGGAGGAGAAGAGAAAGCCGTGATAGTCCTTACTCTTTACATGAAGAGGAAGGACCTTATCACATGAACACTAATGGGGATCAAATTTGGGGGAATTGGGCCATCCTAGAAGTTTATTTCAGCCCATTTTCCAAGGCAGTTGTCGGCTTTATTCCCCAAACTAGGAATGGCCCTGGGTGAGTTTGGGGAGGGTTTACCGAGCCCAAGACCTGACCCGCCCATAGTTAGAAACGAAACTCGCCCCACCTGCCGCAACCCTCCGCCCTCCCAATGTGGCCTGATTCCAGACCTGATAGATCTAACCCGCAAAACTCAGTTAATTTTTTTTTTCTTCAATTAATTGATATACTCCTTACAAAAATTAAAATTATTGTTATAAATGTCTAAAGGATTATTATTTTGTTAAGACTTAAGAATACAACTTATTTTACAAATATATTAAATAAAAGTTTAAAATGTTAAATTAAATTAAATATATTTTTAAATATTGTCCCAGCGCCACCCAAAACACGGCTGGGTTCATAAAATTAAAACTCACTCCTCGAACCCAAACCTAATAATTTAAACCAAACCCGGCCTAAATGTCCCAGTCTATCCACTCTCTTTGCCATCCCTACCCCAAAGGATTTGTTATTAATGATTTCAAATCCTTCAATCCAAATGCAACCTGAGTTAATAACTGATAAAATGAACATTTTATAATGTTTGGCCAAAAACTCGAGTAATATTAGATATATGTTTTATGACAAGTTGTGCATGACCTAATTTCAAGATATACATGTGTCAAGGATTGACACTCAACGAAATAGATGTTGCCAGCATACAAAATCACAAGGAGGGGAAAAGATGGATGGAATGCCAAAAATGCATGTCAAATCAAAAATAAAATATGAAAACCGCAAGTATAGTTAGCTCTTAATTCAATTCATAAAATCAAGAAATATATACAGCATATCTCAACTTTCAGAATATACAACAAAAGGGTGTACGCATCCAAATATTATGCTGTCATATAGGCACAATAAATTGCAAGAATGAAAATGAAACCATCTTACAAATTATATAGAGTATCTTAGAAAGGTATTAAAAAGAAAAAAGAAAAAAACATAAACGAAGAACAAATTATATGGAGGTACACATTTGAACCGGCAAGCATTTAGCAAAAGTTTAGGAAAAGATGAAAAATTAGGTAAAAACTAAGCTGCTCGATCAGTCAAAGCACTGAAAGAAGACTACATGACGAACAATACTACTTAAATTTTCTATCTTTATAATTTGAACTTAAGAAAAAGAAGTACAAGGACCATAATTAAATGAGAAAAAAAAATCAAGAAATTTCAGGCATGGAGGACCACATTCTTAGGGCAAGAGGTGTCCAGACCTAAAATTGATCCGTAGTCATGGACTACTCCACAGTTGTGAGTTTGTCTGCTAAAACACACACAAACCCCCATGTTCAGTGTGCCTCTATGTGAATTAGAGAGATAGATCAAACTGAGGAGTAATAAATTAGTAAATTATTAAATTTTGAGATACTTCCAATAGAGAAAAGAAAAAGGAAAAACACGGCATAATAATAACCTACATGTGAATTTTCTAATAACTACATTAATCCGCCACCATCGTAAATTATGAGTCAAAATCCAAGAAGAATATTATATATATATATATACATATGTATACATTTAAATAGGTGGAAAGGACTCTGCCTTCTATTTTTCAGTAACTAAGTATTAGTGTTGATAAATGAGAATGAAAATAATAAGAAACTTTTTTTCCAGCTGAATAAACTTAAGTTGAATATGTATTATGTGGGAATTGTAATAATTATAACAATCTGGTAAACAAATAACTACCACTAAAATAGACAAAGATTACATATTGTTGAGATTCAAACTAGTAGCCTTACAGTCATGAAGACTATTTTTCACCATCAAGCTAAGCTTCAATACGAGTGTTCTTTTTTCTTATTTCTTTTCTTTTTTTTTTTGGTTTGTTGATTTCTAAATCTTTTTCCTCCTTATTGTTACCCTCCAACTCTCTGATTCTAACTATTTTCGGTTTCTTTTTTTTGGGCGTTCAGCAGTCTTTATTCTTCTTCTCTTTGTAAGTTTCAGTTTAAGATTAATTTCTAGACTATATCAAATATGAAATCATTTAGTTGCCCAACATTGTCCATCAATATATACAGTACGTTAGTCAGCACAAAAAATTTAAGAAATCTAAAACATCTTGGAATAATCATACTTTTATAACATTCATATTGATTATAGAATAAATATAAGGGATAAAAGCAGACCCCCCCCCCCAACGTTTAGGTCGTTTTGCACTTTGCCCCCCAACCGTTTTTTTTTACACTCGACCGCCCAACCTTTAATTTTTGTAGCACTTTGCCCTTTTTTTCACTTTCCGGAGAATAAAACGAGAATATTCCAGGGGCGCGAAGACACGCGTTTTCAGTGGACTTAGGGCGGGGTAAAATTGTAATTTCACACCCTAATTTGAAGGGAAAAAATCCAAAAATCAGAGGAAAAAAAAAAAGAAAAAACTCAAAAATCAATGTCATCTTCTTCATCCACCATTGAGGACCACCTTCACCACTACACAACCTTCATCCACCATTGCAGCCACCTTCAACCGGTGCACAACCCCCTTCGCCCCCTACAGCTGCTGCACAACCACTTTCACCCACCTCCTTCGCCCCCAAGTCAGCCTCTTCCCACCACCTTTGTTCCCCAAAACCGCCATCGCCTCCTTCACCCTTTACAGACGCCGCCGACCCCTTCCCCCCTACAGCCGTTGCCCACCCCCTTCACCCCCTACAGCCGCCGACCAGCACCTTGCTCCTCCCCCAAGATCGCGGCCACATCTCCAAAAAAATAGGGTTTGAAATTGGGGTATGAAATCCACCCACCCCTCTTTTGATATTTCTGATTTTTGTTTTGTTTTTTAAATTATGGTGTGAAATTAAAATTTTGGCCAACATTAAATCGCCTTTGGGCGCGTGCATACACACCCCCGGAATATTCCCATTTTATTCCCCGGAAACTGAAAAAGAGGGCAAAGTGCTAAAAAAATAAAAGGTTGGGCGGTCAAGTGTAAAAAAAAAAATGGTTGGGAGGCAAAGTGCAAAACGACCCAAACATTGGGGGGTGTATGCATTTAACCCTAAATATAAGTATAAACATTAGTATAAATACATGTAGCTACAGAGAGATCAGTGAAACATAGATATACAAGAATGGATCAGATATAGAAACATAAAACATTTTCAGATAGTCATACTATTAATAATATTATAGCTTATAGAATACATATATGTTTGCATATATATATAGATATAGATCAGTATACTAGAGCCCATGTGTTGAGATTACAGCCTTCATTTCTTTGTAAAAGTTAAAGTTCTGATGTGAAACTCTGCCATATCTAATATGGTATGCTGCAATCTTGCAAATCCTATATCATCCCAATAGCTCACCAGATCATTATTTGTATAAAATATAATAAGTACCTTCATGTTATGAACATTGAGGGCGCAGCAGCTAGCTTTTGGAAAAGAATCATATAGTGTCACAGAATCTTTTATGATCCTACAAGTGGTTCTGAAAATGTTATGCCACGATGTCTCTGTTGATGAGCTTGCCATTATGTCACACTTCTGTTAGTTCCTATGTATGTTAATCAAATTGGGCAACAAATATTTGTCATTTTGACAAATAAATACACAAATTATGTACATGGATAAAGAAACGTGCGTGTGTTCGAAGGATTTTGACAAATTGCGATCAGGACGCCCTCTCATAAACTATCAAAAAATTGTTGTTATCGAACTTTTGCTAAGGTTTATTTTGGAATGATGATACAAGAGAGTTCGTACAATAATCAAATATAGGTTTAAAATATCTAAAAAGGTAGAAATTCAAACAAAAAATGTGAAATTATACTGGATGAACCAGATATACCCTTAACGACATGAACCAGATATACCCTTAACCAGATATTATGGTCCAGATGTAATAAGAAATTGCCTAACATACCCATAGTGCCATAGCAGTAACCAAAATTCTAAATCTCACAACCTTCTCAGTAAGGCAAATAAGAATACCATCCTACCAAGCCTGTGAGAACTCAGCTTATAAAAAGCAGCAAGTTTTCTTGCCCGTTAACTCACTAGGAGTTGCTGACATGGCAGAAGAGAAAAATCGTAATGG
This sequence comes from Sesamum alatum, assembly GCA_034509735.1. Lineage (NCBI taxonomy): Eukaryota > Viridiplantae > Streptophyta > Magnoliopsida > Lamiales > Pedaliaceae > Sesamum > Sesamum alatum. The sequence goes on from JACGWO010000006.1 coordinate 35,082,027, forward strand.
AATAACAAGATCTTCTCCACTTAGCATTCCAAGTGAGGAAGATGAGAAAAACAAGCTAACTATCTCTCCTTTATCAGGCCAAAATACATGAAGCTCGGTTGTTATTAACTAATTTCTTATGCCACATACCTGTTAATCGTCCTTCTTCTCTTTACAGATGCAGCCAATCTTTCAACACGTCACGTTCAAGATATACTGCAGATGTGCAATTATCATCTCAGAAACAATGTTCTCACAGTAATCTCATTTGCATGTCTAACGGCAGTCTTAGCCACCATTTACATTATGAGTCCCCAGAAAGGTTTACCTGGTAGATTTCTCTTGTTACAAGCCTGACCCCCTCGCGCTTGTACTAGAGGGGCGTAGTCCCCAGAAAACGCATTTAAGTACCTATTCCGAAGAAGAGTTTTAACAATCCTCTTCCGTTTCCTAGTCCTATATTTGGATTAATACAACTTCCAACCATTCTTAAGTCTAGACCCTAAAAAAGAACAATTCAAGGGAGAGAAAACCGAAAGGAATTCACGGATTCATTTCAAGGAAGCTTAAATCAACTATCACTCTCCATTTCTACTTTTCTTTCTTGAATGAAATGACAGAACTTTTTAATGCCCTGGTATATCCTATACGTTCAAACCATAAATTACATGCTAATATCCACAACCTAAACACTTCCGAACAACTTGCTTTCCACCAAACAGAACCGATTCCGAAGATTTCTAATCAATCTTCACAGCTTTCGGCATACACATAAAAAACAAAACACATCACAGTTTTATGATCTTATCAGCTTGCAGCGGAGTCACCTTCCAGCAGCTGTCAAACACGGTGGCGGTTGCGGCTCTGTTGCTTCGCTCCGGAAACGGTGGCCTCTCTTAGCAGCGGCGAGCGGCGGAGCCACCAGAATCTCCGCCTGTTTGCTTTGCTCTACTCTGGGGCTTGGGCTTAACTAAACCAGTGGGAGCTTACTTTTACATTTGGACTGGACTTATTTGTATTGGGCCAGATTTGTTGAAAACATTGGGCTCCTAAATTTTTGACCGATTAAGTTTTTTAATTTGTCAAGCATCCATTAAATTTTGTAAAATTCTGGTCCTTTATCACAAGGAGGGGGAAAGTGCGCCGTCCCAATTTGTACCATGTGCCCATTTAACTATTTCATGCGCAAATCCATTATATGTTCTCGGAATTTTTTTAAAATTCCAATTGGGCCAAATATCCCGCGTTCTTTGTATAATTTTGGACATTTATGCATGTGCACAAAAAATTTTAAAAATATAAATACTTTATATTATTTACTAAAAAAATTTATTGTAGGAAAAATGGTATAAAAATAATTATAATAAAGAATAAATAATTTTGAAAGAGAATATTTGAAGGGGGAGATCAAATAGAAAAAAATAACTAAAAAGAAATAACTAGTTTAAAAAATAGTTTTTATTATTTAAAAGTGAAGAAAATGTGGAAGTTAGTGGGTGGGGAAAAAAACAGACCATATAAAAAAAGACATCAAAAATGTGCTCTCCCTTAATATATACTAGTGAGTGTGGTACACTAAAATACGTGTGCAATTCATTTAGAACTTAAATAATATAATTATTACTTTTTCAAATATATATCTTACTTAAATAAATAAAAAAAAAGTTTTGGAAAGTTATTGAGAGAAGAGTGGGGAAAGAAAGAGAGAATTGGAGGTTGAGAAAGCAAAAAAAAAAACTCTTGAAATAATTTAAAAAATAAAAAATGGCAAACTTAAAAAATTGAGATACCAAATAGGTGCTCTTCAATTATAATAAAGTATATATATATATCTTTTAATAAAAATAATTAAGATAATTACATTCGACACTCCTGACATATAATCTATTGAATTATCCGCGACTTTCTGAAAAATTATACATATAGCTCTAAAAAATATCAATATTATTATATAAATTATTCCTATTTTTTTGTTGCCTGGTTTGATTTTTGTAATTATACAAAAATTAAGGGTGATTTATAAAAATAAACTATAAATTAGGAGATGTAAATGTAATTGTCCCTAAATAATTTGTTACATCAAAAAAATAAATTGAATTAAATGTATTAATAATTCCAAATTAAATCAATGGTGGGGCAGAGTCGATGCGTTTGTAAAAGAATAATATAAATATTTAACAATATAATTTTAAAAATAAAATAAAGTTACATTAATCAATTGAAATGACATTATAACCCAAATTTAGAGATTAATTGAGCAAGACTCGATGTGTATCAAAATTATTGCATTATTAAAAATTAGTATTTTTGTAAAAACATATTAAAGAAAATAAGAATTTAATTATTTTTGTTTAATAGATTGATGCGGCTTGCGACTTGATCGGTGCCCCGTTGCGCAAGGTATTGTCCGCTTTGGCTCTGTATAAGCCTCACGGTTTTGTCCTAAAAAGGCGTCTTGCTAGGGAGATGAGGCATTGGGGCTTATAAGCCACTCAAGCTCTTCGTCTGCAATCGATGTGGGACGCTTGCTACATCATCAGCCCCCATACGAGGGGCTTGGGACGAGCACATGGCCTCATTCCCACAGACGGCGCCAAATGATGCGGCTTGCGACTTGATCGGTGCCCCGTTGCGCAAGGTATTGTCCGCTTCGGTTTTGTATGAGCTTCACGATTTTGTCCTGAAAAGACGTTTCAGGACAAAATCGTGAGGCTCATATAGAGCCAAAACGGACAATACCTAGCGCAACGGGACACCGATTAAGTCGCAAGCCGCATCATATATCAAACTTTTTATTGAACAAGAAAGTGATGCTTCTAGAAAATGAAGAAAAGGAAAGATTCAAATGGCAGTGATTAAGGATCTACTTATCATTGATCATTTTTATATAACTTAATTAATAAAATAATTGTTACACTTTGATAAGTAAATGCCCTTTTTCTTTGCGTGGTCCCTATATTTGACACGACATCGTAGTCTACTGTAGGGCCCCAAGGGGCATGGTCATGTCCTTTTTGTTCCCTATTAAAAGAGGCAATTTGACAAATTAGTACAAGAAATAATTATGCAATAGCTAGACATGGTGAAATAATTTCATTTATTATGGCTAGAGTTTAGATCATTTCTTGTCACCGGATTAATTTACGTAGTGGAATTTTTCTCGATTCTGTGTGGCTTAATCGTTCTCAAGCACTAGTCAGCCATCCTTTTTCTCTCACAAATTCCCTCATGTATGAATTTGGGTAAGTGGACATAATATTAAACCAAGCATGCAACCAACATAGGAACGTAAATGAACTTCAGCAACACAACAACATATGGCCGAAGCCAATCTTATATTTTATTACTGCATTAATCAAAATACAAGGACTCTTTGATTTGCATATAATAGACCATGTCCAACACTCACAAAATTCAACAAAGTGGCTAAAGATACTTATATACAACAACAATGCGGTTGACAACCCCAACCGCTAGGCAAGAACAAGCCTAACCGTACCAAAACTGCTACCCAAGTATTCAGGAGCGGTTGCTTAGGGGTGTTTATAAGAAAATGGGGAATAGGCTAAGGGCACAGACTCAATTAGATACTTATCTTACATCAAATAATGTTAGTTGGTTTAATGTGGGGATGGCAGATCTGTTCGTCTTGAATGAGACAGATTCGGATCTAATTTTTTGAATTTTTATTTGAAGATGAATTTTAATTTTATGAATCTGACCAAGTTTTGGGAGCAGATTTGGTTTTATACAAAATTTTCCTAGAAAAATATCCTCAAAATATTTTTATTTCTTACTTTTTTATTTAATATAAAAGTATTCATGTAATATTTTGTAGACAATAATATTATGTTTATAAAAATATTATTTTTTAGGTAAAGGTAAATTGCATTAATATAAAAGATCGGGGAGGGGAGGGGGGAGAGTACAATCGGACCAGGGCATCAGCCCTAGGTCCAAAGCAACAGCCAGCGTTCAACAACAAAGGCAACCAAGACAACGCTACAACAATAAAGCAAGAGCAAGACAATACAAAACGAAGGAACAATAAAAGGACTAAAGGGGCTAATGCGCGATCAGACCCATGAAGAGGGTCATGGAACACTGGCGGGAGGCTAATACTGAGAGGGAGTCCCAGGGCAAGGATCAACAAGGGGGCCTCAGGGTCGACGTCATCCAATCTAGCAAGCTCCTCGAAGGAGTTGTGGATTGCAATCTCTTTAACTTTGTCCGATGGAGCTGAGCGAACGTTTTTTGGAGAAGATGGAGGTTGATGGTCAGTGCAGCAAGGAGGAGAAGGAGTCGGAAGAATGGGGTGGCCGTAGCGAGGCAGCGGGTCGACAGCAGATGGTGTGGCGTGAAGAGGAAGACGAGAGTTCAAAGGACCCAACTGCCGACCAGAAGTTTTAGGAACAAAGACAACAATGGGACTGAGCCGATTTGATTGACTGAGTCAACTCAATTGTTGTCCTACTTTAACATAGTAAATTTATATTATCACACTTCGACTCCATACTTATGCAAGAATTACAAAAAATAATTAGTGTGGAGTTACTTATTATTTAATTAATTTATTAATCGAAACATTAATACGAACTAACACGAAACAAAACTTAGTAAGTTGTTGTAGTACAAAAAAGAAAAATAAAATCTTCTCTAAGATATGACGAAAGATACCCAACAATTTCTCAATGTTTTATACGTTAAACCATCCAAAGCTTTCAACATCTTTCTATATATTTTATTTTTGAAACAATTTTGTAGCAGCCTCAAATAATCGATGTTTTAATATATTACAATTATCAAAAGTTATTACAATATTTATTTTAAGATTGAAGTTGATGGCTTCACTATCACCTTTTATCAAAAAATATATTCTTGAATCTTGACATTTACATGTCCAAGTTTGAGTCAAAATTGAACACTAAACCATTCCAAAATTTTTAGCATAACAAAAACATAAGCATTAAATGAAACTTAGACCAAAGTCATCGTTGCCGTGATGTAACATTTCACCAAGTGATAAAAATTAAAAAAAAAAAAAAATGGCCCAATTTTGTTAAGGATCACTTGCAAATACAATAGAATTTCTATAAATTAATATTTCTTTTAAAATAATATTTTTTCTCTGTCTCGACTTCAGCCTAATATCTAAATTAATAATTTTGAGAAATTAATAAGATAATATTTTTTTGAAAGACCCTTATATAAATTTATGATCCCTTCAATATTATAAATTAATTTTATTAAATTACAAATATAATTAGGACAACTTAGTAAAATATGATTCTATTGTGTTTGTTTCTTCTTGAAATTTATATGTGGTTATATTCATCTCTATTGCAACAAAAATTTGTGAAGATTTATTGTCTCTATGAGCGTTTCCTTCCCCGTAATTGGTTGCAAATATTTTTTAGTGCATGTGGGATGATCTCTCTTGTACTCACATAGTGTTTTACGTATTTGATCTGTTAGGATTGATTTTTCGACACTTTTTAGATGTGAAGCCATGGTTGGTTGGTTTTGATTTGGATTGACTAATTATGAATGTTTGATGTTGTTTATAGAGTGGTTTATTTCCTTACCATACGTGAACTTGCATTAAGTTTTAACTACTACTACGTATTACAATAAATTTTGTTTCTTTAGGGGGGTGTATTATATTTAATTAGTCACATTGTACATATATAATTATCATTCAATTAGTCAATACAATATTTATGTTTTATTAAGAATCATGTAAGTTCGTCGAATCGGAAAAAATCTTTTTTAAATTAATAAATTATTAATTTATCGATTAATTAATATATTTTTAAATTAATAACATTTAATTTAGAGTGGTTTTACTATATGTTTTTTCAAAATATGATATATATTATATATGGAAAGAAAAAGGAAAATTATTGAAGAGAAACAATACACGTCGAATGAAATTGGACCGATCAATACCAAAAATGGATCTATTTTTCCCTGCCACCTTTTGGTGTCTTCAATATTTTACTTTTTGTCCCTCTTCTGAACTTTTATATTTTTTCTTTCACTCAGGTTTCTCATAATTTTTTGAATATTTTTTAGGGTTAATTACATTTAGACCCCCTCTGAAAATGCATAATTACACTTTCCCCCAAAGAAGTTTTGAAATTACATTTACACTCCCTCTAAAAATTCTTTGTTTACACCTGACCTCCATTCGTTAAAGTTTGGGGGGAAAATGTTCATTTTAACAAAAATAATTGCATAAATTTTCAATTTTACCTCTCATTTAACACTCTCGTGCAATAATTTTGTACTTATAAGGAAAAAATATAATAATATTGGCCTCACTCCATACATATACGTTACACTTATCCTCTTATAAGTACAAAAATATACATGAGAATGTTAAATGATGCGAAAAATTGAAAATTTGTGTAATTATTTTTGTTGACGTGAACATTTTTCGTCCAAAATCTAACGTATGGGGGTCAGGTGTAAATAGAGAATTTTCAGAGGGGGTGTAAGTGTAATTTCAAAACTTTTTTGGGGGAAAGTGTAATTATACATTCTCAGAGGGGGTGTAAGTGTAATTAACCCTATTTTTTATTTATTCAATTGACATATTACTTTAAAGTGATAATTAATTTTTTAAAATTTAACATTAATTAAGGTAAATTACAACTATCTTCTTTAAAGTTTGACATAATTACGAATACCCCCTTATTGTTTGAGAAATTACAAATATCCCCCTGATTTTAACGACCGTTTAACAACTAGCTCAATCTGTTAGTCTCCGTTAGATTTTCATTCATTTTTTTATAGTAAATTGACCAAAATATCATTGTTCATTATAAATTAAGAATTTATTTTTTTTAATTTTTTTATGATTAAATAAATAGTTTTTTTTTATAATTTTTCAAACTTTCCATCCAGCTCGTATGCTTTTTTAAATATTTTTTTTAAAAAGAGCAAAAATTACAGTAAGAGCAAAATAGATAATTTCAGGCCTCGATTCAAGGATTATATAATTTTATCAAATATCAAGAATATTTGTAATTATTTAAACAACAAGAAGTATTTATAATTATGTCAAATTTAATGAAAGCTCGTTGTAATTTACCTATTTAATTATTCACACATTTTAGTATGCTAGGTACACTTAATATCTAATGGGGGTCCCATACACTTTTTGTCCTCACAATTTGGAAAAGTCTGAAAATTAAAACCTAATAATTTTACATTAAATGAAAATATATGAGAAAAGCCCAATAGCTGATGTGTGTGTATATATATAGCGCATAAGAGGAGCAGAGATCTATTCTGATAAGGAGAAGCGTAGCATTTGTTTCTCTCACAGCAATCTTTCCTACACTCGTCCCTCAAAATCAAGTTTTTCGAGGTAATCGAATCTTGGGCCCTTTAAACCTTGATGATTTTTGCTCTGTTTCAGTCTGTTACATTCGTTGTTTATCTGAAAATTCATGCTTAATAACCTGTTTCTGGATTTCTCGAGGGTCATTGTTGTTTTTCTTTTCTTAATTTGCGTTGTGAAATCTTCTGGGTTTTTTTCAGTTTTGTTGATAGTTGAGGTACTGTGGTGGGAAGAAATTGCGCTTACTCTGTTTCTTGAATTGGATGAAGCTGCATTTTCTAGCAACACTATCTTTTTGTTGATGGATGAAGTTGTGGTTCTAATTTCTGTTATAATTTCGGTATCACGCATTTTCGTTTTTGATGATTTTTGGGGGATTCAGCAGCATTTTACACGTGTGTGCTCTGTTTCTTGCAAAGGTTCGATTTTGTGAACCCCGGGATTTTTCCTTGATGAATAGAGTAAGAATTTTGAATTTCTATAATTGATTATGGGTTTTGTGACTTTTTTTTAAAGGGATTCCTTGATCTGTTATGGTTGTATTTTCTGTTTCTTCATTAGCTGACTTGTTCACTCCTATGTTTTGAATTGTGTATGGAACAGGAGAGGAGAGTTTATTTCGTGACATGTACATGTATTACTTTGGCTTTCATTTTATAGTCATTTCGGTGTCGTTTCTTAGTTTTCTCTTTCGATCTTAAATTACTTGAATATTCGGCAGTCATCTATAGTTTGTATGACTTTGTGGAGTGATCAATGATTCTTGTTATGTTTATTTGGGCTTGCATAGGGTAAAAGTATGTATTACTCTCTTGAGATTGTGTTTTTATGGATTCGAGTCATCCGACTTTTACTTCTGTTGAATTAACACAGATTTTATGGTTTCTCTTTTATTTATTTCCGGCTTTGACTTATTGAATTTTGTCGTTAGGTTTCGAGATGATTATATTTCTATCTTTACGTTTTTCGATTCTGTTGGTCGAATTTTCTATTTTGTCTTGTTTGCTTTTGAGTTGTGCCTTATTTAGTGTGGTTAATTGTGACGTATGTAGTGAGAGTGGCTGCCGATTTGATGTCACAACCTCAGCTTTTTATGTCCAATCCAATTACTAGATTTGACTCTTCCTCCGTTTGGTTTTTTAGTTGGTTGTAAACTTTGCCTATGCTGACTGCAGAATGGGAAGCTCCGGCGGAACCAGCTATGGGGCATACACCTATGAGAACCTCGAGAGGGAGCCCTACTGGCCTTCAGAAAAGCTCCGGATTTCCATAACAGGAGCTGGTGGATTCATTGCTTCTCATATTGCCAGACGTCTGAAGAGCGAGGGTCATTACATCATTGCTTCCGACTGGAAGAAAAATGAGCACATGACTGAGGACATGTTCTGCCATGAATTCCATCTTGTTGATCTCAGGGTGATGGATAACTGTCTGAAAGTTACCAAAGAAGTTGATCATGTTTTCAATCTTGCTGCCGACATGGGAGGGATGGGCTTTATTCAGTCCAACCACTCCGTCATCATGTACAACAATACAATGATCAGCTTTAACATGATTGAAGCTGCAAGGATCAATGGAGTTAAGAGGTGTGCTTTCTCATTGAAGTTAGAAATTTTACTTGAGTGGGAGGATGCAGAGTTAAAAATTTAACTCAAGTAGGACAATGATGACGTCTTTCTCTTTGTCGCCTTCAATAAAAGTTAACTGTGACAGAAAAAGAACTCTTTAAACCACTTCTTTTGTTTTTTTCTAACTGAAACGTCGAAAATTTTAAATGCTGAATTGCAAAAGTAAGATCGATTTTTCTTTGGGGGAGACAGCTTCCACACAAAATCACAATTTCTCCTTTCGCGTTCATCAACTGTAGTTGCTGGTTTTATTGTTGAAACTGATGCAATAAGGCACACATTTGGAATGAAGAACTGATATGGCCTTTTATTTTGGGTCCAGGTTCTTCTACGCGTCCAGTGCATGTATCTATCCTGAATTTAAGCAGTTGGATACTAATGTGAGCTTGAAAGAATCTGATGCCTGGCCGGCCGAGGTTTTCTTCTTCTACCTGTCAAATTTACTTCATGTTGAGTTTTTCTGTCGCTGAAATGGCTTTGTTTTGGTAATATGGGGCAGCCTCAAGATGCTTATGGGCTAGAGAAGCTGGCGACGGAGGAATTATGCAAACACTACAACAAGGACTTTGGAATTGAGTGCCGAATTGGGAGGTTCCATAATATCTACGGTCCCTTTGGGACATGGAAAGGTAAACTTGGAGATGATCGGACAATTATAGTAGAAATCCTTTTGTTTTCTTTCAAAATAAGTCTTTATCTTCAATGCATCTACTATGCCATTTATCGTCAGGTGGGAGGGAGAAAGCACCAGCTGCCTTTTGCAGGAAAGCTATTACTTCTACTGATAAATTTGAAATGTGGGGAGATGGCTTACAAACACGATCTTTTACCTTTATTGATGAATGCGTTGAGGGCGTTCTAAGGTACGTTAACGTATAATAAATAGAAGCACAAAGCTGAGGTGGCTGACTAGTAGTGTGGTTGTTCAATGATTTTCACATTATCTTATTGAAACTGAGGAACAGCTTCGCATAAATGATAATAAGGTCTACCAGTCTTTAAAAACTTTACAACTATGTTGTCCTTACGCTATTCTGAATTGCTATCTGAGTTCAGATTAACTAAGTCCGACTTCCGAGAGCCTGTAAATATTGGAAGCGACGAGATGGTCAGCATGAATGAGATGGCTGAGATTGTCCTGAGCTTTGAGAACAAGAACCTTCCCATCCATCACATTCCAGGACCAGAGGGCGTACGTGGTCGAAACTCAGACAACACCCTAATTAAGGAAAAGCTTGGTTGGGCACCTACTATGAAACTCAAGGTAACATGATTTTGTCTTTCCTTTCATTTATATCAACTTCAGTTTTATATGACAACATGACTCATTGTTCATATCCTAACTTTATCCAAATCTTTACAGGACGGACTGAGAATCACATATTTCTGGATAAAAGAACAAACCGAGAAGGAGAAATCTAAGGGCGTCGACTTGTCCACCTACGGGTCATCAAAAGTCGTGGGAACACAAGCCCCAGTTCAGCTGGGTTCTCTTCGTGCTGCTGACGGCAAAGAATGAAGAAAATCGCTCGTACCCTCGTCAGCAACATTTTACATATCGTTTGCGCCATATATTGCTAGAGTGGAAAAACCCGTTTTTCGGGCTTTATATCGAAGCCACATATTCCAGTGTGTTTGTATAAGCAGAGTACTGCTGCTTCATTCTTTGCTTTTGAATCCTCCTAATTAATTTTAGCACTTATAAGGCATCCTTTGTTTGTACAATTATTTGAAGGGCCATATGTGCAGTGCAGGTCAATTTCTTGGAATGATTGTAGCAGTTAGATGTCAGGGTCTTGCTAAATTGCAGTTTCTGTTGTTTGGTAAGTAGATATTAAGGGTAAATTACATTTTGCCAATCTGAACTATGCCCGTTTTTACACTTTGTCATATCACATTATCCTTAAATATTATATTTGTATTGCATGTGATGTTTTTTCGGCAAAAAAGTCGATTGGAAAATGATATGATAAAAAAATAATAATAATAATATAAAAACGAGCATAGTTTGAATGGCAGATAGTAAGTTATCCGGATATTAATGTGCAGTGTGTGGAAAGAGTTAACCCCACTTTTGCTTTTGAGGTGGTCCAAACTCTGTTGAGCCATTCAACTTAGATAAGGGCATTGAAGGAGGCCTAATTAGGTCTATCTTCCTGGTGCATGCATGTGCTCTAGAATATACCTATATGCTCCTCATTCCCCAACCCTCATATTTCTTTTTTCCTTTTTTTATTTATTTTAAATGGATGAGGTTTTGGAACACAGATAACCTTTATACATCATCCCATTCTATGCACCGAGTGTATGAAATATCTTGTTTAAAAAAGTGGGATATGCGTTAAACCATCGAGAGGAATCAATTGGGTATAGTATGTACTAGATTGGACCCGACGGTGCTGATCATGCCATGTCATTGCAATACGGGTCTTATTATTAACATTTTATGATTCACACACGATATATCTATACTAATATTAAGAAAAAAAGGTACTTTCCACTCATAAACGACGGTTTGTGAAATTATTGTACCATTTTTTTTTTGTGTGTGTGAATAATTTTCTTAAGTTAATTTTCTTTTATTTTTTTCTTTTAAAATGTGATGTGTATTATTTTTAGACGATGTGATACGACAACTAATATATATATATATGTATAGGTGTTTTCAATTTTCATATCACTATTGTGGATGGAAAGTTGTTAGGGTTAGTGGCACATATTGGATTATGAATGGTTATTGAAACTTTGTAAGGGAAGAAAATATCATAGTTTGGGCCACAAAAACAGACATCATGGGCCTCATTTTGATGTGCAGCCCACATGCCTGCTGGATATCCTGCTACCCCTTGTAATAAACTAAATTAAAAATGGTGTTTTTTTTTTTTTTCTTGATTGATACTAATCTTGGACTTAAATAATTGATTTCATGATTCCTCATAATGCAAAATATATTTATAAATTTTTAATTTATTTAGTTTTTTATTTGTTATAGGTGTGTAAGAGGGAGAAGGAGCAGCCCATGTGATCGTATCAAAATACTTTAATTAGAAGAAATAATTATAAGGTAAATTACAACTACCTCTTTTTAGATTTGACATAATTATAAATATTTTTCGTTGTTTGAGAAATTACAAATATCTCCTTGAGATTTGTGACAGTCTAACAAATAACCCATTTCCATCCATTTTTATGGGTGAACGGACCAAAATACCCTTATGCTCTGAATTATTTTTACTTAATCCTTAAATTTTTTTGGAACTACAAATCGCAGGGAGAGGTTTCTTAAGTTTTTTACACAGAGGAGCAATAATGCAATTTGCCTCGCCTGATTTTTCTACAATTTTAATAAAAAATTTAAGAGCAAAATGCTCAATTTCGGGCCTTTGATTAAAAATTACAAACCTCTAAGGGGTATCTATAATTTTTCAAACAACGAAAGAATATTTGTAATTATGCCAAATCTCAAGCGAGGTGAATTTAATTTACCCAATAATTATATACCATGGTATCGCCTCTGATAAAATTATTCATGAAAGAATTCAGAAGTAGAGAATTTTGCTTTATTAAAGTGAAAAAGAAAAAAAAAGTTTGATGAACAGAACGATGACCTACTATTAAACAATAACAAAATATTGATTTGCTTTAATAGTAGTTATTGGTTTACAGTCATATTAGTTAATTACAAATTAATTATACATATTTGATATTAATAATTAACGTATATTGATAATTGAAATTCATAATATATTTGTAACAAGTTGGTTAAAAAATAATAAAAATATCGATTGTGGTCTAGTAGGTCTAGGATTCATATCCAATTGTGGTCAATTATAACTTTTTTTTTTTATTGGAAGCGATAAATTTTTATTAATTAAAGTAAAGAGACTACAAGCAATCCTGACGAATATCAACATCGAACAAAGACAATTACAACAATCAAATCACCAATATCACATAAATAACACAGAACTATTACAGTTACAAACAACACATATTATATAGTAATAACAACACCATCCCACGTAGGGGGTTCGAAACCATGACCTCTAGGATCATGGGGCCCCAGCTTCGTCAACTGAGTTAGGCTTCATCGGCTGTCAATTATAACTTACTTATGGTAATTATTCTTTTTTAGTTTTTTTTTTTTGGTAAGTTGCATAATTACATCAATGTTTCGATAAACTGAACAATACGTCCGATTCAATCAATAAATTAATATAATAAGAATAATAAAAATAAATTCACATAAAATAAAACAAATACCCACAAGTCTGATTGTATTACTAATAAGGTTGAAATTTAAATATAATGATTGATGTACATTGAACCAATTTTCTAAACTATATATATATATATATATTTTAATTATTGTCATTACGTTTAAGCATATGAGGTTAGCTAACTACAACTATTTTATTGCTAACATATCAAAAGTACAATCTGTATATTCTGCAAGCTTGAAAAGAGATAATTAACAATTCTATTATTGTACTAGCATCTTAATTAATTATTGTATAACTATAATTATGATCAACTTTAGCTCATGCAAATATCTATAAACCACATCTTGGCTTATTTAATTCCACCCCATTTTCATAAACCCACAAATGCATAATTGCTAATGATCGACATCGAAAATTTTATTTATGGTCTACTTCAGTCGAATTTAATTAATCACGCGATAAGTGTATTATATTTATTGTATGATGTACAATTTATAAAGAATAACCAATCACATAATAACCACCATGACATTGATAATATGATCGATCCCTCCCATGTTGCCAATTTTAGGTAAGAATCTTTTACAAGCATATAATAATATTGGTGTGTCTATATATCTAATTTTCTGTAATCTTTTGGGATAATTACATTTATACCCTCTAACTTATGGTTTATTTACACAAATCATCTATGATTTTTGAAAAATTACACATACACTCATCAGAAACATCAACGTTTTACAGATACACTCACCCAAAACGTCAACAACATTACGCAAGCTATCCCTGTTTTTTGGTTGTCATGGGTGATTTTTGTAATTACGCAAAAGACAATGATGATTTGTGTATATAAATCATAGATTAGGGGTGTAAATATAATTATCACTAATCTTTTATGTCAAAATTCATGAAATAATAATTCTTAATATATATAGCTTTGGTTGCTTAAGAGTTGTTGAAAAACAATTGACAAAAAGATACCTTGCTTTAACTACTTTTCTCAACAACCTCAAATAAAGTACATAAAATACATTGTTCTAATCTCAATTGGTTTTATTTATTTAATAATGGATGATGACTAATTTATGTTTCATGTCCAAACCTAACACTTTATTGTCTTTGTTGTCATACATATGATAATTGCAAGTTAGTCCTTCTCCCCATGGATTATGGATTAATTTATTAATACACCTATTGATTATTTCCTTAATTGATGTACTTACCTAGAGATGCTTGCTTGATGTTGATATTATACTTGAGATATAATATTAGAGTAGCTTAATCAATCAACTTATGCTATTTTCTAACTTAACCTTTGCAATTAATTAATCCGCTAATCATTTAATCATTGATCGCGATTATGACTTATTTTAAGTTCCCACTTGTAGATTGCTTGAGCATGAGTTTAGGGGGAGGGAAGTAGACTTGTGATGCCCTTTTCTTGTTATGTAATCATAAGATTGCGTTAAATTTTTAGATTAAGTGATCGTTTAATATGATATCAAAATCAGATCAAAAAAGAGGTCATGAATTCGAATCTTATCAGGTTTGCACGTGAGGAGGGCGTATTATGATATTAATATTAAAAAAATATGTAATAGATTGTATTTAGTAATATGGCAAATTAAAATGTTTAATTACCCTAAGTTATAGTCAACTAATTGCTTCTTTTTTTAAGTTTTGGTGGGTGAGATTTAGGGCAAGAACCTACTTGTCAATTGACACAACATATTTTGGTTCTTCATCACTTCATATATAAAATGATCTTGATTCTTGATTATTAAATTTTGTGAAGACAAACATTATTTATGTTTTTTGTATTATATGAATGATGAAACATAAACGTGATCAATAATATTTGTATAAATTTGAATCGTTCATCATTTTTGCATATATCACGGTCGATTTATTCCCCTTCTAACTTATATCTCAACCATATTTATTGTTATGTTCTAACTTATTATGATCTGATGGCATCGAACCAACTTAAAAAGAACAACATAGAGAATTATGAGTGGCAAAAACTTTGAAAAACATAAAAAACAAAGGGTATTTTTCGGGAAAGTTCTTATACAAATTGAATTAATAAGTACCAAACAACATATATCATACTACATCATCTGTAACATCTACACTGCAGGGGTGCAATATATTCTTTAACATTTGATGTTCGCTTTTTTTTCATCGAAGAATATAATAATTTGCATATAGCACAATAATCAACCAAAAAACAAAGCGATGAGTTTTCATTAAAAGATTCTAATCTTCATACATATATAATTGATCCAATCAATCTTCCATCACCCAAGAATTATGAGTACAAACTTATGAGGAAGAATATAGAATTGAAAAATTTTGATCGTTAGATTAAACGATAATTACATCTACACCTCTTGATATATAATTTATTTGTATAAATTACCTCTAGCTACATTTTGTCAGAAACTTCAACATCATTTGCACAAATCATACTACTTCTTGAAAAATCACACACACACCCCCTAAAACGTTAACATCATTACACAACCTACCCATGTTTTTTTTTGTTTTTTTTATCGTTATGAGTGGTTTATTACGCAAAAAACCAAGATAACTTGTGTAAAATTAAAGGTACTTGATCCAATAAAAAGTGAAGAAAATGTGGAGAAATGGTCCCCAAATTCCCAAATTGATGAACATATGCAAAAATGTGATGAGTAAATTCACTTGTTGTTCTGCACATGGAATGGGACTCAGTTTGTAGATTATTTAGTACTTATTCTGTAGATTTCATGAATGAGGCCAGGGAATAATTACTGCTCTGGGATTCCTATTCTTCATTTTTCAGTGCATCAGATTTCCATACAGGTGAATTTACTCTCACTAGTACCCGAATTCAGTGTCCGTTGTTGTGCTAAAAGTTACGATACGAGAATAATTACTGTCGTGCAGGCCAACTACCGCCTTTTGATTAACAATGTACTGCGTCTTTTTTACGATTGAGATTAATTCGAAAAGCCAAGTTTCCATGTCTTTTTAACTGAAAATATTTTTACTAGTTACTGTGGGAGGAGTTACCGTTAGACAGGTTAATTTTTCTTGACAATGAATCGCACCATTTGTGTATGATGGGAGTTGTTTGGATTGTAGATTCTTTCCGTCATCATTTGCTAATGAGGGTTTGGAAGACGGAAATAGAAATTGCATTACTTGGAGGTTTGGCTAAGGGAGTGTTTGTGAAAACTATGCGTATGAAAAAATGATAATTTTAGGGGAAAATTAAAATTTGAAACATAAAAGTGCGAAGAGTATTTACAATAGCTAGTGAGCTAAAAACTACTTCATTATATTATGGAATAATTACATTTAAACCTCATGATTATGGTTTATTTACACAAATCATTTATATCTTTTATGTAATACATAAACCACTCGTAACAGTCAAAAGGTATGGGTGGTTTGTGTAATGATGTCGACGTTTTTGGGAGGTATGTGTAATTTGTCAAAAAGTATGGATGATTTGTGTAAATAATGTTGACGTTTTCTGGTGAATATATGTGTAATTTTTTAAAAAATAGAATTGATTTATGTAAATATACCATAGATCAAGAAATATAGATGTAATTATCTCTATTATTGTTTAAAAACACTCCTTAGTCTTATTTTACACAATTATATTTAAATAAATCAAACAATTCCCAAACATAAGAGTGCCCAAATTTAGGTCTTTGGTCAACATTTATAGTTCTCTAATTTGTCCTAAGATTTATAGTTAAATTCAACAAGCTCCCCTACAAAAATAATAAAAGGACAGAAAACCCCCTTTCGAGAAAAAATGACAGTCCGACATCCTGAATTTTTAAAAGACAGGGCAACACGACTCCTTGAGGCGGGAGATAGTGAGTTTCTTTTTCAAAAGTTCAAGGGTCGCGTTGGCCATTTCTTTTTTTTTTTTTTTTCGTTAGGAGATTTTTGCAGTTATTAGTATTTTTACGGGGAGTAAAATATAATTAATTCAAAATTTTGTTGCCAATTTGAATTTACTGTCTGTTCGTGGATTTTCACCTGATTGGGCCTCCAATTTATTTCTTACTAATGGGCCTTCATTAATAGTCTGCAACCATCTTCCAGTAAATTGTCTATCCGACGGTGTAATGGACCACTTTTGAATTATGTATATTTTTCTTATACTTGTTATTTAATCCTTAAAATTTTATTACTTTTAATTCATCCAAGTTTCTATTCTTATTTATCTCAAATTATTTTTCATAAATTAGAACAAATTTTCATTTAAATATTTTATTTTTCCCTTTTAGTTAAATTTAATAAGAAAAAAGGACAAAAATTCTTTTTACAATATATTAATCACTACATATGAAAAAAAAAAAAAATTCAATTAGGCAGGCATTGAAAGTTCATTATTGATATTAAATTTTACTTTATATATATATTATATTAAAGCGCAACATTGGGAATAAAAAGGGCCAAATTGAGTTTTTATAATTATTTTAAAAATATATAAAACAGTCATAGTTTTGTGGAATTTAGGGAATATCTCTATTTTTTTAAAAAAAAAATCAATTACAATCATCAATATCTAATAACTACCAAAACAATTATATACTAATAATCAATATCAAATAATTTTATTAACTACTATTAAAGTAGAATAATATTTCACACTAAATAGGGTTCGAACTAATATGGATTTCAACTTCGACAATTGAGCTAGATCTTATTGATGAACATCTCTTTCTTTTAAGTAGTATTAAATTATTTCTTAATTAAAAATATGTAAATAGTCCAATTTACATTTTCTTGTACAAATTAAAATTGCGTTGCACAAATAAATAATAAATTCAAATTGGGCGACATGATTTGAATCAAAGGCCACAAAAGCAACACAAGAAGAAAGAAGAGATGAAAACTTGAATTTTGATGAGGAACATTGGACCCCACACCCCACCCCCCCCCCCCCTGTCATCCAACGGCTGATACTCGAGACCACATCGTAACGGATAAATACAAAAGGTATGTGAGCAAACACGTTACTTGTAATCTATACTATGATTGATTGGATAAAGATGCACCTGGAAAATTTTTATATATAAATAGTTTTTATCAGATGCTTTTCGTTCAAACTTTATGCTGTGCTCCCTCCTCATGCTACATTCCTTGCTATTTATGTTCTATTCAATTAATCATAATTTCCAATTTTGAATAATAAAATAAAGGAAAAATTACACTCACCTCCCTTTAAATTTCGTATAATTACACATAAATCTCCTGTGATTTAAAAAATTACATCTAGTACCTTTGACTTTTGTTTCTGTCTAACAAGTAGGTCATCCGTTAGTCAAAATTAATCAAATTTATTTATATTAGGAAAAAAATTGAATTAATTGTGATATTTGTCATCGATTGACTTATTACTTACTTATTGTAGGTCAAACAAATCTTTTTATGGCCAAACTACTCTTATATATCGTCACACGTTAATGCATGAGAGGAGGTATATCTTCACCGTTATAAGGATCATTTAGTCATAAAAGATTTGTTTGGCCTACATTAAGTCATTAATAAGTCAATCGAGGAAAAATATTGATTTTTATTCAGTTTTTTGTTAATATCAATAAATTCAATGAATTTTAACTAACAGGGGGACCTATTTGTTAGATAGAAACAAACCTCAGGAATACTAGATGTAATTTTTCAAATTACAGGAGGTTTACATGAAATTACACTAAATTTCAGGGAAGAAGAGTGTAATTATCCCTAAAATAAAATAATATATATAGATACACCTTATATGTGGACCCAAAAAAACATTTTTTTCGAGTAAATAAAACTTAAGCGATAAAAATCAGCATAACAATTCTCACTGACTATAGAAATTGCTTTCTATTGCAAAATAATCTATTTTCATTCAGTATGAAAACAACAAAAGGAAAAAAAAAATAGAATAACACCTGCATAATTCTTTTTTAATATGATCACAAGATAAAATAAAAACTACGAACCAATACAGAGAATAACTTTTCATCTTAAAACTCCTCCACAAGGCAAAGTTATAATCCAAAATTTTGATATTCCAACATTCTGAATATTTTTTATTTTAAATTTTATTATATTTTTTTTATTTAAAATATATACGCCACATGTAAAGAAATTAGGTCCTTTATTTTGGCAAATAGATAAGTTAAATTAAATCCATCTATATAATTTCTTGATGCACATTCCCATGGTTGTTACCGTGAGGGTGTGAGCATGGTATCACACACCCACCTCTTTTAATAAGGTATAATAACAAGTGTAACCCCCCCCCCCCCCACACCCCACCCCCACCCACCCCACCCCACCCCACTCCCCCACCCCCACCCCCACCCCTGTGGTGGGTTTCTTGTGGGCTTGGCAAAGCCTCCTGTTAAAATCAAATTTACACTTCACAAGCAATCTAGAGAGAGAAAGAATGAGAGAGAGAGAGTAGGTGGAGGGTTGCTTTCTGAAAGGTATTATTATTGTCAAACTTTGGGAAATTGCTTTTATTATTTGCTTTAGTACAGGAGAGGAGGGGGCCCCACCCCACCCCCACCCCCACCCCACCCCCACCCCCCACTAAATTTTAAAGATTAAAAAAACTTAGGGAGAAGGGACCCCACACCCTTGTGAACTGGGCCCACACCCACCCCCAACTTTGTCTATATGACAACATAATGGATTACATTAGCCCCACTACAATCATTGTGCACATATATTATTAAATTCCTTCAAATATAATGCACTTCTATTTTTTTTTTATTTTTTTTAAATGTTCAGATAAAGAAGATGTTCCCATTCATGATTAATAATTATTGATTATGATAATCTTTTTTAATCATTTGAAAAATTATGTCAATTTGAATTCATTATCACTATTCCAATTACAAAAGTTCAATTGTCATTACTTAATCTTGTCTATAGACTATTTAACTTGATCATTATAACTATGTCAATACATTCATATCTCTATTGACTGACACAATAAGGGACAATCGAAATCGATACGCAGTGTATTTGAAATAGAAAAATTTGCTTAAGTCAAATTCAAATACGGAAGACCGAAATATTATTAGGCCAGCCTTCTTCAATACATGACCATCAAATCAATAAATAGTAAAAATAATATCTGAAAGATCTCGATTATAGTCTCCCGATACCTAAGATATTGAGGTCATACATGAAATATAGTGAAGGTCGTAAGAAAATAGCAGGTAACCAAAGTTGTAGTTGTAGCATCGAGGGCTGATATTTATATATTTTTCGAGTTGTACGATTTCAAGTAAACTACAGATCTAAAAATAATTTAATAGTGATTATGAGTTCATACATATCTGACTCTAAATTGGGTCACGGTCGAATCAGAACAATCCCAAAAAAAAAAAAAAAAAAAGCACAAATCTTGATCTATTTTATAATTCAGAAAAGGCATGGGAACGATTTATATACATATTTACAAACTTGAGATAGTCCCACAGTAATATTCCTACATAATTTTACGAGCTCTAATTTTTAGTAACATTTCAAGTTCACAATTAATTATTTAACAATTAATCCACTGTAAAAAAAAATAATATTATAATATTTTATCATATGCTAGTTTGATACTGTGATCCAATATGGCAGCAGATGAGGGCTCTGGCATTAGCCAATTGTTGGCCTGGATAAGTTATATTTCAGAAACTTTACTTGACCAACATGCTCTATTCTAATTTGGTGTCAGATTATTCTTTATTTTATTTTATTTTTCCTTTTTTGGGATAATGAAAAGTAAAGGTGTGGAGACAGCAAGTTCCACCAGGCTGGTTTGAGTAGCGCCCTGATTGGATCATGTTTAATTTGATGGATTAATAAGGTGAAATATCCATGGAATATGCTTGGGAGGAATAATGTATCCAAACAGAGTAGATTAAATTTGGGGACAAAGAGATGTAGTATGGGATTAAAATAGTGATTATTAGTCAAATAAGCAGCTTTATTATGACTAAAGAAAGGGAAATTTTAGTTCCAACATGATTCGATTTACCTAATCGAATTACGTAATATATCGAATTATATTTATTATGTGATCGATATATTATATAAAAGTGAGTGGGCAAATAATATTATAAACCCAAACAAAAATTATTATATGTTTAACGATATAATCTATCTATATTATTATATTAAGAGAGAGCATCTTTTTTGTGTCTCTTTCAAATTTGGTCTGTCAATTTATTGTTTAATTATTAATTTATTTAATTTATTATTATTATTTTTCTCTTTTATCAACTTCTTATTTTTCTCTCACTTCTCAACTTCCACATCTTTTTTTCTTCTCTCATTTTCTTTCATTAATTTTTTTATATATTTTTAATATTTTAGAATCTAATTAATTTATTTTTTTAAAAAATAAATATTTTATAAAAATTTAAATTAATTTTGCAAACACATTTGAGTGTGCCACATTTACTAGTATACTTAAAGGATGTTTGGATGAGCTTATAAAATATTATAAAGTATTTGATAAATATCTAAGAAAATGGGGCTCATAAGATTCAAAAAAATAGATTTTAAGGACTTACAAGCTCTTTTTTTTTTAAAAAAAAAAATAAAAATAAATGAGGAGTTCTCAACTTAGTTTCTAAGAAATCTTAATGGGTTAGTTAAATTTTTTTATGTAAATTAATTATAAATCTATCATTATCACGTATTGCAAATTTTGGGATTTTATTATACCCATACACTTTAATAATTTATATATAACATAAAAATAAAATATTTTATAAGTTTTTATAAATAAATTTGAACAAGACGCCAACACTTTATGTGAAAGAAAATGTTTAGGATTAAATACACTTTGCTCCCTGAATTATCATTGATGTAACATTTATCCCCTTAAATAATTTGGTGATCATAAAATGTGAAAAATACTAAATTATATTGAGAATTATATAATTATTCAAGGTATGAGGGACATTTTTATCCAACCAAGTAAGTGTTATATTTGATACTTTAAAAGCGTAATTGTTACATCAAGAATAATTTAGGGGGGCAGAGTGTATTTAACCCAAATATTTATAAATAGAGTGGATGAAATAAATCATAACTTTCTTTATGTGGGGCCTTAGTTTTAGGCTATTTCATTGTATAACCATAGGGTAAAATTGTAATTTGCATTGATCAATATGGCCCATAAACTTTGGTTTATTGTCAAATTAGCTGATGTATTCTCAAGGGTTATTTTTAATCAATATTAAAAATTTGATGCACTAAAAATATAATAATTTATTTTAAAATAAAAATATATGATTTTATATAATAATTAGTTCTACTATCAAAATGGCAATGAGGATGAAGTGGTGGTTTATAGAGATAAGAGCTATTTTTGCTACTATATAATCCCATATAATTTCTAATTTCATGTGATTTAAATTTATAAAGTAATGAGATGTATATTTTTTTCCGATCATGTTATACATACCTCTTAAAAAAAGCTTAAGGTCGAAAAAAGTCAACAATCACTATTCTTAAAAGGTGAACAGATCCAAACACAAACCCTGCTCCAGCAGGTGGCAATTTTTCAAGTATCTAAAAATACTAAATCGATATTAAGTCATATTAAATGTAATATATACATTATACTAAAATAATATAATACTATATTACTTTGTATTTTAGATTAAAAATAACAATACGCGGATAATTCAGTATATAATTATTGATTAAAAATTCACCCCCTAACATTTTCAAGATTCCACCAATAAATTTCAAATATAATTTTTTCCAAAAAAGAAAAAAAATGCTGTCCTAAACAATTAAAATTTTCAAAAATACTTATTTGTCAGAGGCTTCAATGATTAAATACCTGCTCTCTTTAAATCTTACCCAAAAAAGAAAAGAAAAAGAAAAGCTGATAGATTCATAGTACACACTGCTTTTTTTAACCTTGGGGTAATTTTCTAAACTTTTACTTATGACAGTTTCAGAAGTCAGAACTCCCAAATCTGCGAACTTTATAAACAAATTTTATTAATCAATTACTAATATAAAAAAGAAATAATTATATTTATACCCCTAATCTATAGTATATTTACATAAATTACTCATATTTTTTGTATAATTACATAAATCATCTTTGATAGACAAAAATAGGGATAGTTTGTGTAATAATGTTGATACTTTTGAGGGGTGTAAGTATAATTTTTTAAAATACAGAGGTAGTTTGTGTAAATGATGCTTACATTTCTAGTGAGTGTATGCGTAATTATTCAAAAGACATGGGTAATTTATGTAAATAGATAATAGGTTAGAAGGGTGTAAGTATAATTATCTCTATAAAAAATAAAGGTACTCTACAATCATAAATGACGATTAATAACATCATCATATAATTTTTAAATATGATAATTATATTCCAAATTAGAAAATTTTAAAAATTGATTATAAGTAATTTTTTTTTCTTTATAAAAGTGAGTTTACGTCACTATACTAATTGTTTTATGTCAATAATACTTTAAATTGATTTTTTAAAATTTTGTTAAATATGATTTGTTGGTATATTTATTTTATTTTTATTTATAATATATTTTAAAATATAAAATATTTATTATATGCACGTAAAAATAATGTGTACGATTAATTTAAGAAAAAAAAAAACAGGTATTCGTCAGGTGATTAAATTCTTATCCTATTAGAGCAAGCCAACAAACAGTCAATAGTGTACAAACCCAAGAAAGTCAATATTCTTTGCTTGGGACCTCAAAATTTTTATCTTTTTTTACCACCCCCAATGCACATCCACCACGTGTGAAAGCTTCTTTTTAAACCCTCTTTTTTATTTCTTATTTTGTTTTTTTCATAATTATCTGTAAAATTTTCACTGCCCCACTCCCTCTTGTCTGGTCAAAGTAAAAAGCCCACACCCCACAAAGTAAAATGCAAAGAAAAAATTGGAGTTCACGAGCTTTCATACCAGTTATCTAGATTGTGTTTGGACCATCTAGGTGCTAGTTTAAATAAACCATGAGATTGAATTAATTTAAAATCATAAATTTATTTACTGCAGTAAATTCATGATTTGATTATAAGAAACGATTCTAATTTATGAACGACGAGCTCTTCTCGACGAATCGTTCTCCTCGATGAGGAGGAATGCGTTTTGAGCCCGTGTAGCAGTCCTGACCCCAACATCAAAACCGCTGTTAGTCTGCCAAGAACCAAGGTCCCGACATGCTGAAAGAACGTATGTTTAGTTACAGCTAAACAAATCATATGAGTTCACTATTTATGTAGCAGTTATGATTCAAATCGAACGTTTCAGAATAATATAAAAGAATACATCGCATTTTATTTTTCGAATTATGCTCGTCTTTACATTTTGTCGCTCCTCTAAAATTGTGTTTGGACGAAGAAAAGGAATATCAGAGAGATGAAATCCTCTTTTTTCTTGGTAAAGGGTGGGGGTGAGAGGTTCGATCACTATTGCTTTTCAGTCAATCTCAGGGTAAATTTTTACTTTTTTTTACGGTAGAAAATGTACGTGGTTAAAATGTTGGTTATTGATAGTTTAACCACGTAGAGTGAAATTCACTTGACACTTGTCCAAAGGTCTCGAACCTTCCCCCCCAATGAAAACAGAGTAATATTATGACTATTCCCTTTCGTCATAAAACTCCAATTTCTAATTTTTCTTGGCTACAATTAAAGCTCATTAATGTAACATGGGCTATTGGATTAACGTTTAATACGATTAAATCCTAATCTCTAGTTTTTGGTTAGAGTGAAGAGATTAATTACTTGATTCTTCAATTTTCAAGATATCAATTTTATAATTTTTTAATACATAAATCTCACAAAAAAACCTAAGTTAAAACATTAAGCTATCATCCCCAATGTAATCTCAAAACTTGTAACATAAGTGTAAATAGATTATAGATCAAGGGGTATAAACGTAATTATCCTTTACATTAATTCAATCAATAGTTCAATATATTAAGAACAGTAAATAACAAATTACACTCGATTCAATCAATACATCAATATGGTTGTAAACAAACTACAATAACTCAGATAAAATACGATAAATATTCAGACATCTGATATGATTCAAATTCATAACCTCAAACTTATTTATAAGAGATTAGCAATGGCTTAAGGTAGTATTAGGAGGATGGTTAAGGAGTCGTTTGGGAGAGGGAACTCATACCAAAAACGCCATACAACTTTCCCAACTCCTAAGAAACTAACAAAAAACGAGAGAAAGATAAAAGAAAAAAAAAAGGAAAAGTGAGAATGGGAGACACCCAGAAAAAGAGAATATCACGTTATTCAAATGAGCCACCCACCTCAACTATCTGCCTTCACGGCGCCCGAGATGGCACGAGCTTCTTCGCTTTGCCTTCGTCATCTCCCATTTCTCATCCCTCACTCTCACTCCCCCACGCCCTGCCTCCATTTTTCTATAAACACTTTTCCCTATGGATTTTAATCCTCCCAAGAACCATATCCCTTCTGTTTCCTCACTAGGAAACAATACCATATGACTGCATCTCTATCTTATTTCATCTCCCATTTCTCCATACTTCATAATTTTTATAAGCAAACAATAGATCAAACCTAAGGGTTGTGGTGATAGTCCAAATGAAATAAATTATGTAAAATAATACTGAAAAAAAAAAGATATAGAATTGGTAAATTAATTTTCTTATTTCTTTTTTTTATTGTTACAAAATGAGGATCTAGAGACCCCTTTTTTTTTTTTTTGGCTTTTTACAAGACCCTTCTGCATAAAAAAGAAGGGGTAATAAAGGAAAAAAGAAAAAGAAAAGAAAAGAGAAAGAAAAACAAAATCCCTCCGATCATCATTTCTCTATTTCTTCTCTTGGACTTAGATATATACGGGATCTATATATTTCATTTATGTAATTAAGTGAAAATGTTTTAAGAAAAAGAAGTTAGAAACTTCTGGGGGAAAAATAAAAAGAAAAAAGAAAACAAAAATTTCTTTTTCCTTAGAGTTTTTCTTTGAGGAGAGAAGCTAATCCGGTGACCACCACTTTATTCCCCCTTTCCAGACTCTTCGGCCTCACGGCCGGCAGCTGCCACGTCATCGACGGAGGGACCTCCTCCTTCGCCGGAGATTTGGGTTCCTCAGAGTTGGATTCCTCCGGCTTCTCACCGAATATCAAATCCAATTCTCCAACTTCACATTCCAAGACTTGATTCTCGGGTTTGGGTTCGGGTTCGGGTTCGGGCTTGGGTTCCTCAACAGCGTCGTCCTGGGGAGGACTTGTTGGTTTCAGCTGCGTGATGCGGGTGTGAGGACTGAGCCATTTGGATTTCATGTATTCTGATTTACGCCAAGGTGCGATGTGCATGCCTTTCTTTTTGAGGCTCTGCCGAGCGGCTTCCGATGCAATGGAAACGATCTGAAGAAGCCGATCAGATTTTCCGACGAAAATATACGGCAAAGACTGCAAAATTGCCTTGTAACTGCTCGTGGATCGGGCGATTTCGAACTCCGATCGGAAATCCACGTCGATTAAAACCCTTTCGCCTTCTATTATCACATCAATGTATTCGTACTCGCCTGCAGATTGAGAGAAAGACCATGAATTTTCAGATGACGAATTAAAATTTCAAAGTACGGAATTTAGCTTGGGAATTGGGATCAATTTCAGATTCTGATGAATTCATCAGTATGAATTTCACCAATTAATTGCTCATATGAAGAAACTAAGGGATGCTCTCGACTTCATTTTGATCAAAAGATGGGACTTTATTGAAATCAAACCATCAACATTCACTTTAGCTTATTAAGAGGTTTAATAATATCCGAACTCGTGAATGAGCAAAAATACCAAATTTGGAATTCATGAAACTGTAATTTCACAAAAGCGAACCGAAATAACAACATATTTGCACAGAATAAGAAGCAAGTAGAGTTGAGAGTTACCAGCTGGAATGGAGGAAGACTTTTCCCATTTGGATTTACAAACAGAGGCGTTATAACCAAGAGCTATCAGACCATCGGTGACGATTTTCCTCAAATCGTCTTTTCCTTTGCAAGTTTTGTTGTTCTTTTCGACGATTTTTGATGTGTCTGCCAATAGATTTCTCTCCGCAACACTCGCGCACGGTATCAAACTCTACATTCCAAAGGCCAAAATCAGAAGATTAACCAAAAAACATTTTAACCAAAAAAGAAAAACACAAACAGAAAAAGCAAAAGTGAAAATTCCTTACCTTGAGAGTATCGGAGGGGTCGCTAAAAGAAGAATTAGCCGATACTGAGTCCGAGAAGAAATCGAGCTCGTCGTCGGAGCTGTCGTTGCTGTTCCCGTTAAAGCAATTGCAGCGGTTCCGACCGCATTTCGCCGCCGCGGCGGTGGATTGTTTCTCATTGTTGTCTTCAATGAAATTCTGAACCATTTTATCTAAACAAACCGAGCTCGGCTCAAACTCAGCCACCGCCGCCGTGGCACCACCATCCTTTTCTCCTCCGGCGACCGGCTTATCAGCCGATGAAATTTTTAGAACACCGGTGAACGGACGGTCAAAAAGCCGCTTCAGCCGAGATTTCACCGGCGGCTTAACAACGTCGCTTCGGATCGAATCGATCGGCTGAATTCTCATCGGGAAAGGCATCTTTCCTACAGAAAGACTCTTGTGGAAGACCTGATTACTCACTCTGTTCTTCTGCCAGTTGAATTGAATTCTCAGAGCTCTTAGAAAACCACTATACTCGAAAAAATTACAAAATATCCTTCCAAAACTTTCAATTCCAGTAAACAAAAAAGTCACCAAAAATTACAATTTCAAATTCTCCCACGCATTAATTCAACCTCACACCATCCAATCACCAACATTTCCCCACAAACACCAAAAGATCAGAACAAAATTTCACACTAAATTCACTCACATAGAAGCTGGAAAAGACAAAATTCGCTCTTTCTATCTCCACCAAAAATGAAAAAAATAAAAAACCCGGATACTCTTAGCTGTTGGTTATTGTTTTTCGTGAAAAAAGTGACGGTGATGAAAGGAGGCAGGAGCATTGTATTTACAAGAAAAGGAGGCGAAGTTTTCAGATGCCGGAATATTCATTTCCCGGCGAAGCTCCATCGCCGGCGGTGAGATATTAGTAATGGAAAACTGTTTTGGCGTGTGAAACTGAAGTCTCTATTTTTTCATTTGATGACTATTTTACCCCTTCTTTTCTCGAGAGTTTTTTTGGATTTATGCGAGGTACAATGACTGAGAGAGGGGTTTATATAGGAACCCACCCTTTGCTGACTAGGACAGTCTGCCACGTGGAGTCTCGCGTGGCATGGATTACCCTGAAATCCGGGCTATAATCACCTGCAAACGCTTGTTGTATTCTCATAGTCCTTCCTACCTGCTCTGATCTCAACACGTGTCCTTTATAAACTAACTTATGCAATTCTCTTTCTCTTAGACCCTTTGAATCTTTTCTTTTTTCTTTTTGGGCTTCTCTCTCATCTTCTCTTTATTTCTTTTCTTTTTCTTCATTTGAATCCTGCATTTATTTAAATTAATTCTTAAATACATGCATTTCCATTTAATTCGCATTCTCTATAAATTTTTTTTTTTTTTTTTTTTTTTTTATGTTGAGTTACATAATTACATTAATAGCTCAATAAATTGAGCAGTTCAATCAATACATCAATATAACTAAAAACACTGAAATAAATGACAATAAACTTATGAACTCACATAAAGAAATGAGATAAGTATGCACATGTCTGGTGGGACGTGAATATATGACCTCAAACTTATTCATGGGAAATTAACCTTAACTACTAGCCAAACCATGATTGGTCTATCATTCGTTTCTTGATACATAGATTTGCTTTGTTACAAGAAAATGATAATTTTACTAATCCTCATTCTTCATATGTAAGTTTACTTCTAATTATTTAAATTTTGGTTTCTACATTTTCACATTCTCGTTTATTATTAATTCATTGTTGCAACGAATTTACCACTGGAAAGAAAATTTAATCTCAAATAGACCGGAAATATAGTTGTGATTGCCTGATACCTTATCTCACCTTAATGAGAAATGGTTAGACAAAAAATAACCGGATGGAAATTAAAAGAATATATGGGGTAAAAAGATGAAAAATATGCAATATGCAAAATATATGGGGTAAAAAGATGAAATAAAACCATTGTAATTGATGTAACATTCATCTGATGTAATAAAATGTGTTTGAAATACGTTTTCAAGAATATTTTACAAATTAAGTACTACCAACATATAATATTTACTATTAGTTTAGCCGTTGTATCTGCAAGCGGAACTAAAATATTAGCTCCAGCTAAAAATCATGATAAATATTTTGTCCATATAAAATCATGGAAAACGTTGATTAACTGTGGTCAAAGTTTAATTTTTCGAATCGACTTTGTTTCCATGGTGGATAATATCAATTCGTGATAAATTTTAAACCGCAGTGATTTCTGGTGTAGGAAATAATTCATTTTCGTGATGTTACGACCCAAAAATTGTTTTCATATGCATCTTGAGATAATTATACAAAATAGTATGGTGACATATGTATTTTCACAATAAGTGCATCATGTGTTAGTTCTTTATAAAATAAGGAAAATAGATGTTATAAAATGAATTGGCATTTAGGCATGGCATAATTTAAAGTGATAATGACATGATAAATTACATAAATTGAGATTCAATTGTATAATACACATATGTGGGGTTTGTTAATATATATTCTTTAACATTTGTTGCAAAACAAGTAATCGAATAAGTAGACATTTATTTTCAGATGATGTATGCTTAATTAAACGTCGAAACCATATCATTATCTGATTTATTCATTCTTTGATGACGCGAAAATTCTTGGGTACTTGATTATAACACAATAAGCCTAAATACTTCTTCAATAAGTATATGATTCTTTAAAGTGTGGTAAAAAATAATTAATAGAAAAAGTATCTAAAAAGAAAGATTATATTGATCTAACACTTCCCACTATTTCATTAGATGAGTAGCAACATCGTACAAAATATAAATTATGTGGAACAAAAATATAAAAAGTAAAAAAGAAACATAATTTAATTATGAGTAATTTATAGATATAATGAAATATTCTTAATTACATTGCAATTAATTTATTGAAGCATTTGGATATAATATAGTTCACAATTTAATTTTCTTCTTATAACAACATAATTCCTTTCGTGAAGAATTAGTAAATATTTCCATAATCTTGATAGGGGTAAAATAGTTGAAATTAAAATTGCACCAACTATATTACACTATCCACGCTCTCTTAAATTCCCACGGTACTACAATTCGGTCAACTTGTGCTTTTACTACTAACAAAAAAATTTACACATTCAACAAAAAACGCAAAAATGGATGGAAAGTTTTTATCTTTTTTCTAAAAAAAAGTTATTTACTTACTCAAGTTTTCTTAAATTCCCCCCTCGTACTACAATTTGATCAACTTGTGCTTTTACTACTAACTTTGTACAAGAGTTTACACATTCAACATAAAACGCAAAAACGGCTGGGAACTTTTTATCTTTATTTTCTCTTTTATTTATTTACGCAAGTCTAAGCTGGTAATGATTATGTGAAATTTAATTCTAGTATGTCACCAACAACAAATTTCATAAAAATAAAGGGAAAAATTGCAAGCAACCCCCTGTGATATTGTAAATGAGTAAATTACGCTTCTATATATGAAAAATAAAATAACGATTTACTTCCCTATGTTTTTTGAAATGAATCAATTTACCTCCCTGTCGAGGGAGTTAAATTGCTCCATTTTAGAGAACATAGAGAGGTAAATTGCTTATTTTTTTTTCCATAGGGGGATAATGTGCTCATTTGCAATATCACATGGAGGTAAATTGCATTTAACCGTAAAAATAAATTTCATCATAGGCTTGAGCATGGAAGCTCATTAAGATTAATGACAATATTTGGAATTTTCTTCTAGTATTAGAAGACTTCCAAGTTGTTTCTAATTTCTCATATTAAGAATGCCCCACTCCTGCGGCTAAGTACCTATGAGTGTTTCGTTCACCTGTTTTCCTACCTCAATTTTGTAGTATTGATAATCTTGAAAGTGCAGTCATTAAATTGCCAAAAAGAATTAAATGAGACCCCTAATCCTTTACACGGGGAATTAATTTGAACAAAGCAAAAAGTCCAAGATTTGTAGATGGGTTAAATCATAAACAGTAAATGTAGAGAGCCATTAATTGCCTCCAAGTTATGAAAAAGTTTTCGACAAATGACATCAACGTAAATTTAGGAAAAACAAACAGACCGAACATAAAGTATTGTATACGTACGTACATAAATATATTTAAAAACATCATACTGAAAATTATTATTACATATTCTCGTTTAATTTTTTCAAAGACGATTGAAAAAGAACTGGCTCTCTGGTTATGGTGAAATATTTTAAGGTCATCACACCTATAATGTTTCTTCCCTAATTTCTTTTGGGACTTTAAACAAGAACTTTTAAGATAAATTACATTGACACCCTCTGAGGTTAGACCCAATTACATAAACATCTCCTGTCTTTTGTGAAATTACAGCTACACCCACTAAAGGGTGTTAGTGTAATATGTTTCAAGAGGTATTAGTGTAAGCTTTGCTTTTAAATAGGGGTTGTAGTTGTAATACGATTACAACCTCAGGAGGTATAGCTATAATTTCGCAAAAAACAGAAAGTGTTTGTGTAATTGGGCCTAATCTCAAGGATGTCACTGTAATTTACCCGAACTTTTAAGGACAACAACAATGCACCCTTTATTTCATCATGATACATGTATAGTACCTAAAGATAACATCTTACTATTCAAGTTTATGAATGTTTCAAGATTTATGAACAAGCACTCCTAACTTTTAAGATGGTCCACATGGGAAATTTGATGCAAACTTGCATAACCCAAACCAATCAAAATAAAGGCTATCGACTACTCTCTTTAGGATGTGTTCGCCTTAAAGAGTAGACTTGATCATCACTTTTCTTTTTCGGTGTTTTACAAATATACTATGTCTTAAGCGTATCTTTATTATTTTTAAATATATATTTTCTCACATGAGTCTGATATTATAAAATTAAATCGATCTTGATCAGAATATACAAAGTTGCTAATCGATATGTTTGTCCTTCTATCATGAGTAATTTTGAATTCCATTGCAAACACCATTTTTTTGGACTTTTTTTGGAGTCGAAATGCCTAACCTAACCAATAAGAAATTCCGTCTAATAATAATATTTAGTTTCCTAAATATTTAAGTATGCACTGAAGCACTTTTGCATATTATAGTTCGCTTTTATCCCTTAATTTTTCATCTCTCTTTTATTTTTTTAACAAGGAATTTATTTGTAATAATCAATTCATCGTGTTTATAGACTTTTCAATCTTTGGCTTCTCTCTATGGATCATTCATTGTAAAACTAATTTACGACGCTAAACTAAGTACAACAATCACAATTTTTCATCCGACTCTTCTCTCATACCAAACAAACATGACTTTAAATATCTTATCCTTCCATTTAATAAGACTACAACAAGAGGACATATATATGTGCATATATATATATATATTGATGTAGACAAGCGACCATCATTGATTGCAAACGAGAAGTTTAAGTGGCTTATAAGCCCTAATTAAGGCTTCATCTCCTTAGCGATGCGTTTTTTCGGAACAAAATTGTGAGGTCATATAAAGTCGGACTGTACACTAACTCGTATAATGAGACACCGATTGAGTCACAATCCATATCATATGTTTTGTTCAAATGACTAAATTAATTACCAAAGAAGTAGTGCACAAGTGCCCATATGGACCAGATAGTGGCACAACAATCTCCTTATTTCTTTACACATAAACACAATCCATAGATAAATAAATTAATCTTCCTAAGTACAACCTAAAGAGAGGTCAAATTTTATGTGTAATTATTATGGTTTTATGATATGGTCCTATACATAATTAATACACCCATAGTTTTATAGAAAATGATGGCTAAGTTTACTTGGTTGCCTAATTAGTCAACAAATCTAAAAAATAAAATTGTTAAACTTTTAAAATAAATTAGATTTTTTTTAAGGAGCTTACATAAATCTGACGTCTCATTTTTAGAGTGCTTAGAGTATTTATATTTGTATTTGAGGACTTTGACGAGTTGACGAGTTGTTATATATTTGACCATATATACTAAATGGCTCATTTCTAATTATTTCTCATTTCCCCATATCTCGATATACAAACACTATGCATCACCCGGCAACCCTTTTATCTTCTTTTGTTTTTTTCAAGTTATTTCAATGTTTAATTCTGAGTCGAAATTAAGGGAGCAACTAAAAAACAATACAATGTTGTGGCAGAAGACCTCTTGAAAAAATATTGATTTTCATTAATATTTCATGCATGAATAGAAGCATGGTCTACGAATGTTACATATGTATTAATTATTATTCACATGCATAAAATGTGTTCTTATTTATAGTATTTAGATAATATTTCCTCAATTTAGTCAAATAGGCAGCTATATAAATATTATTTTCTTATCCGTTCTTTCCCTCTTTCGTACGAAAACGTAAAGAATATATAGCACTTGACATTGAATATCAATTTATACTCAACTTTTGACTTTAACTTCACATATATCGTAATCTCAAATTATTTTGATAAGATTAGCAACATCAGATCCATAAATTATTTTTGAAAAATTAAGGAGTTCATAAAAGAGAATAAATGAAAGATGAAAATGTTGGGTGGGGATTATAAACAAATTTAATTTCTACAAGAGGTCCCCCACAATTTAGTTGGAGTAGTCCAAAATTGCCATTTACCTTGAGATTGAGTCCAATTATTATTTGGGAACCTTTATTTGTTCTAATTTTTCGAAAAAAGAATAATCATCTTAAATATTTATATTGGAGAAATACCGATCCTTTATAATATAGGAAAATTGAGAATTTATTTGCCAAAAAAAAGAGTTTAATTTTAAAACATATATTCTTTTTAATGATGTCTTCAACTTTAATGAGACAAGAGTTTTGATGACATATTCTTTTTAATGATGTCTTGAAATTATTGAATTATCTTTACTTATCTTTGTTATATCTTTATGAATACTTTTGGGAGCATGGGCTCCTTATTAATTTTAAGAATTCTTTGCCTTTTGTTTTACCTTGTAATTTCACCTTTTGTGACATTTGTAAAGTTAATGGTTTCATGAAAATTTGTGTGGGAGGGCCCTAACCAATTTATTCCTTCATACAAATTAAACCACGTGTACTACATTCACATTTAATTTATTATTTACGTGTGAAAAAAAGTAAAAAAGTGAATCGATGAAAATTCTTCTGTGCAGTAGAAATGATGAAAAGCTAAAAAAGAAAAATAACGTATAAAGTAAAAACGTAATATAAGTCTCCTTCAATTATGTATGCACAACTTTATTCATGATTCTTTTATTGTGACTTATACTGTAATAAGACGCACTTCTCAACTGCTTGTCAATTATAATCGATTCAACAAGAATTATTTAGTTCACATAAAATAAGTAAATTAGTTGGAAATGTAGATGAAATTTTCATAAAATTTAGTGTTCCGTATGATATCTAGATATCAAACTCTATAGGAATATATTTATGTATATAAATATACATACACTTTTATACTAAATCAAGATTCGACAAGGTTAAGAGAAAATAGGTACACAAAAATAAAGTCAATTTTCGCAAAAACGTTGGCTCTCCTAGTATTTACAAAACTTATGGGCTTCCAAAGCATTAAATAAAAGGGTAAATTAAAACCCAGTCGAGACAAATTGCATTATTAATTTCTCTGTGTAAAAAACTTTAAGAATCTCTCCCTGTGCATTGTAGTCCAAAATAATTCAAAAAAATTTAAAAATTAAATAAAATGCATAAAGGCATTTTGGTTAGTTCACCCAAAAAAATGGATGGAAATGGGTTATTTGTTATACAATTACAAACCTCAGGAGGGTATTTGTAATTTTTCAGACAACAAGAGAATATTTGTAATTATATCAAACCTCAGGAGAGGTAGCTGTAATTTATCCTAATTAAAATTGTATTCGTCCATCGGCAAACAATAAAAATATCTCGCTATAACTTTGGAAATTCTTCCCCAACAAAAAACCTAAATTAATTTGTGGATGCCATACATTGTTGGGAACCTCAAAAATTGTACCTCAACACTTATTCTTTATGCAACAAGACATTTGCCTGAATAGATAGAGGAAATGAGGGTGGGGTAGGGTGGGGGGTGTACAAAAATCAACATCATTTTCTATCATACTTCTATTACAGTTGAAGAAGTAGGTCTTGTTAATGAGTGCAGTTTTTGTGGGTCATGTGTTTGTTTATCTTTACATAAAGTAGACGAGATATCGAAATCCAACTTGAGAATTCTGATGGTACTGCTACTGCCACATCCCATCACATTGATAAACCAGAATAGGCCCTCAATCATGGATAGCATATGTTGCGGTGCACTCGCGCAATCAATCGGGGCGATATAATTTAGACCGTTTGATTATAATAACGTTCAGTAATCAAACAGTTCGAAATTATCGTATTATAATAACTGTTGTAATTAATCAGTCAGTTTTGGTTGGATCATTTCAATTTCTCTAGAACCGGTTTATCTTAGAGTTATGCTCTCAATTATTGGCCACCAATAATGTGGATATGTAGGACACTGATGTTTACCATGCACGCACAATTCCAGTTCTGTTTTTCATTTAGGTTAAGGTTCTAGGTTGTCGTAGGCTGACATAATTTGAGCCGATCAAATTTTACTTGCATAGGACTAAACCATAAACAAGCATCGCGTAAAATCAGCTATGATGTACGAATAATTTTTAGATTTAATTTCATACGGTATAGGATACGTCTAAAATACATACATGAATTACGACTAATATGAAAATTAAAACAATAAAAACTATTTAATACTCATGAAATTCATCTCACAATATTTGGACAACATATGTGAAATACTAAAGAGCTATGTACTTGACTTAAAATTTTCTTTGCCATTTGTGTATAGTTGGCAAGTATTTCTTTTCTGGGAGTTGGGATTTTGACAAAGAACTTAGAATTATGTCACTATTTCAAAAGTATATTAACTGCTCACTCTATCTGTATTATGAGCTGGACAGACTAAACCTCCATTATTGATGCACTTGAAAGCCCTAATTTTGGTGACCCCATTTTTAATGTATCAAAACAAAAACTCTATTATTTATTACATCAACTTATTAGTACACCGAACTGAAGAATCTGATCTAACATTACATCGTAACTAAACAATGAGTAAATTCATTTTTTGTCCCATAAGTGGACCCATTTCTAATTTTGGTCCCATACTGTGGGAAATTCACATATTACATCACATATGTCCATTTTTTTTTTTAATTTTAGGACCAAAAGGGGTTTTCTGTTAATTGCTAACGGCAGAATCACGTGACTCGCACGCCTCCGTTAAATTGCTCGGGATAAATTACGTTTCTGATCCCATAAGTGGACTCATTTCTAATTTTAGTCCCATAAGTGGACCCATTTCTAATTTTTGGTCCTACAGTATGGGACCGAAATTGAAAAAAGGGTCCACTTATGGGCCAAAAATGTAATTTACTCCGAGCAATTTAATGGAGGTGTGCGAGTCCGTTAGCAATTAACGGAAAATCCCTTTTGGTCCTGAAATTGAAAAAAAATTGGACATATGAGATATAATGTGTGAATTTCCCACAGTATGAGACCAAAACTAGAAATAAGTTCACTTATGGGACCAAAAATATAATTTACCCCTAAACAATCGAGACTCAACGTTTCGACATATGTATATCTCTTCGTTACGATAAATTTATAATTTTAATTACAGTATTTAACATCGCTCAACGTTAAATAGTTCATGAGTGGCCATTACTCTAACTTGTGCAGATAGCATATGAGCATTCTCAGAACCACGTAAATCTTTTACGTCTTATGTTAAAATTTTACACGTGCTTTTCTAATTTATGGACAAATTATTTGTAATGACACTAGAAAAAAGAAGATGGTGTCGCATCAAACAAGATGACCCTACATTCTAGTACGTACCCTCCAATGTAGGGCACATGATAATTTGTCTTGGGGTGACTTTGGGTAATAATATTTATGCTCTACATTAATTAGGTTTAGTTAATTAATTGTAGATGCCAAGGTTTTGCATATAGGTTTGAAGAAGTAGTTAATTTTCTGGGTTAATTTTTGAATGCTATTAGGAAAGTTTTGTCGATGTGATTAGTTGATTTGAATTTTTTTAAGTGAAAGCGATAAATATTATTAATTGAACTAAATTGATTATAATCAGTTTTAATTTTAATTTTATCCCCTTTTTATTGTTTGAGAAGTTGAAGAACAAATTAATTAAAGTGCCTGCAATTTACACAATTTAGGTTAAACAAGAAAAGAAACGATGCAACCCCTATTTTCTTTCTTGGGTGAATTAGAATGCACTTTCACAATGTTTGGCATATTACAGATATTCTCGTATTTTTTTAAAAAATTATAAATACCCTTTGAGTTTTGTAACTTTTAACCAAAGGCTTAGAATTGTCCATTTTGTCATTAATTTTTATTTTAAAAAAATTATAGAAAAATCAACCAAAAAAAATTACATTATTGCTCATCTGTGTAGAAAACGTAAGAAATCTCTCATCGCGCATTTTAGTCCAAAAAATTAAAAAATTTAAAAAACTAATAAAGAATAATTTAATTTGCGTTTTGATCAATTCATCCATAGAATGAATGAAAATAAATTATTTGTTAGATGGTAACAAATTTCAAGGGGATATTTATAATTTTTTGGAAAATTAAGAGGTATCCGTAATTATCCAAACCTCAAAAAAAATAATTGTAATTCACCTTTTTTTTTTTTTTTTTTGATTTGGAGAGTTTTATACTTATTAGTATTTTTACGAATAGAAAAATGCAATTGGCCTGCAATTTACGACAACCATGTTACTAGAAGTGAGTGGTTTTATGGAAATTCTTAGTTTAAATTAGTCGGTGCTCACATAATATGCGTTCGTATTTATTATATGATTGATCAATCTTTTTATATTGTACATAAATATACGAAAAATAAATGCCGAATCGACATTCAATATATGATACTTCCGAATCGACAAATATGTTCAAAGAAAACAAATAACAATAAACTACTATAAAGTAGATTACATATATATCCCCATTCGTGTAACTTGAACCTACAAATTTTTTATTGTGAAGTCTCAACCTTGTACGTGATTACCATTTGTAATGTTAAATATTCCTAGCACTTACTAAAATTAGCCGTCGTGGCACGCCGTTCCTGCATTCATATAATAAACAATTTTTCACACTTTAAAATATATTGTAAGTAAAAATAAAATATATAAAGTATATTAGTCGGGCAACTAAGTTAACATAAAACCCAGAAACTCAAATAAGTTAGTTATCTTATCAGTTTCATATTACAAAAAATTAATATAGCCGTGTCAAAACGGCCACTTTGTATATATAACACATCTTTTCCTTATAATAGTATAATTATACTCTAGACTCTTGTACTACTGTTTTAATTCATACAACAGATTGATATGGACATTACGCATAAATTCCTGAAAAACTAGGCTCAAACATCTTGGTAGACGAATGCAAGTCAAGACTTAAAGTAAAAATTTACTTAAAAGGTAAATTACAGCCACCTCCCTTAATATTTGAGATAATTAGAAATACTCTTTTGTTGTTTGAAAAATTATAAATACCTCCCTAAAGTTTGTATTTTTTTAACCAAATGCCTGAAATTGACCATTATTCCCTTGAATTTTTTATTAAAATTGTAGAAAAATCAACTGAGGCAAATTGCATTATTGCTCCTCTGCGTGAAAAAACTTAATAAACCTCTCCCTACGATTGTAGTTCCAAAATTTTTTTAGGAATTAAATAAAAAATAATTCAGTGCATAAGGGTATTTTGGTCATTTCACCGATAAAATGACTGAAAATGAGTTATTTGTTAGACGGGTACAAATCTCATAAGGATATTTGTAAATTTTTAAACAACGAAAGGGTATTTATAATTATGTTAAACCTTAACGAAAGTAGTTGTAATTTACCATTTATTCAAATATGAAAATAAAGAACATACGTAATATTCATACTTGAAAATAAGTTTGGATTTTAGTTTCGTTTATTACATTAGAACTTTATTATTACCTTATTTGGATTAACATGTGGGATTGTGAGACGAATGTCTTTCGATTTGTAGAAAGAAAAAAACAAGAGACATTAAAGCATTGGAGAGGTACGTAGTTTTGTTTTTAAGTGAAAGCGATAAATATTATTAGTTGAACTAAATCGATTACAATTAGTCATGTCGATTCTCAATCTTTAATGGAAGCAATTACAATAACCATACATTGATCATTAATATCACATAAATTATATCTCAACAACCCTTTACTATTACAGTATACAAACAATCTTACTATACAGTAGACTATCTTCCACACGCATTGGCGAGGTACGTAGTTGATACGTTCAAAATATATACCTACTGCTTTGATCATCACTATTTTTTACATGGATTATTATTATTATTATTATTATTATTATTATGATTAAAGAATAAATAAGGGGTGTTTGGACGCAGCGATTTTGACAAAAAGTTGTCACAGACATTAGGCAAAAATCGTGATTTTAAATTAAGGATGAGATGAGATGGTAACAGATGACGACATAAAGGTGGTTGATAGGAGTACCTCAACATCAAATGATGATGGCTTTGTTTTTCACTTTTCTTCATCCCTTTTCACCAAAACCTCTCCCTTTGGAAATTGGTGCTTTCTTTCCTTCTCTTTTTCTTAAAAAAGAAATTAAAACACATCTTCTATTACCATTTAATTTTTTGGAATAATTAAATTTAACCCCCAATTTATGATATATTTATATAATTCACCTATACCTTTTAGATAATTACACATTCACCCACCAAAAACATCAATAGCATTACCCAAATTGTCTTGCTTTTTATTATCACGAATGATTTCTATAATTATGCAAAAAGTAATACTGGGGGTGGGGGATGGTAAAAAGGCAGAAAAGATATCATCATAACCATGTATTTGAGTACAACAGAGGTTTAGGTGACTCAATGCACAAAAGATTAAATCTATCTTTAAGATGAGTAATGTTTTGGTTGAAATTTTGAGGTGGTTTGATGATGATCTCCTCATATCATGAACCCACCTACTTTTTCAAGAAAGTAATTTATCATATGATAAAAGTTTTTGTGAGAAATCCAGGTCCTGCAGGAAAATAATGGTAAAATGTTCATATTTGCTAGTAAATAATATCTGGGAATCAGAATAGCACATTCTGTTTGTGAATTCTGTCGTGTTGATGATACCCCAAGAAGCGAGAAAAATCTTGAACCGACTATTTTGTGTCTCGGGGGTTTGAATGAGCAAGTACTAGTAAAAGACGCGCGTGTTTAGTAATACTGTCGACATATAAATCACTTGTCAATATGTGATGTGTGTGATATTTGAACATTATTGAACATATGTGCTTTTGTGACTACTCTCATGGATTCTAACAATGGGAAACAATACAAATATGTGAATGTGTAAAGAAAACAGGATAGTGCTTTGGCAGGTGGAATAAAGGCTTAAATGTCACTTCTGAGAACTTTTTTTCCTCAGATTGTTTCAGAGGCAGAAAGGGATAAGGAAAGCAGGGTCCATAGCATTATGGCATTTTTGCAAACACCACCCCCCACCCCCCACCACACACACACACACACACACAATCTACTTCTGCAGAAGTGAAGAGGTGCTGGTTTCTCTGTGAGGAATATACTTTTTAAGTTGCCAAGTTCTGGAAAACACCTGATAAGAATATACAAGTATTTGTTCATCTATATTTGATGTAATATTTGGCATAATTCTATGAGAACATTCAAGAATCATAGGAGTGTAAATGTAAAACGAAATATCAATCCTGCATAATAGTGAAGCAACTTAAGGAAATAATCAAGTAAACATGGATTAAAACAGGTGGAAAGAGGGTTAAAGGGCCGTTTTTATAAAAGATATGTCGAAGTCAAGATAGAGATGGTGATCAAAGTCAGGAGATAACATTCAAATTCACGGTCAAGTTTCGGTGCAGTTGTATAGTCCCTTTCAGAGGGTTTTACTTGAAACCTAGTCTTCTCTTTGACAGATAAATTCAGCCAAAAGGAACCTTAAATATCTACAGCGCACACAACTGCAGCTCATACAATTAGAAATAAGTGAAAACAATGAGCAAAATCGTGCAGTCCAAAGTGCAAAATGTGCTGTTTAGAGTAAATGTTTCAGTTAGCACAGACGAGTGTGTCAAACTATCTAAATTACTCGCTGAGACCATTATCATAGACTAATTCAATTTTAGGATCTCTCGAACTTCATATAGTCATAGAAATGTTGACAAAGTCAAGTTTTTGCCACTACCAGTAGCTCAAACCAGATTAGTCTTTGATAAAAATGATTGCAGCATACCAACAACATGGGATTAAATAAACCACATTTATAGCTCGAACCAGATTAGTCTTCGGAAACATTGATTGCAGCATACTAAGGACATGGGATTAAATAAACCACATTTATAGCCTAAACCGGATTAGTCTTCGGAAATATTGTTTGCAGCATAATAAGGGCATGGGATTAAATAAACCACATTTATGGTCATAAGTAAAATGCAAGGAGATACATGACAAACCTGTCAGATTCACCTTGCTTTGGCAATTCCAGGTCTTCTGGACTTGGGATTCATGACTTGATCAGATAGCTGAATAATTCAACAAATGGTGCTTCTTTTCGTCAAACTGCAAGGAGTGTAATTCCTTTCAATGGGCCAGTCATGGAAAAATTATTATTATGCTGAGATCACCAAGATCAATTATAGGGGAAAAGCCAAAAAATCAATATAAGAAGGGTACCATGGAACAATCAACACTGACAGTTTATTATAAATATGAGCTAATTGATCCGAATGATTAAGGATATCTCAAACAAAATGAAGGTTCTAAGTTAACAAGTCAAAGTA
The DNA here is from genome assembly GCA_034509735.1 of Sesamum alatum. NCBI lineage: Eukaryota > Viridiplantae > Streptophyta > Magnoliopsida > Lamiales > Pedaliaceae > Sesamum > Sesamum alatum. The sequence goes on from JACGWO010000006.1 coordinate 35,124,370, forward strand.
AAATACATCACCATTTTGAGACCGTTGAAAGATGAAAACAAACAGAAAATACATCTAAACTTAGGGCCTACATTTGCATCACTCAGTATTTGCTACAAACGAGAAAATTTCCTCAATGCTAAGTCGCCTTTCTTGCCTGACGAACATCCAGCGATGGAAGTTGGGAATTCATGAGTCTGGATTTGATTTATATTCATCTTCCAACAACAATAAGTACCATCTGAGCCACCTTTCTACTTGAAACAACTTCTCACGGGACATTCATAACTTGAATAGATTGCAACATGTCAGAGACAGATATAACTAGGTCACCCGATTTTATCATTCCCCGAGCTTTCAGCAAGGAAAAAGTCTTGTTGAGGTTGCTCTCCATATCATCAGAAAAACTCAAACGGAATGGTATGAGACCCCACTGCAGGTTCAGGCGTCTGCGTACAGAAGTGGTCGTGGTAAATGCAAATATGGGGCAATCAGGTCGGCAGCGTGACAAAAGAGATGCCATGTGACCCGTCTTTGTATAAACAAAAATAGCATCCACCTCCAAATTGTTGGCTGCAATATAGGATCCGAGATCAGCATCTTAAGCTAGTCAAGATAAAAGAGGGCATGACACAAAAGGCACAGTTTCAGATCTGTTCCCAAAATCATATTTCATGCTCTTCTTTGAGATGTAAACATTTCATCAATGAGCACCAAGCAGGTGCTGCCCATATAGACAAATATTTTAGGAAGCAAAAGAAATATAATTATCAGGAGATTTCAAGTCTAGGTTTGTAAAAGCAATTTAAGTAGTCATGCTTGAGAGCATCTCTCACTATTATGCTCAAGACTTGTATGTGATAGCATCTCATCATCCCATATCCTTTGACAAGGCAGAAATTATTAACAAAACTTCATTTAACTACAAACCATCTGGAAACAAATGGTTCTTACCCATCTTAGCAGCAGAGTTGCATATCTCTTCTGAAATGCGGTCTGCAAAAGAAGATGCTATGCCAGGGAGTTCCATTGCTTCATGGCGTTTCTCCTCTCTCCACCATTTCTCAATTCTCAGGCTAACACTTCTCAGAACAGTCAATGCTTTCTCAGGGAACTGGCCCATGGCAGACTCACCAGACAGCATTAACGCATCTGCTCGCTGGCGAACTGCTTCTGATACATCAGCTACTTCAGCTCTGGTAGGTGTTGGGTATTCTATCATCGATTCAAGCAACTGACTTGCAACAATAACTGGCTTATTTAGTTGCCTGCAGACTTGGACTATCTTTTGCTGTTCTGATGGAACCTGCTCCAAGGGGATCTGTGCCCCTAGGTCTCCTCTTGCCACCATAGCACCATCTGATGCTTGGATGATTTCCTCCAAGTTCTTTAATGAGTCAATACTTTCTATTTTTGCAATGATAGAGATGTCACTGCATCACCACATCAATTCTATTAGTCAAATGTACATAAGTATTGGAACCTAAAATAAGTAGGTGTACATTCCAGAGAATACAGACTCAAGTTTCAGAAGAACATGAATGGAAACTCCAAATATTTTCAAGTGCTATCATATTTGGGACATATGCCAAGAGCTTAGCAATAAACTTGACATTCTTCCATAATACAGTGTTAAGGAATGACCAACATTATTCAAACAGGCCAGAAAGATGGTAAACATCCCATATCAATTCACGCCTGAGAACAAACAGTAAAAATCTGAATAAATTGAAAATATAACTCACCTATCACGAGCTCGTGCCTGAATATAGCTCTTAAGATGCTTTATAACTTCCGCAGACTTGACAAATGATATAGCAAGAAAATCAACACCCTCCGCAATGCCGAAATCAATGTCCAACCAATCCTAAGGTAATGCTTAAGAGTGAGAAACTTACCAACATATTGCATGTTAATAAAAGTGATCAAACAATGACATGTTCAAGCTATTCAGAAGCCATTCCAGATAATATATAAATCTAACTTATGGGTTGTCGGACCCAAGATTTATACTTCCTCTGCCACTCATACACAGTAGGCTCAACTCGTCCTAACCTATACTTTATGGATCTGTTCGTTTGATATTCCAATTCTTTTAGGCCCTTTCCTAGTATCCATATAGTAGACATAAATAAACCATAATATAGATTGTTCATCATAACAATACTTCAAGACAGAGAATTACTCTTCCCTATGTAAATGCAATAGCAAACAAAAGTATACGCCATGATCTATTTTTAATGCTGATGCAATCTATGTCAGTTGGACTTTTGCTACCACATGAAAAAGAAAATATCAAAGTTCCTTCATGTCAACATTGTTTAAAGGCCTGAGGTCTCTCGAACGAAAGTTTTCCAAAAAGAATGACTTTGGATGGAACACATCTCACATAACATGAATTTGAATTTGGTTATAATGCTATCACCTGCATTCCAATTGCTCCAGAAGTTGACACATTGAAATTTTCACAAAACAAGGCATTAAAGCATAAGGCTGGCTGAGGCAAACCTTAAATTTGATCTCAAAGAAATGAAATCTAAAGAAAGAAAGATGAAAGAGATGCACATACCTTTGAGGATATTGTAGGGAGCATTGCATTACGTTCCCGCACTAAGCTCCCATCACGCCAGAATGTAAGATTAGCCCGAGGTAATAGAAGTCCAGGATCTGTACAGCGACACTTGACATCTGGACCAAGTTTCTCAATCACCTCAAACCTCACCATTCCACCATCTACTAGAAGCTCATCACCTACTTTTACATCTGCCATGTGAGAATCAGCAGCTTTATTAGCACCAGATATAAATGCTTGTTTTCGGGCTTAATATGTAAACTATATGAAGCGATGATTCTAACCTTCGGCAAAGCCCTCGTAGTTTACATTAATAGTGCGTTCAGGAAGACCGGAATCAAAGGCTCGGACACTGAATGTCCATATTTCACCGTCCTGCATAAGATTACAAAATCCTAAATTAGGTCTTGATAACACTACATTATGCATTGCAACACTGAGGAACTTTCTTGTTGCTTAAAAATGAAAATATGCCATGCATCTCTCAAACAAAATACTTCAGAGTAAGAATATTCCACTAACCTTAAGATAAATCATATATACTTTGGAGCTTCTAATACATCTTTGGTTCTAAAAGACTTCAGATCATATCTTTACAATAATCACAAAACATAGCTGTTTGCGCCTTATGATGCTTTCAGCTCACTAATACATTTTGTTAGCATGGGCATACTAAAGGGGATTTCTAGTTCTTAAAATACATATTAAAGATATAATACTTCTTTCAAAGATTAAAGCTTCGATTATGCTGGATACAGAATCTTAGACAGAAGTTCAACTCTGAAAGTTTTGTGTAACATTATACTAGTGATTTTAAATTTAGTGATCGAGAATAAGTGTTGCAACTCATTTAATTGAGAAAGTACTTCTGGGTAAAAAGTATTTTGGGATGAAGTCTTATTTTCAAGTCCCCAAAAGGAATTTCTGGAAAGAGGGAGTATAATACACTCTAATCATTTGTTAGGCAACTATTATTTCAATACTGGTAATCAGTTTTTTTATTTTTAGGAAGCAGGTATAAAGAATCAATTTTTTCACAATATGGATTTATTATACTCGGTTTTATCAATAAAAAGTTGCCTAATTGACAAAAATCACTTCATTTTGCTAAACTGATAACATCCTAGTTTTTAGATATTGACTTGTCTTTCCCAAAATGGTTGTTAATGTGCGACCACCTATAGACTGAACCAAGACAAAAATATGCAGCAGCCTAACAATTATACCCGAAGCTAAACAGATTACAAAAATATCCAGCCCCATTAGTACCGCGTTCTACTTTCAGAACCTGAAACAAACAGTACAGGCTTGCATAAACCCGTGATCCACAAGGGCATCCAAGAATGTCCCATTTTCTCAATAACTATAATTCCACTCTTATCACCCCCACTAAAGTTTCTATCTTTTATGATTAGCATCAAAATATAATAATGTTAATACATAACAAATCTAATTTCATCAGATTCTCAATGAGTACCTCAGCTTTGGCTGAAGAAGCGCCACCGAGATCCCCCATGTGAATCTCACTCCCCTCAGTATCCATCATGATCGCCACCGCATACCCTTTCTCCTCATTCAATCTCCTCACACGCTGAATCACCTCGCGATGCCACTCCCTCGTACCATGGCACATATTAATCCTGGCAACATTCATCCCTCCAACAGCCAGCGCCTCCAACTGCTCCGGCTTACACGTGGCAGGACCGATCGTGCAAATGAGCTTCGTTCGCCGCGTGCTCCGGAATCCGTTCTCCTTGAGCTCCGCCTCCGTAACGGCATCAACTTCAATCGAACTGGAATCCGAAACAACAGGAAAAGGTGCGCGGTCCTGCACCGCCGAGGAGCCAGCGCCGTTGTCGGACGTTAAGACGGACGGATTTGGGTCGGATGCAGAAGCTCTGATGAACAGAGAGGTTTTGATAGGGTTTTTGGTGAACGAAAAGCGGGAAATGGCAGTGGAAAGAGGTGGGGAGCGGCGGGATATCAAGGGTTTGGGGGAATGGGAGGTGGAAATGGAAAGACTCAGTGCCTGCGCCATGAATGACCAAATTCTTCTACTATCGGCAGACCGCCGCCGTAGATGGTAGAAATCGGCGTAGGATTGCTGGGATAGCGGAGAAGCAGAGGGCGGAGATTTTTGCAGAGAGTCGAATCAAGAGAGAAAGGTAGATGACAGTGAGAGATTCTGGAAGTAATAAAGGAGGGGGCGGAGAAAGCTAAGTGAGCAGAGGAGCTTGGGAAATGTCGCTGGACATGGAGATTTAGGGGCTGGGGAGTAAAATATAATTTATTGATTTTTAGGGGCTAATAGGGTGTTTTGAACAAAAGTGATTTTAGATTCACGTATATTTTATTGGTTTAATTACACTTAGATATCTAAATCTAAAAATAGAAAATTATATTTTTCATTAAAAAAAAAATTATACTTACACCTTTCAATCATTCTCTATTTTTAATTGTATTTTTTTATTAGAATTTGAATAAAAAATACTAATATCAACAAAAAAAAAATACGTGAATTGTCACTTTTACCTTTCATTTAGAATCATGTAGAAATTAATGATCAAAGTATTTTAGTAATATTCTTATACTAATAATGACTAAGTATAATATATATATCAAGTTAAAAGAATATAATTATAATAAAATATTATTTTTGAATTATAGTGACCGATGATTGAAAAAACTAGTATTTTTCTGTGTTTTTTTTTTCTTTACTTCATGTAGGTCACCACTTTTGCTGCATTTATTTTTTGAAATTGTCTTATTTAAGTACGTCATTTAGTTTTCTAGGATTGAAATATATGGGAGAAAAATATTTGTAAAGGCAATGTGCAAAAAATAAAAGAAGGAGAAGAAAAAGAGGAAGAAAAACAACAATCGTGATGGAGTAATATATCAGTGATAAAGTATTGACATTTTCATATTATTCATTATATAGAATACAACGATAAACGATTTATGCTCAAGATAATACTAAAATAACTTTTTTGAATTTGTTGTCATCTTAAAGATCATTGCGATTGTTTTCTCTTAGTTTTTTTTTTCAACATCGCCTTTGCAATATTTTTTCTTCTATATTTCAATTCTACAACACTAGATGGAGTACTTGAAAAAATATTTTCAAGAAATTAATGTTGGTGTAAACCACACCTCATGTACATATATGAAGTAACGAAAAATACAAAAAAGTGCTAATCTTTTCATTCATTAACACTACCATTTATCCGATAGTTATAATTTGGCAAAAATACATTACTTTTATATTTTTTTTGGACTTTATATATATTATGTTTAGCCCATTATGATTACTCGAGTAAATATTGAATGAGGGCTAAAATAAAAAATTTATGTAAATTATTTTTTGATGTCAGCATTCTTCATTCAAATCCTGACGGAAGATTATAGAGGGGGTGTAAGTATTATTATTATTTTTTTTTTTTTGAAATCCTGACGGAAGATTATAGAGGGGGTGTAAGTATTTTGTTTTTTTTTTTTTTTGAAAAAAAGTGTAATTATATATTTTCAAAGGAGATCTAAGTACAATTTACCCTATTTTATATCCACTAGAACTTAGGGTTCGTTTGGTTCAAATGAGAGAAAAGAAGAAGTGAAAGGGGGAGGGGGAGGGGAAGCGGGAAGGGGAGGGAAAGAATAATACATAGTGTTTGGTTTCATTTTCAGGGTGTTTTGTTTTGGGTTTTGAAGATAGAGAGAGAAAAATAGAGATAAATAAGTGTGCGTTAGAAAATGGTGTATGTTTGGGTTTGTTTTTGGAGATAGTTTAAAATAGTGTAAAGAAGATGTTGTATGTATTGTGTTGTATATTTGGGGGACAAAAAACACTGTTAATTGTCACATCATGTCTTTTTGTTTGTATTTTAAATGTATATATGTATATATTAATATTTAATTATTGTTAGGTGGGTATTAATAATTTAATATATTAATGTTATTAAATTGTGTTTTTTGTTTTGTCCATTTAATTATATTTTTCATTTTATTAATAATAATTACTTGCACAAAGGTATTTTTTTTATTATCATGAATAATAATAATATGTTGATAAAATAATATTATGTACATTAATATTTATCGTTTGAAAAATTATAGGGGATATTTAAAGTAAACATAGATGACTTTAATACATACATTTGATGCAACCGAGTACGTCATAATACAAAGGTTAGTTAATAATTAATTGTTAATTCCTTCAACACATTAGCCCCATTGTTGTTTACATAATCACTGAATAGTAGTACACAAAAATATATACATGCGTCCAACAACAACTCCTACGAGTGGTCAGAACGGCCCGACCGCGGTCCCCTTGGTGGCTTAGATCGCGCGGTACTGTCCCCTTCACTAGTGCTATGTCCACCACGGTAGGACCGGAGTCCAAAGTGACGGATGTAATCCGTCCACGACCCAATCCCGCCAGTACCAGACCCCATATCTAGGCTCCGTCGTTGGCCTACTGAAGCGGTCCGTCTCTTTTAACAATTTATTGTAATCAGGGTATTCTCTTTTAACAAATTTTGTAAGTTAGGGTATTCTCTTTTAACAATATAAGGATATCTTTTTAAATTGTAATTAGGGTATTCTCTTTTAATTGTAATTAGGGTATAGGCAGCGGCGTCTCTTTTAATGAGGTATTAGGGTATTCTCTTTTAAATTGTAAATAGGGTATTCTCTTTTAACAATATAGAGATATCTTTTTAAATGACCTTACTACATCTAAATATTCAATTAAAATGTATTTTTAAACAATCTACAAAATACTTTCTTTTGTCCCTAAGAAATTAAAAAATTGTACATAGATTACTTCACGCTATCCATCAAACAATGTGGAATTTTCACTTTATCAGAATTTTCTGTAGCATTTGCCCGCGGTAAGCACGTAAAATGAACTTAATATAACCACAAAAGAATTGACAAACAACAAAAGAAATAAAAGCTTAGCAATTCAGAAAAGCAAACATACACAACCTAAACATCCTAATCCCTACAACATTTCATAATAATATCACAAATAATATTTGTGATACGTAATTATGCAAAAAGTATTTCATAACCGAAGTACAATATAATAATATACATAATATTATATATATATATATACATTAACGCAAAAACAACATTTCATATGCTACGGAGTATCAAATTTCATAATAATAATACATAGGACTATTGATAAAAGCAAATAAAGCCTTTCAAATGGACAAATAGGACCACATTTCATCAACAAGAAGAATGATAAAAGCAAAATGATGTACCTTGGTAACACAGCTAACGGAAAACTGAAAAGGGTACTGTAGGAAATGCAACCTTCACTTTCTATAATGCAATCTACTATCTTTAAGAGAGCACACTCGGGAGAACTTATCAAGAAATGCAAGTAAAGCATTCAACCATCTGGCCATATATAGACATCAACAGAAAGGGTAAGCCTGCACACTCACAAGCCAAATAGGAACACTAAACAGTACCCTACAGTTGCACAATGACTTGTACTGGACCCATCACGTGCCGAAAGTAGAAAATAAATATGATGACAAAGGCTGCAAATACATTACTTGACGTTACCCAACATACAGAGAAATTCATTACATATATGACCCCAACTATGTATAGACAACAATTTGTCTGGATGCCAATTAAAGTGAATGACTATTGCCATAGTACAACACAATGCCACATTAATAACGTGAATCAATCCAGATTTTAGAATGTGTAAAAAAAAATCACGAAAATACCAATCCAGATTTCAGAATGGGTAAAAAAAAATCATGAAAGTACAAAGACTATTTACAGTACCAGGACCCATGCTGCAGCATTGAGTCGGATCGTTTACTCGGCGGGTTGACTCGGCCGGTTGAAGTGAGTCGGTGACTCATCGAGTCAACTCAGTCATTGGAGGGTGGAATGATGATGAGCCGCTGTCGTCGCCGACCTGGGGCGCGCAGTTCAAGCCTATACCGGAATCCGATGAGACGGAAGAGGAGAATGAGGAGTTTTCGGGGTTTTATATTGGCAGTAATGTGATTCCGGCGGAGATGAAGGCGAGAAATGTGGAGGTTGCCCTGTCGTCGGCGCTGGCGGTGGTTTTGGTGGGTAAGAGGAGCGACTGGAACGTTGTTGTCTTCAAAATCAAAGCTCCGGCGGCGACTGCTCGGAGGGCTCCCGATCGGATCTGGTGACGGTGCTCAACGGGAGATTGATGGTCTCGTCCCTCTCCTCAGCCGACCACTCTCGGACGGCCACCTCGCCACCGCCATGAATGGAAAATCCAGATTTTCATGTTTGGAATCGCGATGCGGAAACGCCACGGGAAACGGCCCGGCCGACGATCCAACGAACGGCCTTCACCACCGCGTCGGCTGCGATGAAGGCCGTTCATGGGACGGCCGGTCGAGTTGACTCGACGGCGCTTGCTGGCGGCATGGAAGGTCCGAAAACGCAGCTGCAGATTCAGAGAAGTGAGCCTAGGGTTTTTGTTGGGAATGTGATCTCACTTCAGCATTATTTTCTTACCTGGGGGATTGGACCAGATTTGGCCAAAACACCTAGTTATGGTGTTTTGGCCAAACCGAACATAGAGATGTGTTTCGGCCCATCTCGGAGATGGGCCGAAAACGAGCCCAAACATAGTGATAGTTTTTCTTCAAGTTGTTTGGCATAATAGGAAGGGAAGTAAATCTCAAATACTTTCTCTTGTTTGGTACGAGAAAATTAGATTGAAAAGAATAGACTAATTTTTTATAATTTTACAGTTTAACCCTTTCTCTTCATTTTGTATTAAAAAATAAACAAGTTAATATTATACTAATATCAAAGATCTAAAGGCCTTAGTAATAAAAATATATATCAAACAAAAATAATAATATTTTTTATTAATAAAAATATTCATCAAAGCGAATATTGTTCATTTATTCTAAACTATTCAGTTTAAATAAAGTAAAAATTACTCGTGTCGGCGGTGGGAAGAGGGAACACTGTTAGGGGAAAGGGTTATTTGATTATTAATAGCAAATTAGCAATAAAAAATTCTAAAAAATTGTAAATACAAAGTATGTTACTGAATTATTGACTTCGATGTAGTAGTTTTTTCAATGATTTGGTTATCTTTTCTCTAGCGATTATGTACGGTATTATCAGCGGGACGGAGAAAAAAATTGGAGGAAAATATATATATATATATATATATATATATAGATATGGGCAATAGAGTAAATAAAAATAAAAAATATTTTTTTTGTCTTTTTGGCCTTATACTTCCACTTTTCCGCCCAATTTCGGATGGAAACGAAATTGGACCTCGGAGGGGTTTCATATACATCTAGTTTTACTTCCCCTCCATCTCTTCCCTCAAACCAAATACTAAACTTTTTTATGTACATCCCCTTTTACTTCCACTTCTCCTATACTTCCACTTTTTCCCCAAACCAAATATACTCTTAATGAGCTCATTACTATCTACGTAGATATATCTACTAATATAAAAAAGAAAGACACTTTGCACTTTAAATACACACTACTGAACAATTTTTTTTTTTATTGTGTCTAATACTCTTAAGTTGATTTTTTTTCTTTTTATAAAAAAATATAATATATTAATTATAAATTTTATTTTTATTTATGATATATTTTAAAGAGTGAAAAATTATTTAGTGCCACAATAGCTAATTTATTAAAAACAAGCATTTCACAAAAGAATAAAACAGGCATAATCGTGATTCACATAGAGAACAACGACAATGGTGAGGATGTTTTTGCGCCTTTGGACTGGCTTAGGACCATTATAAAAGAAAGGGTTAAATACATTTTATACCTCTGAATTATACATGTAGTCTCATTTAGGTCCTTAAAGTATGAAAAGTAACAAAAAGACCCCTAACAAAATAATTTGACATTAAAAGGACAAAAATGCCCCTTCTCACTTATCTCCTATACATTTCATTTTATTCCCTAAAGGTATGTTTTATTACTTCGCCAAAACTACTTTTATAGATTTAAAATTTTATTCATATTTTATTTAAAAAATAATATTTAAAATTTAAATTTTTTTTATTAATTATGTAATATAAAAAATATTTAAAATTGCACTATATGCATATATATTTTACAAAGTAAATTATTTATGTTAAAAAATACATGTAAATATGTGTAAATAAATTATAATGCATATAATTTTATATAAAAGTATGTTATATAACCTATAATTTTTTATTTAGGTATATGTACACATAATTAAATGATATCATATCATTACTTAAAAGATTATAGAATATTATAGAGTTGCATATTTATAGTGTATTATGTTCGATGTAATATTATTAAATTGTATCAAAAATATATAATTTTTTTAAAAAAGTTCAACATATATATAACAACACAAGCAAAAATTATGTAAGTTTTTAAGCATTATGTAAAATTTATAAGGTCTGTAAATTTATAGTGTTATATAGATTTTATACTAATTGTAAAAATTATAAATTTTGATAGTATTTATGTTAGAAATTTTTTTATAATAATTCAAATTATGACTTAGGGGAATGATTGAAATAAACATCTTTCAAGAGTGTAAACAATAAGGACATTTTCGTCAGAAAAAAAATAATTCATATCATGAGGGGCCATTTTGTTACATTTTATAGTTTAGGGGGGTAAATACACTTTATGCATAGTTCAGGGGTGCAAAGTGTATTTAACCCTAGAAGAAATTTCTATACTATTATAAAGAAATTTTTTTATCATATTAATTTTTGAATACTCAAAATTATCTTTTAATTTCATTCTTTCCCTTCAAAAGAAAATTGGTCAAAATAGTAATTTTAATATTTTTTAGGGTTAAATACACTTTGCCCTCCTGAACTATCGTTGATGTAACATTTACCCCTTAAACTATCAAATGTAACACTTAGCCCTCTTATTGAACAAAATTGTCCCTTATGCCCTGAAAAATCATATATTATTTTAATATTTTAGTATTGCATATTAAATCATCACCAATTTATTTTCTAACTATTTTTTTAATAAGTGAAGCATTAAAATTAAAAATTGTATAATGAGTTAATATATATACTAGATACACAACAATATAATATCTCAACCAAAAAAAAATCTTTTACATGAAAAGTTCTTGTATATTTATTGTACTCACTCATTACTTAACATAAATTTTTTTTTGTGTATTTATTTTATAATTTGAACTATTTTATAGACTCAATAAGTAATGAATGAGTACAATAAATACACGAAAAAACTTTCATAAAAAAATTATTTTATTAATTTGGTAATAAAATTAAGTTATAAACTATTTAATTTTTAGATAAGAATGAGTAATACATCTCCATTTTTAAATATATTTTCTTAAAACCAAATGACAAAATAAATTTATTAATCTTTTTTTCTAAAAGTGTTTAAATTTTGATTAAGCATATATATATATATATATATTGTCAATTTCTTTTTAAAAATATATATGAGTTATTGCGATATTATATTTATTGTGTATCTATTATATATATTAACTTATTATATTTTTCACTTATTAAAAATTCTTTTTAGTTAGAAAATAATTTGGTGATGATTTAATGTGGAAAATACCAAAATATATTCAAAACAATATATAATTATTGAAGGCATGAGGGGCAATTTTGTCCAATCAGGGGGGTAAGTGTTACATGTGATAGTTTAGGGGGTAAATGTTACAACATGGATAATTCAGGGGGAAAAAGTGTATTTAACCCTATTTTTTGATAATTTTACAAATATAATTTTTTTCCTTCAACCCGCTACCCCACGTTTTTTCACCTCACTCTACGTTTTTTTTTTATCTCACGACATTTTTTTTTCTTACCTCCTCACACCATAATTTTTTTTATATATTCCCGAAAATCGCATACAACGACGATTAATTGTCTTAAAAGTTAACATTAAATTCGTCTAATAATTATCTTTATTAAATGTTACTTTTTGCCAAATTTTATCAGGATATTATATAATTTAATTATTGGATTAACAATCTGCAATATATCAATATAAAGTATCGATGATTGAAAAAATGATGTTAATATTAAAAGAAATGAGTTATTTGTAAAATAAATCAAGGGAGGTGTCCATCAAATACAACTTTATTATTTTATTTTTTTTTGCGTATATCTCTCTTTGTTATTATCCGTAAAAATGCTAAATTTTGTAATGTTTTTTCCTGTTTAACTTATTATTATTGTTACATATATCTCAAAGAAAAAAAAAAAAAAATGAAAACACATGAAATATATGCATAAACATCTACAACAATAGTAGCCATAAAAATATTATTTTTATACTTTCTAAAAAAAATAAATGGAAAATTTATTTTCTTAAATCAATGACGTTTTTCTTCCAATTATAGCTAATAGGGTTGTATTATATAAACTAGCTTGTCTTGATCAAGAATGGAAAAACGTTTAGTTTTAGAAAAACAAAATTCAAAATCTACACTCACTTTATTCATTTATAATCTATACCCTATTATTATCTATACTTTATTATTAAGAAAGAATACCAATTTTGTGTCTCCCGATTTTTGGTCTGTCAATTTTGGTTTTATTTTAAAATTTATTTATTTATTTTATTTTTCACTTTTCATATTGAAGTAACTACTTCTCCCCACTTATTATCCCACTCATCTATATATTCTTTTTATATATAAATTTTCTTTTATCCATTTATTCTTTCTATTTTATTTTATTCAATTTTAATTTGATCATACACTACAAGAAAATAGAGTTTCAGAGACGGAATTTTTCGTCTCTGAAGCATATATTTCCGTCGCTGATATTTCCGTCAAAAATCTGTTGCTGAAAGTCATATGGTTGATTCCGTCGCTGAATCTGTCAGCAGGCTTTAAGATGGAATAAATCCGTCGCTATTACCAAACAAACATAAAGTAAACCGTCTTTAAATCCGTCTTTAGTCCGTCGTTAATTCCGTCTCTAAATATGCCAAGAAGTTTCATGAGAATCTTTAACTATGAGAGAGCCAAGAAGTTTCATCTCTTCCATCATAGTCTTAACTTATGTCATGAATAAATGTCATTAATCCTGTCTAAGAGAAAAATAATTGCATAACAAAAACATGAAAATCAGAAAGTTATTCTGCAGATCAACTAACACACCTATCAAATATAAAAAATTTGGCCCGTGAGAAAGAATTTGAATGCAAATTCATACCCCTTCCAAAAGATGTAATTACTTCATTAAAGATCCCCCTCTTAAATTAATTTGACAGCAAATTAACTAAAAGAATACAGGACCATATCATCGGAATTTACCACGGGGCCAAATTTCACAGTCCAACCCCAACCCCCCCTCTGCGTTAAATCAAATAATAAAACTGTAGCGCGAGTATAATAGGAATATAAGGTTGTCGTGAAGGCATCAATAGGAATGCTCTCACGGTAAATGGAAGACCTCCTGATGCCAAAAAATTAACAGACATAATCACCAAAATAAATACCTACCTCGGAAGGATTTCGAAGAGCGTTGTAGTCGCTGGAGCAAGCAGCGTCGTGAGAGTCCAACCAAGAGTTCTCGATCTGCTTTCACGGCTACGACGAAGGATTGCAAGAAGAGAAAATCATCCGGGGGAGTAAGCAACGGTGTGAGAGTCGAAGCGATTACCTTAGTCGCCGGAGCAAGCTATGGCACGAGCGTCTTTGTCGCCGGAGCAAGCAGTGGCGTGAGTTTTCTCCCAAGCAAATTTAGGGCGTGAGTCCAAGCAAGTTTTCTCTGTCAGAGGAAACAAAACAAATAAGGTTAAAATATTTTTTATTTATCTCATACATATTTAAAAAATAAAAGAGATATTAAAATCTGTCTTTGGTTCCGTCTTAGATTTCAAATTCTAAGACGGAAACAAAGACGGATTTTATAACTTTTTTTTTTCAAAATTCAACCCGAGAAAAACAAAAATTAAAAATTAAAAAATATATATATATATTTTAAATTCCGTCTTAGATTCTGTCTTAAAATTTAAAATTCTATGACGGAATATTTCTGTCTTAAATTATTTTAATAATTTCACATCAAAGACAGAATCATAGACGGAATCATTTCTAAAATTTTATTTTTTTAAGTATTTTTTGAAATGCCAATTCGTTGAAATATTGGTAAATTTATTTTATAATATTAAGACGAAAAAATTTTCCGTCTCAGAATCCGCCGCAGAAGGGTGAAATTTATTGACGGATTCCTTTCCGTCTCTAATTTCCGTCGCTAAAAGTCTGCTCATAAATTAATAAAAATATTATTATACTTACACACGCTTTGAGTATACATTTCCGACTAGTATTTATCAAGGAGGAGGCACTCCCTATAACCACTGTAATTGGTAAAATATTTGTTGTATTGGACGAAAATTCAGAAAAGAAAAAAAAATCTGTATGCCCAAAAACAAGAAAAAGATTAGGGTAGATTATAATGGGCTCTATTGAAGTTTATTATAATTATAAATATTTCTTTGTTATTTGAACAATTACAAATACTCCCCCAAATTAGTAACCGTCTACCAAATATCTCCTCCAATAGGCTGGGGATAAATGCAATTTACCCCCTGTGATATAAGAAATGAGCAAAAACCCTCATGTGAAAAAATAATTAGCAAATTGGCCCATGTGATCTTAAAATAAAGCAAATTACCCCCTGTGTTTTCCCTTGATAGGAGGATAATTTGCTTCATTTCTCAAAACACATGGAGTTAATTTGCTAATTATTTTTTCACAGGGGAGTTTTTACTCATTTCTTATATCACAGGGGGTTAAATTGCATTTATCCCAATAGGCTGTCACGAGGGAACATTTGTTAGGGAAACATTGATTCCAAGGGAATATTTATAAATTTTCAAACAATAATAAAATATTCATAATTATGACAAATCTCTTCAGAGCCCATTATAATTTATTCAAAAAAATTAATCACTAGACAAAAAATTATTCAAAAAAAATAATTTATTCAAATAATTAATCACTAGACAAAAATTAAGAAAAAATAACTCCTTTATTGCACAGCAGATATCTCATACTTATTGACTTTCAGAACAAAGGGTGCAAACTAGTTGCCAAACAAAAGTAAGAAAACAACCAAAAACAACAACAAGAACATGTGTAAATCATGAAAATCATCAAATAGTTGACATATTTCAGAGAGAAATTAAGCATAGGCATCTGGATTTTGAGTGAGGAAAGCTTCGACAGCCTTGTACATCGCCAAGACTCTTTCCTTGCCTGCCTTCACGTCCTCTTCTTTCAGCGTAAACTCTCCCACGGTGTAGTACTTGCTCGTCACCTTACAAATGGAACCCCCGTCGGGCGACTGCTCGAATTTAACGCTATATGTTATTTTCTCAATCTTTTCCTCCAAAGAATCGCCTTCGACCAACGTGTAACCGTATGTCAACGTCTCTTCATTCAGCTCATCGATACGATACTTCACATACTTGAAAGGGCTACCTGCATCGTTCATGAACAAATGTAACCTTATATTTGTGTGTCAATAATGTAATGTAATCATCTAGTTGCACGAGTAGGGTTGTTGTTGGAACGTGGAGCCTGCCCTAAGGAAAAATATGTAATTTTACTATATGTGTATCCCTCTACAATAATTCATTTTTTGCCCTTTTCTAATTCTGTCTTGTAATTTCTCAACAGTGAGTACGTTCGCATCGCTTCTATTCCAAATATTGTTGCATTTTTCACTCAAACTGATTATACTCACCACGTGTGTAAAACCTTCTTTTAACTAAAATAAATGCCATAATCTTTGTAAACATGGTTCATGTAGCAAGCTTCCCACATCAGTTGCAGACGAGGAGTTTGAATGGTTTATAAGTTCCAATGCCTCTTCTTCCTAGCGAGACGTCTTTTCAGGACAAAATTGTGAGGCTCATACAGAGTCAAAGTGGACAATACATCGCGCAATGGGACACCGATCAAGTCGCAAGCCGCATCAATGGTATGTAATGTGAAATGGAATAGAGGCGCAACATGATTTGAAATAGAAAATTCAATCTGTCATTATTAGGAGGTTATAGAAAACGGGAAAAATAACAATAAATTATACTACCTTCAGCAAAGTTGATCTGCTTGATGGTTCCAGCACCTCCATCGCCTTGAATGATGTCGATGCTCTTAATGGCCTGTGGCATGAGCTTTGGGATCAAGTTGTGTGAATCGACGATGGATGCCTTAAAGATCCTTGACGGAGGAATTGGTGAAGAGTGTTCGTCGGTGAATGTGGTGATAGCCATGACGTTGAAAGAATTACAAGACTTATAGAACGTTGGATGAAGAAGAAGAAGAAAGCAATAGGTCAATTTATAGGGTTCTTACACAACATAATTGTCCTTAATGCAATGATTCTTGAATGTGTCATACATGGGGGCCGGCTTAACTACTCACCCTACATCTATTTTGTCCCTCTTTTGTAGTTAGCTTAATGTTCCCCAAATTAATATATTTTCCCATATTCACAAGAACTTTTAATAGAGGGTAAATTAGAATGAGATCGAGGTTTATAGACCTAAATTCATGAAATATGTTACTGGGTTCGATCTGATTGTAAACGACTCGAGCTCGAGTTCGAGCTCGAGTTGTCTTGTTTGAACTCGAGCTCGAGCTTGACGGATTTGAGCCGAAACTCAATTTTTTAATAATTTATTATTTTTAAATATTATTATATTAGTTATAAAAAAATATTAAATATATGTTCATTATTAAATATAAATTATTTTTTAAAGTGGTTGAGCTCATTATATAATAAAATTTAAATTGATGATAATTTAAATTTTGTATCATTCAACTATACAAAAATAAAAAGACAATTTTTTAAAACTAAAGTACCAAATAGTGATCGGTCTCATTATATATAAATAATAAATAAAAATAATTAACATTGTTCAACCATCATTATTATTATTATTGTTATCTTTAGAATTACTTTTTGATATAAGTTTATAAGTAATAAAATAGATTATTAGATCGCATACTATGTATCTTGGTATAAATATATACACACAAATAGATATAAAAAATATAAGTCAATCGTTGGACTTGTAAATTTAAAAAAGTATAAGAAATTACAAATTAATATTGAATATATCATAAAATTTATATGCGTCATATTAAATAATTATTTACAACAAAAGAATATTAAAACTTACTAAATTGTTGATTAAAATAGTTTTTGTATAGAGATTATATATAAATTAAAGTATCAAGTACTATTATTATCTAAAATCATAATATATGATATTGATTAATAATTATAATATATGATTAATTTTGAATATAAAATTGGTATAATATTGAATATGAGTTAGATATGTAAAAATTTTAAAAATAAAAAATATTAAAAAAGTATATAAAAAATAAAAAGAAGCTCGCAACCAACTCGCGAGTTTATGAACAAAGTATTATGAGATCGAGTTTGTGCTGGCTTGACTCGAGCTCGAAATCGAGCTGGCTCACGAAGCAGCTCGACTCATCTACCATCCCTGCTTCGTGAGCCGGCTCGATATGTAATAGAACCAAGGAATTTAGTCAAGATCCGGGTCCGGGTAAGGGTAAAGGGAGCTGGATCGGGGCCCATTACCGGGAGTACCGCCTACTATTACCATTTCCCCGACTCTCCTTTTCCAAGAAAAAATTATTTCTTCCAGTACTTTGAATCAAAGAGAGAAATATCATAATCACACATTCTTAAATAAAATTCAATAAACAATTTCCTTCGTCCAGTTTTTATTAATTATCAAATCAAATCACAATCCTTTCTCAGAAGGTCCGATCTTTTTTATTTTTTTGAAGCCTTATTTTTGGATTTTCAAGTGTTCTTTTTCCTTAGTGTTTATGTGCATAATGATCTGTTTCAGATCTCCGGCGGTTGCAGTTCGGGGCTGTGATGGGGGTACTGCTGTCAAAGATGTGGTTCATGTTGTTCCCGGCGACGGAGTACAAGATCGTGGTGGTGGGTCTGGACAACGCCGGTAAAACGACGACGCTCTACAAGCTGCATTTGGGGGAGGTGGTCACCACGCACCCCACTGTTGGTAGCAACGTTGAGGAGCTTGTCTACAAGAACATTAAATTCGAGGTCAGCTCCCACTATTCCAGAAGCTAATTTGTATGGGCATTTTGTGGCTAAACGAGTTGGTATTTATTTATGGATTTGATGGGACTGATTTACAGTGTTTTTATTTTTATTTTTAATGAGGATAATTTTCTTTCTTTGATGGAAATGTTGCTTTTAGGATAATTCATGTGTATAATATATCATATTTTCTTTAATATGACTATATGACTGCTCTGCTCACTTGATAAAAAAAAAGACTATATGACTGCTCTAGTATGGCCAGCAACAGTGAGGAGAAGGTTCGAATAGGTTCATTCTCTTGATATATTACAGATGGAATTTGAGGCCCAAGAAGTTTATTTTGGGAAAGAAAAAGAGAAAGAAAGGAAGTAATTTCTATGTATTAGTCATTTATGTTTAGATATTAATGCGACCAACTATGCTTTTGGTAAACTAAAGTGATAATCTGCTATATAATCAAGGAACTTTATATCCTTGATGTCATGATGCATTGGAAAATTGAGGTTCATATGTTCAATGGGAATTAAGATATATAAGATGTTATTCCTTTAATTAATGGTTTATATTGAGGTGAAAACTATGTGGTGACATTATCAATGCTACAATGTTTTTTGAATAACATGTATGCTTTTCTTTGGGAATAAGTGTGAATCCTTATGCTCATTCACAAACTGTTCAGAATCCTGGTGTTTTACTCTTGTAGTTTGACCTATTGTTGGGACCTCTTTGGTTGTTTTCATTTTTGTCCTTATCCCCTCGGCCTCCGGAGAGTGATTTTATGTTTGTCGTCTGATGCCAATCAGCCTATGAACCATATTATGTTCAGGTGGTGTGTGTGATATATCTGCTGCATGATTACTCCTTTGTTGCAATTCACTGAGCTCGATAGTCAATATATTTTCCAGGCTTTGGACACTTGTTGCCTTTTCTACTGATTCCAGGCTGGATAAGAATCATTGTTGAATGTATGATAGTATATATTGGAAGTTTGTTGTTATCCTGGTCAAATAACAATTTTCATTTTCTTAACTTCGATGATCTCTAACTCATAATCAGTAAAAAAATGAAGAAACTAGTTTTTGAATCATGTCAACCTTCTTTTGTTTCTGAACAACTAATGGTACTCAAATCCTTTGGTTCGAACACCTTGTTGGCTGCAAATGCAAATTGGTGTTGCACATAGTCCATACAGAGACTATTGGATGATTCAAGTATATGACACCCCTGCCAGTAACTTGAATGCCTGAATCTGGTTGGAATAGAATTGTACTCTTATTGCCGTCGTTTACAGGAAGGTACAACTTGTTTACTTAGTGATTTCATACAGACAAGTATCAGGTCCAATCCTTCTCTTTATGAAACTGGTCTGGGTTCTTCTCCAAACTGCACCGATTTCCAAAATGATGAGCAATTGGCTATAAGAGAAATTGCTGATGGCCTACAAATTGTTATTTGAAATCTCTGATGTTTCAGCAAATCCTCAACTTGTGTAATTCGACTGATCTTCCGATTCCTTATAATCAGGTTTGGGATCTTGGTGGCCAAGATAGACTCCGGACATCATGGGCAACATATTATCGTGGGACTCATGCTGTTATCATAGTGATAGACAGTACCGACAGAGCGAGGATCTCTATTATCAAGGATGAAATATTTAAGCTGCTTCCACACGAGGATTTACAGAGTGCGGTCGTGCTCATCTTTGCAAACAAACAGGATCTCAATGACGCCATGACACCTACTGAAATAACCGATGCGCTTTCACTTCACAGTATCAAGAACCATGATTGGCATATTCAAGCATGCTCCGCGCTCACTGGTGATGGTCTCTATGATGGCTTGGGGTGGATTGCTCAGAGAGTAACTGGGAAAGCACCCAGCTAGAAGAATCAACAGACTTACACCATAAATGCCCATTTTCATGTTCCAGGCTCAGTAAATATTGATAGTTTGATGCATCATCGCTACTTATACTGTTCTCGTTGTATGTATTTGCTGATTAAACATTTGAGGCGAGGAGCGTACTTCTGGATGATGTAGAAGTGTCATTTTGAAGCGCGCATATGAATCTGAAGGTCTTTATAATAGGGTAGTTTTTGGAGCAGCAGCCTACTGTATTGTTCTACTTATATTCTAGCTTTTACATTTGACAAGCGTCATGATCAGTTCTTTTCCCATTCGAGTAGATTATAAGCCGTTGGATTATATATAATGATGTCGATGTTTTTATTTTCTAATATTTTTACATTTTATTTAATATTCACCATCTTTTGCCTACTCAAGTGCATGCATTTGGGAGAAAGATGGACAAACGAAAACAGAAGTTACTGTACAATGAAAGAACAGTGCAGATGTAATAAAAGGTATCACTCAATCACATAGAAATTTATAAATGAATTGGGTTGAAAATTCCATCAGTTTTTTCAACAATCATACATTTTCTCAATATCTGTTACTGTTACTGTGAATGCCACCCCAACGTCCAGAATTTGATGAATCTACACTGTCTGTAGTTGTCACCTGTCGTAAGCGAAGTTATCTGCAAAAGTCCACTTGAAAAAGAAGGAAATCTTGAAACCATCTGCAACGACGATCATAATATCCAGCACCTACACCCGGAAGACTCTTGTGGTCCTTCAAACCATCTGTCCCAGGTAGGATTTATCGGGCCATTGGTCCTGAAAAGTACAAATGAAACATCCTTATTCCACAAAGTTGAGTTCAATCATGAAAAAATCAAGAAAATAAGAACTCTTACACTGGGAGCAGAGGATCCGGTCTTGTTTCTACATTCATCAGCAGCCTATATAAACAGAATTAAACGTAGATGTTGGCAACAGAAAGAATGCAAAATTAGCATGTAATCCTAGTATCTTCACACTTACTCTTTGCAAGCTGCAGATGCTCTCTCTGTTTTCTCAAGTTGTTCGAGTTCTTCCTGTACACCATTCATCATCAGAAAAAGACTTGTTCTTAACGAATTACATGGAGTATTCAGTGAAGAGGCAATCTTAAGCAATTTTATCAGCCATAATTTATTTTTTTTGTGTTTTCAACAGCTCTAAGTATTTGTACTATAACATTCTACACATCTATCTTTACGACTATCGGAAACAAATACAAGGAAGAATTGGCCACGGAAACAAGAACTCCTGGAACATGCATTTCAAACATTGTTCGTACAAGGTACCTAAAAACTTTGTTCAATGAGAGCACATTACTAATCAGCAAATTCTTTTTGCTTGAAAAAAGAAAGACTGAAAACATACGAACGAAAATTAATTTTAAGGGGCCTGATGCAAAGAATCGCTTGATACTCAAATCCCAGAATCAACAAAATTCCACTTTACTGTTTTACATTGTACAGATACAGAAGAATTCAATTTATTTAATGTAGAGATTTTGCGAATCAAGTTTCACATGTCGCCGCCTCTGCTAACTGTTAACGCAAGCATTTAATTTAACTCCAAGTTTATGCAATTTAAGGCCTGAAGTTCGATGCCGCGGACAGTGGTTCTGAAAATATTTTATTGCATGGTGAGAGGCAATAATCATGCAGTAAATTGCCACCCATATATATGAGCCAATAGAAACGGGGCACTTACGTAAAGCTCTAAGCGGTGCATTTATTGAGATTTTTCATTTTATCCAGCAACGAGATACTTCAGAGTTTACCTTCTAAACCTAACGCTATAAACATCTTTCGTCGTTTTGGAAAGTACCAAAACAGAAAAAAATATTCGTTATCGTCTCACAGTTAAATCCTAACACATCCCATAGATCTCAACAATTTTCCCTGTAGATGAAACCTAATCCTCGTGTTCCTTACTATGTTACATCAACTCCTCCTTTTTGCTCATGAATTTGTCTCAAACACAAAAAGAACTAACACACATCGAATATCTCAAATTCACTAGCAAACTCCCGCTGTTAAACCAAGAATCGAACCTCTAACTTTCATTTTACATGTTATAGCACAAAATGCACTCAGAAATCGGAAATATCATAATTGAGAGGCTAATCTTGAAGTGTTCTTCCTTCTTGGACAGTTTGAAACAAGTCCACCTATCCAAAGCTACTTAATTGATGTACCTCAAAGAAATTATAAAAAAAAAAACAGAGTGCAGCAGAAACTATTAAATAGAACTCTGGATTCTCTCCCTTCTAAATGGTAAATGAATGTTCAAATCATCCTACATCAACTGCAAAAGAATCATCAAATCCCATTCCCCAGATTTCTCTGTGCTGCAAAATCACCAACTTCTGTATAATTAAATGCCCCAACTCCAAAGAAACAGAAGATTTTTCTCCTAATCGCAAAAGCTCAATTCCCACAAATCAAGATTTCACCATTCGCCACCAAAAACAAAAACTGGGCACTCAAATTCAATTCCCAGATAACAGAAACAGCAAAAGATCAAAAATCTTGAAACATGAGTCAAACAGGTCAAAGTCAAAGGAAAAGGCAACAGGAAAACAGAAGCAAAACCTCCAAGAATCGAGTTTCTTGCTCGAGTCTCTTCAATTCAGCAGAAATCCTGTGTTTCCCTCTCGTATCCGTTGCTCCCACCACCGATCGCACTTCACCTGAACTCCCTGTTTGCATCTTTTCTTCTTTTTTCAAGTTGAAATGTGTTTATTTCTTCATGTAACAGCCCCTTCCAAATTGATGATGTAGATTTATACTAGAAGCCCATCTCGCGAAGAACAAGATTCCAACTTCTTGAGCATTCAGTTGCACAGCTTTCTCATCGGGATTGGAAATCAGTAAGCAACTAAAAGAAAATGAAAAAAGAAAAGGGTTTTACTGTTTGGATTTATGTGGGTGGTGTTTAAGGTTTGTGAAAGGAAGCAAAAAGATGATAAAAACAAAAGGAGCTTTCCTGTTTTTTTGTGTTTTCTTGCCAATAGATTTTGTCAAGAATCATATAATGAATGGATTGAAGGGAAAGGCAGTGGACTTTAATTTCTTAGGGCAAAAAAACGAATTTGGTAAATGGAATTTTAATATATTTCACACATTATATTTATTTTAATATTTATATTTCCACTACTATTAGGATGATAGACTTGTGATATAGATGTTGCATTTATTTCATGATAATGTGTTTATTAATTTTAATTTAACGGAATCTATATTATATAATTATTGACCATCAACTTTTTGGTGTCTTAGTATGTCAATTTCTTTTTTCTTTTTTCACTCATATATTAAATGGATCACGTACGTCTAGTATTTACAAGGATTCTCGATAGTTTCAGCTATCAATTCAGAATAACTATCAAAAGAAAAAAATGATCACAAACTTAAAGTAAAAAATATAACCAAATAAATAAGGGAGAATTATTTTTTAACTTTCACAATAGTTTCAACAAGTGGAAAAGGGAAAAAAAAAATAAGGGAGAATTATACTGTTTTGTGTATCTGATTTTGAGATTTTTCAATATGATTTTGAAATGTTTTTTAGCATTTTTTTTTATTTCAGTGTTTTGGTTAAGTACTATTTTAGTTAGTAATAAAATCAATAAATAGGTTTGGTTGAGTGATAAAGATATATTTTTTTTGTTAGATTCAAGATGTGGGTTCGATTCCAGGTCAGGCCATTTGCGTTTTTTTTTTTTTTTTTTTTATAAGAAATCCATTAGTTTTAACGAGTAATTAATGGAAGGAGAAAAAATGATGAAATTTTCAAACTTAAGAGACCAAAACTGATGAGGTTGAAACATGAGGGACCAAAAGGGGATAAGTGGCATACTTGAGGAACTAAAAGTGGATAAATGGCATACTTGATGGACTAAAAGTAATGTTTACCCGCGCAGAAATCATATATGCATTACATTCGTTATTATTACTATAAATTTTTCTTTATATTTCCTATTTTATAGGCATTTTAATTTTTGACATATTCACTTAAAGTTTTGATCACCTATCGTGACACCCACCGTAATCACTCTATTCTTATAAGAAATTTACATTTAATGCAATAAAAACAATTCATGTTTTACTCGAGATACTATTTAGACATCGCAGAAGGACATACGTCATCCAAATATTGTATTCAATACTCAACCTTAACATTTATAAATATAATGAAAGGAAAAAAATATTATTTTTATTTATTACAAAATTTAAAATACAAATCCATTAAAAGTCTAATATATATGCAATTATACAACTAGGGGTCCCAATTCAAGATATCACTGCTGACCCATCTGGTAATCCTAATGATCGATTTATGATTTAATTCACCTAGTCAGTGTGACGTATATCCTCTTTGCCACCTCTATGTTGAAAGGAGGGTTGATTAAGCTAGTAAGGAGTTGGACTGCAAATAAATTGAAAAAAAGTTGCGTGTGTAACTTGGAGTTTGAACTCTATCAAATTTGTTGCATTCTTATTAGGAGCGTCCATATAGCTTCCGATTTATTATTATTATTAATTAGTAAATGTGACACACTCAAATATGTGTGCACAACTAATTCAAAATTTTAATATTAATTATTACTTAAAATATATATTAATTGAATAAATAAAAAATATTAAAATTTATGAAAATTATTGAAAAAAAAGGAGCAAAAGAAGAGAAAGATATATGAAAATTGAGAAGAAAGATATGGGAAGTTAAGATAGAGATAAAAATTGAAAATTAAAGAAATGATAAATTGCAGACGAGAAATACTGAAAACACTAAAAGGGTGTTTTTTAATTATATAAAGAATTATCTATACCTTATTATTAAGTGAGAGCACTCTTTTGCTATTAATTAAAAAAAAAAAAGAGAGAGAGAGAGAGAGCACTCTTTTGCTATCTCACCTTTTTTATGATATGTCAATCTTTATTTTTTGTAATTATTTTATTAATTTTCATTTTTATCTCTCTTAACTTCTTATTTGATTTCTTCTCAATTTCCACACCCCTTTTTGTTTTTTCATATTTTTCCCTACGATTTCTCATACTTTTTTTTATATATATTTGTTTATTTATCTAATTGATATATTTTTAAATAATAATTAGTTTTTTAAATTTAAAATTAATGGTGTACATATATTTGATTGTATCACATGTACCAGGTATTAATTATTAATGAGAACCGGAGAAGCTTCCATCTCATTTCCTAGTATTTCTAGGCAGCTCACACTCACCCAACTTTTAAGATATTTTTTAGTAAAGAAATTAATTCCATCAACTTTTCATATTTTCACTCTAAAGAATTCAGTAATTCATGGGGCGATTGATTTTGTTTTCATTTTTATGTTTAGTTTTCGATGTTTTTAATGGGATAGAAATGTTTATGGACTTTTGTGCGAGAATCGAAAACATGTTTGCATTGGATGTTTTTAACCGTAGATTTATAGGTGTGGAAAATGAAAATTTCTTTGAATTATAATTTTCAAATAGTAAATATATAGGTACTGTGTCGATAATAATTATTAAAATATATATTATAAAAGTGAATTTATGCCCAAAAGTCCACATGATAAGGCATTGCGTCTTGTCATGTTTGTTTTACTTGTTTTAACATTCCATTCAATATTTTGATGCCTTAGAGTAATGTCACGTAACGTTCTACATATAAAGAGATTATAATTTTAATGAAGATGTAATTATTTTTTAATTTATATAATTTTTTTGAAATACTAAAATATATAACTTTTTTGAAATATTAAAATTTTAAATATATTTGTTACGTTCTTTCATGTAAAAGTACGAGCTATATTTATTTATTTTTAAATAAAAAAACAAGCTATATTTATTAGACCATGGATGTTTATTACAATAAGTACGTACTCACTTGCTCAAACACCACTCCTAGTTTTCCATTTTCTCCCCCTTTCTAGTGATCGATTTTCGGAAAATTCTAACCTAAACATGATTCGATCAAATCCAAACTAATTATATAACAAGTATAATATACTTATTATGTAATTGGTGTACAGTTCAGGAAAAATGATCAATCACATAATAAGTGTATCATACTTACTATATGATTAATTTGGTTCGACCAAACTTGGTGTGAACTAGAATTTTCCTCGACTTTAAAGATTAGAGGTAAAATTTAAAATGTTATGATGTCATACAAATAAATGGCATAATCAAATGTTTTTGAAATGCTTATGGCAAAACCTTTTGTTCTGTAAATTAACAACGAAGCTACAAAAATAATATGCAATTATAAAAAAGAAAGAAAAAAAGAAGGAAAAATAAGCAGCAGCGGGTTTCTTTTTCTCCGGCTTCCTCTGTTCCTCACTGCTCCTTTTGCATTTTCTTTACTTGTTTCTTCTCTTTTCGTCAACAACCAAGTCAACCTGCATCTCTTCATCTGACGGAGCTACAGTGACGGACGAGATATCGGCGCTACGTCTCCGGATAGTGAAGGGAACTATAGTTTAATGGCTTCATCATCCGCAGCCTTTTTCTACAGAAATTCAGAGCCCAGAACCGTTACTGGGTTCCATCATACACACGATGAAAGCCACAGTATTGTGATTGAGTTGCATCGTTCGGGTTCCGGCTTCTCAGCTGCTGATGGGTCTGATCTCAGTTCGATTGTCAGGGAAAAAGACCTGACCTTGCTTGGTACACTTGGTGGTGTTGAAGGTATTGCTGATGCTCTCAAAACCCATTTGCGAGATGGAATTGGTGGAGATTTTCAAGATATTTCGCGCAGAAAGGAGAGTTTCGGGAGTAATTCTGTCGTAAAGCCACCTACGAAGAACTTTCTCCGTTTTGTTTGGGAAGCTTCCCAGGATGTAATACTTCTCGTCCTTCTGGTGTGCGCTGCGCTGTCCCTCGGACTTGGTATCAAAGTAGATGGGCTTAAAGAAGGTTGGGATGATGGTGGCAGTATATTTCTTGCCGTTTTTGTTGTAATTTCTGTTCGTTCCACGGCTAATTTTTGGCAGAAGGGAAAATTGGAGAAGGTGTTTGAGGATTTCCCTGTAGTTGTCATCAGAAGTAGAAGGAGGTGGCAAGTGTCGGCATTCGACATTGTTGTTGGAGATGTTGTTTGCTTGAAAATGGGCGATCAAGTGCCCGCTGACGGCCTATTTGTGGAAGGGTATTCTTTGCGAGTTGATGAATCTAGCATGACAGGGGAAAGAAATCTTGTTCATATCAATCGCGATCAAAATCCATTCTTGCTTTCAGGCACCAAAGTAGCCGAGGGATATGCTAAAATGCTGGTTATCTCTGTGGGATTGAACACAGAGTGGGGTTTGAGGATGAGCTCAGGCAGTGTAGATTCGCGTGAGGATACGCCTCTGGAGAAACGGTTAAACTGGCTGGCCACTGTTCTAGGTCTTATTGGTTTAGGTTCAGTTGTAATGCTACTTCTCATTCTAGTGGTGCGTTACTTCACAGGGCATACGAAGAATGACGATGGGATAAAGTTCATTGCCGGGAAGACTAAACAAGTTGATGCAGTGAAAGGCGTGATGGGAATTTATATTGCTGCTGCGTCTATTTCGGTTGTTGCAATACCTAAAGAATTGCTGTTGGCAGTTGGATGCTTTCTTGCATATTCCACGAAGACGATGAAGAGTGATCATCAGACAATGGTTAGAAACCTTCCTGCTTTTGAGGCAATGAGCTTGGTGACAACCGTATGCACAGAGTTAACTGGTGTTCTTACATCAAATGAGATGAAGGTGACCAAGTGTTTTATAGGACAAGAATGGATAGAAGCAAGAGGTCGCTCTCCGATAGCTCGTAATGTTCTTGACCTGCTGTTCCAAGGGATCAGTCTTACCAAAACTAGTACTGTTCAACAGTTTCTTACAGTTACTACCACTGATGATGCAATTCATTCGTGGGCTGTCCTGAACTTGAACATGGAAATGAACATCAACTCAAGAGAATTCTCAGTTCTGGACTTGGAAGCTTCCTGCCCCGAAAATAAAATAGGTCTTTTAGTTAAAAATCAGTCAGATGAAACAATCCATGCTCATTGGAAGGGGGATGCTGAAATAATTCTCCCGTCATGCTCACATTACCAGGACGCAACTGGAAATATTATTGCTCTTGATGATCAAGAGAGGGAAAGATTTCATCAAATGATAGACGATATGGCTGCTAATAGCCTTCAATCTGTTGCTTTCGCACATAAGCAGATTTCACAAGATGAGTATGACAATGAAGTGACAAATTGCGATGTTCCCAACACGGGTTTGGTTCTTTTGGGAATCTTTGGCCTGAAACTTCTTTGCAATCCCGGTGTTAAGGAAGCTGTTGAAATTTGCCAACAGGCAGGGATCAGCGTCAAACTAATTACAGGCGGAAATGCTTCGCTGGCAAAAGCCATCAGCATGGAGTGCGGCATTCTTCCACCGAATGAAGATGTGAATAGTGGATCAATGGTGAAAGGTGTAGAATTTCGCAACTACACAGGAAAAGAAAGATCAATTAAAGTTGAATGCATTAGTGTGATGTCGAGGTCTTC
Organism: Sesamum alatum; assembly: GCA_034509735.1. NCBI lineage: Eukaryota > Viridiplantae > Streptophyta > Magnoliopsida > Lamiales > Pedaliaceae > Sesamum > Sesamum alatum. The sequence goes on from JACGWO010000006.1 coordinate 35,153,493, forward strand.
TAATCCGGACAAACTCCTAGCTGTGAAGTGTCTAAAAGAGAACGGCCATGTAATTGCAGCGATTAGCAACAGCCTAAATGATGCTCCGTCTTTACACGAAGCCAATGTAGGAATTTCAGTAGGGAGCCATGCCACAATAGTGCTGAAAGAGAGTTCAGATATTGTCATCTTGGACAACAATTTTGCTTCAGTTGCCCAAGTTCTTAGATGGGGTCGATGCGTTTACAACAACATCCAAAAGCACACTCAGTTCAACCTTACAGTATATGCATCTGCCCTAGCAATCAACATAGTGGCAGCAATTTCGGTTGGCAAGATACCACTAACACCAGCCCAGCTATTATGGGTCGATCTCACCATGAACACGTTGGCAGCTCTCGCATTGGCTGCTGAGGAACCAAACGCAGAACTCATGAAAAAGCAACCCGTCAGTCGTTCCGACCCACTTATCACCAACATCATGTGGAGAAACATTTTAGGCCAAGCTTCCTACCAAATGACGGTTGTCTTGGCCTTAAAGTTCAAAGGCAAATCAATCTTTGGGGTCCATGACAAGACAGTTGACACACTTGTTTTCAACACATTTGTGCTCTGTCAAGTGTTCAATCTGTTCAATGCAAGAAAGATTGAGGAGAAGAATGTTTTCAAGGGAATTCTCAAGAACAAGTTGTTTATAGGAATCACTTGCATGACTGTCATTATTCAGGCTATTTTGGTGGAGTTTCTGAATAAGTTTGCACATACAGAGAAGTTGAATTGGGAGCAATGGGCAGCATGCATAGTCATTGCAGCAGTTTCTTGGCCATTTGGATGTCTCATCAAGTTCATACCAGTTCCAGATTCAGACACTAGCTTCAATTTTCTAATGACAAATCGGTCTTGACAGAGTACATTGTGGTCGAAAGAAAAAAGGTCTTAATAGGCAACTTTTCTTTCAGAAAATTCTTATCTATACCGGTTTTGATTGCACTAGATCATCAATCACTTTGCGGATGTTATTACATTTTATCATGTCTGTCCGTTGAGAAACTGGGCGGACAACAGATTGGTTTTCCTATTACAATTCATGCTACATCTTCTGTTCCATACGACGTAATCTTATAAACGTAGAGTGTATATGTAAAATGGAACAGAACATACAAGATGATTGTAATAGGAAATCCAATCCGGATAAACATTGTCATATTATTAAGTGATACTATCAATTTGGTGTTTCACTTTTTCTTGATATGCCAATTTATCTATATTTTTAATATTTAATTAAATTTATTTATTTATTTATTAATTTTTCACCCTCTAACTCTTCACAACTTCCACTAATTTTAAATTTGTATAACTTCCTTTTTTTCTTATTTTAACATTTTTTACTTCTTCAATTAAAATATATATTTTTTTAAAAAAAATTAATTTTATTTCATTATCCACACTCACGTGAGTGTGCCGAATGCACCAGTTATTATTAAGGCATAAGGACACTTTTGTCCGTTTAGGTTAAAATTTCTAAAGAGGTTTTTGATAGCCAATAGTAAATATGGAAAGTAATTAAAAGGAGTTAACATGTACATTATTTTACATTCTTATGTCCATCAAAACTAATTATAAGGTTAATTTGGTCATATTAAAAAAATACTAATTCTCCCCAAAAAGCTTATGTACTCTTGAAAATGTAATTATCAATCATTTTACCACTAATTTTTCTTTTTATTTTTTCTTTACAATCATTTTTAAATTTTAATAGGGTTAAATGCAATTTACTCCGTTATATGAGAAATTAGCGAAAAATTCCTTGTTAAAAAAAATTGTAAATTACTCCTCTGTGTTTTGAGAAATGAAGCAAATTATCCCTTATCAACGGAGAATACGAAGAATAATTTGTTTCATTTTTCAAATAACGGAAGATAATTTGCTCATTTTTTTCATAAAGTTTTTTTCTTTCTAATTTCTCGTATCACAAGATTTGTAAATTGCATTTAACCCAATTTTAATATATGGCTTCGACTTCATTATTAATGATGGATGATAACAAGCGAAGCTTCCATCTCATTTCCTAGCAATTTCTTGGCACCCCCCAACTTTAAAGTGTAGTAGTAGAGATAATTTTTAATTTTAAAATTAATGAACTAAAAAGAAAATAAAAGTTCATATTAAAATTTTAATGCACGTAAATCAATATAGTTACAAATATTTAATTTTAATATTAAAATTTCTTAGTTGGAGAGGAAATTTTGTATATATATATATATATATTCGTATGCTTGAGAGGTTCAATGTGAGCATCACCCTTAATTTTGTGACCACCCTTCCACACTTTATGTTTGGTAGAGAAAGAATTTCTAAACTTTCTTATATAAATTATTCGCGCCCCCCCCCCCCCCCAAGTAATCAATTATCCAAGGGTCGGATTAATCCAATCTAAAGTATGATTTTACGTGCATAGAATTGATAATAAGTTGAGATTAGAACAAATTTATCCTCAAAACTTAACCTGTTAAAATATAATGAACTCGAGACTCGACTTGAATCCATCTCTTAGTAAAGTAGATTAGACTCGTTAAACTTGCTCCATAATGATATGAGATAAAATACTTTAAAAATAATATCACACAATTTTCTTCACATGAATTGATTAATATGATTTTTGAAATATTAAGATTATAAATATATTTATTAAGTTCATGTATATAAACTATATTTAGTAGAGTTTACACTATTTTCTTGATATATTATGCTTGATATATATATATTATATAAATATATGTAACATAGAAATACATAATAAATTAAAAATCACATATTTATTTTAGAGTCGATTACAGTGACAGCCTCTGAGGTTAATTCCAAGTAAACATACGCCTACTGTCTTTTACAAAGTTGCAATTACACCCCTGATACTGTAGTTATCATTACAATTACACCCCTAGTCAATGATAAAAGTTTATGCAAACATCTATATCTATATCTATACTCTATATAAATATGTGAATACTCAAGTTGTTTGTTCCCCATTGTGAAAAGACAAATATATACTCATTTAAATATTATTAATTATTATATTACAGATTCTAGAAATTTTAACAATTTAGAATTCTAAATATTCCAAACCTCCTCCATATAAATTTAGGATAAAACCTAAATCATGAATCATGAATGAATCCAATTACACAAAATTTTAATTACCTGCTTCTAATTGTGAATCATGAATAGCCCAATTACGCAAGCCTATCACACATTAAATTTTAACATTCACAGAAAATTATATTATAAAATTAGTTATAGAAAAAATAAAATTCTATAAGTAAAATGTTAAGAGTCTTAATTGCTCTAAACTACATAGGAATAATATATTCAACTAAAAAAAATTAATATGCCAAATAATATTTCAACACAATTACTTTGCTAGAAAAAATTTTAATTATATTAAGAAAATTTTAATTTACCATGACACATTAAAATTTAAATATGCTACAAGTGAATAATATATAAAACACTAATCTAAATATATATATATGGATATGTGGATATATAGATCTATCAAAATTTTGAATAAATATCAAAATTTAACTACAAATTAAAATTAATATATGGATATGATATTATTAAATTGAAATTACTTGTGAAAATTTAATTATTAAGTGAATCTCTTAGTACTTGATTTTTTTAGTATTAGATAATCCTAAATGCTTTACTTTTACATCTATTTTCTTTTTTTATATCAATTAATAGAATAAAAGTATTACAACAAATGTGACATAAAAAATTAAGTTGTAACATAATATATTAATGAATAAGAAATAGATTATACCAATCGGAGCATATGAAAATAGGATTAAGAAGTTAAACTAAAAATATATAGAATTAAATTTTCAATATAAAGACAAAAAATAAAATTTTATACAATAATATTTTAAAATTTAGAAGGTAATAAAGCATGTAAATAATACTTTGACAATATTTTGATACTGAAATATAATTAACATTAGGATCTTACAATACAAAATATTGGTAATATTGTCCAATTAAATTATATTTTTTTAATAATAGTCAATAAATAATTAGTTTGTAATCATTTAGTGTCAATAAATTAAAAATCAACGACATTCAAAATATAATAAAAGAAAATATATTACATACACAGACATAATATAGCAAAATCAAACAATAGCAAAGAGACACAATAAAATCTACGAATAAAAATTGATCAATTTTATTAAAATAAAATTTATTCTAAAATCGAATAACGATTAAGTATCAAAATTAAATTATAAATAAAAAATAATCAATCTGATTAAATTAGAAGTGCTATTGAAAATTTAAAAAAGAGTTATAACTAAATGATTTTATTTCAATATTGATAGGCTAAAAACACCATGTCCTCCTCCCCTGCACCCCAAGACATTGGCATTAAAGAATAGTATAAATAGTAATATAATAAATAATTTATTTAAAACCTTATCTTATTGAGTAGTAAATTAACTAACATAATTGTAGGTCCTAACGAGATATATATAACTATTTTTATGTTTTAAAAGGTGCATAAAAGTTGTAACATTTAGTCTCCTTGTAATATAATACACTTAACGCTCACATGGCATTTTCTTTTGAATATCCAGAGGAAAAGGTGTTATGCAACCAAAATTGCTACTATTTAATATTTACGGGACTGAAAGTGAGAATTTCAAAATCAATGGGCCAAATTAAAATGGAAATGTCCTAAGTTACGGACTGAAAAATGCTATTTTCCCTTATGAAAATAAGAAAAGTCAAATGGTGAATAAACATTAACACAATAACAATTAAAGCATAAAATTTTAAAATAATTATATCCCAACACATTAGTACAATTACATTTTCATATTAACAAAATTAATAAATTTTGAGAATGAATTTAGTACAATAAAATAATAAATAAAAACTGAGTTAATTATGTTGAAATTAGAAAAAAATGATAAATAGATAAGCCAATGAGATTAATATATTTTTCCAGTAATAAATTTATAAAAATAAGTTAAAAGTTTAAAAAGCATGCGTGCTAAAGAGAATAAAAATTGATATATGAATAGAATATTATTAAATTAAAATTGCTTATGAAAATTCAACTATTAATTGAGTGAATCTCGTGGCACTTGATTTTTTAGTATTATAATCCAAATGATTTACTTTTATCTATTGCCTCTTTTATATAGGTGAAAAATAAAATTTTATACAATAATATCTCAAAATTTAAAAGCTAATAAAACATGTATTTATGCTTTGACAATATAAAAAAGTTGATACCGAAATATGATTAACATACATTATAGGATCTTACAATACAAATATTGGTACTATGGTCCAATTTGGTTATAGTTTTATAACAATAGTCAATAAATAATTAGTTTGTAATAATGTCAATAAATTAAAAATAAATGACATTCAAATATAGTAGTAAAAGAAAACATACAACACACTCATACAAAATGTAACAAAAGATAAAACAAAGTTAAACAACAGAAAATAGGCATAATAAAACCTACAAATAAAATTAATTAATTAATTTTATTAAATTAGAATTTATTCTATCCAAGATAAGGAGCTCTGACTAATTATTTTTATTTTACTATTAATTTTTTAAATATTATTATTTTATATTTTCATATTATTTGGTTTGATACATAATAATAAAATAATTATTAGTGAATATACGAAATACAAAATTTCAATTTTTGGGGAATATCTTTATATTTAATAGTACCAATTAAATTTAAAAAGTTAATTACAAATAATAGAATTGAAAAAATTTCTAATCAATTTAAATAATTATTATCAATTTGTTTGAAAATATAATTGTATAATAATAATAATGTTTCAATGACAAAAATATGAATAATATCAAGAACTTATCATAATGATATATTTACTTCTAAAAATATATTGTACACGTGCATCGCACGCCATGCTTTTTAGTTCCCTAAAAGGGTCTATCTATAATTTTACAAAACGCATAGATGTGGGTTAGAATTCCCAAACAATGGAAAAATCTTACCAAAACAATCATAAAGCAAGCGCATTACCAGTTATCGGAGATTTTTTCTAAATTGTGCACCAATAACAAGATAAGTCTATTAAACTTTTCATCTAATTAGTACACACCCGATCAAATCTGATTTGAGTTAAAATTTCTCTTTTAACGTAACCTAAAAAGATATTAATATAATTTACCTTTTATTTTAATTAATCTAGTTAAGTTCGCATTTGAAAACTAAAACTCAAAATCCAATGGGAAGTACGCCCAATACTAACATGTTTCTGAAATGAGTTATGGATTGGCCACGGGATTGGGAAAGAGAAAACCTTGTTTGAGTAAAATAATAATAATAACAATAATAATAATAATAATAATAATAATAATAAGTGATAATTACACTCCCCTCCCCTGAGGTTTGATGTAATCACACGTAGACCCTCTGTGGTTTGAAAAATTATATTTAACATCCCTAAAATTTGCTTATGTCTAACAAATAGGTCCATCTGTTAGTTAAAATTCACCGAATTTGTTGATATTAACAAAAAAACTGAATGAAAATCGATGTTTAACTTCGATTGACTTATTAATGACTTAATGCAGGCCAAACAAATCTTTTAGGACTAAATTACCCTTGTAACGATGAAGATATACCTCCTCTCATGCATTAACGTGTGACGATATATAAGGGTAGTTTGGTTATAAAAAGATTCGTTTAACCAACAATAAGTCAATCGATGTCAAATCTCAATTTTAATTCAATTTCTTTTACTAATATCAATAAATTTGATAAATTTTTACTGACGAAGAAATCTATTTATTAGGTAAAAATAAACTTTATGATACCAAACCTCAAGAACCGGGAGGGGAGTGTAATTATTCTCAATAATAATGCAGCAACAAAGTAAGAAAACAATAAGCAAAACATCGTTACTGTTTCTCTAGCTTTCTCTGTCCCTCACTGCTTCTTGGCTTTGTCAACCACCAAGTCAACTTGCCGGTCGGAGTTTGCTACAGTCATGGAAGACATATCGGTGCTACGCCATCCCTGAAACCATCCAGCTACCTTAATCAGCCCAAGAATTCTCGGAGGTTACTGCCCGTAAAGCCCGGATGGAGGGAAGGAAGCAGACTTCATCGCTGGACAGTGAAGGGAAAAGTGGTTTAATGGCTTCCTCATCTTCAGCTTTTTTCTACAGAAAACCAGAGCCTAGAAGTATTACTGGGTTCCATCGCACACACGATGAAAGCCACAGTATTGTGATTGAGCTTCAGCGTTCGGGTTCGGGTTCGGGCTTCTCCGGTGCTGCTGATGGGTCTGACCTCAGTTCGATCGTCAGGGAAAAAGACCTGACCTTGCTTGGTACACTTGGTGGTGTTGAAGGTATAGCTGATGCTCTCAAAACCCATTTGCGAGATGGAATTGGTGGAGATTTTCAAGATATTTCGCGCAGAAAGGAGACTTTTGGAGTAATGTTTTCGTAAAGCCACCTACGAAGAGCTTCCTCCATTTTGTTTGGGAAGCTTCCCAGGATGTAATAATTCTCGTCCTTTTGGTTTGCGCTGCGCTGTCCCTTGGACTTGGTGTTAAAGCAAATGGGCTTAAAGAAGGTTGGTATGATGGTGGCAGTATATTTCTTGCTGTTTTTGTTGTAATTTTTGTTCGTTCCACGGCTGATTTTTGGCAGAAGGGAAAATTGGAGAAGGTGTTTGAGGATTTCCCTGTAGTTGTCATCAGAAGTGGAAGGAGGCGGCAAGTGTCGGCATTCGACATTGTTGTTGGAGATGTTGTTTGCTTGAAGATGGGCGATCAAGTGCCCGCTGACGGCCTATTTGTGGAAGGGTATTCTTTGCGAGTTGATGAATCTAGCATGACAGGGGAAAACATTCTTGTTCATATCAATCGTGATCAAAATCCATTCTTGCTTTCAGGCACCAAAGTGGCTGAGGGATATGCTAAAATGCTTGTTGTCTCTGTGGGATTGAACACGGAGTGGGGTTTGCTTTTGAGCTCAATCAGTGTAGATTCGCGTGAGGAAACACTGCTCGAGACACGGTTAAACAAGCTAGCCTCTTCTCTTGGTTTTATTGGTTTAAGTTCAACTGTAATGGTACTTGTCATTCTATTGGTACGTTACTTCACGGGGCATACAAAGAATGAAGATGGGACGATAGAGTTCGTTCCCGGGAAGACTAAAGGAGTTGATGTGATCAACAACGTGCTGGGAATTATTGCTGCTGTTGTGTCTATTTTGGTTGTTGCGATACCTGAAGAATTGCCATTGGCAGTTGGATACATTCTTGCATATTCTACGGACAGAATGAAGGGTGATCACCAGACAATGGTGAGAAACCTTTCTGCATTTGAGGCAGTGAGCTCTGTTACAACCATATGCACAGATTTAACCGGTATTCTTACATCAAATGAGATGGTGACCAAGTGCTTGATAGGACAAGAATGGATAGAAGCAAGAGGTCACTCTCCAATAGCACCTAATGTTCTTGAATTGTTGTTCCAAGGGATCAGACTCACCAAAAGCAGTAGTGTTCAACAGTTTCTCGCAGTTACTACCACTGATGATGCAATTCATTCATGGGCTGTCTTGAAACTGAACATGGAAATGAATATCAACCCAAGAGATTTCGCACTTCTGGACTTGGAAGCTTCCTGCCCCGAAAAGAAAATAGGAGTTTTGGTTAAAAATCAGTCAGATGAAACATTCCATGCTCATTGGAAAGGGGATGCTGAAATAATTCTCTCGTCATGCTCACATTACCTGGACGCAACTGGAAATATTGTTACTCTTGATGATCAAGAGAGGCAAAGATTTCATCAAATAATAGAAGATATGGCTGCTGATAACCATCAATCTATTGGGTTCGCACATAAGCAGATCTCACAAGATGAGTATGAGAATGAAGTGGCAAATAGCGATATTCCCAACACTGGTTTGGTTCTTTTGGGAATCTTTGGCCTGAAACTTCTTTGTAGTCCCAGTGGTAAGGGAGCTGTTGAAATTTGCCAACAGGCAGGGATCAGTGTCAAACTAATTACAGGCGGAAATGCTTTGTTGGCAAAAGCCATCAGCATGGAGTGCGGCATTCTTCCACCAAACCAAGGTGTGAATGATGGATCAATGGTGAAAGGTGAAGAATTCCGCAACTACACAGACAAAGAAAGATTGGTTAAAGTTGACTGCATTAGGGTGATGCCGAGGTCTTGTAATCTGGACAAACTCCTAGCAGTGAAGTGTCTAAAAGAGAACGGCCATGTAGTTGCATCCATTGGCAACAGCCTAAATGATGCACCGTCTTTACACGAAGCCAATGTAGGAATTTCCGTGGGGAGCCAGGCCACAGTAGTCCTGAAAGAGAGTTCAGATATTGTCATCTTGGACAACAGTTTTGCTTCAGTTGCCCAAGTACTTAGATGGGCTCGATGCGTTTACAACAACATCCAAAAACACACTCAGTTCAACCTTACGCTATATGCATCTGCGCTAGCAATCAACATAGTGGCAGCAATTTCGGTTGGCAAGATGCCATTAACACCAGCCCAGCTTATATGGGTCGATCTTACTATGAACACGTTGGCAGCCCTCGCATTGGCTGCTGAGGAACCAAACACAGAACTCATGAAAAAACGACCTGTCAGTCGTTCCGACCCACTTATCACCAACATCATGTGGAGAAACATTATAAGCCAAACTTCCTACCAAATAACAGTTGTCTTGGCCTTAAAGTTCAAAGGCAGATCAATCTTTGATGTCCATGACAAGACAGTTGACACACTTGTTTTCAACACATTTGTGCTCTGTCAAGTGTTCAATCTGTTCAATGCAAGAAAGCTAGAGGAGAAGAATGTTTTCAAGGGAATTCTCAAGAACAAATTGTTTATAGGAATCACTTGCATGATTGTCATTCTTCAGATTATTTTGGTGGAGTTTCTGAATAAGTTTGCACGGACAGAGAAGTTGAATTGGGAGCAATGGGCAGCATGCATAATCATTGCAGCAGTTTCTTGGCCATTTGGCTTTCTGATTAAGTACATACCAGTTCCAGATACGGACACCATCTTCAATTTTCTCCTTCGGATGTTTAGACGTGTGCTAATGACAAATCGGTCTTGACAGAGTACAGTGTGGTTGGACCAGAATTCATCTAAAGAAAAAGTGTCCTAATAGGTAATTTTTCTTTCTGAAATTCTTATCTAATCCAGTTTTGATTGCATTAAGAGTGGGTTTGCGTAAGTTTATAAACTCTTTGAAATATCTTATAAGATGTTACAACGTATTTGGTAAATGTTTCAGAAAAAAGATCATATAAGACCAAAAATTGCAATGTTAGGCTCCATCATCTATTAAAATTTTAACGACCTCTTTCAAATTAATTACCTGATTGTCGTTATTAACATTTTATAGGCTCCATCATTTTATTTTTTCCAAACACTTCAAGAACTTATATTTTAAAAATAAAATCTAATGTCTTCTAAGCTCTAAAAACACCTTGTAAACACATATGAACTTATAAAATCAGTCTGTTAGAGAAATTGAGATGAGCAGATCCATTTGTAATGTACAAAAGTGCTTGCATAAATTTGGATTGTGAATACATATGGACTTCATTGGGATCACCCTCTTCGCAGCCAAAAATAAAAAATAAAAAAAATCAACTTTATGTGATTTTTGGACCATTCCTTCATTTATATCACTTAATTTTGGTCGGATTGGATTTTTTGTTGTAAAGTTTATTCCATTTTTTATTCCATTTAACATATACACGCCACGTATATAAAATTTTTCTCAAAATAAAATACATGATATCATCCTTATACACGTGAAATGTGTATGTTGAATGGAGTAGAAGATGAATTATAGTTTGCAATTGGAAATCTAATCCGAATTTTGGCTTTCATATTCTTGGTGGAATAGTTGCTCTTTTTCTCTTCTTGATTCTACTCGACTCGTTCCCGATATAGTCACTCTCTTTAAACTGTAATTATTTCGTTTGAACTTTGAACTATGTCTGTCTCCTACAGCAGAAAGCATATATTACTATTCTCCAAAAGAAACGAAAAAGCATATATACGTTAAACAATCATCTTAAGTTTAAACTATTACAGGGGAGAATGAAATATCTGTGTTTTGGTCTGAAGATTTCTGTTTTCTCATGTTCTTCCATTACAGGATAGGAAGAGGAACACGGAAAGCGGCGTCCAAAATGCAGTGTTTTGACCAGAATTTGTGGTCCCCAAGTTTGTTTATGTTTGAAATCATAGGATACTATTGTCTTACTGTACTTAATGTGTTTTGTAATTAAATTTGGTATGTTGGATCTCACATGATGTTATATTTGTGGGTATTTGGCTGTCTATACTTTATGGACAAGATCAGCTTATATAGTCATTTCACCGTAATTGTCTACTTAATAATGTCTTAATCTAGCAATTAAGAGTGCGATTCTATGAATAAGTTTGAGATCGCGAGTTCGAATGATGCTAAAGCCATGATTGGTACGAAGGAATGGAATTCAATGAGAATGAAATATGGATGGATGAATGGGAAAGAAATTATATTTGAATAGCATTTCTATGATTGGTTGGGGGGAAAGTGAAAGTATAAGAGAAGTGGAAGTAAAAGAGAATGTATAAGAAAAAGTTTAGTGTTTTGTTTGGCGAAAGAGATGGAGGAAAAGTAAAACTGGATATATATAAAACCCATCCGAAGTCCAATTTTATTTCCATCCTAAATTGGGCGAAAAAATGGAAGTATAAGACCAAAAAGACAAAAGAAAAAATACATATTTCATTTTATTTACTCTCTTGCCCATATGTGAGGGCGTTTGTAATTTTTTTTATTTAAACTGAATAATTTTGAATAAGTTAACAATATTCATTTCAGTGAATATTTTTATTAATACAAAATATTATTCTTCTTGTTTGATATATATTTTTATTAATAAAGTTTTTAAATCGTTGATATACTAAAATTATATTAGTATAATATTAACTTGTTTATTTTCTAATACAAAATGAAGAAAAAGGGTTAAACAGTAAAATTAAAAAAATTAATTTTTTGTTCTCAATTTATTTTTCTTGTACCAAATAAGGGGAAGTATTTGAGATTTACTTCCTTTCCAATCATATCAAACAATTTGAAGGAAAACTATTATTCTTTTTCATGCCCTCCCCCTTCCACTCTCCCTCCTTTTTTCACTTCCCATTTCCTCTCATTTGAACCAAACAAACACTTTTAATCAACAAACAACCAAAAAATGGAGTAAACTTCGCTAGTCCAAATATTTATCAGGAAAAAATATCGAAGTATAAATAAATTAAACATAGAACAGGTAATTTGAAATACTTTAAACCTGATTTTTCCATTTATTTATGTAATATAGCTATCACACTTGTAAATTTGTAATTATAAATGTGGGCAAAATCAATAATTTTCTAAATTATGATAGAAGACTTTAAAATAACTCAAAAATGTCTTCCCCACATAAATTTAATGCCTGATGTAAATTCATAATTATGTGAATATAAATTAGGATTAATTATATTTAGACCCCTTTTGAAAATGTAAAATTACACTTTGCTCCAAAAAAGTTCCAAAATTACATTTGCTCCCTCGCAAAAATTCTCCATTTAGACCTAACCCCTTCCCGTTAGAGTTTGGACAGGAAATATTCACGTCAGCAAAAAAAATTACATAAAATTTTAAGTTTGCCCCTCTTTTGACATTCTATGTATATTTTTGTACTTATAAGGGGATAAATGTAATGTATGTTTAGAGAGTGAGGTTAACATTATTACATTTTTCCCTTATAAGTACAAATTATTACATGAGAATGTTAAATGAGAGGTAGAATTAAATTTTTTTATGTAAACTTTTTTGCTAACGCAATATTTTTCGTCAAAATCCTAAAAAAGGGAGCCAAGTGTAAATGGTGAATTTTTAAAAAGGGTGTAAGTGTAATTTTAAATATTTTTTAAGAGAAAGTATAATTTCACATTTTTAAACGAGATCTCAGCATAATTAACCCTATAAAGTTATAAACTAATTATATCATGAAATTTTCATATCAAAATAACAAGGGATAATTACACTCTCCCTGATATTTGGTGTAATTACACGTAGACCCCCTGTGGTTTGAAAAATTACATCTACTGCCCCTGAGATTTGCTTCTGTCTAACAAATAGGTCCATTTGTAAGTCAAAATTCACCGAATTTGTTGATATTAGCAAAAAAATTGAATTAAATGCGAGATTTGTCATCGATTGACTTATTACTGTAGGTCAAAGGATTCTTTTTACGACCAAACTACCCTTATATATCGTCACACGTTAATGCATGAAATGAGGTATATCTTCACCGTTATAAGAGTAATTTAGTCATAAAAAATTTGTTTGGCCTGCATTAAGTCATTAATAAGTCAATCAAGGGTAAGTATCGATTTTCAATCAGTTTTTTTTGTTGATATCAATAAATTCGGTGAATTTTAACTAACGGAGGGACCTATTTGTTAGACAAAAATAAACCTCAGGATACTAAATATAATTTTTCAAACTACAAAAAGTTTACGTGTAATTACACCAAATTTCGAGGAGTGTAATTGACCCAAGTAACAATATCCTGTTATGAGATCACAAACGTAATTTTCCAAGAATATCAACATTTAGAAATCATAATAATGAGGTGGGTCCCAAAAATCCAATTGCTAGATACATTGTCGATCTCAAAGGACCATCAGATATCATGAAAGATCAGTTAATTCCAAAAGTAATTGGGGCTGCTAGGGATTTTGACCAGGAATTGCTCGATTTAGCAGCTGAGCCGGAAAGGAAATCCGACACCGTTTTTGACCTATGGAAGGCGATTGGTCAGTTACTTTTCCTTTGCTTTCCTTTTCTCTCTGAGCAATACAATATGGAAAGCGATTTACGTTGGTTTCACTTTTCACCAACTGTTTAATCTTATGGTTATTTGATCCTTTTTTTTCCCACTTTCTAAAGCTTTATTCTCAATAAAACTATTGTTTTAGTCACAAAGTTGAAGTTTTATGATAAAATATTTTGAATTTGAGAAGGTGGGTATCAGTCAAATTGAAGATTCATGAGAAAATGTTGTGGATGTGTAAATGATGTAATAATTCATGTTTAATGAATTCAAGATTCAAATATGAAGTTATTCTTAAAAAAAACGGTGATTATATTATTACTGTGTCTATAATAAACTCACATAAGTGAAAAAAATACTCACATTTTCGACTAAAGTCAAATCCATGATCGAATTTGTTCACTAGGCCTCAAGTTTGACGAAATTAAGACAATATTGGTAAAAGAAATTGTATTTAACAACCAAAAAAAAAATCTGTAGTTGATATGTGTTCCACAGTGGAGGAAAATTTACTTTCTTACCTCCCCAATATTTCATGAGTGTATGTTGCTCAAAAAAATAAAAATAAAAATAAAAAATTTCATGAGTGTAGGTGTTCTTTCAGTCTACTTTTGAAGATTTCCTTAAATCTTAGGAGTAAATATGAGGAATAAAGGAAATGTGGGAATACAGAAATTATAATGCCTAGAAACTCAAGCATGATGATTATCATTCTAAAGAAACAGGCAGTCACTCCCACACAAATTACCAAACTCCAGAAATTTAAGCGTGAAGAAGATACATAGACAGAGCTCTACATTGTGTCACCAGACGATGTAAGAATAGAAACACCCCTTATTGAAAGAAAACAGAAGAGATAATCACCCTTCAAAGTGGAAGAACATGGCCCCAAATTGGAAGGACTCTCATCTCTTGTTAATCCCAATTAGGGGATTCTTGATCCTGCAATTCAAGAATATCAGAGATATTATTAGGCTTGGAGTCTAGCTAAGATTTTCACCAATATTAAGAGAGAGATATATGCAAATGTGTGGAAGAGGGAGTAGCTGCTAGTTACCTGATTAGGCCGTTTTTCTTCGCATCAATTCTGGTCCAGCATTTATCTCACTTGTTAGCAGTCACCTAATAAAAAGTTGTTAGCAATACAATTACGGCCATTTGTGTGATGGGATTTGGATGTGGCTTAGTGTACATGGATATTTGTGATTGTTTGAGGCTCGAACTGGCGAATCCCATCATACATGAATGACTGTGATTGTCTGAATGTCAAAGTGCTAAAACCTCCTAACAATTAACCAACTGAACATCTAAAGAGAATCCTGGTCCAGGAATCCCAAGTGTTAGTATGCATCCAAACTCCTAGACTTGAAATGAGCAGCTTTTATCAGACTCCCCTGTTTCAGATGATCAGACTATTGAGGATTGGCTTCTTTGGAACTGGTAGAAACTTGACAAGCCAACCAATCAGCCAAGAGAAAGCTGCAATTCCTATACAGGCTACCCATTGCTTCCAATCTAACCTCTCTGTATGGGCAAATTTATTCAAGAATTCAACCAATATTACTTGGAGAAGTATGGTGATCCCAGTGATTCCAAGAAACAGTTTATTCTTGTGTATTCCCTTGAAAACGTTCTTCGCCTTGAGCTCCCTTGAATTGAACTGATTGAACACTTGCAAGAGGACAAAAGTGGTGAAGATAAGTGTGTTGACGACGTTTTCATTGACGCCAAAGATTGATTTTCCCTTGAACTGTAAGGCCAAGATGACTGGTATCTGATATGAAGCTAGGCCTACTATGTTTCTGCACATGATGTTGGTGATGAGTGGGTCGGACCGACCTATAGGTGGCTTGTTCATGAGTTCATCGGTCGGATTTTCGGTAGCTAGAGCAAGAGCTCCCAAGGTGTCCATAATGAGATTCACCCACAGTAACTGGGCTGGAGTTAACGGTATTTCACCTGTTGAAACAGCTGCCACAAAGTTGATTGCCATGGCTGCAACATTTACAGTCAGCTGAAATTGAATGAATTTTTGAATGTTGTTGTACACACATCTTCCCCATTTAAGAACTGTGACAACAGAAGCAAAATTATCATCCAGGATGATAATATCTGAATTCTCCTTTTCCACATCGGTGCCCTGAATTCCCATTGAAAGTCCTATATCTGCTTCTCGCAATGCTGGTGCGTCATTTGCTCCATCACCAGTTACTGCAACGACATGGCCTTTCCTTTTAAGGGATTGCACCAATAAAAGTTTGTCTGAAGGAGATGACCTTCCCATAAGCCTAATGTTTTCAACTATCCCCATTCTTACGTTCTCTTGGTACCTGCGAAATTCTTCACCTGTTACTATGGATCCATCATCATTAACTTCCTGTGCAGGAGTAAGTATTCCACATTCCATGGCTATGGCTTTTGCTGTAGAAATGTTCTCGCCGGTGATCATTTTGACATTGACCCCTGCGAGGTGACAAATTTCAACAGCTTGCTTCATATCAGGATGACAAGTACCTCTCAGTGCCACGAATCCCAAAAGAATCAAATCCTTGTCTGGAACCTTTCGATGTGCTCTTTCATTCTCATACTCCTCTTTTGAAAGGTGCTTGTGGGCAAATGCAATGCATCGAAGACCACTAACTGCCATATCTTTTGCTGTTTGATGAAATCTCGCGCTCTGCTGGTCGTCAAGAACTATAGCTTGTCCGGTGTTATCATAGTAATGTGAGCATGATGATAGGATTCTCTCAAAATCCCCTCTCCAGTGCACATGGATCATATTCCCATTATCTTGCTGTCTTTCAACTAAAATCCCTATTCCCCTCTTCTCAGGACAGGATGCTTCCACGCCAAGAATCGACAGACCATGTGTGTTGTTGTCCATTTCCATGTTCAATTTCATAACAGCCCACGAGCGAATTGCATCGTCCATTGGAGCAACTGAGAACAACTTATGAACACTACCTCTTGAGAGACTGATCCCTTGGATCAGTAGTTGGAGAACATTGTCCGAAATTGAAGTGTAACTTCGTCCTTCCATGGATTCTGCTCCAATAACAGACTTTGTTACTTCCATCTGAGTCAGTAAGAGAGCAGGTGTATCCGTGCATATGGTTGCTGCAGAGCCCATCTTCTCACAAGCAGAGAGTTTTCTGACCAATGCACGATCAACCGTCATTCTTCTCATTGAGTATGCAAGAGTGAGGGTCACTGCCAAGGGTAAACCTTGAGGAATTGCAACAACCACAATGGTCACAGCAGTAGCAATAATTCCTACAACGGCATTGATCACATCTTCAACCTTAGTCTTGCTGCCTTTAAATTCTTTATTCCCACTCATATATGTTGTAGCCCCAGTGAAATACCGTACCAACAGTGCAGCAAGAACTAAGAAACCGACTACTAGACCAAATATTCCTGTTAACAGAGTTAGCTTCTTCAATCGTGCTTGCAGGGGTGTCTGCTCAATGGATTCATTATGAACTGCGCTCATCATTTCACCCCAAGTTGTGTTGATTCCAACAGAAGTGACCATCATTTTACCACATCCATCAGCAACCATTGTGCCTGAAAACAAGAAAGGGTTCTGATCTTTATCAACTTCAACAAGATCATTCACCCCTGTCATTCTAGATTCATTCACTTGCAAAGAGTTCCCTCCTATGAACAAACCATCTGCAGGTATTTGATCACCAATTGACAAACTAACAACATCACCAACAACAATGTCAGAGATTGAGATCTTTTGCCGGATTCCATTTCTCACAACTTTAACCAAGATATTGTTGCTGATCTTGGAAAGCTTATCTAACTGTTTTTTCTGCCTAAAATTGCTAGCAGCTGAAACAGAAACAACGACGAAAACAGCAACAAGTATGCTTCCACCATCATACCAGCCATTTTCAGTCCCATACTCCTTGATGCCAAATCCAATCAACATTGCAGCACACACTAAGAGGATGAGAATTGTCGGATCAATGAGTTCTTCCCACACAAAAGAGAACAAGCCCTTTTTAGGTGGCTTAGTATAAGAATTGGTGCCAAAGGCTTTGGTTCTCCAAGGAATATCCTCATCATCACCCCCTATTCCCTGCTGCAAATCAGTTTTTACACAAGTTGCTATTCCCTCAACACCTCCAAGTCTAGCTACCTCATCATTCTTTTTCTCCTTCACAAGCTCACTGAGCATTGATTGATCCACAGTTGAGGAACCTGAGCACGGTCCCTGCTGATCATCAGTGCCCATCTCGATCACATACTCATGAACTTCGGGCGGCATTTGATGGTACCTGGTTACACTTTTACGCTCTGGTTGTCTGTAATGTAAAACTGACAACGACGATGAGGCCATTGAGCTATGCTTTGCTCCACTGTGTGACAGGGGTTGTTTCAGGTTGCTAGGTGCTGTTTTCCTAATGAAGAAATTGGAAAATACAGTACAGAAATATAAGATAATACATAGGAGAGCAGGGGTAAAACTTCAGGGTGCCAGGTGAGTTGAGTTTGAGGAGAGCTTTTTCAAACTCGAACTCAAACGAGTCAGTTTGAAAGTTCGCGAGCTTTTTTATTTTTCTAAATGTTGTTGCTTTAAATTAATAAATTTATATATTACTCAGTATGTATTAACTTTATTATTTTTTAAGTAATGTTCTTGTATTATATATATAATTTACACTAAGGTTTTTGTTAACTCTTTCTCTTATGTTACACTTTGATTATTGTGTATGGAGCATAATCTTATGTTATGCTTTGATTATTGCGTAGTGAGCTAAGCTCGAGTTCTGGAAAATCAAACTCATCGACCTCGGGCCCGTTTGCTTTTTTATTTTTATTTTTTGTTATTAGTTATATATTTGTATGTTATGTAATACATTATTAATCTAATCAATTAATGAGTTTGGAGCATAAATATGGCTAGCAATTAAGCTGAGTTTTTTCTTTTCTTTTTTAATTCAGGCTAGAGTTTGAGCTCTAAAAATGGGAGTTGATGGGTCCAGGCCCGAGCCCGAGCCCGAGCCCGAGACGCCTTGGCTGCCCCAGACATGGCTGCCGGAGCTGCCACATCGGAGCAACCGGGCCCCAAGCCCGAACTCATGTTCATTTTTAATACATTCGGGCTCGAACTCAACCTCAAAACTTTTATCAAGCTCGACTCGTTCTTGAAACAAGAAGTAAAGAAGAGAAGGATGAGAATTGACAACAACTACATGAATGAAATGAAACTGCAAATTGATCATGAATTTGAACAATGAATCTTAGGTGAGTGAAGGGTACCTGTTATGTGAGCTGGACGCGCCGCCCTGATGTTGGAGTTAGAGGTGGTGGTTTTTTCAATTCAGACGCTGAAAAACAGAGGATTCTATGTTTTTTTATAGGTTTCAGTTACTGTACCTGTCAATCCCCTTTCCACACTTTCCTAACCAGATGAGGCTAACGTTGTTTCGGAGTTTATTTATTCTACTTCATATATATATGAGTGGAGAAATATCAAAGTTTAATACTTTAGAGAGCATGTAAAGTTCAAGACCAAAATCATGCAATAATGATTTTCAGTGAAATAAGAAAAAACATATATATCATCCTAAGAAGTCCTGCTTTTGCATAAAATAATAGTTCTGCATTTGTCATTCACCTGCTGGAAGCTTCATGGATATTTCCACGAAGACTTCTTATAGTAGGTGGAAGGAATGAAAGACTTGTTACTAATAGTTCAATATTAAAAGAAAGAACCAATAAAATGGTAGGAAGTTGCTCCTAAGTTTACTGAGTGATGATTCCTGTTTCTTTTCATTTATTTATTTTGGAGTAGTTGCTTTATTTCTTCTTGGAAAATAGAACCATTTAATATTTAATATTTCTGACACGCTCCTTCGCGTTTAGATGATATCTTTTATGAAGAGTAGCACGAGATGGGGTCGACAAGTGTTCTTCTAGGGGTAGAAGGGCTTAGAAAACTAAGCTATTCTTGAATTTCTAGGTAAGCGACAGCGGCTGATTTAGTTCACACATATCTTTACATAAGACCACAAATTAGCGTAATTCGCGGGCAGGCCAAGAACAGGTAGTGTTAACAAAGACTACTGGACCACCACTACATGAAAGAGATAGAAAAAGATGAAAAGAAAAAGACAGGTTCTTTAACCAAAGCTTAAAGCTTTGTACTAAATGAATAAAAATTTGTAGGGGTAATCATATTGTTATGTAATATAGCCTGAAACAGAGCAGCATTTCAAGCCAAGAAGTTGGTTTAAAGTTATCTCTTAGTGATAATGAAGTCAATGGATGTGGGCACACCGAATATTGAAAACAAGAACCTCAGCAACTTCCATGTATTTTCCATGAATATTATTTTTCTCCGCCCTTTCTTTCAAAAACAACTGTCTTTCTTGATTCCATCAGGCTCAAATACAAGGGGCAGCACCTCTTTGTATTATCAGAAGGAGCAGATTTGCCGAACGTCAATCTACTCGTCCTCGACTTCCATATTCACTTGGTGAGTAACCCTTTAACTCATTTTATATTTACCTGTGGGGTCAGATTAGTCTCTCCTCTGTTTATTGAATCTTAATGAACTGAACTGACTGTTCCGGCTGAGTTAGTATTAAAGTTTATTTTTTCTTTGTTCCTCAAGTACTAGTGTGTGCATATGTGATGCTGTTTGTTGTGTTTTCTGCTGCAAGTGTTTGAAGAAAAAAATCTGTTTACCTGTCTTATATTTGGATTGATATTAGTAAGAAAGAACATGATTAGTAAGTGTTTGATACTTGGATTTATTTAGGGGGTTTGCGTATTTACCTGTAGAACAGCAGATTTATACGGTGTTTCTTTACTGATTAATGACCTTGCTGCAGTAGTTTCTATTAGCTGAGAATGCAAATGGTTGAGGGATCAGCTGATAGAGTCATAATTGATATCCACCGTCAGCTTGACGGCTTGCCTTCGACACCCTCGAAGCCTACTATTTATAGAGTGGATAGTCATCTGCGAAATGATAAGTGGAACGATGTTTATGATCCGGAAATACTTTCAATTGGCCCTTATCACTATGGGATTCTTAGATTGCAGAACATGCAACAGCTTAAGTTCAGGTACTTAAAGCGGTATCTTAAACGTAGAAACGAGCAAAGTGTGGAGAGATATGCAATTGCCGTGGCAGCTATGGAGAAACGAGCACGAAAATGTTATGCCGACACTTTTGATCTTGATGAAAATGCATTTGTGACAATGATGCTACTTGATGGATTCTTCCTCATTGAATTATTTCGCTATAGCTGTTTCAAGCATATGAGGGACGCCGATGATCCTATTTTTAGACACGAAAGGATTCTGAGCCAATTGCGCCACGACATTCTTCTGCTTGAGAACCAGCTTCCGTTTTTTGTCCTGAATCAGCTGTTCAACATGACCAAGACCGATGAGAATCTGGACGACGACCTGATTACTCTTGCTTTGCGTTTCTTCGATGGTATGCTACTAAACTTGTCTGTATCAAGAGTCCTGAAAAGATTGCCCGTCAAGATTATCGACCATCTTTGTGGCCTAATACATGACGTTTGGTGTCTGCCTTTTGCCGACACAATATCACAGAAGAGCAGTGAAAGAGACAAGTGGGAAAACATAAACTCCATATCTGGTCTGCGAGAGGCGGGAATTAAGTTCAAAAGGGCGAAAGGAGACGACAACCTGATGGACATCAAATTCATAAACGGCGTGCTGAGAATTCCACAGCTGATCATATATGATGAGACAGAGTCACAACTCATGAATCTAATAGCATATGAACAATATCTGTCTGATGGGGAAAGGCGATACGTGTCCGACTACATCTTCTTCATGCATTGTCTCATTAACACATCAAACGATGTCGAGCTACTACGTAGTCGGGGGATAATCGAGAACTGCTTGGGGGACGACGAAGAAGTCTGTCTGATGTTTAATCGGCTGGGGAGAAACATCCTGACATCTTCAGATTTCTGTTACTCCCAAGTCTTCTGCAGTGTGAATAGGCACTGCCGGCGTCGCGCCAAGAGATGGAAAGCAAACCTGCGTAGGAATTACTTCAATAGCCCGTGGTCGATCATCTCGTTTCTTGCTGCCGTGGCGCTGCTGGTTCTCACCTTGACGCAGACGACATACACCGTTCTTACATACTACAATCGCAAGAGATGATTTTCTTGGATTGTTAATGTGTTTGTTTGCTGAATTTGTGGCTTAATAATCCCTTATAATGCGGTTTCGAGCATTATATGATGATCTTAGGATGTCTAAAAGTGGCGTTTGTGAAATATTACATTCATGTCTTAGTCATATGTATATGTACAAGTAAACTTAACTGCTATGGAGACTGAATTGTTGTAGTGTGATTGTATCAAACTGGCATCAGCTTCATTTCAAATTTGCTGCATTCATCAGGTTCAAGCATATATATATATATATATATGTACCGTCTGTAATATCTAATAAGTCGAATGGTAGCACAAATGCGATGATATCGTTAATTTGGCCATACGAGGATACTATCGGTGATAATATCCAACACAGTATTGTATTATCGTTGAAAATGCTATATCTATTAATGAAATTGACACTTGTTTTATGAAAATTCTATGTAATATGATTCACTTAATGTAATATTACATGTATGAAAGATACGGTCTTATTACTGTTGCTACTTCATTATTACAAATTCAAGCTATTGACAATATACTAATGAATAGCAATTTTACTAACTCTTCTATGAAACTTTTTAGCTAAGCAGTTTTTCTCGTATCACCGGATGATATTTTGATATACAGTTTGTGTTTAATTTGTTATATCTCATCGCACAACAACAGATAAACACGGGATGTAATGCAATTTACCCCCGTGATATTACAAATGAGTAGTATTATTCCCATATTGTTAAATATAGAATATGTATATATATATATATAAAGTAAACTATAACATAAATTATCAGTATAATTAAATATAGAATATATATAAATTGCATGTGCCGGAGTTGTTTTGATCACATCCCCGATTGCAAATTTATCAAACTGTGAGTCTGTGATGCTATTCGCATGAAACAGCAGGTTTCATTCAAGTAAAATCAAATGGTTGCTGCATGCATGCATGCAGGTCGACGAATTCCATCTATTGCTTCCGCTCCATCAGCCTAACTGCGATGCACCTCTGCTCCGCGTCTATCTCAGAGCTAGCAACAGTATTTTGACGAAGCATTAACGAAGTTTGGGTAGAACTAGATGCACTAGGACTCGTCATCAATACTAATTATTCTATGCTAAAATTTTGATAGAACAACATTCAAAAAAATACTTCACTGAGGAAAAGAATATACTCATGAGAGAATGGAGGAAGTCAAGCATTTGTGTCTCCATCACTTGGATGGATTTTCCGACGATGCTCGTTAGAAATCTGTTGCAAATCGTCCGGCCGATATCATATTCCATTGTAATTTCGTCTGAAATAGTTACCTACTAGACTTTTTGAGGTAGCATCTCTTGTCATAGTTTAGTCATGACTAATTTTTAGCTTCGCTTGCAGAAACAACGGTCATTGGCTGTTACAGAGCCATGATTAATTTGTATTCTTCACGATTCCAATCTTTTGACCATAGTAATTAACTGTAGCGAAAATTTATATGGCAAAAATACATTTTTGGTCCTGTAACTTTAGGCCATTAGCACTTTTAGTCCTATAACTTTCGCGGTTTACAGATTTCGTCCTTTTTTTTACACATTTAGTCCTACACATCTCAATTTTGGTCCTTTTTTAACACAGTTAGTCCTACCTTTACACTTTTGGTCCACCGGTAAATTTTCCGGCCAATTTGATTGGCCGGAATACCACGTCAAATAGCACATCATCTGCCACGTGAGATTTGTCTATCGGCAAAATTACATTTTTGGTCCTGTAACTTTAGGACATTAGCACTTTTAGTCCTGTATCTTTCGCGGTTTACACATTTCGTCCTTTTTTTGATACATTTAGTCCTGCACATCTCAATTTTGGTCCTTTTTTAAAAAATTTAATCTTGCCTTTACATTTTTTAGTCCACCGATTAACGAAAAAACATATAACAAATGAAAAATGGAGATACAATGAACATAGAACTTTGAAAGGTGCCATAGGCCGTTATTTGAACACACAAGTATACATGATTTATTGATCCTCACAAAAGAAAGTTCAAAAGGAGCACAACTTGCTTTATTCACTATTAAAAAAAAGGGCCAATAGGGAAGCATCTCTTCCCCTTATTATCAGGGGAGCACCTTATGGTAATGAGCTTTATGCTTTTTTCACTTGGTTATCTTCTTTTTCTTCGTCATCGTTGTCTTCCTCCTCCTCCTCCTCCTTAACATGTCTCTTTGGACTTGAAGGGGGGAGGGGGGTTGTTCAAAAAATTCATGTACCATATGGTGCATTAAAAAAAATTACTATTGCTACATTTTTAATGACTATGGCTAAAAACTGTGCAAAATAGTAATTTTTTTTAATCATTAAAAATGTAGCAATAGTAATTTTTTTAATGCACCATATGGTACATGAATTTTTTGAACAACCTCCCCCCCCCCTCAGGTCCAAAGAGATATGTTAAGGAGGAAGATGAGGAAGACAACAATGACGAAGAAAAAGAAGATAACAAAGTGAAAAAAGCATAAAGGTCATTACCATAAGGTGCTCCCCTGATAATAAGGGGAAGAGATGCTTCCCTATGGGCCCTTTTTTTTTTAATAGTGAATAAAGCAAGTTGTGCTCCTTTTGAACTTTCTTTTGTGAGGATCAATAAATCATGTATACTTGTGTGTTCAAATAACGGCCTATGGCACCTTTCAAAGTTCTATGTTCATTGTATATCTATTTTTCATTTGTTATATGTTTTTTTGTTAATCGGTAGACCAAAAAATGTAAAGGCAGGATTAAATTTTTTAAAAAAAAGACCAAAATTAAGATGTGCAGAACTAAATGTGTCAAAAAAAGGACGAAATGTGTAAACCGCGAAAGATACAGGACTAAAAGTGCTAATGGCCTAAAGTTACAGGACCAAAAATGTAATTTTGCCGATAGGCAAATCTCACGTGGCAAATGATGTGCTATTTGACGTGGCATTTCGGCCAATCGAATTGGCCGGAAAATTTACCGGTAGACCAAAAGTGTAAAGGCAAGACTAAATGTGTTAAAAAAGGACCAAAATTGAGATGTGTACGACTAAATATGTAAAAAAAGGACGAAATCTGTAAACCGCGAAAGTTACAGGACTAAAAGTGCTAATGGCCTAAGGTTATAGGACCAAAAATATAATTTTACCAATTTATATTTCTTTTAGTGGACGTATTATTCGTAACTATAGTGAAAGAGAACATGACACATACCAGTTTTTATTGTGTATTTCTTTTAGTAGTCTTTTTATCCAAAAGGAAAATTATTTCAGAAAGACTAGCATATCTGATTAAAAGGTCGAACAAGATGGAATCCTCGAGAAGTTTCTTTAGGGCTAGAAAACTTATAAAACTGAAGCTATTCTTGAATTTCTAGGTCAGACATAGAGGCTGTTTCAGTTCACACACATGTTTACATCAAAGATCACAAATTAGCGTAATTCACGGCAGGACAAGAACTATTAATGTAGACAAAACCTACTGCATAAAACCTAGCAGCTTCCATTTATTTTCACCTTGAAATATTGTTTTTCTACGTCCTTTCTCAAAAACTGCCATCTTTCGTTGAAAGCAAGGGGTCCACGAGCCGATCCTCTTACCAAACATTACAATCTCCCTTCCTTTTCCCTTACCTTAAGGTTTGCAGATCTGAGGAAGAAATAAACCCACAAAAGGTTTTGTCTGGTTCTTGCCATTCTTGGATGAAAATCTGAGATGAAAAGGATAGAAAATGCAACTATATTCAGACAGGTCAAGCGCAGAAGTGGGCTCTTGAAGAAGGCCTTTGAGCTCCATCCAAAAAAGAAACAAATGAAGAAGAAGAAGAAGAAGAAGAAGAAGAAGAAGAAGAAGAAGAAGGCCTTTTGAGCTTTCAGTTCTCTTGTGATGCTGAAGTTGCACTCATAATCTTCTCACCCAAAGGCAAACTCTATGAATTCTCAAGTTCCAGGTACATTAATTAATAACAATAATTACATTTATTGTATTAAAATTTCGGGGCTGCTATTTTTAGCACCAATCAGATTAAGTTCTGTTGAATTTTTTATGCAAATTTCTGAAGATAAGTAGAGTTATCTGCTTAGTTGTTTTTCTGTGCAAAAGGGCTCCAGTGTTTGTTTTCTTTTTAATTTAAATTGGTATTGGAAATTATGCAATAATGTTTCTCCAAATTTCGAAGTTTTCTCCTAACTGAAAGTTATAAAAAAATTGATTATTCTCTGTCTAATTATTAGATGCTTAAACTTGAATTTTTTATCAAATCAATACTATTAACTGCGACATAAAAACTCTAGTTTTCATCACAGGTAATCAAATCAGAGGACGACCTGATTAATCTGGCTTTCCGTTGCGTCGATAGCATGTTACTAAACTTGTCGGTATCAAGAGTCCTGACAAGATTGCCTGTCAAGATTATCGACCATCTTTGTGGCCTAATACATGATGTTTGGTGTCTGCGTTCTGCCGAGGCAATATCACAGAAGAGCATGAAAGAGACAAGTGGGAAAACATAAACTCCATCTCTGGTCTGCGAGAGGCCGGGATTAAGTTCAAAAGGGCGAAAGTAGACGACAACCTGATGGAAATCAAATTCGTAAACGGCGTGCTGAGAATTCCACAGCTGATCATATATGATGGACAGAATCGCAACTCATGAATCTAATAGCATATGAACAATATCTGTCCGATGGGGAATGTCGTTACATGTCCGACCACATCTTCTTCATGCATTGTCTCACTAACACATCAAACAATGTCAAGCTAATATCGGATAATCAAGAACTGCTTAGGGGACGACGAAGAAGTCTGTCTGATGTTTAATCGGCTGAGAAGAAACATCCTGACATCTTCAGGTTTCTGTTACTCCCAAGTCTTCTGCAGTGTGAATACACACTGTCGGCGTCGTGCAAAGAGATGGAAAGCAAACCTGCGTAGGATTTACTTCAATAGCCCGCGGTTGGTCATCTCGTTTCTTGCTGCCGTGGCGCTGCTGGTTCTCAGCTTGACGCAGACGACATACACCGTTCTTACACACTACAATCACAAGAGATGATTTCTTGGATTGTTAATGTGTTTGCTTGTTGAATTTGTGGCTTAATAATCCCTTATAATGCGGTTTTGAGCATTATACGATTATCTTAGGATGTCTAAATGTGGCGTTTGTAAAAGATTATATCATGTCTTAGTCATATGTATATACAAGGGAAATAGTATTTTTTGTCCCAAAAATTAAGTCCTTTTAATTTTTGATCTCATTTTTTATGGGATTGACACTTTTGATCCCGTAATTTACAAAGATTTGCATTTTTGGTCCTCGTTCACTTTTACATTTATTTTTTAAGTATCTTTGACTTGAGTGAAAATGCAATTTTTGTTAGAGAAGATAGAAATCTCATTTTCTTGCACTATAATTTCCTTCAAAATTTAATTTTTCCCCTCAAAATAGTTATATTCCCCATCCCAGCCAAAGTGTTGCCAAGTTGAAAAAACGTGTCAATTATTCCTCCAATAAAAAATACTTAAAGGCCACGTACTGGGCATGTGGCCGATGCCGTTAAAGTAAAAACAAACGAAAAAGTGGATGAGGACCAAAAGTGCGAATTTCTATAAGTACATGACCAAAATACCAATCCCGTAACGAATAGGACCAAAAGTAAAAAAAACCTAACTTATGAGACCAAAAATGTTATTTCCCCTATATATACATGTAAACTTAAGGGGGAAACACAATTTTAGTCTTGCAATTTAGCGGGTGACATTTTTTATTCTGTACGAATTAATTTTCGTAATTTAGTCTTGAAAATTTAAAAATTTAAAAATTTAAATCCTTTTTTGGCTAATTTGGATGAAAAATTTTATGTGGTTTGCACATAACCTAATTTGCAATTTGAGTCTTGTAAATCAATTCATGAAGGATATAAAATGTCACCCTTTTATATTACAGGATTAAAATGCAATTTAATTGGACTATATGCAAGTCACATGCAATTCCAAATTGGCTTAAAGAAGACTAAAATTGGTAAAATTTTTAAGTTATAGACCTAAATTACGAAAATCAATTCGTGTAGAACCAAAAATGCCACCCCCAAATTACAGAATTAAAATTGCAACTTTTCCTAAACTTGCAATTGTAGTTATGTAAGTATAGGGGATAACAATTTTCGTCCTATTGAAATTAATTTTAGCAATTTGGTCCTAAAATTAAAAAATTGATAATTTGAGGACAATTCTGACCGAAAATTATAAATTGGCTGAAAATCTCCAAATTAGAGTCACGTGCATAACACATGCACTCTACTGCCAATTTATGAATTTTAGACTAGAATTATCCTCAAATTATTAATTTTTTTTAATTGCATGACAAAATTATCAATATTAGTTCAATACGACCAAAATTGCCACTCCCTATATATATAATTATATATCGATCTATACCTATACTATACTACATATTATTGGAGATGTCCCTTTTGGCATCCAAATTAATTTTGATCTGTCATTTATTTTCTTTAAAAAAAACTAATTAATTTTAACTACCAGATTCATCATGATTACATAACTATTTTTTGGTATTTTTTTTATCATGCATTTTTATTTTATTTTCGGTAATTTTTAACTCTAAAAAAATAAATAATATAATTTGTAAAAAATATTTCTTTCTAAATATCTTTGAAGAATATTCGATGTGCCATACTTATCTATACTATATATAAAAGTGTGAATCTCTCATGTGTTTGTTCTTTATTGTGAAAAGACATTCATAACCCTTACTTAAGTTATCTTTTTATAACTAATTAAAAATTAGTTATAAAAGAATAAAATTCTATCAAAAGAAAGATCATTTAATACCTGTAAATTTCTTGGGCAATAATAATATGTCCTACTAACAAGAATAGGCTAATAATATATCTAAGTGACTAATTTGTTAAAAGAAAATTTTAAATACTTTAAAAATATTATTTACTAGAGCAAAATATAATTTAAAATAAATAACATCTGAGTAATTTATAAAATACTAAACTTCTAAAACTATATATATATACAAGAATAAATATCATGAAATTTTGAATACAAATAATTATAATTCTTATTAGAAATGCTTTCGAAAAATTTAACAATGGTGACTTCTTACTAATTCATTTTATTTTAATATTAGTAGTAGAAAATTATTTTGAGATTATATTTTCATGTACTTTTGATTTTTACCATAATATACTGGAGTTAAAATAATACTATTATGTGCAACTTATGATTAAATATATAATAGTGATAATCTCTTGAGTGTTTATTCCTATTGTACGAAGATATTCGTATCCTTATTATGATACTATTCTATTAGATGGATAATTACATTTAGACCCCCTGATTTATGGTTTGTTTATACAAATCATCTCTAATAGCCAAAGAACAGGAGTAGTTGTGTAATAATATTTATATTTTTGTGGGTGTATGTGTAACTTTTAAAAAGTAGGGGTGGTTTAGGTAAATAATTTTGACATTTTTGGTGGTGTATGTATAATTATTCAAAAGACTGAGATGATCTATGTAAACAACAGGTTAGGGGGTGTAAATATAATTATCCCTAAATAAGATTAATTAGTTATAAGAACAAAATTAATCTATCCAAGCATTAAAGTATTTGGTACTCCTAATTTATCTGAATTACTTAGAGAATGAATAATATATTCTAAAGTATAAATAGGCAAATAAAATTTATGTTAATTTGCTTGGAATGATTTTAAATGTTTGTTTTATAAACAATGATTTACCTGGAGATTGTAAAATTTAAAATGAATAGCATATGAGTAAGATGTAGATATATATTAATCTAAACTTCAAAACATAAAAAAAAATGATAATAAATATTAGAAAATTTCAAACAAAAATCCTAACTTTATCATAGGAGTTTGTTGAAAATTTTAAAATGAGTGATTTCAGACTGATATTAATACTAGATAATTGTTTTTAGATTGTATTTTTACTCTTTTTTTCCCATAATGTAATGGAGATAAAATAATACTGATAAGAGCAATTTAGATTTAAATTACAATGACAATATATGCTATCTAAAAGAAAAAACATTAACAATTTGATCAAAATAAATAAACTACTATGGGAACATATTAAAGAACATGAAATACAAATATGCAATTTATAATCAAACACATCATATAAACACCCGCCTGAAACAAATAATATTGTATATAAGAATATTACGCTAAAAACTAATGAGGTTGAAAAGGAGAGTGTATGTATTAGAATTTGTCAAAAATAGTAAATAAGTTAATATAAGTATAGGCTCTTATGATTAACAAAAATAAATTAAGTATTAAAAATAAAATATATGGGTAAATAAAAGCACTATTTGTATTAAAGTTTAATTGACCAATGAATCTTTTATTATCTAATTATTTAATATTAAATAATCTTGTATGCACATAAAAGATTAAGCTTTTAAAAATATAACATTCTATTTAATAAGATATAGATAATACCAATTAAATCTATATGAATTAATAGATGAAGAAATCACAGTAAAAATATGAAGTTAAAATTGCAAATAATAACATATAATGCAATAATATTTCAAATTTAGAAGTTAAGGAAGAAGGCACATGCATTTTTCCGGTGATAATGGTGAACTTTGACGAAAAATGACTAAAATCATGAAAATTCAAAAGATGAAGGTCCAAAATGTTACCCTAGAAAGTTAAAGGGTGAAAACATCAAATAACTTAAATTACGGGACCAAAATACATTTAAGCGGAGAATTATCTTATATCGTTTTTACGAAGATAAGCATATCAGATTAAAAGGTCTAACGAGATGGAATCTTCGAGAAGTTTCTTTAGGGCGACATGCTTACAAAACTATCTATTCTTGAATCGAATTTCTAGGTCAGACATAGAGGCTGTTTCAGTTCACAAAATGAGCGTAATTGACGGCAGGACATGAACAGGTAATATAGACAAAGTAAAAGAGAGATGTTTTAATTAACCAAAGCTTGAATATAGCTAAAGAAGTCAATGAATGTGGGCACACCGAATATGGAAAGCAAGTAGCCGCTTGTTAATTATTATTGGTGATAATTAATTAATTTATAACTTATTAATTAGTTTTGTAGGATAATATATGTGTTTTTTTTTGTTTAGGATATGTTTTTATATGTATGTACCGTTTATATATGTAGATTGTTATGTTAAAATAAATGAGCACGTTGATGTATGAGAAGAACCCCTGTCGAGCATTGCGGAGACTAGCTAGACAGGAGTTTGAGGATGGTGTTCATTGTTTCATAAAATAGGCCAAGTCTTGTTAGTGTGTATATATGGACAGGGGATGGATTAGATGTCCGTTCAGAAAGTGCAAGAACGAAAGGTTCAAAACACCGAATGAGGTTATTTATGACTTATGTATGAAAGACTTTATGGTCGAATATAATATTTGGATTGCACATGACGAGGCCATGATGTAGGAGTACTATGAGGCAACGACCACCCCGATTCATAGCAAACTTCAGCTGCACATGAGATGACTATGCACTAGGGTGATTACCAATAGATAAAAATGTACATGATGGTTTTTGATGCAGTTGAGTCAAAATGTTTTCGTTGTACACCAATCATGCCGGCCTTAGTTGGGTGTTTGTCTCACTTAATATGAGTTTATTGAAATGAGTATTTGTTTTCACTTAATGTTAATTTATTATAATATTAGTTTATTATACCATGAATTTAAAATCAATGTATTTGTCAATTTATTGACATTGATATAATATGTAATCACTATTTCTATAAATAACAAAAGCCGTTTCAATTTTGACTATGTACTTAAACTTTGAATCTAAAAAGAAAGATGTAAAATAATATTTCTTTTATGCAAAACTTTGAAGAACACAATAAGATATTTGTTTAAATTTAATTAGAAATTAATTACGTTGGTATATCCAAAA
The DNA here is from genome assembly GCA_034509735.1 of Sesamum alatum. Lineage (NCBI taxonomy): Eukaryota > Viridiplantae > Streptophyta > Magnoliopsida > Lamiales > Pedaliaceae > Sesamum > Sesamum alatum. The sequence continues at coordinate 35,185,504 of JACGWO010000006.1, forward strand.
AGTTACATCTAATTATACAAACACTATCTGCCATTTGTATATTATAAATATAACTATTGAGAGATATTAGTGTCACTAGAAAAAAAAATTAATATTAGCTACAATTTTTATGACCATGGCTAAAAACCATGGTAAATAGTTATTCTTAACTACAGTTAAATAAAAATCGATGCAAAAGTTAGTTTTTCCACTATGAAAAACTTATTTGCCACGGCTTTTAGCCATAGTAAAAACATTCGTCATGACTTTTAGTCATGGCAAATGCTTTAGCCACCATCGCAAAAACCTCAACCGACAACCGTTGCGTGGCCGTGGTCAATGACTATTCGCTATGGTTATTTAGTATTAATCATGACAATTAGCCATGATTAAATGTCATATTTTTTGTAGTGTGTAACATACCTCAACAAATTTGGCCATTGAATAGGAGGCTTACGTGTCATTCAACTACAACTTCAAGAATTGTAGTTATAATTTTACAAAAGGCATGAGTTGTTTGTGTAATTACACCTTGCCAATGTAGTTTACCAATAAATATTATATATATAAATAATATCTAATGCCTATTTGCTTAAAAAAAGAATTTAATGAAATTTAATTTTCTATATGTTATTTTTATTATACCACATTTCATCTTAACACCAAAGGTGCAAAGAAAACTTGACAGATTTTCCAACCCTTTTCCAGCCAATCCCATCTAGCAAAGACACAATACCTCAACCACTTTTGCCCCCACAAAATATTAGAAAATCCGTCTTTGCTTACTTTTTTAAAGAAAAGAAAAAAAAAAAAGCATTCAGTCATGATAAAATATTAAATATTTTATCATGATTGAGGATTATTATGAATAACAAAGAAATTTGTTATATTTATCGCTCCTACCAATACACTACAATAAAAAGAAGTATTTTAATAATAAAATATCAATTAACAATTTCAAAGTTATGATTGATTATATATAGAGACAACTTTGTGCACTACAGATTTTATGTATTTAATATCGCCGGTGACATTTTTATGCAAATACAATCATTATCAAAACTATAAAAATGACCTTTCATCGTTTCACATTAAGATTAGAGATAATTTTAATATTATTATTTAATTTTTTATTGTTAATATATATATATATATATATTTTTGCAATGAAAATTTCGTTGAAAAGAGTGAAAAGAAAAAGGAAAGATGAAATGAAAGGAATGGGTGGGAAATGCTTTCTTGTCCCGTTCAGGAACTTCCTACATAAACCCCACCACCAAGCATTAATCACCTATTCATATTCGGTCCGATTTTCAAAACATTGTCTGTACTCAACCCTCTCTCGTTCTTGCTTTATTACACACACAACACACACATAGCACATTTGATCCCACCGAGGAAGAGCTCCAGTACATGATCGATGAAGTCGATTCCAAAGGCACCGATGACGCGCAGAAGTGTGCTCTTGAAGAAGGCCTTTGAGCTTCATCCAAAGAAGAAGAGGAAGAAGAAGAAGTCCTTTGAGCTTTAAGGTACATTAATAACATTTATATATTTGGTTTTAACCACAACTAATCATAATCCAGTATATATGGTTTAGTTTATAAAAAACAAATATTTGACACAGTTTAATTTTAGCCGTAATAAATGTTTTGCGCTCACTTGTAAAAACAATAATTAATAATCGTTGCAAAATTGTAGTTAATTAATATTCATTATAATTTTTTAGTTTTAATCTTGATAACTAGTTATAGTCAAAAACCGTATATGTTTCTTATAGTGGAAATACAATAAATAGTGATATTATGTATACAGTTGCACACATATTCATCCCATAACTTAGAGCTTTTTTATTTTTGGTTCCATTGGACATGTGTTTATCACTTTTGGTCCTGTAACTTTCAAAAAGTAGCACTTTCGATCCCATGATACTTTCCAATTAGTTATTTAACAGAAAGTGCCACGTGGCCGTTAAGTGCATAGGACCAAAAGTATTATTTTTTTAAAGTTATGGGACCAAAAATAAAAATTTCATAACATATGAGACCAAAAATGAGAACCCCATAACATATGGGACCAAAAGTGTAAAGGCCCTAATAGTCACGTGCTTGCACGTGGCGTTTTCCGTTAAAAAATTTAACGGAAGGTGACATGGGACCAAAAGTGCTACTTTTTATAAGTTATGAGACCAAAAGTGAGAATCTCGTAAGTTACAGGATGAAGAGTGTTATTTTCCCTGTATTATTACATTAGCTCTCTCTCTCTCTCTCTCTATACTCTCTCTCTCTCTCTCTATACTCTCTCTCTCTCTCTCTCTCTCTATATATATATATATATATTAATATGTGAATAATCAAATTGTTTGTTTCCCATCGTGAAAAGACAAATATACCCTCGTTTGAATATTATTAATTATTATTTTACAAATTTTAGAGTTTTTAACAGTTTAGAATTCTAAATATTCTAAACCTTCTCCATATAAATTTAGGATAAAAAACCTAAATCGTGAATCATAAATGAGTCTAATTACACAAAATTTTAATAACCTGATTCTCATAATGAATCATGAATGAGCCCAATTGCACAGACCTATCACGTATTAAATTTTAATAACATTCACAGAAATTATATTATAAAATTAGTTATAGAAAAAATAAAATTCTATAAGAAAAATCTTTAAGAGTCTTAATTGCTTTAAACTACTTAGAGAATGAATAACATATTCAACTAAAAAAAATACCAAATAATATTTCAACACAATTACTTTGCAAGAAGAAATCTTAATTATATTAAGAAAGTTTTAATTTACCACGACACATTAAAATTAAAATAAACTACACATGAATAAAATATAAAATACTAATCTAAACTTAAATATATATATATATATATATTAATGAATAAATATTAAAATTTAATTAAAAATTTAAATTATATATAGATATGATATTATTAAATTGAATTTCTTGTGAAAATTCAACTATTGAGTGAATCTTTTAGTACTTGATTTTTTTTGTATTAGATAATCCTGAATGCTTTACTTTTACATCTATTGTTTTTTTTTATATTAATTAATAGAATAAAAGTATTACAACAACAAATGTGACATAAAAAACTAAGTTGTAATATTATTGAATAAGAAATAAATTATACCAATCGGTGCATATGAAAATAAGATTATGAAGTTAAACTAAAGACATATAGAATTAAAAATTGCAATATAAAGGCAAAAAATAAAATTTTATACAATAATATTTCAAAACTTAGAAGGTAATAAAGCATATAAATAATACTTTGACAATCTTTGAAACTTGATACTGAAATATAACTAACATTAAAATCTTACAATACGAAATATTGATAAATATTGTCCAATTAAATTATATTTTGATAATAATAGTCAATAAAATAATTAGTTTGTAAACATTTAGTGTCAATAAATTAAAAATCAACGACATTCAATAGTAAAAGAAAACATATTACATACACAGACATAATATAGCAGAATCAAACAATAGCAAAGAGACACAATAAAACCTACGAATAAAAATTGATCACTTTTATTAAAATGGAATTTCTTCAAAAATGGAATAACGAATAAGTATCAAAATTTAATTACAATAAAAATTATCAATCTAATTAAATTAGAAGTGCCATTGAAAATTTTAAAAAAAAAAGCTAATTGATTTATTTTATTTCAATATTAAAAGCTAAAAACACCATGTCCCCCTCCTCCTGCAACCCCCCAAATATTGATATTGAAGAAGAGTATAAATACTAATATAATAAATAATTTAATTAAAATCTTATCTTATTGAGCAGTAAATTTACTAACATAATACTAAGTCCTAACGAGATATATATAACTATTTTTATGCTTTAAAAGGTGCATAAAAGTTGTAACATTTGGTCTCCTTGTATTATTATACACTTAACGCCCTCATGGCATTTTCTTTTGAATATTCAGAGGAAAGGTGTAATTGAACCAAAATTTCCACTTTTTAATATTTATGGGATCGAAAGTGAGAATCCCAAAATCAATGGACCAAATTAAAATGGAAAAGACCTACGTTACAGACTGAAAAATGTTATTTCCCCTTATGAAAATAAAAAAAGTCAAATTGTGAGTAGACCTTAACACAATAACAATTAAAAGTATAAAAATTTAAAATAATTATATACTAACACATTAGTAAAATTATATTTTCACATTAAGAAAATTAATAAATTTTGAGAATAAACTTAGTACAATAAAATAATAAATAAAAACTGAGTTAATTATGTTACAATTAGAAGAAAAAAAAAGATGATAAACAAATAAGCCAATGAGATTAATATATATTTTTTCAGTAATAAATTTATAAAAATAACTTAAAAGTTTAAAAAGCATGAGTACTAAAGAGAATAAAAATTGATATATAAATAGAATATTATTAAATTAAAATTGCTTATGAAAATTCAACTATTGAGTGAATCTCTTAGCACTTGATTTTTTTAGTATTAGATAATTTTGAATATTTTACTTTTACATATATATATTGTTTCTTTTATAAATGTGAAAAATATAATTTTATACAATAATATTTCAAAATTTAGAAGCTAATAAAGCATATAAATAATGCTCTGACAATATAAAAAAGTTGATATTGAAATATGATGATTACACTATAGAAACTTACAATACAAATATAGGTACTATGATCCAATTTGATTATAATTTTATAACAATAGTCAATAAATAATTAGTTTGAAATAGTGTCAATAAATTAACATTAAATGGCAGTCAAATATAGTAGTAAAGGCAAACATACAACACGCACATACAAAATGTAACTAAAAATAAAACAAAATTAAACAACAGAAAATAGGCATAATAAAACCTACAAATAAAATTGATCAATTTATTTTATTAAATTGGAATCTCTTCTATCCAAGATAAGGAACTTTGACTAATTATTTTTATTTTAATATTATTATATATTTTCATATTAATTGGTTTGATACATAATAATGAAATAATCATTAGTGAATACATGAAATACAAAATTTTAATTTGGGGAATATTTTTTTATTCAATAGTACCAATTAAATTTAGAAAGTGAGTTACAAATAATAGAATTGAATAGTTTCCTTATCAATTTAAATAATTATTATCAATTTGTTTGAAAATATAATTGTACAATACCAATGTTTCAATTGAAAAAATATGAATAATATCATGAACTTGACATAAATGATATATTTACTTTTAAAAACATATTTGTGCACGTGCCTTGCACGTCATGCTTTCTAACATATATATATATATATATATATATGCATAATTCATTATCTTCTTGCAAACATTGTTTTTCCTTGAAATATTATTTTTCTCCCTCCTTTCTCAAAAACTGCTACCATTCTTGATTCCATCATGCTCAAATGGTACATTGGATACATGACAACCATCTAATTTTCGTTATAGCGGTTTCAAGCATATGCGGGATGCCGATGATCCTATTTTTAGACACGAAAGGATTCTAAGCCACGACATTCTTCTGCTTGAGAACCAACTTCCTATCTTCGGCCTGAATCAGCTGTTTAACATGACCAAGACCGACAAATATCCAGACAACGAACGACCTGATTACTCTTGCTTTGCGTTTCTTCGATATTGGCATGTTACTAAACTTGTCTGTATCAAGAATGCCTGTCAAGATTATCGACCACCTTTGTGGTCAATCAAATAATACATGACGTTTGGTGTCTGCCTTTTGCCGAAGCAATATCACAGAAGAACTGTTAGCATTTTATTGTAGAAAAGGGGATTGATAGTTAAAGGAATATTAGTTTGATTAGTTTGGGATTTGGAGAACAAGGCTAGTATAGAAGGTAAGGTGATCAACAAAAGAAGAATGTGAGCTAAGAGAATTTGGAGAGGAAACTTAGTAGCTTTGTATTGCTAAATTTTTCTCTTCCCAAATCCTCTTAGCTCACATTTTTCTTTTGTTGATCACCTTACCTTCTATACTAGCCTTGTTCTCCAAATCCCACACTAATCAAACTAATATTCCTTTACTATCAATCCCCTTTTCTACAATAAAATACTAACAGTGGTATCAGAGCCACGTCCGATCATATACTGGGCGTGTACTCTTATCTTAAATACTAACAGTTTTCTCTACCCAAACTCCACATCTTTCAAGCCTATTTATACTAGTCCATAGAACATTCTTGAAATAGCATTTGTGGTCAAAATTAATTGCTTGCTCAATAAGCTTTGAGCATTCTAGAATATCTAAGATTTTTCTTTAACTATTGTTTTCTAAAGATTTTTTCAAAAATATCTAAGGTATTTCTAAACACTAAACACATTATTTCTAATAAGAACAATGAAAGATACGTCTCAGACTACGACGAAGAAGTCTGTCTGAACGATGTTTAATCAGCCAGGGAGAAACATCTCCTGACATCTTCGAATTTTTGTTACTCCCAAGTCTTCTGCAGTGTGAATAGGAATTACTTCGATAGCCCATGGCTGTATCATCTCGTTTCTTGGCGCTGTGGACTTGGATTAATGTTATTAATAATGTGTGTGTTAGTTGATGTTGTGCCTTAATAATCCCCTATAATGCAGTTTTAAGCATTATATGATGATGATCTTAGAATGTCTAGAAGTGGGGTTTATTATATTCATGTCTTAGTCATATCCATATGTACATGTAAACTTAAACAGGATGAAAATGAAGATTTTTGAATCCGTCAAATATAATTACTGATTTTAAAATTATAGCAGTAGTGCACCTGGTCGAATTCCTGGCGAATTATGAATTAATTTCTCAATTTAGTTGTGGGAATAAAAAAGGGGGTGTTCTGATAATTAACTACTAATCAATAAGAGTAAATAAGTGAGATAAATCCAATAGAGATGAATTCAAATTCAAGAGAGTGCCTCACCCAATCGTTATGTTAATCATTGGTCAAATAAGATTAATTTCACAATGACCAAACATTCAATTTTGAAATCTATTAGGATAATCATAATAAATTCTCATTTTTCTACTGTAATTGATTTGATTCAAGCATCTAAATGAAAAGCTATTATTTTAAAGATTGGGCACGATAGCGTTACATTATCTAATCTATTTTTCTCGTCCCTATAAATAAATTATGCAAAGTACATAATTGATTTGTTTGCCACACATACCAATCATTCATGATAATTACGAATCACTAAATTTGTAGATAACAATAGAATAATTAACATTGAATTGAATTATAAGATCTATCAATGATAATTACCTCAAAAACAGTAAATCAAGCAAAAAAAATACTCAACGAAATCAGAGAATTGAGACCTCAAAACATGTTAGTATTTGATTCAATCGATATGGGGATATATACGTTCATGTATTTGTTGAACATGAATTTTATATGTATAAATCCTCCATATAGATTATACCCTCCATATTTGTTGAACATGAATTTTATATGTATAAATCAAAATATTCATGTATGTATAGGATATGGAGGGTGATGTATATAAAAATGGGTTGGCCCAAAGAGGTCTAAACGGCCCAGAAGATCAAAATACCCCTAAGGGGGCCCAATTCATCCCCCAGGAAGTCCAGTCCAAGTAGAGCCTCCACGGAGTTCGGCAGGTCCCCCAAAAAATAAATTGGCCAAAAGAGTCTAATCGGCCCAAATCTGAGAGGGCCCCGATCTAAGAAGGCCGCATTGGCCACAAGAAAGCTTAGGGACTTGAAATCCCCCAGCCAAGGTCAAAACACCTCTCACATGGCATCCACGGGCGACCTAGGTAGCATCCACGTAAGATCTCTGGAGGCACCTCTCACAGAATCTGATAAGGACCAGCAGCCCCCTCAGGGGCACGTCGCCTCTAGAGAGAAGTACTATAAACCCTAAAAGTTTGGACTCCAGCTGGGAGAAGGCATCTCCTCAACCGCCCCTTGAAAATTCGGGAAGACATCCAAAATACCTCATCTACTCCAACTACCCCCAAAGAATCGTGGGTCTCCAACTGCCCTCCCCCAATTCCGGGGGGATCCTCCAATCGTTGGGGACTCTCCACCGAATCTAAGGGGGATACAGCATTATCTAATAACTCCGAGGTCATGCTCCCCCAAATCCGTGATTTTATCCAATTAATTGAATGTTACCTATAAATAGAGACCTCCCCAGCAGGAAAAAATAAGTTATTACTCCTACGAAGTTTTTATCCTCCTATGACAACTTGAGCTTATATTTTCCAATTTTCACTTTCATGCTAGCACTTTAGCTTGAAGGAACACTTGTAATTCGTACTCATAGCTTGATTTCAACGTCAATCTCTCATTTATACAAGCAAAGCGCAGAATAACACTCTCATTTTCACTCTTTTATTTTTTGCGTTCTACTTCATTATTTTGCACTCTAACTGGATCGAGCACAATATTTTTTGCTCGCATCATTGGCGTTGTCTGTGGGAACACAAAGCTGACATGTGAGAACGATGGAAGCTACCAACATTGGAGTTAATGCCTCTTCGGATATCTCTCCCGGGAGGATGGTCTCCCTCACGCTAGAGGGCCTCCAGCGAATGATTACTACCTCCATTCACGGCCCCGACAGCAGCCCCACCATTATCTTTACTTAATGTAAATGTCCCTACTAACTCAACTTTTAATGTGCAGAGAACCTTAAGACTGGACGTCCCCTCAGGAAGAATTTTGGAGCACCCGCACCCACAGAAAGGTACCCTCAGAGACTGGGAGGCACATATTGATAAGCTTCAGGGGAAACTCCTAAACATTCAGAGATGTGTTCCCCTGGGGTGCAAGATGGCATCCCTTTCAGCAAAGAAATCCTAGCAGATGAGCTCCCCCTCAATTGGAAGGAGCCCAATTTGCTAAAGTACGATGGCACCACAGATCCTCAGAAGCACCTGTCCTGCTTTGAGAATGTTACCCTTCTCCACCGTTATACCATTGGGGTTAAGTGTCGTGTATTCCTAACCACTTTCATACGGTCAGCCCAATAGTAGTTCAACCAATTGCCCACAGGATCAATTCGATCATTCAAAGAGTTCCGCTCTCTCTTTCTGCATCAATTTTCCTGTAGTAAATGACTGCAAAAGACAATCATGAGCTTTTTTTGTATACAAGAAGAATGAGGAGAATTGTTTAGGGAGTCTTTCCAACGTTTTAACTTAGCTGCCCTAGAGGTCCCTTCTGCAACCTCTGAGGTATTAACTTGTGTTTTTACACAAGGATTGCAAGATGGGAATTTTTTCAAGTCCTTAGTCAAGAAGCCTGCTCTCAACTTTGACAATCTCTTAGCTCGAACCAAAAAATATATTACCTGGAGGAGGCTAGGGGGTATAATAATGAAGTCTTTGGTGAACAATACAACGAATGGGAGGACGAGACCCTGCTTCATGCAAACTTCGAGGAATAATCCCTCCTCCATGGAGGCACAAAAAATCCTGCCCCTAGGCAGGAGCCCCCTCAGAATAAGTCCAGCTCCCTAGCAAGAGCCCCCTTAGAACAAATCCCGGTCTTCTCAAAATGTCTTGCCCCCTGGCAGGAGTCCTTTCAGAATAAATCCGACTACCAGGCAGGAGTCCCCTTAGAATAAGTCCTGCCCCCTGGCAGGAGCCCCATCAGAATAGGTCATGTCCCCTGGCAGGAACCTTCTCAGGATAAAACCCTGCCCCTGGGCAGGTACCCTCTCAGGAAAAAAAAAAAAAAAAACAATGTCTTCCACACAGGCACATAAGTCCTCATCAGTGGAGGCATCCAAGCCCTCATTCGGGCAGGTACCTAGGCACTTCTCTGGGGGACGTTTTAAGTTCTATTCTGTGCAGGCATAAAAAGCCCTGTCTTCCACACAGGCACATAAGCCCTCCTCTGCGGAGGCACCTAAGCCCTGCCCTAGATAGACACTTATCCCTTCTCTGGAGAAGTCCCTAAATCCTGCTCAGAGTAGGTGCCCTCAACTAAGCCCTATTTCGCAAACACCTTATCCTTCCTCCAGCGAGGCCTCTAAGTCATGCTACGAGTAGGCCCTCTTAAATAAGCTCTCTTCCGTAGAGACACATAAACCTCGCTCCGAGGATGACCTTCTAAAAGCCTTGCTCTCTACAAGCACGAAGTAAGCTCTTCTTTCTCTAAGCATGCTTATGATACTAACATTTTCTTGCAGGAAAATGAAAAAATAAATGGCTCCCTCTTCAGGCCAATCTCTTGCCTCTGCTAAATGAAAAGCCTACTCGAATAAGTGTCAAAGTTTCCACCTACTAGAATGGGGGGGAGGGGGGTGAATGATGTACATAAAAATGGGTTGGTCCAAAGAGGCCCAAACGGCCCAGAAGATCAAAATGCCCCCAAGGGGGCCTAATTCACCCCGAGGAAGCCCAGTCCAAGCAGAGCCCCCACGGAGTTCGACAGGTTACCAGAAAATAAATTGGCCAAAAGAAGTCCAATCGGCCCAAATCTGAGAGGGCCCCGATCCAAAAAGGCCGCATAGGCCCACAGAAAAGCTTAGGGACTTAAAATTCCCCAACCAAGGTCAAAGCACCTCTCACATGGCATCCACGTGCCACCTAGGTGGCATCCACGTAAGATCTTTGTTGGCACCCCTCACTGAATCTGATAAGGACCAGCAGCCCCCTCGGGGACACGTGGCGCCTCCAGAGAGAAGGCATCCAACCACCCCCTGAAAATCCGGAAAGACATCCAAGATACCCTCATCTACTCTAACTGCCCTAGAGAATCGTAGGCCTCCAACTGTCTTCCCCCAAATCTAGGGGGATCCTCCAAGCGCTGGAGACTTTCCACTGAATCTGAGGCGGATGCAACATTATCTAACAACTCTGAGGTCATGCTCCCCCAAATCCGCCATCTTCTCCAACCAGCTGAATGTTGCCTATAAATAGAGACCTCCCCTAGCGGAAGAAAATAAGTTTTTACCCTCTTATGAAGTTTTTATCCTCCTATGACAACTTGAGCCTATATTCTCCAATTTTCACCTTCATGCTACCACTTTAGCTTGAAGGAACGCTTGTAATTCGTACTTATAGCTTGAAGGAACACTTGGCATGGCTAATGTTTTAGTCACACTTGCAGAAATAACGACTAATGCCTATTGCAAAGTCGTGATTAATTTGTATTCGCTACAATTTTTTTCTTTTGACCATACTAATTAACCATAGCGAAAATTCATATTTTTTTCTTCTGAGCATAAAAATTATTTTGTTGCTCTCCACATGCAATTATAGTATTTTTATTTGTATGTTGTTATACATTTAAACTAATTAACGATACAAAGTAATTCATGAATACTATATATCATCCAAAAATTAAGTAGATGAACCTATAAAAAATATACAAATATATCTCTAATATTAAAGTTTATGATGTGAAATCAGAGCTAGATGTGTTTTCGGAATATTTGGATAGGCATAAGTTGGGAGCATAATGTCTTAGTTGTGTGGTTTGACGGTGGAATTTCAAACGATCATAACTTTTAATTTAGAAGGAGTTATGAGATAATCTACTTGTCTTGTTGATCATTTTAAAAAAGAGAATCCAACCGTTTTTTTAGTGTTTCATTATTTCAACCAATGTCTTGGAATTTCTTTAGAATTTTCAATTTTTCAATATACTTTAGTTATTTTTCATATTTTCTATAGTTATCGTCTGGACTTGATATTTTACAGATTATGGCTAGGGCGTTGTGCTATTTTTGGATCGAGTTGGGCTTATCAAACAATCTAAAATTTGCCCATTTAAGGCTTGTTTTACCTACATTATGACTCTTCTTTTTAAGTAGCTGTTAATTCTGTTACAAGAGTCATTCAATAATAAAATATTTTTTTCTTCAAATTCGAGTTCTCAGAAATTGGAGATGTATTCTTCTTTGTTCTTCAAATTCTATTGCTTCTGTAATTTTATGCAATTAGAACAGATTAGGTACTTGGATCCACCTCCGAGATGAGTTGAATATATATATATATATATATATATATATATTGGAATAAGCATTATTAAATCATCTAATACATTTAAGGGTTCGTTTGATTCAAATATGAAGAAAGGGGAAGTGAAAGGGGGAGGGAGAGGGAGAGGGGAGGGAAAGAATGATAGTTTTTCAAGTTGTTTGGTATGATTAGAAGGAGAGTATATCTCAAATACTTCCCCTTGTTTGGTACGAGAAAAATAGATTGAGAAGAAAATACTATGTTTTGTAATTTTATAGTTTAACCATTTCTCTTTATTTTGTATTAAAAGATAAACAAGTTAATATTATACTAATATCAAAGATTTAAAAACGTTATTAATAAAAATATATATCAAACAAAAATAATAATATTTTTTTATTAATAAAAGTATTCATCAAAACAAATTTCATTTACTAATGCCGGCGGCGGGACAAGGGAACACAATTAAGGAAAAGGATTATTCAATCAAGATTAGTATTAAATTAGCAATACAAAATTTTGAAAATTGCAAATACAAAGTATGTTTACCGGATTGTTGATTTCGACGTAATAGTTTTTCCAACGATTTGATTTTCTTTTCTTTGGCGATTATGTACAGTGTTATCAGTGAGAAGGAGAAAAGAATTGGAGGAAAATGGATATATATGAGCAATAGAGTAAATAAAAATAAACTATGTATTTTTTATTTATTTATTTTGTCTTTTTGACCTTATACTTCCACTTTTCCGTTCAATTTTCGGACGGAGACAAAATTAAACTTTCGAGGAGTTCCCCTCCATCTCTTTCCCCTAAACTAAACACTAAACTTTTTCTTATACATCCCATTTCACTTCCAATTTTCCTATACTTCTACTTTTCCCTCCAACCAAACATACTCTAAATTAAAATATAAATTAACATCGATATTTTAAAATCAACAAATATATTCAAAGTAATAAAAAAGACAAAGCACTACTATGAAAAATAGACATTAAAAACCCACGTCACTAGAATTTGAATTCATAACCTCATGGTTATGAAACATCCCTAGTCACTGAAACAAGGCTTCATTGATTTAAAAAAAAAAAAGTATAACATATGATCCCTTTATTTTGGACCGTCAGATATCACGGCGATATATGTTGGATTACTAAAATTTCAAAACCAATTGGGGCTGCTAGTGCTAGGGATTTTGACCAAGAATTGTGGGATTCCGCAGCTGAGCCCAGCAATTCGAAGCCGTTTTGACCCAAGGGCGAAGACAGCTATGGAAGGGAAGGAAGGCGACTGGTGAGTTTGAGTTACTTTCTCTCCTTTTCTGTCTTAACAATGTGGAATGCGATTTACGCCTTTTTTGTTTTTCTCGGAAAGCGATTTACGTTGTTTTCGCTATTCACCAACTGAAAGTTGCCAACTGCGAACTCAACTGTTTAATCTTACAATTATTTCTTTTTTCAACGTTTTTCTTTTTCCAGCTCGGTGCCATTTATTTTCGATGAAACTATTGGTTAAACTTCTTTTGAATTGCAAAATTGAAATTCCATGACAAAAAATAGTTTGAATTTGAGACTGGATAATCATACTGTAAGTACTTGGTATCTGGGTTCACTTGATGTTGTACATGACGTAATAATTTATTTAAAATGAATTTGAATTTTTGTTAGATTGAATAATGCAATTATTTGTATTTATTAAATATGAAAATTTAAATCTAATAAATAATATGTATTCTGTGTTCACATAAACAAGAAAAGATTACGATGATTAACCGGACAATTAGGCTATTTTCCTGGTCTATTATCTCTAGCACTAGCAGTTTTATTTTCTTCTTTCCCACTTTCATGTGGGAATTTTGTTATTTTTGAAGTCTCAGAGGTTAAGGAATTATATAAGCGTAGAAACTTGCAACCTAACAAGCATCATAATTATCATACTAAACACAAATTAAAGGCCATCATTAATTACTACACAAAATACCAACCTCAGAAAATTCAAGTGTGAAGAAGATACATAAACAGAGCTCTACATTGTGTCACCGGTTGATGTAAGAATAAAGAAAAGAGAAGAGATAATCACCCTTCAAAGTGGAAGAACATGACCCTAAATTGGAAGGACTCTCATCTCTTGTTAATCCCAATTAGGGGATTCTTGATCCTGAAATCCAAGAATATCAGAGATATTAGGTTTGGAGTCTAGCTAAGATTTTCACCAATATTAAAAGAGGAGATAGACAATGAGACATGCGTAAATGTGGGGAAGAGGATAGTTACCTGGTTAGGCCATTTTCTTCACATCAATTCTGGTATCCACCATTTATCTCACTTGTTAGCGGACATCTAGTTAAGTCGTTAGCAGTACAATTACAAACTGACAAGAATGCACATGAGCTCCAATGTACATGGATGATTGTGATTATCCGAAAATCGAATAGACAGGCGAATCCCATCAGACATGAATGACTGTGATTGTCCGAAAGTCATACCTCCTAATAATCAACCAACTGGACATCTATAGAGAATCCTGGTCCAACAATCCTATGTGTTAGTATACATCCAAATGAGCAGCTTTTATCAGAGTCCCCTGTTTCAGTTGATCAGACTATGGAGGATTGGATTCTTTGGAACTGGTAGAATCTTGACCAGCCAACCAATCAGCCAAGAGAAAGCTGAAATTCCTACGCAGGCTCCCCATTGCTTCCAATTTAACCTCTCTGTATGGGCAAATTTATTCAAGAATTCAACCATTATTACTTGGAGAAGTATGGTGATCCCAGTGATTCCAAGAAACAGTTTGTTCTTGTGTATTCCCTTGAAAACGTTCTTCGCCTCGAGATCCCTTGAATTGAATTGATTGAACACTTGCAAGAGGACAAAAGTGGTGAAGATGAGTGTGCCGATGACATTTTCATCGGCGCCAAAGATTGATTTTCCCTTGAACTTTAAGGCCAAGATGACTGTTATCTGATATGAAGCTAGGCCTACTATGTTTCTCCACATGATGTTGGTGATGAGTGGGTCGCACCGACCTGTAAGTGGCCTGTTCATGAGTTCATTGGTCGGCCTTTCGGTAGCTAGGGCAAGAGCTCCCAAGGTATCCATAATGAGATTCACCCATAGTAACTGGGCTGGTGTTAATGGTATTTCACCAGTTGAAACAGCTGCCACAAAGTTGATCACCATGGCTGCAACATTTACGGTGAGCTGAAATTGGATGAATTTCTGAATGTTGTTGTACACACATCTTCCCCATCTCAGAACTGTGGCAATAGAAGCAAAATTATCGTCCAAGATGATAACATCTGAGTTCTCCTTTTCCACTTCAGTGCCCTGAATCCCATTGAGATTCCTATATCTGCTTCTCTCAACGCTGGTGCATCATTTGTTCCATCACCAGTTACCGCAACGACATGGCCTTTCCTTTGGAGGCACTGTACCATTAAAAGTTTGTCAGAAGGAGATGACCTTGCCATAAGCCTAATGTTTTCAGCCCTCTGGCGTATTACGTTCTCCTGGTACCGGCGAAATTCTTCACCTGTTACAATGGATTCATCATTAGCAAGTATTCCACATTCCATTGCTATGGCCTTTGCTGTAGACAAGTTTTCACCAGTGATCATTTTGACGTCAACCCCTGCGAGTTGAAACTTTTCAACAGCTTGCTTCATACCAGAATGGCAAGAACCTTTCAGTCCCATAAATCCCAAAAGAATCAAATCCTTGTCTGGAACCTTTTGATGCACTCTTTCATTTTCATACTCCTCTTTTGAAAGGTGCTTATGGGCAAATGCAATGCATCGGAGACCACTAGGTGCCATACTGCTTGCTGTTTGACGAAATCTTGCTCTCTGCTCATCATCAAGTGCTTTAGCTTGTCCGGAGTTATCATAGTAACGTGAGCATGATGAGAGGATTCTCTCAAAATCCCCTCTCCAGTGCACATGGATCATATTCGTATTATCTTGTTGTCTTTCTACCAAAATCCCTATATTCCTCTTCTCAGGGGAGGATGCTTCCACATCAAGAATTGACAGACCTTGTGTGCTGTTGTCCATGTCCATGTTCAATTTCATAACAGCCCATGAGCGAATGGCATCATCCATTGGGGAAACTGAGAACAACTTATGAACACTACCTCTTGCAAGACTGATCCCTTGTAGCAAGAGTTGGAGAACATTGTCTGCAATGAAAGTGTAACTTGTGCCTTCCATGGATTCTGCTCCGACAACAGACTTGGTTACTTCCATCTGATTCCGTAAGAGAGTAGGTGCGGCTGTGCATATGGTTGTCACAGAGCCCATTGTCTCAAAAGCAGAGAGCTTTCTGACCAATGCACGATCAGCCATCATTTTTCTCATCGAGTATGCAAGAATAAGTGTCATTGCCAAAGTCAAACCTCCAGGAATTGCAACAACTACAACGGTAACAGCAATAGCAATAATTCCCACAACAGCATTTATCACATCATCAACCTTAGTCTTGCTGCCATTGGATCCTTTATTCCCATTCTCATCTGTTGTATCCGCTGTGAAATACTGCACCAACAGCGCAGCAAGAACTAAGAAACCTACTACTAGACCAAACTGCCCTAACAAAAAAGTTAACTTCTTCAATCGTGCTTGCAGGGGTGTCTGCTCAAGGGATTTCTGAGTTGTGTTCATTCCAACACAAGTGACCATCATCCTAGCCCATCCATCAGCAACCATTGTGCCTGAAAACAAGAAGGGATTTTGATCTTTATCGACTTCAACAAGATCATTTACCCCTGTCACGCTAGATTCAGCCACTCGCAAAGAGTACCCCACTATGAACAACCCATCAGCAGGCACTTGATCGCCAATCGACAAACGAACAACATCACCAACAACAATGTCAGAGATTGAAATCTTTTGGCAGCTCCCATTTCTCACAACTTGAACTAAGATATCATTGCTGATCTTGGAAAGACTGTCCAACTGTTTGTGCTGCCTAAAATTGCTAAATGCTGTAACAGAAACAACAACAAAAACAACAACAAGTATGCTCCCACCATCGTACCAGCCATCTCCAAATCCAAGTAACAATGAACCACACACTAAGAGGATGAGAATTGCGGGGTCGATGAGAGCTTCCCTCAAGAAACAGAACAAACTCTTTCCAGGTGGCTTAGCATAAGAATTGGAGCCAAAGGCTTTTGTCCTCCATGAAATGTCTTCATCATCACCCACTATTCCATCCTGCAAATCAGTTTTGAGAGAAGCTGCTAGTCCCTCAACACGTCCAAGTCTATCTAGCTCATCACTCCTTTTGTCCTTCACCAGCTTACTGAGGGTTGAGCGATCGACGGTTGAGGAACCCGAGACCTGTCCCCGCTGATCACCAGTGCCCATCTCAATCACAACTGCATGAACTTCATTCGGCATTTGATGGAACCTGGTAACACTTGTACGCTCTGGTTGTCTGTAATGTGAAGCTGAAAATGATGATGAGGCCATTGAACCGTTTTTCGCTCCACTGTGTGACAGGGGCTGTTTCAGGTTGCTCGGAGATGTTTCCTAATAAAGACATTTGAAATACAGTGCAGAAAATATAAGACGATAGAGAGGCAGAGCAGGATTATAACTTATGGTGGCAGGTGAGTTAAGCAACTCGTCGGCCGCGTCGACTATGAGTCGAGCTCGGACTGTTTCTGAGTTTGAGGAGAGCTTCTCCGAACTCGAACTCGAACTCAAACGACTCAGTATGAAATTTCAATTGATTAATGCGTATGGAGCATATACATATGGCTAGCAAGCTGAGCTCTCGAGCTCTAAAAATGAGAGTAGTTGGGCCCGAGCCCGGGCCCGGATGCTCGGGCTGTCCCAGCCATGGCTCCCGGAGCTGCCACAGCGGAGCATCCGACGCTCAAGCCCGAACTCATGTTCATTATTATGTATTCGGGCTCGAGCTCAACATCAAAAATCTTACCGAGCTTGCTTCGTTCATGAAACAAGAAGTAGAAAAGAGAAGGGTGATAAGTAACAACAAGTATACGAATGAAACGGAGAAGTCTAAATTGCGGATCGGTGGAAGAATGAGGGTACCTGTGGTGTTACGTGAGGCCGACGCGCCGCCCTGACGGAGGAGGAGGTTTTTTCGGTTTAGAAGCTGAAAGCCGAGGAATCAGAATGTTTGTTTTTACTTGTTATATTATATATATAGGTTCAGGTACTGCACCGGTTTTGAATCCCGATTCTCAACTTTCTGAACCGGATCACGCTAACTTGGGTTAATATTGATTTCAGCATAATAACATATAGTCATAAAAAGAATACGTCACTTGAAAATCCCATTCACATTTTAAGTATCAGCGTTGGGGTGGAAACTTCGTCGATATTTCCACTAAGACTCTCCTGAGCTTTTTCTTAAATTTTTATATTTTTTAATTTTTAATTCAAATTACATTTACACCCTTGTTTAATTTCAATCAGCAGTTAATTTAAACAAATATATAAATTCAAATTATATATGTGATATATATAAAAATATATATTATATAATTAAAAGTTAAAACATATATATATATATATTTTATATATATATATATAGAGAGAGAGAGAGAGAGAACAGGGGCGGCGATGGGAGAGGGGAGCGACGACGGTGATGGACGCGGAGGGAGAAGGGAGGGGGAGGCAGTGACGGAGACGGACGCGGAGGGAGAGGGGCGGCGACGGAAGAGGGGAGGGAGGAGAGGAGAGGGAGGGGGAGGAAGGCAGCGGAACTGAACTGGTAAAAGAGAAAGAAAAAGACAGTTGCTTGAACCAAAAGCTTGGAGCTTTGTCCTAAAACTAATAAAATTCAAACCAAGAAAGTTGGTTTAAAGTTACCTCTTAGTGAGCATGAATACAGCTGAAGAAGTCAATGAATGTGGGCTCACCCAATATTGAAAACAAGTACTCAGCAGCTTCCTTTAATTTTCCTTGAAATATTATTTTTCTCCGTCCTTTCTCAAAATCTGCTACCTTTTCTTGATTCCATCAGGCACAAATACAAGGGCCAGCATCTCTTTATATTATCAGAAGGAGCAGATTTGCCGAACGTCAATCTACTCGACCTCGACTTCCATATTCACTTGGTGAGTTGCCCTTTAGCTCATTTTCTGTTTTCCTGTGGGGTCAGATTACTGACTGTTCAGGCTGAGTTAGTACTGATGTTTCTTGTTTTGTTCCTCAATTACTAGTTACTGTTAGTTGTGTTTCTGCTGCAAGTATTTGAAGATGAAAATCTCTTTACCTGTCTTGTGTTTAGATTGATATTAGTAAGAAAGAATGTGATCAGTAAGTGTTTGATTCTTGGATTTATTTAGGGGGTTTGCATATTTACCTGTAGAATAGCAGACTTATATGGTGTTTCTTTACTGATTAATGACCTTGCTGCAGTAGTTTCGATTAGCTGAGAATGCAAGTAGTTGAGGGATCAGCTGATAGAGTCATAATTGATATCCATCGACAGCTTGACGGCTTGCCTTCGACACCCTCGAAGCCTACTATCTATAGAGTGGATAGTCATTTGCGAAATGATAAGTGGAATGATGTTTATGATCCGGAAATACTTTCGATTGGCCCTTACCACTATGGGATTCTTAGATTGCAGAACATGCAGCAGCTTAAGTTCAGGTACCTAAAGCGGTATCTTAAGCGTAGAAACGAGCAAAGTGTGGAGAGATATGTGTTGGCCGTGGTACATATGGAAAAACGAGCACGAAAATGTTATGCCGACTCTTTTGATCTTGATGAAAATGCATTTGTGACAATGATGCTACTTGATGGATTCTTCCTCATTGAATTATTTCGCTATAGCGGTTTCAAGCATCTGAGGGACGCCGATGATCCTATTTTTAGACACGAAAGGATTCTGAGCCAATTGCGCCACGACATTCTTCTGCTTGAGAACCAGCTTCCGTTTTTCGTCCTGAATCAGCTGTTCAACATGACCAAGACCGATGAAAATCCGGATGATGACCTGATTACTCTTGCTTTGCGTTTCTTCGATGGCATGTTACTAAACTTGTCTGTATCAAGAGTACTTAAAAGATTGCCCGTCAAGATTATCGACCATCTTTGTGGCCTAATACATGATGTTTGGTGTCTGCCTTTCGCCGAGGCAATATCACAGAAGAGCAGTGAAAGAGACAAGTGGGAAAGCATAAACTCCATATGTGGTCTGCGAGAGGCGGGAATTAAGTTCAAAAGGGCGAAAGTAGACGACAACCTGATGGACATCAAATTCGTAAACGGCGTGCTGAGAATTCCACAGCTGATCATATATGATGAGACAGAGTCACAACTCATGAATCTAATAGCATATGAACAATATCTGTCTGATGGGGAACGACGATACGTGTCCGACTACATCTTCTTCATGCATTGTCTCATTAACACATCAAACGATGTCGAGCTACTACGTAGTCGGGGGATAATCGAGAACTGCTTGGGGGACGATGAAGAAGTCTGCCTGATGTTTAATCGGCTGGGGAGAAACATCCTGACATCTTCAGATTTCTGTTACTCCCAAGTCTTCTGCAGTGTGAATAGACACTGTCGGCGTCGTGCAAAGAGATGGAATGCAAACCTGCGTAGGAATTACTTCAATAGCCCGTGGTCGATCATCTCATTTCTTGCTGCCGTGGCGCTGCTGGTTCTCACCTTGACACAGACGACATACACCGTTCTCACATACTACAATCGCAAGAGATGATTTTCTTGGATTGTTAATGTGTTTGTTTGCTGAATTTGTGTCTTAATAATCCCTTATAATGCGGTTTTGAGCATTATATGATGATCTCAGGATGTCTGGAAGTGGCGTTTGTGAAATATTATATTAATGTCTTAACTGGTAGGGAGATTGAATTGTTGTAGTGTGTTTGTATCCGATTGTGGCAAATAACTTGTGATATATATGTTGGATAATTAAACTATCTTTAATCAAACTGGCATCAGGTTCAGTTCAAATATGCTGCATTCATAGTTTTATGACAGGAACATCTCAGGAGGTTTCCTGCCGAACCCTGTCCGGCTATCAAGTCAGATTCATGGTTCAAAGTATCGGTTGAATATTTGGATCAATGTTTTTGTTTGAACATTGTACATGTTCAAGCATATATGTACCTGTCTTTAATATCTAATAAGTCGAATGGTAGCACAAATGCGGTGATATTGTTAATTTGGCCATACGAGGATTCTATCGGTGATAATATCCAATACTATATCGTATTATCGTTGAAAATGCTATATTCATTGATGAAATTTACACTGCTTTTCTGAAAAATTTATGTAATATGATTCACTTAATGTATCATTACATGCATAAAGATACTTTCTAATTACTATTGCGAATCGTGACTACATCAATACTACAAATTCAAGCTATTGACAGTATCGTTTTGCTTAATTTTATGGCAAAATTGTGAAATTGATCCTGTATATAAAGGGTCGGTAAAATTAGTTATGTAAGTATTGAATTGGCAATTTTAGTCTTATAAATTTCAGTTTAGTGGCAATTTTAGTCGGAAATTAATCTGATAAATTGGGAATTAGGGTTTTGCCTGCCAATTGGACTCGACTAAAACATATGACATCCTACGTGAATGTTGGGCAGACCAAACGGGCGGAAAAAAACACCCTCTTCCAACCTCATCCTCACAAAGAAGAAATGTTGTGAAGTCAACCAATGAGGAGGCCTTGATGGCGGTGCCGTTGACAGAAATTGATTGGTGAGATGTGTATGCTATGCGGAGGCGAACACAGGGGTGGTGGCTTGTGTGCAAGATGATTGTTGGCGGCATATTAATGTTTTACCACAGTTATCAATATTTGTCATGGCTTTTAGGCATAATCAAAACATTTGCGATGGTTCTGGCCATGACTAATGTTTTAGCCACACTTGTAGAAACAACGGCTAATTGCAGATGCAAAATCGTGATTAATTTATATTCACAATGATTTTTTTTCTTTTGACCATAGTAATTAACCTTAGAGAAAATCTTATTTTTTCTAGTGAGCATAAAATTGGTTTGTGCTCTGCAGTCTGCACAGTTATAGTATGTTTATTTATACATTGTTATACATTTAAACTAATTAATGATACAAAGTTATTTTTATTTTTCTATTTTTCGATGTATTTTAATTATTTTTCATATTTTCTATAGTTATCATTTGGGCCTGATATTTTTCAAATTATGGCTAGGGTGTTAGGCTATTTTTCGATCGAATTTAGTGGGCTTATCAAAAAGTCTATTACTTCATTATTTTAGACCTGTTTTACCTAAATTTTGATTCTTCCTTTTAAGTAGTCGCTAATTTTGTTACGAGAGTCATTCAATAATAATTATTTTTCTTCAAATTTATGTTATCAAATAATGGAGAACGTATTTGCTTTGCTCTCAAAAAAAAAAAAAAAATGTTGGAGAACGTATTCTTCTTTCTTCTTCAATTTCTATTGCTTCCTCTCCATTAGGTTAATTGCGACGAATCTTGGCTGAAGCTCAAATGCGATGGTGTGGCAAAAGGTAATCCTCGCCCTACTAGAGCGGGTGGAATAGGAAAACTTTTTGTTCAGATCAGGTTTGGTTGAACCAAACCAATCATAGAGCAAGTGTGATACATTTGCTATATGATTGGTCACTTTCTCTATACTGTGTACCAATTACACGGCAAGTGTATTGCACTTGCCATATGATTAATTCAGGTTTGGTCGAGCCAAGTCCGGGCTAGAATTTCTCGTGGAATAGTTAACACTAACTCCCATCTAGATATAGATGGCATTCGATAAATAAATATATATATATATATCCCTAATACTAAGATTTTAATTTATTATTAACTCTTCTTGAAATGTTAAAAAACAAAGAAAACAAAAACGATTATTAACTCTTTTTGTAATTTTATGTATTGACTTAGAAAAGATTACGTACTTGGATCCACCTCCTAATGTATTGACTTTTTTTTTTTTTTTTTTTGGAATAAGCATTATTAAATAATCTAACATATTTAAATTAAAATATAAACTTATATCAATATTGCAGGGAGATGCTTCCTAATAAAGAAATTGAAAATACAGTGTAGAGAATATAAGACAATAGATAGGCAGAGCAGGATTATAACTTATGGAGTCAGTTGAGTTAAGCAACTCGTCGGCCACGTCGACTATGAGTCGAGCTCGGACTGTTTCTGAGTTTGAGGAGAGCTTCTCCGAACTCCAACTCAAACGACTCAACTTGAAATTTCAATCGATTAATGCGTATGGAGCATATACATATGGCTATCAAGCTGAGCTCTCGAGCTCTAAAAATGAGAGTAGTTGGGCCCGATCCCTGGCCCGGACGCTCGGGCTGTCCCTGCCATGGCTGCCGGAGCTGCCACAGCTGAGCATCCGGGCCGTCAAGCCCGAACGCATGTTCATTATAATGCATTCGGGCTCGAGCTCAACCTCGAAAATCTTAGCGAGCTTGCGTCGTTCGTGAAACAAGAAGTAGAAAAGCGAGGAGTGATAAGCAACAACAACTATACGGATGAAACGGAGAAGTCTAAATTGCGGATCGTTGGAAGAATGAGGGTACCTGTGGTGTTACGTGAGGCCGACGCGCCGCCTTGACGGAGGAGGAGGTTTTTTCGGTTTAGCAGCTGAAATCCGGGGAATGTTTGTTCTTAACTTTGTGAAGCGGATCACGCTAACTCGGGTTCGTCATCCATATGTAAGGGGAATGAAGGCACTTTTCCACTTGAAAATCCCATTTACATTATATTCAGCGTTGGTACGGAAACTTCGTCGATATTTCCACCAAAACTTAATTTTTTATGTGCATACACAATTATTTAATATTAAAAGATTAAATAATAAAATATTCACTTGATAATTAAATCTTGATATGCAATTTAAGTTTAATATATAAAAATTAGTTTCATATTCTTTAGTATGTTTTCCTAATACTTTATTTACTTTAATTAAATTGTTACTGATTTTCCTTTTAAATAGCATATATTTTAATTGGAATTTAAATCTGAATTGCACTTAATAGTATTATTTTACCTCCATTATTTTATGGGGAAGAAAAGAGTAAAAAAAAAAAGTTATCTAATATTAATATTAAAAAAAATCAATTAGTTCGAAGTCACTCATTTTAGAATTGACGAACTTCTACAATAAAATTGAGTATTTTTATTTAGAATTTATTTATTCTTATCTTTTTTATATTTTGAAGTTTGGATTAGTATATATTTGCGTCTTATTCATATGCCATTTATTTTAAATTTTACAGTGCCCATGTAAATAATTTTTTTAAAATATTTAAAATAGTTCCTAGCAAATTAACCTAAAAATTTATTTGCCTATTTATATTTTAGAATATATTATTCATTCTTTAAGTAATTCGGATAAATTAAGAATACCAAATACTTTTCTGCTTTGATAGAACTTTGTTCTTACAACTAATTTTTATTTATAATTAATTATATTTACACCCTATGGCTTGTTTACAGAGATCACTCATGTCTTTTGAATAATTACACATACACCATCGAAAACGTCAAAGTTATTTACATAAATCACCCCTGCCTCTATAAATTACACATACACCCAAAAAATGTGAACATCATTACACAACTACCCCTATTCTTTGGTTGTTAGGGATGGTTTCTATAATTATACAAAAGGTATGAGTGATTTTGTGTAAACAAATAGTAAATCATGAGGTGTAAATATAATTATCCCTCTATTTCTTATTAAAATGAGTACCACAGTAAGAATATGAATGTCTTATCACAATAGGAATAAACACTCAAGAGATTGTCACTATTATATATATTTAATCATAAGTTGCACTGAGTAATATTATTGTATCTCTAGTACATTATTGTAAAATTCAAAAGTACATGAAAGTATAACCTAAAAAAAAAAAAAAAACTTTCTACTAATATTAAAATAAAACCAATTAGAAGTCACCCATGTTAAATTTTTCCAAAGCATTTATGATATAATAGGATTGATACTTTTTATTTAAAATTTTATGATATTTATTCTTAATTTCATATATATATATAATTTTTGAAGTGTAGTATTTTATGTATTATTATAATGCTATTCATTTTAAATTGCTTTGTGGCCTAGTATAATAATATTTTTAAAGTATAGATATATATTTCTCTTTTATTTTATTATAATAGAATAAACACTAATAAAATATTGTATCATTTAATTTATTTATTGTTAGGTACATGTTCAATAGTTGATGAATTGAAAAATTATCCCATAATACTTAACGATGAGAAAGACGAAAAAGTTGTTACTAATGTATAATCAATAATTTAATATGAATTTTTTGAGTTGTTCTATTATGAACAAGTTTATTTGTACTTGAAATTCTTTTTCCACTTGAATTTGAGTTAGATCATGGACAATTAATTTTATTTGTAATTGATATATTAATTTTTTTTAAATTTATAGAACAAATAAAAAATAAAAAAAAATTAATAAAACCGGGTCTACCGGGTTAGACCCACCCCCACGGGTTTTGTACCGGGGCGGGGCGGGTCCCGGGTCCTTCCCGGAGTTGGCGGGGTGGGTCCCGGGTCCACCCAAACCCGCCCCGTTGCCATCCCTAACCATTGCCCTTCAATTTATAACATGTGTGACTATTTTGCCCTTCGACTTTTGATAAATTACAACCTATCATGTCAGAGCATTTAATGCAAGTACAAGTTCTTTTTTACTACTCTAAACAAGCTGACCCTCAATTTCTTTAAACAAAGTTTTGGAGGAGATAGGTGATTAGATGTTTTTTTGGTTTATTCATGGGCAATATTGTAAATGCATCAATAATACATCTCTCTGTACAAACAAGTAAATATGGAATTGGAGTAAAACACACCTTTGTCCTAGCAATTGACCAAGAACCTAAACAAAAGATAGACTAGTCCTCAATGGGCTAGTCCCAAACATTATCACAAATTAATATTTAAGGCATTAATCCCCTCCACCATAGTAAACATGCCATAGAGGTATACATTAGGACTCTTAAATAGTCACATTTTTATCGACTTTTATTCTTTTATAACTAATTTTATTTATTATTTATCTATACTATTATATAAAAGAAACTCCTTTTTTACACAAATGGCGGTTAATGAACTGTCGCACCACTTTTTTGTAATGCCAAAAATAACCATCAACTGATATGATAACTATTTTATTCAACTTTCCAAATTTTATATTAATTGATACATTAGTTTTTCCTTTCTTTTCTTTGTTTTTTTTAATGTAATGTGTTAGTTTATATATTTTACTCTTATTTATAATATATTATAAAGCGTATAAAATTATTTATTATGTGCACGCAGGAACGACGTGCCACGACGGCTAGTTAAATGAAAACTTAAGGGGTATGAATGGGTTTTCACAATGTGGAACAAATATATAAGAGATTCACACTTTTATCTATTTATACTAATACAAAAAGAAAATCATATTTTCAATCATAAAGAGATGTTACTTACACATCGGCACAATTTTTTTTTATTATGCCCATAATACCCTAAGTTAGTGTCTTTTTTTTCTTTCTTTTTTTTAAATGTGATGTATTGATTTATATATATTTTTATTTATAATATATTTTAAAATGTGAAATAGTATTTATTATATGCACGCACGGACGACGTGCCACGTTAACTAGTACTATTATAAGAGAAGGGGTTTTATAGATACAAAATGATAATTTTATACTACTACACTAAATTATTATAATACCAAAAATACCATTCAACTTCCCAACTCATGTAATTGAATTAACTATTCAATTAAATTCCTTTAGAAAATTAATTCCATCCAAGTACATGTACTCAAAAATTAATTTTACTCCTATTTTGTTTAAGTTTATTGTTAATGGAAATAGAAATAACATATTAGTAATTGTGTTGTATGTATACATATAATCGTCATTATCAATATAACTAATATGTAATAATTTTACTTTTGTTACCCCAGGTATACCTCTATTTCATCTTTGATATCACATGTTTCCAAGTCATCATAATTGGTACCCAAAATTTGAGTACCCTTCATTAGGTTGACCGTTAAAACTAATGGTCAACCCAATTTTGGAGGAAAAATTGGGGTTTTTTTTTTTTTTATCTATTTAAGGATATGTTTGGCTGTCATTTCATTTATCACACAAAATAGTATTGAAATAATTGAATTGAGAATATTTATGGGGAATATTTGCTATTATTTACAATTAATATTTGCTTTTAATTAATGGTAAACAACAAATTAAAAGCAAAAAATTAATGATATGGTATACTTAAGGTACCAAAAGTGAAATTATCACTACCAGATACTCTACAAAGTTTTAATTTTTAATTTAATTTAAGTAAAATATTATATTGATAACTAATGCATTAGAAAAAAATTATCAGAAATGTTTTATATGTAAAATTGTAAAACACTAATAAATTTTAAAATACAAAAATAAACTATGAGCTTCATAAAACAAAAGTATTACTAAAAATTATGAGCACAAATACTGCATGCATAAAAGTATTACTAAAAATTATGCGCGCAGAACTGTGTGCCATAATTTCTAGTATAATTATAGAGTAGCACGTCGGATTAAAAGGTCTAACACCACATAAAAGAGAAAGAAAAAAGACAGTTGCTTTAACCAAAAGCTTGGAGCTTTGTACTAAAACAAATAAAATTCAGACCAAGAAACTTACCTCTTAGTACAATGAATATAGCTAAAGAAGTCAATGAATGTGGCCACACCGAATATTCAAAAACAAGTTCCCAGCAGCTGCCTTGAAATATTGATTTTCTCCGTCCTTTCTCAAAAACTGCTATCTTTCTTGATTCCATCAGGCTCAAATACTAAGGGCAGCACCTCTTTGTGTTATCGGAAGGAGCAGATTTGCAAACGTCAAACTACTCGAGCTCGACTTCCATATTCACTTGGTGAGTTGCCCTTTACTTCATTTTCTATTTTCTTGTTCAGGCAGACTTAGTACTGATGTTTCTTGCTTTGTTCCTCAATTACTAGTTACTGTTTGTTGTGTTTCTGCTGCAAGTGTTTGAAGATCAAAATCCCTTTTACCTGTCTTGTTTTTGGATTGATATTATAGTAACAAAGAATGTGATCAGCAAGTGTTTGATACTTGGATTTATTTAAGGGGTTTGCATATTTACCTGTAGACTAGCAGATTTATATGGTGTTTCTTTATTGATTAATGACCTTGCTGCAGTAGTTTCGGTTAGCTGAGAATGCAAGTAGTTGAGGGATCAGCTGATAGAGTCATAATTGATATCCATCGACAGCTTGACGGCTTGCCTTCGACACCCTCGAAGCCTACTATCTATAGAGTGGATAGTCATTTGCGAAATGATAAGTGGAACGATGTTTATGATCCGGAAATAGTTTCGATTGGCCCTTATCACTATGGGATTCTTAGATTGCAGAACATGCAGCAGCTTAAGTTCAGGTACCTAAAGCGGTATCTTAAGCGTAGAAATGAGCAAAGTGTGGAGAGATATGTGTTGGCCGTGGCACATATGGAAAAACGAGCACGAAAATGTTATGCCGACTCTTTTGATCTTGATGAAAATGCATTTGTGACGATGATGCTACTTGATGGATTCTTCCTCATTGAATTATTTCGGTATAGTTGTTTCAAGCATATGAGGGATGCTGATGATCCTATTTTTAGACACGAAAGGGTTCTGAGCCAATTGCACCACGACATTCTTCTGCTTGAGAACCAGCTTCCGTTTTTCGTCCTGAATCAGCTGTTCAACATGACCAAGACCGAAGAAAATCCGGATGACGACCTGATTACTCTGGCTTTGCGTTTCTTCGATGGCATGTTGCTAAACTTGTCGGTATCAAGAGTCCTGACAAGATTGCCGGTCAAGATTATCGACCATCTTTGTGGCCTAATGCATGATGTTTGGTGTCTGCCTTTTGCCGAGGCAATATCACGGAAGAGCAATGAAAGGGACAAGTGGGAAAACGTAAACTCCATCTCTGGTCTGCGAGAGGCCGGGATTAAGTTCAAAAGGGCGAAAGTAGACGACAACCTGATGGACATCAAATTCATAAACGGTGTGTTGAGAATTCCACAGCTTATCATATATGATGAGACAGAGTCACAGCTCATGAATCTAATAGCATATGAACAATATATGTCTGATGGGAAACGTCGATACGTCTCAGACTACACATTCTTCATGCATTGTCTCATTAACACATCAAACGACGTAGAGCTACTACGCAGTCGTGGGATAATCGAGAACTGCTTGGGGGACGACGAAGAAGTCTGTCTGATGTTTAATCGGTTAGGGAGAAACATCCTGACATCTTCAAATTTCTGTTACTCCCAAGTCTTCTGCAGTGTGAATAGGCACTGTCAACGTCGGGGGAAGAGATGGAAAGCAAATCTGCGTAGGAATTACTTCAATAGCCCGTGGTCGATCATCTCGTTTCTTGCTGCCGTGGCGCTGCTGGTTCTCACCTTGACACAGACGACATACACCGTTCTTACATACTACAATCGCAAGAGATGATTTCTTGGATTAATGTTATTAATAATGTGTTTGTTTGCTGAATTTGTGGCTTAATAATCCCCTATAATGCAGTTTTGAGCATTATATGATGATCTTAGGATGTCTGGAAGTGGCGTTTGTGAAAGATTATATTAATGTCTTAGTCATATGTATATGTACAAGTAAATTAACTTAACTGGTATGGAGATTGAATTCTTGCAGTGTGCTTGTATCCGATTATGGCAAATAACTTGTGATATCTGTCGGATAATTGAACTTATCTTCAATCAAACTGGCCTTATCCACTTTTATGTTGAGTGGTGGTCGATATTCTATGTTATGGCATAATTGTCATTGAAGTGGTCGAGCAACGTTGATGATCCGAGTCAAGATATTTGATCTCTAGCTCGGTCAATTGGAGCAATCGCTGAGCCCTCGATGAATTCGATCTAATAATTTGTCCCAGACACTGAGATCCCTGAGAGAGAGCAAACGTCAGGTTAATCGGGAAGGTCCCTGACAAAGACTCTCCAATGCTTAAGCCAGTGATAGTTCGAGAGAGAAATATGCGATTTAGAGTAGGTAAAGTTATAATAAATGCACATTACCTGTAATAAATGAGAATGCCAGCTATTTATAGAGCCATGTTTAAGTATTTATCCAATCCACATGGAATAATCCTAGTAACTCTCTGCTGGAGGATCGACGGCCCCTAATAGGCCTACGTCGCCGATGCAGGTCAGGTCGAGGATACCAAACCCGTCTCAAAAGCGCGGGGATCCTGGTGGCATTAGGATGATTTCAGGCCCTTTTGAGGGCATTTTGGGTACTTGTGAGATAACCCCCATCAATTGAATTAGTCGATATCCAGTCACGGGATAATCCTCAACGAATCCTTCTAAATAGTTGAAGCTGCTCGCTTGTGACATGAGCAACGTTGTCAAGGAATCGGTAGGTTACTCGTTGAACCCTCTTCGATTATCGATGTTGGGTGGATGCACCACCAGCGGATTACCAGGATAAATAGAAATTTTTAACAAATTACAAGGGGGAGATGGGTTACAGAAACCCTTAATATTACAGACCACAAAGGGGGGATTTCAGAAAGTAAGAACAACCAACCAATGTAGGCTCAGGGAGCCAGATCCGGGAAAGAAGCTCACGGCCACAGGGCCAGTACTCTTCGATCGGTTGCACCAGAGCAAACTCAGAGGAGAGCCACACAGGCTTCCTCTAAAACAGTACAGAA
The DNA here is from genome assembly GCA_034509735.1 of Sesamum alatum. Classification (NCBI taxonomy): domain Eukaryota; kingdom Viridiplantae; phylum Streptophyta; class Magnoliopsida; order Lamiales; family Pedaliaceae; genus Sesamum; species Sesamum alatum. The sequence continues at coordinate 35,216,231 of JACGWO010000006.1, forward strand.
CTTTCACAAAGGATCCACTTAGTAAACACTCAGCCACACAAAGACACAAAGTCACTTAGAACCACTCAGGATGCTTTTAGGGCTTTTGCAAAGGAGAGGATAAATTCTCAGATCTTAGGTTATCCCCCATAAAAGGTGGCGGCACCTTTTATAGGACAAGGAGAAGGGAGGATGGTGGAGAGAATGGTCGGTAAAGCCATTTCCCGATGGCATTGGTAACGGTAGGGGGAGTTACAGAGGAGGAGAAGGAAGAGGTGCCTCAAGGAGGCCAAAGGAGAAGTCTGGAGAAGAAATGGGGAAAGACAGATTAGGGTTAAGGGGAAACCCTATAAATTCCTCGGGTAAGTGGGTCGGGTTTCGGACCGGGTCAGAAGCAAATGGGTCGAGCAACTTGAGTGGGCTGAGTGATCAAAGTGGAGTGGGCCTTGTGAAGTATTTGCTCTAGGGCATCCAGGTCTTGGAGTATCTGGGCTTTAGTGAGCTTGGACCTCCCAAAGGGTCATGGGCCACATTATTCTAATAATCGAGTCAGGCTCATGGTTCAAAGTATCGATAGGTACATATATAAATGAATCGTCCTATTAACCCGTGAATACTCTCGATACCTATTATTTTTCGAATATATATAAATATATACCAATAACACCAAATGATATCGTCGATAGTATCATTCAATCATATAAGAATAGTCTCCGCGGTATATATCCGGTATATTATTGATAGTATTGTCGAAAATGCTATATCCGTTAATGAAATATACATGACTTCAGGCCCGTTTACTTCGCGTATCGTATTGAATGAATAATAGAATTATCTTTAACTAAGTTTATTATAAAAAAAAAAAAAAAAAAAAGCCATGTATTAATTATAAGGTGTTTATTTACAAGTATTAACTAAATAGGATAATTTCTGTCAAGTATTTATTTAGATGGATACACATGTATTGGGTAGGAAAATTAACTTTCAGCCCTGTTAGACCAAATTTATTAGACAAAAAACTTTCTCCCAAATTCACCTCTAATCCCTAAATTGAACGAGCAATCGCATACGAGAACTCGGTTTCATTCGAATTCGAAGTTGATGCGCTTACTCTCTAGGTAAAACATATGTTTTGTGCTTAATGTAAATTAATGTATATTACCTCTTTTGTCTTGATTAATAATGCAAATTTTTTTAATCTAAGATTTCCGTTTTTATATCTTTCTTTTCAAAGTTTTTTTTTTTTTTATTACTGTAAGCTATTTTTTTTTTGCTCCATGTTTAGACGATGAGTTAGGAAAAAAATTAAAAATTTTGTACAACATTTTCCAATAAGTGGCCTTTTTTATGTCCCAGTTTGGAATTGAGGGCACAATGGACATTTCCATTGAGGGCCAGCTTTATATTATTTATGAGAATCTGAGATCACTTATACCACCTCCAAAGGTGGTATAGGTTATCCTAATGCAACCGTAATTAGTACATATCTTGATTTTATATCGATATCCCATACAACAAAATAAATATTATAATATTTCTTTTTAAATTATTTTTCTTATTCAGACTTATAAATCAAAATAAACGGACCTTATTTCATGAAAACTATATATGCAATATGATTTCCTCAATGCATTATTACATGTATAATGAATAAAACTTTCTTATTACTATGTTCTCCGTGTGCTATACTTACAAATTTAAGCTTGACGATAACGTTTTACTAATTAATTATATTCTCAAAAGTTTTAATATTTATACTATTAGTCTACAATTTTTCTAACTTTTATAAAAACACGTTAATGTATTCATACAACATCAAATTCAGACGAGATTTTTTTAAACTAGACAGTGAAAATGATATATTTGATTAAGAGGAAATTTAAGTAATTTATATACTCTTTAAATATTTAAAAGCTTATTAGAAGTCGTGAGGTGTTTGGTAGTTTTCTAGAGAATAAGATTATAAAATTTAACAAAATATATTAAAAATTATTGTAAATTATTCGAAAACGTAAGCAATATATTTGGTTTTATTTTTGGCCTATCTCGGAGATAGGCTGAAAACAAAATCATGTTGTGCCTACCATCAAAACACTTTGTTTGGGTGTTTTGGTCCAATTCCCAGTCTTTAATTCTATACAAACATACATACATATATTAATATATTATATAATTCAATCCACCTACAAATAAATATTATTATATATATTTATAAATATATATAAAAAAAAACATAATTTCAAAATGATCAATTTTTCTTGTCTCCTAATATACAACACAATACATACAATATTTTTTTTACATTACTTAAAATTATCTCAAAAGACAAATTCAAACCTACACTCTATTTCTACGATACGTATTTATTTTTATTTCTATCTCTATATCCACAAAATAAAATAAAATAGTCGAAAAACAAAAACAAACATAACGATTTTTTATAAGTAGTAATAAGTCATAAACCGACAGCTAGCGATCAGACAACAACCTCATGATTCATCCATGCATAGTTGAATGGTGGCCACGTCTCTCTTCCACGCCACATTTACATACACGTGTAATTACATTTTTTATATATATGTAGAGAGAGAGAAAGAGAGAGAGAGAGAGAGAGAGAGATGAAGAAAAATCTCCCCAAATCGCAACTTTCTTCCAGCCTCTACTGAGTAAAGATGTCGGCCATTTCCTCAATTTCATCGAATTTCTTCAAGAAAAGCATCCCACTCTGTGCATCCACCTCAATCAATCCTATTCCTATGCCTCTCCCAACAACCACCAAGACAATCAAATTCAAAATACCTCAATTTGGTACCCGGAATTATGCTTATTTCTCAACCCGGGCCCATGACCCGTCGTACATACCCGGGAAATCACCGCCGGAGATCCCCACGGCGCCGCCGCAACACAATCCTGGAGTCCCGTCGGAGGTGCCGCAAGCGCCCAACTTTCCGGACTTTGATCCAATTCCTCCGGAAAAGCCCTCCGACCCGCCGCCGCTAGGCCCAGGCCCCGAATTCCCAGGCCCACCGGACCCCATTCCGCCACCAGGGGAGCCCGAGGTGGTTCCTCCGAAGCCACCGGAGCCCGGCCCGCCTAATCCGACGCAGCCCGATATCCCACCTCCCATCATGTGGTCCACTGGATTTCACTTTTACTAAAAGCCGTGTTTCTATATGTTGATGTTTACTGATGTTGCTACGTTTTAATCAATTACTCTATTGTGTACAATACTGTATGACGTCATCCAATTTCAATGTCGGCGCAGTAGACCACAACCACATCACACGGTCTAAATTGTGCTGATGCATCAAAAAGACGTATCAACAAATATGAGTTTTGCCCAATACCAAGTCTTTTCTTTTTTAAAGGGATAATTACACTCTTCTTCCTGAGATTTGGTATAATTCTCTAACGAAATTTGGTGTAATTAGATGTTAACTTCCTGTAATTCGAAAAATTATATTTAATATTCCTAAAATTTGCTTTTTCTGATAAATAGGTCTTTTTGTTAAATTAAAATTTACGAATTTATTGATATTAAAAAAATTAATAAAAATTGATATTTATTATTGGTATATTTATTATTAATTTATTGCAGGTGGAATAAATTTTTTATAATTAAAATATTTTGATGACGGTGAAAATATACACCACGTTTTAACGTGCGAATATATATAATGTTAATTTAATTTACAATAAGTTAGTAATAAGTTAATCAATGGTAAATATTAATTTTTATTTAATTATTTTTATTATTAATAATTCGATGAATTTTGACTAATGGGATATCTATTTGTTAGATCGAAGTAAAGTTCAGTTTACATGTATTACATTAAACTTTAGGAGAGGGATATAATTATCCATTCTTTTTATGTGATATAAATTGTAAATATATATAATTATAGTAAGGAGTCCTATTAAAACCAAGGAATATAGGCCTGCATGCCATCCATACTAGAATAAATAGAGTTTTTCGAAAAAACTTGCTAGTGGAGGAAGACCTCCTAGGGATAAGAGACATAGGGCTAAAGAGAGAGCCAAAAAAGGATCTTTCGTGTATAATCTTGCATAATTTCGAATGTTATCAGTTCTGGTACGTAGATCAAATAATACAATGCAAGCAAAAGTTCCTAAATTCATAGAGATATAGAACAGCATATAAGTTATCATACTTGCATATTCATTATTTGAATCTCCAACAATTATTCCAATAATTACATATCTGATACAACTATGGTACATCATGATGTGTATAGTAGTGGGGTAGTATGGGACAAAAAATAAATTCATTTGGTTTCAAACTTGGTATAACCCAAAGTTGTCATTCCCTTTGGTTTGCACAACCAAAAAATTATTCTGAGGGGCTACAAGAAGATCAAGAAATAAGAGATTTTATCAAAAATTATGTACAAAAGAATATGAAAATTTCCTCCTGCACGTATAGAGATTCAAAAAAGAAGAATCGATTTGATTCAAGTCATAATTTTTATGGGATTCCCAAAGTTACTAATCGAAAGTAGACCGCGAGGAATCGAAGAATTACAGATGAATCTACAAAAAGAATTTCATTATGTGAACCGAAAACTTAACATTGCTATCACAAGAATTGCAAAACCTTACGGAAACTCCCCTATTTCTTTTCTTTCTAGCAAGAAAATTGAATGAGTGGAATATTCATTTTTTTTTATTCATCATTGGGGTTGATGAATTAAATCAGATAGTTATATGAGTGAAATAAAACAACTTACAAATTTGCTGTTAAAGGAATTCAATCTCATTTCCTATGTACAAGAATTAAGTGAAACATAAGCAGTCGAGACTGTTTACCCCAGTTAATTAATTATAATAAAATAAATATTAATATTAATAATATAAAACTAATATTGATACATATTTAATACATTGCTTAATAAATAATAAATTAAATAAAATTCAATCTCATATAAATAATAATTATCCATAAATTATTCAAATAAAATTTGATTTTATAATTTCGTACTTGATCAGGAACGTCAATATCAGATTGAAATGTCATCGCAGAGCCAATCACATCACAAATTTCTACTTTTGGACAAAAGGACATAACATAACCCCACCATTCATGTGATGGCTAACTGCTCTCATTGTCCCATTTCAAAAATAAAAAAAATAAGGGTTTCTTTTTAAATATTCCAATACGTTTAAAAAGGAATAATTAAAATAATAAATTTGAATGTTTCTTGTTTTTAGTTAGAGCTGCATAACTGAATCTGAGTTAAGCTAGGTGGAGGGGAAGTTATTTTTTCAGTTAGAGCTTTCATTTGTGCGTTTTATTCTCTCCAATTTGACCTAAAAACGCTATACTTGACTGTGCGCCTTCGTTGTTTCTTTTCCCCGTCCAAGTGTCGAAACTCGGAATAGGCGGGTACTTGAATTTCCGTTAAATACTGCAACTTTTTCTGCGCATTCCGAATCCAGAGACAGCATCTCAACCTTCCTTCAATTCCACGGAAATCTTTTCCATTTTCCCAACAAAGAGTTAAAATTCATAGCCCAGATGCCACTCCAAGTTCAATTCAAGCTTCAAGTATTCAAATCCACCGCCACCGCCCCATCTCTCTCTCCAATGGCGACTCATTTCAACCCAACTTACACACACTCCAAGCCACGCGCCGCCGTCCCGCCGCTCCATCGCCGCAAGATTGAGAACCTGTTTTTCATTTTTACTAGAGGAACGCCTTGCGGATCCAAGCGGCTTCTGAGGAATTGTAATAGTTCCATAAGCATTTCAAGAATCAGGGCTGCCAGCTGGGAAGGAGACTCGTACTTGGACATGTGGAGAAAGGCGGTGGAGAGCGAGAGGAAGTCCGCTGAGTTCGAAAAAATGGCGGAAAACTCTGTTGAAGATAATGAGGAGGAGACACAAGAGAGTGACGAAGAATTTGAGAGGAAAACCAGTGAGTTCCAGAAACTTCTGGAGGTTTCTCCGGATGAAAGAGACAGGGTGCAGAGAATGCAGGTGATTGATCGAGCCGCCGCAGCGATAGCGGCCGCGAGAGCGTTGCTGCACGAGCAGGTTTCCAGTGAGGTGGGAGTTGAGAAGATGGAGGATCCTGAAGAAGGTAATTGAAATGTGTTCTTGGTTTGCTTTTCTTGACTTAGTGAAACTAGTATGAACTTTTCTTTTTCAATATCTTGAGAAATATTCTGTTTGTTTATTGAAACTGAAACTAAACTGTGATGATTTTTGTAATACGGTGGTTTTGTTTTGTTGTTAGATTTAGGGGTCGATTTGGGGATTGTCATTTGCTTGCAGGTACAAGATTGATACATGCCGATATCTGTTTGAGAGTTTTACGATGCTAGTTTTGGTATTTACTTCAGGTGGTTTCCAGTATTTAGGTCTAGGTGAATTCAACTATCCAAGATGATAGAATTCATTCTGAGCACAAGTAGAGATGAAAGAATTTCACTGTATGAATCTCTATTTCTTTGGATCCCCACATTGTTGTTAAATCTAGTGGTATGAGCCTAGAAAAGCCGAATTATCCGTTATGCTCTTAACCACATTGTCTTCAGTCTTGAAGATTGCAATCATGATGAATGAGATGGGTCATTTTTTTAACACTCCACGAAGAAAGGTTTCTTGAGATCTGATGCCGCAAAATTTCTTCACTACTAATCGCCATTGAGGTCTAGAACTTTATCTCAAGGCCGATGCAGTGGTGGTTATCCTCTTAGACCAGCTTCTTGGAAAATATTCGTGTGACGTAGCAGCCCCCATAATCTCCTTCTCTCTGTTTGTCCGAGCTTCATGTATGACCTGATTATGCTGAAGACCTTGATTCAATTTTTTCAAGACAGTGCTATTTCTTCTACCTTCTTCATGCAGATTGCTTACTGTCAAGTAAATTGAGCTGTTGAAAGCAAAGAAACTTAATTATGTTAAGATAACTTGTTTTTGGCTGTTCTTGTGGTTATCAGTCGAATCTTTAAAACCAATTATTGTCTTGGGAAATCAAATTGGCTATAATTTCTGAGTTCTTGGTAGCTTTTGCGAACCAGAGTAAAGAAGTGTGTTTAGCATAGACTGCAACATGTCTCCAAATTCGCCTTCTCAATTTAAGCTGCTGGGCGAGAATATTTCAAAAATGACTCTTGTCATGTATGGAGATTATGAAGTTTTCATCAATAGATTTAGTTTCATGTGTGCTAATATGCTCTTAATTAAAAACCTGCCTGTCTTGTAGGGCTTCTCGGTTTAATGCTCTTCAACATTTACAGTATTCTTTTAGTTGCTTGTTGTTTTCAGTTTAGCAATATTAGACTTGATTGTTATATTTCAACTTGAACAGGGATGCAGAGTCACAGCTTATTCCTGCCTCAATCAGGTAGCTCTGGTACTGTAACACCAGGTCCAAGTTTCTGGGCCTGGGCACCTCCTCCGAGCGACAATGATGATATTTTTGCCGAGATTGAAATAAAGCCAGCTTCTCCCTCCCCGGCACGAAGCATCCCTGTACTGGAACAGGAACGAGGTTTAGATTCTTTGACGATCCCATTCGAGTCTTCAATGCTTCCAAATTCACTTCCCCCTTTCCAGTCAGTTGTGGAAGTTGAGAAGGAGACATCTCATCTGAAGGAGGAACATGAGATTGATGTTCAATTTTCAGAACATGCAGCTGAAGCAGCAGATGCGCTGAGTAAAGTGGATGAAGCATCGCCGCAGGGTGTAAATCCTGATGGAACAAGGTGGTGGAAGGAGACAGGAATAGAACGAAGACCTGACGGGGTCCTCTGTAAATGGACCCTGATGAGGGGTGTTAGTGCTGATAAAACTATTGAGTGGGAAAACAAATACTGGGAAGCAGCGGACGAATTTGGTTATAAGGAGCTCGGTTCTGAGAAATCTGGACGAGATGCTGCAGGAAATGTTTGGCGTGAATTCTGGAGGGAATCGATGATGCAGGTTGGACATTGTTTCAGTTCTGAAAACTGATTCATTTTGTTTGTAATAACTTATGTGTGTACAATGAATTCCCATGAGGTAATTTTTATGTCTAATTCTTTCACAACCTGCAGAATGAGGGACTTGTGCATTTTGAGAAAACAGCAGATAAGTGGGGAAAGAACACACAAGGGGACGAGTGGCAAGAGAAATGGTGGGAGCATTATGATGCTTCTGGACGAGCCGAGAAGTGGGCTCACAAGTGGTGCAGCATCGATCCAAACGTTCCCGTAGAGGACGGCCATGCTCATGTTTGGAACGAGAGGTACCAAAAAGCGTTTTATCTCTTTATGATCACATTAACATATAATACAACCACACAAACAATTGATTGGAACCCTCTCCTACCACTCACAGTCCGACCTGAAAATGAAAAGTTAATACGTTCGCACACATTGACTATAATTTGATTGACAACCGCTAACTGTGTAACACATCAACCTGTTGTATGATCTGTTTTGTCATCCTCATGCACTATGATTGCTCTTTACAGATGGGGTGAGAAGTACGATGGGCAAGGGGGCAGCACAAAGTACACCGACAAATGGGCCGAGCGTTTTGAGGGAGATGGCTGGGCAAAATGGGGAGATAAATGGGACGAGCATTTTGACACCAACGGTCATGGGGTAAAGCAAGGGGAGACCTGGTGGGAAGGTAAGCACGGGGATCGCTGGAACCGAACATGGGGCGAGGGTCATAACGGCACGGGATGGGTGCACAAGTACGGCAAAAGCAGCAGTGGTGAGCATTGGGACTCGCATGTTCAGGAAGATACCTGGTACGAGAGATACCCGCATTTTGGTTTCTATCATTGCTTTGAGAACTCAGTTCAGCTACGTGAGGTCAAGAAACCCTAAACACTATTATTTTCTCACATCTTACTCAAAAATACCTTCTCATATTGCAAACGAGACTTTTCATGATTCAACCAATTGAGAAGAAGCTTTCCGTGAGTTTTTTTTTAGATAAAAACAAGTAAATAATCTTTTTCAAACGATTTGATTTCAAAAATTCTGTAATTTTTTTAGTGAATCGAACTTGAATCTTGTTGGTTCGATATGCTTCTGAATACGATTCTCGAATTTGTGTAAATATCTTGCATACGAATACATCTCATAATATGTTAAGAAATCAAAATTTCCTTGTCCAATACAAGCCCCAATCTAAATATCATTCTCAATGATAAATGCATAAGTTATAAAAAGATGATCAATTGTTACTAATTTGCTAATTAAGCTCTAATTCTATTTAGTGCTCTTAAATGGATATTATTCTTCTCCTCTAATTTTTATAAACCCTTGAGTTGAAAGGAAAATATAAGAAAAAAGATAATTCACTTTGTTAGTTTACTAATTTATTCAAGAAATTCATTTACAATAATATATGTTAAACTTACTTTAAAATGCCAACTCCTTGTTCATTGCAGTTTAGGGGAAAAACCCAACGCACAAATATCTTTTTCGTTAAAAGTACATTTGTACATATATGAGAATTGCTCATTTTGTAAAATAAAAAAACATTTTCATAGCAAAATTGCATTCTCACATATTGAAATTCTGTTATTACAAAATATTTTATTTTAGGGATAAAAAAGTCATTTATCAATTAAGCTTTTCCAATAAGCACTTTTTTTCCAAACACTTCCTAATTTAGCTTTTTTTTACTTTTCACTTTTTTTTTCAAACACTATCCACTTTTGATTCTGCTTTAACTTTGAACTTTCTCTAAAATAATTACTTTTGTAGAAGCAGAAGTTTTTACAAACACTCCCTATACATCGCATTGGGTAGCTTCCTTTTTTCACCAGATAAAATACCACCGTTGAAGTGTCGAGCCGTGGAAAGTGAACACTTGTGAGACGTTGATTGGGCAGCAGGCCTCAAAACGTTGAACTTGAAGCAGAACAATTGGGCATTCCGTCAAACATAACTACGAGCAGAGGCAGAAATAAAATTCGGCTTTCAATTTTTCATCAATGATATTTGGGTTCCACAAGTTTATAATTTTGACTCTATTTAAACTTTGAATTCCAAAGAGAAAGATGTAAAATAATATTTCTTTTATGAAATACTCGGAAGAAGAACACAATAAGATATTTGTTTAAATGTAATTAAATATTAAATAAACTACATCGACATATATATATATATATATATATGATGGTAGATCCAATTATACAAACACTCTTTGTAGAATTATAAATACACCTCTAAGAAATATTAGTATAATGTACCTTAGAAAGTGTATGTGAACTATAATTACAACTTCAATGGGTGTGATTGTAATTTTGCAAAGGGCAGAAAGTGTTCGCCTAATTGTACTTAATCACACGTGCATCAATTTACTCTTACACATTAGGGTGAATTATAATTACCTCCCCTGAGGTTTGGGATAATTATGAATATCCCCTCAATTTTTTAAAAACATAAAATACCCCATGAGGTTTGTAATTTTTAACCAAAGGCCTAAAATTATCCATTTTATCCTTTTTTTTTTTAAATTATAGAAAAATCAGTCGAGGTTAAATTATATTACTGCCCCTTTGAGTAGAAAAAAAGTAATAAATCTCTCCCTACGCATTTTAGTTCAAAAAAAATTCAAAAAACTTTAAAAATTAAATAAATACTCCGGTTTGCATAAGGGATTTTCGTCAGTTCACCCAAAAAAATGGGTGAAAATGAATTATTTGTTAGACCGTTATAAACTTTGGGGGGTATTTATAATTTCTTTTGAAAAAGCAAGGGAGTATTTGTAATTATACAAAACCTCAGAGGAGGTCATCATAATTCACCCTAAATATTTTATAAAAAAACTTGAAGTATATGAAAAGTAAATCCAAAAAAATTATAAATTAGATGGATAATAATTTTTTTAATGTAATGCATTAAAATTAATAAAATATTTTATGCTTATTTTTTAATAAAAGAAATTAATAAAATTTAATTTTCTATAATTTTGTTTTTCATTCTCCCTCCACTTGTATTCTAAAATCAAAGCACAAACCTTTTATTAGACGACATCTCATCTAACACCAAAGTTGCTAAGAAAACTGGACAGATTTTCCAACATTTTTCAAGTCAGTCAATCCCATTGAGCAAACTTTAACACACAATACCTCAACCATTTTTGGCCCCACAAATTATTAGAAAATTCATTTTACTTATTTTTTTTATTTTTTTAACAAAATTAAAAAAAAAATCAGTCATGATAAAATTAGAAAAAAAAAACTAAATAATAAAGTTGGATTAAAACTGTGATTCTAATACCCTCTACAGTTTGACGGACTGTGACGATGAACTCATGTTTAAGTAGTAATTACAATTCAAATTAAATATTTTGTCATAATTGAGAATTATTATAATCACAACAAAAAAAAATTGTTATATTTATCGCTCTTACCAATACATTACAATAAAAAATAATTTTAATGAAAAAGTACAATATAACAATTTTAAAGTTATCATTTATTGCATATAATAACAACTTTATTCACAATTTTTCTGTCATTGGTATCATCAGTGACAACTTTTATACAAATACAATTATAATGAAAACTATAAAAATGATCTTTACCGTTTCGTACTTAAGGTTAATGGTAATTCTAATATTATTATCTATATTTGTATTATTAATATTCTCTTTTTCTACAAATGACATGGTAAATTGGATATGAATACCGAGAGATCTTAAATCAAAACTAATCGAACCAAATCAATTATACTATGAGTCTGTTATACATACTATGTAATTAATCACTTTAATTAATTTATACATTAATCACACTATAAATATAATATATTTATTATATAATCAATTTAAATTCGATTTGAATTAAAATTTTGCCGGTGTTGAACCTCGTCATCTGAGCCAAATGGCAATGGCGTGCGAAACCGCGTTTGACAGCCAAGCAACATTTATATCGTTTCCATGTTGTAATTACTTTTTTTTTTAAATAATTTCTTTTGAATTTCGATACAAATCCTGAGGAATTAAGACACACCCTCTCTCACTCTTTCCAAAGCATGGGCTGTTTATATTAATAAAATTAATTAATTAATTGGGTAAATTACATCTACCTTCCCTAAAGTTTGGTATAATTACAAATACCCCCTCGTTGTTTAAAAAATTACAAATACTCCCTGAGGTTTGTAACCGTCTAACAAATAACTCATTTCCTTTCATTTTATGGGTGAACTGACCAAAATGTCCTTATGTATTTTATTTATTTTTTAATTTTTTTTGAATTTTATGGACTACAATGCACAAGGAGAGGTTCTTAAAATTTTTTTCACAGAGGAGTTAATAATGCAATTTACCTTGGCTGATTTTTCTGCAATTTAACTAAAAAATCAAGGGCAAAATGGTCAATTTCAGGCCTTTGGTTGAAAATTACAAATCTAAGTGGGTATTTTTCAAACAACAAGGGACTATTTGTAATTATGCCAAATTTCAGAGGAGGTAGATATAATTTACCCTAATTAATTTATAATACACCTCTTAAACAGTGTTTAGCTGTGGGGGTGTGGGTGCTTTGTTGGAATGTTTAAGATGGTGTGTGTACTTCTAGTTTTGCCAGTTTTAAGAATTAATTCCACCGAACCCATTTAGACATCCATCTGTAAGAATTCATATCATAACTCTCATTCCGAATATTATTTTTGGATATTTAGCTGAAGTTTGATTGCTAAAAATTTGTTTGAATTCAATTGGTTGTCCATCGTAATGCATAATCTTGAATTAGATGTTTCGTTGGATGAGACTTCACGCTAGAATTTTGTTTTGACTCTATTGGAAACGACCAAACCAAGAGGGGGTTTGGTTAAATTTACTGGGGATAATTATACCCCCTTTCCTAAGGTTTGGTATAATTACATGTAGACTTTATGTGGTTTGAAAAATTATATCTAATACCCCTGAGGTTTGCTTTTGTCTAACAAGTAGGTACATGTTAGACAAAATTCACTGAATTTGTTGATATTAACAAAAAAGTTGAATGAAAGTCGAGATTTACCATCGATTGACTTATTACTGACTTATTGTAGGCCAAACAAATCTTTTATAACCAAACTACCCTTATATATCTTCACACATTAATGAATGTGAGGAGATATATCTTCACCATGATAAGGGTAGTTTGGTCATAAAAAAATTTGTTTGGCCTACAATAAGTCAGTAATAAATCAATCGATGGTAAATCTCGACTTTAATTCATTTTTTTTGCTAATATCAAAAAATTTGATGAATTTTGACAAACGGATGGACCTTTTTGTTATACAGAAGCAAACTTCAAGGATATTAGATGTAATTTTTCAAATCACAGGAAATCTACGTGTAATTACATCAAACCTCAGGGGAGAGGAGTGTAATTATCCCAATTTACTTTAAACAACTTATAAGTTTATACATTCTATAAGATGTTTTTCAAGCTTATGAGATCTTAGATCTTATTCTAAGAATAATTAGTTCTTGAACGTTTGGATAAATTAAGATCATGAATCTTTTAAAATGTTAATAATTACAATTTTATAATTGATACAATCAAAATTGAAGGAGTTTGTTATTATATTGAAAATAAGTTAAGTGAGAATTCCTTAATTTTTTTTTCTAAACGAGCATATAAACTCATAACATCCTATTTTTAGATGTTATAAGCTTATTTTTTATTAAAAAAAAGTACTAAATACTTTTCAACATTTTATAAAATATTTGAAAAAAAACTTATAAATTCATTCAAACAACGCCTAAATTCAAACATAAAATTTTGAAACTCAATAAAAAAAATCAAATAAATTTAAATAGTAACGCGTAGACTCACTAATTTTATTTACGCACACGTATGCGGGTGAGATTTGTGGCGTTCTTCAGATGCTCCAAAAACACGCGTTTTCCATGAAAACATCTTTAACTTTTGTCCAGAGGGATCGTTATTTCCACAAATGAAAGAAATCTTATCAGCAGGAGTTACTGATTTCATCATCACCAAAGACGCTTTTTAATTAATAAAACGCGATTTCAAAAGGATTGAAGAAACAGAGAGAGTATTGGCAATCACGTGCACAGCCGTGCCATTTGGTTGAAAAGCTTTCGGTACCAAAACGCGCCTTCCCAAACCTACAGCTGTATATATATACTTAGTTATCGTGGCACATCGTCCCTTCATACATATAATAAATAATCTATCACAAAATATATTATAGATAAGCACAAATATATAAATTAACATATAATATTTAAAAGAGTAAATTACAGCTACCTCCCATGAGGTTTGGTATAATTACAAATACTCCATCGTTATTTAAAAAATTACAAATAGCCCATTGAAGTTTATAATTTTCAAACAAAGGCTTGAATTGACCATTTTGCCCTTGATTTTTTTTGTTAAATTGTAGAAAAATCAGTTGAGGCAAATTGCATTATTAATTCCTTTGTGCAAAAAAACTTAAGAACCTCTCAATGCGCATTGTAATCTAAAAAAATTCAAAGAATTTTAAAAATTAAATAAAATGCATAAAGGCATTTTGGTCAGTTCACCCATAAAAATGGATGGAAATTGGTTATTTGTTAGACGGTTACAAACCTCAGGGAGTACTTGTAATTTTTCAAACAACGAGGAGATATTTGTAGTTATACCAAACCTCGGGGGAGGTAGCTGTAATTTACCCTATAAAAAAAATAATAATTTAAAGATATTATTGACACTACGAACAGACCTATCTTTTTTATATTAGTAAGATATAATAAATTATTATTTACGCTTTAAATTATATTATATAAGAATAAAATATTAATCAACACATAACATTTCGGAAAAAAAAAAGGGTATTATTGACAACAAAAAATTTATTGTGGTGGTGTCAAAGTATAAAGGATCTTTCCTTTCATAATATAGACATACACAAATTACAAATTATTTCTCCAATATTTTTGCTTTATAAAAGTTATTAATTTTATATATATGAAAATAAGAACTCAATGTGAACATAGATATTAGGTGAAGGGAAAATTGATATACGTCCGAGGGATGGACGATGTTTGAAAGGTCAAAGGACCAATCCTGAGGAGACATTTGTAAGTTTGATTTTCTTCAAAGGTTAAATAGACTATATTCAAACTGTTCTGTTTTTTTTTTTTTCTTGATTTTTGTAATAATGAGAGTTTCTTAAATTTTGAGGTTAGGTTTTATTATAAAGTGGATTAGGGTATTTTACTTACGGTCCACTTAGCTGGTTATGTTTCCAATTTTTATCGTATGTGCGCCTTATTCGTCGTAAACTAATTTGAAGTCATAGGTTCGAGTTTTATCGAACGTGTGAAGCTTTATATTACTTTATGTGAAATTATTATAATTTAATTCATGATTCTTTATTATACTGGTATATTAATCGAACAATGTATACCAAACTATTCATTATTGAGATTTAACATAATCACGTAACTACTGCTTCGTTCAAAAAAAGATAAAAAAAGATTGTTAGGGTTGAAAATTCAATAAAAACTATATGTTCTTAATTAGATCATTTATTATGCACGAATATTATTAAATAAAAATGTGTACGTATCCGTATTGGGTACTCAAATTTGATATGATACTTGTGAATGCTCTTTTTAGATATGGATGTGATTTTTGACAATGTGTTCAAAATATTATTAATACAAGATTATTTTGGAAAAAAGTGCTTATCAACATTATATACATACTGAATATGTCTAATAGTAGTAATAAGATACATTTTATGTAGTAGAAAAATATAAAAAGTAAAAATGTCATATAATATTTAATTATGAAATAACCCATATTACTACGATATATTATTAAATAAATACATTATTTTCATGCTTTTTGAACATAGTCCATCACTTAATTTCCATCTTAACGTAACATCATTCTATTTTACGCATAATTAAATAATATATCTTTATGTTATTATAGTAGATCCAAGTAAACTTGTTTATTTTTAGTGAATATATTCAAGTTGTACGGAATCCTATACTTTCATATTTTATCATATTTCACTAGAAGAAATATGAATTTTTACTATGATGAATGATTATAGTTAAAAATAAAAAATTATAATGAATACTAAAAATCACGGGTGAACAATAGTTATTAGCTGTTATTTCTACAAGTGAAAAACCAAAATATTTGTACAACTAAAAACTATAGCAAATACTTTAGCCATAGATAAATTAACTCATTGCGAGTGTCGATATTAATGGTTAAAACTTAAATTTTCGTATCGATTTTATTTGACCATGTTAGATAACATTGTTTTGGTATAATTTTTAAGCCGTAGTGATTACTAGTATAACGAATAATCAATTTTTTTTTTTGTAGTGTTTATATATGGGCAATATTAGCAATTTTTTTTGTAATATGACAAGTTATTTTGTTATATTAGGAAAAAAGCTTTCGGTAACCTCCCTTCCCAAGATAACAAAGAAAATTGAAAAAGAAAAAATAAGCAAGAGAAAGAAGAAAGGAAAATTCTTGCCCGGATCAAATTTTGTCAAACTAAACCAATCACAGAGCAAGTGTGATACACTTATTATGTGATTGGTTACTTTTCCTGAACTGTACACCAATTACATGATAAGTGTATTATATTTATCATATAATTAGTTCAGGTTTAACCCGAACTAAATCCGGACTAGAATTTCCCAAGACGAAAAGCTCTCTTTGCATGTTAATGAAATTTATGTGCAACTCTCCAAAGTCTAAAGCATGTCAATTAAAGGCTATATATGATTAATGTTAGATATGGTGATGATTAAGTAATATAGTACACTAATCACCTACTCAAATCACAACCTCAATTTTGACTCCCCTCATTTTTATATAATATTTGTAAACTTTAATGAAAATGGGATGTATTTACAAGGCTTTCTTGTCCCGTTTGAGAACTCCCTACTTAAACCCCATTCTCCTCCTATACTCTCTCTACCCCCTCTCTCTCTCTCTCTCTCTCTCTCTCTCTCGTTCTTGATCTTACACACACACACACAGACACATAGCACATCTGAAGAATAGAAAACGTCGTGATGGCAGAAGTACTGAATGAAGAACAGATTGTTGAGTTCCGGGAGGCCTTCAGTCTATTTGACAAAGATGGAGATGGTAATAATTTGCTGCTTCTCTATTTTCTTACCTGTTTCCGACACACACAGACACCCTTTTAAGACAGAGACTACATAAAAATCGCAGGTTGCATTACCATAGAAGAATTGGCTACAGTCATCAGGTCTTTGGATCAAAATCCCACCGAGGAAGAGCTCCAGGACATGATCAACGAAGTCGATTCAGACGGCAACGGCACCATCGAATTTGCCGAGTTCTTGAACCTCATGGCCAAGAAAATGAAGGTACGTACCTATATCCGTATGTTGGGGAATAATTTGTAAGTACCTCGTCGGGAGTCAAAATTATTCAAAAAAAAATTATACAGAAAAGGAAAAAAAAACACAATATTTATACTTTGGCTAAATTACAACTACCTTTTTTGAGGTTTAACATAATTACAAATACTTTCTCGTTGTTTGAAAAATTATAAATACTTTCTGAAATTTATAACTATCTAACAAATAACTCATTTCTATCTATTTTTATGAGTAAATTGACCAAAATGCACGGTTGTTATAATCAGGAAACAGATGCAGAGGAGGAGCTGAAAGAAGCTTTCAAAGTGTTTGACAAGGATCAAAATGGATACATATCAGCTAACGAGGTGATCAACTGGCCCTACAGTACATGAAAATTTAATTACTGGTCAATTATAAATAATTTAAATTTTTATTATTTATAAAGAATTTTAATTAATTCAGTCTTTATTGTGGATCATTTTAATTAAAGGACTTAGATTTGTACATTTCAAAAAGTCCACTTGCAAAATTAAAAAAAAATACAACTACGGACGCTCCTCATCCGTAGCAAAAGTTGTACATGACATGTACCATATGCTACACGGATGTGTACTTTATGTGTATCTCTCTCTCTTTCCTATAATTGAATAAAATTTATTCGAGATATAGGTCGACATAATACACATTAATTATTACATTTAATTTTCATATATATATATATATATGGTAAATTACAACTACTTTCCCTGAATTTTGACATAATTACAAATACCTTCTCGTTGTTTGAAAAATTACAATTACCCTCCCGATTTTTCTAACCGTCTAACATTGTCATCCATTTTTATGGGTGAATCGACCAAAATGTCCTTATGCACTGTATTATTTTTTATTTAGTTCTTAAGTTTTTTTTGAACTACAATGCATATGGAGAGGTTTCTTAAGTTTTTTTATACAAAGAAGCAATGATGCAATTTGTCTCGGTTGATTTTTCTATAATTTTAATAAAAAATTCAAGGGCAAAATGATCAATTTTAAGTTTTTAGTTAAAAATTATAGACCTCATGGGGGATATTTGTAATTTTTCAAATAACGAAAATATATTTATAATTATGTCAGACCTCAGGAGATGTGGCGGTAATTTGCCTTATATATGTATTTTGTTTTGTTTGAGATAAAGATGCAAAATAAGGGATTTAATATATAGTGTTGCTTGGTCAGTTCCCACATGTATATTTATTGGGTCAATTAGTTTTATAAAGGGTTTGTCTCAGTACACATCTTTGGTGCAATGAATTTTAATTAACCTAAGTTTAAATTAATGAGCTAATTAATTAACTCTTATAATATTAATTTAAGTGCTGGAAATTCGTGCAAATCCTTAATAATTAAGGGTTTTGATTTGATACGATGCAGCTTCGACACGTGATGATCAATCTGGGAGAAAAGTTAACAAATGAAGAAGTGGAACAGATGATCAGAGAGGCTGATCTGGATGGAGATGGACAAGTTAACTATGATGAATTCGTGAAGATGATGATGGCCATTGGATAAACATCTATAATTATCATTATCGCCAGTTTAATTAATGTTTGTTAAGTGTTGCTTCAGTTATCTAATTATTGTTAATTAGCTGTGTCTAAAGATTAACCCCCCACCCCCCAAAAAAAAAATATATTCAGTAGGAGTAATTAAGTTTTATTTAAGAAAAATGTCAGGTTGATCGTATCGATATCGCTGTCCTGATTAGATTATTAATTTATGATTTGTATTCTTTAATTTTTAGATTAAATGGAAGTTTAATATTGTGTAATATGTTTTAACTATGAACGTACTCAGGTGTACCCTATTTTTTTCACAAGAAACATTACGTACAGTAAAAGATAAACTTAAATATTGAATAATAATAATAATTTTGATTTTATCATAATACAATTTTCAATATTAAACTTGCCAATGTTATTTTAATTAATTATATATATAAGTTGTCATTATTAAATTAAAAAAATGATACAATAACTAACAAAAATTCTTATTAATTATCACTTATACATATAGTTGGTGATAATTTTAATATGTTCGCCACTGAACTTTTTTTTAATATATATATATATATATATATATATATATATATATATATACTAGTGAATGCTTAAATCACTGGAAAAGAAAAAAAAAAACTTTTGACTACATTTTTATTGGCCAAAGCTAAAAATTGTGGTAAATAATTATTATTAGTTATGGTTAAATAGAAACTGATGCAAAAATCAGTTTTTCTATCATGAAAAACGTATTATGCTACAGTTAAGAGTTGTGGTAAATAATTATTATTAGCTATGGTTAAATAGAAATTGATACAAAAATCAGTTTTTCTACCATGAAAAATGTATTATGCCACAGTTAAGAGCCGTGGTAAAAACATTCGCCATGACTGTTAGCCACCCTCGTAAAAACCACAGCGAACAATCGTTGTGTGACCATAATCAATAACTATTTGCTACGATTATTTAATATTAACCACGACAATTAGCTTAAATATTACATATATTGTAGTGAATTGAAAGTCAACCATATATGTGGTTGAGGTTCATGAACAATTACATGTCATGGCGACCAAGAATCTTGGCAATCCCACAACTTAATTCAAAGCATCTCCAGACTGAATTTCCTCTTACTTTAAAGAATATATATACATTCTTTTTTTTTTAATAAAAGAAAAAAAAAAGAGAATTTGAAGTCTTGTCATCGACGTGTTCAATAAAATTCTACCAATAAAATTAGTCGACTGAAATATTAATTTCTTGAAATAGGTATAAAATCATTTTTAATTAAAAAAAATTAAGACACGTTAATATTATGAAAATGACTTGTAAATTGCGCGAGTGAAAAACACATCAAGACAGAGGAGGTTTTATGCTTCTTTTCAAAATGTTAATATGCATCTTTGACTTTTTCTTCTTCTTTTTTTTTTTCTTTTTTTTGGTTTTTAAATTTAGATTTTGTGCTTATTTCATTTTTCACATGGAGGTAGTTTGAATTTAGTCCTATCAGTAGCTTTAAATAAATTTGAAAATATACTTTATACATATTTCGTTATTCCTCTATAATTAAGCCGTATCTTTCCACTTGCATTTAAAATGACTTGCAATGTGATCGATGTCTTTTTACGTAAAGTATTATTTATTCACAGCTTTTGTAAGGGAGTCTTACTTTTTTTTATGATTGAGTCCTACTTTAATTTTCATTTTCATGTTGACGGTGTCTATATACAGGGTTCTACACTTGAGAATCCCATTAGAAATATTTTTAAGTTTGAAAAGTCTAGACGTATCATTATCTTTTCAATATTTTCATTCCCAAAAATCCAATTTTTAAATTCTACTTTAATTTTTTTTAACAAAATTACATTGGTCTTTCCATTAGAGTATATTCATTTATTTGTAGTAAAACTATTACAGAATTTGATATTCAAACTTTGAGATTTTAAATCTCTTTGTTTAGTTTATTCAATTAAAAAATAAAATTGGTTCTGGCAGTATAATTTGTTATTTGAAATATTCGAAGGATTATTTTTCTCCAAAATTCAGTTTCATTAAATTAAAATTTCTCATTGGTAAAAATCCTAAATCATAACTATCTGAAGAAAATTTTTAAGGAAAAATTATTTCTTCCTATATTTTGGGAAACATATTGTACTAAAGAAATAATTTTGATTTTTTAATCAAGAGAGCTAAACAAAAACAAAAAAATCTCTCTAGTTGAGAAATTAAATTTTATAAAACTTTTACTATGTACAAACAAATGAATACAGTTGAAGGAAAATCAATTTTGAAATCTACTATGAATAAGTAAAAGAGTTCATAATGTAAGAAGATCAATGATAATTTTATAGGGAAAAATGCAATTTACCCCATATGTTAATCAAAAAGAGTAAAAAAAACCTCTAAAGACTGCGGTATGATGCACGCGCTTGCTTTGCAATTTTTACTTGATTTTAAGCATTAAATATTATTTTTATATATAAAATATAATATATTAATATGTATATATAAATATTAATATATAGTAATAATATAATTTTTTATTTTTTCCCGTCAGCTTCTCCAACTCGCCGCGTCCGCTGCTGCTCCCCCTCCCCCTCCCCTCGTTGATCTGCATCGCCTCGTCCTCCCTCAAATCTGTCTCAGTCGGTGCCCCCTTCGTTCTCCCGTCGCCGCTGCCTCCCACCTCCCTCGTCGCTCCCCCTCGTCTCCCACTCGCCGTTCACCCTTAGCCGTTGCCGTTGCACCCTCCCTCTTCCCCTCAACTGTCGTCGCCGCGTCCCCATCAATACATGTATTTATATATATATATATATTTAAATTATATTTTAATTGTATATATATAATTTTAAATTTAATTTATATATTTAAAAAATTTAAACCGTTAATTTAAAGTAAGTAAAATATGCACCATTGATTGACTAGTTAAATTTCGACCTTAAATTCTAATCAAATCCAACGATTTTTAGATAAGGTTGTAAATGTAATTTCATAATTTAAAATTTAACAAAGTAAGAAAAAGGGGGTGAAACACATGGACTCAAGTGAGGGTTTTTTTTGGCTCTATCTTGAAAAATACATGGGGTTTATTAATTGCTTTCACATGGAGGTTTTATTCTCTTTTTGATTAATACAAGGGAATAAATTGAATTTAACCCATAAATTTTATCCAGAGTTAAGTAAATAATCAATAATTGGATTTATTGGCGTGAAGAGTTATTAAGTGGGCTATTTTTTCGATTAAAAGTTCAAATCTCTCTTGAATTCTCAATTTGAATTATATTTTGTCACACGACAATAATTTCAAATTCATAAAGTCATTTACAATCTTTCGTCTAAATCCGAATTTGATCCAGGTCGCTACTCGATCACCTGGGACTTATTTGGTTTGGCTACCCTCGAGCTCGATCTAGTCAGCTTCCGGACGAATAACCTGAGAAGAAACAAGCACGTGAGACTAGCCGGGAGGGTCCCCGGCGTAGACACTCCGATGCTTAAGTCAGATTCTGGTCGAGATGGATGGTCGATAATATGGAGAACAGTGCTGGTCGAATATAATCGGAATAACTTAACCAAAAATGTGGTGGGTCAGGCTTATTTATAACACCAAGTGTCCGTACCTCCATAGTCCGCGTGGCCTCATCTCTTTAGTCTGACAAGTTTTAGCATCAAAGGTCCATATTTGAACACCTGGTCCTTAGCAATATCGGGTCGTTAATCCGGGTTGGGTCGCATGACCCGACCCGTATAGCTGATGCGCGGGTCTAGTGCTCCTTAGTAGCTTGGGGCCCGCTTTCCAGGGTGTTTTTAGTCTTTTGACCAATTTATTGGGTTGTACCCACATCATTAGTCCCCCACTTCTTCTAGTGTAAGTTAAATATGCTAGAAGAAGTCGAACAGTCGCGTCGCTAGATATCCCCTTGCCGGAACCATCGGATCACTCCACGTGTCGCCATCGCGTCCTTTCCGAATGGGCGCACTTTCCGATGTTGACCACCTATATATAGGCGGTCCATTTGACCCATTGCGTGAACTTCTCTTGCATGGTATTTTTCGACCTCGCATACATAGACGCTCTCTGGTCGCCGATCCTTAAGGTACTCTGGACCACCCTCTTTTACTTATTACCATGTCTTCCCGTACTACATCTGAGTCGAGATCGAGGTCGGGGTCGAGGAATAGCTTTGGAACTGAATCCAATTCTCGGTCGGGTTCGAGTTCAGGGTCGTCCTCTTCGGGCTCGACTGCGACCTCTCCTCATTCAAGGAGGTTAATGAAGCTACTTCCCCCTCGCATATTCCAAACCCGGACGCCCATACCGAGGCTGGCCCTTCTCGTATATCTTCTTCACCTCCTCGAGCCACGACCTCGAACATTCCTTTAAATAATCGGAACCTTAATGTAAATACTTCTCCAAACAATAATGTGGTCCCATCCCTCGATCGTGTAGATTCTGATGAGGTACCTACCCTTGAGGGTTATATGGCTATGATTGCCGCCAATCCTTGGGCTGGCATAATAAGTTCCATAAAACAACCCATTCACAAAATTAAGGAAAAATACTTTATACCCCATGATTACGAGGTGTTAGTCTCTCGATCCTTTGATCGCATGCATTTTCCTCCTCAAGGATTTTGCCCGATCTCCCTTGTTCACTTGGATGCTGGTCTTCGCTTTCCTTTAGCACCACCTGTAGCCAACATTCTCACCCATTTAGATATATGCCCAATGCAGTTATCTCCTAATACCATAAGTATCATAATTATTTTTGTCATTATGATGCGATATCATGATTTCGAACCCAACTTCGATAATCTCTGGTCGCTATATTCCTTTTCTGTTTCTGCTCAATCCAGTGAGCGGGGCTTCTATTACCTCTCCGCTCGACCAGAATGTAAATATCTAGATAAGTTTCGATCAAACGTGGGTCCTTGAAAAGAGCGTTTTATTTTCATTCGACCACCTCCTGGTCAAACTTGGCCTTTCCGATGCGACTAGCGTCTCACTAAACCCGAACCCGAGCCTCAAGATGGGGGATTGGAGGGTGACCAGATAAATGCTATAACTTCTGAGACTTACGATTCGAAAAAACTTCTGTCAGAGGAAGTCTTGAAGCTAGCTGGCCTCTCTCCAGCACCCCTGCGAGTGCAAGACTCTTTAGGTGACTTGAGATTTTTTATCATTTCTGTTATCATGCATCTTTTCTGTATTTAAGATCTGAACATTTTTCTTTTTCAGAGGAAGCAGTGATGAATGCCCGTCTTGCTGAAATTGCTCGCAACCTGCGGAGAAGGGGTTCTCCAGCGGTCGCGGTCGTTCCTCCAGCGATCGTTGAGGTTGCATCTCCTGAAGTCGATCCCCCTAGTGAGCAATCTGATCGTTTACCTGACCCGGTAGAGACCGAGGTCGAGGTCGGGGCACACGTGGAACCGTCAGCAATCGTCCCCTCGGGTGCCCGTCGTGCTATCGAGATCGCTTTCAGTGGTTCCAAAGAAGCGGGTAGTGAAGTGGCCAGGGTCGAGGGCGAGCCCAGCAAATCGAAGAAGCGCAAGGATAAGCGCAAGGGCAAGGAGAAGAGTTCTAGCAAATCGAGCAAGCGCTTGAGCAAACGGGCCGAAAGGCGCGCGGCCAAGGACGTGGCCGAAGAAGAGGATAACACCAAGCAATTCCAGGAACAGGTCGCTTGGTGGAAGCAGGCTCGAGAAGATTTTAAGACTTCGAGCAGCCGGGTAATGAACCCAGATTGGGCCATCTCTGCTCGCAGCTCTGTGTTGCGTACTCTGGTTGGGCAAGACTCCTTCGAGCTATATAAGGCATGCTGCCTCGATCGCGATCAGATTTTGTTGGCCCAAACTTCTCACACCCGGGTCGAGGAGCATCTTGCTCATGTGCTGATGCAGGTACAACCCACATCAGAATCATTCAATTTAAACATAGCCTAGTTATTCTGTTTGGACGTTTGGCTTCTGAAACCGTTCATACTCAAACATGACAATAATTAATGAAGATTTTCGATGATGAACTTTGAAAAAAAAAAACACTGGTTTTTTTTTTCTTTTACATGAAAGCGATCAATTATTATTAATTGAAATAAGTCGATTTCAATGAGTTTTTGTCGGAATATCACTATCTAACAACAATTACAATAATCAAATCCTGATTAACAATATCACATAAATTAAAACTAAACAACATCCTACTATTACAGTATACAAAATAAACCTACTATGCAGTAGAAACATCAACCCCTACGAGTTCGAACACATGACCTTTAACATCATAAGGCCTCAGCTTCGTCAACTGAGTTAGGTCTCATCGGCAAAAACGAACTCCGGGGTTAACGGTTACATGCGTGATGGGGCTTATTAAAATGATACGGATATACCAATATATCAAAAATCAGGAAAAAAAATAAAAAAAGGTAATTGGTGTGCGGGATCCATATATATACCCTAACCCAAAACAATAATTAAATTTAATTCTAGATGTCTTGGTCATTCTTTAATATTTTTGGTCAATTATTAATTTATTTACAATATTTGCACTAATACTGCTTTTGGTATTTTTCGAAAATATTGAGATTAATTTAAAAATGTGGAAAACTTTAGGACCACTATAATATTATTGTTCTTTGACGTGCACTTGTAGGGTTGAGTCTACCCTGATCAGTCATCCACCATGAAATTATTTAATTTCTATATTAATAAATACGTACTATGTAATCTTATGAATAAAAACATAAATTAACACAAAAAATATAAAGTAAGTATAATTAACAATACATTTTCCATATTGTTTACTTCTTTAAACATTTTTCGTTCAACTTCAAGAATACATATATATATATATATGGATGCGTAATTTTGCATTTTCAATATATATGTCATGTGTATAAATTTTTTATTATTATAGATGTAAACGAAGTAAATTTTATATACATAATATTTTTATGTATATTAAGTGTTATATAGCATTTATACGTCAAATGTAATATAAATTTTTTTTAAAAAAAACCAATATCAATGCATATCTGCCATTTGCATTTAAAGGCGAATTTCCAAGAAAGCAATAAACTAATTTTATTTAGCGTTGGTGAACATGCCTAGTTGATTTTGCATGGGAGATTGTTGAACGAAGTCATCCAACGAAATAATATTCTATTTGGGTAAATTACGTTGAAATCTCTTTAATAATTATCAATATTTTTTATTATTTGAGAAATTTTCGATACCCTTAAACTAACTCATGTCTAATAGTGGATCCATTTCATTAACTTCAGTTAGGGTTATATCAAGATTTTGTATTAATGAATTGTTCAAAATGTTTTCTTAAATCTTAAATTATAATTTTAGTTTGTTTCAAAAATATTTTATGGACTAAAAATGCCCTTTTAAAATATACAAAGCATAACAGCATAGAGGTCAAACGGAACACTGCACAAAATCAAAATTTTTAATAATTTTTGAAAAAAAAAAGGTGAAATTAACGTTTTCTATTTCACTGTTCAAGGATTAAATAATTATGTCAAATATTTGAGATTTCCGGTCATATTTTAAACAATAAAATTGCATTTATAATTTATATCAAACTTTAAGATAACTCGATATAATGTAGCCTATTCTTGTTAGTTTGCAATATTTTCTCACACTGAATTCCGACAAGGTTTGAATCTTTTGTGATGGATCTCGAAAAACATGTAGACTCATGGTCACAGCAAAAACTTTAAATTAAGGCAGCGTCTCAACTACTTCCATTTTGTTTTCTGGGATACGCAATACTAATTTTTTATTTTAAACTAACGGTGGTGATATGTCGTTCCTACGTGCATATAATAAATAATTTTTTACTCTTTAAAATGTATTAAATAAGTGTAAAATATATAAACTAACACATCACATTAAAAAAAAAAAGAAGGAAAGAAAGAAAAAACTAATTTATCAATTGATATAAAATTTTAAAAGTTGAATTTTTTTTAAAAGGTAAAAGGTTGAATAAAGTAGTTATCTTATGAGTTGAGGGTTATTTTTGGCATTACAAAAAAGTGGTGCGACGGTGTCATTAACCGCTATTTATGAGTAAAAAGGGAGTTTCTTTTATATAATAGTATAGATATTGATTCTTTTTGTTGGTAAATCTGTATGGTTAGGAGGTCGTTGGTTTAATCTTATCAATGCATGATTATTGATTTATTTTAATAATAATAATTTATTTATTTTAATGATAATTATTATATAGTTAAATTGCAAAAGATAATAAAATGATAAATCGTCCCAACAATATGTGCCCCACGAATGTCTAATTATAAATTCACTAAGAAGAATATGAATTTTTCATATGATGAATTACTATAGTCAAAAGTAAAACATTATAAAGATACTAATTAAGCACGATTTTACAATGACTATTTAACCATTGTTTTCATTCAATGCCAAAACATAAGTCACAACAAAAAATCATAACAGATGTTTTAATCTGAAATGTAGTGATCATATATCATTTACTAGCACTAGAAAAAATATGATTTTTCGCTACAATTGATTACCATGTTTAAATAGAAAAAAAGTTGATGCCAATACAAAATTAACTACGGTTTTACAACGGACATTATCTTTTGTTTCTGCAAGTATGGCCAAAACAATATCCATGGCCAAAATCATGACAAATATTGATTAATCGTGATAAAACTTTAAGTTTTTGTATTGATTTTATTTGGCCGTGGTTAATAGTCTTGATTTATCACGATTTTTAACCCGTGGTAATCGATAGTATGCGAAAAATCAATTTTTTTGGAGTGTAGCATACTTACAAATTTTTCATCAACATAGTCCTAGTATAAAAAAATAAGTATCTTTCTAATAAAAAGTATTAGTTAGTAAATCAACATATATCACACTTTTTTGTACAAACATTATTCATTCATATGCCTGCAGAATATTCAACTTTAGCAACCTACCAAACATTTTCAAGAATCTTGCAAAACACTAAAGCAAATGTATCATAAACTTGTCATCATTGTTCATTACATCATTTTGCATTTTTTCCACAGGACTTTGTAGTTTTTTGTGTTTATTTTCTTTTGGTAAGAAAGGAAGTGTGGACTATTTAATTCTCAGCTAAAGTAAAATTTAAGGATTCTTGAAGAGACTTTATGTTGACCTAAAATACATGAGATTTCTCTTTGAGTAAAGCAAATGTGGGATTATTTAATATTTTAATATAGAGGTCAAAAATTAATTTTTGAGGGAAATTTTAGTATTTTACTGGTAATCACATAAAAAAAGGATAAATTACATCTACCTCCCCTAAGATTTGGCATAATTACAAATACCCCCTTGTTGTTTGAAAAATTACAAATATCCCCTGAAGTTTGTAATTTGTAACCTAAGGCCTGAAATTGACCATTTTGCCCTTGAATTTTTTATTAAGATTATAGAAAAATCGGTCGAGGCAAATTGCATTATTGCTCATCTGTGTAAAAAACTTAAGAAACCTTTCCATGCACATTGTAGTCCAAAATTTTTTTAAGAATTCAATAAAAATAATTCAGAACATAAGGGCATTTTGGTCAGTTCACCCATAAAAATTGATGGGGTTATTTGTTAGATGGTCACAAACCTGAGGGGGGTATTTGTAATTTTTCAAACAACAAGGAGGTATTTGTAATTATGCCAAACCTCAAGGGAGGTAGATGTAATTTATCCTAAAAAAATGATTTTTTGTCATGAATAATTATCATACTTAAAAGTGAAAAATTATGATGAATACTAATTATAAACTAGGCCTATGCAACGACTACTAGTTATTGTTTCTGCAAGCAAGGCAAAACATTAGCCACACCTAATTAAAAAGGAAATTCTTTTCTATCTATAATTGAAGGTTTTGAAGGTCGGGTTTTTCTTAAAGTTTTAATACTTTAAGAGGGTAATTGATGTGGGATGGATGCTTTAGGGGTGGTAACTGTATTTAAACCTATGATAAATAATCCAAAATTTTCTTTGTAGTGTCGTAAAATTGCACCAATTATACATGTTTAATATTCTTTTCTAGCTCAATTTAAAATTTATTGTTCAAGATCAACCAAAATATTTTACAAATTTGTAAGTAGTATTATGTCTCCTTAAATTATACCAATTAACAATTAATTTATGGTGAATAAAGGGCATGTTATTAATTTGATTTATCCACCGAGAAAATTAAAGTAGTAAACACTATTTATAAGTAAAAATTCTGCAATAAATACAGCAAATATATTTTTCCAAAAAGAATACCAAACTATAATTGGTTAATTAAACTTTTTTTTTAACACATATATTGATTAAACTTTACAACCAACTAATTCAAATACATTTACATTTTCCTAAAAGAAAAGGAAAATCTTAAAAGAACATTTTCACAAAAGTTTTCTTGAAAACACACCCAAAAAATCAATGCAAACATTAACATATACTTTCCTTTCAGAAAATTCTGATTCAAACCTAGTCTGGCAAGACTTAAATTAATTACACGATAAGTATAATACACTTATTTAGTAATAGGTTTATAATTTAAGAACAATATTTAATTATATGACAAGTGTATCACACTCGCTGTGCGATTAATTGGGTTCGACCAAAACGAACTTGAGTAAGAACTTTCCGTTTCCCAAAATCTAAGAACAAACTCCACATTATAACTACTACTCTTGTGCCGTACACTTCAGTGTTATTTCCTGTGATATTTCTAGTGAAACACCCTCGAACTAGTATGTTACATCTTATCCTTAGATCTATGGATTAGGCAGCTGACTATACAAACCTGCGAGTCTAACAGAAACCATAAACTATGTTCATGATGTAAGAAGTCTTCGTTTGGATGACGATCATCAGACACGGTCATTAAACGCTTATATATATCGATGCACGTTAAGGGCCTAAACCATCCAATGCTACAAAAACATTTGATCAGTTCATTCCATTTTCAGTTTTTTTCCAAGAATTGTCTTGTCTTGTTTTCAGCTTTCTAAAGCTGCAAAATCTTCTTTGCAATTAGCTACTTCTCATTACATTCTCAACTTGTACTCAGTTTCGGACCAGCACCCCTGTCTGCATTCACATTCCTGTTTTTGCATGCAGAAAAAAACTGATACATCTAAAACAAGAGTCGTCTTTGCTATTCTGGTCCCAAATTTTACGTTCTTTTCTTGAATTTCTTCAAGCTACACAGTTTAGAACGTCGTTTTCCTTTGTTTCTGAGGTTTTTGATCATGTCTGCTAAATTGCAAGCTAATTTGAAGTGTATGGACATTGTCTTTGACATTCCCGATGACCTTGCAATCAGCATGAGGAACAAGAAGAGATGGCAATTGGCTCTTGCCAGTGTCAACTGTTCACGGGCCTTGCTTTCTCTGTTCGGTGAAGTTCTTGCTAAAAATGAGAGAAAATTTTCACCAATTCCATCTGATATGAATAGCATCAGCAAGAATGTTTCTAACTTTTCTGAAGTTGAATGCGTTGTTGATATTGATAAACCTCCGGCAGCTTCCTACTTCTCCAACGTTGATCAGTCGATCCTGTCTAGGCTTGTCAAGGAGAAAAGCCTTGACGGGCTTGCTAAGCTTGGAGCCGTTGAAGGAATATCTGCATCTCTCAGAACTGATGTGCAGCAAGGAATAAACGATGATGTTGAAGGAATTTTGAGACGAAAAGAAGCTTTTGGCACGAACACTCATCTTAAGCCGCCTACGAAGAGTCTCTTGCATTTTGTTTGTGAAGCTTTCAAAGATTCAACAATTCTCATCCTCCTGGTTTGTGCCGCGCTATCACTTGGATTTGGTGTCAAGGAACACGGACTGAAGGAGGGATGGTATGATGGAGGAAGCATATTTGTTGCTGTTTTTCTTGTTATTTCAGTTTCAGCAATCAGCGACTTCAGGCAAAACAAGCAGTTCGACAGACTTTCCAAAATCAGCAGCAATATCTCAGTGGAAGTTGTGAGAAACGGTAGGCGCCAAGAGATTTCGATTTTTGAGATTGTTGTTGGTGATGTTGTTTGCTTGAAGATTGGTGATCAAGTCCCTGCTGATGGATTGTTCATAGAAGGGCACTCTTTGCAAGTCGATGAATCTAGCATGACAGGGGAAAGCGATCATGTTGAAGTCAATAAAGATCAACATCCCTTCTTGTTTTCAGGCACCAAAGTTGCTGATGGATATGGGAAAATGCTCGTCACTTCTGTGGGAATGAGCACCACTTGGGGTGAAATGATGAGCACAATCAGTCGCAGTCCTGACGAGCAAACGCCTCTTCAAGCACGATTAAACGAGCTGACTTCATCAATTGGTAAGGTTGGTTTGGCTGTGGCTTTCCTTGTTCTTGTTGTGCTTCTTGTCCGCTACTTTACAGGGAACACAAGGGACGAAAATGGGAACAAAGAGTTCAATGGCAATAAGACTAGAGTTGATGATGTGATCAATGCTGTGGTGGGAATTATCGCTGCTGCTGTGACTATCGTAGTCGTTGCTATCCCGGAAGGACTGCCGTTGGCAGTCACACTTACTCTTGCATATTCGATGAAACGAATGATGGCTGATCAGGCAATGGTAAGAAAGCTCTCTGCTTGTGAAACCATGGGCTCTGCCACAACCGTATGTACAGATAAAACGGGCACTTTGACGATGAACCAAATGAAGGTAACGAAGTTTTGGTTAGGCAAGAACTCTATAGAAGGAGAAAAAATCACTGTGATTGCACCTGATGTAGCAGACTTACTTCACCAAGGAGTTGGTCTTAACACTACAGGCAGCGTTTATAGGTCCGCTGTATCAGGAACCGGTTTTGAGTTTTCAGGTAGTCCGACTGAAAAGGCAATTCTTTCATGGGCAGTTCTAGAATTGAACATGGATATAGATAAAGTAAAACAAGATTTCACAGTTTTATCAGTAGAAGCATTCAACTCGGAGAAGAAGAGAAGTGGAGTTCTATTGAAAAAAGTTCAAGATGGCACAGCTCATGCACACTGGAAAGGAGCAGCTGAAATGATTCTGGCGATGTGCTCTCACTATTATGATGCTCAAGGAAGTATCACTGGCCTAGACGACTGCGAAAGGCTGAAATTTGCAGAAATAATTCAAGGTATGGCTAGTAGCAGTCTTCGGTGCATTGCATTTGCATGTAAGCCGGTCTTAGGAGGAGAGCTGATCAGCAAAAAAATACGTGGAACGATACCAGACAATGGCTTGACTCTTTTAGCCCTTGTCGGCCTGAAAGATCCGTGTCGTCCTGGTGCCAAGCAGGCTGTGGAAGACTGCCAATATGCAGGTGTGAATGTCAAAATGATCACCGGTGACAATATTTTCACTGCAAGAACCATAGCCAGGGAATGTGGAATACTTAGCCCGGATCAAGAAGCGAACGATGGATCAGTGGTGGAAGGCGTTGAATTTCGCAGCTACACAGAGGAGGAACGAATGGAGAAAGTTGAAATAATCCGCGTCATGGCAAGATCGTCTCCGCTAGACAAACTTCTAATGGTGCAGTGCCTGAGAAAGAAAGGCCATGTTGTGGCAGTGACAGGTGACGGCACAAACGACGCACCAGCACTAAAAGAAGCTGACATAGGACTTTCCATGGGAATCCAGGGCACTGAAGTTGCGAAAGAAAGTTCAGATATTGTCATCCTGGACGACAATTTCGCTTCCGTTGCCACAGTTTTGAGGTGGGGGAGATGTGTTTACAACAACATTCAGAAATTCATCCAATTTCAGCTCACGGTAAATGTAGCAGCTCTAGCCATCAACTTTGTAGCAGCAGTTTCAGCCGGTGAAGTACCACTAACAGCAGTACAACTGTTATGGGTGAATCTCATAATGGATACATTAGGAGCACTAGCTCTTGCTACCGAAAATCCCACCAAAGAACTCATGGAAAAGAAGCCGGTTGGGCGAAACGAGCCACTCATCACCAACGTCATGTGGAGAAATCTTCTTGCACAAGCCCTGTACCAGATTTCAGTTCTCTTGACACTACATTTCAAGGGCAAAGACATATTTCATGTCACCAAGAAGGTAAACGAAACGCTGATTTTCAACACGTTCGTTCTCTGTCAAGTATTTAACGAATTCAACGCGCGCAAGATTGAGAAGAAGAATGTCTTTGAAGGGATACACAAGAACAAGTTGTTTATGGGGATAATTGGGATAACTCTAGTTCTTCAAGTGGTGATGGTGGAGTTTCTGAACAAGTTTGCTGACACAGAGAGGCTGAATTGGAGGCAATGGGGAGTTTGTATAGAAATTTCAGCTGCATCTTGGCCAATTGGTTTTCTTGTCAAGTTCTTACCAGTTCCTGAAAGACCATTGGTTAGTTATCTTAAGTTGAAGAGATTGAAGTTCATGTGAAAACATTAAAGAGTTTCCATTATTACAGTCATGCTTGTTTGGATCTGTATACTGTTCTTAAGACATTAATACTTATGTTTTCTTAATAAGATTCAATAAAATAAGAATGTTAGTTTTTATTTTTGGAAAACAATCATTCTGCCTAAATACAGTGAAGCAAACAGTTTGCAGCAACTCTGTCAAGAATCAAATAGTTGAAGCATTCACACATATTTTGTAACGATTATACAGAAAATTTGTTGCTTAATATTTTGCGAGCCATGCTTATTACTGCGTGTGAATATCATCACGTCGTCGGCATAAGCCAAAGGAGAGATATCAAGCCACCTTCAGTACTATCATACCGCATCAGAGCATCATTCTGGAAAAGATTATTCCGGCGTCTAGATACCATGGTTCAAAGTCGCGGTATCGGCGATTATTGTTCCACATCGATCGCGGCGTATCGAGATATTATCGGACGGTACCAAACAAATATGTTATATAATGTTTAAAAAATCCAAAAAAATTAGTAAAATTATAAAGATAATTAAGCACTACAAATTATTATATAATATTACAAACCAAAAGTTTTATCGCTGCTTAGGGTGAGGTACAGAAAACCTTTATGTTCTTTGTTTTGCATATGTTGATGAGAACTAAAATTCTTATATAATATTATATATAAATTATTATATAATATTCTTTGCTTTGCGTATGTTGATGAGAACTAAAATTTTCTCTCTGTATTTGTTTGGAAGCTTGTTCCTGGTATGGGTTTAAACCCCATTTTTCTCGTAAGCTTGCATGATGCTGACTTATCTACTACCGGTGATTTTTGAAAAATAGGCTTGAATGACTTAATTACAATTGGTGAGGATGGCTCATTATTTTCTTCTCATGTTTTTCTTATATAAGATAATATCAACATAGACAACTAGAAAA
The DNA here is from genome assembly GCA_034509735.1 of Sesamum alatum. Taxonomy (NCBI): domain Eukaryota; kingdom Viridiplantae; phylum Streptophyta; class Magnoliopsida; order Lamiales; family Pedaliaceae; genus Sesamum; species Sesamum alatum. Next base: position 35,250,390 of record JACGWO010000006.1, read on the forward strand.
CTCATCCGTTTGTCAATTATTTGTGTAATACTCACTCATAAATAATTGGTGTCCAATAATAGTAACATGATTCCTCCACAGCTTCTATCATAATATCGCCGATATCATCGAATATAGGCGATATTATCATTGTATCGGTGATAATATCTAATGACATCGAATAATATTGACGATACAAAAAATTCTCGAATAATATATGGGTATCGGCTGATTTTATCGGATCGACAAAGGCCGATCCAATTATGTATCAGCCGATATCATCGGATATCAACTGATACTTTGAACCATGATTAGATACCACTTCAACGGTTCAGCCTTTCACAAAATCACTTTGCATCAGTGAGATGATTCGTGGCTAGATATAACTCACGAGAGCTTAATTAGTCATGATTTTGTTGATGACGTTACACAAACTAATCTGCATGTGGTCTGACCACGACTTTTCTGCTTTCGGAATACGTAATACTATTGTGGATGTGAAACTCCGCAGTAACAGCTAGCGGGACTCCTATCATAGTTCAAAGTATCGGATATCGACTGACATGTATCACCGATAATGTTCGATAATATAATTTAATATTATCGACATAATAATAATATGGGCAGCGTAATATATAATATTATCACTTATAGTGGGATATATATTATTGTTGATAATATCCAATAATATAATATTATGCAAATGCTATATATATATATATATAGGTCAATGAAATTTAGACTTTTTTTCTTTTCAAACTCTTTGTTTAATGTATTATTAGATGTAATTAATTATAATGATTATTTTCTTATTACTTTTGCTAATAAATTACTACAACTTCAAGCTTGAAAATAATATATACTTTAATTAAATTTTATCCTAAACTTCTTATGTAATTAATATATACTCATGAATAGTATTTATGTTATACATGTTATACATTTGATTTTGTTTTTATTTAAATTTCTAGAGTTATCTAGCATTCTAATACGCTACATTGCATGTGGATAACAATGCATGCCAATATTATTATTGATACTCGCGATTTTAAATTTGGACTGCTATATAAAATAAAACTCGGTCACAACCACCAGAAGATCGTTATAGATGAAGTCTCAAAACTACGTACGATCAACATATTCATCATAGGGTTCTGTGCGCGCGCATACACGCATATATATATATATATGTACCAACTGCATGCAAACTCCTAGTTAATTACTCTCCTCAGCATGTGATGAGAGAACTCGGCTATCAACCCCGATTTCACATCGAATGAAAGAATCTCGTGTTCCTATCTTTCTGTCTCTTCTACTTTAGTCCCTCATTTGCAAAACTTAAACAATAATTTGTAAAGTAATTTTACGAACAATATATAGTTCAAATGCCAGAAATTTCATCCAATTACAAAATAAATTCTGCTCAATTACCAGAAAAAGAAAAAGAAAAATCTCGTTTTGTATTCATTTTAAATTATCCAATTTATGCCATAAACTATTTTAAATTTATTATTTACATATCACTCATGCATTTTTTTTCTTTCCTTTTTTGATATTGTATATAACCAATTGTATTATGTGACACGCACTCTTAACTATTATCCGCTTTAGGTTTGCTGGAAACCTAAATTTGCATAGTAGAGCGCCTCACAGGATGAAACTGAAGTGACGTATAAGTCCTAAGGCCGCTCTCCTCCTGGAGAGAAACCTTTATCACGTCTAAACAGTTATGCTCGAACAAAACGAGCAATACCTCAAACAACGACCTTTGTCGAAACGGGACAAGTTAGTAAGTGCAATGTTCAAACAAACTGAAAATTTGCATCTCTGTATCAAACATAAAAATATAAGGCAGGGTCTTCCCTTTTCTTCTACTAATTTCATGGCAATTTATTTCTTACAGAAAAGCAGGCCGGCTAAAATTAGTCGGCTATAGCTTCCTGACACTGCAGGTAGCATTTTACAAGTAGACATTGTCATACAAACAGCCTAATCACATACTTCTTGTTCATCATTAGCAGCACGAGGCAACTGTCTGAATCCACTTACGAGAACAAAACAACATCCCACACAGATTCTGGATTCAATATTCACAACATGACATTACCGAATTTAAACATTCTTCCTATGGATCCATCACGAGAACTGCTGCGCTTTACCTATGTGGTTGTAGTAGGAAAGCATGGTGTACAGAGTCTGAAGCAAGGTGAGGATGAGTAATGCAACGGCTGCAAGTACTGAGATGATCGACCACGGGCTACCAAAATAATTCCTCCGCAAATTTGTTATCCAACTGTTAGAACGACGTTGACATTCACAGTTCACAGCGCTAAAGATTTGAGCGTAACTGAATTTGGTAGAGGTGAGGATATTTTTCCCTAGTCGATTAAACATCTCACAGATCTCTTTATCATCGCCTAACCAGTTTCCGATGATCCCATAATAGCACAACCATCTAACATCCTCGGGTGTGCGAATGAGACAATGCATAAAGAACGTGTAGTCTGAGACATATCTTGCTTCGCAATCTGGCAGGTACTGTTCATATGCAATGAGATTTCTGAATTGCGATTCTGTTTCGTCAAATATATTCAATGGTGGAATTCTCAACACCCCATTTTCGAATGTAATATCCATGAAACCACTTGTTCCTTCTGTCTTTTGGAATCTAATTCCAACCTCCTGGAGCCCTGAGGTCGACTGTATGCTCTCCCAATTTTGACATGCATTACTTCCAACATTCTTGTGTAAGATTGTCCCAGCAAAAGGAAGACAACATATTTCATGTATCAAGCTGCAAAGGTGGTCAATATTCTGTGTCGGTAATTTCTGATAGACTTTTGAGACTGAGATGTTCAGAAACATGCCATCGATAAAGCACAAGGTCAGTCCAATTATGTCGTCTCTTGAATCCTCTATTTTAGTCATGTTGAACAGCTGATTTAGGACAAAGAAAGGAAGCTGATTCTCAAGCAACGTAATGTCATGGCGCAGTTGACTAAGGATTCTCTCATTTTTGAAGATTGGGTCATCGGCAGTTCTCAGATCTTTCAGACTATGGTAGCGGAGTAATTCAATGAGGAAGCATCCATCAAGTACCATCATTTTGATAAACTCATTTCCGTCGAGATCAACAGGCTCAGCATAGCATCTCCGTGCTCTTTCTTCCATTGCTGCCACAGCAGTGACATATTTTTCGACACTATCATTTTTACGACTAAGAAGTTGCTTCAAGTACCAGCACTTGTGCAGGTCCATGTTTTGTAAACTAGATTTCCCATGGTGATAAGGACCAATGGACAGTACTTCTGGTTCATAATCGTTGTCCCTTCCAGCAATCCGCAAATGATCATCAACTTTGAAGATAGAGGGCTTTAAGGCTGGAGAACGTAAGCAATCAAGCATATGCTTGATTTCAAGAGCAATCTCTTTGGTGGAATCCTCAGCCATTTGAATTTCTTGCTAATGGAAACAAATGCAGTGAGGCTTCTGCGAAGTAAGACAAATGAAGAGAAGGAGCTACAATGAAGTAAGACAACATCTTGATAACTAGTAATGCACTTGTCAGTAAAACTAGTAAAATGTACACGAACAAGTGTTAAAAATATTAAGGTCATGTAAAATAGCATTGAATGTTCAACAAATCTTGAAATATGTTTTTCAGAGCTTTTCTATTTATGAATATATATAAATATGTTTTATAATAATAACTAACATCATTTCAAATATTATTAGATAAATGGATAACTATTTACATTTAACACTTTACACATAAGAGTAGACTTCATATTAGAAAAATAAAACACATTTTTTCTCTACCAAAGGTCATATCACTATTTTAAATGTTGTTAATTTATTGGGTATGTAAACCTTGTGATTTTAGAATACTAATTTTGGTACTATATACATCATGTTATTTGGTACAGCCGAAGTCTAAAATTTACTTAATTTTATAGGTGTGATCATAGTTGTTAAAGGCACATGGCACAAAGGTGCTCTGGAGCCATGCCGCGCGGCGCAAAGGTGCTCTGGAGCCATGCCGCGCGGCGCAAAGGTGCTGGAGCCATGCCGCGCGGCGCAAAGGTGCTCTGGAGCCATGCGGCGGGGCGCAAAGGTGCTCTGGAGCCATGCGGCGGGGAGCAAAGGTGCTCTGGAGCCATGCGGCGGGGCGCAAGGTGGACGGCACAACACGCGCCTTTTCTGAAGTGCAGCGCATATTTACATAAATAATTTATATATTTATACCATTAGCATTTTTAACAAAATCAACATTTTCAAGATTAGGCTTTTAATCTTTTAGCCAAAAGTTTCAAGAGAAAAGGCAAAAATTGTTATCGTCTTCAGCTCTATTTCTTTTTTTCTTTTTTTTTCTTTTTCTTATTTTATAGAAAGCCAGCCCAACCTTTTATTTTAATGCTGGGCTTCATCTAGGCGCACCAGAGGCGCATCGGTGCGCACCATGGTTGCGCCAGGTGAAAGCCTAGCGCCCTTTATGGTTGCGCCAGGTGAAAGCCTAGCGCCATTTATGGTTGCCACCATGGTTGCGCCAGGTGAAAGTCTAGAGCCATTTATGGTTGCTACCATGGTTGCGCCAGGTGAAAGCCTAGCGCCATTTATGGTTGCTACCATGGTTGCGCCAGGTGAAAGCCTAGCGCCATTTATGGTTGCTACAGCAGTTGTGCCAGGTGAAAGCCTAGCGCCATTTATGGTTGCCACCGCGGTTGTGCCATATCAGTGACAATGGCGCTGGGCTCTCACGTTTTGCGCGATGCGCCATAGCGTGCCATTTACAACTATAGGAGAGACGACTCTACAAATTATAAAAATATCTATATATTAAAAACCACAAAAACCGCCCCAACCCAATTAGACCGCAAAGTGGGGGCTTGATGATTGCCGGATTGGGTTTGGGTTAAGATTCTTAAAAACCGCAAACATTGGGTTTAGACCGAAAAATTACCTAAAGTGGCCGAACCCACGCTGCATACACTCCTAAGCTCCATATAATTCAAACACAACCTAAATGTATATACTACAAGGAAGTGCCTGTATATTGAACAATCCTCGTGAGAGGTCCTTGTAATAACCATGATTTTAATTTTCATTTGATTTTCTTTCTGATTTAAGCTCGGAAAATATGCTCCAGCTTACAACTCTGCACCAGAGATAGCTATCAGTCTCTGTAATTAAATGGTTGTAATTTAAAGCACAGTCATGTATTTATCCGGACAAAAACAGAGAAATCAGACACCTATGTACACAAGCCATCTGGTTAGAAGTCTCAAATTGCACCTAAGAACCATTAACAAGGACTAAGAATCATCCTCATTAGATTTGGCATATGACTGTGAAGTTTCAAGATTTAAAATGAGGTCAAACTCCCAGATTATACTCCTAAAAGGGAATTCCCAAATCGGTAAACAAGAAAAATAATACTTGGCTCCGACATCATTGAACCCAGACATACAAAAACTAATTCAATGTCGGCAGAAACTTACTCAGTTGGCGAACTGCAGATCTGGTTACTGATGGACGCCTACATTTTTTACTTTGGCTGTAGGGTTAAATGAACAAATAGCCACTGCTTCAAAAAGTTTTACCTGTTGTTGAACCATGAGAAAGACGACGAATTCAATCAAGAAGCACCCGCTTCAGCCAAAATCTACGGCTGATAATCGCAACTCGTTCACGTAAATAATCAGTGTATCCGGAGTTAAGCTCAGCTCCTCAAACATTAGCTTGTTTATTTCTGAAGGAAAACATTAGCTTGTTGCTAGGTTACCCACTTTATACTCTTTAAGAAATCACCTCTTTCCGGGAATTATCATTATCCACCCTCAAATTTCACTTGATTCTCACTTTCCACCTCGCCTTGGTAAATTTTTTTATTCCATTCAGATTTGTTCAGATCGAACCAATTATAAAGTGAGTGTGATACATTAATCAGATCACTCTTCCTAAATATGCATATCCATTATACAATAATGTATTATATTATCATGTGATTGATTCAGATCTGAACAGACCCATTCAGAAGGTGCAAAGTGATATTCTTTGAACTCAAGGGTGGAAAGTGAAAATTACATGTAATTTAAGGATGCAAAATGCAAATTAGGCTTTCAAATGAGTGTCCCTTTAAATAAATGAATGAATTAAACAAATCACCAATATTCTACAACTCTTCTTAACTTTGACATGTTAATTCCATGTTGGATGAATTTTCAATTGAAGAGGAAGCTTCGCGGAAATTTCGTAGCAAGTTCATGGATTTGCTTTTCCAAGTGCTGGGCATGTTCACATTGCGGTGGGACCTGGTTTATTTATTCATCTTTGGAGCTTTCTAAAGTAAACCTAACTTCACTCTTTTGTCTTTATTTTATTGTTCTATTTTAATATAATAATAATTCTATACTGATTCTTTGCCTTGTGCGCCATCAGCAACTTATGTATGTACCTTTCATTTTTTTTACTCTCATCATGTTTTGTACGCTACTGGTTTGCTACAGTAAGCGTACCACTTACGTCTCAAAGTCTACTTAACCCTCTAATCACGCATTAAATCTCCTGAAACCATGTTGTTTTCTTTATAATTGATACTGAGTAATTTGCACTTTGCACCCTGAAAACTACTTCTCTTGATGCTTTTCATCCTTTGAAATGAAAACTAACACGGTGTGGTTTTGTGGGTGTAAGGTATTAGTTTTTGTGTGTTCACGGCGTTTTCATCGACGCCGAAGATTGATTTTCCCTTGAACTTTAAGGCCAAGATGACTGTTATCTGATGTGAAGCTTGGCCTACTATGTTTCTCCACATGATGAGTGGGTCGCACCGACCTGTAGGTGGCCTGTTCATGAGTCCATTGGTCGGCCTTTCGGTAGCTAGGGCAAGAGCTCCCAAGGTATCCATAATGAGATTCACCCATAGTAACTGGGCTGGTGTTAATGGTATTTCACCAGTTGAAACAGCTGCCACAAAGTTGATCGCCATGGCTGCAACATTTACGGTGAGCTGAAATTGGATGAATTTCTGAATGTTGTTGTACACACATCTTCCCCATCTCAGAACTGTGGCAATAGAAGCAAAATTATCGTCCAAGATGATAACATCTGAGTTCTCCTTTTCCACTTCAGTGCCCTGAATTCCCATTGAAAGTCCAATATCTGCTTCTCTCAACGCTGGTGCATCATTTGTTCCATCACCAGTTACCGCAACGACATGGCCTTTCCGTTGGAGGCACTGTGCCATTAAAAGTTTGTCAGAAGGAGATGACCTTGCCATCTATTATCTATTCTATTAATATATATATATATATATATATTTGAAGGAAGTATTTTGATAAAAAATATTTAATTTTGATTCAATTCTAATTTTCTAGAATTTTGAGTTTTTTAATTATCTAAAAAAGTTCTAATTGGTTGGTTTAATTTTAACAAGAATTAATTTCTTTTGAAAGAATCAATTAATAACGTGTTAAATCCTTAAAATTTTGCATAAAAATTTCCAATTGATTGATTTAATTTTAGTAGGAATTCTAACTTCTTCTTTTATAAGAAGTTCGTTACCAAACTAAATCCCTAACATTTCGCAATTTTTGCATGGAAAAATTTAATTGATTGGTTTAATTTTAATAGAAATGTTAATTTCTTCTGTTTAAAAAGTTTAGTTACCAAATTAAATTCTAAAATTTTGCATGAAAAAAAGGGAACCCTCATGAGAATATTTAAAGAACACAAAAAATAAGCAATAATTAACGAAATATGCTCAAAATTCCATAACGCAGTAAAGGCAATCCATTGTCTATCGTTATAAATACACTTTCTTTTTGGTATTACACAAGCTAAGCTTTTTTAATTCATGAATGAAGATTGTCTTTTGGGATGCATGTTAGTTAACTACATTATAGTGATATGTATATTTTTTTCTAATATAATAGAAAGTTGATTTTGTATATGAGGCGTGGTCAAGATTTATATGTCACTTTTTTGATTTCATGTTTTGTTCAATGAAGGTTTTGTTGAGTTTATCATAATGATCAATTATTTTTGTTGACAATTTTTTTTTACTCACTCAAACTATTCATTTGTCAAAGTTGTTTCTTTTTGACAATTTTTTTTTTATTATTCAATGATATGTTATCATATGGTTTAATTTTCTTTTTCATACTTAATTTGAGTGTTTTGTTTAATTTTTCATCACTTTTTAAAGTGTATTTTATTCAAATAATTTTAATTTAATAGTGCTCGATCATCTAACTTTTATCTGCATAGTTTTATTTTTTCAATTCACATACATGCTCTCGAATTTTGGCTTTTTATTTTAATTTTTTTCCCCAATACAAAGATATTACCTCATTATTTCACACATAAATTTATTTATTTTATTTCTTCTTTTTCTTAAAGAATTACCTCATTGTTTCTCATATAAATTGTTTATTTTATGTTATTTCTTCTTTCTCTAAAAGATATCTAATTGACGTAATGATCCTTAAGTGGTTATTATTTTTTTTTTCCTTCTTTTTACGTTTTAACTTTTTTACTAAAGGGCGTGAGACATTTATTTTACTTTTTTCCCTAAATAAAACAAAATTTGAGATTTATGGATTCACTTTAATATATGTTCACTTTCTTAATTTTTGTTTTTGATTGATTTAGATAGTAAGAAGATTAATAATTAATGTGTTGAAAATAGATTTATTTTTATAATACATTCACTCTTTCATTCATTAACTAATGTTATTTATCAAAATGCTTATTACATTCTGTATATTTTATTTTTAAATAAAAAAAGTAAATTACGTGGAATTTGTGTGATTAGTTGATATTTTACTATTTATTTCAATTTTGTTTTTTGCAAAAAACCTGATAATATATTAAAACTAAGGAAATAAGGCCAAAGTTCATAATAGCTAACAAAGCTAATAAGAAAAGGCGGAAAAGGCCCAGCCCTATTTTGTTTCAATAATTTTTTCCTTTTTTTTGGTTTTTACAATTTGATTTCGAGTACAGAATTTGTGTAATATAATTACAATTTTCAATAGCACTGTGGGATTGCCCTATTTAATCATATTACTCTTCTAAATGATCTTCTATTGGATTTTGTGTTGTCGACCATTGTCTGGATCAGACGCGTCTTGCCCCTATATTTCTAAATCATTTACTCTTCTAAATGATCAAAGTTGTGATCTCTAGATCATAAGATCAGCTAGTGTAATATAACCTTATGATCTAGAGATCACAACTTTGATCCGATATATTCTGTATTTGATCACATTGGAGTTTGAGAACAAAGATCCAAACAGAATGCAGCATGCCCAGCTCGACTTGGAGACAGGTTCCTTGAAAGGAAGGAAGAGACTTAAAAATGCTTCTAAAGATGGATCCAATGCAGAATACTCACAATAATGACCGTATTCTTGCTAGCATACAGGAGATGCATGCTGGGAAGTTTCATCAAACAGCAACAGACGATTGATATGCAGTGGAAGGAGTCTGATGGAGAAATGTGCACAAGAAAGGGAGTTTTTGGAGCAGGAATGGCACGACAAAATTGGAGAAACTTGAGAGGGAGGGAGAAGCTGGTGATGGAACAAGCTTGGAGGGAGAGGGAAGAACAACGGAGACTGAGAGAAGAGAATCATATGTTTGATTTTCAATGTAATTTTCTATTTTAAGAGTTAAATTGTGTATATTGATATTGTATATAGGCAGTTTAATAAATTTTTAGTGCACTTGAAGGATAGCAACATTGCTTGGATAATTATAATTAAGGTTAGCAACTTTCTGAAAATTTTGTGTTTTTATTAAATAATAATTTATCCATTTTGTATAATAATTTTAAAATGCTATATAATGATTAAGGCTAAATAACCGGAGAATTCACCCCAAAGTATGACATTTTTATATTTTGTGAAATTTTTTAATCGTAGTTAGTATATATATTGATTCAATTATTTTTACCGTTATTTATATTTTGCTATTTTTGGGACATTACGTTCCGAGTGTATATAAGTTGAAAACTAACACAATATTTCTTAAATAAGAAAAGCAGTATAACAAACTCTAACTAAAAGTTCCTTAGCTTCTTTAGTTCATTATTCATCTTTTTTATCTTTTAAGTTTTCATTTATAGTGTTTGATGGAGATGAATGAAAATTATATATCATCGATGTTTGCATTAATTCCAAATATCATAATTGTTTGACATAAATTCATTATTAGAAAATGAGCTTTATTAAAGACCAAAAAAAGATACAATAGCTATATATGATTCTATCGTGATAACTAAAATAGACAAAAGATTCAAAAATTAACCAAGAGCAAATACCATTTTGTATTTTCAGAATCTATACTAACTTTTGAATTTTCAGAATTTTGAATTTTTTAAATTATATTAACAAATCCTATTAGTTGCATTAAAATACATTGGTCCAAATAGAAGAAGAAAATAATATTACAGAATATTGTTTTTCTTAAATAAAAATAAAAATCTTAAGTTTTTTTTTTTTTAGAGAAAATTCTCAACTATTGATTATCTAGGTATTTCTTACAAGACTATCCTATTTTTTGTGTAGAAACTTTTAATTAAACTCATTTTCTATATTTGAATTTGAAATTAAAGCTTTTCAATATTTGTCAAATATGACGGATTTAGGCATATTCATCACCAAATTTTTGTTACACCAATATGAAAGCGAGTCTTTATATCTATATTTGCACTAATTATATGTATAGTATAATATTGATCATACAATTGAGGCTATTCAACATATATATATATATATATTTATATTCACATATGTATCTATATTCATATTATATTTATGCTAGATGAACTATTTGATATATTCATAAGTAATATTTTTAGTACATCTTATACGATATTTGATATTTCAGTTAATTTGAAAGTTGGATAAATTTTCAATTTTATGTTATAAATTTTAGATGCCATATTGAATTTTTACTAAACTCATGTATAAGTTTCTTTTGAGAACTTTTCTTATGAAGATGAATATTGCTTTTTAATTTATATGCATGAATAAAACTTAATATTTATCTATATCTATTTATATATATTCTTCTAATTGTAAATTTTATTAATATTGATGCATTATAATTTGAAAATATAATTTAATTTTGGGGGAAGTTATTTTTTTTTTTCGTCTAGTGAGTTTACCTAATATAGATTTAGTCTTGTAATTATGCCCTTTATTTATTTAATCATGTAAGTTATAAAATTGCTGACATTTAGTCTGATTTAGAATTTTTAATAAAATTTTTGGCATATTTCATCGGAATTTGCCACGTGTTCACCGAAATTTTCAACTGGGCGAGGAATGATGATGTGGTGGTGGTGTGGCACACACATGAGTGATTAAATTTTTTTTATTACTCATGAGATTTGAACTTGAGTTTCTCAAAATCATAAATATTACTTATGCCACTAACTTAATTGCATTTACTATCCCGTATATTAGGGGGGGTGGCAAATAAGAACCTTAAATATAAGGGTGGCAAATACTGCCCTGGAATTAACTTTTTTTTGGCAACTGCAGGAATCCGATCACCGAATTTTTAAAAGTGGCCCGAATTTGCTAATGTGGACAAATTTATGATTTTTTAAATTGGGAAAACAGCTGACTGGGCATATTTTAAAAATATACTGCCACATAAGCGCAGACATAAAAAAAATATATAAAATAAATTTTATATTTACATTATGTCTATAATTATAAATTATAAAAATAAAATTATTATATAATATATATTAAAAAAATTATATTTTAAATATAATTTTAAAAATTATATAATATATAAATTAAATTATTATAAAATATAAATTTTAAATTTACATATATATATTTATATATTACATTATTATATAATATAAATTAAATTTTTTTAAATATATAAAAAAAAATTAAGGGTAAATGCTATATTTGGTCCCTTAAGTTTTTGTTTAGAATCACTTTAGTCCTTTAAGTTCATTTCTTCACTTTAGCATCCTTAAACTTTAGTTTTTGTCTCAATTTGGTCACTCTGACCGTTTTCCAGCGAGAATGTGATCGAATTTTGACTTTTTAGAGGGTAAAATGGTCAATCTAAGTTTGATTTTCACTTTAATCCCCTAAGTTTGTAAAATTATCAAATTAGTCCTTTTTTAAGTGAAAAAACAACTCTTTTATATTTTTGTATGTTTAATATGATGTAATTATCTTATGTGAATAATCAAAACTTTGAACTCTTGTGAACATAATAATAACATATTGCTTAATTTAAAATAAGTAGTCTCTTTTTTTTTTTCTCATTTTCAGTAGTTAGAAAACATCAAAATTATGAATTAATTTTACAAAACTTATCTAATTGGAAAATATAATAAAAAATCTATGCCAATTTTTTTTTTCTTATCTTAAGTGTTAGAAAGAAGTCTAGAAAAGTTAAACTTTAAAAATATTTATTGAATGATTAGAGTTTAGAATAGAAAGTTGGTGGAATATACTTTTAAATTAGATTTTTTGATAGACTTCATATATATATATATATATAGATATATATAATTTATCTTAAGAGATTTTTATAAATATATAGTTTCATTTTATAGAAAAATGTCTATAAGAATCTCTTGAAATGAATTATATATATATATATATATGAAATCCACTAAATAATCTAGTTATACAAGTACATCCCACCAACTTCTTGTTCAAAACCTCCAATGTTAACATTTAATAACATTGTTAAAATTTGTGTTCTTAGACTTATCTTTAAGTCTTAAGATTAAAAATTACTAATTTAAATTTTTTTATTATATTTTCAGATTATATAAGTTCTGTAAAATTTATTCATAATTTTAATTTTTATTGTAACTTCAGAAAATTAAAAAAAAAGAGACTATTTTGTTTTAAGTTACGCAATATATTATTATTATTATTATGTTTACAAGATTTCAAAATTTTAATTATTCGCACAATATAATTAAATCATTTTCAGCATATAAAAATTTTAAAAAATGGTTTCTTGGCTAAAAAAAGGACTATTTTGACAATTTTACAAACTTAAAGGACTAAAGTGAGAAAGTCAAACTTAATTTGACCATTTTACCATCTAAAAAGTCAAAATCCGGCCACATTTTCGCCGAAAAATGGTCAGAGGGACCAAACTGGGACAAAAACCAAAGTTTAGGGATGCTAATGTCAAAAAATGAACTTAAGGGACTAAAGTGATTCTTAACGAAAACTTAAAGGACCAAATGTGACATCTGCCCAAAAATTAATTTATTTTATGTAATAATGTAATTTATAATTATCACATAATATAAATTTAAAATTTAATTTATATATTTTTTTCCATGTCAACATTTGTGGCAGGATATTTTAAAAATATGCCCAGTCAGCTTTTTTTCTCAATCTAAAACCCCTATATTTGTGCACGTCAGCAAATTCCGGCCATTTTCAAAAATTTGGAGGCCGGGAGTCCTGCAATTGCCAACAAAAAGTTAATTCTAGGATAGTATTTGTCACCCTTATATTTAGTGTCCTTATTTTGCCAAACCCACCCCCCCCCCCCCCAAAAAAAAAAAACAAACAAAAATTACGGGGCAGTAAATACAATTAAGCCTTATGCCACTTGAGCAGTAAATGCAATTAAGCCTTATGCCACTTGAGCTACAATTAATATATGTATAATTTGCTCAATTAATATATTAATCTATTAATCATATTGCTAAGTTTATGATAATCTATATTAATCTGTTGATCTATTAATTATATTGCTAATTAAGTTTATTGAAATCAACCTACAAATTCATTAGTTTCCTTTACAATCTTTCATTAAAAGTGACTAATTATAATTAGTTTCCGTTAGTTTCCTAAATTAGTTTCCGTTAGTTTCCTAAGTTCCTGAATTATTTAAAATTATATTATCATATTTTACTTAATAACTAATTTTTGAACACATAATTTAAATTAATATGGACCATATGTTACTATATTTTACTTAATCATTCTATATTAATTATTGAATATATAACTTAGATCAACCTACAAATTAGTTAGTTTTCTCTATAATCATCCACTCAAAAGGTTAGCAATAGATGTTGCTAAATTTCATTGGACTCCACCAGAAATACAATGAGGATTAGTAATTAATTAGAATTTTCAGTAGGATATTCAAGTCCACAAGAAACGAGGAAAAGAAAAAATACTCAAGCAGGTAAGAATTTTTTCTTTTGCTTGAAATTTAATGTTTTTTTTATTATTATCTCAATTTATTTTATAGTTCATGTATATGTGATTTTTATGTTAATGGTTCGTTGGTTGCTAAACAATAATTTACTTCTTTGACATTAATTAATTTTCTCCCCCTTCCTTATCACAATATTCGTTCCAATCCAAGTAATAATTAATTTATTAATATTTTATTTTATTATTCAATATTGGGATCATTCAATTTTGGTGCTAGATGTATGATAATCTATATTTCAATAATGTATAGCTCATATTTAATCATGCTTCATATTTTAAAATTCAATAATTTTTTTATATCAAGTATTATATTATATCTTAGACTTCATGATAAGAAAAAAAAACTATATATTAACTGATGAACTCGACTCATGATAAGAAAAAACTATTAACTAATAAAATTTTATTAAATAAAAATTTCGAAAAAAGCATCACATGTACTTGACAAAAACTATGCTCACAATAGATTGAATAATTCTGGATAAATCAAGAAACTATAACTTTCTTTTACAAAATTGTAAAAATATGAATATTAATAAAATAATAATAAAAAGGTATACTAAGATACATTTTGAATAAACATTTGGACATTGTTTATTTAAAACCTATTCAATAGAAATAAAATTGCCAAAATTAGTTTCGAATACGATAATTTTGAATATGTAATTAAAATAACTAATGATTAACAAGGAGAAAGAAATTAGATAAAGACAATATAGATAAGGTGTTTCAAGTGTTCGATAATAAAGACAATATATATAAAGACAATATAGACAATATTGATTAAAAAAGGTCATTCGGTGGCCGATTTTTTCTTTCTTGGCCGAAAATATTACATGGCAAGCCAGGTGGACATATATTGAGGATTTTAAACTTATGTGGCAATTTAAATGAGGTGGGAGATATGTTAGCGGCTGCTACGTACTAGAGGCACAAGCAATCATTTTCCCTCCGATAATGCCCCATCAACAACTTATGCCACGTGCCGTTACACGTGTACAAATTGCTGGGAAAAAAAACTACCTACCAGATGGACATCTCCCGACTTAAGTTCAAAATCTAGCCAGAAAAATTGGTAGAAAATTCTAAATCGTACTTAATTAATCAATTTTCTAAGTACAAGACTTAAAAAAATGAGCATAGTTACCGGACAAAAATTAAAATTGAGCATACTTAGCGGACTAATAAAATAATATTTTCTATGAAAAATATCATACATGAAAAAATAATCGAAAAGCAATTTTTTCACCTCATGATCTACATAGGAGAGAGATAGAATAATGATAAGCATGCATGTAGACATATAAAAAAAATTAAAACACGTAATAAATTATTATAATTTAATAAAATAAAAAATAGGATAAAAGAATTACTCAAATGATGACATAAAAATTTTATGTTTTCAATATTATAGGGTATTTATATAGTTTCCACCATCACCATCTAGCGCGTGACCTGTGCTATGCATGGTTTTAATTTATATCAAACCAAAATATTTTTATATATATTTTGAATAAATGTACAATATTGTTAAGGTATTGTAAATATTAGAGAATAAACCTTTATGAAAAGCATTTGCTATTTTTGGATCTAAATTTATTAAAAAGTTTTTTTAACATATTTTTTTCATTGTTCTTCATGCAATTTTCTCTTTATTTTTATTTAATTTTTTTCATGCTTATATTTTTGCTCAAACCATTACCTATATTATGAGGCGTGGTCAAGATTCATTAATTATGCAATTTTTAGAATAATTAATAAAGTTTAATTTTTTTATTTGATATCGTTTTGTAATTTATAATTTTTTATGATTCTGTAGTTAGAGTAATTTTTTTTTTTTACTAAATTCCAAGTCCTAACAAATAAAGAACGAGAAGATCACATGTCAATAAAACTTAACAATTAATCAATTTCAATTTATTGGATATAACTCTTCATTCTTATTTTGATGATTATACACTTTTGTAAATTTTATAAATATTGATGTGTTGTAATTTGGAGAAAAATCATATTATATTATTGTTCTTATTAAAAAAAATTATTAACTAACTTTCACATAATATATAAATTTTATAAGATATAATTTTAGTCATAATTAAATTAAGACCGTGCATAGCACGGGGCACACACTAGTAACCCTAATATTTTCAGCCCTCTGCATTATTACGTTCTCCTGGTACCTGCGAAATTCTTCACCTGTGACAATGGATTCATCATTAGCAAGTATTCCACATTCCATAGCTATGGCTTTTGCTGTAGACTCGTTTTCACCAGTGATCATTTTCACGTCAACCCCTGCGAGTTGAAACTTTTCAACAGCTTGCTTCATACCAGAATGGCAAGAACCTTTCAGTCCCATAAATCCCAAAAGAATCAAATCCTTGTCTGGAACCTTTCGATGGACTCTTTCATTTTCATACTCCTCTTTTTTTAAAAATACACATTGATTATAATATAATGTATTATATTATTGTATGATTGATTTAGATCTAGACAGACCTCATTACGAGGGTGCAAAGTGATATTCTTTGAACTCAAGGGTGGAAAGTGAAAATTACATGTAATTTAAGGATGCAAAATGCAAATTAGGCTTTCAAATGAGTGTCCCTTTAAATAAATGAATGAATTAAACAAATCACCAATATTCTACAACTCTTCTTAACTTTGACATGTTAATTCCATGTTGGATGAATTTTTAATTCAAGAGGAAGCTTCGCGGAAATTTCGTGACAAGTTCATGGATTTGCTTTTTCTAAGTGCTCGGCATGTTCACATTGGTGGACCTGGTTTATTTATTGCAGAGGGTGGCCTACTTTCATCTTTGGAGCTTTCTAAAGTAAACCTAACTTGACTCTTTTGTCTTTATTTTATTGTTCTATTTTAATGTAATAATAATTCTATACTGATTCTTTGCCTTGTGCGCCATCATCAACGTATGTATGTACCTTTCATTTTTTTTACTCTCATTATGTTTTGTACGCTATTGGTTTGCTACAGTAAGCGTACCACTTACGTCTCAAAGTCTACTTAACCCTCTAATCACGCATTAAATCTCCTGAAACCATGTTGTTTTTTTAATAATTGATAATGAGTAATTTGCACTTTGCACCCTGAAAACTACTTCTCTTGATGCTTTTCATCCTTTGACATGAAAGCTAACACGATGTGGTTTTGTGGGCGTAAAAGTATTAGTGTTTCGTATTGATTGATATATGTCAAAATGGATAGCCCAAAAGTCCAAGAAGACATCTAAGAGCCCAAGGAGGGATGTTAGGGCCCCATGCGAAGGCCTGTATATTTTCAAGAGGAGGCCCAAGGGGAGCACTGGCCCTGCCTAAGGAAGAACTAGTCAGCCCTCTCCCCAATGAGGTAGAGGTCTAGCCCAGACTAAGGAGGAAGCCTCATCAAGGATGCCCAATGCGGAAGCCTAAGCTCCTCAGGACCGGGTAAGGGTAGACTCGACCTTATCCTTATCCATGGAAGACCCCTTCAACTGACCTCCTACTTTCATAGAGTCCAAAGGTTGTAAAAGTCTAGGAAGGCCAGTGCTCAAACCTTCCAGAGTCCAAGCTGATGAAGAGTCCCTCCTAACCGTAGCTTTTCCTTTATAAATACCAGCCTACTTGGGTGGCTCAAGTAAGATTTTCCTAGCACTCTAACACACGAATTTATGCTCTCATACTCGCATTAAGTTCATTTTATGCTCTTTGTTCACGAAATCTCACTATTTTTTTTTATTTTATTCGAATTTATTCTTCCACAACCATTTACTGACTTGAGCGTCGGAGAGCTAATGTTTTTTTTGCAAGTCCCTTTTCCATAACTTGTAGAAATCAAAGGTCCATTCCACTCAAGCCCAAGAACCAACTCTTCTAGCTCACATCAATTGGTATCGTCTGTGGGAACACAGAATTAAGACGTGAGGATTATGGAAACTCCCAACAATAGATCAGGCAAGCAGAAGGTCGTCGACGTTCCTGCCAACCCTCAGGCGTTGCAGGTGTTGTCTAAAGCTCCATTGGCTCCCTCTAGGAGAGGGGGAAACGGGATCCTTCGGTCCCTCTGAACCCCTGGCGAACCCTCCATGGGACAGTACCCCCTCGAACACCTCCTCTGATAGATTGTCTCCAGGACTGATGGCGGCCATCCAACAGATGATTATGTCCGCCATACGGGCGCAAATGCCAACGGTCAACACTACCTCCCGTTGCAACGGTAGCCCCCGAGCCACGGGGAGCTCCCTTGATGGCTGAAGGGCTGATGGAAGATGGTGAGGCCCCTCCTGGGCAGAGGCTCCTCGGACTTCTGGAGGAGGAACTGATTCCTCTTCCCCCAGCGCGGAATGAAGCTCCCCCTTGTTGGGAGGCTCAACTGGAGCACCTATAAAAAAGCTTGCAAGATGTGCAGCACAGGATGATGGGAGTCCCGTTGGAGTGTAGGGTGGCATCCCGTTCAGCGAGGACGTCATGGCGAATGAACTTTCTCCCAACTGTAGGACACCGACCATTGCGAAGTACGACGGCACTACCGATCCGCGGGACCACCTGTCACAGTTCGAGAATTCCACGTTTCTCCATCGATACACAGATAGGATCAAGTGTCCGATCTTTGTTACCACTTTTAGCCGAGCGGCCCAGCAGTGGTTCAACCAGCTACCTGCTGGCTCAGTGAGGAACTTTCAGGAGTTCCACTCGTTGTTCCTTCACTAATTCGCTAGTAGCAGGAAACATTGAAAAACCTCTCTTAGTCTCTTCACTATTCGACAAAATGATTCCGAGACCCTGAGGGACTACCTGCATCGTTTCAACGCTGTCGCCTTGGAAGTCCCTGCGGCTACATAGGAAGTCAAGGCTAGCGCCTTCTCTCAAGGGCTTTTAGGTGGGGATTCCTTCAAATCCCTGGCCAAAAAGCCGGCACTGGACTTTGATAGTCTGTTAGCTAGAGCAGCCAAATAAATCAACATGGAGGAGGCACAAGCCTCCAAGAAAGAAGGACGGGGCGAGAAGATGAAGGACAATCGCGAGGAAGGATCCACCAAGAAGCCCCATACAGATGGGCGGATATGAAGCCCCTTTTTCAAAGGGGACCTCCTGTCTATAGTCTCCTCAATGCCCCCATCACTCAGACCCTCATGGCGGTAGAGGGGAAAGGGCTGCTGATACGGCCTCGAGGGGTTAGGGAAGGCCCCATGCGGCCCAAGTCGGACAAACTTTGTCGGTTCCACAACGACTGCAGGCACTCCATGGAGGAATGCCAACACCTAAGATACGAGATCGAGCGACTTGTCCAGAACGGATACCTTCAAGAATTTATCTGCAAAGATAAGTCTCAAGGCACGGGTCCTTATCAGAAAAAGGACCAGAAATCAGGGAAAAGCCCTGGTGGAGTCCAGTCTCCGACCTCCCAGGACGGAAGGACGCATGCATGCCCCCGCCAAGCCCGCAAAGGACATGAACCCTCCTCGGAAGGGAGTCATACGCATGATCGTGGGAGGACCTATAGGGGGAGACTCCCATAGGAGCCCCAAAGGCACTAGCTCTGGAGGCAGAGAGCACGCCTCCTGAAGAAGTCCTGGATGTAAGTACGAAGATGGGCGGCTCGGTAATCCAATTTGGGCCAACCGAAGGAACGGGATTCATCATCCCCCATAACGACGCCCTAGTAATCACGACCACCGTGGCCAACTACAAAGTCAATAGAGTCTTCATAGACCCAGGGAGTTCGACTGACATTATATATGGAGAGGCCTATGATCAGATGCAGTTGCAGAAAACCCCCATGGAAAAGGTGGACACCTCGTTGTACGGATTTGCGGGAGAAGTGGTGCGCCCAAGATGAGCGATAACCCTCCCCCTCTAGTAGTGGACGCCCCCTCAGCATATAACATAATTCTTGGGAGGCCCTCCCTAAATGCCTTTCAAGCAATCATATCCACCTTCCATATGAAAATAAAATTCCCTATACCAAGCGGAATAAAGAATGTAGGTGGAAACCAACAACAATCCCGGAGGTGTTATGTAGAGGCTATACGGAAGGGACAAAAGCGGGGGGCCATAGAACTGTCCCCGGAGGAGTCTTGTAACAGACAAGGGAAAGACCCATCTGAGGGGAAGGGGGAGGCAAGCCAGGGGCCTTCCCTAGGGGAAGCCCTACTCAGCAAGGAAGCCCATTCTAAAGTCCAGCCGGCGAAAGAACTATTAACCATTGAATCATGCCCAAAAAATCCTGGCAAGACTGCCCGAATAGGTTCTCAGTTACAAGGATTTCTAAGGGAGGACCTGATCCGGTGCCTCCAGTGCAACATGGATATATTCGCCTGGGCTCCTTAGGACTTGGAAGGGATAACTCCTGAGGTCACAATGCACCACCTCAACATTGATCCTTCCATGAAGCTGGTAGAACAAAAAAAGAGACACTTTAGCCCGGAGAAGGACAAGATCATCCAGGCTAAAATAGAAAGACTAACAAAGGCATGCCACATACGGAAAATTCAATTTCTCGGATGGCTTTCCAACGTCGTGCTTGTACCCAAGCCTGGGGGAAAAGTGGAGGATGTGCATAGACTTTCGGGATCTTAACAAGACTTGCCCGAAAGATTTATATCCACTCCCTCGCATTGACCAGCTAGTTGACTCTACCTCCCGATGCAAGCTTTGGAGCATGATGGATGCTTCGTAAGGATACCATTAAATCATTTTGGCCCCAGAGGACCATAAAAGGGTCATTTTCATTACCTCAGCAGGGACCTTCTGCTACGTGGTCATGCCTTTTGGCCTAAAAAATACAGGAGCTACATATCAACGCTTGGTGGATAAGATATTCCATCTCTAGTTGGGGAGGAACATGGAGGTATATGAAGACGACATGCTCGTCAAGAGCTGAGAAGCGAATGATCACATCTCAAACTTAGAAATAACATTTGTCGTACTTCAAAAGTATTGTTTGAAACTAAACCCCTCCAAGTGTGCCTTTGGGGTACGGGGAGGGCGCTTCTTGGGTTTCATGGTGACCAAGAGGAGGATCGAGGCTAACCCCCTCAAAATCAAATTCGTTCTAGACATAAAAGCTCCCACCAACATTAATGAAGTGCAACGCCTTACTGGGAGGATAGCAACACTCAACCGATTCATTGCCAAATCAGTGGGAAAAGCCTGCCCTTCTTCAAACTATTACAAAAGGCCAAGAACTTTGAGCAGGGGGAAGAATGCCACAGAGCCTTCGAGGAGCTTAAGCAATACCTGACTAGTCTTCCCCTGCTTGTTAAACCCTCGCCTGGAGACACGTTATACGTCTACTTGGTGGCCACGTCTCAGGCAGTAAGCTCGATCCTCTTTCAGACGAGGGGACTTGGCTTTTACATGTGGACAGATCCTCTACCGCCCAGGGAACTGGCGTGGGGGTAGTCATGACCTCCCCTGAGGGAGTAGATATGAAATTCACAATCAAGTTCGAATCAAAGCCTCTAACAACGAGGCTGAGTATGAAGCCCTGGATTTGGGTATGAGAATGTCATGGGAAGCTGGGGCCAGGCACCTGGTAGCCTACTCCGACTCCCAGCTCATCGTTAAGCAAACAGAGGGAATATACAAAGCTTAGGAGGAAAGTATGAAGCAATACCTTCAAAGGGTAGAGGAATGAAATACCAAGTTAATTACCTTTCAACTCATGAAAATCCCTTGACAAGAGAACAACAAAGCCAATTACTTGTCAAAATTGGCCAGCACTATGGATGTTTGCCGAACTAAGCGAATAACAATATACCACTTGCTGAAATCTAGTCTTGCCCTAAAAGTACAGGCCATGCTTCTTGGGGGTACTTGAGACAGCTTGTCCTGGACTGGTTAAAGGAAGGCTGCCTCCCCATGGATAGATGAGAGGCTACCCATTTGAAGAAGCGAGTCGTACGTTTCCTCCTGGTAGAAGACACCTTTTACAAGAAATCCCTCACGCATCCCCTCCTAAGATGCTTATTACAAGAATGGGAGATACATGTCCTCAAAGAGATTCATGGGGAATGTTGTGGATCACACATAGGAGTATTGACTCTACCTAACAAGACCTTAAGAGCAAGGTACTTCTAGCCTACGATGAAGTAAGACGCCAAGGCCCTGGTTAAACAGTGTGAGAGGTGCCAAAAAGCATGCCTCCCTGATACATCAGCCTGCTAAACCATTGGCCACATTGCTGGCCTATGTCCTTTTACCCAATGGGGGATGGATATTGTAGGGCCGTTCCCCATGTCCCATGGTTCACCTCTGTCGCTCATCCTCAAGCCAGTAATAAAATGGAGGTCACAAATTGCCCCCTCCTACAAGATATCAAGAGAATGATCAATAGAGTTTGGGGCAACTGGGCTGAAGAACTCATCAGTGTCCTGTGGGCTTATCAAACCACGCTTAGAAATTCTACGGGTGAAAGCCCCTTTTCCTTAGTACACGGGACGGATGCTGTAATACCAGCTGAGGTGGGCATGTCTTCCCACCGGATAATGTGTTATTCGAAAGACACCAACAATAATCTACTTTACGAGAACCTCAATTTCACTGAGGAGCTCAGAGAAAAAGCCTTCCTTCGAATGCAAAGATACAAGAGCATAATGATCAACGTCTATAATAGACGGGTTAAGCCCCGTGGGTTCCAAGTTGGAGATTCAGTGCTCCGAAAAGTGGAAGCATCAAAGCCAGTGGGCAAGCTAGATCCCATATGGGATGGACCCTACAAAGTTAGGGGAATTTTGGGCAATAAAGCATACGAATTAGAGGACGGGGAGGGCCACCCTCTTCATCATCGATGGGATATACATAATGTCAAAAGATTCTTTGCATAAGTACCCCCATATAGGCGGGGCCTATCTGGAGGAGGACATCTTTGTGCCTTCCCCAACAAAAGACTAACCTTGCATTTCAAGGCAGGGCCTCTACAGAAGGATATCTTTCTGCCTCTCCTAAGGCAGAAACCCCCCCAAGCAAACAACAAAGTCCTGCCCCCCAGAGGGCCTTTTACCATCCCTGCATATAAAGATGATCCCCCACCTATGTCGCTACTTACTACCAAGAAGGGCCATTACAAGGCTGTCTAAAAAAAGTAAAATCCTCTTTGCCATAAATATATCCCTCATGCTAAACTATCCCACTTTCTTGGCAGGTATGCCGCAGAATAAGCCTTGCCACATTGCAGGCACTCCCACGAAAAAGTCCTGACACACTGCAGGCAATCCATTGAATAAGCCCTGCCACTCTACAGGCACTCCCTTAGGCAAGCCCTGCCACCTTGCAGGCACATCCTAAATCCTGCCCTGCTGCAGGTATCCAAGTAAAGTAAGTCCTGTTTTTACAGCCAGTCACACGCAGATAGAGGCAGCACAACCTCGAACTGGATCAAGGCGTACTTATTGTCCCATAGAGAGGAAGAGAATCACTTCTCACCTCAGGTATTCTCAAAGCTATCAACAAAACTATTTTATCTCCCTTTTCATAATCCAGTAAAAACATGCATGGGGCGGCCAACCCCCAATCATCAGAATCACAGAGAAATTCAATATGAAGCAAAGCAAAAGATATCATA
The DNA here is from genome assembly GCA_034509735.1 of Sesamum alatum. Taxonomy (NCBI): domain Eukaryota; kingdom Viridiplantae; phylum Streptophyta; class Magnoliopsida; order Lamiales; family Pedaliaceae; genus Sesamum; species Sesamum alatum. The sequence goes on from JACGWO010000006.1 coordinate 35,274,173, forward strand.
ACAAACCCCCAAGCCAAACTGGCTTGGGGGGGGGGGGGGAAGTAATAGCAGCATTCAAAAGCAAAAAAAAAAAAGTGTTTCAAAAGGAAGGTACAGTCAATCATCCTTCCCCACAGACGGGGTCTTCTCAGGCTCTTCCAGAGCTTCCGGCTCAAGGGATGGGGGAACAACATCAGCAGGCTCGGCCGGAGGGGCTAAATCTATTGTAGAGGACTCGTCAGCCGGAGCCTCCACATCTCCTCCTTCTGGGGCTTGAATCTCCCCCATCACCATCTCCAACACTTGATCCAGCTTCTCATCTGAAAAGAATTTACCAGCCATATCATTCATCAGCCTAAAGATTCCAAATAAAAGATAAGAGAATCGGGCAAACTTGTTACCTGGATCAAGGGGGAAGATTTGCCTGGAGAGGAGGGGAGCTAAAGGGATTCGGGGTCTTCTTCAGGACCTTCTTATAATCTAAGAGGGAAAGATCCGTCGTCTCCGGAGGATAGACCTGAGCCGCGAACAGTTCCTGGCAGAATACAAAGCCATACCTCAAGAATGCCTTTGCCACGTTAGCCAACTCTCTTTTGAAGTCGTGACTTCTTGTACTCCAAGAGGCGGTTGTCCCAATACGAGGCTAGGAACTGCGTGCCCTCCTTAGTGTGGGGAAAGTCCAAGCGGGCCTGGTCAGTAGACTGCCTTTGGTCTTGGGACAAGGCTAGGAAGTTCTGTTGTAGCTTCTTCCTCTCTTTCTCCGCCTATTGATATTTTCCCATGATCTCCTTTCTGGCCTCCTTCATCTTGGCTAGGTCAAAAGATAACCACTCCACGCGATCTTCCAACCGCCTTCGTTGGCAGTTAGCAGGAGAAGAGGGAAAGGTCTCCATGGGACGTCTTAAAAGCTTTCATGCCACTGTAGCTGCCTAAAAGAAAGAACAAATACAGAGGTAAAAAAAATGAAATATATAAAACCTGGGCGGGATAAGACGTTATACCTTGCAACATGGCAGGTGAAGGCCCTGACCAACTCCTCCTCAAAAAGGGAGGCCAACGAATGCCTGTCCACATGAAAGATCAGCACCCACAGGAACTCGGCAAAAAGTCTCGACTCTCCTTCCCTCTCCGTTAATACAGACTGGTGGGTGTACACCTCCAGTCAGAAACGAATTGCTGGCACCGAGGAGATGAGCCCCAAATGGGGGAGGAGAAGGAGGAGGCGCGACAGTCGAACGGGTGGCCACTCGGAAGGAGCTCCTTGAGGGAGGATAGCTGGATGAGCTCCCCTTCACTCGTTTGGAGGACCCTCCGTAAGATGGAGCAGCTGGACGCTTCTCCTTTTCGTCACCGGGGGTCGGGGTCCTTTTTGGAGTTCGGGCGGCGGAAGGAATCCCCGCTGGACTCTCTTGAGCATTTTCCCTGAGAAACTTATCGAACATGACTTTCTCTGCACAAAGGGAGAAACCCAAATTATCATTCAGAAACACCCAACATAGCTTAAAAGAACCAGAAGATAAAAACGAAGGATACTCAGGGGCTCCTCCAAGGGGACCTCCTTGGGACTCAGCCCAAACCGGTAAAGAAGCCTTTCATCTATGAGGCCCTAAACATCATAGGGGTCCTCATTCAGCTTCTCCAAGAAGGCTGCGAAGGCTGGCAGAAATCCACTCGTAGGGGAAGGACCAAGGAAGGGGAGGGTACATAAAAAAGAAGTTGCCCCTCCAAGACTTAGGCGCACTTGGGGCAAGAAGGAAGCGAATCCCCTGCGGGGGGAAGAAATGAAAGGTGCTAGGGTCTGATTTTCTTAATTGGAAACAAAAGGAGAAATTTTGGCTGGTAACAGCCTAACTATGGTACGTAAAAATCAGGGCAAAACTTGCGCAATAGGCGGGAAGAGTTGGGGGCCAACTGGTTCAAATGAACTCTAAACAACCTAGACACGTCTTGGTAGAAGGAAGGAATGGAAAACCTAAGGCCAACCCTCAACTGGGCCCAGTAGAAACATAAACAGCTGAATGGAAGAAGCTTCAGTGAACTATCAAGGGAGGGAATGTAAATTGTGTAACCCAGGGGGATCCCGTACTCCTCCCGTAGGCGTGCGGCGTCAGAAGCCCAAAAGAATGAGGCCCTTTCCAGTGGGGTGGGACTCCCTTTCCTCTCCTTATCCTCATCCTCTATCTCTCCCGCCTTCGCCGGCTCCTTTCTCTCATCTTTGAGGGAGGACCCTTCCTCGTCATCACCCCTAGCCAGACTCTCTACCTCCTTCAATACTTCCTTCTTCTCGTCAATCTACCGTCGAGGAGCGGGAGAGAGGTTCCTCACGCTCCACCTCCTGCCACCTTGAAAGGTCGAGGGACCAGAGACCGCCCCTATGGAAGAGGCGGCGAAGGGATCATTGCTTCCAACCCATTCCCCCATAAACTGGATGGACTCGTTAGAAGGGGTGGAAGAAGACATTTTATTTTTTTTTACAAAAAAACACTAAAAAAGAAAATGCGAGAGAAATGAAGATTAAATTTACAGAGCTAGTGGAAAATGTATAAAGTTGCAGTTCCCTCTTACAAAGACGTGGAAGACGGAATAATGGAAGGAGACAGAGTAATAACGCGATTGAGGGAAGAAGACGTGGGAAGGATGCGGTTACCCAGAGAACATGCAAATAACCACCTCAAATTGGGCAGTTACCAAGTAGAAAAATAACCGACATGGGCAGTTAGCGATAACTGTCCCCCATGCAAGGCGCGGCCGCCACGCTCGTAGCCTCTGTGGAGGCCTACGCCCTGGGCTACCATAAAGGCAGTCCTTAATCATCATGACAGGCATGACGCAAGGCGCCCATAACCCTAGACGACTGTCCCGCTTCCCTTAGCCAGGAAAGAAGGCTTCTAGGAGCCTAAGGATGGATTTTAGGGCCCCACGTGAACGCCCGTATATTTTTTTGGGGGGGGGGGGAGGCCCAACAGGAGCACTGGCCGAGCCCAAGGAAGGGTCGGTCAGGCCTCTCCACAACGAGGTAGAGGTCCAGCCTAGGCCAAGGACGAAACCTCATCAAGGAGGCCTAAGGCGAAAGCCCAAGCTCCTCAAGACCGGATAAAGGTAGACCCAGCCTTATCCTTATCCTTATCCACGGAAGAGCCCTTCAACTGACCTCATACTTTCAAGGAGTCCAAAGGCTGTAGAAGTCTAGGAAGGCCAGTACTTGGTCCTTCCAGAGTCCAGGCTGATGAAGAGTCCCTCCCAACCGTGGCTCTTCCTCTATAAATACCGGCCTACTTGGCTGGCTCAATTAACGTTTTTCTAGCACTCTAACACACGAATTTATGCTCTCACACTCGCATTAGGTTCATTTTATGCTCTTTGTTCACGAAATCTCACCATTTCTTTATTTTATTCGAATTTATTCTTCCAAAACTGTTTACTGATTTGAGCGTCGGAGTGCTAATGCTTTTTTTGCAGGTCTCCTTTCCATAACTTGCAGAAATCCAAGGTCCACTCCACTCAAGCCCAAGAACGAGCTCTTTCAGCTCACATTAGGTATAATACCATGTAGACTTTCTGTGTTTTAAAAAATTACATCTAGTACTCCTGACGTTTTGTTTGCATCCATTAGTCAAAATTCACGGATTTGTGGATGTCAACAAAAGAATTGAATGAAAGTCCGTATTTACTTGCGACTAAACTATTACTGACTTATGTTAGCATATGAAGATGCATAAGGGTAATTTGGTAAGAATATATTTGCTTGGCCTGTATTGAGTTTGTAAATCAATCAGGGTAAATGTGAATTCTCATTCAACTCTTTTGCTGATATTAGCAAATTTCGTGAATTTACTAGTAGATGAATCAATTTGTTTGATGAAAACAAACGTCAGGAGTACAAGATTTAATTTTTCAAATCACAAATAATCTACTTGTAATTACACTAGAATCCAAGGAAGATCGGTATAATTATTCCTTTTATTTTTAAGGGTGGAAAGTGTCAATGAGAGTTAATTCTGAGTAAAGGTGTGTAGTGGGTTAGGTCGGCCCATGCCAAAACGAATCAATCAGAAGAAGCCCAGCGTAGAATCAACCCAATACTATTCGTGAATCATGCCTAGTCCTAGAATGGCTTGGGCCTTAAAATGGACCAATCCATAGCCTGGCCAAAATGAGGCCTAGAACCAATTCAGGAATCAGACCAGACCCAGACCAAGTCTGTTTATCTTATTAGAATAAGATTTGGGCTGAGCCCAAACCGTAAACAAAATTATGGTCCGGGCTTAATCAAACCATTGAAATTAAAAACAAAAAGAAATAAATAAATATAGTAATGGGCTGGCTGGTCTGGGTACCAAAGGTCGTCCCAGCCTTGTCTAGCCCCAAGGCTACCAATTTCATTTTTTATTTTAATCTTTGTTTCCCTCTTTAAGCCTATAAATATTAAGCTTATTTTGTGTTTTCCAATCAAAATTTCTCCCCTCACAATTGATTGTGAATGTGATGATAGATGATTTAGTATGAAACTTAATTGAAAGAGAGATCTAAAAAAAAAGTATATTACGTAAAATAAAGAGTAATAATTGAAATTCGTGATATGCAATTCTTACTTTATATAAATAAATTTAACTTGGTGTGCAATTCACACATCAAAATTGGAGTTTCTTCGCGAGTTATCATTTATTTCAGCTAAAATCACATAATTATATCTTGAAAATGCATTTGACAAGTGGTGAGAGAGATGAAACATTGGGACTTACAAGATAATGATTGTTGGGAGAAATAAGGGATATGTAGGAATTAGGGTGCAAACGTCCAAAATTTCTGGTTCAAGCTCGAGCTTGCTCACGAGCTCAGGTTTTTTTTTTTTTCTTGGAACAAATTTGACCATATTACAAGAAGGTTGTATTGTTGGCATTCAAATTGAAAATTTAGAACTTTAGCATTAATTGGTTCGAGCAATAAAATATTTAAAAGTGCAAAATGTGAAAAATAAATAAATAGAAGAAATTCAGAAAGCTTCCTTATTTGAATATATGACTTGATAATATTTTTGTTATATATCTAATATCGGTTTAGCAGTGACATAATTAGTAATAATATAGAAAATATACATCAAATTATCTAAATACTTGAAAGTTATATATTTATCAAATTAGAAAAGTATACAGCAAATCATCCACATATTACGAGTTTGTTATGCATTACACATCATAACCAATCACTGATCATGATTTAATTCAATAGACATAAATTTATTAAATAAATATATTTTTTAATTTATCATTCATTATTTTTTCCTTACCTACTGTTGATGTGGGACGAGAATATATATTTTTCAATAGCATCAACCACCCAAACACCAAGTCAGGGTGGAATTTGATCTGTGATGTGGAAATTTTGTCTTGTTACATGGGAATTCGGAAAAGCCGATGTGGGGGGATATTGGGGCCTAACATGAAACATGTCAATAATTCTTGAAAATGGAAAAACATGTGCAATTTGCTTTGTTCTTGTTTGTCGGAGAAAACCCCAACTAGCTGGCTTCATTTCAGGGCTTGGACCTTGAAGCCACAAGACTGCTAGAAGGGCTCAGTCATGTTAGGATAAGAGGAGCTCGCATACAAGCCTTAACTTTGTGGACAAGGCTGTTTTCGAGGGCCAAGCAATGATAGGCCCATTAAGAATGGCCTAGACTTCTATCAGTCCACTTTGAGGAGTATATTGCCAAACAAATCCAAGTAGAAGATTCATTAGTCCACTAGTATTATTGTTATTATATATATATATATATAATGCTAGAGATATATAGATGATAAAATAGTTATATTTGGCTAAGTTGTTAGGATATCTTGTCTTTAGTATTAGGGATTGAGCCAAGTGGTAAAACATCCTCTTCTTAAGGAAGATGTTTGTACTAACACATCGGCACTATATCTAGTTGATATATGCTAAAATGATCAGCCCAAAAGTAAAGCTCAAAAGCCCAAAAAGACAATTGAGAGCCCGAGAAGAGGTGTTGGAGCCCCACACAAGGGTCCACTTATCTCTAAGAGGAGGCCCATTCAGGGCACCAGCCCAACCTAAGGAGGGATTGACCATGCCACTCTCAACAGGGAGGCCTAAGGCAGAGGCCCAAGCTTACCAAACGGATAAGGGTTGACTGAGTCTACCCCTTATCCTTATCTGCGGCAGACTACTTTAACTAACTCCCTACTTTCCTGGAGTCTGAAGGCTGCAAAAGTTTAGGAAGGCCAGTACTCGGTCCTTCTAGAGTCCAGTTTGATGAGGAGTCCTTTCCAGCTGTGACTCTTCCTCTATAAATACCGGCCTACTTGGCTGGCTCAAGTATAACATTTTTCTAACACTCTAACACACGACTTTATGCTCTCACACTCTCATTAAGTTTATTTTATGCTCTTTGCTCACAAGATCTCACTGTTTCTTTACTTTATTACGTTTATTTTTCTACAACTGTAAAATGATTTGAGCGTTGGAGTGCTAACGCTTCTTTTGTAAGTCCCCTTTTCATAGCTTGCAAAAAATTCAAGGTTCACTCCACTTAAGCCTAAGAACGAGCTATTTCAGCTCACATCACTAGTGAAAATGAAGAAATAAATATCAGAGAACAATTTGGTCGAAAAATGATCTTCTTCCCCATCTAGATTCTGAAGTCCTTCCGCTCGAATAGGAAATCCTTCAATGCCAATTTTATACCGTATGAGATGGGCTTTGAAGTTATAACCACATCTTGGGGTGGGTTTTGGGTCTTGATGTTTTGGATCCGAACTTTATCAACACTTGGTCCTTTATTTTTTTTTTTTTTATAAATTTTATTTATACTTTATAAATTATATCTAGGCATATGTGAAAATATGTGTATATATTATTTATAGTTTCATATAATACACGATGTAATTGGCACATTTAAGTTACTAATTTGTAACAACATTTAAGTTAAAATATTGAGGCCAATACATAATGGAATCAATAGATTAGATAAAGTGAAAATGGAGAAAAGAGATGTTGTCCCACGTAAAAATATGATGAGTATAGCCTTGATGGGGATATAAGGTATATATATGTAGGTGTTAGAATGATACCTCACTCTACTTTGTCCCACAAGTTTATTGGAGAAATAAACTCCTTATATTGAGTTTAAGGTTCAAATATAATTTGAAATTTTATGGAGATTAGAGTGAACATGGAGAAACCCCACAAGCGCGGTTCTAGCTTTGGCTTCAGGCGCAGGTACTACGGTAAATATTTCAGTATCTAACTTTTTTTTTTTTTTCAGTAAAAACATTTGAATTTATCTGGATTAAACAGAGAATAGTTACATTTATTTTCAATCATAACTCAAAAATGTTTTCAGATTTTCTTTTAAAATCTGTTTTATGACAACATTTAAACACTAGAAGAAATTTAACATTTAACCATGGCTAATTATCATGGTTAAAGATCAATAGTCGTAGTAAATAGTAATTCATCACGGTTACGCAAAAGTTATTGGTCTTGATTTTGCAAGTGTGGCTAAAACATTTTGTCATGGCCAAAAGCCATGACAAAAATAGTTTTTATGGTGGATAATCTAGGTTTTTGCAACGATTTGTGTTTAACCATGGTTAATAATTATTATTTACCATGATTTTAGTCTATAGTCAATAAAATTATAGTCAATATTAATTTTTCTTCTAGTGAAACAAGTTTTTTTTTTTTTTTTTTGTTGCTAATTTTTAACTGTTTCAGCTGCTGATTTAATACCGAATTTTATTATGTTTTAATTCTGTGTTTATTGTTGCTGATTGTTGAAGCCTATAAAATAGGCTGGTGCCATTCTACTTCGAACACCAACACCTGAAATCTTCTCTCTTTTTTACTCGAGTTTTCTCTTATGAAACGAGGTGTTTGTTTTAGTATAGTACAATACTAAAAGATAAAATCGTTTTATTTTAGAAAAAGTTGCATAATACTCGGAACACAGCTATACAGAACGTACAATTGTCTCAAGGCTTAATTGCATTTATTGCCCTGTATATTAGGGGGAGTGGCAAAATAAGGACCTTAAATATAGGAGTGGCAAATACTGCCCTAGAATTAACTTTTTTTTTGGCAATTGTAGGACTCTGGCAACCGAAACTTTAAAAGTGGCCGAAATTTGCTGACGTGGACAAATTTAGGGTTTTTTGACTGGGCATATTTTAAAAATATCCTGCCACATAAGCATTGACATGGAAAAAATATATAAAATAAATTTTAAATTTACATTATGTATATAATTATATATTATAAAAATAAAATTATTATATAATATAAATTAAAAAATTTATATTTAAAATATAATTTTAAAAATTATATAATATAAAAATAAAATTATTATATAATATAATTTTTATATTTCATGTATATATTTATTATTACATTATTATATAATATAAATTAAAGAAATTTAAATTATTTTAAAAAAATAATTTATATTATATAATAATGTAATATATAATTATATACATAATATAAATTTAAAATTTATTTTATATATTTTTTTTTCATGTCAGCACTTATGTGGCAGGATATTTTAAAAAATCCCCAGTCAGCTTTTTCCCCAATTTAAAAAATCTTAAATTTGTCCACATCAGCAAATTCCGGCCACTTTTAAAAATTCGGTGGCCGGAGTCCTGCAATTGCTAAAAAAAAGTTAATTTCAGGACAATATTTGCCACCCCTATATTTAATGTCCTTATTTGCCACCTCCCCTAACATACGAGGCAGTAAATGCAATTAAACCATTGTCTCAAGGCAAATAGAAATTTTTTGTGATTCAGTTGGTGTTTGGATTGGACGAAGAGTTGTTATAATACAACCTTTTAGCTAAGTTCTCTATTTAAATTTATGTTAAACAACGTATCTAACTTGTTATTTTGTTCCAACGTGTTAATTTGTTTTGCGAATTGATCTCCAAAAACTTGTTTATATAATTATCTGATTGTTTTTTGGAACGTACTACGATTGCTTGAATTTCTCCAACAATACATAACATTAATACTTTGATAAATTAAAATAATAATAATAATAGAATAGTTTATAAACGTTTTAATGTATATATAAGTAATACATATATTTTAAAGGGTTTTTTTACATATATTTAAAGGGTTAACTACACTGACACTTCCTCTGAAAAGTCTATGTTTACACCTGATCCCTCCTGTAAGGGTTTGGATGAAAAATACACTACAAGAAATTAAATAGCTTAATAGCGACAAAAAATTTGTTGCTGAAATCAGCATCGAACTAATTAGCAAGTAAAATTCTCGTTGTTAATTTACACTACTTAATATATATTTTAAATAATTCGTTGCTAAATTTGTTAGCAAGTAATTTTTTATTGCTAAATTTTCAGCAAGTAAATTTCCGTTGCTAAATTAATTAGCAAGTAAATTTCATGTATTAAATAATACATTAGCAACGAGAATTTTACGTACTAATTAGCTCGACGCTGATTTTTTCGTTGCTATTGAGCATTTTTCTTGTAGTATACCGATGTCATAATTTTCACATAAATTTTTTAATTTGCCCCCCAATTAACATTTTTATATACATTTTTTGTACTTATATAAAAAGATAAATAAAATATAATATATATATATATATACTGTGAGATTAATATTATTATATTTTCTCCTTATAAGCATGAAAAGACCTGACCATGCATATATTTCACGAAATGAACTATGAAGGATATGGGACAAGGGTGTCCTACAATTTTTTATTTACCCTAAACTATTAGCAAATAAAATAAACAGAAAAATTATAAAATGAGTTCTCTATTATTAATTTTTGTTTGGCTGGGGATAAATTATAAAATACATGGCCTTTTTTGGGGTAACGTATAACAAGTGGGGATTGATTTCAAGATTCAATCCAAGTCCTATCAGCCGTTAGGAGAATGATTCAATTTTGGTCCACTAATACAGGGTAGTGGCATTTTTGGTTTAGAGCCTTTTGAGAATAGTAATTCAGGATAATATTTTTGAAAAAGTAGCAATTTTAGTCCACGGAGCTCTAATTTCGCCGGATTTAGTCATGTGAATCCAGCACTGACAGCCGTCTTAGTGAGTCCCCGTCAGCAATTGTTACCGGAATCTAAAAAATCCCCAATTTGTTCAGCATACGTGCCAATCACATGACTAAATCCGGCGAAATTAGGGCTCCGTGGACTAAAATTGCCACTTTTTTAAGAATATTTTCCTGAATTGCTATTTTCAAAATGCCCTGAACTAAAAGTACCACCACCCCTATATTAGTTTACCAAAATTGCATTTTTCCCGGTCTTGGATTATCATTGTGTACACACACTAGGAAAAAAATCAATATTAGCTATATTTTTAATGATCATAGTTAAAAACTGTGGTAAATAACAATTATTAACTACGATTAAATAAAAACCGATGCAAAAACTAATTTTTCCACCATGAAAAATTTATTTGCCACGATTTTTAGCTATGGTAAAAATATTAGCCATGGTGAATGTTTTTGCCACCCTCGCAAAAACCACGACCGACAACCGTTGCGTGACCGTGGTCAATAACTATCCGCTATGGTTATTTAATATTAATCATGACAATTAACTATGATTAAATGTCATATTTTTTTTTATAGTGACATAATATATATATATTAATTGAAATATAAGATGCAAACATGGTTCGAAATAGAAAGTTCTACTCTATTGCACTTCTTAAGATTCACCTTCTACTTCCATTTCTTCCCCAATTTCTAATCACACGGGAACGAAAATAGGTTTTGCCCATGGTTTAAAATTTTCGTGCGTTTCCATCGAAACGATCGAAACGTTTCCCTTTTTGATGTTATGGAAACAAAAATATATGATAGTTTCGAAATTATCTAGTTTCCTTCAAAACACTTCATTTTTCTTAATTTTCCTTCGAAATCTTTGAGTTTCCTAAGAAACTTTTTGTTTTTCCTAATTTTTCAGCGAAACATTTATTCCATACTTCTAGCTACAAATATATAAATTCTTGTGTTATACATAAGTATTTCATTTAATGATTTTAATATTAAGCTAAATTAGTAATGTTATATATATAAGTATCAACATAATATAGATATTTTATAACACATAGTTAAACATAAATGTTATATTATTATTTAGTTTCTATATCAACTACATCAATTAATAACTCCAAATACATAATTATGCTACATAATAATAATGTTAATTGCTTAAATGATACAAAATTAAACTATATATATTTGAATTAAAAAAAGAACGGTAATAATTTAAATTTTTCTATAACTAGTATTATGTATGTTTCTTTGATTTTACAATTTTTTTTATAGCGTTTTCGAAACGTTTCCGAAATGTTTCCAATATTTATAAACTCGAAACATTCGTTGGAAACGAAACTTTAATTCATGGTTTTGCCCCAGCCAAAATGTTTCGAAAAATCAAGTTCCAACATTTAAGAACCCTTTTTAACCACGCGAAATCAGTGAGAAGATAGCAGAAGTTCCACTAAAAAAAAAAAAAAAAGAAAACCCTTCTCAGACGATCGGAATGTTGTTCCAGAAAATCTAACGCCTCTTAGTTTGAACTACTGGAAACTGTAGTAATATTGTTTAATCCAAATACATGAGGAAATTATAGCATATTTCAATATTGTGTGTCTGTGTCTGTGTCTGCGTCTGACCCTTAATTTTTCTTTTGACAAGTAGCAAAAAGAGACAGTTTAAAATAATGCACTGGAGCATAACTTTACTGGACGTCGCCCCCTATTTCTTGATTCTAGAATACTCCAATTACAAGTTGCGTGGAAAAAATTCCTTGGTTCTTTTCGGTCTTTGCGTATATGTCGTGGAAGTTAAATTTCATGTGATATTTGATGTCTTTATATATGTATAATGATATATTATTGATTAACATGTGTATATATATATATATCTTTCATTTTGAAAAAATAAATAAATAACCTTTCGTATTAAATACTGAACGCAGCATTTACAAGATTGAGAAGTGGGTTGGCACTGGCCCAGAAAAATAGAAAATGATTTAAACCATAAATCATCATGTTTTCATTAGGACAGCAGATATATGTCTTATCATTCTGATCACTTCAACAATGATTATTTCGGAATTTTCATGTCTTTATTTTGTACTTAATTCCACAATCTCAATCTATTCCCGCCCCGTGCGGCCCTCTTCAAGTCATGTCGTATCTATATTCAACTAAAACCCACTAAATAAATCTTTGAGGTTTTAAGCTTCTATTCCTCCAATTTTGACCAAACAGGAACCCTAAAAAGGCAGTTTCCAGGAGACTTCCTGTCAAAGCAGAATATCAACAGGAATATATGTGTTTTCGGACAATAAAAATCTAGTAAAAAGTTACTTTGAAGAAATTAATACAGTGTAGAAAAGTATGGACTTGTGTCCTAAAATTAAATTAAATTCGGTGGTGTTTAGATTAAGCTACACTCCATAATCCAGGAAAGAACTAGGAAGTTGCCTAGGGTTTGTTTTTGCTTTATTCTAATACTCACCATACATGTACACCACAAAAAAGATCTTACTATATATATATATATAGTGCTTTAACCTGATTAATGTTGCTAAAGTGTGACTTTTGAATCGAGATTAACCTAATTTCTTGTCTTTACTCCCTTGTTTTATCCAAATTTTTATCTGATTTACAGTGAATATAAGTGAAAATTTAGGTTAAAACCAGTAAAAAGTAATCGTTTTTGTCTTAAATAAATACTATTTCCTGTTTATATATCTTCAAATGAAGTTGAATAGTGTTAGAAAGTCTTGAAAAGTTGGAATATTCTAACCTAGCTACCCCACAGATATTACAACCTCTGAAGAAACTAAAATGAGAAAAGATATCAACGCGATTGCAACGCGTTTTTTCGGGAGCCCGGAAAAGAGAACTACACCTTCTAAAAACCAACTACTGTAGTTTCTAAAAAAGAAAAAGCTACAAACTCTCTGAACTCTTAACACTCACCACCACCATCACCACCACCACCGCCCCGACTACGCGGTCCTTACAGCAGTGGCGCGTTGAGTCTACGTTCCAACGTTACGGGCGCGTTGAGTTTAGGATCGACTATACAGGTATGTTTACGCTCCAGATTACGTTCTTCGACTGCGATTTAGAGCCGGCCCTCCGGAGATTTCTTTTCTTGTTCTCAATTTCTTGGCTTTTTTGTTTCTTTCGGCGAGCTCGCCGTTTTTCATTTTAGCTGAAAGTGGAGGATATATATGATGGCTCAAGAGTAGATAGGCGGAGAAGGTGGAGAAGTTTTTGCTGTTTCATGAATTTTTTGGTAATCAATAGGGTTGAAGATTAGCATTCATGGACGAAACCAGAAAGCCCTCATCATCAGTCTGTCACTATAGACAACCCGCACCCCAAAGTGTTTCGGTGATCCATCAGGCCCCATCTCCGCAGGATGTTGCTGTTATTCAGATGCAGCAATTCAATGTCGTCGGGGGTCCAGCCGATGATCTTCAGCGGCCAGACTACACCAGGCATGAGGCGGGCCTGTTCAGCGGGCTTGTTGAGGGAAGAGTCATGGACCAGCTGATTGAACACGGAGGGGTGCAAGGTATGCTAAAAAATCAGTTAAAGCTGATGTGTGTTCTAAGCAATGTAGTTTGATTATCTCTTTGTTGTTATTTGAGTTCAATTTTCGCGTGCTCCCAGAATCTTGTACTAGCAAAATATGCAATCCTTTGTTTGTTGCAATGCATGAGGGAAGTAAAAATGAGTGTATTGTGCTCCGGTTCGAATTAATTAGAAATGGTTAAATACATTAAGTTACTCTTTTCCAAATTAGGTCTCCAATGTAGTTATAACTTCCTGTAATTAGTGACTTGACACTACAAGAATGACTCAACAACAACAAGAATTTTGCTTGCTGATTAGCTCGATGTAATTTTTTTTTCGTTGCTATTGAACCAGTTTCTTGTATTGTGACCTGACCATTGATGTTCTGGAATAGGTGTAGCTGCGACTCTCGAAACCCATATTCAAAATGGTATAGATGGGAGTCCTAAAGATATTAATAGTAGAAAGGAGTTTTTTGGATCAAATTCTTATCCTGCTAGGCCACCTACAAAGGGTTTCTTCCACTGTGTCCTCAAAGAATTCATGGATTTCACAAATATTATCCTTCTGGTGTGTGCTGCACTATACCTCGGGTTAGGCATCAAAGAGAAAGGGGCTGGAGAAGGATGGTATGACGGTGTAAGCATATTTGTTGCTATCTTTCTTGTTATTGCTATTTCGGCTGCAAGCAATTTCCGGCAGAACAGAATATTTGACAATCTTTTTGAGTTTAACAACAATATTCTAGTAGCTGTGATGAGAAAGGGAAGGAGGGATGTTATTTCAATATTTGAGATTGTTGTTGGTGACATTGTTTGCTTAAAGATTGGTGACCAGGTGCCTGCTGATGGCTTATTCATCGAAGGGCACTCTTTAAAAGTTGATGAATCAAGAATGACGGCAGGAAGAGATCGTGTAGAAATCAATCATGATCAAAATCCATTCCTGCCTTCTGGCAGCAAGATTATTGATGGATACGCTACGATGCTTGTGACTGCTGTAGGAATGAACACAAGTTGGGGCCGAATGATGAGCACAATTACTCGGGATCCTAATGTGGAAATGCCTCTTCATGGCCGGTCGCGCAAGCTGACTTGGACTGTGGGCATGTTTGGTTTAGGAGTGGCTTTGTTGGTTCTTGTCAGGCTGCTAGTTGAGTATTTTACAGGAAAGACAAGAGATGAGACTGGGAATGTAGAATTCATTGGCAGCAGGACTAATTTTGATGATTTAATCGATTCTCTGGTGGACATCACTGCTACTGCTGTGGTTATCTTGGTTGTAGCAATTCCAGGAGGATTCTCTCTGGCTATTAATCTTACTCTTGCCCATTCTACCAAAAGAATGATGGCTGATAAAGCAGTGGTAAGAAACCTACCTGCTTGTGGGGTTCTGGCTTCTGTAGAAACCATATGCACAGATATGAAAAGGATCATTGCATCAAAGGGTGTCATGAGTGTGCCTAGATTTTTTGTTGGTGCAGACTCCATGGAAGGAAGAAGTTACACTTCCATTGCAGCCAATGTTCTTGAACTGTTCTTCCAGGGAATCAGGCACACCAGTGCTCATGTTCACAAATTTTTCCCAGTTACAACAATTGATGAATCGATAGAGTCATGGGCTGTGCTGAGATGGAACATGGAAATGGAGAATATCAGACAGTTCTCCATTCTCAATGTGAAGCCATCCTGTTCGGAGAGTTGGAGAATAGGCATTTCAATGAAAAATCAATCTGACAACAGAATCCATTTACACTGGAAAGGGGATGCTGATAGCATTCTTCCATTGTGTTCTCATTACTATGATTCATCTGGAAATATGATAGCCCTTAGTAATGTTGAGAGGGAAAGATTTCTTCAGATAATTGTACAAATGGCTTCTAGCAGGCTTCGTTGTGTTGCATTTGCTCATAGGCAGCTTTCAGAAGCTGAGTATGAGAATGAAGCAGCAAATCAAGGGATACCAGATACAAATTTGATTCTTTTGGGGCTTCTGGGAGTTGAAGATCATTGTCACCCTGGTATAAGGGAAGCCTTTCAAATTTGTAGACGTGCAGGAATCCATGTCAAGTTGGTCACCAGTGAAAATGTCTCCAGGGCAAGAGCCATGGTCTTGGAATGTGGAATTCTTTCTCCTGGAGAGGAGGTGAATGAACAATTGGTGGTGGAAGCTCAGGCATTCTTCAACTACACACAAGAGGAACAAAGGCAGCGAGTTGGAGACATCGCGGTAATGGCAATGTCATCTGATGAGCACAAACTTCAAATGGTGCAATTGCTGAAAGAGAACGGCCATGTTGTCGCAGTGACCGGTGATTGTGCAAATGATGCTCCGACATTAAAGGAAGCTAACATTGGAATTGCAATGGGAGCCCAAAGCACTGAAGTGGCAAAAGAGTGTTCAGACATCATCATCTTGGATGACAATTTTGCCAATGTTGTCAAAGTTGTGCGCTGGGGACGATGCATTCGCAACAACATTCAGAAATTCATCCAGTTCCAGCTCACAGCAAATACGGCATTTCTAATCATCTACATGGTAACTATACTTTCATCCGGTAATGTACCGCTAACAATAGCTCAGTTATTGTGGGTGAATCTCATTATGGTCACTTTGGGGGCTCTTGCTCTTGCCACCGATAAACCGACAAAGGCACTCATGAAGCAACCAGTGCATCAGGCAGACATACTTGTCACAAACATCATGTGGAAAAACATGATTGCCCAAGCTTTGTTTCAAATAGCTGTGATCTTGGTCTTACAGTTTGAAGGTGAATCAATCTTTGGTGTCCATAAAGAAGTAATTGCCACAATTATTTTCAACACTTTTGTCCTTTGCCAAGTTTCCAACCTGTTCAATGCAAGGAAGCTTGAGGAGAAGAATGTGTTTGTTGGGATGCTCAAGAACAAATTGTTTATAGGAATCACTTTGATGATTGTCATTCTTCAAGTTATCTTGGTGGAATTTCTGAATAAGTTTGCCCACACAGAGCGGCTGAATTGGAAGCAATGGGCAGCATGTATAGGATTTGCAGCATTGTCTTGGCCATTTGACTACCTCATCAAATGCATACCAGTCCCAGAGACACCAGCTATCAGTCTACTCTTTTAATTAGATACTTGCAGGACTAGATAGAACTCAGAAAAGGGTAACTTAACACCTCTCTCTCTCTCTCACACACACACACACACACATACATACTCTCTCTCTCATCTCTCTCTCTCTTCAACATAACTGATGAGGGCTTCTCATATGATTGAATGTCAGATGGAGACATGCATGCTTGAAGGAAATAAAAGACCCTTCCAGCTCGGCGTATTCTATATGCAATTTGAAGTGGGCTATATATCCTCTATCTCTTCCAAATGGCTCATCTTTTCTTGTTGTGATTTATGTCATCAGGTGAAAAACTGCTTGCTATATTCCCTGATGGAATCTGTACAGTAGGATCTCAACCCAACTTCATGCATGCTGTGGTAATTATTTGTGCTTAATGGCAGCATCAGCTTGTTTAGTAAATATCTGTTTCCACTCTCATTAGATTTCTGTAGCATTTATTAACTCAAGAAACAACTAGGCTATATATAGATAGGGACACTAAACCAGAAAGAGTGTGTGAATGTTGTCTTGATCAATCATTAAATTCAGGTGCAGGTGCAGGAAACAGTGAGCAACAAATTTATTAACTAAAGCAACAAATTTAATATATAAAGCAACAAATTTAATATATAATCTACAAACTTATATAGAAAAACTTAATTATATAGGATAAATTGTTGCTAACATAAAATTTATCAAAATATTATTATGCATTTAATAAACTTTCTAAACGAAAATTCAAGATAAAAAGTTTTAAGATCTTATAATCTTACTTAAAACAAAAAAATTCTTAATCTATGTTCAGACAAATAAAAAAAATAATTTCAATTCATATTAAAACAAAAAAATTATTGCTTACATTCAATTTTTTTTCCTCTCATGAAGTTCGAAAAAAATAGAAAAAATGAGTGTATTGGACTAAAACGTGAAAAATACCATAAAATGGGAGGAAAATAGCAATTTTTTTCCTCTTAAATTGAAATTTTCGTTAAATTTAACAGATGAGTTAACGGAAGGACAAAAATTACCAAAAAAATTAAAATTTGAGGACCAAAATTGCAACCCCAAATTATTTGAGGATCAAAATCACATTAGTAGCTAACTTTGAGGACCAAAATTGCATTTATCCCGATTAATTAGCAACTACAGGTTTTCATAGATCTCCTTTTTCCCCACAAACTTCAACGTGGCCTTCACTGGAAAAATAAATTATTTCTTCTATTGTGAAAGGTGTTGATAGATCGAGGGTCAATTTTGTATTTTTATGTCTGATAAGCACACGATAGCTTACTTACAGTCAATGTTTTGAAAACCGAATGAGAAATTGAATCGGATAAGTTATTGGGTCACTGATTTAACCGATTGGACCGAAGTCAAAAAAATTGTTAGACTCGAACTATACTATATATATGTATATATATAGCATATTAATACACATTATATATTAATTTATTAATGAAAAAAATCAAATACATTTAAATAAAAAAATTTAAAAATTTTCAAAATAAATTTCATTCAATTAAACAATAATAATAATTTTAAAAAAGTTTAACAAGAAACACAAAAAAATATATCAAATAATTTATAAAAAATAATTCATAGGATTAACACAATTATAAAATATATAGTTTATTTTTCGTATTTCATAAAAAGTAAATTAAAAATTATATTATATTAATAATTAATAAATGATATTACTAAAAATAAAAAAATTAAAAATATAAACTAATCCCACCTACCCTTTCCTCCTTCACTGTCCTGGCCACCTACCCTCTTTCCTTCTTCTCCCTCCCCCTTTCTCATTTTCTCGACTTATTTATTATTTTAATACAAAATAATAAAAAATTAACACAATTAATATTTAAATAAAAGGTATAATATTAATATGCAAGTCGAACCGAAATTCGACTTTAGAAGTCGAACTTTGTAAGTTCGACTTCAAAAGCCGAACTCACGTGTTCGTTTGACTTTTTTTTTAAAAAAAATTGATATTTAAAATTTATTATTAATAATTATAATTATAAATTTAATTAATTATATTTCTTAATAAATGTGAAATTTATATATAAAAAAATACAATAGTTTAATTTGCTAAAATTAATCACCCGTCATTTTAAAAGTACAATAACCCACAATTACAATTTTAAAATTATCATTAAAAATTTAATAATTATAATTATATTCTTAACTAATCATATTTTTTCATTATTTTATTTATTATTATTTACTAAATATTTTAATAATAATTAGAAATAATAAATTTTAAAATTAATTTATTGAAAAAATACTATCAAATTAATTACAAATATTATTTATAATCCACGGTCCACACATCAATGTGTGAAAGACAACAAACCCAACAAAGAGAGGTTAATTTAAGACAAGTTTATGGATCGTAGATCATAAATAATATTTGTAATTAGTTTGATTGTATTTTTTTTAATAAATTAATTTTAAAATTCATTATTGCTAAATATATTAAAATATTTAATGAATAATAATAAATAAAATAATTAATAAATATAATTAGTTAAGAATATAATTATGATTATTAAATTTCTAATGATAATTTTAAAATTATAATTGTAATTATTGTATTTTTAAAAATGACGGGTGAATTAAGTTTAGAAAATTAAATTATTGTAATTTTTATATATAAATTTTATATTTATTAAGAAATATAATTAATTAAATTTATAATTATAATTATTAAATTATTAATAATAAATTTTAAATTATCAATTTAAAAAAAAAATAGAAAGAAAAAAAGCTTTTGAAGTCGAACTTTGTAAGGTCGACTTTATATTAAAGTAAAAAAAAATTGCAACGGTGAATTAAGTTTAGAAAATTAAATAATTGTAATTTTTATATATAAATTTTATATTTATTAAGAAATATAATTAATTAAATTTATAATTATAATTATTAAATTATTAATAATAAATTTTAAATTATCAATTTAAAAAAAAAATAGAAAGAAAAAAAAGCTTTTGAAGTCGAACTTTGTAAGGTCGACTTTATATTAAAGTAAAAAAAAATTGCAACGTCGAACTCTTGCGCTATTTATATTATCCATTTTGTTCAAATATTAATTGGGTTAATTTTTTATTATTTTTTATTAAAATAATAAATAAGCCCCGTTTTCTCCCCCCCACCCACCATCCACTTCCATTTTCCTTCTCTTCCCATTTCCTTCTTCTCCCCTCACCAACCCTTTTCTTCTTTTTGGTTCTCCTCCATCCCCACCTCAGATGACCAATCACCGTCCGCCAACGCCGGAACTTGCGCACCAGCTCCACTCGTCTGTCCCCGCCGTCCTTTCTTCTTCTCTTTCTTTTTTCTTTTTTTAAATGGAAGCTGAGTTGATCGATTTTAGTCGGTTTTTATCGATTTTTTCGGGTTTTAACCGATTCATGGTGGGTTTGAACACCCCGGCTCTTACACCCATACCCGGACCGTCCTCAAGTCCGATTTTCGGTCGAACCAGACGATTCGATCCGAATTTAAAAACATTGCTCATAGTAAAAAAAAGAAAAAAAAAGTTAAATTATACGAAACTCTCATAATATTTAACATAATTATGAATATCCTTCATTGTTTGAGAAATTATTAATATCCCTAACTTTAATGGCCTTCTAAGCCTAATTAGTCCGATAGTCTCCGTTAGACTTCTATCAACTTTTTATAATGAGCTGAGAAATGTTCTTGTGGATTATAAATTATAATGTTACTTGCATTCTAAAATTTTCTAATTTTTTTTAACTAAGTGAATAAAAATTTTCTTTTTATGATTTTTCAAATTTTTTCTTTCACCTTGTCCAAGTGTCTTTTGCAATTTTTTTATTTTTTTTCTAAAAAATACAACAAGGGCAAAGTTGACAATTACAAACTTTCATCCAATGATTAGATAATTTCATAAAAAATCGGGGAGGTATTTGTAACTTTTAAACAATGAGACGGTATTCGTAATGGGTAAAATATAATTTTCATCCTGTACTTTTTGCATTTTGATATTTTAGTCCTTTATCTTTTTAGGGTAGCAAAAAGGTCCTGTAATTTTTTAATTTTTCGTGATATTGATCCTCGTCGCTGGAGTTTGTAAACGTTGCTAGAAATTTTTTAAAATTTGGGGCTTTTGTTCCCATTGGTCAATTTAATGGACCAAAATTGCGAAAAATTAAAAGTTACTAGACTTATTTGCGATTCTAGAAAGATAAAGTACTAAAAGGCCAAAATATAAAAGATACAGGATGAAATTTTGATTTCATGCTGGCAACAATTGACCAATGGGAACAAAAGCCCCAAATTAAAAAAAAAAAAAAAAAAACTTACGGCAATATTTTCAAACTCCGGCGACTGAAGGACCAAAATTGCGAAAAATTTGAAAGTTACAGGACTTATTTGTTACCCTAGAAAGTAAAAAACTAAAACGCCAAAATAAAAAAGATAAAGGACAAAAAAATAGATTTAAGCCTATTCGTAATTATGCCAAACCTCAAGAAAAATTTGCGAAAAAAAAAATATAGGACTAAAATGCTACTTTAAAAATTTAAGGGTTAATTACACTTGACTTCCCCAACTACTATGCAAATATATAAATTCCCCCCCTCTTATTATGAAAATTATAAATTGCCGCATCTGGCTAACAGATGTTAGTCAAATTTAACAGTATGTGCTTAAATAACCATTTAGTTCATTTATAAAACTAAAGTAATTCAATGAAATTGAAAATAGAAGTGTTCAAAATATCCTCAAGTATTCTTTTTCCCAAATTAATTATTTTTCTTTTCTTTCCATTGTGTTTCTCACCTTACCTTTCTCTTTCCTTTTCCTTGTTTCTCTAATTCTTCCGATTCCCAATATCACCACTCCATTACTAGTTATTGCAGATTCACAAATCGCACCACCACTCCCCAGTATCTATCTCCACCCGCCAAGGCCCTTTGATGACGATAGAGGTGGTTCGCTCGCAAGCACCGTCGCCGTTGTGAGTCGAGGTCATAGTAAAATTACACTAAAATTAACTTGTTTAAATTTTAATTTGACATAGTAAAATTGGTTAAATTATTGAAATTTGCCTCAATATTTTTAACATTTGAATAATATAATACTTTATTTTATTATTTTCTATAAAATAATATAATTTTGACAAAATTTGCAAGCTTTGATGATTATTAGGAATAGAAATTAATGTCACAACCTATACATACACAATATGTGATTAAAAAAAGGCTTTAATAGATTTTTGGTCTTGTAATTATAGCACTTTGGCATTTTTATCCTTTATCTTTTTAGGGTTGCAAAAATGTCCTGTAATTTTTTGACATTTTGCGATTTTGGTCATTTCAGTGCCGGATTTTGGCACTTTTCTCCTTTATCTTTCTAAGGATTGCAAAAGAGTCTTGTAACTTTATGACATTTTGAAATTTTCATCCTTCCAATGACGAATTTTGCAAAAGTTGTCGGAATAAATTATGCGCCACGTCATTTTGGTTTTTTAATTTTCGTCCATGTTGGTAAAAGTGACCCAATCCGAACAAAATCCCAATTTAAATGAACCACGTGAGGTGCACATGATATCTTCCGGCAACTTTTGCAAAATCCGACATCGGAAGGACCAAAATTGCGAAATGTAAAAAAATTACAGGACTCTTTTGCAATCCTAGAAAGATTAAGGATAAAAATGCCAAAGTGCCAAAATTACAGGACCAAAAATATATTTAAGTCTTAAAAAATACTATAAAAAATATACTAAAAGTTATAAGTATACATCATTTTTAACTTTAAAAATTAACAAATTATCCCATAGGGATATTTAAGTCATAGAAAATAGAGTTATTCAATTTGAGGGTATTATAGAAAGTTGAGATCAATTTTTTTATGACATCAGCAAAATCCGTTAAGTTGACCAACGGAAGGGGCAATTTGTAAGATAAATATACTTGAAAGGGAAGTTTATATAATTTACATAGTAAGAGTGGGGAATTTGTATATTCCCGTAATAGTAGGGGAGGTCAGTATAATTATCCCAAAATTTAAAAAACGAATACGGGATAAAAAAATACATTTAAGCTTGTACTTTTACGTAACATATTAAGAGTTCTGAGCAATTTTGATAATAATTGAACTCATAATCTTGCTATCATGAATAAATAATTTTATACGTAAGTCAATTGATAATTACATACAATGGCCAATGTTTTTCAATTCTAAATTCCTTGAATAGTAGGATATTACTTAAAACCTCTTTTTCATCACTTTGAAAAAAAAGCAAGAGAGATGTGCATATACTAGCAGCTATCAAAAATGGACTGTTCAAGGGGTCTACATAGGTACCGATGATCCCTTATTCGAGTTGTGAAGTTGAGGTCCCACAATCAAGAGGTCGTGAATTCGAATACTATGAATGTAAGGTATTGTTTAGTTTATAGGATATTTTTATTAATCCTTTGTTGCTTTAATATTGTTAGTGTTGGTAAATCTAGAGATGTTGTTATACTGTGGACTGAATATTGTAATAACAGTTGGTTGCTGTAGAAACATTGTTATATTTTCAAATTAATAATTCATCGCTCATTATTCAAAAAAAGGGTCTACATAGGTATGGAGGTTAATATTAAAAGCATAATGCACAAATCACCTAATATAGCATGGATTTTGATTAAGAATATTAAAAAAAAAGAATATTTTAGGCAAAATTATATTTTTGGTCCTATAATTTTAGGCCATTAGCACTTTTAGTCCTGTATCTTTCGTGGTTTACACATTTCGTCTTTTTTTTGACACATTTAGTCCTGCATATCTCAATTTTGGTCATTTTTTAACAAATTTAGTCCTGCTTTTACATTTTTGGTCCACCGGTAAATTTTTCGGCCAAACGAATTCCACGTCAATAACACAATTTTTCGGACAGAATGCCACGTCAATAACACATGGCAGATGATGTGTTATTGACATGGAATTCGTTCGGCCGGAAAATTTACCGGTGGACCAAAAATGTAAAGGCAGAACAAAATTTGTTTAAAAATGACCAAAATTGAGATATGCAGGACTAAATGTGTCAAAAAAAGGGTGAAATGTGTAAACCGCAAAAGATACAGGACTAAAAGTGCTAATGATCTAAAGTTACAGGATCAAAAATATAATTTTGCCAAAAATTTTAATTGATGCTAAGTGAAGATTAAAGAAAAAATATATAACAAATGAACAATGGAGATACAATGAACATAAAACTTTGAAAGGTACCGTAAACCGTTATTTGAACACACAAGTATACATGATTTATTGATTTACACAAAAGAAAGTTCAAAATGAGTGCAGCTTGCTTTATTCCCTATTAAAAAAAGGGCCAATAAGGAAGCATCTCTTCCACTTATTATCAGGGGAGCAGCTTATGGTAATGAGCTTTATGCTTTTTCCAATTTATTATCTTATTCTTCTTCGTCATCGTTGTCTTCCTCCTCATCTTCCTCTTTAGCTTGTGTCTTTGGACCTGAAAGGGGGGTTTTTGTTCAAAAAATTCATGTACCATATGGTGCACTAAAAAAAATTACTATTGGCTATATTTTTAATGACTATGGCTAAAAATCGTGCTAAATAATTATTATTAACTACGGTTTAATAAAATCGATACAAAAACTAAGTTTTTCACCATGAAAAACTTATTTGCCACGGCTAAGAGCCGTAGTAAAAATATTCGCCATGGCTTTTAGCCATGGCAAATGTTTTAGCCGCCCTCGTAAAAACCACGGTCGACAACCGTTTTGTAGCCATGTTCAATGACTATTTGCTACGGCTATTTAGTATTAACCATGACAATTAACTATGATTGAATGCTATATTTCTAGTAGTGGTGGAGACTGTATCTCGTTAAACCATTGACATAGTCCACATAAATTATGCCAAATCGAATCGTATATCCTTCACCACACTCATAATTATCTAACAACGACCACAAGAAGTAACCTTTGAGATTCACGCCTTCACTACGAAAGAAAAAAAAAGGCAAAATTACATTTTGGGTCCTGTAACTTTAGGCCATTTGCACTTTTAGTTCTGTATGCGGTTTACACATTTCGTTCTTTTTTTGACAAATTTAGTTCTGCACATCTCAATTTTAGTCCATTTTTAAAAAATTTAGTCCTGCCTTTACATTTTTGGTCCACCGATAAATTTTTCAGCCAAACAAATTCCACGTCAATAACACATTATCTGCCACGTGTTATTGATGTGGCATTCCGGCCAAATGAACTGGCCGAAAAATTTACCAGTGGACCAAAAATGTAAAGGCAGGACTAAATTTGTTAAAAAAGGACAAAAAATGGGATATGCAGGACTACATGTGTCAAAAAAGGATGTAATGTGTAAACCGCGAAAGTTACAAGACTAAAAGTGCTAATGACCTAAAGTTACAGGACCAAAAATATAATTTTGCCAATATTTTATATAAATTTAAAGGTTGTGGAGATGCAAGGTTTTAGATGAATATAATGGTCAAATTAAATTCGAGAAATTCTATATATAAGAGCTTTTATAATATTTAAAATTAGGGTAATGATCCGAGATCGCACGACGCAGGTCGCAGGTCGCTTGGAGTTCCTCAGAAGTGTGCTTTGGGACCTGAGAAAAGAAGGTCGTTAGGCTTAGTTGGGGGTTTTTCCAGTGAAGATCCTCCGATGCCTAAATCAGATACTAAATCGAGATAGAAGGTGCGATCTACTGTTCGAACTGGGTGTAATTAATAGCGTACCTTAAATGTGTCGGATGAGCTTGGAATACCCACTTGTTCTGATCTAGCTCTCGCCATTCTGACACCTTTTGCAAGTAATCATTATCTTTTCTGACTTATTGCAGGTCGGGTCGACCTAGACCGGGTCGACCTGGGCCTCCGGGTGGATCCAGCCCACTAACGCTTGGGCCCGTCTAATTCTTTGGGCCTCCAAGGCCCATTAATGCTTTTGGGCCGCTCCCGCATATTCTACCTACATAAGGTAAATTACGGTTACCTCCCTTAAAATTTGACATAATTACACATACCCATTGTTGTTTGAAAAATTACAAATACTCCTATGAGGTTTGTAATCGTATAACAAATAACCCATTTTCATCCATTTTTATGAGTGAACTGGCCAAAATGCCCTTATGCATTGAGTTATTTTTCATTTAATTTTTAATTTTTTTTTACTACAATGTGCAGGGAGAGGTTTGTTAAGTTTTTTATACAGAAAATAGTGGTGCAATTTGCCTTGGCTGATTTTTCTACAATTTTAATAAAAAATTCAAGGGCAAAATGGTCAATTTCAGGTATTTGGTTAAAAATTACAAACCTTAGGGGGGTATTTGTAATTTTTCAAATAACAAGGGAGTATTTATAATTAACCAAATTTCAGAGAAAGTGGCTGTAATTTACCCTTGAAAATAACATTGGAAAAGTTCTTGATAAAGATTAATCTTCATTGTCTACTTAAGGAGGTCAAATGCATAGATATAGGATAGGAATTCATTTTTAATAATCAAGTTTTAGTGTCAATGTTTTCAATCAAATCCGATTTGTGTGGGTCAAACGAGTAGAGCGAATTTATGTACACCCTAGCTCTGAATTCGGCTTAAATGTATTTTTGATCTTGTAATTTAAGTTATTTGGCGTTTTCGCCCTTTAACTTTTTAGGGTAGCATTTTGGTACTTCATCTTTTTAATTTTTATTATTTTAGACCTTTTTTTGCTGGAGTTCACCATTATCATCGAAAAATGCATGTGCCTCTCACGTGACATTTTAAAATTGAGGCTTTTGGTCCTATTAGCTCATTTCTGCCAGCATTTTTGTCCTTTAAATTTATAGAATAGTATTTTGATTATGTATCTTTTTAATTTTAGCGATTTCAATTCTTTTCTTCGCCGGAGTTCATATTTCTTGCCGGTGGAGGTGAACTCCGGCGAACAAAAAGATTGAAATTGTGAAAATTAAAAAGATATAAGACCAAAATACTATTCTAAAAAATTAAAGAACGAAAATACCAAATAACCTAAGTTACAGGTGCATTTAACCCCTCTTAAGTATATAAGAACACAGAATGTAAACATTACATGTTCTATGAAGCTGGCCTAGGTGAAGTCTAATGTAGTGAAAAGAGTACTTTGCACAGATATAAGTCATGAATACAATAAGAAGAATTCTTAGTTACTCTCTCATCAATAGAGTAATTCTTTCTAAAGTTTTCAGCATCTGCATACAAATATATACATATTGAGAATAAAAGGATTAAAGCCATTTTTGGTGGCGTAACTATACCTCATTTTCATTTTAGTCCTTTATCTTTTTAGAGTTCTAACAAAGTCCTGTAACTTTTTAATTGTCACGATTTTGGTCCTTCTTTCGCTGGAATTTGTTCAACGTCGTCGGAAATGTCTGAAATTTGGGCCGCCACGTCAGATATTTCCGGAAACTTTTGAGAAATTCCGACAAAAAGAGGACCAAAATCGTGACAACTAAAAAGCTAAAAAACCTTTTTGAAACTCTAAAAAGGTAAAGGACTAAAACGAAAATGGGTATAGTTACCAGATAAAAAATGACTTTTAAGCCAGAATAAAATGACAACAAGTACATGAAGTACAGTGATCTAATATACAACTCAAGATCGAGACGGAGGACCATTGGAATTTGTTCTGGGATGGTAGTATGAATAAACAGCGTAAAATGTTTGCAAGAAAGCAAGAACCAATAGTGCAACGGCAGCTAGAAACTTGAGGATCGACCATGGGCTATTGAAGTAATCCCTCCACAATTTGGCCACCCATTTCTTAGTACGACGACGATAATGTCTGTTCACATCAGAAAAAGTTTGGGAGTAACTGAATTTAGAAGAGGTGAGGATACTTTTCCCAAGACGATTAAACATTAGTGAAACCTCTTCGTCGTTCCCCAAACAGTTTCCAATGATTCCACGACGACGCAGCAACTCAACATCGTCCGGGGTGTTAATCAGACAATGCAGGAAAAAGGTATAGTCTGAGACGTGTCTTGGTTCCCCGTCAGGAAGGTGTTGTTCATACGCCACAAGGTTTCTGAACTGGGATTCCGTCTCATAATATATATTTAACTGTGGAATTCTCAATACACCACCAACAAACTTAATATCCATCAAGCTACTGTAGTCTTTGGCCTTCTTGAACTTGATTCCCGCCTCCCGAAGCCCCGAGGCAGAATTTATATTGTCCCACTCGACAGCAGAAGCCTGATTGTTCTTCCCGGCATTTCCTTGTGGGGTTGTCTTCAAGAAAGGCAGAATCCAAACGTCATGTATTAGACCAAACAAGTGATCAATTTTCTTGATTTGTAAGCTTCCCACCGGAGCTGACAAGTTTAGAAACATGCCTTTGACAAAGAGCAAAGTAAGACTAATTATATCATCATTTGGATCTTCAGTTTTGGTCATGTTGAACAGCTGATTCAGGACAAAGAATGGAAGTTGGTTCTCAACTAAAACAATGTCGTGCCGCAACTGACTTAGGCTTCTTTCGTGTAATATGGGGTCATCAGGGTCTCTCAGATTCTTCAGGCCATGATAGCGAAGTAGTTCGATAAGAAAGCATCCATCACGGACCATCAATTTAACAAAATCGTTTTTACTGAGATCAATACTACCGGCATAGCATTTTCGTGCCCTTTCTTCCATGCCTACCACAGCGTCGATGTAACGATCTGCCTGATTCTCATTTCTACGGTCAAGAAGGCGCTTGAGGTATCTGAGCTTGTGCAGTTCCATATATTTCAAGTGAGCTTTCCCATGATGATAAGGACCGATGGCAACTATTTCCGGATCATAAACATTGTCCCATCCACCACTCCGTAAATAGTCATCGACTTTGAAGATAGAGGGTCTTGAATATCTAGAAGGCAATTCTCTAAGCTCCTCTTTGATGTCAATAACGATGCTGTTCCTATCAAGATTCTGCCCTGCCATGATTCAATCCCAGACCAAGACGAGACTGCCCTAACTCAAACCCTCACAGAATATATGGATGTAATAATTAGTCAATCTACCAACCTAGCAATCTCCAAACAGACCAATTGAGCATCAGGTTTTATTACAGGTACTCCTATGCAGAGAAAAGAGAGATTTAGACATTAGTGAGACGAATGTTGGAAGCAGTATGTGCAAGGCCAATCAGTATATATGTTAGAACGAGTCCTTCAACGTTCTGAGGGCAGTGAGAAAACGGAAGCACATCATTTTACTATAAAAACTAACCAACAAAGTCTTGAACATATTCTGGAATAAAAGTTGGAAACATTTTGTAGTAGAAATGGATCACAATTATGAAATGCAGTATAAAATGGGAGGAAAATTTTCATTTTTGGTCCCATATCTTAGGACTTTTTTGATTTGGTCCAATTTGTTGCATTTGTTTCACATTTAGTCATATTTGTTCAATAGTGGCTAAGTCTTGCTCCAATCACAAACTTGATGTCTCCGTTAACAATTTGACGGAAAATGCTTTTGGGGACCAAATTTGAGAAAAAATTTGAACAAATGAGACTAAATGTGAAACAAATACAACAAATAAAACCAAATAAAAAAAGAACCTAAGATATGGGACCAAAAATACGATTTTCCCAAAATGGGAACCAAAAATAGAGCTGCAAATGCACTCCCAAGAGAGGGAATTAACAACCACCAAGTTGTTCGGCATTAAAGTTACTTTTCCCAAATTGGATTAACAAAATGCACAGTTATGAAGGTAATAATGGTATAATTCATTAATTCAGCCAAAACCACATACGAGGAATAATCCACACCCTGAATTATTACAACAAGTGCCTGTCCAAACATGATCTCATATTTCACTGGATTTTATAGAAAGTCTTCCTGTTTCAGAAGGAAAGAACTATAGACTTGTAGATTGGAGTTACCCCCATATGAAAAGAGACATTTGATGAAGGAATAATCAACCCCCCTTTTCTTCTATTTTCCCATCCCCTTCATCATCATCATCATCAATACCCAAAATAACACCAACTTTAATAATTCTTTCTTCTTAACATATTATTACATGATAAAACTAATTAAAAACCCGTCAAGTTAGTAACATAATTTTGAGTTATAACACAGGTGATGATGATGAGAAAAGCAAATGCAAGAAATTAGCTAAAAATTTCAAAGCAGCAGATGAAATTAAAATTACCCACTTGGTTTTATGGTCTGCAGCAAGCAAATTTGCTGACGAATAACGATGATGGGGCAGAGAAAGCAGCAGATCTATGGAGCTCCCGACCAAAGCTTAGCTAAAGCTATGAGGGAATAACTGTACATCGACATTGGTCAATCTAGTAAAGTTCAGGTCCAACCATGTGAATTGTCATAAAAGTCGAGTCTTGTTCAATTTTATATATAAAAGAGTAGTAGTACGTAGTAGTGATTAACTTTTTACTTTATTACCGACCCTGTAGTAACCGCGCTCCAAACTCATTTTTCATCTTAACCAATTTATCCAAATGTTTCATTTCATCTTAAAGCAGCATTTTATTTTATTTGTCAATCATGATTATGATTAATTTATAGCTCAATCACTTTTAAATTTATATTTATTTGAAAAAGTATGGACTCTTGATTTGAATTAAAGGCCCATTATAATAAATCATAAATCCATGATGGTATTCAAATTATCGGAAAATTGGCCAAATTATAATTTGTGCAATGGTCCATATAGCCCTTCTATTGAGTATTATATTTACTTTAATATCCACAAGCGCAGAAAAAATCAAAATTTTCCTTTAGAGTTGGTTTATATTAATTTACAATCCTACAATATATCATAGCAAGTAAACAACATATTATATTAGCCTACAACCATTTATCCCAAATAATATAATTCATTAATTTATCACATTATAATCACATCCAAAGTAGTAAACATATCCTAATAATATTAATAAATAATGTATTAAATTCTTTGACAATAATGATAAAAAATTTAAAATTTCAAAATTTTAAAAAATTTACTACATAGTCAACTTATAAAGGTCAATAAATTGAGCTACTCCCGAATATTGATATCTAGTATCAACCTAGGACTAGCCCAATATTAATCGGGCCTAGGCCGAACCATTCCACTTTATTTTTGAGTTTCAATTCTTGGCTAGGTCTGGAATTAACTCTATCCAACCACCATTTTTCATATTCAATTTCATTTAGACTTTAATGCTAGTAGATATATATTGCCCAGAGTGTGGTTTCTAAAGTTTCCAACTTTTTTTCATTTTTAATTTCTGGAAATTAATTAAGAAGTTGTAGCACTGAGAAGTTTCCCACCCAACAAGTTGCCTCAGTGTAGCTCTATTTAAGAGACGAAAGGGATTTATTAGTTAATTTCTTTAATAGGGTACAAAGTCAATGTCTAAAGAAAAAAAAAGGAATTATTAAATTTTAGAGAATAAGTGGATCAGGAAAGTAAAATAGCTTATATATAAAATCCTTCAGAAATTCAAGTTGCTTCTATTCGTAATTATACGAAAAAGTAAAGTTTAAAGTTTAAAAGACAAAACATTTCTCATATAATTTCTAATTTATAAACAAAATAAATTCCTCTAAAAAAATAACAAATTTTTATGTACACGTCTTCACAGTCTACTAACTAATAAAAATATAAAATAAAACACAAATTCTTCCTCGGAGTTTATTGAGTACATCGGGAATGGTTATAATATTATAATTGCTTTTTGCAAGAATGCCATTAATATATATATTGATGTGAGCACAAATAGCTCGATTTGGGTGGTAGCATTAGAATAGGCTTTGATTCCTGCAAGTCAAAAAATGAGACCTGCAAAAAATACGTTAGCACTTTGAAGTTCAAGTCAGTAATCATTTGTAAAATGATAAAACTTAAAAAATAATAACGGATCGATGATGAGGAATCAAATAAAAAAATAAAATGAACACGAAATATGCTTTTCGCAATAATATAAGTAGTTTGTGTGCTTGATAGGGCAGTAAATCATCATTGAATATCAGCCAAGAGGACTAGTATTTATAGATGAGGTTCTTTAATTTGGGTGGACTCTCGTCTCCCTTGTCTTCAGGAAGGTGGTTGCATGTCTTTTTAGAGACCCGAGGAGGTGAGTCTCCTAATATGATGGATGCTGTTGGGGATCTTATCCAAATAGGATAAGGATGAGCAGAAGTTATTTCGACCTTCTCGCATGATTGAACCTTCTCTTTGTCAGACTTTGATTCAGGACCATGCTAGGTCTCTTCTTGGCGCCTAGGCTCGTGCTGCTATCTGGGCCTCCGAGAGGGTTTCGTTTGGTTCTTCTTTGGGCCAGGCTACAATTTCTTGGACCGTAATTCTTACCCATTAAAGAATGTTTGGCCATGATGTATCCTTTTCGTCTTCAACAGGCCCTTCTTGATTCTTGGGCATTGAGCTTGGGCCAATCTATTTCTCACATATTATATATATATATATATATTTATTACAGATAACAGTTGTTACGTCATTCAATATGTCCAAATATTACATATTGGTTATTACATTAATAATTAATTCAATTTAAAAAAATACACTTAATTAAAGGAATAAATAAATGTTATAGAAATGGGTTAAATGCAGGTGACATGTGATATTTCTATTATTTTTAAAAAACTCATTTTAAAAACAAACATGCAAAAAATTTACCCCTATATTTTTCGAAAGGGAGGAAAAACCCCTCAATGCAAGAGCTGGACAACAGGCACATGCCAATTTTAGTATTTTTTTTAAATTATAAAATAATATTTATACCATTGCTTAAAAATCATTAGATCTTATCTCATAAATGAATTGTTCAGATCTCATAAAAAATATATCTACAGTTGATATTCCGTTCACTTGAATCTATGGTCTATATTTAATCTCTTCTAGTTAGTGGTTCGGATTCATTTCCGATATACTTTAATATATAATATAAAAATATTTTTTAAGAAATATAAATTTTAGAAAAAACAATTTTTTCAAAAGAAGTTATTGATTAATTGTGAAAAATGAATTATTCATATGTATAAATTTTTATAAAATATTTTTATATATTTAAATATTTTATTCATATGTAATAAATAATATATATATATATATAAATATTTGTATGTTGAATTAGGATTACGAATTTAAACTAGGTATAATTTAGACCATTAATTTGTGTATTGAATCTATACTTTTAATTCAATATAATAAATTCTAGTCTTTCACTTTTATTTAAATCAGAACCTTATCAACTCTTTATAATTCGGGCAAAATGTCTTTCATTACCATTAAACAGGTTCATTATTTGTTTAGGTACAATAATTTTTATTATTTATATTAAAATAAAATTCTCTGATATATTTTAAAAAAAATTTATTTCTTATAGTTGGTGGTCAAATCTTATTAAAATAATATAAAATCAAATAATAATTCAATTTTAAAAAATAATAAAAAGATGCTAGAAAATTATCTGAAATACAAATAATTATAATTTAAAAATTAATTCATTGTTTATATAAAAATAAAATTTATCTAATACTTTTATATTAAAAAATAAAGTTTATTTCTTATAGCTTTTGTCAAATATTAAAATATTTCAAACCAAATAACAACTCAATTTCAAAAAATAATAAAAAAAAAACATCCTAGAAATTATGTGAAATACAAATAATTGTGATTTTAAATTTATTTTTATTATTTATATTAAAATAAAATTTCTCTAATATATTTTTGAAAAATTAAATTTTATTTCTTATAGTTGGTGGTCGAAGCTTATTAAAATAATATCAAATCAAATAATAATTCAATTTTAAAAAATAATAAAAAGATGCTAGAATTTATCTCAAATACAAATAACTATAATTTAAAAAATAATTCATTATATATATAAATCAAATTTATCTAATACTTTTATATTAAAAAATAAATTTTATTTCTTATAGCTTTTGTCAAATATTAAAAGATTTCAAACCAAATAATAACTCAATTCCAAAAAGTAATATAAAAAAAGAGGAAAAATTATTTTTTTAGTCCGCTAAGTATGCCCAATATTAATTTTAGTCTAATAACTATGCTCATTTTTTTATAAGTCCAGTAACTTGCAAAATTGATGAGATTTAATCCGAATTAGGATTTTTTTATTCAATTTTTCGGCAATATTTTAAAAATTAGCTGAAAAATGCACATGTGGCAACTATTTGGTTAATTTACGATAAGTTATACACGTGTACAACCACATGTATTAATTGCCACTTGTACAACCACATATATTTGGTGGCATTCAAATTAAAATCCACCTCATTTCAATTGCCACGTAGGCTTAAAAATTTTCAAAATATGTCCATTTGGCATGCCATGTAATATTTCCGGCCAATAAATAAAAAATCGACCACCGGAGGACTAAATCTCATCAATTTTGCAAGTTACTGGACTTAGAAAAAAATGGACATACTTATTGAATTAAAATTAATATTAGACATACTTAACGGACTAAATAAATAATTTTTTTCAAAAAAAGATCCTAGAAATTATGTGAAATACAAATAATTGTGATTTTAAATTTATTTTCATTATTTATATTAAAATAAAATTTCTCTAACATATTTTTTTAAAAATTAAATTTTATTTCTTATAGTTAGTTTATTAAAATATTTTAAACCAAATAATAATTCAATTTCAAAAAGTAATAAAAAATGCTAGAATTTATCTGAAATTATAATATAAATTAATTCATTATTTATATAAAATAAAATTATCTCTTATTTTTATTTAAAAATAAATAAATTTATGCCATTTTTTACTCCTTTTTGGCTGAGTCATGTGATTTTTGTCTCTCAAATGGGGGAGTTAACGGCAGTTAGCGGGAACTAACGGTTACGTGCATGACTTTTTAGGACCAAAAGAGGTGAAAATCATATTCTATTGGACGGGAAAATTATTTTTTTGGTCCGCTAAGTTTACCCAATATTAGATTTAGTCCTGTAACTATGCCCTTTGTTTATTTAGTCCAGTAAGTTACAAAATTGATGACATTTAGTCCGATTTAGGGTTTTTAATTAATTTTCCGGCATGTATTGCCGGAATTTGCCACGTGTACACCGGAATTTCCAACTAGGCGGAATTGATGATGTGGTGGTGACGTGGCACACACATGAGTGATTAAAACTTTTTGTTACTCATGGGATTTGAACTTGGGTCTCTGAAAACAACAAATGCTTCTTTTACCACTTGGGCAACAACCAATATATATATTATTTCTTCAATCATCTTGTATAACCTAGATATCTGGAAATACGTTAATATAAAATTGATATTAATATTACTAAAAATTAAAAAAAAATAAACCTCAAAATACTGATATTGAATGATATAGTTTATTTTATTATTCAAAAAAAATATAATTAGTATTGATATTTATCTTAATAGTGGAATATTAACAAGAAATACATATATTAAAAACAAATTGCATATTTATTTTCATATGCTAATTTATATATATTTTACAAACTAGCTTATATAAAAAAAATTCTTATATATAATATTTAAAATATTATTACATTAAAATTAATATATAAGCAGTTTTAAGTGTATAAATCATAACATATTTATTAATTTAATAAGAACTTATAAATCTTTCAAAAACATATAATATATTATAATGAATTTTAAAAATAAGAAATAATTATGTAAAATTATATAATTTAGCATATGAAAATTAATATATAATTTATATATATAATATCAATACTAATTATATTTTTATTGAATAAAAAAATAAACTATATCATTAAATATCGATATTTTTAGGTTTAATTTTGTCTAAATTTTTTAGTAATATTAATATCAATTTTATATTAAAGTATTCCCAAATATATAGCTTATACAAGATGGTTGAGCAAATAGTATATATATTAGTTGTTGCCCAAGTGGTACAAGTGGTAAAAGAAGCATTTGTTATTTTGAGAGACCCAAGTTCAAATCCCATGAGCAACATAAAATTTTAATCACTCATGTGTGTGCCACGTCACCACCACATCATCAATTCCTCGCCCAGTTGGAAATTCGGTGCACACGTGGCAAATCCCGCAATACATGCCGGAAAAATTTAATAAAAACCCTAAATCGAACTAAATGTCATTATTTTTTTAACTTATTGGACTAAATAAATAAAGGGCATAGTTATAGGACTAAATCTAATATTAGGTAAACTTAGTGGACCAAAAAAATAATTTTCCCTTTATTGGACTAAAAGTGACACTTGCCATAATTGTATTACCTAAACAAATACTAACCCGTTTAATGGTACCAAAATAATATTTTGCCCCTATATATTATGTGTGATGCTCACACAATGAAGCAATGTATTAAAAATTCAAAAAGAGAATGAATACTTGTAACCAAAATTGATGAATATTCATTTCATAATAAGCTTATTTCTGGAGAAATTATACTTTTAGTATAATTTTTACTCCTATGCTTATTTTAGGATAGGGGTCAATATTTTTACTCCTTTGCTTTACGAAATTTTTAAAATGGTCCCAAAATTTAGAATGCTCGACACATTTAGTCCTATGTTTTATGGGATTTTCAAAATGACCCAAAAATTAGGAAAACTAAATTCATGTAATCCCATAAGTCCCGTAATTAAAGGAGATGACTAAATGTGTCGAGTTTTCTCAATTTGAGACCAGTGAGGACTAAATGTGTCAAGTTTTCCTAATTTTTTGATCATTTTAAAAATTTCATTAAGTAAAGGACTAAATATGTTGAATCCTTTATCCTATCAAACTAAAAATGTAATTTCACCCATATTTCTAATTACAAAGTCCCACTAACGTATTTTCACAGTCATATATAGTTTAGATAACTGTATTTTTGGAAAAAGTTGTCACACACAGACAATCGTAGTATCGTTTTGAAAATTCAATCAGATTTTATAAGCAGTTTTGAAACCAAAACACAAGAGAACACGTTGGAACCAAGTTATAAAGAAACAGTTAGAAATATTGTTTTAACGATAAAATAAAACTTACAATGAGAATTGTATCATAATAATTATCGGTCTAATCATTTCACCAAACCGAATCACAAATATAATCTGCTTGCCTTGAAGAAATTATAGATCCCGTTCCGAATGTGCACATGGGTACTACGCAACTTCTTCCAGGATAAGACGGTTTCAGTTCTAACGGTATGCACTTTACCGAATAACACCTCGAAACAACACTCAGTAGCCTTTCAGAAACTTAAGCTCAAAAGCTCGAAATTGCAGGGCAAGAACTCGGATCTTGAAAATCAAGAATCCGAGAGTGAGAGAGAGAGAAGTGTAAGTTTTCGTTCATATTTCGTATATAATTGAAGTGAGCCTATGCAACCTTTTATAGGCAAGGCTATCAACGGTTACAACATCCGCATTAATTACCATCATTAGTGCAGTATTTAACCACCATTAAGGCTTAAATAAATAGCCATTAACGATATTTAAAACGATTTTAAATACAGGTTTAAAAGCCATTAAATACAATTAAAATCAGGCATTAAAACCAGCTACAACCGCCACATAAATGTAGAAGTTTTAGGTTGTAATAAAGCAGCATTAAAATCAGGTTTAAAATCTGGTATTAAAGCACCATTAAAACGAGTTTTAAAGGAATTAAAACAAATTTAAAATTCATTTGATTGTTATAAATGCACCGGATTTTATCAGATAAATTCAAATATTTTTGTTGTAAAAAGATAGATACTAAGACATTTGCCCTAACGCCCATGCCCGTGTCTGAGCCAAGCCGGGCGAGCAACAGCGTGGCGTTGCGCGTGTGGGGCAACCCCATATTCACTCTAGTCTCCATAACACTTCAAATACAAATTGAACATTGAACTTAATATAAGGAGCTTAAGTTATCCTTAAACTTTCAATGTGGGACGACTTTGAGTGTAAAACACTCTCCCCACATATACATTATATCCTTATCAAAGCTCCACACTTTCCCATCATATTCCTATGTGGGACAAGTGTAATCCCTCTATTTCTCTCACCATCTAATCTATGGATTCACATGTAATTAAACTCATATTTTAGAACAATTTGTTGTTACAAATTAACATTAAAATATCAATTACAACATGTATATCTCCAAATTAATTACTTATACTTACCAAAAAAATATAAATAAAAAAAAATCATAGAGATATTAGAACATATAACAACAATTAGACCAGGACGACAACAACAATAGTAACCTACCAAAAAGTTTCTTTTTTCATAATACCATCCTCCTTGGTATACATTGATATAATAATAATTGTTCCCACTTTGCCAGCTAATTAGAACTCTATTTAAGATTACCATACACTTCACAGAGTCATTGTTTCTACGCATGAAAACATCATGATGGATACATATAAAAACAGTAAACACTCTAATGTACTCTACCAAGATAATGAAGCAATGATCAGAAGGGCATAACATTTCAAGAATGAAGCTATGAAATCTATAAGAACACACAATGAATTGCATTGCAAGTTTTATTATATAAGTGAATAGATGCACTTAGTTTTCTCATATCTTTTCATACAAAAAACTAAAACAAAAGTATCAATCTAAACACATTTTTATTTTAACACTTGTTTTTCGTACAAAAACTACTTATTACAAAACATAATAATCCAAACGTATTTTTATTTCTCATACACAACACAATACAAGAATATAAGTTCAATACTGAAAATTGAAAGTTGAGAATTAAAACAAACACAATCAAGACTATGTCTTTCTCAAAAAAATCCAGCATCAGCATCCGAATAGCCATAATGAGAACTGGACAAAGCACCAACAACATAAGTTCAGTGATCCAACATACCTCTGAAGTCTGAGGACCGCGCTAGGGTCAACCTGCTTTCGGATGATGATATGAATAAAGAGTGTAATATGTCTGCAGGAAAGTAAGTACCAATACTGCAAGGGCGGCGAGAAACTTGGCGCATGACCACGGGCCATCAAAATATTTCTTCCACAATTCTGCCCACCATCTTCTACGATGACTATGATAATGCTTGTTAACATCACGGAACACTTGAGCATAATTGAAGTTGGACGAGGTGAGGGTAGTTTTTCCAAGACGATTAAACATCAAAGAAACCTCTTCATCATTTCCCAACCAGTTTCCAATGATTCCACTACGACACAGCAACTCAACATCGTCCGAGGTGTTAATCAAACAATGCAGAAAGAAGGTATAGTCAGAGACATATCTTGGTTCCCCGTCTGGAAGGTACTGTTCGTATGCAACGAGGTTTCTGATCTGTGATTCCGTCTCATAATATATATTTAGTTGTGGAATTTTCAGTTTAGCGCCAACAAACTTGCGAACAAACTTAATATCCATCAAGCTATTGTATTCATTGGCATTTTCAAAGTCGATTCCTGCTTCTCGAAGCCCTGATGCAGAATTTATGTTCTCCCACTTGGCGGCTTGATTATTCTTTGCAGCATTTTCCTGTGGGATCATTCTTGCGAAAGGCAGAACCCAAACATCATGTATTAGACCAAGCAGGTGATCAATTTTCTTGATCTGTAAGCTCCCCTTCGGAGCTGACAGATTCAGAAACATACCTTTGACAAAAAGCAAAGTAAGACTAATTATATCATCATTTGGATCTTCACTTTTGGTCATGTTGAACAGTTGATTCAGGACAAAGAACGGAAGTTGGTTCTCAACTAAAACAATGTCGTGTCGCAATTGGCTTAGGATCCTCTCGTGTAATATGGGGTCGTCGGGGTCTTTTAGGCTCTCTAGGCCATGATAGCGAAGTAGTTCAATAAGAAAGCATCCATCACGTACCATCAATTTAACAAAATCATTCGGACTGAGATCAATACTTCTGGCGTAGCATTTTCTTGCCCTTCCTTCCATACCTACCACAGCATCGATGTAACGATCTGCCTGCTTCTCATTTTTGCGTTTAAGAAGGCGGTTGAGGTATATGAGCTTATGCATTTCCATATCTTTCAAGTGAGGTTTCTCATGATGATAAGGACCAATGGCAACTATTTCTGGATCATAAACATTGTCCCATTCACCACTCCGTAAATGATCATCAACTTTGAAGATAGAGGGCTTTGCATGCTCGGAAGGCAATTTATTAAGCTCCTCTTTGATGTCAATAACGATGCTATTCCTATCAAGATTCTGCCCTGCCATGATTCAATACTCTGCATGCGCAAATGGAATTGCTGCACTCAGATGCCTGAACGAAATAATGACATTTGAATTAATGTTATTATGATTAATACCAAAAAATAATTTTTTTTTAAGGATGAATTACAATGATCTCCTTGAGGTTTTGCATAATTACGGATACCCTCTTGTTATTTTAAAAATTATAAATACTCCCTTGAGGTTTGTAACCGTATAACAAATAACCTATTTTCATCCATTTTTATGGATAAACTGACCAAAATGCCCATATGCAAATTGAATTATTTTTCTAAACTTTTTTGGACAAAAATTGTGCGGAGAGAGGTTTCTTACGTTTTTTACACAGAGGAGCAATAATGTAATTTGCTTCGACTGATTTTTCTACAATTTAAAAAAAAATCAAAGGCAAAATGGACCATTTCAGACCCTTGATTAAAAATTACAAACTTCAGGGAGATATTTGTAGTTTTTAAAACAACGAAGGGTATCTACAATTATACCAAACGTCATGATAAGTCATTGTAATTCACCCTATTTTTTATATTGTAAATGAATACGACGTAAAAGACAGATATATATATATATAACTTTAAAAAACAAAATCAGGGTCAAATTCATCAAATTATGTGCATGTTCCATAAAGATTAAAAGAAAAAGAGAAAAAAAAAAAAAAAGTAGCCCTACTACTTCGAATTTTTGAATCAAGATATCACAAGGTTTAACTCTTTGCCCTTAACATTTATAGGATGAGAAAATAGAAACCCAGTGGCAATTAGCAATGTAATCATGATATGTAAGAGAGGATGAGAAATGCAGGAATTTATGCAAAGCTGTATGATATAAAAATTGCAAACTAACACAAACGTATACTACTACAGAGAGGGTTATACGAACGAGTAAGGGATAATTTCATTTTTTGAACCCTAACTATGCCATTAAATCAGTTTTGTTCCGACCTCATCAGTTCTTGTTTCCATAAAAAAATGTAATTTTAGTCTTGTAAGTTAGGGGATGGTAATTTGGTCCTATAACTTTAACAAATTGTGGCAATTTAAGTCATTTCCAACTAATTTGATCTGAAAATTCCACATCATCAGTCATGTCAGCACCTAAATTGGAGCTTTTGGTGAATTTGATGACGTGGCAGTCCAATGTATAATTTATATTGCAATTTTGGTTCGATATCTTTTAGGTGTTGGCAATTTTGGTCCTTAAGCTCAATTAGTGACCATTTTGACCTTGTTCTGATAAAAGCTCAATGATCCCATCACATGCTCTTAATCAAGCCCAACAAGCTTCCGAAATAAAATTAAGTGTCTATAAATTTCATACCTTAGTTTGACTTCCTTGCCACCAAGCCCCAATTGCAATTAAAAACTACAACTTGGACTGCCACATCATCAAATTCACCGAAAGCCCCAATTTATGTACTAACATGATTAATGATGTGAAATTTTTCAGTCAAATTGGTTGAAAATTACTTAAATCAATTTTAATACCCTCCCTTAGTTTAATCATAAAATCTAACGTAGATAACCAATTTGGAGGAAAAATTAGGTGGGCCTTCAACAAGATAAAGCAATGTGTGGCAGCTTTAGACATCGATACACAAGAGAGGGCTTGAAAGAGTTTAATGGAGGGGAAATTATCCAAAATTGAGAGGTGTTGGGAGAAATCAAGTTCTATCTTTCTCAAATTTGAGTATAGATTTGTCTAATGAGAATGTAGTACGGGTTC
The DNA here is from genome assembly GCA_034509735.1 of Sesamum alatum. Taxonomy (NCBI): domain Eukaryota; kingdom Viridiplantae; phylum Streptophyta; class Magnoliopsida; order Lamiales; family Pedaliaceae; genus Sesamum; species Sesamum alatum. The sequence continues at coordinate 35,315,797 of JACGWO010000006.1, forward strand.
ATCTTTTAAACTGGCACATGTAGCTTTAGCAATTGGATCGATATAAACAAAAACAAAAAATAGAAATTCAGAATTACACAAAAAATCAGAAATTAATAAACTAAATACACATTACAGAAATTACCAAATTTATAGAAATTACATTTAGAAAATCAAAATTTACAGATTTACATAAATTACCAAATCCATGCACATTTCAACTAAAAATCAGATTATAAACTACAAAAATTCATAAACTCCAAAATTTCATAAATTCATACATTCATACAAATTCTGAAATTTACAATTCACAAAAATCTGAAACACTACAAGAAAAACGCTTAATAGCAACGAAAAGAAAATCAACGTCGAGTAAATTAGCAAGTAAAATTTTCGTTGCTAATGCATTATTTAATAATAGAAATTTACTTGCTAATGAATTTAGCAATGGAAATTTACTTGCTAATAAACTTAGCAACGAATTATTTAAAATATATATTTAGTAGTGTAGATTAGCAACGGTAATTTTACTTGCTAATTAGCTCGATGCTGATTTCAGCAATAAATTTTTTCGTGGCTTAAATAAATCTATTGTCCTGTAATTTTGGCACTTTGAAATTTTTATCCTTTGTCCTTTTAGGATTGCAAAAGAGTCCTGTAACTTTTTGACATTTCGTGATTTTGGTCCTTCCGATGCCGAAATTTGCAAAAGTCGTCGGAAGATATCATGTGCACCTCACGTGGTTCATTTAAATTGGAGCTTTTGTTCAGATTGGTTCACTTTTGCCAACATGGATGAAAAATTAAAAAATAAAATGAGGTGGCACATGATTTATTCCGATAACTTTTGCAAAATCTGTCACCAGAAGGACCAAAAATGCAAACTATCAAAAGTTACAGGACTCTTTTGCAATCTTTAGAAATATAAAGGATAAAAATGCCAAAATAGCAAGGAGCACATGATTTGTTCCGGCAACTTTTGCAAAATTCAGCACCGAAAGGACCAAAATCGCGAAATGTCAAAAAATTACAGGACTATTTTGCAATCCTAGAAAAATAAAGGATAAAAATGCCTAAGTGCTATAATTACAGAACGAAAAATTTATTAAAGCCTTTTTTCGCTGCTACTAAGTTGTTTTCTTGTAGTGAATACAATAGATACTTCAAAAGAAATCCATATTTCATACATACATCACCAAATCTGAAAAAGCCATATTTTCAAAAATCCTCAAATCTGAAACCCTAATTTTAAAAACACACCAATTATTAAACCCCCGAACAAACCCCATCTTTTAACTTTAATTTCTTCCTATTTCATACAGGAAAAAAAAAAAGGCATGACTTACCCTATTGAGGGGCCTCATTCTTCAACAGAAGTCCATATTTCATACATACATTACTAGAAAGATCGAATTTTGAAAAGCTCCAAATCTGAAAAGCTATATTTTCAAAATCCCCAAATCTGAAACCCTAATTTTAAAAACACCCCAATTATTAAACCCCTGAATCTGAAAACACAAACCCCATCTTTTAACGTTAATTTCTTCCTATTTCATATAGAACAAAAAAAAGCATGACTTACCCTATTGAGGGGCCTCGTTCTTCAATAGAAATTCATATTTCATACATACATCACCAAAAAGATCGAATTTTTAAAAGCCCCAAATCTGAAAAGCCATATTTTCAAAATCCCCAATTCTGAAACCCTAATTTTAAAAACACCCCAACTATTAAACCCCCAATCTGAAAACACAAACCTCATCTTTTAACCTTAATTTCTTCCTATTTCATTAAAAAAAAAAAAAAAAAACATGACTTACCCTATTGAGGGGCCTCGTTCCTACAAGGTCGTTTTCTCCGAGGCACCCTCTTCGATTCAGCTTGCTGCTCACCAAAATCGCCCATAATAAATTGAGCAACACTGTTGTTTAAGTTTTTAAACGGTGGAAATCAAGTTTTCTTGGTTGCTTTCAGAATGAAGTAGAAGAAAGATTTCGGCACTAGGGTTTTTTGGAGAGAGTTTGGGAGAGGCGCTAAAGAGAAATCGTGCAAATGGGCTTACAAAGTGGTACACCCTTTTTCCAACCTTCAGCACGTGCGTGTCAAGTGTGATCGACTGTTAGATTTCACGGTCAAACTAACGAGGGTACTAAAACTGATGAAATGAACAAACGTCAGGGACCAAAACTTATGAGACAAGAACATGGGGTACCAAAATTGATTTGGTCGCATAGTTGGGATAGGAAAAATAAAATGATCCCAACATGAGACACATAAACTAACTTAGTGTGATGGTCTCCGGCAAGCAAATTTGCTACTCATGATCGGGCTTGTATGGAGCAAGTAGTAAATCAGAGAAAGCCCACCATGCTCCATACAGCTTCCTGAGCAAATCTCAAGTAAAGCTGTGAAGGAGTAACTGTATATTTACATGCATCATCCTAGTAAACTTCAAAGAAAATGCCAACGATGTGTTATTACAAAAGTAAAGCCTAATGAATTCTCTCCGAGGAGTATGGGAAGAAAATAACAATGAAAGAGCATCACTGTACAATCTTAGCTGAAATTAATGTCAAGGAATCTGTGGTATCTTTGGACTATATTTCTCCTTGAAGATGCAACCTATAATCCTGGAGCAAGAAGATAAGACTGCCCTTACACAAACATTAACACAAGAATATTTCTTGATTTTAGTTTGGATGGATCCTTAAGTTCAAGAATCTCAAAATCAAGGAGGGATATGTCAGGCTCATGGAAGGGATTCGGGAATCAAAATCCCAAGAAGCTCCGCCTGCATCTGGAGGCAGGAACTAACATTGGGCAAACCATTGGCAGTACAGTTGCAGAGCACGCGTGCACCATTCTTGATTCCACTAGCATTTCTTTAGTTTCTTTGCAGGATTTTTAAATCGTATCCGAGTACGGCAAGCGGCAGCCAAGTCTTATCATATGAAAAGAGAGGTATGGTGAAGGAATAATGACCCCCACCCCCCCTCTTCTTCTTCTTCCATCCTGAGCTGCTTCTTCAATTTTCCCATCCCATTCTTCATTATTAATCCAAGATCATACCTGTTGGGAAGCAATGGGTTAATTCAAAAAACCACTTCGTAAGTAAATTTCGCATATAACAACGATTTATGTTGCACATACTTATTAATTAATCACATTGGCACTAAATATGGATCGACTGAACCTGTAGAGTTGGAAGTATGTCGATCTATACGTCAATATCAAGCTCGTTTACAGGTCCATGCCTTGATTGGATCATGAACATGCACTAGGAAAAAAATTTATTATTGGCTATACTATTAATAATTATGGCTAAAAGTAATGGTAAATAACTATTATTAACCATAATTAAATAAAAAATGGTACAAAAAATTAGTTTTTCCACCATGAAAAGTTATTGCGACAACTAAGAGTTATGGTAAAAATATTTGTCATGACCTTTAGCCATGAAAAAAGGTTTTAGACACCCTGGCAAAAACCACGACCAATAACTATTGTGTGGTCGTGGTCAATAACTATTTGATACGATTATTTATTATTAATCATGAAAATTAGCTATGATTAAATTTTATATTTCTTGAAGTGATGTCGTCTTTCTTGTTGTCTTGAAGAACACATCATGAACATTTTAAAATCTCCTACCGAACTTCTTCGAGATTACCCCACGTTGGATCTTGCTCCAAATGTTGTGAAAACCATGCATGAACACACCTTGCTCGTGTGTTGGTGGATTACTAGCAGAGTAACGCACTCGTTTACAAAGTCCTCAAAAGTCAAATTCATGAAGTCTATGGTAATGGTTCAAGAAAAATCATAGAGAAAAATATACAGAGATTTTAAAAGAGTCATATTCCTAAGAGGAGTCCATTTCTGAATATACATTTGGGGAACTACAGACTCTATTTGAGAAAGGGTCTATCCAAAAGGAGTCATTATCTTAATATGTATTTGGGAGACTGCAAACTCTATTAGATAGTATTTATCCTAGATGGGGTCCTTATCCTAACATTAAGTTGGGAAACTTCAAAATCTATATTAAATATGGATGCATATTGGGTCACGAGTCCACAAACCCGACTCAATGTCCAACAACACCAAAATATGTATCAACTTAAAATATTCTTTTGTGGTATTTTTATCCTTTATTTTTCTAGGATTGCAAAATAGTCTTATAACTTTTTAACATTTCGTGATCTTGGTTCTTTCGGTGTCGAATTTTGCAAAAGTTTCTGAAATCAATTATGTGCCCCTCGCAATTTCAACATTAATTTTATCTTCTTTTTTTTTTAGAGGTTGCCAAGAGTCCCGTAAAATACGAAGGAGGAAAAGCGTACCCCTTGCTACTAGATGCGCAACTGCGCATCCTTCAGACCTATATGACACTGTCCGAAAAGATCGAAGTACGAAGGGGTTGATTGAAGTGTGAGAAAAGCCCAAGACTAAGGCCGAGCAACTAGCTGCTGCAGGATTGGACGTGCGATCACAGTGTCTGTAGCTGATAAGATGCGCCCCCATATATATGTTGGGGGCATTACAGACCCAAGAAAGGCATGGACCTTGCAAAGGGAAGAGGCACCGAGGGGGGACTAAACTAACAGAAGCTGAGGGATTCACCTGCATCCACACTCCGGTCTAAGGCCTTGGCTGACGTACGATCCCCGCGCATCCTAGCCTGATAAACCGCAACTAGCTGGGTCAGCCTTACTCAAGTTGTAGAACGAGGTCCTTTCCTTAGCCTGCTTAGGGCTGCCTTAGGGGGGGATCTATTACTTGAAAGTCTAGCTGCTCCCTTATCTATAAGGGTTGTAAGCATTCCAGTCTCCCTTGTTCGGAAACCTGACTGAAGGACCCCAGTTTCAGTTAGCGCTTGGTTTTTTATATTCATCTTATGCCGTTGAGGCAGGCCTGAACCCATCTTGGGATCCTATGGATGAAGACCACAACATTTCGTGATTAATTGGCAAATAAACTTTGATTCTCTAGCAACCGGGGCTGGAGCTTGATTCGCTTCAAAAAACCGATTGAGTTAGGAAGTTGCCTTAAGCGGAATAGCCGGAAAGCCAGGGGAGTGACTGATTGCCTAGTTGGCAAGCAGGAACGGAGCTAAAGCAAAGGGAGGGGAACAGCTAAGTGAAAGCGTGGATAGTGAAAGCGTGTTTACATAAGGAGTCATCTTCTTCCTGCTGGACTGTGCAAGTTACGTTGCACAATGTGCAAGTCATAACATCACACTCCACCGGACCCTACAAAGATAATGAAGCAATCATTAGAAGGGAATAATTTTTCATGAGTGACGCTATGAAATCCACAAGAACACACAATGATTTGCATTGCAAGTTCTTTACTAATTGAGTTAAAATTTTAATGGATCCCAATAAAAGATTTAAAATTCAATTATTTAATATGTGGGTCAAATAATTTAAAATGATTTGGATTGTGGATTTGAAATTCACAGGCCCAAATCCCTCCTCCCAAATGGATCCTTAGGTTCTATTTTGATCGGAGGGTTTAAAATTATGGATTTTGAATATTTAATACTAGATCCTTTGAATTATTCTGATAATTTTAAAATTAAAGGATTTCAAGTCCTTCAATTATAATTTGGAATTATGTTTTGTTGAATATTGATGGATTTCAATTTTTTTTTTTAAATAGAGTCATTTGAAATTCTTTTTCCAAATCATTTTCTTAAATTCAAATCTATCAATCCAAGTGAACCCATATAGACTCCGATAGAGTCTCATAGTTTGTTTATGTATAAGTGAATAGAAACACATACTTTAAGTTGTTTGGTATGATTGGAATGAAAGTAAATATCAAAAATTTTCCATTGTTTGGTACGACGAAAATAGATTGGGAAGAATCGACTATTTTTTTAAAGTTTACTGATTAGTCATTTCTCTTCATTTTATAAAAATAAAATAAATAAATTAATATTATACTAAAATAATTTTAAGTTACTAAAATTTAAAAATTAAATTTTAAAACTTCTTGATAAAAATATTTATCAAACAAGAGAAAAAATATTTTTTATATGATTATCTTTTCTCAAAGATTATGTACAGATATAATTATTAGCAAAAAGGAAAAATAAAACTGAAGGAAATTATATGTATGGGTAATAGAGTAAATAAAAATAAATTATGTATGTTTTTATCTTTTTGGCCTTCTAGAAAATTGGAGTTTGGAGGGGATTCATACATCCAGTTTTACTTCTCCTTTCTCTGTTCTCCCTAACCAAATATCATACATTTTCTTATACATCCTCATTTACTTCCACTTTTCTTATTGTACACCAATTTTTCACTCCAACCAAACAACTTTTACTCTATCTTATATCTTTTCGTAAAAAAACTAATACAGAAAACTTACACTACAAAAAAATGCACGAATTGGAACGGATTTACATAATCGTTCCAATTACCGTTTCAGATAGGAACGGTAACTGGAACTATTGTGGAACAGAAAACCATTGCTGACGTCACTTTCGCGTTAAAGAGAGTCAAGACGTGTAGGAAGGACACTACCATTCCTATTTGTGTGTCAATATGTAAACTCACTACTGGTCCAAAAAGGGACCGGTTATATTTTGGTATTTCATTCGGAGCACATCTGTGGAAATTGGAACAGTCAGTTGACCGGCAACACGTATTGTTCCTATAGGTGTTCCAAAACTCGGGCCTATTTGGACCGGTTGCTCGACCGTTCCAATATGTAGTACTAAATAAGACCCTTTTACGCCATGAGTGAACAATGTAATGCAATGACCATTCCAAATTATGGGTATTTGGGAAATCCAGGGTTGTTACAAAAATCGTTTCCAAATGTGTTACTATTTGGAACGGGCACTTTACATAAACGATTATGAGTGTCGAAGCCCATTCCATATATGAACAAACGGCTATATTACAACGGTAATATTACTGTTATTATATCTGTTCTAGAGACCATTCCTAAAGTTGGAGCAATGGTTATATTTCAACGGCTAGTTTAGTGTGCCAAATAATATTTCAATGCTCGTTCCAATATTTTTTCTATATATATGCCCCCCTTCATTTTCATTGTTCTTATAATTACTCTTCAACTCATTTGTTCTAACTCCCCTCTTGATTATTTATGTAAAATCGAACATATCAATTATCTGTGTCAATTTTGCATTGATCTTGATAGGTGTTTTGCTTAGGTAAGAAGTTGAAATTCTTTAATGGTTAGTTATATATATTTATAATTTATTCTGGTCATTTAATTACTGTTGTGAATTGTTTGTGTACGTATGACCAATCATGTTAAGACAGTTGAGGAGATAGATGTATGATCGAGACGTGTTGGGTGTAACGCCAGAGTTTGAGGATGGTGTTACAATATTTCTAGAATGGGCCCAATCTCAGCGTGCATATATGGCGGGGAGAAGATTAGGTGTCCCTGCCGAAAGTGCAAAAACAAACGGTTCAAAACACCAAACGAGGTAAATTTTGACTTGTGTATAAAATGGTTTATGCCGGAGTATTATAATTGGACTTCGCATGGTGAGGAGAGGGTGTAGGAATACTTTGAAGCATTGACAGTGCCCTCTGTGCAGTAGCAGCAAACGCCACCCGTTCAGGAGGAGGGTAGTTTGCATTGCGGTGATGCGGCTCAGATGAATTGGGTGTAGAGGATGGTATTCGATGCCGTTGGGCCGTCTTTCTGGTCTTCGTATAACCAGGAGGGACCGACTGATGATGGTACTCGGTATTGTCCATCTGATGTGAGTCCTAGTTCATATTACGATTCGGGGCCCTATGATTATGTGTTTGGCTTGTCAGACCAATTTTTTGATATAGTTCATGCTGCGGACCAACAGTTGTGGAACGACTGCACCACCTCTTCGGCGTCAATTGCGTCTTTGGTTAATATCAAGGCCGAAGGGGACCATACATATGATTTCTTGTGTCAGTGGGCTGATACTGTAATGCCCCGCGATCACACTTTCCCTGTCGATTATTACAATACAAATAAATTGATAAGAGAATTTAGTTTACCAGTTCAAAAGATTGATGCTTGCAAAAACGGTTGCATGTTGTACTGGAAGACGATATTGATTTGGAATATTGCAAGTTTTGTGGAGACGATAGGTACAAGCCCACCAGGGATAGAAATTTTACAGGAGATTTGGAATATTGCAAGTTTTACAAGAGACGCAGCGCAATCGGCCAATCAAGTAGATAGAGTTATTCTCCAAATGCTACAAGAAGAAGGCCGATGGCGGCTGGAGTGGTCCGAGGGCAGCGGAGGTGGTGGTAAGCTTTGAATTACCTTTTCTAATTTATTTTCTTTTAATGTTTGAAAATAATAATAAGAAGAATTTACTATTTTTGCAGGAGACGTTCCAGAAGTTGCTGGAGGATCACCAGTCTCATGCCATGGCCGATCCTGGGGATCGTCCGGCAGAATCAGAAGGTTCGGTGACGCAGACCGAGCAAGAGTTGTGGCTGGCTGCAGTCGGGGGCAAGAACAAGGGCCGGATATTCGGTCTTGGTTCTGAGGCCTACGACCTTAGCCAAACCTTTACCTCGCCATCACCACCGCCATTGCCACCACCACCGCCATCATCGAACTTGGAGGATCACATGGTCCGACTGGAGGAGATGATAATGGATATGATGGGTATGATGAAGACCCTGCAGACCAACAACTCCGCTGCCGGCCCGTCACGGCCTCCTACAGACCCCCCTTCAGACGATGACAATATGGACCAAGACAAGGGGGATGAGGTGTAGATTTAGAATTTTTTTTATATTTTTGTAATTAAATTAGATAATATTTTTATTTAATATAATTTTTTTTCACATTATGCATTTTTTGGTATTTAAATAATAATTATATAACCAAATTCAAAAATATTATTAATAATTTAATATATATATATTTTAATATTGATAATTATTATATAAAAAAATTAATAATTCAGACGGTTATGGACCACATAAAAATCGAAGTCACCATTCCAAATTGTTACCGGTTTAATGAGTCGACCGTTCCTAGGACTATTTAAAAAATAATTCCAAATATTGGGAACAACCGTTCCTAAAACAGTATAAAAATGAATTTCAAATTAGGGCACGATCGTTCCTAAAATTAGTCCAAACTCATTCATTTCGTGTTATGGTTTTGTTCCAAATAGGATACCTATAACCGGTCCAAAGACGTATTCCAAATTAAGATTACAAATCCATTCATACGTTCCTTAGCGAAAAAGGTCTACTTGTGTTCCGAAGCCCGTTCCTAAATCTATCCCTAAACTTCAAGCGAACCATTCCATTTTGTATTCCAGAAACGGTGCAAAATGTATCTCCAATATATAAGGTCCGCTTCAATCCGTGTTCCACCTACCGTTCCAAATTACGCGGTTTACGTTTGATGTGACCGTTCCAAACATTAACAAAGTGTTTCAAATACACGCAAAGGTAATTAGGAACGATTTTCAGGTGGTATGCCAAAAACAGTTCCAATTAGGAACGGTCAATGAATGTCTGTTCCTAAATATTAGGAACGCCGCTAGTTTCAATGGATGGTTGTCCGTTCCAAAATCATTCCTAATAGCGGATCAAAAATATCCAGTGATCTAATTACCGTTCCAAACAGGAAAAAAAAAAAAATCGTTCCTGTGGCCGTTGCAATTCTCGCATTTTTTTATAGTGTTATCACAAAACATAATAATCCAAACATAATTTATTTTTTATACACAACACAATACAAAAATAATAATTCAATACTGAAAATTGAAAATAGAGAAATAAAACAAAACAAGAGAAGGACTATGTCTTTTTAAAAAAAATTCAACATCAACGTGCCGAATATACATAATGAGAATTAGACAAAGCACCATCAACGCAAGTTTAGTGATCTAACATACCTCTCAAGACCGCTAGGGTCAACTTGATTTGGGATGATGATATGAATAAAGAGTGTAATATGCATACAGAAAAGTAAGAACTAATAGTACAAGGGCAGCAAGAAACTTGTCGCACAACCATGGGCCACCGAAATAATCCCTCCACAATTCTGCGCACCATCTTTTGCGTTGACTACGACAATGCTTGTTAACGTTGTGAAATATTTCTAAGTAGCTAAATTTGAAAGAGGTGGTGACAGTTCTTCCAAGACGATTAAACATCAAATAAACCTCTTCATGATTTCCCAACCAGTTTCCAATGATGCCACTATGACGTAGCAACTTGACATCATCTGAGGTGTTGATTAGACAATACATAAAATAGGTATAGTCCGACACATATCTACATGCAAGTGAATTATGGTTGGCTTCCCCATATGTCTTGTATTTGTTTGTTCTTCTTACGTCTCTCAATCTAAATGGATTAGAACCTGGAGCAGGAGGTTCATCAGGCTCTCTCCTCCTTAATCTCTGAGGCCTACCAGCTTTTTCTTTGTAGATAGGTGGTAGAGGAGGATCACTCTTTGCTACGTGGCCACAATTCATAACCATTCAAACAATAAATTGGAAATTCATAACTCATTTCTGAATTCACTTGTTCCTAACTTTGGATTGTCTTTGATTTTTTTCACAAATGTCTTTCCAATCCAACCTGATCTGAGGCTTGAATTATTATAATTCCATGAACACTTGTTATGTTCAAGATTATAACTCTTCACTTGCCACGCATCATCATTTTGCATTTTTGACACATACACAAACCAGCCCTCTTTCTTGGCTCTCAATCTCACTTTGTCATTCTTTTGGAATTTTACATCATGTCTCTTCTAAAGCAATGACTTTGGATTGAAAATTTGGTCTCCTCCTTAAAACTGAAAATCAAGCCCAATGCAAGATCAGAGTTTTTCATTTCAGCGCTAGGATTAAACATAGGGGTATTTCATTTTTCCCTCCTCATCAGACCCATAATTGCTACCAAATCCATCCCCACTCTCAACACAACCTTCTTCTTCTACATTTTCAGCCTGTACTCTATTTAACAAATCATCATCAACCCATTCACCGTCATGCACACTCTTTTTAGCCTTATGATCAACATGTTCTTCAAACATCCTATCATCACCTGACATATTATAATCACTCTCATAAAATCATCATCCCCTTCACTCTCATTTCCCTCACAACCTTCAGCCCCATCAGTCCCCTCAATCCCCTCCATCTCATCCACAACCTCAATTATTTCAGCTTCATTCACTAACCCAGTATCAAGAGGTTCCAGATACATTCAACCTCAAAGTTACTAGATATGTATTTTTTCATGCCATAAACCTATGCATCATTCTCTATGCATGTGTAATGTCTGTCAAAACTCTTCATATACTTAACCCAAAATCTAATGCTACCCTTGTCATTAAAGCCCAACTTTGCAGCATAACTCTATAGATCCATTATGTCTATTTGATCTATATCCACAAAATCAAAGAACTTCATACTCCCCCTCCCCCCCCCCCCCCCCACAATACTCCCTATGCGGAACATGCTTCATAACTCCTCCATAATATATTTTCAAACTAAAGCATGTAGGGTCCCCCATAGTCACTGTTATTATTAATTTTTAATAGTTATTTAATTAACATTATGACAAAAAGCCAAAAAAACAAATAAACAAACAAATAACCATTAGCCGTGCTCACTGTAATTAAAGAAATACATACAATAATATCCACACACAATTCACATAAGAATCATCAGTTAATACAGAATACAAAGAACAAAAATTATATCCACTTCATCCACAAAAAAATTCAGAATACAGAATACATCAGTCATTGTTCATCAACCACTTCACCCAAAAGAAATTTCATACAAAGAACAAAAATTATATACACAATTCATACACAAATTTCATAAAGAATTCATAATCTCATTCACAATATTCGTAATTTCATTAAAAAAAAAAAAGGTCAAAAATTACTAACCGTAATTCAACGTAAAACCGAGAGCATGTTTGCTTCTCCTCGCCATTGCTACTCCCCACCTCCAAAATTCTCTTCAAATGCGACTTCAGAAATTACTTCTTCCAACAATTGCTTCTTCAATTCCTAGGGTTCTAAACGTTGGGGATTCAGACCGAAATACACAAAATAATCGGTGGGATTTGCAAAAGAATGAGAGATGAGTGTTTAATTACTCATTAAACGAAGAATAATCGGTGGAATTTGCTAAATCGAGTGGTAATTGAACTAGGATTTTTTTGGGGGAGAAAGAGGGATTTGGGAAATTTTGGGTTTGGGGAAGAAATGAAGGCTATTTTTTCAGAAACCCTCCCTTTTACCTCTATTTCAGCTTCACGTGTACATCACCTGAGGCCTACCGTCAACTTTAACATCCAAAGTAACGGGAGGGACCAAAATTGTTAAAAAATGATAAGTTTGATGACTAAAATTGTCGAGGTTGATAGTATGAGGACCAAAATTGAATAAGTGGTCAAGTATGAAGACCAAAATTGTAATTCTCCCGTATTATATTGTACACAAAATAAATTATTGTTAAATTTTGTTAAGATTATACAGTAAATTTGTATCTTAAATTCAATATTTTTTTTATTTTTTATCTCTTTAAGTTTGAAGAAAAATAAAAAAATAAATGCATTAGACTAAAAGTTGAAAAATAGCACAAAACAGAAGTAAAATAACTTTTTTTTGACAAAAAAAAAAATAAATTTTTCATCAAGTATAACGGCCAATGTAACGGAATGACTAAAAGTGCTTAGAAATGAATGTTTGAGAACTAATAGTGCAACCTCAAAAAATTGGAGGACCAAAACTACTTTAGTGGCAATGTTTAGGGACCGAAATTGCATTTATCCCTTAAAAGTGCATGCACAATAAATAAATAAAAAAAAAAAACACTTGCAGATGAGATTTTAACGAGGATGTTCAACAATAATTTCATTACAGATTTAGGCCAAAATTGCGAGCATAACAAATATTAATGGTTAATAATAAATTAAAAACAAAAATTAATGGTAAATAATAGCAAGTATTCCACATAAATATTCTCAATTCAATTATTTCAACACTATTTTATGTGATGAATGAAATGACAGCTAAACATGCCCTTAAATAGATAAAAAATTCCAATTTGCCCTCCAAAATTGCGTTGACCATTTGTTTTAACGGTCAACCTAACAGGTGATACTTAGGTGGAGTAAAAATGCCGATATTGGGTACCAATGCTGATGATTTGGAAACATAGGATATCAAAGGTGAATAGAGGTATACCTTAGAAAAAGAATAACGAACTACTCTTTTTTCACCTTTCAAAATTGTCATACTGATATTTTATAAATTTTACAATTCTTTTCTATAATAAATATTGTATTTGATTGACTCATATTCTACCGGGCTCTAAAGTATCTTATGAAATATTAAATTTTTTATTAATTAAATTTAATCAAACACTCTCGATCAAGTAGAGAAAAGAGTCAAAGCAGGTAGATGATCATAAATTTCAAAGAACAGAATGCATATATTTAAAGAAAATAAAAAATTAAAAACTTATCATAAAAATTCCATCATATGTATAGAATTCATCAAAATTATATTATTTTGATTATAAGATCTCATCCGTACCCTTAAAAATAAAATTACCCAGATTTTTCACTAAGCCATTGATGGAGAAAAAGAAAAAAAAAAAAGGTTTTAATATTATTTATTTCCCTTTAATGTATGGTCTGAAACTAAGGCCGTTCCGCGTTTCTAACTCAAAAAAAGTTATTTGCGTTTTCATAAAAAAAAAAAGTGAAAAATATTTGCGTTGGTAGGAATTGAAATGCCGGAGAAAAATGCAAGTAACTCCTGTGAGATTACAAATGTGCAAATTACCCCCTTATAAAAAATAAAATATCAATTTATTTTCCTGTGTTTTTTAAAATGGATCAATTTATCTCCCCTTATTTTTTAAAATAGAGCAATTTAACTCCCTAGATAGGGGATAAATTGCTCCATTTTAAAGAACACATGGAGATAAATTGTTATTTTTTTTTATAAAAAAATAATTTACTCATTTATAATATCTAAAAAGATAAATTGCATTAAATCCGAAATGCTGCTCACCCACCACACCACACAATACATATAAACAGCATAGGGCCGGACACATCGTGAGACATCCAATTTTCCATGATGGAGTTTGAGTACATAAATAAATTTATTGATTATAATTTTTAGACTGTCTTTGCACGACACGGAACGCATGTTGATTATTAAGAGGGTTGAAAAATAAATTAAATTATTTGATATTCAATGTAAATTTATTAATAAAAGTTCGTTTGAATTCGATTGTTAAATTTAATAAAAAAAAAGTGTACGATAAGGTTTTGAGTTTGGCTCGAACTCAATTCGATTAATGTAAAAATAATAAAATACATTTAAAAATATCAAATTATCCGTACTCGATTTATGTTTAGTCCAATTAAAAATCGTTTGAGCTCGATTAAATTAACAATCAAACAAAATTCAAACGTGATTTCTCAATCTCAATAATAATCCAAACAAGCTTGGAGAATGATGTGTTAGACTTGATTTAAATCATTTATAACCCTAATTATTGGTTGATGGTCATAAAAAAATGATTATAGGGTTTAATTGTAAGGTTTAATTCATAACTTGTGATACCTATAACTAATGGTTAAATGTATTTTTAGTTCGGTAACTTAGATCATTTGGCGTTTTCGTCTTTTAACTTTCTAAGGTAGCATTTTGGTCCTGCATCTTTTTAATTTTCGTGATTTCAGTCTTTTTGTTCGCCGGAGTTCACCTCCACCGGCGAGAAGGGTGAACTCTAGTGAAAAAAAGGGCCGAAATTGTGAAAATTAAAAAGATATAAGACCTAAATGCTACCCTAAAAAGTTCAGGACAAAAATGCTGACAGAAATGGGCTAATCTATACTATATATAAAAGTGTGAATCTCTCATGTGTTTGTTCCCCATTGTGAAAAGACATTCATACCCTCACTTAAGTTATATTTTTAATAATAAATAAAAACTAATTATAAAAGAATAAAATTCTATCAAAGAAAGACTATTTAAGAGTCCAAATACCTCTAAACTACTTGGGCAATGATAAATATATCCTACTAAAAAAGAATAGGCTAATAATATGTCGACGCGATTAATTAGTTAGAATATATTTTTATATACTTTAAAAATATTATTTTACTAGAGCATAGCATAATTTAAAATTAAAAGCATTGGAAGAATACATAAAATACTAAACATCAAAATTCAATATATATATATACATATATATAAACGAAATAAATATAATAAAATTTTAAATAAAATTTATCGATCTTATTAAATTAGAGTGCTTTTGAAAAATTAACATGGCTAATTGATTTTATTTTAATATTAGTAGTTGAAAATATTTTGAGATTATACTTTCATGTCTTTTGATTTTTACCATAATATACTGGAGATAAAATAATACTACTAAATGTAACTTATGATTAAATATATAATAGTGAGAATCTCTTGAGTATTTATTCCTATTGTGAGAAGACATTCGTATCTTTACTATGGTACTCTTTTCAATAATAAAATAGAGGGATAATTACATTTACACCCCCTTGATTTATGGCATGTTTACACAAATTACCCATACCTTTTGTATAATTACATAAATCACCCCTACTAGTCAAAGAATAAGGGTAGTAATTATGTAATGATGTTGATATTTTTTAGGGGTGTATGTATAATTTTAAAAAAAATAGGGGTAGTTTGTGTAAATAAGTTTGACGTTCCGGTGGTTATGTGTAATTATTTAAAAGACAAGGGTGATCTCTGTAAACAATATGTCGGGGGGTAAAATATAATTATCCCTAAATAAGAATTAGTTATAAAAACAAAATTATTAAAGCAGAAAAGTATTTGGTATCCTAAATTGTCTGAATTACTAGGAGAATTGAATAATATATTCTAAAATAAATAGGCAAATAAATTTTAATATTGATTTGCTAGGAACGATTTAATCTTTTTTTTAAAAAAAAAAAGTGATTTACCCGGGCATTATAAAATTTAAAATGAATAGCATATGATTAAGATGCAAATATATATTAATCCAAACTTCAAAACATAAAATAAAAGAATAAAGTAAATATTAAAAAATTTCAAATAAAAAATCTCAATTTTATAATAGAAGTCAGTTGAAAATTTTAAAATGAGTGACTTCGGACTAATTGATTTTTGTAATATTAATATTAGATAATTCTTTTACTCCTTTTTTTCCCCTAATGGAGATAAAATAATACTAATAAGTATATTTTAGGATTAAATTGTAATGACAATATATGCTATTTAAAAAAAAACAATAACAATTTGATCAAAGTAAATAAAGTACTATGAGAACATACTAAAAAATATCAAATACGAATATGCAATTGATAACCAAACACACCTGTAAACACCCGCCTTAAACAAATAATATTGTATATAAGAATGGGCTAAAAATTAATAAGGTTGAAGAAGAATGTACACATTAGAATTTGTAAAGAGTAGTAAATACAGTTAACATAATTATAAGCTCTCATGATTAACAAAAGTAAATTAAGTATTAAGAATAAAAACTATCAACAAATAGAAGTACTAATTTTATATATTAAGTTGAAAGTGCGTATGAAATTTAACTATCCGGTGAATATCTTATTATTTAATTTTTCAATATTAGATAATCGTGTATGCACATAAAAGATTAAAGTTTTCAAAAACATAAAACACTATTGAATGAGAAATAGATAATACCAATTAACTTTATATGAATTAATAGATCAGGAAACCACACTAAAAATATGAAGTTCAAAATTCAAATAATAGCAGTTTATGCAATAATGTTCCAAATTTAGAAGTGAATGACGAATGTAACCAATATTTTGAAAAACTTTAAAAATTGATAATAAAATATAATTAGAATAAATATAAGACATTGCAATACAAATTAATACTATACCATGGATGTGTAATTAGATTAATATTTTTCCAAAAAAAAATAGTTAATAAATGCTTAGTTTAAAATCATTATACATTCATAAATTTAAGAAAAGAATTCATAATATAATAGTAAAATAAAACATATAACATTTCACAAAAGTAATATAATAAACACAAATAAAATTGAAAAAAGAAGAAGCAAATAGACATTAAAAAACACTACTAATAAAACATGATCAATTTTATTAAACGATAATTTCATATAGAAAAATCCAAAAATAAGGGGCTTCTTTAACTTTATTGTAATTGCATTATATTTTACTTTTGCATTAATTTGTTCCAAGACAAAATCATTAAACATAATATTATTAAATATAAAGTGCAAAAATTCAATTTTAAGCGGAAGAAATCTTTCATTTAATATTATCAGTTAAATTTAAAAGTGAGTTACAAACAACAAATTCAATAGTTTCTTCATCAATTAAAATAATTATTATCAATATTTTTGAAAATATAATTATATACTAATGACTTAATAATAAAAAATAAAATAAAATTATTAGTTTAATATCTTTTATAACTAATAAATTATATAATCACCTCTAAAAATATGTTTATACACATGCAACACACGTGGTACTTCCTAGTAGGAACAAAAGTCCTAATTTAAAAATATCACGTGAGAGACAAATGTATTTTTTCGATGATAATAGTGAACTCCGGCCAAAATAGGACTAAAATCATAAAAATTAAAAAGATGAAGGACCAAAATGCTACCCTAGAAAATTAAAAGACGAAAACGCCAAATGACCTAAGTTACAGGATAAAAAATCATTTAAGCCTATACCTAATTAGTTATATTCAAAAATGACATGGTTAAGAATCTAATTAATTATCCATTAACATTTAGAAGCAAAATAAGCATATTTGGACAACAAAAACAAAAATTAAAATATCGTTTCAATTTATTTCCTAAGCTGCAAACTCAGAGTTGCACAAGAATGTTGACATGGACAAGTATCAAAATCGATATTTGTGAGCCTCCACAGCCCACCTGTCAGCAGTGCATACACAAATTTTAGCTGAAAGATTGTAATAAGTCTCAACTTGCCGACACTGAGAAGTAAGCGCTCTCCTGGAAAATACAGTGATGGTTCTTGTCAGGTAACTGTTTGCTTTAAGCTCGCTGGCTGTGTAAGAACCTTTACAAAAGGGTCTTTTATATAACAAATGTGTGGTCGAATCCTCTTAGCTTTTCTTCTTATCAGCTGCTTACGCCAAAATTATACATAGATTCTGTCATAATGCTGTAGAATCTCTGTCTGGATTCAAGAATGTTCATATGCACTTCATTAGTTCATTTCTGTTTGCTGTAAAGAAGTTTAAGTCCTGGAACTGGACAGCCCTGTCAACTGTGAGAATGGAAATTTTGCAACGGGCTATAAAGCGCATGCCGTCGTTCTGGGTGGTTGATATGCCACCAGACAGGAGAATTCCTTTCGGTGTTGACGAAGAAAAACTCATGAAACTCGGCAGGACCAAGAATCGAGGAATCTTGGTGGAGCTTGGAGGTGTTGAAGGAATCATTTCTGCTCTTAACTCAAGCGCGTGCTTCGGAATTCGTGGTGATGCTGCCGACGTGCGCCACCGGATGGACGTATTCGGGTCCAACTCATTCCGGAAACCAGGTATTTCCAGGTTCATGTACTCAATATTTTGCGAAATGAAAGAATTTTCTGCAGCCATGACACTTCTCTGTGCTGCTTTTCTTGTTGTTGTTGGAATCATGGCGTATGGGCGGCAATATGGATGGGAAGAAGGGGTATATGCCCTGGTATTCTCTTTTGTGTACTTTGTGTTTGCTGCAATAGTTGAATTCGGAC
The DNA here is from genome assembly GCA_034509735.1 of Sesamum alatum. NCBI lineage: Eukaryota > Viridiplantae > Streptophyta > Magnoliopsida > Lamiales > Pedaliaceae > Sesamum > Sesamum alatum. The sequence continues at coordinate 35,334,591 of JACGWO010000006.1, forward strand.
TTCAGGCTTATTTCGGGAAGGTGAAGAAAAGTGGTCATGTCGTGGTGGTGTTGAGAAATGGATTGAAGCAACAAATTCCGTTCTCAGGGGTTGTTGTTGGTGATATTGTTTGTTTGAAGAGTGGGGACAAGATTCCAGCTGACGGGCTTTTCTTAGATGGTGATCAGTCAGTAAAATTGGATGAATCCCACTTGATGGGGATTGGAGAGATTGTGGAAGTTGATCATTCTAATCCATTCTTGAGTGCTGCAACCAAGCTTGTAGAAGGGCGGGCTAGGATGATGGTTACTGGTGTGGGGAAGAACACGATTTGTTATGAGAAACGCGCCTTATTATACCACCAGGATGTCACACGGTTGGAAGCTGAGGTCCATGTTCTTGCAAAGTATTTAGAGAGGGCTAAATGGATTCTTGCATTCAGTTTTTTGCCTATTTCATTGGCCCGTTATTTCTCAGGGAATGCAAAAGACGGTGATGGAAACAGTGAGTTCAATCAAGGCACGACGACTGTTCAAGAGGTCTCATATGCTTTGGTTTCAATTTTGTTGAATGTTGCAGCGATTTCTATTGCCATGGACACCACAAACTTTTCATGGGCTGTGGAGGTTGGTCTTGCACATGCCATCAGTGAGATGTCCTCACACAATGTTATGGTTAGAAGCCTTTCTGCATGGGAGAAAATAGGGCTCGGTGCTGCAAAAGTTAATGTGATCGATGGAAGTAATACCTTTACTAAGAACCAAATGGAGGCGTCAAAGTTTCTCTTTGTTCCACAATTTGCTGAAAATAGAGAAGCACCGTCTTTGATTTCTCCAAATGTTCTTGAACTGATTCAGCAGGGGATCGGCCTAAACACGACAGGAATTGCTTACAATCTGGTGAAAACACACAAACATGAGTTCTCGGGATCTCACAGTGAGAGAGCAATTCTTTCTCGTGCAGCACTTGAGTTAGGCATGGATTGGGAAAGGCTGAATCAAGATTGTAACGTTCTCAAAGTGGAAGCCTTAGAGATGCAGTGCAGAGGAATACTGTTGCGGAAGGGTGATGCTTACCATGTGCACAGGAGAGGGCGTGCTGACGTGATTCTAGAAATGTGTTCAAGCTTTTATGATGCATCAGGATCCCTGAGTTCTTTGAATGAAGATACGAGAAATTTACTTGAAGGGAAACTTCAAAGTATCAATCTTGGTGGTAAAATCCATGTCACTGCGCTTGCACATAGACAGGTTACTGAAGAAGAGTTGATAAACGATTCAGACTTGAATGAGAAACAAGCTTGCTACGCTCTTCTAGGATTTGTAGCTCTGAAGGAGACGAGTCAAGACGGAATACTTAAAAAGGTTTTAAAGGAATACCTAAATAGAGGAGTAGGAATTAGTGGAATCACTAAGGAGAATTCTGTTGACGGAGCTGTTGATAGTAAGGTGCTAGAGTCAGGCCAAGGCTTGAAAGATGAAACATTCGCAGAAGAAACGGTGACTGGAGAGGATGATACATCGGTTTGTACAGGCAGTGGAGGTGAAGAAACAACAGAGAGCAGAAATGATACAGACACATCAGATAGAAGGGCTGATTCTGCTAGCATGGATCGACTAAAGGTGGCAAAGTTTTGTTTAGTTGAAGAGCTCACAGGAAGTGAAGCTCTTGGTTCAACTTCACCAGTTATTCTAGAGCTATTGAATCAAGGAATTTGTGGGAACACAACAGAGAATGTTATCTCCTGCAATGATCTCTCGGAAAGCCCAATTGAGAGAGCAATCATTTCTTGGGCAATCCATGAACTAAACTTGGATTCGGAAGAATTGGAGAAATACTTTCCCATTTGCAGATCTGAGAACTTCAATCCTGAGAATCAAGGCTTGGGATTCTTAATGAGCATGGAAAATGGCACTTTTTGTATGCATAAGAAAGGATCTGCAGATAATATACTAACAATGTGCTCAAGTTACTATGGTGCCACAGGGGAAAAATGTGTTTTTGAGGATCAAGAAAGGACGTTGCTGGAGCGCAAAGTGCAAGATTTGGAGTCCTGCAACTGCCATTGGGTCGCTGTTGTACATTCACTGGTCTCCCAAGAAGAGCGTCCAGGAGGCAATAGCGACTTGGATACAGCACAAGATTCCTGGATACTCTTAGGAATATTGGTTTTACATAATGAGCATGAAGAAGTAAAAGATGAGAACGAATGCTCTTCAGACGATATTCTGGTTTCTGAAACAATAGATAATGGTGTGGTTTCGAAGCCTAGCCAAGATGTAGACCGTGCCAACAATGGCACACGAGCTGAAGAAGTCACGGTTACCTCAGAAGCAAATGTTTTAGTTTCCATGGGCATTGAAGGCGATCAAGAAACTACAACTTCAACTATTGTAATCTTGGATGGTAAGTACTCTTCTTTGACATTGATCTTAAGGTGGGCTAGCTGTATTTTCTGTAACACACAATTGTTTCTTCAGTTCCAGCTTACTACTAGCATCACAAGCATATTAAACACTTACATTGAAATAGTTTCACTCCCTGGAACGCCTGGAGTCGACACTAGGCTGGTTTATGTATTGGTTCAGTTAATATGGGTGAATCTTGGCATGGGTTTAGTTGCTGCAGTAACGTTTGGAAGACAAAAACCAAAACCCTCCGATTATCTGAGTAAAAAACCAGTAGCAGAAGGCAGCAAACGGCAGTTGGTGACAGGCTTTATGTGGAGGAATATCATAGCTCAGGTTGCATATCAAATCCTAGTCATCAGCATGCTCCAGTTCCAAGGCTCAACCATTTTTGGCTTCAACGACGATGTAAATGACACTACCAATCTCGTCATGCCCATATTTTTGCAAGTTTTCAACATGATCAACGCGAGAAAGATTGAGGAGAAGAACATTTTTTCAGGAATACGGCCTTCGTTTATCTACCTTGTGGGGATACTTATGGTTGTGCCAATTGTCCTGGTGCAATTTCTTGCCTGGATTGCGCATTTCCAGGGCCTGGATTGGAAGCAATGGACAATATGCATTGGAATTGCTATGGTGTCCTGGCCAGTTGCTTTTGCTGTCAAATTCGTGCCGGTTCGAGTCTTCATCTCCCCTTCCATGACCCTTTTAAACAAAATAAAGGGACTGTTAAGGCATCTCAGACACTAGAAACTTGCATGTAGGAAAGATATATGTTTCTTGTTCTCGTAACATACTAACAGAAAGTACAAAAATGATTTTCTTGGTTTTAGCTTAACTTCATTAATTTGAGAGTATTTGTACAAGTTTTGGTTTCAGTTCTTTATTAATTTAGCAGAAAAAAGTTTTATAATTCAGAAGCAACCCACCCCACTTTCGACTTCTGAGTATTTTTACAAATATTTTTAGTTATTTTGGAGATTGAAGAACAATTTTATCCTCCAATCATAGCCCCGCACGTAGCAGTTCGGCCTGTGAATGGGGGTGAAGGATTTTCTATTACAATCTAGTGTTGGTCTTAATTAATAACTAAATCCTGCACAACCCATGTCAAGATTCAACGGGTCTCTAGATCCAAACCCAATTTTGTCGGGTCAGCCCGAAATTCCTTTTCCCCTCTCCTTACTAATATTGGGCAGGGTTTGACATATTTACTCAAATAAGATGATGTTATATATACTCATATTTGTGAAATTCGAATCCACAACCGTTTGATTGTAAGTTACCACTCAAGTAAGACATTAACTCTAACAATATGAACTTGCACTTGATTTTCTTCTCTCTTTTCATTTCAAGAATACCGCAAATAAAGACTGTTATCCCAAGAAAATATCTGTTTACATGAGAATAAAATTGTTGATAATTCCAATTCAATCTTTGTCAAGGTTTCATAAAAGAGTATTCATACATCATAGTTAAATGGCATATTTCAGTGAAATCATATATAATCGACATGGATATTAAAAGGGAAAAAATGGGTTAAATGCAATTTGACCCCTGTGTTAATCAAAAAGAGCAATTACCCCTCTGTAAAAAAATAACTAGCAATTTATCCCCCTGTGTTATTCAAAATACAGCAAACAATCCCCTCACAGGGGGTTTTTTGCTCCGTTTTTAGGGGAGTTTTTGCTCTATTTTTTAAAATACAGGGAATAAATTTTACAGAGAATTTTTTATATATTTTGCATATCACTAGAGGAGTAATTGTATTTTTCCCGATTGGATAATATGTGTTGTCACAGGGATAGCCCATTTAACTAAACTGCCTTATTAAATCAATTCAAGAGCCCAAAATGTTTTCTCACTGAATAAGTTTTCGTACGTGTTTTTTAAGTCATTGGAAGGCCATCTGAATGCGCTACTGCTTTAACTTATATTCGTCCGAATCTATGTACCGCGTTAGTTTTAGTGTCCCGCTCATAGACCCCTCCTGAATTAATGTAAAAATATTCAAAATAATTATTACACTGGACCATCTTATTTAAAAGTTTAAGTATATAAAAAAATTATTGATATTAATATATTAACACGCTTTCTTACATACAACGCAAAATCTTTTTTTTTATATATATGTAAATAAGTGGCAATGAAATTCGAATTTATAACTTCTTGTTGAATGTAGTCTAATATCATGTTAAATAATTATTTAATTTAAAAGCTTAAATTAATAAAAAAAATACTTAATATTAATATCTTGACTTGGACGCGTGCATGATTTAAAAGTTTGGCTTCCCCAATAAGTTCAAGAATATATACCTAACTAGTACAAAACCCGTGCCAAGGCACGGGGAATATATTCAATTTAAATCGTGACTATAATAATAAATACTCAGAAGTATATACTTATAAAGTTGAACAAAAATTATCTATCTTTCTATATTAGTTCTAATAAAAATTATATAAAATATAAGTTTTCTTGAATTGAATGAGTTATTATTAATTATTTAGAAAAGTATCCATACAATCATAGATTCTTATATTTTTTTAATCGCTTTGAGTATAAATTGCTTGTGTTATAGTATTGTTGGTGGGGTATAGGCGCGGTTCATTTTATATATTTGATATTTTATGAGTGTCAATACCTTGATATGAACTACTTAATTTATGTCTCATTGGCTGCAGATAAAGACATATCCTAAATTTTCAACAATAATTTATTTTGTATTTTATTTTTATTCATCAATAATCCTTACTTTAAGTATGTGCTCTTGGCACCAACATCCAAATCTAGTTTATTCATAATAACATATACGCCTTTAATTTTTTATTCCATTCTTGCTTCAATGAGTACAAAGAATAAGAACTGATACACCCCCGCGACAATTTATGCTCTCCCAACACAGAAATCAACGTTAATTAGTTATCAAATGATGAAGTTCATGCCATAAAAACCAACTATATTTTAAGCATATAAGTATTAATTTGCTTGTGAGGAGATATTGATTTGATTTTCAATTAATTATTAAATTATAATTTATCTAGTCATTTATTTGATATTTAAATTCCATTTGGCAGAATTGAACTCATTGAGACTATCCACATCTGTGCATACGTGGCGCTTAGGTGGCTAGTTTCAATGATTCCGTTTTTATTATATATAGATTACTCATTTTGTTTTAAAGTTTGAATTATTTATAATGTTATTTACTTAGTTATTTTCCACTTAAAAAATTGTCATACCTTATATGTAAATTTAAATAAGTGTACGATTAATAGTTTATCCAAAAGATTCAATCCTTTTTTTTAGGTAAATAGTTAGTAAAATAATTTAAATTTATTTTTGTATTTAATATACTTTTATATTTTTATACTTACTAATTAATTTAACTTTTAATGTATTAATTATTTACTTATTTTTATATTTAAAATAAAATTACTTATAGTTCTATTTAATTAGTTTTTGAAAAATACAATTCTTCTGTGGATAAACTATTAGATGTTATGTATAAAATAAGTACATATATATTGGATAAATATGTTTTTTGTTAACTTAGAAAAAATATATAAGTATATAATCTCAATTAGATTCTTTTGGTTAAATAATAATATTTTTTTTCTTTTTTTATCTAAAAAGTTGTTAAATTTCATTTGGTAGAATTGAGCTCATTGAAACTATCCACATCTGCGCATACGTGGCTCTTAGATGGATAGTCTCAATGATTTTGTTTTATAATATATAGATTACTCATTTTATTTTAAAGTTTGAATTATTTTTAATTTTATTTCCTTAGTTATTTTGCCACTTAAAATTACCATTAATTTACCTTATATTTAAATTTAGACAAGTGTACGATTATTTGTTTATCCAAAAGATTCACTCCTTTTTTTAGGTAAATAGTTAGTAAAATAATTTAAACTCATTTTTGTATTCAATATACTTTTGTATTTTTATACTTACTAATTAATTTAATTTTAATGTATTAATTATTTACTTATTTTTATATTTAAAATAAAATTACTTATAGTTCTATTTAATTAGTTTATTCAAAATACGATTCTTCTGTGGATAAACTATTGGATGTTAAGCATTAAAGAAGTACATATATATTGGATAAATATATTTTTTGTTAACTTATAAAAAATATATAAATATTAATTTTGATTAGATTCTTTTGGATAAATACTAATATTTTTTTTTTTTCTCTAAAAAGTTATTAAATTCCATTTGGTAGAATTGAACTCATTGAGGCTATCCACATCTGCGTGTACGTGGCGCTTAGGTGGATAGTGTCAATTATTATATTTTATTATATATAGATTACTCATTTTATTTTAAAGTTTTAAGTATTTGTAATTTTATTTTCTTAGTTATTTTCCATTTAAAAAATTATCATTTATCTTATATTTAAATTTGGATAAGTGTATGATTATTTGTTTATCCAAAAGAGTCACTCCTTTTTTTAGGTAAATAGTTAGTAAAATAATTTAAATTCATTTTTGTATTCAATATACTTTTGTAGTTTTATACTTAGTAATTAAGTTAATTTTTAATGTATTAATTATTTACTTATTTTTATATTTAAAATAAGATTACTTATAGTTCTATTTAATTAATTTTTGAAAAATACAATTCTTCTGTGGATAAACTATTGGATGTTATATATAAAATAAGTACATATATATTGGGTAAATATATCTTTTGTTAACTTATAAAAAATATATAAATATAATATCCATTAGATTCTTTTGGATAAATACTAATATTTCTTTTTTTTTTTATCTAAAAAGTTGTTAAATTCCAGTTGGTAGAATTGAGCTCATTGAAGCTATCCACATTTGCGTATACGTGGCGCTTAGGTGAATAGTTTCAATGATTCTGTTTTATTATATATAGATGGAATTTTTTATTTTTTTGAAAATTTCAGGAAATTAAATGTAAAGTTTGTATATTTACCTGAATATGTGAGGAAATTACAGAACAACTCACTATATATTTATATATATTTCAGAAATCAAAATGAATATTCTTTAAATAATTACTTAAAAACTGCTTCGACAAATATTAAAATGGCTTATTTTAAAATTTATGATTATTTTATCGTTCATAAGAATTTTAAGGTTCATTTAGTTCAAATGAGAGAAAATGGAAAGTGAAAGTGGGAGGGGGAGGGAAAGAATAATAGTTTTCCTTCAATTTATTTTGTATGATTGGACGGGGAGTAAATCTGAAATACTTTCCCTTGTTTGGTACGAGAAAAATAGATTAAGAAGAAAAGAATAATTTTTGTAATTTTACTGTGTAACCCTTTCTCTTCATTTTGTATTATAAAATAAAAAAGTTAATATTATACTAATATAATTTTAGTATAACAAATATTTAAAAACTTTATTAATAAAAATATTTATCAAACAAGAACAATAATATTTTTTATTAATCAAAACGAATATTATTCATTTATTTTAAACTATTCAGTTTAAATAAAATAAAAATTACTACCAATGTCCTCAAATATGGGATATATAGTACATAAATATAAAATATATATTTTTTGTCTTTTTGACCTTATACTTCCACTTTTCTGCCTAATTCGGATAAACCTAATTGGACTCCAGAGGGATTTCATATACATCCAGTTTTACTTCCCCTCCATCTCTTCCCCCAAACCAAATACTAAACTTTTTTTTATACATCCTCTTTTACTTCTACTTTTCTCATACTTCCACTTTTCCTCCCAATCAAGCATACCCTTAAACAACTGATTAACTTACAAAATAAGTATTCCCATAATAGAATATTTCATAATCCAATATATATTAATTCTAAATAATTCTATGAAATCAAGAAAAATTCCAACTCAAAACGAGTTTGATAATATCTAAACTAATTACATGACAAGTGTAATAAATTTTGAATGTAATTATTGTACAGTTAAAAAAGAAAGTGAAATGACAAGGCAGGGTCGTATATTCTACATGTTGATCAACGATAATACAAGCAACCCTGTAATACATTTAATCATGTCCAGATATATTTGTAAGCGAGATAATCATCTTTTCACCACAACCGCGTCTCTTTTCAGAAGACGGTTGAATCTTCCATTTTTGTTCCATTAATCTCAAGCCCCTGAACTTATGAAGTCTCGTTTCTGTAGTGGATCAATTCATTATCATCTTGTCAACCCATTTTTTATTAACACAATGACACCAGACTTTTATTGCATCCCATACTAGTGAATCACATTTACTTTGGTGTAATTCGTTGGATTCGGTCAAACTTTATTTGAGTAACAACTTTCCATGAAATAAGTTACTTATTCAAAAATCCAGTGTTTTAAAATGTAATAAAATCCCAATTAAAAACCCACGCCGAGTTTTAGAAAGGATTAAATTTAAAATAAATATGAAACCACAAGCCCACACGTCACAGTCAACTCACCCCTGAACTAATCAATATTCTATTCCCACCCTTGAGATTTCATTAATTACACTTTAAGTCGGTAACATTCACCTCCACGCTTCAAAACACCTTCCACGAAACTAACTCAATCCATATCCCCAAGTTTTTCAGTTATGAATCATCATCCCAACTGTACTCCATGCGTTCACAGCACATTGGACTCCATAATCTGTTTATATAAAGCAGCATGTTTCATCTCCATTGGCATCCAATTCTCCACTTCTCAAGCAGCTTTCATTGAAAAACCATTCGCTTGTGCGATTTGCACCAACTTCTTTTCAAACTTTTTCATACTATTCTCAATTCTTGCCGAAATCCCACAGATTTTTTCGGTTTTTGATCACTCAGAATTATTATTTGATATTGGTTTGCAGTTCTTACATAATCTGCAGTTCTTCATTTTAGAATCTTTTACTAAGGATGTCTGCAATTGTTCTTGGAGATTTATCATGCATGGAGCTGCTGTCTGATTTGCATGATTCCATGATCAAAGTTAGTGCACAAAATAAAAAGAGATGGCAGTTGGCTTTTGCTACCATTTACTGTTCAAGGGCCTTTCTGTCTCGCTTCAAATCCAGCAGTAGAACCACTGCATCAATTCTTGATCAAATTTCCAGCAACAGGAGAAAGATTTCACCTGATGCATCTTCAAGAATTGTTATTGATGTGGTCCAAGAACACCCCTTGTTCTCTGGTGTTGATCAGCCAAGCCTGACTAAGCTTGTCAAAGAGAAACGTGTTGATCGATTGGCTGAACTTGGAGGAGTTGAAGGGATTGCTTCTTCACTTCATACAGATCAGCAGTGTGGGATTAAGGGTGATCCAGAAGATATTGGCTTCAGACAAGAAGCATTTGGTAGAAATGCTTACCGGAGACCGCCTACAAAGAGTTTCTTCCATTTTGTATGGGAAGCTTTCCAGGATCCAACAATTCTGATTCTGCTGGTTTGTGCTGCACTTTCCCTTGGATTCGGCATCAAGGAGCACGGCCCGAAAGAAGGCTGGTATGATGGTGGAAGCATATTTGTTGCTGTTTTCCTTGTTATTTCGGTTTCTGCTGTCAGTAATTTCAGGCAGAACAGACAGTTTGACAAGCTTTCGAAAGTGAGCAATAATATCCCAGTTGAAGTTGTGAGGAACGGGAGAAGGCAACAGATTTCGATATTTGAGATCGTTGTAGGAGACGTTGTTTGCTTGAAGATTGGAGATCAAGTGCCGGCTGATGGATTGTTCATAGATGGCCACTCTTTACAGGTGGATGAATCTAGCATGACAGGGGAGAGTGATCATGTTGAGATTGATCTTGGTAAGAATCCATTCTTGTTTTCCGGCACTAAGGTGGCTGATGGATATGCTAAAATGCTTGTAACTTCTGTGGGAATGAGCACCACCTGGGGTGAAATGATGAGCACAATCAGTCGGGATACTGATGAGCAAACTCCCCTTCAAGCGCGGCTCAACAAGCTTACTTCATCTATAGGTAAGGTTGGTCTAGCCGTAGCTTTTCTAGTTCTTGTCGTGCTTTTGGTGCGCTACTTCACAGGGAATACAGAAGATGAGAATGGGAATAAAGAGTTCAATGGGAGTAAGACGAAGGTCGATGATGTGATCAATGCTGTTGTGGGAATTATTGCTGCTGCTGTGACCATTGTAGTTGTTGCAATTCCTGAAGGCTTACCTTTGGCAGTCACACTTACTCTTGCTTATTCGATGAAAAGAATGATGGCTGACCAGGCTATGGTGAGAAAACTCTCGGCTTGTGAGACGATGGGCTCTGCTACAACTATATGTACAGACAAAACGGGGACTCTTACTCTGAATCAAATGAAGGTAACAAAGTTCTGGCAAGGAAAAGAATCCATGGAAGGAAGAAATTGTTCTTTGATTGCTGGCAATGTTCTTGAATTGCTCCACCAAGGCATTGGCCTTAACACTACAGGTAGTGTTTACAAGTCGGGCGTGTCAGGAGTCGAATTCTCAGGAAGTCCAACTGAGAAAGCCATTCTGTCGTGGGCTGTGCTAGAATTGAACATGGAGATGGAGGCAGTGAAAAGGGACTGTGAGATTATTCATGTAGAAGCATTCAATTCAGAGAAAAAGAGAAGCGGAGTTCTAATGAAGAAGATTGAAGAAGGCACGTTGCTTGTACATTGGAAAGGAGCAGCTGAAATGATACTAGCAATGTGCTCGCATTACTATGATATGGAAGGGAACATGAAAGCTTTGAATGACCGTGAAAGGACGAATTTCGATCAAATAATTCAAGGTATGGCTGCCAGTAGTCTTCGATGTATTGCATTTGCTCATAAGCAGGTTTTTGAGGTCCAGCAAGAAAGTGATGGACACAAGAAGATTCAAGAGAAGGGGTTAACACTTTTAGGCCTGGTGGGCTTGAAAGATCCGTGTCGCCCTGGTGTGAAGCAAGCAGTGCAAGATTGTCAGTATGCGGGTGTGAACATCAAGATGATAACCGGTGACAATGTTTTCACAGCGAAAGCTATAGCCACAGAGTGTGGAATTCTTCATCCTAATCAGGAGGCGACCGATGGATCAGTGGTGGAAGGAGTGGAATTCCGAAACTACACAGAAGAGGAAAGAATGGAGAAAGTTGACAAAATCCGTGTGATGGCCAGGTCATCTCCTTTCGACAAACTTCTAATGGTGCAATGCCTCAAAAAGAAGGGCCATGTTGTAGCAGTGACTGGTGACGGCACAAATGATGCTCCAGCATTGAAAGAAGCTGATATAGGACTTTCCATGGGAATCCAGGGAACTGAAGTGGCAAAAGAGAGTTCAGATATTGTCATCTTGGACGACAATTTTGCTTCCGTTGCCACAGTTTTGAGATGGGGGAGATGTGTTTACAACAACATTCAGAAGTTCATCCAATTTCAGCTCACAGTAAATGTTGCAGCACTAACCATCAACTTTGTGGCAGCAGTTTCAGCCGGTGAAGTACCACTAACAGCAGTACAATTGTTATGGGTGAATCTCATAATGGACACATTGGGAGCACTAGCCCTTGCAACAGAGAAACCGACAAACGAGCTAATGGAGAAACGGCCTGTGGGACGAACTGAGCCACTTATCAGCAACATCATGTGGAGGAACTTGCTAGCACAAGCCCTGTACCAGATAGCTGTTCTCTTGATACTACAGTTCAAAGGTGAATCAATTCTGGGTGTCAATGAGAAGGTGAACGACACGCTGATTTTCAACACGTTCGTTCTATGCCAAGTATTCAATGAGTTCAACGCACGGAAGCTTGAAAAGAAGAACGTCTTTGAGGGAATACATAAGAACAAGTTGTTTCTGGGGATAATTGTGGTGACTGTGGTTCTTCAAGTGGTGATGGTGGAGTTCTTGAAGAAGTTTGCCGACACAGAGAGGCTGAATTGGGGGCAGTGGGGAGTTTGTATAGGAATTGCAGCTGCATCTTGGCCAATTGGTTTTCTTGTCAAGTTCATACCAGTTCCAGAGAGACCATTTACTAGTTATCTCAGTTTCAAGAAGCTCAGAGGCATGTAGACACTCAGCATTCTGCCTGGTTTTCTAGTCTTACAGCTAACTATTCTTTTGTTTCTTTCAACTCTATAGTTTTACCTGTATATTGATTTTTTATTGATAATACATACAACATTAGTTTCTTCAGATTCTGGGCTTGTGCTGTTGAAAACACTTTCTTAACACTGGATAAACAGTGAGATGGACAATTCAATCAGCTTTTCCTGTAGCTATGCACATTTAACAGAAACCAAGAAATCCATTCTCTTCAAAAGAGGAGAAAGCCAATATCACACAACGTTGTCAGTTCCATGTAATTTGTGGCAATATATTACAGATTTTGAGGCAAAATTTGTGATCCTGTAACCAAGCCTCACTAGTATTATTGAGCTAGAAGAGAACTTTTACAAGGCAATCAGTATACGAGGTAAATATGGAGCATGTAAAGTTTCTCCCAAGCATAATTACACAAGTAATAAGTTCAAGCTGGAACTGGTTCAGGCACCCTCTCATTCTCAGCAGGAGCCAAACTGTCGTAGTATTCCACCAACACTTTCCAGCCACCAGGGCACATAAATCCATCAGGAGGATTCTCCCTGTTCTTTGCAAGGGTTCGCATCTGGAGAAACAAACGTGGCGATTAACAAAAAAATTGCACGTAGAAAAAGTTGGAGCTTATAAATAGCAAATACACATTGTCGTTTTGCCGGTGCTACAGTAATCAGTTATGGAAGGTTTTCTCAACATAAGTCTTTCCATATATCAAGGTTTAGAATACATACCTTGGTGCCAGATATAAATAGAAAATCTTGAGCCCTTGATGGATCAAAGAATGCCATTTTACTCTGCGTCTTGTCATATGCAGCCACCTGTGTTAATTTTTCAAATTATTGCCTTGTCATTAGAACTTCATTCTTCAAGTTTTTCATCACAATGAACACAAAATGTCGAGGATGGTTCATGTACCTTGAATGGTAGAATGTTGAGCCGCTCCAATCCAGGAGCCATGCTCAGCACTTTCTTCCCATGATCAGCATCATAAAGATCTCGTTTCTCAATTGGGTGGCTCATGCCAGCAGGGTCTCGCCCTACGATGTAGAAGTTCGCGCCTGCATTAATTCTAGCCTTGGCATGCCATTGTACCTCAGTTGGACCAGCATAGTGCATGGGCGATGGGAATATAGAGACAACTGTAGTTTCAGGGTCCAGGACACCATCTTCAAGAACCTAAAAAACCAGAGCATAAAGTTGAAATATTAGCACACCACATGGCTCACCGAACAGTTTCACGAAAGTTGCAACATGTATTTCTGGCCTATATTACCCAAATTTTAATTGCCAAGTTAAACAACAAAAACAATGCAAAATGATATACAGATCCATGCATACAAATTTCACAAGCGTCTTGAATTGAATATAGAGTACTTTGAATTCTTTTTCAGTCAATTGAATTTAGATAAACCATCTCATGCCCTAACATAAACCGGTTAATAGTTTGTAGAGTGTGAATGTTGAAAGTTGACTAACCTTCTCGTGTTGCCTCATTCGCCAACTAAGTGGAACATCATCAGCTTTAGTGTAACCTCCCAAGGGATGAAGCAAGAGGACTGGATTCTTATAGCCCATCTCAAGAAGGCGACGGCGTGTGTCAGTCATCAGTAAAGCGTGGCCATTGTGCACAGGATTTCTAAGCTGGAACGCAAAAACTGCATCCGCATTGCGTCTCTCAAACTCATCTCGGAGTTGGGCAGGGGAGAGCCGGAAGCGATCTAAATCATCATTGTACCTGATGGGATTTATAACCTCTAAATCACCACCAATCAGCCAGTTTCCAGAACCCGTAATAGCTTCCTCAACATAGGGCAGCCCAGGTGCTGTGGTACCCCAAGTTCTTGCTATTCTTTCTTCTTTATTGTGCTTGTAAATTTCGATGCTAGAGTCACCAATTCAGAAAATAAAAGAAAAAACATTAGTATTTATCACAAGAATATATGTTGCATCAATAGATAACTGGAAAAAGTAGGCTACATTGTCATTTGGGCAAAACAGAAAAAACAACAAAAAAACAAGAGAGATGTAGTTGAATATAGGGAACTACGAGTAATGGCAAATGAATCAAATAGGGAAGGAATAAAAATGAGAAACTATAATCTTGAGTGAAGATTTTAGCAAATATAATCAACAACTCAAAGCTCACAGAAATCAGAATTTACTACATTCAGATCATTTTTTTATATGTTTCCACCTAAAACCATATGAAAAACTGTCCTAAACGCATCAGCCCATCAAAAGTTTTAACATGCAGAATTTTTGTTCCTTTATCCAACCAAATTGCTAAATCATGTTATGTTACCCTTCCAGACAGATTCTCTAATAATCTATTACCTTTCTCATGAGATGGATTATTCATTAATTTATTCTTGGCACCTTAGATATGACAACATAATTAATTACAAACGTATCACATGCAGATATCATCTCACCAACTTAATATATTCAAGACAAACTGGTGAAGAATACTGTTTTCTCATTACCAAAACCAAATTAAAAATTAAAGCACCCCACAATAAACAAAATAAAAAATGCAGCAACAACGATGCAAGAAAATAGATCTCTACCTAATTCAGACGAATTATAATCCCACATCTCCGTTCAAGACAACAAATCCAAAACTTTGATGCAAGAACAAATCTTTACGATTAACAGTAGTCTAAATCAAATAAGCAATCCTTAATAAATATAATCTATGTCAATCCATAAAGAACTAATATGCTACGGAAATCCGAAAAAGAAACATAGAAAGCGAGATAGAAAGAACTAAGTGTGATTTCTACAATCCAGAAATTCCCTCTAGAACTCTATTTCCTACTGTGTGTGTGTGTGCATTTCATGCCTTGAAAGAAAGGGTAAAAAACTAAAATGAAATCAAAAAGAAATGGCGAAAAATTCCTTACTTGCTCAAAATAGCAATCGGGTCATCCTTCTCGTCAACAAGCACCACGCTAGTAAACGACCCGACCCGGTTCTTCTGAGCATCATCAATCGCAAGCACGATGGGCACCGACATATTCACAACCGACCCGTCCTCGAGGCGGAGCGAATTAAAATGAAGCGTTTGGAGGAACTCTGACTCTCTCATGAAACCTTTCAATGGGCTGGCCCAGCCCTCGCTGAGCACGTGAACCCATTGAAGATCAATCTTCGAGAGCCTGATCTTAGGCAGGCTCAAGGCCTGCTGAAGTTTCGACTGTTTCTCTGATTCCTTAACAAAGAGCTCGACAAGTTTTCCGCCATCCGGGTCGATCAGGGAAGCTGAAATCCGGGTGGCGGATCGGGTTCTGGAGGCGGGGAGTGGGCGAAGGGGGAGACTGACGGGTGGGGCGAAATGGGTTCTGGGTAGTTTCGGGTAAGAATGGGAATGGCGGGTCGAAGCTTTGAGGTAAGGAGAAGCCATGGCTGCCATTCTTGGCTCTCTTCCTCTCTTATTTTCCTCCCCTGCTGCTGGTTTCCAGGAGGGCAATTATAGTATTAGCACTCAGAATGAAAAGGGTATTTCGGGAATTAAGAAAAAATAAGGAAGGTTAGTTTGGGAATTAAGGTCCTAATGTAGGTGGGCTTTGGGAATAATGAAACTAAATCCAGGGGTAATTTGGGGATTTAGCAGTTGCAAGGGATTGAGGAAGAGGGTATTTTGGGTAATTAGTGGAAAAGAAAAGTGGGAATTAGAAGTGGTGGGATTCTAGTGACATGTGACGTTTGGATGGATTGAGGATGTTGGATTTTATAATGTTGGAATGGGGAGGTTGAGTTAGGGGGGATGAACCTGGACACAATTCATACAAGGAAAAGTACTAATTGCTCTCTAATTCATATGGATTTGGGCAATCCCAATTCCCAATTGCCAAAATATATTACAAAAGTAATGATTTACAAGAAAAGTGACCAAGATTTGCAATGCCCTTTAAGATAGGTGTGTAATATTCACCACATTTGGTAGCAAAATCTCTTTCTTATGGTTTTATCTTTAGTATCAAGAACTTAAATTCTTCCCTTTTATTAAAATTCTGATGTTGTATTACCGGTATCTAATCATTATCGATACTTTTATAATCACGTATAGTTTTTTATCATTCAAAAGTAGAAATTTATATCCTGCACGAAATAGTATATCAATTTCATAATTTGAATTACGAGATGTTTACATCATCTGTCACATGACTTCTATCTGTCACGTTATATCTTTTACTACTAGTATATATTTTATTTAGACCTGACTCAAATTAAAAATATGAAATATTTATTGTTAGACTAGACAAGAATTAACATAGATGTTGTATTTTGTGGATAAAAGATTTATCAAATCTAAATCGATTAGGTAAAAGAAATGTGAAGGAAACAAAGGGCACTCAACAATCTCAGCAGTGTGTGTCACATCTGACCCTTGTGTTCCATTAATATTAACATAGTAAAAATCGATCAACTCCGAGAACACCTTTGTCTGATTGTCTTTTCATCCGTGGATTCCACGAATCCTCTTCTTTCGTTCGCAAAAGGGAAAAACCAAAGAGAAACACGTACTTGAAGTTGAATCTTGCCCATATCCAGGCCAGATTCTTAGGTAGTAATAAAAGTGATAGCAAAGACAAAGTTTTCTACTTTAGTTTGTATAAAGAATTATTATTTAAATGAAAATGCAAAAGACAAAGGCCCAATCATTGACCAACATGATCTGTATTTAGACTAAAATAATTACATGATGACAAACTTAAGAACGTCATGGAGTTCAATTGGCCTCATAAGGCAGTCAAAGGCCATCAACTCAATTAGATAGTTTCATAATAATAATACTGAATTTGAAGTAAAGCTTACATAAGCGAGTACATAATCTTCACTAGAAAAAAGATTAAGAAAAATCGCCACCAACACCGCCGCCGCCACGGCCAACCACCGTGGCCCGCCTCATCAAACTACCAATAGTCCAAACAAGAGCAAGTGCCATTGGTAAAGTGATGAAACCTGGTTCTGTCTCTAACTACAATCTCCCTTTTGTATATCAGTGAAAGGAGTTTAGTACTGGAATGACAATCGATGCAAACACGAAGATTCTTTATAATCCTGATGGGTGCACAAGAATCAGATGCAATAAGAGCAAAAGCAATAGCTAGTCTTTCACTGTGATATGAGAGAGCATCTTCCTTCTCTTCCTCTTCAATGTCGAACATCACTTCTCTAGTTCTTGGCTGATGACCGTATTCTTGTAAAAGAGCTTTATGTTCATCTCTTCGAGCTTCAAATATATATCTTGAGAAAGAGGATGACTCCTGTCACCAATGAGGAACTCATGCATTGATCCATCAACTTCAACTAAGCTACTTCCAGGTGTTTTGTCGATGCCATGATCTTTCATCAACTGCCGAACTCTCTTCACATCATCCCATCTGTTCATACGTGCGTACATGTTTGATAAAAGCACGTAGTTCCCGCTAGTCTCTGGCTCTAACTCTATTAGTTTCCTTAATGCAACTTCACCTATCTCTAGATTTCCATGGACTCTAGCGGCACCAAGTAAAGACCTCCATAAAACTGCATTTGGCTTCATGGGCATGGTGAAAACCCTTTCTTCAGCTTCCTTGACCAGCCCAGCTCGACCCAAAAGATCCACAAGGCAACAATAATGCTCAAGTTTAGGCTCAAGTCCATAGATGCTGGTTATTGACTCGAAATGTTTGCGCCCTTCATCCACTAGTCCTACATGCGAGCAAGCACACATTACAGCTAATATTGTGACATCATCGGGGACGTAACCCTCTTGCTTCATTGTCTCAAATAAATCAAGAGCCTGATGCCCAAGACCATGGACTGCAAGTCCTCTAATCATGGCATTGAAACAAAATGTGTCCCTGTGAGGCAGTTGGTAGAATAATTGCCAAGCAAATCTAAGACAGCCAGAATTTGCATACAAGGTAATTAAAGCCGTGCCAATGAAATGATTGATGCTAAGACTTTTTCTGATTATATAAGCATGAGCCCAGGTTCCCTGACTGAGTGCACCTAAGTCAGCACATGCAGTAATTACAGCCACTAATGTCACTTCATTTGGCTCCACTAAAGACTTCTGCATGTGGCTAAACAAATTCAACACCTCCAGTGATGAACTAGTATCTCCGTCTAAATGACTAGCATTACCCAGAAAGCTGACACTTGATCGGCGAGCATAAGCAGTTAGTATAGAGTTCCATGTGGCTAAATCAGGTTCTGTAATTTGATAAAAAAAATATCTCGCAATACCTACTCTTCCACATCTTGAATAAAAATTAAGCAATGAGGCTTGAATAAAGTTGTCGTAAGGGGTGTAAAGGAATTTTAGGACATGGGCATGTAAGGCTTGGCCATGTCTGAACCATCGATGGGCCCCAAAAGCCTTGAAGAGAGATGGGAAAGTATAGTTATTTGGTTTGACGTTGGGGTGAGTAAGAATCTGATCATAAAGAGAAACGGCAACTTGAGCATGATCTTTTTGAGTGAGGGATGAGATTAGGGTGTTGTAGAGAAAGATGCTTGGGTTTGGGACTTGATTGAAGATAGTCATTGTGTAAGATAAGGTAGCAAGAGTAGAAGATAAGAGGAGAATACGGCTGACAGGGTAGGTATGGAGGATGAGGCCTGTTGTGATCATTTGGCCATGAATTTCTCTCAAAGTATCTAAGGTTTTGCATTTTTGTATTAGTCGGAGGATTGGGTGGTCGCCTGTTGGGCTTATTGCTCTCATCTTGTCCGTGTCGATGTTGTATCATCCAGATGCTCATCTTGTATCCTTTCTCCCTTTAGCGCTAGTTAGGTGGACAAACAAACAAATCTTTTTGCCCCTGAATCAGCTTCCTTTTGCACATTCAATCAGCAGCTTAAGGAAAGAAATCTGTAAAGCATGGATAGATTGACATCTAAGAAAAAATGAAGTGATAAAACAAAAAGATTCAGAATAATTTGTTGCAATAAACATCCAACCAGACCATGGCCTGAATCATAACTTCTCAAGCAAATTTAGGACAAAAACAGGGATCATATGAATGCAATTCGACCACCATGTTGGCAAAGCTTCTGATCCATTGACTACATATGTATGAATTAAGCACATAGTGCATATAACAATATTTAAGAGTGGTCCCTAATCCAAAATGCACAGTTGTTAATACATATCGTGGATTGGGCAACACTTCAAAGAAATACTACTAACAAACATGACGGGCACAAAATATTCACCACATGAAGAAGTAAAGAAAGAGAGCTCCAAAATCAAACAAGATTCCTCAATTTAGAAAGTAAGACAAAACAAATATCAGCTGAACTTCTTGAAAACCCATTTACAAGAAGACAGCAACACTACACGAAAATGGAAGCAAATGCAAATATCTCTAAACGCTAACCACAACATTCTCAAATATTACAAGTGACCAATAATTCGAGAAACACAGAGCAAATTCGCAAGAAAATAAGTACAACCAAACAATACAAAGGCTTCGAGTATTGCATTGGAATATCTACTAATACTTATACTTACTGGTACATTTCAACTAGGAATTTCGTCAAACAGAAGGAGCCCATGCAAACATCACTAGTTAATCTCCTTAAACAACGACACTAAAAATTTCACCACAGAAGCAAGAAAAAAACTAACAAGGACGAAGCAAATGTCATGAGTTACCTGTAGCAGTTCTTGCAGAAACATGCTTTCCTACTGAATTTGCAGGCAGCAGAAGTATTTCTTCGTTTCAGAATTTCCTGCTGCTCTTCTCTTTTCTCAAGAACAGAAAATATATCATAGCTTCGTGGGCCGGAGATTTTGTGGGTCAGGTTTAATAGAAGAAGTTTGAAATGGAAATGGGCCATATGGGCTGATCTTAACAATAGTTGGGCCATTCTATGCTGTTGAAACTGTTGGGCTTAATATACATATATATATGTGTATGAAACACTTATTTATTATTCAATATAATAATTGAGATTAATTATACTATATACGTAACATGTTTGAATGAAGAAATCGGAGAGAGTAGCCTTGGAGAGGAGAAAGTGGGTAAATATAAGGAAATTTTTTGCTCCGATCAGATTTGGTTGAATCAAACCAATCACAGAAGAAGTGCGATACACTTGTTATGTGATTGGTCACTTTTCTGAACTGTACACCAATCATACGACAAACTGTATTGCACTTGCCATATAATTAGTTCAGATTTAGTTGAGGTAGATCCAGACTAGAATTTCTCAATAAATAAATAGTTGGAGAAAAAAATTAAAAAGACAGAAAAACATCAAATTAGAGAGGACACGACAAAAAATTATTGGAATTCATCTCCTCAAACAAGATGAATTCCATCATTATTTAACAAAATATATTAGTACAACATCTCTGGCCCTCTCACATTTAAATTATTCACTTAAAATGTTGAAAAAACTAATATATGTCCTCTTCGAGTCCTTCTTTCGGATAGATATCGCTCTGTCGAGCTCTTCCCTCTCTAAATGTCGATAAACCATCAATCTAGTCCTTGTCATGAGCTGATTGTTGATATATCTCCTCTAGAGAGAGTATCGTTTTTTCCCTTCGGTCTCTCACTTGTAATCGCTAGTTCCTCATGGAAGCTAGTTTGCTTTAAAGTAGATCAGTAAAACCTTACTCCATTCCTTTATATATATATATATATAAATTCATATTATAGAGAAAATATATTTTCTTTGAAAAGAATCTAAATGTTATCATAAAAATCCCCAAGAGAAATCAAAATTCATGATTTGGATGGGAACCCTAATGTCCAATCAACTCTTGTCTAATACATACATACATACAAATGGTCTAATCAAAGTGATCATGACGATGGCTTTAATTCTAAGTGACAAACCTTAGGACAAAGTACATTAATCATTATCAAAAACCATGATGATCACATGATTTGTCGCCCTTTACGGTTTAAAGCGCGGTGATCATACTAAAATTTGCTTTGTCCCCCCAACTATTATTATTACCAAGCTTTTTTCCTTGTAATTTTCTTTTTCTTCTTTGCTCCACAACTTTTCTTTTTTCTTTTTAATTTATAAAAGCATCATTTTCAAACTTAAATCATTAAAAAGACGACCTAGAGAGGAGGAGAAAAAAAAAATAATAATAGAGCAAAATGAAATTTGACCGTCAAAATTTTGTTTTCGTGATTCGCCAAATTTTGACCATGGGCCACAAGATTATGTGGGTTATCAAGTCGAACTTTGGATATTTATCATTTTATTATGATCATATGATTAATTTCATTTGCATGTGATGATATTATCATATTGAGGGGTACATAATTTTCTTTTTCTACAATTATTTAATAATGGGTTTAATGTAATTTACCTTCATATGATATTGTAAATGAGTAAATTACCTCCTAAATAGGGGATAAATTGCTCCATTTTAAAAAATATGGGGAGATAAATTGATTCATTTTTAAAAACACAGAAAAGTAAATTGTTATTTTATTTTTTATAAGAGGTAATTGGCACATTTTCAATATCACATAAGGATTATTTGCATTTTTCCCATTTAATAATAATTATATGCGATTAAACAGTGGTTCATTGGACCAAGACATTGGGTAAATTTACTATCCATATCCAAAAATACTACATAGTACTAATACATCATCATCCACAAGCCATTCTTGGTAAATTATCTAGTTATTGTCTTTGCTCTATAGATTTTTATTCTAATTTATCAATTCCACATTTTTAAGTTCAGTGTCGACTGAATCGTTATAATCAAAGCACCCCGTACCACCCTAACAATGTTGTTCGTATTGCAAGTCGACCATCAGCCAAACACAATGAGAATTGTTCGATAATGCGCTCGATCCCTAACTACTCTAATCAATTTATTTATAAGTTGTCGACAACACTGACCATCCTTCACTATATATGCGTCATTTATCAATAATGATAACTCAAATTCAATTCCCTTTAAAGTCATAATATATCAAAACAAAATTATCATCATCATCATCACTTAATACATATGAATGATGACAATTTAATTTTACCACTTAGTATTTTTTTCCAGTAATATTGACTTTTCTTATTTCTCCGTACCCACTAATTTCTATTTCTTCATAATTTTTTAAGCTTCACTTATAAAACCCATTAAATATTTTTTTCCTAAAAATACATAAAGTAAGCCAAAAAAATAAAATAAAATAAAAGGGACAAGTTCTGAAAAAAAAATACAATATTGTACATAAGGTAAGAAAAAGAATAGCAGTCAAAAAAGGAAAGTATTGGTCATATCATATCGTATCCCTATTCCCAATTTTTCCCCTCCCAACAACACAAACTTTTATCTCATTTGGCTTTTCTCTCATCTCAATAAAAGTATTATAAAGTGATAGATAAGATTAAGGCCTTTCCTTTCAAGCTCCAAATGAAAACGATGTTACCATGTTTTTCACTTCCATTTCGGACATTAAAGCAAACGCATTACTTCTCCCCGACATCACATACTCTATTTTTAATGTACAAAACTACGTACAATTTCAGTCATGTAATTACTACTTCGTATGTTTATTATATACATACGGAGTGATTGGAAATACCAACATACATGAATTTGTGTTTTTGGTCCATTTGCTTAACCTGAATTCGCAAAATTGGTGGGTACTCTGTATTTATTCTAGAATCCGTTCAAATGAGATCGTCGCCACTTATCTAGGCCGCTCTTCTCAATTCATGGTGTACAAATATTTGTTATATTGATGTGGTTGGTTCAAGTGGACTACAATTATAAATATCGAGCCTCCTTTACCAAGTATATTCAATTAGTTGCATTTGTTGCGGTATTTATTACCCTCAGATTGGCTTATTCGATTTAAATATATCATAGCGTTATAAGTGAAATCTACTTGCTATTCTTCTGATCTTGATCTTTGAGTATAAATTTTGTGGATTACTTATCAGTACGACCTGAGATCAAAAAAACCTCATAATCAACTTCAAATCAGTATTAAACCAATTTAATACATTAACAATTCATATTAAAGTACTTTTGTGTCTGATGGAGGTCATCCCACCTTTTTCCGAATACACCCTCGAAAATAGCAGAAAATCACGCCATTGCCATTAGGATCCGTACATTTTCCAATCTGGTCGGGTATCTTCAACTCGACCCGAGTTTGCGACCCAGCCACATGCACCCATCAGATGTCCCCATCAGGGTTGCACCACGTGGATTGGATAAATTCGTACATATGGCCCCATAAATAGGGGATACCTTCATTTATTACAGGTATGTGCATTTATTACAGCTACAACTATTCGTGATCGATTCACTCTATCTCGAACATCATCTGCCTTAAACATCAGAGGGTCTTCGCCGGGGACCATCCCAACTAGACTCATGTTTGCTCTCTTCTCAGGGATCTCATTGTTTGGGACGAACTACTGGATCGAGACCTCCCAAGAACACCCAAGAGATATTGCACCAACAAGCCTGAGATCGAGTATCGCGACCCCGAATCAATATCAATTCAAAAATATCATATCAACGTACGATGAAACGGTCGAACCAGAACACAGCGCGTGCAAGAAAGAATGAAAAATTGGGACCGCGTGACTCAGGATTGGCAATGGGATGCAGCTGAGCTCCCAACAAAACACCTAAACGACAAGCAAATTTCTGCTTTCATGAATACAATATTCTGGACCAAATCGCCCCCCATTGCTTTACTTGACAAATGAGTGAAAGGGTTGGCGACGGACGAAAGATGAGACGTGCTAGTACTTTTTTCATCAAGTTTCTTGGACCTGCGTGGGCTCTTTTTTCACTGGGAGGGACATTTCCGTCTTTTCACCCCGACAGTATTGTGCAATTAGAAAGGGATGTATCAAAAGACCAAAAGACCAGACATATGGAATGATGATAGGCCAAAAAAGGTACGTATCATGAGGGATTCAGGGGTATTTGTTGGAAAACTGTGTATACATATGATGCTAATTTCAATTGGGACAGGATCTTTGGGAGACAGATAAAGCAGCAGAGATAATCATTTTAGATTTAAGGAAAAAAAAAGAGAGAAATTGTTGTATTATTATTTTTATTTTATTTTGTACTATAATTTAATTTTTGTTTATTTACTGCTTTCTATGACTTTTTGTAAAGGCTGAGGCAAAGTTCATCAAAAGCCATCATTTGGTTGCTCATACTTTCACGACTACAAACATGCTTGCATAGTCAGGAATCAGGATTTTCAATAAAGGAGACGGATTTCTGAAATTAAATTAAGTCCATCGAGGGGAAAAATGTTATATTCTATAATTAAAAATTATTTGATTTGCAATAAGTGAGTAATAAGTTAATTGGGTATAAATATGAATTTTCATTCAATTCTTTTGCAAATATCAGCAAAATTCCATGAATTTTGACTAATAGATGAGTTTATTTGTTGGACAAAAACAAATGTTAGTGGTAATAAATATAATTTTCTAAAGTACAGGGGGTTTACGTGCAATTACATCAAACTTAAGACGATGACAATGTAATTATCTCAGAAAATAATGGGTAAATTACATCTACCTCCCATGAGGTTTGACATAATTACAAATACCTTTTCGTTGTTTGAAAAATTACAAATACCCCCCTAAGGTTTGTAACCGTCTAACAAATAACCCATTTCCATCCATTTTTATGGGTGAACTGACCAAAATGCCCTTATGCATTTTACTTAATTTTTAAAATTCTTTGAATTTTTTTTACTACAATGTGCAGGAAGAGGTTTTTAAAGTTTTTTACACAGAGGAGTTAATAATGCAATTTGCGTCGGCTGATTTTTCTACAATTCAATTAAAAAATCAAGGGCAAAATGGTCAATTTTAGGCCTTTGGTTGAAAATTACAAACCTCAGGGGATATTGTAATTTTTCAAGCAGCAAAGGGGTATTTATAATTATGCCAAACCTTAGGGGAGATAGATGTAATTTACCCAAAAATAAAATAATAATAATGTTGTTTAGGAGAAATAACTACGTATTTTAAAATAAGTGAAAAAAATAGCATAATCAAAAGTAATAGCAATGTCAAAGTATGGTCAAGATCTGCGTATTTTTGTTATGTTCGATTTGAATTTCATGGTACTTAATTTGAATAGTAGAATGAATTTCAAAGTAAATAATAAAACGAAACATTACTATTAAAAGTATAATACCAAACACAAAATTTAAATTTTTTTTCTCTAAGTTATTCAGAGGCACTACAAAAAAAATAGAAGATTAGCGAGAAAAAAATTAAGTGACAATTTTAATACTATCACTAATTATATATATTTAGTGACAAGAATGTTTATTTTGTCACAATCATAAATTTTATAATTTTAATAATTACTATTATTTTGTAAAAATTATTATTAGTGACAAAAAAATATGCACAAAGTTGTCACTAAATACAATTAGTGACTCATATATAGTGACAACCTAGTGACAATAAACAATTGTTATCACTATATTGTATTGTCACTAAGTTATCACTATAGATGTGTCACTAATTGTATTTAGTGACAATTTTATACATAATTTTTATCACTAATAATTATATAGTGACAAGATGAAAAATATTATCACTTAATACATATTTTTAGTGACAACTTATAAATTATTATTTGATATTTTATCACTAATATCATATTTTGTTGTAGTGAGGTGAAATGCAACTTAAAACTCATCTTTTAAAATAATATCAAACTTGAACAAAGTTTGCATTTTGGAAATTTATGAGGGGTAATTTAGTAAAATAATGCAATCCATGATCACCAATGGGCTGAAGCCCTCGAAAGGATATAATACTACGGTTGCGTTCTTGATTTTTTGTAAGTGAACTGATTAATAATTCCATTTTTTGGGACAATAAAGTGAAAAAATATATTTAATAATTGATTTTCTGACTTTAGAGTTAAGTGTGATTTATTTATTATTGAGATTGAGATAATAAAAGTGAATTCTATGCAGTAGAAGAATATAAACCGGCAGCTATCCCTAGTTTCTGACACAAACAAATTACAAATTATTTATTTTTTTATACTTATATAATTGTTCTTATAAAAGATTAAATAAAATAAAATAGTAGATCAAAAGTGGAATAACGTTTGCACGCGTGTGTTGCCACGCCCTAAAACCAAAAATATTTTATCTAAAGTTTACAAATCTCAAGAGCCTCGAAGACCACTAATTAACCACATATATATAATGTTTGATGACTATAATTAATATAATTAAGAATTAATGATTAATTAATGCCATGGTGTTTCATTATGGGGAGAATTATGCCACAATCTTTATTTAAATCTTTTTACCATACAATTTTAATGTCTTTTTCATTTGGATCCTTCTCTTTTCAACATGTCCACCTTCTTCCTTTTGTTTTCCTTAATTTTAATTATAATATTATAATTAATTAATCACTTAACAAATATCGAACCATCAGAACAATGGTTATATGGTCAAATCATTAATTTTTACGTGAATGTTAGACGTGTAATCGTTATTTTATGTGGGTGTATTTTAAATTAGTAGTGATTAATTTATAATACTTGATTAAGTATGAATTAGGGTTTAATTTTATGGTGAAAAGTTGGGATTGTGGTGACTTATAGCACTCAATATAAATAAGAATTGTCTCAAATAACTTCAACTAATTCTCTAGCAAAAAGGATACCTAATTTGCTGTCATTTCAGTTTCTTCATTTAAAGCCACACCCACGGAATTTAGCAAGATTATTTATTTGTTTCATATGGGGTTGGAATCATGATTCAATCTTGAATCTTACCCTACTTTGAACAGACTAAAGATTTGCCTTTTGCCCCTTTAATTATTTGATCTAGTGGTTTGAGTCACACCATGGAGATGGTCTTTGCTGATGTGTCACTTTTGCATTAGTTACGTTGTAAGTGTGGTACAGCAACGGGCCCTACTAATCATGATTTTTTTTACTCAAATTAAGTCTGATCGAATCAAACTAATCACACAATAAGTGTATCACACTTGTTACATGATTGATCACTTTCTGTAAATTGTAAATTAATATACATTGGTAGGACGACTATTGTGCAAATACCTTCACAAATGAGTGTACTAAACTCAATATCCTGTGCAAATGAAGTCAACTTCTCAAAAGAATTATTTTTAATATATATCGAGTATAAAAATATTAAACTATATTAATGAAATCTCTAATAATTCTGAAAATGGGAATGGCACTGTTTTTTAAAGGGAGAGAGCCTTCATATTAGGTGAGGAGGATAATTGTCCTTCACTGTCACTGTACCGGCTACGCACTTTTAGCAGTGAAGCAATTTTTGTCTGCCTGAACCATCGCCTGTCATTATTACTACGGATATGTCTCAGCCCATTGGACGTCATTTGATCTAATATCTGATCTAGGGTGCACATGTAATCGCGCAATCCACCATCATATATAAGTATAGACATTCCACCAACATGTATTACTTGGCCCCCAATTGTTGCTCTTATCTATTTAGATACCTTCACATACTGATTTGAGTGTCGGAGTGCCTACACCAGAGATCCCTCCGACTTGGCCCTAATGCGATCTTGTTTTGCAGGCCTAATACAATTTATTGAACACCTACCTAAACATTGAGAGAAGGTAGAATACCTTTACATTCACTATAAAACCCTAAACTATCTACCTATAATTTTGTGGTACAACATATATAATATAATTTATATTATTTAACATTTTCACACTCGAACATGTATAAAAATTATGGCCCATGTTACTTTTAGTGGTAGCATAGTGACATAGTGGTAATAATAGGAAGTATTTGAGTGGAATAGTGGGCAGAACATGGGAGTGGTGGTCTTATTTTCTAGCCATGCAAAGCTATAGTACTAGTGATTATTATTGCACCACATTGGACGGAGGCACCACCACGCTCTACCATAGTGTTTTCTCCTCTCATTATTGCTCTGGGACTCCCTATCGTACCATCTTTCTCTTATTTATACTTTTTGGTAAATTGCACTTTGGCCCCTTAAATTTCACTATTCTGACGTAGTGCCCTTGGAAATAACTTTGAAGTACTTTGTTCCCTCAACTTAGAGGTTGTTTGACTAAATTTACTAAAGGGTTAATTACATTTAAATCCCCTTTAAAATATTTTGAAATTATATTTACACACTCTTTAAGAATTCTTTTAAAACCCTAGCAGAAGGGTGCAGTTGTAAATAGGAGAGTTGTAGGATGGGGTGCAAGATAATTTCAAAAGCTTTTCTTTTTTAAAGAAAAATATAATTTCTCATTGCCAGAAGGGGTTTCAGTGTAATTAACCCTCTATTTAAATAATTCTTATAAACTCGTATATTTAACAAGATGTTTTTGAAGCTGACAAATTATTAAAGTGTTTGAGTGAAATAAGATCATGAAACGTATATACACAAAAATCACGAAAACCAAGACCAATATTTCCTCACCTAAACTCCAAAAAGAAATTATAGATATATATATTAGAGCAAATGCATCCAAACAAGTTATGCACATCTCATGGCCAAGGCACCATATGTCCCCAAACCCAAACAAAACCACCCATATTTTGAGAAATGTTGGGTGGTGCATGTCATGTTTATGTAAGTGGTGGTTTTGGGGCCCCTCCCACACCCACTATATACTACTCTCTCTTTATTTATTTGTTGGTCTTCATTTGGGGAAACGGGAAAATTCTTACTCAAATTAGATTTGATCGAACTAAATCAAATATATAATAAGTGTGTGATATACATATTATGTGATTGATCATTTTTCTTAAATTAAACATTAATCACACGATAAATATATTATAATTATTATATAATTTATTTAACTATGCTCAAACCTGATTCAGATAAAAAAATTTCGGGGCAACAATATTACTTGGAATAAAACCCCACTACTACTCCCAAATATCCTTTTCCTTTGTCCACTACCAAAATATACCATACCCTCTCTCTTCTCATTTCCCTTCCACCAACCTCATAAAACTATTCCTTTCAACTCATATCCAAACAAATTTAGCCCATCCATCTATATCCCCATCCTCCCTTGGAAAATGTTCAAATGTACACACACACCCACACGTGTGTGTGTGGGTGTGTGTGTGCTTGTGTCATCATCTTGATTAGTCCTTTGATCTCATCTGTCTGAAAACTTTTACTTTGTTGGTGAGGTATTGGTAATAAACTCCAAAACTTCTTGCATGAAAACAAATGCAGCCCATCATGCATGCCCTAAAGCAATTTTTATTTATTTATTAATTAGGGTTTTCTCCTCCTTATGGGAGTAATGATTTGGTACATTTATTGTGGTGTGGAATTTTGTACTCATGATATATATACCAAAAAGATGAAAAAACCCTACAAGAAAAAGGGCTCTTTTCACCATCATTTAAGGTTTGTGTCATGATTCATGCATGGTACCATGATTAACTTTTCTTTTGAAAATTGTTTGGATGTTAATGTATTCATTGGTAATCATAGGTTTTTCTTTTCTTTTCTTTTTTTTTAAGATATCTTAAGGATTGTAATGTGTTAAATTATGATCAAATATATATATATATATATATATATTAATAATGAGCAATGAACTATTATTTGAAAATACAACATTTTTTGATCTATCACTACCAGTATCGGGTTTAATGCAATTTACCCCCTGTGATATATACATATATATATATATTAATAATGAGCGAAGGACTATTATTTGAAAAAACAATATTTTTTTATCTATCACTACCAATATCGAGTTTAATGCAATTTACCCCCTGTGATATATATATATATATCTATTAATAATGAGCGATGAACTATTATTTGAAAATACAATATTTTTTGATCTATCACTACCAGTATCGGGTTTAATGCAATTTACTCCCTGTGATATATATATATATATATATATTAATAATGAGCGATGAACTATTATTTGAAAATACAATATTTTTTGATCTATCACTACCAGTATCGGGTTTAATGCAATTTACCCCCCTATGATATTGCAAATGAGCAAATTACACCCATGAGGGTAAATTGCTTCATTTTAAAAAATACAAGGAGATAAATTGCTATTTATTTTTTCATAGGGGTGTAATTTGCACATTTGCAATATTACAAGGAGATTGCTTGCATTTCCCCCTACTAGTATCAACACTAAAACAATCAAATGAATAATATAAACATGATCTTATAAACTAAACAACTCCCGACATTCATACTACTCAAACTCACACCTCTTAATTGTGGGATCTATTAATTTAAAAATACAACATCTCAAATCATGATCAAATGTTAAAGGTACCGAAAATATTGAGTTGAATATTAAGGTGGGAGTGGTCGGGGTCGGCTTCCTCCACCACGTCGTCAAGTTATTGTCGGCTCAAAGTTTGACTCAGATTAAATATAAGTTTTTGACAACTATATGTCGGATTAATATATTTTCCTCCGTCCAAGATTGTGTAATAACATTATTAATCTAAGGAAACAAAAGCTAACCAATATGTTTTTTTGTTAGGAAATTATGAAATCTAAAGCAAATAAGACGGAAAAAATTAAAAGTGAGATACAAAAATTTTATCACATTATAAAAAATTGGATTATTGTTACACTATAAATTATTGCACCTTCAAAATTATGATAAATCAATACATCAATATTTGATCAATACGTCTATATAATTAAGAATAATAAAATAAAATACAATAAAATCATATAAAATAAGACATTATCCAAATATTTAATGAGACTCGAACCCATAATCTCGAACTTGTTCGTAGAAGAAGCTACAAAACAGAAACAACTAGGGTTTTTTTTTTTTCCTCTTTGCCATCTTCTTCAATTCTTCGGCCACCTAAAACTTCCGTTCTTGCCAGCTGCTGTTGGTTGGTATTTATGATTGGTTGTCGTCTTCATTAACTCTAATAATTTCGACTATTTTCAGCTCATTACTTTTTGTTCTCAACATATATTTGTTTTGAATAGTGTACTTATCATATTGAATTAAATTTTATTTTTTTATTTTCCTCTATTTTTTTGGAAAAATTGATCAACTTATATATATATATATATGTTATGTATTAAATAATACTACTATATGTGGCATACTCAAATGTATGCGCTTAATTAACTTAAATTTTAAAAAGTATTATTATTTTAAAAAATATATATTAATTAAATAAATAAAAAATATTAAAACAATATAAGAAAGTTTTGGAAAATTATTGATAAAATTAGAGAAGAAAAAGGATGGAAATATTGAGTAGAGAAAATAGGAACTGTGTGTGTGAGGGAGAGAGATTAATAAAATAATTAAAAAATGGCAGACCAAATAATTGTAGACACCAAAAGGGTGCTCTTCAATTATATAAAGGTATAGATATATGCGTACACTATAGTCCGCATGAATCGAATTTTCAAAAATAATTCAATTGGTCGTTCAATGATTCGGATGGTGTTTGGATGAGCTTATAAGGTCTTTAAAACATATATAAGATGTTTAAAAGTTTATAAGATGCTACAAAATGTTTGGTAAATTTTTGAGAAAAATAATTTATAAGTTTTAAAAATAAGATGCTACAAACTTATAAGCTTTTAGAGAAAAGTAAGGAGTTTCTAATTTATTTCTAAGATCCAACAAACTCCTTCAAATTTGATGTGGAAGGACGAAGGGATCCCTGAAAACCTCCTCGTATTAAACATTCTCCGGAAATATATGAGGCCACTCATATACGAGTCTCCTGATTGCACCCAAAGCTCATCACCTGATTCTCGAAAAGAATGAAAGTACGAGGCAACCTATTCCATATGAGGCAACCCACCTGTACGAGGGAGACTCAATAAAGATATGTGCTAAAATAAAACGAGGGTAGTAGCAACAAGAGGCCTCATTTTAAAAAATCTACGAGCATGTCAAAAAGAATCTACGAATGTATCCTAACCACCCAAATTATCGTTGCAAAAATCCCCACTAGATCTCACGAAGATATGGATTGGCTCGTAGGAATACGAGGTGGTGGCACGAGTGATCCTATAAATACCTACCTTTCTAGCATCTTAAAGGGGTCGAGAAGTGAGAATAAAAATAGAGAGAAGTGCCAATATTATCATAAACCATTCTTCTTTGAGTGTTCTCGAATTCCCACCACATCAAATTTAATTGCAACTTTTCATTAGTAACATCATATAAGCTCCATAATTTTATTTTATCCACACACTGCATGAACTTATTTTAAAATAAGATCTAATATCTTATAAGTTTTAAAAATATCTTATAACACTAGAAAAAAAAAATTACTATTGTCTACATTTTAATTGTTATGGACTAAAATAGTGGTAAATACCAATTATTAACCATAATTGAATAAAATCGATGCAAAAACTTACCTTATTCATCATGACAAAAGGACTCGACGTGGCTCTTGGCCATGACAAAAATATACGCCATGGTTTTAATTTGACTATGTCAAATATTTTAGCTACCATTACAAAAACCACGACCAATATATAATTGTTGTGTGACCGTAATCAACATCTATTTACTACTGTTATTTCTTTTCTAACGTACCATATCAATTGATCATTATTAAGTGTCATATTTCTTCTAAACTAAGATGTATGAGCTTATCAAATCTTTTAAATAACTTCAATCAAACACCCTCTTAGTCGTGTATGTGGTAAACTTTCAACATATTTCAATAAATTGATGATCTTAGATTATCTTTATCCAAAAATTATGCCAAAAAAGGAGAAAAAAATAAAAAGGGCCTAGCACAACTTAAGAGTTAGTACCATGAATTAGTGAACTTTGTTGAAATAAACTTTTAGAATTTATTAGGGGGCCACAATAATAACAAAATTGAAAAGAAAAACAAGAAAGAAAAAGGGTTTCAAAGGTACAATTATGATCACAAGCTAGACAATAAGCAATCACAATAAACCAAAATGTAATGAGTACTACTAATGAACACACTCTTTTATTTACCTTTTGGATTCAAACTTACCTACCTACCACCACCCCATAATAATCCCTACTCTCATTCTCAACCCTAATTTTTCCCCATTCTAATTAAATACCAAAAAATAGCAACAAAAAAAAAATATTAAGAAAATGCAACATCATGTACTTTATTTTTATTACAAATATCCATCAAAACCCATAATATTTTCTTCTTATTATTATTTTTGTATTTTATTATTGTGGATTTAAACCATGATTTCTGTCCCAACTACCAACTAACCATAATAAGGCAATCAGAGTGGTGGAGGTGGTGGAGCCATTTCTAATAAAATTTGCCCGCATCATATCATAAAGTAACATTTATTTTCTCAGTGAAATAATGAACACTGTCGTTTTACTTTTATCTGGTAAAAAATTTACTGTTGTTTTACCCTTAGGCATGTCTTTATTTAAACTGGATCAGCACTCTTATGGTAAACTTTTCAGGGTGCTTTTTGGTAATTTACATATATATCTACATGATGTTTTTATAGTAATATTATAACTAGTTTGTAGGCGTGGTCACTACATATATGTTTATTTGTAAATTACATTTTTTCCATCTGAATTAGATGTTTTTTACACTTTTTCACATAACTATTTCTCATTATGTTTTGCCATCCAAAATACACGAGATTTGTACTTTGCCACCTCATATAACTTTTAGGTGAAAAATTCCATTGGAAAATAATTACATATGTGGCATATGTTACTCTTTTAAGTGCACAATTGTCAATTCAATACAAGGCATCCTTTCTGGTTTATAAAATTTTTTTGTGAGAGGACGAATTTATCCCGAAAAAAAATAAAAAATATGCAATTGACATTTTTGCCTTTAAGGAATAGCATGTGCCATGCATGTGATCACTCTTCGATAGAATTTTTTCCACCGATAAGTGATTTGAGATGACAAATTGCAAATCTCGTGTACTTTGGGTGCAACTGGCAAAGTGTAACAAAAAATATTTGAAGTGAAAAAAGTATAAAAAAAATACAATAGTTCAAACGACGAACTATAATTTACCGAAAATTCTAGTCCGAATCAGGTTTGATCAAACCAAACCAATCATACACTTGTTATATGATTGGTCACTTTCCCTAAACTGTACACCAATCACAATACACTTGCCATATAATTAATTTAGATTCGATCGAATTAAATCTGGGCTACAATTTCCACAAAACTTCTTGCATTTTTGCGATGTGAAATTGGTAAATTAGCAAAATAAGCAGCTGGACCAATATTTTAGAAAGTCTATTTGGCTGCAAATATATATAGGACCATTGTCTTGCACATGACGAGCAATACAACAACAACAAATTATAATAAAACTAATGATACGATGCAACAACTACAATATTATATCATAGTTAAAGTGGCAACAACATAAATTCATTGATATTTAATACAATAGACTTGTAAGTGTGGTACCTCTTTATGTATTTTAAAACAATCCACCTCAAAGTCAAAGGGTGTTTGATAAATTTATTTAAAACATCATATAGGTTGCTATAAGATGTTGGATTTTATTATAAAAAAAAGTTCTTGAATTGTCTGTATTATAAAACTTATAAAATATTAATAACAACGATTTGCAACTGATAGGATCAAAGTTGAAGAAGTTTATTAAAATTTTAAAAATAAATTCAGAACTAAACTCTTATTTTTTTTAAAAAAGAAAGGGTTTATAAACTTCTTAACATTTTATCTTTTTAATCTTATAAGATCATTTTTTTAGAAACAGTTACCAAATATTTTTTAACATTTTATAAAATTTCAAACATCTGATAAGATTTTAGTCTAAAAAGCTTATAAAATCACCCAAACACCTTAGTAATTGATAATGAATCCAAAATTCATGCATTAGCACTTTCTTTTACGAATATAGAGTTATGGAAGTAATGATTAATACAACAATAGCGTACAACTAATTTTTATATTGTTTTCCACATACTGGGAAATTCTAATCAAGATAGAGTTGAACATAGCAGACGTTTAGTGTAATATACTTATTGGCAAAATTGTACTTTTGGTCCTATAGGATATGGTCATTCTTACATTTGGTCCTGTGCTTTTGATCGTCGACACTTTTGGTCCCAAATCCCTAATTTTTTGACACTTATGGTCCCACGCCGTTAACTTTAACGGAAAACGGCACGTGATTGAACACGTGTTGTTAGTCAACGCAAGTAAACGGTCTTCTGCCGTTAGCTGCTGCATTTAGGAGGGAAAAATTGACGCCAAATGCACATTTTACTCCCTTTTTCCCTCTTTATACCCATAAAAAGCCCAAAAAATCTTATTTTCTCCTTTGATAATAAAAAAGTACCCCAACATTCATTTCTCTCTGTTTTAGCAGGTGAAAAAATGTCACAAACCTCTAAAAATGCTAGAAATTTTTTTTTGTATTTTTATTTAATTGAATAAAAATAATTGACCAATTAATTTACTAAGGAAAAAACTGCTAAAATAATTACTATATTGACAAAATGTGGCGGTCTAAAATGTCATTAACTATAATTATTTCCTCCCGTATTTTTCATTGATTAATTTTATTAACAATTCCTTATGCGCACACTTTTAAAACTAATTTGTTTTATTAGTTCTAGTCAATTATTTTTATTGAATTAAATAAATATCTCTAGCATTTTCAGAGGTTTATGACATTTTTTTCACCTTCTAAAACTGAGAAAAATGAATGTTGGGGTAATTTTTTATTGTCAAAGAAGAAAATAAGATTTTTTGGGCTTTTTATGGGTATAAATAGGAAAAAAGGGAGTAATATGTGCATTTGGCGCTAATTTTTCTCTCCTAAATGCAGCAACTAACGACAAAAGACCGTTTACTTGCGTTGACTAACGGCACGTATTCAATCACGTGCCATTTTCCGTTAAAGTTAACGACTTGGGACCATAAGTGTCAAAAAATTAGGGCTTTGGGACCAAAAGTGTCGACGATCAAAACCGCAGCACCAAATGTGAGAATGACCTTATCCTATAGGACCAAAATTGCAATTTTACCTATACTTATTTTATGATCTCGTGTAGAATTTAAGGAGAATAAATTATTGATTTAAAACTATAACTACATATCTCAACCAAAAAGAAGGGAGAAATTGATTATTTATAGCTAGTTTTGGCCTAGAACAAAGAAAAGGAAGGATTAAAAGAAAAGAAAAAGTAATTGTGGGGTTGTGATTAAGGAGTAGCAGAGATGAAATTTTGAGTAAAATCCCCAGAAAAGTAGGCAGAGAGAACTGTGGGCAGGCAGCATTTATTACAGTCCCAATTAATCCAAGCAAAAAAGCTATAATCATTCCATAAATCCAAAACGCAGATAAAGCCACACATACACACACACATGTGGTGTGGCCCCATTTCTCCACCTTTGAGCTTCAACCGACCGTTACAGCTTACCAAAGCTTGACTGCTTTAGTACACAAAAGATTTGGGACATTGCATAAGAACTCAGCTGGCCTAGAGAGAGAGAGAGAGAGAGAGAGAAGAGAGAGAGAGGGGAGGCCCCAAAAAATAATCTTGGTTCTTGGATTAAAAAAAAGAAAGAAAGACACAATCTTGAAAGAGAGAGAGAGATGAGAGAGAGAGAGAGGATGTATTGAAATCTCTGCAGTGGTGAGGACTGCAAGTTCGAATTATTCTTCTTCTGTGTTTCATTGCTTTTATAATCCTCTCGCTTGGCTCTTTTTGGCCTCATTGAAAGCCCCACCCCACTCCACCCCCCACCCACCCCCCCTTCTCTACATATATATGTCTGTAGTGCATCTATTGCTGAGATTTTAATTGAATATTTATTATGTTGGAGGCAAATTGTACAGGCCCGAGGCTGCAAGAGGGAGCACTAGACTTATAAAGTGAGTTGTATGTATGTATGTATGGGGGGATAGAAGTGTATGTAATGTAAGGGAGAAAAAAGCAAAAGGGGAGGGCCTTCACATAAGCCCTTTTACACGTGATAAAGAAAACATCAAAAGCATTTGCATGCGTGTATAAAAGATTCATCATCATCATCATCATATCTCTCTCTCTCTCTCTCTCTCTCTCTCTCTTCTTCTCAACACACACACAGAGAGGAACGTAACTCTT
This sequence comes from Sesamum alatum, assembly GCA_034509735.1. Classification (NCBI taxonomy): domain Eukaryota; kingdom Viridiplantae; phylum Streptophyta; class Magnoliopsida; order Lamiales; family Pedaliaceae; genus Sesamum; species Sesamum alatum. The sequence continues at coordinate 35,372,098 of JACGWO010000006.1, forward strand.
TCAGTTTGAGTGTTGCTTTTCTCTCTCATTATTTATGCAATCTGAATTCTCAAGAGTCTGAGACCACCCCAGAAAGAACCCATCTTTTTATCCCTACTTTTTCCCAACTCTTTTTCACGTTTCTTTTACCAGTTGTCTGTCTTTTTGAACAGTTTCTTTAAGTTGGTGATTAAAGCCCACTTCCGCCTCAAAGCCTTAGATTCAAAAAAGAAGAGAAAAAGATTCAGTCTTTCATGGTTGAGTGTTCATTGTTGAGTTCAAAGATGGAATCTTTGAGCCCTTTAGTTGGTAGTGTAAGCACTTCGTGTTTGTGCTATCTCTTGTTGCTGTGAGATGTCATTTTCTATGCAGCAGTGAAATTTGGGTTGAGATGTTGATTTCCCAGTGAGTTGTTCAATGTTTATTCCTTTTAATTCTATGGTTTTGTGTTACATGCGTTACTAGTTGTTGCTTTTGGTTGCTCTTTTGTTGCTTTCTAGGCGTTTTTATTCTCTTTCTTGAGCAGTCATGTTTCTGTCCTCACATTTATTTATGCTTGTGTTGCATATATTTACATACATATAGACATAAACATATATGTATATGCATGCATCAAGTATGTATCTATATATGGGGCTGTGTCTTTACTATCTTGGATTTATTCAAACTTTTCTTGTTTTCTGCTGCAAGTCTCGGTTTTGGTTTGGGGACAAGAAGAAGTATGGTTTTGTCTTCTGGGTATTTCCACTATTTGATTAGATTTCATCGTAATAATACGATTATATATTATTTCTATATTTGTGCACATGTGCATCATTTTTAAAGAATTTGTGTTTTCTTCCCATCCTCATTCATATATTGGGTTTCCAACCGAAGCTTTCAAGAGGGTTTCTTGAGTTCTTGGTAATGTCTTCTTTTGTCTCCACATAAATGTAGTTTTGTTGAGTTCAGTCCACACTTAAATCTCCAACGCAGCCCAAAAATTGGATCTTTTTCTTGTTTTCTTTTAAATTTAAAATCTTCTTTTTCTTGATTTTTAAGCTTTCATAAAGGTTTTTTCTCTATTATATGTGTCCTTTTTGGGATTATAAGCAGTTACTGAGTGCTTCATTGTTGTCAGAATAATTGTTTTATGTTCTTTTTCTAATTTTAATATCGTCTGTGCCATGAGTGAAGTCAATGAAAATTATCTCATCTTTCTGTTCTTTGGTATGGTGGATTTATTACCACAGATTTTTGTTTTTTCCAAGGGAGTTTATTTCTGGTTTGGTTGTTGAAACATATGTGAGCTGTTGTAGTTTTCAAAATTGCAAGAAAATGGAAATCCCTGTAGCCTGCATTAAAAGATCTTCTTTTTGAATGCTTCCCTTTTGCTTTTGCGTGTGACATTTTCCACCAATTTTATCAAATTTCTATACTTGTATACATTTTTCAATTTGGGTTATCTTGCTGACGTACTCGATTTTCTCTTTTTGTGGATTTTTCAGTGCATGGAGTCATTAATCTTTGAAGGAGGACTATAAACCAAGAAGGACAGGAAACTGTTTTATCTAGTAGGAATATCTGCTGTGAAAAGGCCCCTCTGCTTTCTTACATAGTAGGTTGAGTGATCAAATTCAATCTTCATCTCAATCATGCCTATAAGGCAGATGAAAGAAAATTCAGAACAACACTTTGTTATCAAACCCCAGTTGCAAAATACCATGAACTCAGCTCAGAAGAACCCCAAGAGTGCTCAAAATGGCAAAGGTCCACCAAATCAAGAATCCCAGAACGCCAAAGCTCAAAATCAGTCTTCTCCTCCATCAAGAAACAGAGGAAGGAGAAGGGGAAGGGGTGGCCGGAAATCTGACCAAGCCGACGCCTTTATGCGACCGAGTTCACGGCCATGCACAGCTGCAGATAAGCCTGTTATCCGAGAAACTTCCCAAGCCATTGTACCGGCTTTATCGAATGGATCGGTTGGGAATGGAGGCAGCTTATGTGAATCAGAAATGGGGTTTCCTTCTTCAAGCAAGTCTTTGACTTTTCCAGCTAGACCTGGATTTGGGCAGCTCGGGACAAAATGTATTGTGAAGGCCAACCATTTCTTTGCTGAGTTACCAGACAAGGACTTGAACCAATATGATGTAAGCTGCTTTTCATCATGGCTTTTGGTTTAAGTATGTTTCAGGGGGTACTTTTGATTGATTTGAGTAGCTAGGTGACATAAAACATTTGGGGCCCTTAGAGTCTGATATTCAATTTGCTTATGAATGTTCTCTTCTTATATCTGCTGTCCTTTGCAATTATAATTGAGTAAATCTCTGCATCTGTGTCCTCTGCATGTGTAGCATTTAATGAGTCTTGAAAATGGGTCATCAATACTTTCCTGATATTTGAATCGTTGGTATTGCTTTTTTAATCGTTACCGTTGCTTACAGGTAACTATTACCCCTGAAGTGTCATCGAGAGCGGTAAATAGAGCTATCATGGCGGAACTCGTGAAAATGTACAAAGAATCTGACTTGGGGATGAGATTGCCGGCCTATGATGGTAGAAAGAGTCTGTACACCGCTGGTGAACTTCCGTTTGCTTGGAAGGAGTTCACAATTAAGCTTATTGATGAAGAGGACAATGTCAATGGTCCCAAGTAATTTCTTCGTCCTCTGACACTGCCAATTACACCTTTTAGGATATGCGTCTGCTGGTTGCTTGAATTCATTTAAGTTTCAGTTCTCTTGTGAGAACTGAAATGAGTAAATTAGAAATTTTATAATGGAATGGATTGATGTGGATCAGTAATGCATAAATTTGCTAATATTTCTAAAGACTGAAGATGAAGTGGTCAGGTGCTACTTTATTCTAAGTTTCACTTGTGCAAATTTCAGGAGAGTAAGGGAATATAAAGTAGTAATCAAGTTTGTCGCACGGGCAAACTTACATCATTTAGGCCAATTTCTTGCTGGTAAGCGTGCAGATGGCCCAAAGGAAGCACTTCAAATTCTGGACATTGTCCTGAGAGAGCTCTCTATGAAAAGGTATGAAAAAATGCGTCACGTGGTAGCCAAAATGAATTGTACTACTTTGTGAAAAGTTGATAAATTAGTTAGTTAAGCTTTATTCCAATGAACCTGTAAACCAATATCCTTGTCGGATGATTCAATCCAATGATTTTCTTTTTGGGAATGCTGAAATGGTTTTATCTCTATTTTTTTTGCACGTGTAAAAAGGTTCTGCCCTGTCGGGAGGTCATTCTTTTCTCCTGATATCCGGAGACCACAAAGGCTTGGCGACGGTTTGGAGGCATGGTGTGGATTTTACCAGAGTATAAGACCTACCCAGATGGGCCTTTCACTTAACATTGGTAATTGAATACCAACTTATGACCTGGTTGCAAATGTAACAGACAACATATCTGCTTGTCTATTCCTTCATTTAATATTTTGTCTTTCGTGAATTATAGATATGGCGTCAGCTGCATTTATTGAGGCTCTTCCGGTGATTGAATTTGTTGCCCAACTGTTGGGGAAAGATGTGTTGTCAAGGCCGTTATCTGATTCCGACCGTATTAAGGTGCGCGTTCGGTTCATTTGACAGACAAGAAAGGATTATTATTCTTCAGCTTTCTTGTGTAAGTATACCCTTCGCTTCATTTCAGGTTAAGAAGGCCCTTAGAGGAGTAAAAGTTGAAGTGACTCACAGGGGAGATGTACGAAGAAAATATCGAGTTTCTGGCATTACAACCCAACCTACTCGAGAACTAGTGTAAGATTGCTGTGCACGATTCATAATTAGACATCTATATAAGACTTGTTAATTATGACATCTTATCTTCCAGGTCAATTTCTATTTCAAAGTTCTAAGTGATACAAAAGTAATAGCTATATCTTGGAAGGATCTGTAAATATATATTGATAACAATCACGGGTTCAGTTTGTCTTACATTTAAACCCGAGCTAATGTTTGTCTCTGAACTAATTGGACTGATCTGGCTGTTCTATACTGTTTCAGGTTTCCTGTCGACGACAACTCAATGAAGTCAGTTGTTGAATACTTTCAAGAAATGTATGGTTTCACAATTCAATATACTCATCTTCCTTGCCTTCAAGTAGGTAACCAAAAGAAGGCCAACTATTTACCAATGGAGGTTAGAAGTTGTTAGTTGGTATTTAACTTCAGCCTGTAAGATTTATTTTTTATCAAATACTGTCGGTGGTCTAACGCTCTTCATTCCAGGCTTGTAAAATTGTTGAGGGGCAAAGATATACTAAAAGGTTGAGCGAGAAACAGATCACTGCTCTTTTAAAGGTTACGTGCCAAAGGCCAAGGGATCGAGAAAATGATATTCTGCAGGTATTCCATGATTGTAATATTCAGATTCACCTTCCTTTTAATATTGTGAGAATAAATTTAACTATGAACTGAATAGACATATGAATAGGAAGTACTACTACAATTTATTTGGTATTAATTGCAGTAATCTTGATCATAATAGTAAGTATATTTTTTTTGTGCTTCGGACTAAGTGAGAGTCAATTAGGTATAAAAATCTTCCTAGTAAGTTGAATCTTAACACTGTGGAATCGTCACTGCATAGATATATGTGTGTGTGCGTGTCTGTCTGTCTGTGTTTCCTATGAGTACAAGAAATGTAGTCAAATTATTGGAAGTCAATGATGGACTTAAATATGCATCAGATTGTTCATGAAGCTTGTAGTATTTTTCCTTGAACCAGCCAAGAATTTGCAGATGATATTTGCTTCTTGTTTTATCTGAATGTAGACTGTTCAGCACAATGCTTATGAACAAGATCCCTATGCCAAAGAGTTTGGAATTAGAATCAGCGAAAAACTGGCTTCCGTGGAGGCAAGAGTTCTTCCTGCACCCTGGGTGAGATGTGGCCTCCTGAAACTTAATTCCATTTCTGCAATATGGTTACTGGTTTACCCTCTAACCTGCATTAGCTTTTTATATGCAGCTGAAATATCACGAGACCGGGAAGGAAAAAGATTGTTTGCCGCAAGTAGGCCAATGGAATATGATGAACAAGGTTTCACTTGTCATAGTTTAATCACGAGATTATGTCATTTTTCGTCGTAGGATGGAAAAAATGATAGTCCATCTTCTTATGAGACTCACTAAGGTGATTTTATTTGGACAGAAAATGATCAATGGCATGACTGTTAGCCGCTGGGCATGTATTAACTTCTCACGGAGTGTTCAAGATAGTGTTGCTCGTGGATTTTGTAATGAGCTGGCTCAAATGTGTCAAGTATCTGGCATGGTAGAACATTCAAGTCCTTATAGCTCGTTGTTTTCTTGTAGGCCTCTTTATAGATGATACAGGCATATGCTCTAACATGTAATCTGATTATATATAAATCACATGTTACAGGAATTTAATCCGGAACCGGTGATTCCAATCTACGTAGCCAGGCCCGATCAAGTAGAGAAAGCTTTAAAGCATGTTTATCATGCATGCATGAACAAATTAAAAGGAAAAGAATTGGAGCTTTTATTAGCTATTTTGCCAGACAACAATGGTTCCCTATATGGTATGTCATGCAAAAAGTGACTCCAGCTTGATATTTCACATGTTTATTACCAATCGTACATCACGTTAATTTTTGTGTCGATAGGTGATCTGAAGCGGATATGCGAGACCGATCTTGGTTTGATATCCCAGTGCTGTCTCACAAAACATGTGTTCAAGATTAACAAGCAATATTTGGCCAACGTATCCTTAAAAATAAATGTTAAGGTGCGCTAAGTTCCGATAATTTATGACACGGTCTTTGTCGTTTGTTTAATTATAACCATTTCTTTCCTAAACTTTCTATTTTGTCAAACAGATGGGTGGCCGAAACACTGTTCTCTTGGATGCTATAAGCTGTCGAATCCCATTGGTCAGTGACATACCGACAATTATCTTTGGAGCTGACGTAACACATCCTGAGAATGGGGAGGAGTCCAGTCCATCAATTGCAGCTGTATGTTGTCTTAACTGACATCGCCCGCTTCGCACATTTTTGTAAATTATTTTATTCCAGTTTGCTAACGTATCTTTCTAAATACAGGTTGTAGCTTCTCAAGACTGGCCAGAGGTGACAAAATATGCGGGATTGGTTTGCGCTCAAGCTCATAGACAAGAATTGATACAAGATTTGTACAAAACGTGGCATGACCCAGTTCGTGGTACAGTGAGTGGAGGCATGATCAGGTTTATTGTTATTTTCCACCTTCTATGCCTTAGATTTTGTTTGATTAAATCGGCTACTTACCCATTTTTCTGTTACGATCTTCTCTTCGTATACTTGAAAACTATTGTTGTCACTGGGAGGGATGTCTTTTCACTCTTGGTATTTATGTCTTGAGTTTCTTGGCTCCCTTTTGCAGGGATCTTTTGGTCTCTTTCAGGAAAGCAACTGGACAGAAGCCGCAGAGGATAATATTTTATAGGTCAGTGTAATCGTCTTACTTACCAACTCTTTTAACGTTATCATAATATTCAATTGTCTGTATTTGTCAAGAACTTGTGGATAGATGAGGACACGGCACAGTCTTCGTCTCTTTGTTGCGTTTGTCACTTTAGTGTCATCACATGCAAACATAATTAGATCTTGGATATCTGTTATTCCACTTCTCCATTAAGAGTTCTCTTCAATTCAATCAGACCCTGAAATTTATCATTTAATTGGCAAATCGTTTATGCTCAACTTAGAATGAGTTCAAACATGGTTGCATGTGGATCTGTTCTGTTACTGTTGATACTTCTGTTTCCGGCATAATGAGTTATACATTATTGAATATTTCTTTGTGACTATAAATCCGCAACGTGACTTTCAATGTCATAAGCTAGTTTTTGTGCTGAATGATAAGAATCGCTTTAGATGGCTGCATACAAACATGCTTTGACTGTATGTGATGTCTTACTTCTTTACCTCTGCCGCAAGCTCATCTGCACACATTTTATCTGATTGATTGAATAAAATAAGCAGGGACGGTGTGAGTGAAGGCCAGTTTTACCAGGTGCTGTTGTTTGAGTTGGATGCTATTCGGAAGGTCGGTAACGATTTTCTTATTGTTATTTTTAAAATCTAAAAATTGACTGCATGCGTGTCTGTATCACATAAATTGCCCTGATCAATGAGGTCTTATGCAGGCCTGTGCTTCTTTGGAGCCAAACTACCAACCACCTGTGACATTTATCGTAGTTCAGAAACGACATCATACCAGACTTTTCGCTAACAATCACAGGGACAAGAGCAGCACCGACAAGAGTGGAAACATCTTACCTGGTACATTCACTTTGTCAAGTATAATTTCTTCTCGATGAGAGGCCATGCAACCGTTCTTGTTTTTTACTCCGTTGCTACACACATTTTTGTGCAGGCACAGTGGTTGATTCTAAAATCTGTCATCCAACAGAATTCGACTTTTATCTCTGCAGCCATGCTGGAATTCAGGTAAAAATGCGTCGTTCCAGCACATAAGGAAATCTAACTTAAGCGCGTCATTGTTAAGTTAATTACAACGCACAACCATTCTTTAACTTGCAGGGAACTAGTCGGCCTGCTCATTACCATGTTCTGTGGGACGAGAACAATTTCACTGCAGATGGGATTCAGTCGTTGACGAACAATCTCTGTTACACATACGCAAGGTGCACACGTTCCGTCTCAGTGGGTAAGTTGAGATGATTGCCTAGTCGAATTGACTTTGAAACCTGCTTTCTTACAATAGTCATTCAAAATAACGCTGGTTTCTTGGTTAACTCGACACAGTTCCTCCAGCTTACTACGCACATTTGGCTGCATTCCGGGCCAGATTCTACATGGAACCAGACGGGCAGGACGGTAACTGTGCCGGTGGTCAAGGAGGCAGCAAGGGCACACGAGTAGCTGGAGAGTCAGGTGTGCGTCCTTTGCCGGCCCTCAAAGAAAATGTAAAAAGAGTAATGTTTTATTGTTGAAAGGGCGCGTAGCCGGAATAGCGACGAGCTAGCTAGCTAGGGTTAGTGGTAGGGTTTGTTGCTGCATGGCATTGGCAGGGCCTTTTCTTTGTATATGTTTGATGATGATAAAATGCAGCATCTCTCTCATGGTTTTGAACTTCAGATGAATGATGTAAAAAATGGCTAGCATTAGTTTCTTTAATTCTGCTCTGAATGTGGTTAACTGGGTTGTTGCTCAGCATCTCTCTTAGATATATAATGGTAAGTAACTCTAGGGTAAGATTTATGTGAATTTTCCTCACCGGTAGAAAATTTTAGTTCAGATCAGATTTGACAATTGTGATTGATCGCTAAGTTTGTAACATATCGTCAATTGCATGATAAGTGTATTATCATTTTCCGATTGACTTTGATTGGCCGAACCAAATTTAGGTTATAATGGTATGTTACGGTGAGTAGCTCTCGGTCGTACTTATAAATAAATCATGAGGTTGTTCATTAGTAATCAATTATACTATAAAGTCTCATTTATTTTGGTGTATTAGCCTGAATCAGAAAATTAATATAGTGTTTATACTATTGTATACCCGGTATGAAAACACAAAGCTTTTACTATTTATTGTTTCAGTTGCATAATTTATACTACTAAAGAAAGTGATAGAACTTATTCCTAAAAATAATACAACCATTTTTATTTAAATAAACACTTTATAATTAATACAAGGTTTTTTTATCATTTTATTTAGTTCAAGATGATTTTATCACTCATTTAATACGATCCTTAAAGTAAACGGGCCTAAGGGAATTTATTTTTTATATTTTCTTACAGGTGATTGATATACAGTAAAACTTCTAAATAAATAATGTCGGGATTATGTAATTTTATTAATTTAAAAAGGTATTAATTAATCGATAAACTAACAATTTATTAATTTAAAGAGATTTTTTTTCAATTCAACGAATCTATATTATTTTCATGAATAAAACATATACATTCTTCATGCAACCATACGCTGAAGGAAGCATTCATAGAGGCAACAATCTTCACAAATTTTTATTGCAGTATGAAAACGCAACATTGAAGCTTTTGGGTGCAGTAAGGAAAGTTAGAAATATAATACAACTGATGTAAAGTTTAAGAAGAAGCAAACAATAATTTATTCATATTTTACTAAGTTCTCCTATTTATATTTGTAATTTTATAGAATTATTAATTTACAATATTGAATGAACTATAAATTCATATAAGAGTATTCCAAAAAATTATTATCTTATTAATATATCGAAATTATTAATACCTTGGGCCCAAGTTGGGATCGAGAAAAATTATTATTTTAGAGAAATTATTAATTTATCCAGTATCAATTTATAGAGGTTTTACTGTTTTAGATAATAAACACAAGTTAAATATAATAATTTTTTTTTAAATTTGAATTATATATCCAAAGGAAAGAAAATTTTCAGAGTAGATAAACATACTACAAATTTGTAAGTATTATTCAGAGTTATAAATAATTTCTTTTTCTCAGTAAGGCACAAAATTAAAATAGTAAAACCAACTTATGTGTTTTTTAAAAATAATTATAAAATTCTTGAAAATTTGAAATATGTTGCAGAGTGTTTGTTAACTTTTTTAAAAAAATTAATCCATAAGATCCAAAAACCAGATTTAGATTATTATACGTTCCTTCTAAATTTCTAATAAAGTATGAACTTCATATATATAACTTATATTTTAAAATGTAAAAGAATTCTTCAATTTTAATTATATATTAATCATAAAATTGTTAATACTGACGTTTTGTAAGTTTAATAGTTTTATTTTGTGTACATATTTTAAAAATAATTATCTTATAACTCATTTATTACCCGAGTCGGGGCACAAATTATTTACAGTATAGGCCAGTTTGGGCTTAGAGAACCCAATAATTTTTCTTAGTGAAGAAATAAAACTCAACATTGCTTCAAAAATAAAAAATAAAACTCAACACATATAATATTATTCAATTTCATGTATAAAATCTCTTTGAAAGGTACTTAATTACTTGATAATATACTTTTTCATTAATATATATAAATTATGTGAAAAGGCATCTTAATTAACTGTATTCTTCCTCCTCTTGTTTGCTAGAAATATTCTCATCTTATAATAAGCACCAAAAAATTTTAAGTTATGTACACTAAAATTTTATATTATGTTTGTTTATTAATAAGTTTTTATTTTTTAGAAGCTACAATAAATGTTTACGAGCTCAAATTGAGTTCATGTCGATAGACTTGACATAATATATATATATATATATATATATATAGTTCAAGATGCATAGGGAGTCGGGTTGGATCAACCCAGGCCAGGACCAGATTGATCTAATAAAAAAAATGGGCCGGTTCAATCCAGACCCACTTAGAATCGGGTTGATCTTAGGTCAATCCCAGGTATTGATATCTGGGACCAGTCCACCCCAGTGACCCACGACCACCTGGTCCTGTGTAGGGTCTGAGCCAGGCCTGTTGGGTCATTTTTTTTTCTTTTAATAATACATAGCATATAATGTTTATTTTATTATTCTAAGTAAACTATGCTAATACATTTTTTTATAAATTTGAAGCTCTAATTTTTTTCTTTTTATTTTTGTTGTTCTACTTCTAAATTTTTATGACTTCAATTCATTAATACTCTTAGTTTAGTATTTTTCAAAGTTTATGTTAATTCCTTTTTGAATTTGCTATTATCTAAGTTATTATTGTAAATTCGTAAATCAAATTATTATTTAAGTTCATTATATAATTTTAATTGTTATTGTTTTAGTTATAAATTTGTGTGATTTAATTTATTATGTATTTATTTCATAAGACAATCATAAATTTAAACAATTATAAAAAAACACATCAATTCCAAATAATAATAATAATAATAATAATAATAATAATAATAAGGCACATTCAGGCCTGATTTAGACCTTGATCGGGCCGGTTAATGGGCTGATTTTGAATTTAAAAATGAACTCAATTGTGGCACATTTAAAAGTCCAGAACTATCTCGAGATCGGTCATGAATAGTATTGTGCCCATCTTGGGTCGGGCTTTTCGAACTGGTCCTCGATCCTAGGCCAGCCCAACCCACTGAAATAAATTATCTCAGAAATTATCGTCAAGCATGTAAGTTTCAAGCAGATTTGCAGCTCATTAATTATCAGTAATTTAGATTTAATTAGAAGGGTCTTAATTAATGGAAGCCTGCATTTAGAACAATATTAGGAATTATAATTAAGCTGAACCAATTAATTCAACTTGATCGAGATGACTTTAAATTGTATCCCGCCAGCTAGCTAGCACACAAAATTATTTTTCTATTAATGTGATAAAAATTCAATTTTTCTAATATCTATCTATACTATTATATTAAGGGAGAGCACCTCTTTGGTGTCTCTCCCGAATTTAGTCCGTCAATTTATTATTTAATTATTAATTTATTTAATTTTTTAATATTTTATTATTATTTTTCTCTTTTATCAACTTCTTATTTTTCTCTCACTTCTCAACTTTTCATTTTCTCTCTTATCAACTTCCACATCTCTTTTTCTTCTCTCATTTTCTTTCATTAATTTCTTTTTATATATATATATATATTTAATATTTTACTATCTAATTAATTTATTTTTTATAAAAATTTAAATTAATTGTGCACACACATTTTAGCGTGCCACATTTACTAATATTTAATTAAGATTTAAGGGTATCACACCCAGTACACCTCTTGAGATTTGATTTAAATTACGAATAGATCACTGTTAGCTTGAAAATATATAACAATTGTCTCACTTGAAGTTATTCCCTCTTACATGTAACTCTATTAAGTAGGGTTCTGGTTAATTACGAATAGATCACTGCTAATTTTACATGTAACTCTATAGGTTACGTTCAAGGTCAAAAGGCTTATAAACTCTATGACCTCACTCATAAATCTATACTAGTTTCTAGGGATGTTACCTTTCATGAAGGGATTTTTCCCTATCAGACACATACTTCTACTACTACTAGTAGTTCGTCCCATGTTCCTCCTATAGATCTTTTTCCTTCTACTCATCAGTGTCCATCCTCTCCCACAGTCGTTGCTCCAGATTCTCCATTATCACCTTCCCTCCATTCTGATCCTCCATCATCATCTCTACCTACTTCTGATTCTGTGGCCCCCATATCTGATCCTCCCTTCTCCTCCCCACCTGCTTCTGATCCTGCGTCCCCTCCTGACCCAACTGTGCCCTCTTTCCCAGCTGGCTCTACTTCATCAACTCCCTTAAGAAAATCCACCAGACAGCCACATAAACCCATTTGGCTTAATGACTTCGTTTGCACCTCTTAGCACGAACATTCTTCTTTATGCTTCTCACCACCGCACCTGACCTTTATAGCCGCTCTGTCTGCGGTTTCTGAGCCTCATAGCTATGCTCAGGCCAAGGATTGTGTTAAATGGCAACAGGCCATGCAACATGAGATCTCTACCCTTGAGAATAATCAGACCTGGGTTGTTACTGAGCTTCCCAAAGGTAAGAAGGCCATCGGATGTAAGTGGGTTTACAAGGTGAAGTTGCATCCTGATGGCACTGTTGATCGATACAAGGCCCGGTTAGTGGCCAAGGGGTACAGTCAGGTGGAAGGGATTGATTATTTTGAGAGATTCTCCCCAGTGGCTAAGGCTGTAATAGTTTGGGTTCTTCTCGCAGTCGCCTCTGGTCATGGGTGGCCCATCCACCAAGCGGACATAAATAACGTCTTTTTACATGGATACTTAGAGGAGGAGATTTACATGACTCTTCCTGAGGGGTATTCAGTACCTCCGGGACAGGTTTGCAAGCTTCGTCGCTCTCTCTATGGATTAAAACAAGCCTCTCGATAATGGAATCAGGAATTCACTGCGAAATTACTGTTGTTTGGTTTTACACAGTCACAACACGATCACTGTTTATTTTTTAAGCATGATACTAATGGTTTGATTTCGCTTTTGGTCTATGTAGATGATGTGTTAATCACAAGCTCTTCTGTTTCTTCCATTGCACAGGTCAAATCTTATCTGCACCATTTATATACTATTAAAGACCTTGGTCCTGCTAAATATTTTCTTGGGTTGGAGATTACACGTTCTAGTGCAGGTACCTTTGTTACATAGCACAAGTATGTGCAGGACATCTTGGCTGATACTAGTCTACGTGATGCCAAGCCGGCCTCCACTCCTTTTCGCGTTGGTCTGAAACTTACTGCAGCAGGGAGTCCTGTGCTTGCTGATCCGGAGCCTTATCAACGTCTGGTGGGCAGGCTGCTATAGCTGGGTTTTACCAGGCCTGATGTGTCATATGGGGCTCAGCAACTGAGCCAATTTGTTCATCGTCCCTGCCAGCAACACATGACCTCTGCCCTGCACTTGGTTCGGTACTTAAAGGGGTGTCCTGCTAAGGGTTTATTCTTTCCTGTTGATTCCTCTTTTTCTCTCCAGGCATACTGTGATGCGGACTGGGGTAGCTGTGCGGATACTCGTCGTTCCTTAACTGGATACTGCTTTTTTCTCAGCTCTGCTCTTATCTCCTGGAAGACAAAAAAGCAAGCCATTGTTTCTCGTTCATCTGTCGAGGCTGAGTACAGAAGCCTTGGTGCCACCGTTTGTGAACTCACATGGGTCTCCTACGTGTTGAAGGATCTTCAGGTTACCTTTCCAACTCCTATCCCTCTATACTGCGATAATCAGGCGGCCGTGCACATTGTCGCTAATCTCGTTTTCCACGAGCGCACCAAGCACCTGAAAATTGATTGTCACCTAGTTTGTGACCAATTCAAAGCTGGATTCATTTTTCCTTCCCATATATCTGGCAAGATGCAGCTTGCAGATATCTTTACCAAGGCACTCCCTGGTCCTGCTTTTTCTGGACTTCTTTCCAAGTTGGGCTTGGTCGACTTCTCTCCACGCCCACCTTGAGGGGGGGCTGTTGAGATTATGAGCTTCATTCTCCATTTATTCATCTCAGCAGCAGCCTTCAAAGGAGGTTTATTCATGTGTTGCACTCCTTTGGCACAAAAGCGTGTTTCCTGTATAGCACTTCTTTTAGTTATATGTACGGTTTTTCCTCTGTTATGTACAGTTTCTTCTTTGTATAGTTGGCATCCAGTTGGCCGCTGATGTGGCACAGATAGGTAGTTAGGTGGCTCTGGCCTTGTGCCTATTTAAGTCCTTTTGGCTTGTTCATTTACACATTAGATATAGAATACAGTTTTCTTCTCTCAGAAAATTAAAAACCATGACCTTGTACTCTGTTTATCCCTTGGTTCTTCACAATGTACAATGCGACTAATTAAAGATGCAGTACTGACTAATTAAAGATGCAATATTGATTAATTACAGTATGAGAACGCAACACCGGAGCTTTTAGATGCAGTAAAGAAAGTTAGAGATGAAATATAGCTAGATTTTAAATTTTAAGAAGAAGCAACAACAATACAATCATATGTTACTAAGTTGTCCTAATTATATTTGTAATTTTATAGAATTATTAGTTTATAATATTGAAGGGATCGTAAATTTATACAAGGGTCTTTCGGAAAATTATTATCTTATTAATTTATCAAAATTATTAATTTAGACCTTGGGCCCAGGTCGGGACCAAGAAAAATTAGTATTTTAGAGTAGTTATTAATTTATCAAGTGTTAATTTTCTAGAGGTTCTACTGTATACAAATTGACATAATGTACGAACACTTCGAAAAATTATCCGATTCGGACACAACATAGGCGTGTCCGACACGTTCTGGAGGGGTGTCCAATATGTTTTGGACAAATTTAGGGTCTTTTTATAATTTCAAAAAAAAAATGGACTATCTTTAGAAAAAAAAAAAAAAAGAGTTTGGGCAAAATAAAGAAGAAGAAAAAATTCACTTCTCTGAAATTAAAAGTTTTGAGACGAAATTACTTAAAAATCAAGAGATGATCATGATAATTTTACTAATTTGGATGATAAATTTTTTTCATCGCGTACTTTTTAAAATAAACTGATTCTGCATACTTTTAAAGTCATGTATTTTGGTTAAAATTTAGATCTAAAACATGCTTATTTTATGTTTTATCTCGATATTTTTCATATTGCAAATTTTAGTTTTATGAGAAATTTTAGAATATATATACAAAATTATATTATATATAGTCGAGTCATATTCTAAATTTTTAAAAAAACTTATGACATTATGTCTATGTCGTATCGTGTCCCGTGTTCATAGCAGCTGGATATCACTTGAGTTGATGAGGTTAGCATACCTGAAATGTAAACTAAGAAGGGGGGGAGGAAGTGAGGAAGAAGAATCCAAAAATAAGTAGAGAATCATTGACATAATTTCACGTAAGTTTGTTACTTGGGATTACAAAAGATGTTTGGAATCTTACCCAACTGTATACTCTTTCATCCATCTATATTGCTTTTTCTAACACAAATACACACACATATATATATACATATACGGGCCACATGATAATTTCATATATATATATATATATATATTATGGGGAAAATGCAATTTTTTAGTCTTGGGGTAGGCAATATGATCCTATTTAAATTAAAATTCGTATTTTAGCTCTATAAATTTAAAAATTATGACAATTTTAATTATTTTTCAACTGATTTGACCAAAAAATTCCACATCATCAACTATGTCAGCATTTAAATTGGGGTTTCCATGAATTTGATAACGTGGCAGTTCAAGTTGCAATTTTGGTGTGTATCTTTAAAAGTTAGCAATTTTGGTCCTCTAATTTTGGATGTAGTCATTTTAGTCCTTTATCTTCAAAAGAGTAACAAGTTTGGTCTTCAACCTGATCATTTTGCCATTTTATATAAAAGCTCAATAGTCATATCACATGCTTTTAATCAGACTCAATATGCTTCCAAAATAAAATTAAGGGTCAATAAACTTAATACCTTGGTTTTACTGCTTTGCTACTAGGTAGCCCTTGGTTATACGAACTTTTTCAAACCACACTATTGCAACAGATGGTTCACAAGTACTTGTCTTCTTCAACAACAAACAACAACGACTGCAGTGAGGCGTCTACAATCCACCAGGATCCCGGGAGAACACAAGCAAGGAGAGATCTCGTCCATTTTTTGGTTCAAGAGTTCTATTTTCATAGATTTATAGATTAACCTATATCGATAATCCTAAATTGTCTATTGGATCTCTCTTAGATCTTGAGAGAACCTTGAGGTATTCGCTCGAGTTCTTTTCAATTAGTTTCTTTTATCATAATTTTAAGAAATGTAGCATTTCAAAAATTACCCGATCAAATCTCTCCTTACTGGTATTCTACCCTGGATCTTGATGTATTGTAGACATCTCGCCGAACTTGTTGCTAAAAGAGCGAAGTACTTACGAACCATTTGTTGCGGTAGTAGGATTCGAAGAAGCCCGTACAATCAAGGACTTGGAATCGATGGCAAGACCATCAAACCAAGATATGAAGTTTATAAAGGCTTAGCTTTATTACGGAAGGACATTGTGCCTGATTAAAAGCATGTGATAGGATTATTGAGCTTTTAGCATAAAAAATCAAAATGATCACTAATTGGGCATAAGGACCAAAATCGCTACTATTTTGAAAGATAGAGGACTAGAATCACTACATCTAAAGTTAGAGGATCAAAATTGTCAACCTCTTAAAGATACATGACCAAATTGCAATTAAAAAATTACAACTTGGACTTGCACATCATCAAATTAATCGAAAGCCCCAATTTAGTTGCTGACATGGCTGATGACGTAAAATTTTCCTACCAAATTAGTCGAAAAGAATTTGGCCAGAAAGGACTAAACGTATCACAATTTTTAAAATTACAGCACCAAAATTACCACTTCCATACTTACAAAACTAAAATTATATTTTTCCTATATATTCTTGTATAATTAATTATTTTCATCAACAAAAACATGGATGCCATCTCTCTCTCTCTGTCAAAATGAGAAGTTGGGCATATATATTGGGGGTGGGGACAGTAGCTAGTAGTAGTACTAGTGCAGGCAGAAGGCAGTAGACAGCAGGCAGCAGGCAGAAGCCTCACAGCTTTCCCAATGAAGGCAACATGAGATGAATATGGCCGGTTAGGAGGTGTGCATTAATTATATGTAAAGATGAGACAAAATCAACCTGCGCTGCCGCTACCCTACCTATATACCTACCTACCTCATCATCATCTTCATTCATAATTCTCTATACAGACAGCCTGCATATACAAATTAAATCCTAGGATTATAAACAAGATATATATATATATATATACAGGCATCCATGGTATATATATAGTGTTTGTAAATGTTGTCGAGACCAAGGAGTCGAGGACAGAGTATTTCACTGCAACCCCTATATATATAGCTGTCAACTCAAAGCATCAAAAGCTGCATATCATGTCTGAACAAGAAAATAACACAAGGAGAGAGAGAGAGGGAGGGGGGAAGAATTAAATGTGTTTTGGGAATTTCAAGAAATTAACCCTAGCTAGGAAACATGGGAGGATTAATTCATTGATGATTCAATTCTAAAATAATTAATTAAATTTTGTAAAAACCCTATGTAGATACATATATGCGACACTGACTGCAACTAAGGAGGCTAATTCATCAACGGCCGCCGGAGCCAAGAATTGGAATTTTGCAGCTAGCAATAATTGACCCTGCAGGCAGTAAATCCCAGTTTATTTGCTGGTTATGTATATATAATACCTTGGGGTTGATTAATTACTATCAGAAATTATAAATCATGTCAAGAACTAAATTAGGGTTTCATGAAAATTTAATTAAACAAGAAGGAATTTTGCTGATCTATGGAAGATATTATATATAAGAATAAAATTGATGACTCCAATTCAGGGATAACATAACTATTGAAAAATCCCCATCCGACAACCACCGATCGAATTAAACACACACATCTGTATATATATATTTATACAGTACCCCAACAAAATCTATACCCATCAAATGCTTCTTGCACGAAAATGGAACAAAAACAGTATGCAGACAAAGCATGTCCCAGTCCTCCAATTGGAACAAAAAAACAGTAAAAAAAGAAGCTACAAGGGAACCAAATGAATATTACCTTTGTTTTTCCAAGAGAAGAAACCCTAGATAAAAAATAAAAATTAGGGTTTCAGGCGGGCAAGGAGCATCAGGTGAAGCTGCCATATGATCTGATCTTTCCTGAAGGGCGAGGAAGGTTTAGATCATGCTGGCAGCTTCAACGGATGCCATTGCACGGACGGCGGAGATGAAAAGCCAAGAATTTCTGAGGTTTAGAGTAGAGAAGAAGAAGAGTGAGGAATGGGGGTATAAATAGAGGTGGAAAGAGAGAAATGTGTTTATGAAGATAAAGAGATAATACATAGGTGAAGCTGAAGGTGAAGGAAAAGCTATGGAAAACCATATAGTAATAACAACAAAAATAAGCAAGGAGACGTCTGATATTTCATCAGTGGTCCCTATTCTATATGCAAATTCAATATTGTCACGCGCCACCACCTCCACGGCTCCACCTCCACCATGCACACACACACACACATTCCACACAGACACAGCTGACCTGACTCATATTCTTTCTATATTTTGTAAGAGCATTTATTGACTTTTAGGGTTGCAACCAGTGGGGGACCCTTTTCTCTCTCTCTCTCTCTCTCTCTCGACATCTCTCTTGATCTTGAAATGTGATATTGAATTTAATAGTTTTGATGATGTGTTCTGATAATTTTGAGAGTTGTGTGGACAAAAGATTAATTATGAAATAATAGAAATTAATTAATGGTCTAAGAGTGTATTATTTTGCAGGTTAATTATTAATCTTAATTTAGTTTTGCACATTATTGAAGTGCATTAATTCTGTAAATGTGATGAATAATTTATGCATGGGAGAGTACCTTTCAATGTATTTAACTCATTATTAGTCATAACTATATATATATAGGGAAAAATGCAATTACTCCCCTTGTGATATGTAAAATGTGCAAAAAAATCCCGTGAAAAAATAAATAGCAATTTACCCCTTTGTATTTTAAAAAATGGAGCAAAAAACCCCCTGTGAGGGGCTTGTTTGTTGCATTTTGAATAACACAGGGGAGTAAATTGCTAGTTATTTTTTCACAAGGAGTAATTGCTCTTTTTGGTTAACATAAAGGGGCAAATTGCATTTAACCCTATATATATATATATATGCTCTACAACAACAACAAGAAAATGTATTAATGAAGAAAATTCAAATGACAATATAAAATTGTGTTTTTCACTTAATTCACAATATTTTATATTCAATCATGGTAATGGTTTAATTTTTATAATTTCATTAGTGACAATAACTGTAAGTAGTTAATTAATTATGACAAAAAGATTATGTATGAAATTGTCGCTATATATTGACAACTAGTGACAAATAAAGAAGAACAACTCAATGAAAATAATTGTAGGTGTTATCACTCTATTTGAGTTGTTGAATTTTGACAACTCAAACATAATTCTTACAGCCGTTAAATCATTAAAAATCATATTATAGCAGCATTAGTGATAATTTTGATCCATTAAACCCTATGTTTCACACATCATTAATTTCTCACAAGGGGTAAATGTGTGTGTGTGTGTGGCATATATGAGAAAGGGCATCTAAGAGGGGCCAAAGGAATTATATATATGTAAGAAAGTAGTAGAAAGAGGGGACCATATTTTTCCACAACTTAATTTGTTTATAAGTGAAGATTCACATAAAAGAGGAAATTGAAAGAGCATCTCATCAACCCTACAATTATATTTATCATATATGTCCACTACCCATCTAGTATACAATTTAATTTGAGGAAAAATGTAATTATAGTCTTATAACTAGATATAATGTAATTGAAAATTATAGTTTAAAAAAAATAGTACATTTAATCTAGATAAAAAGGAAATTCACCGAAAATTAGCACGTGCTTGGCATATAACCCATTTAAAGTAGGAATTTCTTAATTTTTTTCGACCAATTTTGTTAATGTGCACTAAATGCGTCACCCCCCATAATTATGGGACTAAAATTACATTTTTTTCTTACGTTCCTCATGCCACATCAGCAAAGTTGGTAGAAAAAATTTAAAAGGCCCAAATTAATTAAGTCACATGCAAGGCATGTGACAATTTGCAGCCAATTTTAGTTTTTCCCGGTGTGACATGGAATAAATATGTGATTTTTTAATTACAGTCCTCAATTATAATTTTTAAATCGATTGGACTGAAAGTGTCACCACCTCATATAGGGTAAAATGCTTTTTTGGTCCCGTAAAATTAGGGCTTATTTTTTTTGGCACCACAACTTAAGTAGGTAGTTGTTTTAGTTCCATAAAATACATGTTTCAGTTTTTTTGGTCCCAAAAAATTGATGTGCAACTTAGGTAAGTGGTTGTTTTAGTCCCATAAAATACATTTTTAAGTTTTTTTTGGTCCCAAATATAGGTGGTTGTTTTAGTCCCATAAAACACGTTTTTCAATTTTTTTGGTTCTAAAATATCATGTGTTGGGACCAAAAAAACTGAAAAACGTGTTTTATGGGGCTCAAACAACTACCTACCTAAGTTATGGTACCAAAACAAATAATATCTTAATTTTACGGGACCAAAAAATATTTTGCCCCCCATATATATAATAAGTGTACCAGAATTACATTTTTTCCTTTATTTTCTCTCTATGTGCAATTATATAAGTAGTTTCCTCTTTAGCATCTTTTCTTGGAGCATTTGCAATGGGAATTTCCTTCCTGAAATTGCCATTTCTTGGACCTTACTTATAATCCAGCTGGACTGTTATAAAATTCAATTCCTAGTTATAATTTTATGGTCTGATGCAGACAATCAAGAAAATGACTTGTGATGGTAAATCTTTTTTTTCTTAGTATGTATGTGTGTATATATATTTACTTTTTCTTTCTTTTATATTTTTGTGTTTGAATTTAAGTTTGTACATTAGCTAGGTTTTTCTGATGCATTCGAGAACAGTGCTGGTGATCCTCCCTATGTAATATAATAGGATTAATTAAATACAATTTTTGTTTTAGAATTTTTACATTTTGGTGTTTTTTAGTCCTTTACCTTTTTAGAATAGCAAAAGATTTTGTAATTGTTTAATTTTTTATGATTTTGATCCTTCAGTCATCGAAATTTACAAATATTGCCCGAAAAAAACAGTGCTTAGCACATATTTTCTTAATTTGGGGCTTTTGTTCCCATTTGTCAATTTAATGGACCAGAAATCATAAAACATTAAAATGATACAAAACTTATTTGCTACCCCAAAAAGATAAAAACTAAAACACCAAAATGCAAAAGTTACAAAACGGAAATTTGCTTCAAAAATTGCAAAAAATTAAAAAGTTACAGAAACTTATTAATTTGCTACCCTAGAAAGATAAATGACTAAAACACCAAAATGCGAAAAATATAGAACGGAAATTTGCTTCCATGCTAGCAGAAATTGACCTATGTGAACAAGACCTCCAAATTTATAAAAGCACATGCAGGGCACAAGTATTTTTTTTTTTACAACATTTGCAAATTTCGACGATTGAAAAACCCAAATTGTGAAAAATTAAAAAAATGCAAGATTTATTTACTATCTAAAAAGATAAAAAAAACTAAAATATTAAAATACAAAATATAAATGACGAAGAATGCATTTAAGCTTAATATAAGATATATTAATGGGTAGCATTATCTGATCATAATTAAGACAAAAAACTTGAACTACATATAAGACTCATTAAAAGTCTCGTCCATTAACAAGACACCTTTGGAAAATAAACCCATAATATTCTAGCAAAAACAAACAATACCGCGTATAAAAACATTCGACAACGATGAAAAAAATTCGCATCATATAATACATATATATATATATATAATATTGGAATGATTGTTGTTTAAACAATATGATTAATTGGATTTGTGTACACTTTAAAGAATATTTGTGATATGAAAAGTGAAGCACAATAATCTCATCTCTTTATAATTTAAATTAAAATAGTAGTTATACTTTTGGCACTGGGCAAAATATTTTTTTGGTCCCGTAATATTAGGACATTATTTATTTTGGTACCACAACTTAGGTAGGTGGTTGTTTTAGTTTCATAAAATACGTTTTTCAAACTTTTTGGTCCCAACACATGACATTTTGAGATCGAAAAAACTAAAAACCGTGTTTTATGAGACTAAAACAACCACCTACATTCGGGAACAAACAAACTGAAAAACGTGTTTTATGGGACTAAAACAACCACCTACCTAAGTTACACGTGATTTTTTGGGACAAAAAAAACTGAAAAACGTGTTTTATAGGACTAAAACAGCCACCTACCTAAATTGTGGTATCAAAATAAATAATGTCTTAATCTTACAAAACCAGAAAAAGCATTTTACCCTTTCGTCACTTCACTCTTTCTGTGTTTGGCTTACAAATTAATACTTTTTTTTTTTCCATTGTTTTTGGAACATATTCCATTGGCTACATACATATCATGATCATATTCCTCAAACACCCACTTTATCACCGTATTTCATTTTCCATCCCATGTACCTTTCGCCACTTCCTCATCCCCCACTCACATGCATGCTTTATCACGATTAACTGATGTGGTTCATGTAAATTTGTATCTATGTATAAAGTATAAATTGTCAGATCACATATAATATCATAATTATGTGTTAATTCAATAATTCACAATTTATGAAGGTATTAATTAAGTTGTGGTAGTGATTTTTGGGGGCAAAATGCTTTTTTAGTCCCATAAGATTAGGTTATTATTTATTTTGGTACCACAACTTAGGTAAGTGGATGTTTTAGTCTCATAAAACACATTTTTCAATTTTTTTGGTCCAATAAAACACGTTTCAGTTTTTTTGGTCCAAAAAATGACATGATATTTTGGTACCAAAAAACTGAAATTGGGACCAAAAAACTGAAAAACGTGATATTTTGGGACAAAAAAAACTGAAAAACGTATTTTATGTGACTAAAACAGCCACCTACCTAGTTGTGATACCAAAACAAATAATGCCTTAATCTTACGGGACCAAAAAAGCATTTACCCCTGATTTGTGATGAGAAATTGATCATTGCAAGTGAAAGACACGTGACAAATTTTAAATTTTTACACCAAAAAAAAAAAAAGTAAAAATTGCTCGTACTAGCTTGAATAAGATTGTCATTAGTGATGCCTAGCTCAATCGGTGAAATTGAAGCTACTCTTTGGCTATGTATAAAGTTATTGGTCCAAATTCCACCAACATGTTAGTGTTGTTCTCTTTTAATAGTAGTTATGTCTCTAATTTAGTGGCTATTATTAATTTTAATATTGGATATTAATTGTTCTATTGTTAAAATTACAAATAATGTAAGTGTAATAGCTTTATTAAATTAAACAAAATAAAAATAAAAATAAATAAAGGTCAACAAGTTCCTTTGAAATTTGATATAATTACAAATAACCCATTGTTGTTTGTTAAATTATCAATACTTCCCGATGTTTGATGAACTTATATATGTTATCCTCGTATGGAAGCTTGGAGTTGTCAACTTTACCCCTTGTTGTATTAATTTTTTAAACAAATTGAAAAATTGTAAAATAATCGGACGAGCTGGTGGATGGAAAATTCTGAAAAATTGTAAAAAGAATATCGTCCATACGAGCGTTCTAGAAAAAATGTAAAAATAAGTGTGATTACAATTCATAGTCCACAATGACATTTTGACCAATTTATCACAAAAAATGAATGAAAACGAATAGAAAGGATCAACTGGTAATTTTTCAAACGATAAACAGATATTTATAATTATATCAAATTTATAGTAGCTCATTTTCGACATTTACCCGATACATAATTGTACTCCTCGTTTTTATTTACCACAATCTTTTATGATAATGCATCATATATTATAATTGGGAGAATCTTGTAAAAAAAAGAAAAGAAAAAAGAAGTTCATAAAGAATAAGAAGGATCTTTGCTGGAAAATTGCATTTTACGTCCCATAATTTATATCGTTTGTAATTTTGATCACATTAATTTTTGACGTAGCAATTTTAGTTCAATAAGTCCACAAACGTTGTAATTTTAGCCTTATTGACAAAATTCGTTAAGTCCATGAGTCACATGTAATGAAACGTTGTAATTTTAGTCCCATAAATCTACAAATGTTGTAATTTTAGTCCCATGCACGTGCTCCTTCCATAAAATTTTTAACAAATTTCATCAATGGGACTAAAATTATTACGTTTATGGACTTATGAGACTAAAATTAATACATCAAAATTTAATGGGATCAAAACCGCAAACGATGTAAGTTATAATACGTAAAATGCAATTTTCCGATATTTGCTCGTAATTTTGAAGATACTATAATCAAGTGTGCTAGTAAAACACTCTGTGCAAACCACATTTCCATGCTTACACTATATATCACGTAATTAATATCCTCGTAATTAATGTAAATTAATTCTATTAATGTTGAAACATTGTTTTATATTTTACATTCAATACACATAATTAATGTTTTTCTTTTGATATATATCAATCGATAGTTTACGTTCAGATGTAGATAACCAAGGCACATTTATTTATCATTCTGATCTCTGCATACGCATGAAAAGTTATATTAAATTAATTATACTATTAACTACAGACAAATAAGTAAATGTGAGAACTCAAATTGATCACAATTAATTAATATTTATCATGATTTTAACTATGATAAAAATATTTATTATGATTCTTAGCTATGACAAAAGTATTGACATGATTCTTAACCATAGTTAATGTTTTGACATAATTTGTTGAAACAACGAGCAATAGCTTGGGAAAGACATAGCTAATCATTATTTGCGGTGATTTTTCACGTTTCATGATCATAACAAATTATAGGGATAAATATACTTTTTCCTTGAGGTTTGGTGTAATTACATATAGAAATCTTGTGATTTGAAAAATTACATATAGTACCCTAATATTTGCTTCTGTCTAACAAATAGATCGGTCCGTCAGTTAAAATTCATCGAATTTGTTGATATTAGCAAAAAATCTGAATGAAAATCGATATTTACCATCGATTGATTTAATTACCTACTTATTGTAGGTCAAACAAATCTTTTTATGACTAAACTATCTTTACATATCTTCACACGTTAATGCATGTGATGAGGCATGTCTTCACTGTTATAAGGGTAGTTTAGTCATCAAATATTTGTTTGGGTTGCAGTTTGGGTTGCAATAAGTTATTAATAAGTTATTGAGGATAAATATCGATTTTCCATTCAAATTTTTTATTTATTTAATATCAACAAATTTGGTGAATTTTGACTAATGGAGGACCTATATGTTAGACAAAAACAAACATTGATAGTACTAGATATAATTTTTCAAATCACAAGGGATTTACGTGTAATTACACCAAACCCCAGAGAGGAACGGTGTAATTATCACTAAATTATAATGTCAAAAAGTCATATATTTTGTAACGATATTAATACAACCTAAACATGAAAAATTCTGACTCGGACGAGTTTGGCTAAACCTGAACAAATTATACATTTGACAAGTGATTTATGTATAATTAAACGTGACAAGTATGATAAATTTATTATATGAATTTATATGATTTGATTGAACTTAATTTGAGTAAGAATTTTCTCCTCGACATATGCTTTAATTTTTGAAATAATTAATTTTAAGTGTATCATAAATATCCTAGAAATAGAGGAAGGATGGGATGGGCGTGGGCGGCGCTGGTGGCTTATGCAGCTTAATTTAAGCAGAAAGTTGTTAGTTAGGTGAAATTTCCTAGAGAAATATGCCGAGCAATGATTCTGTCATGTCACAACCCTAACCTAACTGCTATTAACTATATATTACAGCTCCTAGGCTGCCTTATTAAAGTTTTAATCACTTTTTTAATATTTTAATAAAATTTTGAATATCCTATAAAATATTTAAATAAATATATGTATATTAGATATTATTTGCTTGTTAATTCGAAACTTTAAAATAAAATGATCTTATAGTTCATAGCTAATTGTCATAGTTAAAGATATATAGTCGTAGTAAATAGTCCACTACAAGAAATATAGCATTTAATCATGACTAACTGTCATGGTTAATATTAAATAGTCGTAACAAAAAGTCATCGACCACGGCCACGCAACAGTTGTCGGCCGTAGTTTTTGTGAGGGTGGCTAAAATATTTGTCATGGCTAAAAGCCATAATGAATATTTTTACCACTGTTCTTAGGTGACAAATACGTTTTTTATGGTAGAAAAGTTAGTTTTTACATCGATTTTTAATAATAATTATTTACCATAATTTTTAGCCATAGTCCTTAAAGATATAGTCAATAGTAAATTTTTTTTCTAGTGGTCTTTGAACAACGTTTGTTGGTCGTAATTTTTGTGAATGTGTCTGACGTATTTATCATGGTTCCATATTTTTGTTGCCACTTAGAAATTAAAAACTTCCAAACAACAAATTGTCCCCATCCGGGGCTGGATGATACCGTTTATGTGAGATGGTATTTATACAAGTTATCAATCGTTAGATCCAACATGATATCATCATCATACATTAGGGAAAATCTTATTTTTCGTCCCATATCTTAGGCATGTTCATTTTTAGTCCCAATCATTATGGGAATCTCATTTTGGTCTTTTATCTTACTTTTTGTCTCATTTTTGGTCCTCCGTTAGTTAACTTTTTTGACAGAATGGTCACGTCAATATCACGTGGCCGTTAAGTCTCAAAAGTGGAGTGAAACATTGGCTGACTTTGGAGGGATAAACGATAGAAATCACACAAAAGAGGGCAAAAACAAAAAAATAGGGCTCAACAACATTCCACATCTTCCTTCCACAACCGCGATATTTGATCGTCCAAGTCTGAATAATGGCGTCAACAAGCGATACAAGTTCAACACGCGTGCACATCCTCCATTTTCAACAGAAGCCACAATTTTCAAGAGATAAACATCTATTTTCGGAAAAAAGAAAAAGAAAACTTATGGTAACCTGGTGGAGGAAAATCATTGAAGTTGGGTTCGCGTAGGCTCATTGTCGTTGAATCCTTTGCTTCTTCTACGTTTCCACGATTCAGAGGTAAGATTTCAAAAAAAAAAAAAAAAAAAAAGAAAGAAGAGGGGGGAGGGGGGGGGGGGGTTGAGAAGGGGATTTCTGTGAGGAGGTGTGTGGAGGATGAAATTTGGGCAAGAAATTAGGGTTGTGTATTTTTTTTCCCCAAATACGCGAGACAACACAAGTCCAAAGTCAGCCACTTTTGAGACTTGACGGCCACATGATATTCACGTGGCCATTCCGTAAAAAAAGTTAACGAAGGACTAAAAATGATACAAAAAGTAATATAAATGACAAAAAATGATAATCCCGTAATAATTGAGACTAAAAATGAACATGACCTAAAATATGAGACAAAAAATGGAACTTTCCCTCGTACATTAGTCCAACAATTCACAACTCTAATCATGTATGTACAAATTCATATTGACGACACCGAACTCCCAATCCCCACACACATTAATCTTTGTATCTTGTGTTTCCGACACATGTGATTACAATACTAAATACTACATTTAATCCCATATTCAAGACTTAGTTGGCACAGAATATATGCTTGTTTCTGTTTGTGTCTAGGTTCACAACCCCACCAAACCCTAAAAGCCTACACACACACATATATATATATATACATATACAGTGGTCCTAATTGTGTGAGAAGGAAGAGGTTATATATATAGGTAGAGTGGTGGTAGAGTAGAGTGGTCCTCTGACCCAAACAGACCTCTAAATGAATAAAAATTAGATATGAATCTTGAGAGGCAGATCACAGTATCATAGTTATACCAAAAGGTAAAAGTGCAACTAAGGCATGCACCCCCATTTATTACCCCCTCTCTTATCTTTTTCTTACACTATTGTCTAAAAGAAAAGACAACATACATGACAACATCACAAAACATGGGATGCCCATTAAGACAAGGATAGTTCAAGATTTCACCCAACCCCCCTCTCTTGTTTACATTATATGACTATTTAGTTTTGAGATTTCACAACCATTCATTCTGCTTAAATTAAAATCACAACCCTTATTTTTGTTTGAGATGATCAAGTCTTGAATTTCTTGATGATTTTCAGGATGTTGATCAAATTAGATCACAGCCCTCCATTTTGATCACAACCCCCCACTTTGACAATCTCTTGTTGTGGATGAGGAGAAAAAGACCACTTTTATAATAATCACAAGAGTTTGGTGGTTGGTGGCCATAATAATAGTAATAATAATAAAGAAAGACAATGAAAAATTGATGGAACAGTAGTAATTGATGGGTAGGGGGCCTGAAACAGTACTGTCTTAGTAGCTGATGGGTAGGACTGCGTTGCGGTAGGGCAAGTAATAATAATACTTTGGGAAAATTTCATTTTTTGTCTTATATTTTATGACATTTTTTGATTTGGTTCCATTTGCTGTATTTGTCTCATATTTGGTTTTATTTGTTTAATTTTTTTTTTAAATTTGATCCCAAACAGTATTTTTTTCAAATTGTTAATGGAGTCGTGTGGCTAAGTCTTGCCCCAATAATAGACTTAATAGCTTCGTTAATAATTTGATGGAAAATGCTATTGATGATAAAATTTGAGAAAAATTTGAATAAATATAACTAAATATGAGACAAATGTAATAAATAAGATCAAATAAAAAAATACCCTTAAGATATGAGAAAAAAAAAAAAAAAAAAAAAACGATTTTCCCTAATACTAATCCTGCAAGCCCAGGCCAGCACAGCACATGATGTAGGGATAATTAATAAAGCCAGTGAATAATTAATTAAGAGCAGTGAATCTTAATTCTTCTGTTCCCTATTACCTGCCTATAGTTTCTTAGGACTGAATTACGCAAACACACATATCTAAATCAATTAATGTTAACTCAACTTCTCTACTTATTTTTTATGTGATGTGACTGCCACAATTAATTCTTCAAAACTACTTTTTCTTTAATTCAGAGGGTGTTTATCTAAAGAATTTTATGAGTTACGCCCCCCATTATAACATGTTATAACATGTATCTTATAACATGTTTTTATAGTGGGATAATTACGCCCCCCATTATCGAACAGTTATACATAAACCTCTTGTGATTTAAAAAAGTATATCTAATATCCTGATATTTATTTTTGTTTAATAAATAAATCAATTTTTTAATAAAATTTACCAAATTTATTGATATTAACAAAGAATTGAACAAAAATCTATATATACTCTAATTCACTTATTACTGACTTATTGAAGGTCAAACAAATTTTTTTTTGATCAAACTACTTTTGTACATCTTCACACGCTAATATATGTGAGGTGGTACATATCTTCACCCTTATAAGAGTAGTTTGGCTAGAAAAAAGATTTTTTTGACTTCAATAAATCAATAATAAGTCAATTAGGCTATATATATATGAATTTTCATTCAACATTCTCGCTAATATCAACAAATTTCTTGAATTTTAACCAAGGAATGAATTTATTTGTTAGACGGAAACAAACGTTAGAGGTATTAGATATAATTTCTCAAACTACACGAGGACTATGTGTAATTACACCAAAACCTCAAGGGAGTACGGTGTAATTACCCCTATTATAATTTATAAAATACTAGATTCTTTTTTTTTAAAAAAAAAGAAATCAACCTGTTTGAATAAAATAAATTTATAGTTGTTATAAAATGCTAGGAATAATATTTATAATTAATACGATCAAAATTGCAAGAGTTAGTAAAATTGCTTTTCTAAAAGAATTTTATTAGCTTTTAAAAGAAAAACATCATAGACTCTTAAATCTCTTAGAAGTTATCAAATATCTTGAAATATTTAAACAAAAAAACATTATAATTCACCCAAACATCCTCTTAACGCACTTTATCCAAGAAAAAAATTGAGAGAAAGCCAGAAGCCAAGTACTCATATTTGTAGTTGGGCCCTGCTCAATATTTCTTGAAGGCCCTTTTGCAAGTTTCCACAAGTGATCAGCAGACTTCCCCCAAGTTGAGGTCAATAACAAAATACATTTCTCACAATACAGACAGTACATATAAGTTATAACTACTATACAATCAGAAAACAGAGTATAAAAATGGAATTCAACAAGTCTAGTAATCCTGATTCTAAGAATAATTAGTAAGTTTGTGAATCTAATCAACGCTACCTTAACAAGGTAGGTTGCAGCGGTTCAAGGCTCAAATTTAACTGTGGTCTTAAAAGTTACCTAAATGTTAACCTTAGAAATCTCTGGGTGCTACAAAATTCTGGGATCTAAGTGGATATACATCCCCTGGAAAAAAATCTATTCTTGCTCCGAGTTTCTTGAATCCGTAACTGAACTTGCACGGGCAAGCAATGAATTGTAGATTTTCTCTGCTGACGGACGATCAGCTGGATTCTTTTCGGTACACTGATGGTACAGTTTGACAAGAAACCGAAGGGTTTCGGACTCGGTCTCGAGCTCCCCGTCAGATTGGGCCAACGCCTCCAGTTCCTCAGTCAGTTTAGGCCGTTGTCCCGTCTGCATGGTTAAGGAGCATTAGGTTTGTTTCAAGACCCTCACGAGTTTGAAGCACTTCAAGAAACAATTAACCGCATAAATTTACCATGGTAACTGCTTTCTCGTTTAATAAAATCCAAAACAACAAAAGAGTAACTTCTATGTGTTCATTACCAAGTTTCCAAACATCAAGGAATGCATACAGTTCTGATGGACAGTCTTCACAGGTATCATGTATTGAGCACATCTTATAGCTACTCATCATGTGTATAAATTAAAGAGAGTAATAGCAGCCTACCTGCAGAAAGTTGTGGATGTCAGATTCTGGCAATCCAAAATAAGGGACTTGTAAAGTCAACAACTCCAGAAGCAGGCAGCCAAATGACCAAATATCCACTTCCTACACGAATATGAAGAAACTTTGTTAACCATACAATAACATGTCCGGTATAATATTGAGAGCTACTAGTTGAATGAAAGATGTCTGCCAAATCTGATTGTGGTAAACAAACTGCTGCCATCATTTGATCAGCTAAAAGTTGTGCATCTGAGTGTGATGGGGGGGAGGTCAACAACATACCAGATGGGCATGGCAGAAAGGGAAAGGGCAGAAAAGATTGATAACTGAGAAGAATTAAAAGAAGTTCCCTAACACAGCTCGGCAAAACTCATATTCACATTATCAAAGTTATAGCGTGCTTAGAACAGAGAAAAAACTGCCTAAAATGCAATATATTGTGAGAAAGAAAAGGAATTCCTCTTCTTCCATGCTAGTCAATCCTCATAATAACTATCCTGATGATTATCACAAGAAAAACAGTAAACTACTGACCGAGAAAGAACTTACCAACCCATAAATGTTACGATTGTGCATTGCACGAAACACCTCAGGCGCCATCCATCGAGGAGTCCCAACACAAATATCAGCTGGAGGTACTCCAACATGCGCAATGCAGCACGTATGCAAGTTAGAATGTAGAGGGATTGCCCTGTCAAAATCACAAATCTTCACGATAGGCGTGCCATCCTGACGCTTCTTGTCAAGATCAATCAAAACGTTCTCACTTTTTATGTCACGATGAATAATGTGCTTAGCATGTAATTCAGTCAATGCAAAGGCCACGTCTCGGGCAATAGATAGTGCCAAGTCCGGTGCAACATGCTTCTCACCATTACTTGATAGTCTCTCCACATATGTCTGTCAATTGCAACAACTGGAGATTAGACACAAAACTGTATGAAGCGGTCAAGGCCAGATACACAAGGATGATTGAACTAAAAAAATTCACCCTTAAGGATCCTCCTTTTATGTACTCCATCAATATAGCAGACTGTAATATACGACCACCAGAATTTCCATCTTCAGTCAGAGACCACTTCGTTGATATCTGATGACCATAAAATTCTATAATGCAGGAATGCTTCAGGAAACTCAACATTCTGACTTCCCCTAAACACGAGAACTCAAAGTTCCTGACTTCATCAGCAGAAGCCCCAGTTACATCGATGTTCCGCACCTGCATTTACCACATTCCTACAGTTCATTTCTCGAAGAAAGTTGGTCCCATGGTCTAGGTCAAAAGGGATAATTTGCAAGAGTTTCAAACATTACACAAAAGGCTACATTCATATGTCAATGCCGATAAAAGTCACAGACTCACAGGAAATAGTGACCAAAGAAATCATGAATAGTCAAAAGTAAATGAGACTTATGCAAGGATATGTAGGTATAAGAGCAAACAGGATAGTACCTTCACTGCAGCCTCCAGTGATCCAAAATTACATCGCATCAGTGAGGTGGATGCTAGTTTTCCAATCTCATCACATAGAGAGAGAGAAGGAAATGAGCAATTAGGACCAGCGTCACAATCGGCCACAAGATCACTGACCCGGCTTAATGGAATATACCTAAAATTGAAGTGCGTAAGGAACTTAGAAGTTATTAGCAAAACTTGCGTTCTTTAAAATTTTCTCCCATGTAAATGGATCACTGAAAAATGTTCAAGGATGTCATAGTGCAGTTCAGGAAATACGACGAAAAGAGCTTTTGAAAAGAAATTCAAACTATTCAGAATCAGTTTACAGGCTAGGTAAATTTGAAACAAATATAGGCTTCAGAAAGTCCTATATTGAAAAGCATGAAACAAGTAGATTCTCTCAGCTAAAGCAGAATGGATCATTGAACTAGAATGTCAATTTATTGTAACCCAAAAGAAACCAGAACCAATTTTCTACTAATAAAATCAAATATCAGTGAAATTCATTTTCCAGCTCCCTCCAGATCTAAAACGAAGTTATCCATAACTATGCAATGCAAATAATATCATTCTCCAGAGAAACTAAATACTATAGCTGTGAAAAAGATAACTCTATTGCTAACCTGCAAAAATATTCAGGGTCACTTTCCTCCCTGATGTCATGGGGATGGCATGCATCAACTATCATGCGGACCAATGACTCACCCCTTTTGATAATGATAACATTCCAGGCATGTGGAGAAAAGTCCAAGTAACCCCTGATAAGCTCACAAGGGATTCGAGGCTCCATACGATCACATAGATACTGTAGAACATGAAAAAACTATCTCAGTTCATAAAGCATTGATCCATTCATTCAACAGGAGATACATAACTAACTAAAAATAGTACCTTCATCAGCAACGCTCTATGCCGACAAACACCAAACTGCAGACTCCCAATGGGAACTACAACAGAATTTCGTCTTTCTTTTATAGATTGAAGAGCCTTCTCACAGATGTCACGGAAAATAGTATCTTCTACGGGGTTCACACTCGACTTATTGGCTTTATCAGCGTCACTGTTGGTCCCAGTAGCACAAGTACAAACAAAAGGTTTCCTGCAATTTGAACCAGAAACACTTTTCCGCATCCTCTGAAGAACAACACTTTTATCACTTCCTCCAAAGTGATCTGACACAAAAAGAGCGAGCAACGATGCAGTCTGCAAATTATTGATAGCAGAATCTCTATGTTCATCAATAGAACGGTTCATCTGCCTAAACCGACACACCAAGGCTCGAGCACATAACAGAATGGCTTCTAAGTCTTCATCCCTTTCCCTGATTAGAAACTTGAATGATTACAACTTTTACAGCTACAAGTTGACTATGAATCTTTTTGACAGCTCTTTACGTGGCTAGGCCCACTATATGTCTGTAAGGCTATTTATTCAAAGCAAAGCACATCTATATAAGGTAAAGAATTCCAGATCAGAAAGCACTTACCGGTCAAGAAGAATTACTTCCCGCGAATTAACATACAGATTTTTCTCATAACTAGCCAGTGGCATAAAGGGCCTATCTCGTCCTGCGTCATAAAATCCGTCAGGTAGACGATCCATAACTCCACAAAATGATATTTCACTATATTGGCGCGACAAGTAAGAGGGATCATTGGTTGGCCTCCGGTATTTGGTGGGCTTGGGATTATCAAGATCTTTGTCTGAATGCCTTTTTGACTTTAGTACATAATTAGATGCTTCAGAAGATGAACCTTCATCGAGCACCTCGACAGCATGAGAGAGAGAGTCCACACTCCCAGAGTGCAAACCGTCGACCTCGACATCTTTTTGTGTCCCATCAGAATCAATTTCCGAACATGAACATCCATCCACAGACGCATTCTTTGCTGTAAAGTCCTCATTTCTATGAGTGACAAGTGAGGTTCCATGTATCTCCTCTTCTGAAAATATATCTTTGTTGTCAAGCTCTGCATCTGCAACGACAGATAAACCTTGTGATGTGGCATTATCACTATCGACAGACACACTGCATGTCGTGCATTCTTCAGAAGAGCTTCGGCTGCTTGCATCAACTTTCCATTTCTTGCAGTTAATCAGTCTCTCCTGCCGAGCTTTTGTTTTCAAATTATACCGCCGTTTCCATCCTTTGGCCCTTCGTGCAGCTAAACATCGATTGCTAGGCGACAATCCACTCAAATGACTTGATGGTGCAACAGAAGAGCCTGCATCGTGTCAAACCAGTAGTATTAGAATAGTGATATATTCACGTGAAACAGCAATACACAGACAGGGAGGAGAGGACCCACAAACATGTATTTTCCTTTCTTTTTCTTTTATTTGGGTTGGGGTTGTGTGTGAGAGAGAGTGAGAGAAAGAGAGAGGCTTATTCATTACAAGGAGTACTATGAATCTCCAGGGTGACGCCTTCATACACATCCATCTCAGCAGATTCGTCATTTGATAGATTCCTGCTGTTGCCCTCCAAATTGCAGCATATCCATGACGGTATTTGAATACCACGTATCTGATTATGCTTCAGTAATTATGCCATAAAATACAAGAGATTTTAAATCAGGCTTCCATGATAAAATAACAAAATAGCTACCGAGAACAAAATAGAAACAATGACAAAGTTAATTTATATATACAAACAAAATCAACTACACCACAAAAGAGATGTCACCAATCAGTTAATCACTGAATTGATTTTAGTATCATGTGTACACACCTGAAGATATAGAGTTTGAAGGTTACGCATAGCTTCAAGTTCTAAACTCCCTAAGGAAGTCAATCGGTTATTTGACAGGTCCAAGTTCTCCAATCTTTGCAGAGAGGAAAGTTCCAAAGGTAGCTCAACCAATTTATTATTGGCTACTTTCAGAGATATCAACATGTTCAACAAAGTGATTTCATCTGGTAAGTTCCGCATCTTGTTAAATGAAAGATCCAAGTACTCTAAATTACTAAGGCAGCCAATTTCTGGAGGAAGGTACCTGAAGGAAAAAACACATGCATTAATTCACAACTTTCTCAAACGAATCCAAAACACATGCACAACGTACACTATACCTGCAATAACTACCAAGCTAATAACAGATTAATATATTGATGATTCCTTACAAACTAACATATCAAGCAGGACTATCAATAAGATATTTCCAATATGGGGAAAGCAATAGCTAGAAATAATATATCTGAAAAGGAGTAGAACTGCTCAGTGGGGCAGAGAGGGTGGGAACGAAAAGATAGCATAACTACTTTCCCAAGATTGAATACCTCAAAATACCATTTAATAAATTATAGTTCACCGCTTCGTGCTAGCAAGCATATCTTAAATTAGATATTCAGATTCAGCAGATGCATCTGTGCTGGAAGCAGAACGACATTGGCATTCACTCTCATGCTTAGAAGGTGCACAAAATTCACGGACAGAGTAAGGGGGAGAGGAGATAAAGAAGGAGTTGCATTAACTAGCTAGAAAGGATTTTCCAGGAGAAATATAAATGAGAATGCGGAAGCAATACATAGAATATTATTAGTTAATCCTCAGATTTTCATGAAATTGTGCAAACCTAACAACAAAAACATCCAAGGTGTGTAAGACGTGTCAAATATGCACAGGTAGAACTTTAAAAGCATTTGTCTGTACATTACACAAGCACAAACGGTTTCCCATTACTCATTTCAACTGTCACCAAAACAGCATCTGATCTTGAGATGCTTTTCCACGTAACTTCTGAAACTGATAATTACGCATCTAGACACAAGAACGACTAGCAGGCACTATATACATGCAATATCAAGTATGATTACCGTGGGCGACTATCAATAAAGGAGAAACCGTCCTCACACCCAATATCATGTAAAATAATATACAAAAGATAATGAAGATCATCTTTTTCTGCAATTTCATTAATATCGAACAGAAACAGCAAATACACGCCCATAACAAATAACAGTGGCATAACTTCCATACATAAAATTACCACGTTGTAGTATTGACCAAGCAAATATGCACATTCCTTTGCAAACCATTAAAAGGGCCTATTACCTTATTGAGAAATGACAAACAGAGAGCCTAGTCAAGCACTTTAGCCCAGCAATCTCACTCATAATTGGGAAACTAGATGGCCTTGGCGGCACTCGACTAAGCTCCAGCTCTTTCAAATTCCCTAACTTACTCAACTCCAACCCACTAACTCCTGGATCTGTTACCTTCACTTGCAAGCATTCTAGCTGCACCAAATTCCTAAACTCCACGGGGAACAAGTTCACTTCATTCGCAAAAAACTTCAGTGTTCTTAAACCCTTAAGCCTCCCCACAGCCCTCGGAATCAAATTCAACTCATTCTTGTACAAATACACCTCCTCCACCGTGCTCTCCTCGCCATTAATCAGAGGAAAATCCAATCTTTTCCCACAAATATCAATGATGGAATTGGAATTCAAATCCTTTTTTCCACAATTCTCCCCCAAAGCCTCCACTTCCTCGGTTCTTTCCAAATTTTCTTGCTCTTTTAAGCCGGAAGTTTCAATTTCCTCCAATTCCTTAACCTGCATTGTTCCTTTCTGTTCAAACAGCACACTAAACCCGCATGAATTTAAAGAAAACACTTAACTTTGGAGGACCTATTCAGGAAAAATATAAACTGAATGAGTAAACAAAGTTAGGTAAGGACAGAGCGAGAGATCAGTGAAGATAATTCATGAATGTACGGGCACAAGTAGATGTCCGAGTGTGTATTTGTGTGTAAATAACGAACTTCCCGAAGGAGCTGGAAGAGGAGCGCCACTGAATTGTCAGAGAGAAACCCTAGAATCTAGAGGAAGGTGGGGACTGTGGAGCGGGGGAAAAGCGGAGCGGTATTTATAAGTGATGCTCGATTTGCAAATTTGTGGTATTGTTGGGGCTGTTTCTGAATTTCCCAGAAATCTTGTCTTCCGTTTCACTTTACTACGGTCAATCAATCCAGTGTAAGAAGTAAAATAAGTTTCTTTTTTTTTTTTTTTTTTAAGCTAAAATAAGTTTCTTAAAACGCGCTATATTTAGAGAACAATAAGTCGTCGAGAGAATTACCCGCTTAATGTTGAAAAGCAACCCAAGACAGTGAGTCAAGACACTGCACCAAACAGCAGTATGATTCAACCTTTTTGTGCCTCAAATAATAGTGTGTCTGAATAGATATGCATAAAGGGATACAACACTACTTGCTTAGGCATGTCTACTATAATTGTCACTCAACATGTTCAGCAAGGTAGTGGGTCAGCCAAATTCTAAGTATAGTTCTTGACAAGTCTTGGATTTTAGGGTTGAGTTATTGTACCTTTCCTTATGTATGTGATGTAAGTATAAAATTGTTTCATTTAAATTATGTTGAGGATACTAGACAAATGAGTTGAATAGGACTAAGATTAGGGTTTTTTTTTGTTTTTTTTTTTTTTGCCTGATTTCGAATTCACCCAATAATTTAAATCATGTGCTCTTAATGAAAAGGCATGCAACATGATTCGAACCAACCAAATGTAGATTATATAATCAATTAACATCATAAATACACAATACAAATGCGAGTCCATATTATATTGATTATTTTTCTAATTATTATCTATTTTATTTTATACGATCATCATTATTTGATCAATAATTTGATTGTTGGAGTGTCTTGGAGACAATACAAACACCTATGACTTTGATTTTGATTTTAGGATGGTTTTTTGAACCAGACATGTTAATGGCTGGATGTTATCTTACCCAAACTATAATCGATAAATACTCGTAATAATACTTATATACCCTTTTTTAATCCTACCCATAGAAGACACATTGGCTTTTGATTTATGTTATACCCAAACACAACCGTGTCCAAGTGTGGTCCGATGGACGAAGAAATCCCAATTCTGATAAAGATGTTTTCAAGCTGACCATTCCTGAGTCTAGCTAGTGTAAAACTATTGAATTCGAGTTTGGATATTAACCATTTATAATGAGTTTGAGTTTGAATATTGCCCTTCTAATTGACGGGTCTAATTTCCTAAATAATAATAATATCCAGACCACTCTATTGAAATTTATAGCATTGATAGACTAATACCACCTCAAGCAGTGTAAATCCCATCAAATGAAGGTGAATAATCTTCAAGAATTTCAAGTCGAATCACCAAAAATGACCATATGTATATATGCAATAATACTAACCAAGTCACGAGCCCATAGGAAAAATTGCGGACTTAGTCCCATAGGTTAGGCCCATTTTAAATTTGATCCCATATTTTTCAGAATTTTAATATTAGTCCCATGTTTCATTAAAAATCGCAAAAATATAGTACCAACACATTGCAAAATACACCCTCCCAGTAACGATGCTAATTATTTAACGGAGCTTCTGCACGTTAAACTCACGTGCACTAATCTGAAAAATGAAAAACGTTAAATCATTTTTCACCCTCATCTCTCTTCTCTTTCTTCTCCAAATTATTGTAGTAAAACCCTAACTTCACCTCGTCTATTCTTCTCTAAAAACTCTTGCAATCCTCCCATAATTTCTCCCTTTTTTTGGCCTCATTTCTGCTGCAATTTCCCTCCATTCACAAGCACCGTTAATTATTTAACGTCATTACTGGGAGGGTGTATTATGCAATATTTTGGAACTATTTTTGCCATTTTAAACGAAATGTGGGATTATATTAAAATTTTGAAAAGCATGGAATCAAATTTAAAATAGACCTAACCAATGAAACTAAGTTTACAATTTTGCCGTACCCCATGTATTATCCATGGACAAACTCACGAAAAAGAAAGCAGCCCATAGACAACCGCAGCAAGCGCCCTACATCAGCAACCCATGGTCTGCCTAATTGGCCTTAAACTACGCAACAAGTAGGTCATGCCCGACGCGTGATTCGCCTCAGTAACACAACATATTCCAACGTCATGTCGCTCCATGGCCATGTGGTGGACTCTCCATGCCACAAGGTTACGCTAGAACAATTAGTAGCCCTAGCATATGTTATGTGTTTATTTAGCTTTGGATATTTTATTAGAGGTTTTCTTACATTATAGCCCACATTAGTGGTGACAATAGGGGTCGAAACCTATGGTTACAACTCAATCTACTTAATTTTAGATTGAATTGAGCTCAAATATTTTTAATTTGAGTTTAACGTGATTTATATTTAAATTCAATTGTAGTGTAAGTCCTAAACGTGTTTCATTATATTTATTTTTTTATTAATGAATCAAATGTTGTTTTTAATAATATATAAAAGATGTTTTTATGATCATAAGTTCAATTTCGATTGAATATTTAATCATATCCAACTAGATTATAAACCTCGTATAATTTCCTCTTAATCGATCAAATATAACATTAAAATATGACATTTTCTATTGAATGAGTGCAATTAAAAATAGGTAATTGAGAATAGATAATCTAAAACGTTTAAATCTTGCCACAAAAATGATTCAACTGCCCAACAACTAGATTGACTTTCTCAAATGAGCGAAGGGTGTGGATTGTCAGGTACAACTTCCACTCGTCGTTGGTCTGCAGCACTGAATCGTAACCCAAACTTAATAAAACCAAAATTTAAGAAGCCCGTGGGTTCCACCATATATAAAGGCTCATCCCGAGAATTTGAAAAAACAGACTCTCAGTTCGTTTAGCCGCGTGATCATTCTTTCTGGAAAAAAACTCCCTACACCTGACAAAAATGCTCGCATTCAAGTATGAGTTATTTCGAAGTTAAGTTTGAAGTTCGACTGGCGAACATCGATTTCGTGATTGCTAATGCATATATTTCTTTTATTGAATATTGAGCAACAGAGCTGAAGAGCAGAGCCAACTACAGCTCGTGGAAAGAGAAGAAATAGAAGATGAAGAAGACTTGTTTGAAGCAATTGATAAGTGTAATTACTCACGCTCATATTTTTATCTCATTCATGTATTTTTGCTTAGATTTTATTCGATCCAGTTGATTCACGAATTACTGCGCCTACGCGTGCGTATTTCACGTTTATATTCTGCTTGTGGAAGTTTTCTACGCTAGTTCTGAGAACTGAATTTCGTTTCTGACAATTTAGACCATGTTTACTGCGTAATTTCCGTTGGTTTTTAGATCTAATTACATTTATTGATTTTTAATCATTATATTACTTGCTTGCAGAAGTTCTCGATTCGGTTGCAACACTGATTCTTTTGATTTTGCATTTGTCATTCATATATAGAAACGTCTGTCTGTGTTGTATGAAATCCCTTGTTTTTCTGGTCTCCTGTTTCCTGTTCTTGTTCGTAATGATTTTTCGAGCTTCCTAGCATTGTTTCTGTATGGAGCATAAAGTTTCATCACACCTGGCATTTCTCATATCCATATGCGAATAACTTATGGATGTTTCTGATTTTCATGACCAGCGTATTGCTAGTGATACATTAGAAGCTAAAGTTTCCAGAAAAACTTAATCCATTGGAGTTATGTCTCTGTAGTTCACATGCTAAACTAAGTTCTCTGTATTACTACTAGATGATATTATACTGAAATCATGTTCTCACGTTGCCTTATTTATGGCCTGTTTAGATAATGTCCTGAAAGTTGAATGTGCAATCATCTTAAGGTGGTTTAGATGATATATGATAAGGACAATATCTTGATATTGCTCTTGCGAGCTAATATATCAACTTTTGCAGTGACAGCTCATGGAATCAATGCTGGTGATGTGAAGAAGCTGCAGGATGCTGGCATCTACACATGCAATGGCTTACTGATGCACACTAAGAAGGTGAAGATTGAATTTGCTACCTTACTATCTTATGTAATCCAATTTGCAACACATTTGAACTGCAATCTCCTGTAAATAATACAGAGTTTGACTGGAATCAAAGGACTGTCCGAGGCAAAGGTTGATAAAATATGCGAAGCTGTAGAGAAGATAGTGGTCAGTACTTTCGTTTGATAATAATTGCTAATAGTTGCATAAACCTTGAGGTGCATTCTGATGCTGTTTGTTTGTCTCTTTCAATATACAGAACTTTGGTTACATCACCGGAAGCGACGCTCTGCTGAAAGTGAGATTTTTAGTTCCTTTGAGCTGCTTTCTGGAGTAATTCAGTCTTACTGTGCAGAGTCTTGTAGTTTAAAAGCTGATTTTACACTATTGTTGGCTGTACAGAGAAAATCAGTCGTTCGCATCACAACTGGAAGCCAAGCTCTAGATGAACTTCTAGGGGGTAATTAATGAAATTCACTGTGTGCTTTTTATTTGAATTTATCTTCAGAGCATGACATAACTCAATCGTTGTGATGCTCTTTTAAGGTGGTATAGAAACTCTGGCAATTACTGAAGCTTTTGGAGAATTCAGGTTACTACAACACTATTTTGCTACCGACTTGATCAAAGACTTGTGAACCATGTAATTCAGTGGCTTGTTAGTTTCTTTCTGCTGATGAACTTGTATGCTAACATTCTTAATCAAAATTTGAATCAGATCTGGGAAAACACAGCTGGCGCATACTCTCTGTGTTTCCACACAGGTTATAAAATAAGTGAAAGTTTTACATCAAAGCTGTTAGCTGACTTATTTGTTTGTCCTTTATGAAGAAATAAATTAAGTTCTAATTACACATCTACAAAAGCTGTTTTTCGTTTTCTAGCTGTTCTGTATCCATGAAGGTTACGGTTCAAAATCACAATGATGAGCTGAAGGTTCTCTGCATTCATATTTTCGATTTTGCAGCTTCCTATTAATATGAGAGGAGGCAACGGAAAGGTTGCTTACATTGATACTGAGGGGACATTGTATCCTTTAACGAATGTTCTTGCGCACCTTTTGGTTTGGTTTACAATGTTGGATGACTATGCTTTGTGGCATTAGATAAGAATATATCCATTAGTCCTACATTTCCTTTTTGTTCTTTGTTCCTTAATCCACTTGCAGCCGACCAGATCGAATTATACCTATAGCTGAAAGATTTGGAATGGATCCAGGAGCTGTACTTGACAATGTAAAGCTTATTTCTGTGATTCATTAATGCCTGCGCAGTGCATTGCTTGCTGGTTTCTCATTCTCAGCTTTCTTGTACTTGTAAAAGATCATATATGCTCGTGCTTATACATACGAGCATCAGTACAACCTGCTTCTTGGTCTAGCAGCTAAAATGGCTGAAGAACCTTTCAGACTTTTGGTGAGTGAAATTAGAATTCTCGATCATTGTCCTAATGATGAAACAGGTAAAGCCTAAGGATCTGATATGTGAGAACTGTGCTTTCAGATTGTTGATTCAGTGATAGCCCTCTTCCGAGTAGACTTCACTGGAAGAGGAGAACTTGCAGATCGTCAGGTCTGAGCCACCATTAAAAGATTACTATTGATTTCAGATCCTTCAGTATATGTAAGCTCTCTATAATAATACAAATCTGTTGCTATTTTACAGCAAAAGTTAGCTCAGATGCTCTCAAGATTGATTAAGATTGCTGAGGAATTCAATGTTGCTGTGTACATGACCAACCAGGGTAGGGTTAACATGCATTGAACAAGTACCAATTCGGACTTCTCACCCAAAACTTTACAGCATGCTTGAAAGGAAGAAAAATTGCTTTAGTTGCTGGTTCAGTTTCCCAACTAAACTCCAATGACGTGAGTGCTTAGATTCTTACCATTTTTTCTAATTCATTTTGTTCAACTTATGATTGCAGTTATTGCCGACCCTGGAGGAGGAGTCTTTATATCAGATCCGAAGAAGCCAGCAGGAGGGCATGTTTTGGCTCATGCAGCCACCATACGGCTAATGTTCAGGAAGGGCAAAGGCGAACAACGTGTGTGCAAGGTTTTTGATGCACCCAATCTTCCTGAAGCCGAAGCAATATCCTTTCTCTGTGTTAAACTTAATACTTAATATATTCATGGTAAATCTTGATTGAAGTCCATAAAGGTTGAGAGTTGGCACTGTCCTATTCCCAGCCCAAGATACATGAGCATGAATTCATTTTGTTACCAACCATTGAAGCTGTTAATTCACAGAATCATATATTAATTGGCTAGTTTTTCTTGACAGATGCAAGTTTTCCAGATAACTCCAGGTGGAATTGCAGATGCAAAGGATTGAATCAGCCACAATACCGTTCTACTGTTGGTTCAAGTAGCAAAAGGTACCCTAATTAAGATGATCTTCTTAGTTGTTACTTTCAGATGTAAAGCTTTACAAAAAAACCGGATATGCTAAGGTTTACTGCCAGACCAGTGTTCTTATGCTACTTCACTCAATGTAAATATTTTTCATAGTATTCCTATCATTTTGAAATGCAAACCAACTGGCCACGTACAGGAGCTACAACATGGTTGTGATAAACTTATCATCGTTTTGATGACACAGCGTTGCAAATAGCCCAATAAGCCTAAGGGCATACTTCAACTCTATAATTCGAACCAGAAAAGGGAATAATATGATATACAAATGTCATAGTAGACCACATAAAACCAATACTAGATGCATTACTACTTCTCCAAAATGGAAGTGCTGTTATTCTTATGCATGATTCACGACCATTAAAATAGCTTAGCATGGGAGTGTGAGTCTGAAACAGAACACTAGAAACATTCCTTTACAGCTACATAAACTTGATCACAGTACTGCCAAGATTCATAAAGCTCACATCCGTGTAATAAGAAGTCATCAAGATCCCCATAATAAAGGGAAGTAGGATAAATGCAAGGCCAGCTAATATCGAAAACCTTGCTATAAGGGATCTCTTATT
This sequence comes from Sesamum alatum, assembly GCA_034509735.1. Classification (NCBI taxonomy): domain Eukaryota; kingdom Viridiplantae; phylum Streptophyta; class Magnoliopsida; order Lamiales; family Pedaliaceae; genus Sesamum; species Sesamum alatum. The sequence goes on from JACGWO010000006.1 coordinate 35,416,138, forward strand.
ATGTAACTTCAGTAATTCTGGGACCAATTCGCATCACTACCAACTCTAGGCATTCCAGCTTTTTCTTTCCGAGACTCCTGGTCTACCTTAAAAGTTAAACCACACACCTCCCCAGAACTGTCGACTCTTGGAACGGCCTTCAACTCATTTACTGGATGCTCATAACTCCTCAGGCCACCAGAGGACGTGAAGAAGCATCCTGAAGAACAGAAACAAGATTCCCATAGCTAAACTAATAGCAGAAAGTAAAAGAAACAGCACATACTCTTAGTCTATGCCATTTTAGATGAATCACACCAACAAGGAGAAAAGAAAAAGAATTAAAATCATAGCACAAAGATTTCCGAAAGAGAAGGAAACATGTAAAAGACTAATATGGTTAGTACGCTTACTGAATACCAGGTGAACTGTAATCAGAAAGTCTCAAATATTTCTGTTTGTATGAAAGAGAAAACCAAAGCAAGGCTATGCACTTTAAATCATATGAAGAGCACGGACAAGAATAAAGTGCGTAAAATGTTAAGCCTCATCATCAATACAACGTATCCAAACTCAGATATTTCTCGTCATTACAATTTATTAAATAAAACATGAGAAACATTTCGAAGTTGCACCCCTGTGGTCATCAAGCATTTAATACATCACAAAATAGACACAGGAAAAGCACTATGAAAAACAACATACCTTTGGGAAATGGAGCAAAAGATTTGCCGCAACCTTGCTTCACAACTTCACTGTCATCAGAAACAACAACGTTACCTTCGGAATCAGTTCCCCAGAAGAAGGGTACGCTCCCATCAGCATCCTGTACAAGTAAAATCAACGTAAATAACTCAGACAATCAGACAGCCTGCATATACAATAAGAACGGCATAACAAAGATTCACACTGCAATGTGGTAGAACAAATAAAACATCAACAACAGCAGGACAAACAATCACTCACAGAAGCAATAAATGTGGCTTTCGAAGTAGTGTCGAACAGAATGAACGCAAACTTCCCTTGAATGTCCCTCACGACTTGATCGGCGGGATACGGACCTCTGTCCCTCAAAGTCCTGTAAGCCTCAATAACAATGATTACTTCGTTGGCTGTCTTGCTCAAGCCATACTGCTGCTTAAGATGTGCAACGTTGTCGATGTGGCCTTCGAACAAGCAGAATATGTCATCAACAACTGCAAAAAGTCTGAAAAAAGACAGCAAAAACTAGATTAGACAACTCCACAATTGCTGATGAATAAGAGATCATACGATATTGAAAAAGGCCGGTTCTTTGCAGTCGAAGCATATAAAAAAAAAAACACGATTACTTAAAATACTCCCACTGCAAATAATTACTCAAAGATCACGTGACAGGATATCTGCACTCTACCAAAGACATACTCCAAAATAATATGCTTCAGGAATCTCAACATTAAGAACAGAAGGAAAGAAAGAAAACTCTACAGCAATTGGGTTTCAGCTAAATCTAAAGAAAGAAAACAAACAAGATGATCACTGCACATATACACTGCTAAAGCATAATATAAGATCTACAACTCCCCATTGAAAAACTCGATCCTCCAACACACAAGACGCAGAACCCAGCACATATCCGCAACAAAAACAACATATAGATCTGATCAGAAACAGTAAACCCACCAAAAATGAGAGAGAGAGAGAGAGAGAGAGAGAGAGAGACAGGGAGAGGATGAAAACCTGGGGAAAAGAGGGTTCTGTTTATCAGAAGAATAGGCAAGGAAACCAGAAGAAGCGAGGTTGATGACGACGGAGCCGGGGTGGACGGAAGAGAAATGGGTGGCCAAGAATCCGTCTTTGAGAGCGGAAACAGATTGAGGCTGAGTGTTCTGCAGTAATGCTTCTGGGCATTTAGCCACCGATTTGTGGAGAACTGCCAGCATTCTTCTTCTTGTTCTTGTTCTTGTGTGTGTGAGAGTATGATGGAGATTGGAGAGAATGAATTTTTTCTGGGTTTGATTGATGAAAGAGAAGGAAGAAAGGAGTGTGGATCAGAGTTTGTTAAATGACATTTGTGTGAGAGTGGCAGTAGCTTTCATCATTTGACGAATCTGCCCTTCTCCAGTTGAAAATTGTGGTGGACACGTTGTAGTGGATAATGTTTCTAAAATTAATATTCGGCCCACTTTATTAATTTATTGAATTTGTGATAAGATCTAATAATAAATAAAATATAAAGACTAATGATCGTGCTGTGCTGTAGTCGACGCGAGGCGAGGATGAGAATGGTTAACAAAAACGCAGACAGGTCAAAGTCAAAGATGGGAGGGGTAGTATCGTAATTGAAGAACAAGAAGGGGGGACAAGCATGGTGGGGACTGGGAGCTTATCCAATGGCCAAAATGAAAGAAAATGTTGGCGTGGAAACAGCGAAAGTGGTGGCGGGGAAAAAGAGGTCACCCCTAAAATACTGTGAGATTGGACACTCATCCTCCCCTTAAATTAATAATACTCATATCCTTTACTATTATTGTCTTCTGCTAAATTAAGACACAAGTAATTTTTATTTTTTATTTTTTAATTTTTGGGTGGGGGGTTGTGACTTGTTGTATAGGGGTAGGGGAAGGATTCGAGAAGGTGACGGGTCTCAAATCATCTTTCGTAATTATCAATCCCTCCAAGAAATTTCTGGAATTGGATTCCTTCTCCAGTAACACTCCAATTCCACTTTATTCATTTTGCGTAATTTAACTGCTTTTTTTAAATATATTTATTTAGTTAAATGAAAAAAAAAATTAATAGATTGATGAAAACTAGTAAAATAAGTTAGGGTTAAATTGACTTTATCCCCTCTAATGTTATAAATTTAAGCTAAATCCCAAAGAATTAAAGGCCCTTATACACTTTCGAGGAGGAAAAATTCATCAAAAAGGTTCGGGTATATATTCACTAGAAAGTTCTAAAAGTATAATCACACACTTCAACCCCTCAATATCCACCAACAGACGTCGGCGCTCTCGACAGCGATGAGGGTGGACCACCCGCCTTGGTTATTGGCAAACAGGGAGAGGCCAGCCCATGGACATCGAGCGTCTGCTTGATTCCCGACCCTTCTTCTCCTCTCAGTCTCGCCATTGATGGAGGCTCCTCGAACTCAATCCCCCCTCACGGTCTCAACATGGTCGAACTCTCCTCAATGGCTAGCAAGGCCATTGACGAATCCGACACTTCTTCCATGGCTAAGCTGCAAAATCTGAAATCTGCTTGGTTCGCCAAGTTTGGATCTGCTGAACCAGTCTCGTCGGCTCGTCCTCTGCCGCTTGCTGCCGATGACGGCGTCGTTTCTGCTGCACCCGACGGCTTGCCTTCTAGGGTTTCGGCGCCGCAAGAAACAAGTGGGGACGCGCGCGGCGTTTCGTCTGCTAAGGTTCCCGCGCTGCCTCCTTCGGACTCGGTCTCTTCGCCTCCTCGGATTCCCGCGCCGCCTGCCTTGCCTGAAGCTTTTTCTGCCGCGCCCCTTCACCTCCGTTGACTCTACCTGGCCCTCCATCTTCTCAGCCTCCGTTCGCAGACGTATCGCAGCCGGCTACCATGGCAGCTCCGTTGCTTTCCTCATTTACGCCTTTGGACCATTCGGAAAAGTCGGCTTTCAGTTTTGGGACGATCCCTCTTTGGCCCCCGTCGCCTCATTTCCGCCCCTTAGATGACTCCGATTTGATTTTCGAAACATCAACTCGAAAGACCCTCCGATTCATTGCTCCGAAACGCCAAAACGGCGAAGTTCTGATGTTAGCCATGGCCATGGAAGGTGCTAAAAGATAGGCTAACACGGTTGTTGGGTACTTCTTGGGCCGCAAATCGGCCTTCCGACCGCTCAAAGATTTTCTCAGCTCCTCTTGGCCGTTGGTTAAAGATGTCGTTGCAACGGCGACAGGATTCTTCTTCGTTGCATTTGAGTCACCTATTGCTCTTGCCGAGGTTCTCGAAGGCGGCCCCTAGCTTTTCCAAGGTCAGCCCATCATTCTCCAGCATTGGGTCCCCGGGATGGCCCTCAGAAAACAAAAGCACACTCAGGTTCCCATTTGGATTCGTCTACATCATCTCCCTGTTGAGTTCTGGACGGACGATGGTCTTAGCTCAGTTGCTAGTGGTATTGGACGACCTCTCTACACTGATGGCTTCACTAGAGCATGCTCAAGGCTGGACTTTGCTCGGGTTTGTGTTATGATCGACTTTGACTCCGTCCTTCCGCGCCATATTGTGGTTATGATTCCCTCTTTGGATGGAGCTGAATTACCTTGTCGGGTTGATTGAATATGAGTGGCTTTCGTCTAAATGTAACTCATGTCGATCTCTTGGGCATTCATTGGCTTCATGTCCTCACTCAGTCAAACCGACTCAGCCCCCCGTTGCAGTCTTTGTTCCTAAAACTTCTGGTCGGCAGTTGGGTCCTTTGAACTCTCATCTTCATCTTCACGCCACACCATCTGCTGCCGACCCGCTGCGTCGCATGCGGTGGCCCATTCTTTGACTCCTTCTCCTCCTTGCCGCACTGACCATCAGCCTCCATCTTCTCCAAACAACGTTTGCTCAGCTCCATCGGACAAAGGTAAAGAGATTGCAATCCACAACTCCTTCTAAGAGCTTGCTAGATCGGATGACGTCGACCCTGAGGCCCCCTTGTTGATCCTTGCCCTAGGACTCCCTCTCAGTATCAGCCTCCCCCTGGTCTTCCATAACCCTCTTCATGGGTCTGATCGCGTATTGGCCCCTTTAGTCCTTTTATTGTTGCTTCATTTTGTATTGTCTTGCTCTTGCTTTGTTGTCGTAGCGTTGTTTTGGTTGCCTTTGTTGTTGACGCTGACTGTTGCTTTGGACCTAGGGTTGTTGCCCTGATCCGATTGTACCCTCCCCCCCCCCCCCCCGCCTTTTTCTTTTATATTAATGCAATTTACCTTTACCTAAAAAAAAAAAGTATAAACACACATTATTTTTTAATTTATTTTCTTTTAAAAAAAAAACTAGATGGACATACTATCAATTAAATTTGGTGTCACAATTCTTTCAAACCAATCTTCATGCAACAGGTTCATTGTAGTTAGATATTCTGGAGAATCATAATATTGAACTTATAGAACTTTTTTTTTTTGGCTAGATGTGTATGTTGATACTCATTGAATATATTGATATCATTTGTATATTCTAGTATTAGAATGCTTTGAGGCAGTAGTCAATATATACTAATGTAATGGTATTAAAAATTCTTGACGCGTGTAAATATTGTGGATTGCATGCAGTTTGTAGGGTTGCTGGTTTACCAGAATCGCGTATACTCCTTCATAATTAGACATATAATTACTTGAATGTCGACATGTATTATTTAAGAAATATAATACTAGTTAAAGTAAAATATTTCTAAAATTTTAATATTTAATAAAATATATACAAAATAGTAAGTTAATATTAAATTTATAAAAAAAATGACTGAAATTAACAAACCAAAAAATAACTATTAAAAGATAATAAGGAAGTGGGAAGTTAGACGAGAAAATAAATAAATAAATTTTATGTAAAAAATAGACCAAAAAGGGAGAGAATCAAAGAGATGCTCGGCGCTCGCCCTTAATATATAGTATAGATAGTATAGATATAGATAGATACACAAACATTGAAATCCTCTAACATGTCTGAGAAGAAGGTAATGTATCTACCTGCTAAAAAAACATCATCATCCCGCTATTACAACTAAAAGTGAAGTATTTTCAACATTTATCCAGATCATCTAGCTACCTAAATCCAGGTATCATCAAGGAGTTCTGGGGAACAAGAACACTCAAATAAATTATAACAAACCCTGCCACAGTTTCCTCCTTAACTTGTACAGTTATAACAATGAGGAACCCGATCTAGGACAGGAAAAGCCGACAGTTTGGTGAATTTTCATCAGACACGGTTGTAAGCGACTGACTTGCTGAACAGTTTTCGTATGTATACAACCTGAAGACCGCTTACAAGAGCTAGCACAATGTATTCTGCAACAGTGTAAAATATGACACGCCTCCTTGTGCTCTCATTTGCTGCAGTAATCAATGGATTCGTATTACATACAGAAAATATTCAGCTAATGTGGAAAGCAGGAGATGAGCCTGATGACTAGTTGCCAGATAAACGTCTGGTTCTTTATTCTAATATGGTGAAGTTAAGAGCTGTTCTCTTCTCGTTTTATTCTTGGTTCAATAAGACTACCATCTAAGTGGATATAGCACACTGTTTACTATGGGAAAGATCCTAATATCTTGGATAATGCATCTACCATCTTCTTGAGTGTTATAACTACCAAACTGAAAACTTTAAAATCCGAAAATAAACATTTTCCATATGTTCAAAGCACTGATGAGCCAATAGGGATTCTGCAAGGGCTAACAGTTCAGCATCTCCTTATTTCCTTTAACTTGGTTAAACAATATCAGTACAAGGTTCATATTGATGAATTCAGCAATTAACAAAGAATGTCATTTCCCATTTCTACTAATATCCTTAAACAGTTACTGCTGAACTGGGAATGTCGAGAGAAGGAATTAACCATGTCTAATGTTCATATTGTTTAGGTTATTCACCAGATGTCTCATGAAAAATACTGACAATGTAAGTGTTAAGTATACGTTCAGCATAGTGGATTATCCATACAATCCCCTATGCAGTTTGATTTACTTCAGTTTCCAGAGCCCATGATTTTCAAGTTTGTAGAAGCTTTCAAGAGTGCGGCGTATATATACATGCAGCTAATACCCACTATCTAGAATGTCCCATTCAAGTCCGTATAAAATAAAATTGGGTAAGATGCCAACCACTGAAACATAAAGAGGATAAAAGGAAAGAAAAGCAAAGAAGGGCCTTACTATGGCGATGGCGTGCATCGCGCGCTTTCAAGTATTTCTGCTCTGCAGTAACAGATTCCAGTGCCTCCCTCAGTTCAGCAATTTTTACATTAATGGGGTCCAGATGTTCTGTCAGTGTACACAGGCATAAAAAGAAAAAGGATTAATGCAAGCATATTAAAGTCAAATGGACTTGTCAACACATGGTAAAAATATGCAATGTGAAGAAAACATAAGATCAGACAAACCATCCTTCGCAAGATCGTGTTCAGTGGGAATGTGGCCAACATGAATGTAGAAAGAGACTGTTTCTGGTGTAGAATAAGGATTGTGGAAGCAAAACTTATACATTCCACTTCTAGGGGCCTTAAACTCAAATTTGTCTCCGGACGTTCCTTTCAAAGTGTGCACAGTATTACCAGCAGGAGATGTCACCTACATCAAGAAGCAAACAACCAAATAATCAGCATCACTGGTAATTCAAGCATTAAAAGTATTGCATCAGTTTTCATATGGAATCATGTTACATTCACTGGAACCTATGTAATCATCCAAAATCTCCAGACATTGCCAACACTTAGGCTTGTTCATCTTTTATTCTCTCACATCCTGTTTGATGAGCGAAGCTGATTTCAAACTATTTGGAGGACTTGTTGTTTGAATAAAATCAATTGAACATCCATCACTGTTTACACCTGACATTATATACTCAGGTTAATGCTGTCCACCAAGCAACACATGCTTTTAGGCTGTTGCTTGTCTCGCTGGTCCAATATCAGGTCTCCATAACATAATTAAAGGTTTAAATTGTCCCTCATGTCTAATGTCTAAGAGGAACTCCACAGTGGCAACAGAAATCACAAAAAGTTGCTACGCAATCATACATGTGGAAATCAATACATAACACAAAGAAGAGACAACCATTCAATGGACGCCGCAAGCTAACCAAACAAGTCCCAACAAACTTACACCAATAAAAAAGCTTGTAAACAACTCTGTGTTCGAGGTTTACGATCTATATCAAGATCTTTAGCAAGGAAATCATTTGAAGCAGCGAATGTTCATATTACTGTAATGGGTAAACATAGCAAAAAGTAGCAAGATATTCTTGTTATGTTTTCTAGCTGGCCAATTGAACTGCACTAGGACCAATCTTACACATTTAAATTCGAATCCATAAATGCATGCAAATAGTAGCATTTGAGCAAGTACGATTGCATATTTTGAAAAGACTATATTTTTAAACCAGTAAATGCTTATGCATTGCCAAAAGAATCAATCTGTTCATACTTTTAAAATTAAGACAATCAATTCAGTACAAAAAATTGTCTGGGAAAAATTATAACTTTCATAGTCACTAAGACATAGAGAGAGAATAAAAGCTTAACTTGACAACAGTTCAACCACATCAACAATACAAAACTATAAAATGACAAGTATTTGACAGAAGAAAAATTCAAACTTTGTGAATGTTTTGGATGAATGTCCAAAAGTTCATATTTTTTAACAGCCACACTGAAGTAACCATGAAAAGAATTATTCTATAAACTCAAGAAATAACACAAAAGGGAACATCAGAAGCCCAAAAAAGAAACCACTATCTTAAAAATCACCAATCATACAGAAAAACAGAAAAAGAAGATAACAAAAACTTCAATTCCCACTTAATTAAACCACATACAATCAATTCAACCACTTCCAACAAGCTAGAACCCAAGTAAAAATTAAAATCCATATCCCTTCTGTAAAAATTGCTTCTTTTTGGCACAGAAAACAAATACCTAGATCCCACATCCCAAAATCTAATTCATTTTCACAGATCAAGACTCGTCCACACAACAGTTACAAATACATATACAGGGGAACAGATAAAGAGACATACAGTGAAGTCGATGCCGGGATGATCGCTGCTCCAGAAGATATCGTGATCAACGACAACGAAATTCCCGGAGACGGTGTCGCCTTCGTACAATACGTATTCGTAGACGCACTCGACGTCGTTTACGGTGACGGACAGGGCCGAGGTACGGCTCACCAAGCTGAAAAGCAGGAGGCCGAGAAGAGCGTACGTCGACCGGCCGCACCTGGCAATTCTTCCGCTCCCCTCCATTGAACGAACTGGATCCAACTATTCGGAGCCCCGGGTCTGAGTTTCTGGTTCTTAATTTGGAAATGAATCACTACTGAATCCATCGCGTTCAAAGTTAATGTTGGAGTTGATGCGGTGTCGTTTGCTCTTTGGGTCGGGCGTTTGGGCTTCCGACGTGGTGGAAGATTATTGGACGCTACAACGCACCATATTCAATGAAATGGTTTTTAAATTTCTTTTAGCAGTTCTTTTTCTCTTTTAAATAAATCAACTACGATTATTAATATCAAAAATCTATACCTATCAATGATAGCTATAATAATTATATACTAATTATTAATATAAAGTAATTATATTTATTAAACACCTTAAATAGAATAGCATCATACGCACGCCAGTAAATTTCAAATACAGTTTCGTCAAGTGAATTAGACCTATTTTTTTTTTCTTTTTTTTTAAAAAATTGAAGAAAATAAATGTATAAAGATATTACTATAGTTCAATAGTATATATATATATATATGTCCTTTTATGCTTAAAGATAATAAAGTTCTTATTCGTTAGACGAGTAGGTCTTGATTCTTGTATGTTAGCTACAGGTATTTCGATTGTTACTGATAAAAGATATAAATATCAATCAAAAAGTGATTCAAAGGGAATTCTTACCATAAAAAGCGCTAAAAGATCACAGCTGTACAATTTGAATTAATATGTAATTATTAGATTACCCCTATATAGTAAATTGTATCCATAAATTAATAGTTGATGAAAAGATAAAATTGATTTTATATGCCCTCGTATTTATGACGAATCTAGTATAAATAACCCATAACTTCATTGTAAATAGGAATTTTTAGAGGAAGAGCAATTGAAGATAAGTTTGAAGCTTCTGACTTGCAACGTGTGAAGCATGCTTTCATCACAAGCTCCTTAATTATTTTCCCATCAGTTATTATGGTGCATGTATAATTATCTTTGATGGATTTGTAGGTATCATCCCTGCTTTTCCAATTTATAATAAAAGAAATACAATAATGAATAAAAAACATATAATTTGAATTTAGAGCTAGCATATAATGTTGTTCGCATTATTATTGTGCAAAACTCATACAGTGGAATAATCATGAACAATGATCCATATATGGACTTATGCTAATGAATGCTCCACCGATTTTAGGGCCTCTAATTAAGTTGATTTCTCATTGACTAAAATTGTATTTACTATTTAGACAAGGAACCTAATGTAATCAATAATTGATTGATGCGCGGGTCAATAATTTGGCACATTAATTACTATTTCATTTTACATAATTAATCTCTGCATTCATTCAACACATCTTAGGTAAAACCATACGACAACATTAAATTATATGCCTGTTTTTGATCCAGATTTAAATTAAATATATTAAACTAAATTAACTCAACGTTCCAAAAAATCTTAAAATTGAAAAAAAGAGGGCCCAATTACAATTTTATTTCTCTCTAAAACACTCGGACCCTTATTATTTTATCGTCTAATAAAAATAAAATTAGATGGGTTTATTATTTTTTCTTTTTCTTTTTTAGGGATAATATTTCTACGTACTATCCGAAGAAGTGTGGCAGATGGTGAGAGTGACATTACACTAAAAAGTAAAAAGCCTTGTGTAGCATCTTCCACACCATCTCGAAATTTCTAGGCCACAAACGTGAAAAACACTTAGCCCCCACATTAAACTCGAATCAATCATACTTTAAACGAAATTATATATATTTAGAAAATAATGATAAGCCCCCAAGTCCAACAAATACACAATACTAATTTACTTTTTTAAAAAATTAAAATTTCTTATTTAATTAATTAAATTTATAATAATTAATAATATTTATTACGTAACTACATAAATCATTGGACAAGAAATCACCAAAACAATTTCTGGTGAATGTTTGAGCCAAATCATCAATTTGGAAACATGTGTGGCAATATGCATCCACGTGACAGATTATTATTGAGGGGCCATAGCAAGTTTACGTGGATGCAAAAATATCCACCCCTTTTCTCCCAAAACACTTTATAAAGTGCCCACTTCGGTTACTCCGCTTACATGCAAAACAGCTGGTTACTGGTATACTACTCTCTCTACTGCACCAACCAATCAAGACAGCTCTTTTCTCTCAAAAGCTCATCCTTCCCACACAACACTTCATTTCACTCACTCAAAACACACACAACACACAATGGCTGCTGCATCGTGCTATGGGGTGGCAGCATTCTCATGTGGAAGCCCAGTTACAAGAAGGGCTGCCGGTTTAAACCAGTTCTTTGTACCTTCCAACTATGCCCTGTCGCCTGCCAAGAGGGTTCTCAAGTTTAGGGTTAGAAGCATGGCTGAGGCAAGTTTTTTAACTTTCTTTGAACGCTATATTTGTAGTTGATTGTTTGTTGAATGGAGGGATCTTTGTGTTTGTGTAGCTGATTAAGTTGCTTTCTTGATTTAACAGGAGGATGGTCAGATCAAGGAGCCTGCGGCTGTTCCTCCGACGCCAACCCCTCCCCCTAAGCCCAAGGTACTTGTGAGTTGGAATCATTGCTTCAAAACGCTAGAAAAATGCCTAGCTACTAGTAGTTCAGGTGGTCACTAACTACATTGTTGTGTTATTCAGGTGAGAACCGGCTTTTCCGACGTGTTGGCGTTCAGCGGGCCGGGGCCGGAGAGGATCAACGGCCGGTTGGCTATGATCGGATTCGTGGCGGCCATCGGAATGGAGTTGGCCAGTGGACAGGATATCTTTGCCCAAGTGCAAAACGGGGGAGTACCGTTGTTCTTGGGCACCAGCGTTTTGCTATCCCTGGCATCTCTCATACCCATGTTTAAAGGTGTCACTGCGGAATCCAAATCCGGGGATCTGATGACTTCCGACGCAGAACTCTGGAATGGAAGGTTTGCTATGCTGGGGCTGGTGGCCTTGGCCTTCACTGAGTATGTCAAGGGTGGTGCCCTAGTGTGAGTTTCTAGGGTTCTTGGTGTTGTAGAACAAAGATTATGGGTTTATGGGAAGCGTGAGAAACGTATCATAATTGTATGTTTGTGAACCTATGTAAAATTAAAAATATTAATTATAAAAAAAATGATATTGCAAATTATATATTTTTGCTCTCTCTCTCTCTCTGCTGTTTTCTTTCGTTTTTCAAATTTTCATTACGAATAATGAGAAAACAATATGACGAAGTGACAAACTTCTTGAAAGACCAAACCAGCGCATTGCTCTATAACGTTACCTACTTCGTTCTAAAGGAACAAGTTCTGTAACAGATTCACGTAAGTGACTATATATTGCAAATTTGAGAAGATTCTCTTATTCGTTACATTGATTACATCCTAATAACAAAACCATGGAGGACCTATATACTCGAGACATATAAACATGAACGAATTGAGAATTCCTACTATTTGATGTGTGTGTATGTACATTAAAATTGGACTACTTGAGGTGGACTATAGAGGCGTCTCTACTTCAAGTGCATGTTCTTTCATCTCGCCATTTTGGAGCTTCTTCACCTCCTCCTCGTTTATATCCTGTAGTTGAGTGAACAATGGATCACATATCATACAACATGGAATACTAATCTTACAGCATAATCTCTTACTGTAGTTCAGTAAGAGAATTTCTTTTCCACATTGACATGAACAATTATTCTAAACATAAGAAGCTAGTTTGTTAGCAGAAATGCAAGTACAGTTACCAACGTCTGAGAACAGACAACGATCTATCCATTGACGAAATTGTCAACTACACTGGTTGGTCTGGCTGCCGCTTAGACAGCATTAGCTAACTACAATGGACAGTCATTTTCCACATGAGCCTATCTGGATTATGTTTATGGAGACGGCAGAATTACCTCCATCTTAGGATTATGAGACTAATAGATAAGAAGTGTATGCTAGAAAGTTAGAAACCAAAGGCAAAGAAGGGATGCAGACATCAATATTCACAAACTTCATTATGCATAATGGGTATCAAGTTCGTCAATAAATTATGATACATATGGGTCAAGCAAATTTTGTTCCTAAAGTAACTGCTTTAAGATGTAAAAGAAGACTGCTGGAGAAAAGCAAAACTATAAAAGAGGTACTGAAGACTATTGTGGTAAATAAAATGCCATAGCAGAAAGAAAGAGCAAAGATAAACATGCTATTAAATGGAAAATGATACTTACTTCAGGCACTGGGAATAAATTTATGCTGCTCGGATTGAAAGTGAAAGCACTGCACAGGACCATGTAAACAACATTACATAACCAAGAGCCCCCCAACATACTAAGAATATAAATTGAAATGGCACAGAGCCAGGCAGCTTGAATAAAGAGTGATAGCTCTGAAATACATCAGGAGATATTTATATGATGATCAGGAAGTATACCTGTAGGATAATATCAGCTGCCACACATACGGGATGAAGAATTCCTCAGGATGGCTCTCTTGTTCGTAGGTGAACCGTAATTGGGTAAACATCTTCCAAAACCAAGTCAGATTAGGTACAGAGCACCAGAAGACAAAAACTGAAGTTCACTTCTTATACAAGCATTTACTTCATACCTTCATGCCCTCGCCTCTCCAAGATCGACAGTTGTTGATTATGACTTGAAGCACTTTTTCCACTGACCAGTCTGCATCCATTTTCTGTGAATCAATACGGCTATTAAAAAAATCCACTACCTGCAACAGCAGAAAATCCATAACAAAAAGTTTAAGAACCAGGAGTGATGAAGCTTTCACCAAAACCACCATCACTTAATCAAGCTAGATATTGTTTTACAAAGTACATAAAATTTACTTATAAAACGGAAATTATTTGCTTCTGAACACATACCGTATATATGTTCTCCAATAGCTCATTAAAACGTGGATGACTTTTGAAAGGTAGAAAAACTTCTTGCCTGTGCATAATTGCATAAACTACCTGAAAACACAGCCACAATAAGGAAAGAGTGCGCAATATACCAATGAAACGTATTAGCTCAGTATTGAAATGCAAATCTGATACCTCTGGATTCTGCGGCAATGCATAAGTTAAAATTGCGTTTAATATCTCCAGCACAAGTCTCAAGAAGTCAGTGTATATATGCAGTTCAGCTGACTGCAACATAATCAAGGATCAATAAATACCCTATTATAAGACTGAGGTGGACTTTGCAATTGTTAATATTATAATCGAGAAAAGGACTTCATTACAGGATCCTCGAAAAGGCTGTCTCCTCTTAGATCACCATCTTCTGTGTTCATTTTGTCGTTTTTAATCTCTGCTAATTTATTGTACCTATGGATTGAGATATTAGGAACAATATATCAGAGAGAGATCCCAATCCTAAAATGAATATCTTCATCAATTATTAGACATATGATATGATGCCAAGGACAAAAAATGATCAGAAAGGACGTACTTGCGTGAAAGCATATCAAAAAGGCTGACCAACCGCTCTGATGCATATGCACTCAGTCGATAAACATGTGGTGCCATATTTGCCAAAGTTGCAAGACAATTTGTATGGAGATAGACATCCTGTTGCCAAGAGTGTCAAAACACTAAATAACCAAATAAATGTATCCCAGTGTATTATAGTTTGCTTTAGTAATATCTAATTCATCCAGTAAGTAAGGTTCAACAAACAATTAGAGCTTTTTAAGGAAAGAGAATCAGAACAGGATACTGAGATTTGTTTTTAGTGCACATATAATGTTTCTGCATATTCAGGTAACCGGTGTAAATGGTAGGCAGGACAAGCTTTTGCACCTCAAGATTCCAAATATATCACTTGCAACTTGCAAGTACATTTCATGCATATGTAATGAATCCCAAAAATTGATAAATTTGCAGAGGTAACATAGCAACATTAAAGGGCATGATTGGTAAGTAGGAATGGAATTAATTTAGCAATGGAATAAAGATGGGAAAGAAATCATATTTGAATAGCATTCCTATGAGTAGTATACAGAAGAAATTAGAAGGCAATGGAGTTGTCATTCCTTAGTTGATTACATTCACATGATTGGTAATTAGAAATGACTTGATTAGTAATAGAATGAAATTACTTTTACGACAAATTTGCCCTTTAGTAATTTATTGAATATGTTGAATTCAATTGTATAATAAAGTATTTTCAAAAATTGCTTGTGAAGGTTATAAGCAATTTATAAAGCATCTCATATGTTTATTAAAAAATATATGAAAAAAATAATTTATTTACTTAAGAAATAATTTGTTGATTCAATAAACACATAGATAAAAGGATAATTTTGGCAAGAAAAAGAAAAAAAAGAATTCCTATGGAATGATCACTCCCTTACCTAAATATACCAATCGTATATGTAGGAATGGACTTGGGAATGTCCACTCCATTCCCTCTCCATTCCTACAGACCAATCACTCCCTAGGTATTTCGAAAGACACAGCAAAAGGGAGGAAAAGGAAAATCTGCTAGGAAAAATGAGTCTTACCCTTAGCTTAGAGAGATTGTATTTCACGGTCCTAATTAAAATTATCACAATGAGGGAACCAAGAGAAGTTTGATTGAGGATACGCTCTCGATACCATGGAACGTTAGGAAGCATCTGCAAGAATATATACCAGCTCAGATTGCACCTTATAATAGGTAACCAATATGGGTAAATAGAAATTATCTTTACCAGTTTGTGAATGCTGGCATTGAAGGAGGAATCTTGACTTAGTATCAGAAAGATAACAAGCACCATATAAATATGATTGGATGTCCTGCTCGGAGCATTATATAGCGTTTCCAACATAGGCATCAACTGTTAATCACAACAGCCTTTATTGTACCAAGATTTGTACCAAAATAAAACTGATGCAAATACAGAACAACAATGACAAATAATCACGAACTCTTCCTCTAAAGGATCAGAAGTAACTGCAGAAATGGTTTTATTGGCTGTCATGAAACTTCTGGAGAGATACTTGCTTACAAAATTCATACGTAATCTCACACACGGAAAAAATCATAGCACACACAAGCAGCTTTGCAACACATACTTTTCAGAAAGGAAAATTGGATGAAGGTTGATAAAGTGGATGCTTCAACCTTTTAATACAATACTAACAAGGAACTTTTTATGACCAATGTAAGTTATTTATGACAGAACACGAACTCTTCCTCTAAATACAGATGACCAGACAAATAATCATGAACTCTTCCTCTAAAAGATCAGAAGTAACTGCAGAAATGGTTTTATTGGCTGTCATGAAACTTTTGGAGAGATACTTGCTTACAAAATTCATAGTACTTAATCTCGCACACAGAAAAAATCATAGCACACACAAGGAGCTTTCCAACACATACTTTTCAGAAAGGAAAATTGGATGAAGGATGATAAAGTGGATGCTTCAACTTTTTAATACAATACTACAAAGGAAGTTTTTATGACCAATTAAGTTACTTATGACAGAGTAAAATTAAACCTAATTTAAGACTATTTTTCCTATTTGTTCTGTCACTTGTGACTTGCCTCTTCTATAATCCACCATTTACAACTTCTTTATCAGGTGGAGGAACTATAAGATGATTCTTTCAGAAAAATGATCAGATATTCATTATCATTACATGTGATAATTTGTGATCCTCTTACCAGCGTATCTAGATCTGTTCGCACCAAAACGTACTCCAGAAAATCTGAATTTCCATGCACCAGTGAATATAGCAACAGGACAGAGGTTTCATTAGCCAAGCACCTAAAAATGAAAAAACCCATTGGAGACATATATAAAAAAAACCCTAAAAATCAAATTATTTGGATTTTCAAGCTCTTTGGACAAGCATTTTTATTTTGCTGTTCAGGGGAAGGGGAGAGAGATTTGTAGCATGTTAAGTACTACCCCTGCATTCTGTAATTTATATTTTGACAAAGACACTACTCCTTACAACAATAAAGCATGTAGACACAAGAAGAGCTACATTTGAAGAAACCAGATGCACGATAGAGAAAATTAAAGTAAGATCGAAAAAATCATGTTTTAAAATCCATTAATTGACCATGAATATTTATTACTGCTAAGTACAACTTAACAACCAATAGAAGATAACAAGAAAGAAACCTTAACATACTGAAACCTATATTCATACAATGAACTTGTATTTAAGCATTTTCTATTGATTTTTTTGCCAAAATATAATTTCGTAAAAGATGGCCATAAGAGGATTCATGTAATAAAATGTCACAGAGACAGTAAAATTTCGTAAGCAGAAGGTAATGGAAACACTTACACGCCAAGGGTATCAAAAAGAGAGGCAAAAGGTAGTCTCACAAGTGGACCACTGTGTGCATTCCCCTCAATATCGATGCGATCAACTGCAGGTAGACCACCCATGGACTTAGGCACTGTTAAATATCATAGAAACTTCAATCAAACAAATAACAGATCTGGCAACCTAATGGATCCTACATTCAATATCCCGAGCATTTTCTACTGCTTTACGGAAAGGATTTTCTGAAAAATATGTTTCTTCCTTCTGGAGGGGCTCAAAACTGCCGTCATCACTTTTATCTTTCACATAGTCCACTAAAAGACATTTGTGGTGATAACTCAGAACAAGTAAAACGTTAAGACTGCCTTCCGCTAAAGGACTTCTTGAAGCTTCACCAGTTGCGCTGACTATGTAAGTGAAGGGCAATAGCATCAAGTTTGCTGCAAGTATGAATAATGCTTTAGTCAGAAAGATAAAGAATAAAAGGCAAGCATATGTTAGTGCCAATGAACAGAAAATGACCGACATGCATTTTTAAGTATGAAAGCCTATAGTTAATAATATCTTGACGCTTCGCCCTCTCCAATGGAAAGGTATGACAAAAAGAAAATTGAAATTGAATCAAGATAGGCTGAAGTTTCGGCAACAAAAGGTGTCAACAATCATCAAAGATAGGGATGTTAAACTTTTAAACCAACACGAATTAGCTACATAATAAAAGTTCCGACAGTCTAAAATGTGCAATAAATGACCAAAACAACAAAGCTAATTTTAAGAATGTTCAATGTTAATGTTATTTTCAAGAATTTCTAACAAAAGAAAGATCAAGATAACCAAATAAGAGATGGCAATGCATCACAGATAAAGGGGGTGTGACACTTTCATACCAGCTGCAGAGCCAACTCTCCTTAGGACACCAGGCTGATTTCCTTCAGATAATATTCTCGAAGACAAGCTGTTTCCAGGAAAACGTGGGCGTAAGATGTAATTGAGTAGTAGCTTGCGTACAACCACATGAACCAAAGAGCTTTCCTGTAGAAACAGCAGCCAGTTAATCAGGAAAAGAATTGCACAGTTAGATTAAAGCTCGTTAAGTTACTCGGGATTCACCTGTGCCATTGCTGCATCGATGAAAGGGTGTATATCATTTGGTCCTGGTGTTGGCCCAGAGAGAAGTTGAGTTGACATGGCAATCAGCAGGAAGTTAAGCAGCTCCTGATGCAAAAGATATGTTCCAGGGCTATACAGAACATAGTAACCATTATAGATATGTATCTATAAAGCAGAACATCAATAAGCATATCGCATGAGTCATAGCATACTACATACCTGACATCAACTTTGGCAATAAAGTTAAGGGCACTGAACATGACGAGGTTTGCAACTTGTTGACCTGCTTTGGAGATGAAAGAAATAATGAAAAAATGTTGAGTAAGTATACTGCTTCTTAATGGTCCAACACTAGGAAAGGATAATGAGTAATCATCAAGGTCATAGACATTCACCGTAACAATGAGCAATGGGACTTCGTTCACAAATGAAAATGGATGAGAAGGTATCATGTTAGAAGCAAGTTAATAGGTCCTAGTCCTTTATAGAATGTTCAACCAAACTACAAAATATTGTTCACAATTTCTGGATACAAGAAAATCACATTTGTACATTCTTAACATGTATGTTTGTATAATAAGACTTCCAATTCAGTTTGAAGGAATGGATCCTTTAATTTTTTCCGATGATGCTTAATTACTTAATGTGAACAAGGTTGAGAGTCTGCAGTGCATGTACAATATAATGTAATAGATAGGATCACATGGTTTCATCATTACTGGATGATCATCAATCTTTCTTGGAGAAGACAGCTTTATAATCACTACACAACCACACCTCAGCATGAAAAAGTTTGTAACTGAGAACAAACAACTCTGATCATGATCAACAAGCAGTAGCATATACAAGATCCAGTACCAACAGACACATGATATCTTTTCCCAATGAAGATAAACACAAAAGCTAGGCCCCGGAATTCCCACCTTCACCGACCGGCTATTCAAGGAATGCAAAAAAATAAAGAAAGGGGTGTTATACTTCTGTCATAACCACTTAATTTTCAAGACTCTATACTTGAGAGTTCCACTACTTAATTCATGCATTGACTGAATTATAAAATTGCAGATGCCTACTATCTTAAGCAGTATCTTCTGAGTGTGAAGTTTCCTACATTCTGTTCAAGGAATTTCCTTATGGATTCCTGATTAAAGTGCCAATTACATAACAAGGAAGATGCAAGACCTAGTTTATGGTTTAGTTCTTTTCAGTCAGTCTCAAAAGAAATGAATGGGGACAGGTTTCTGGGTATCTAAATTGCGGAAATCGACCAATTGTTTTAAAAGTGGGATATCATTTTCAGCACGCTCATGTCATAAATGATATTCATCACAAATGAGAAAATCCTAATCAGTTTGACAAGCTTATTTTATGCCATTATTCATATTAATTTCATATCAATTAACAACCAATCTGTTGTTTTTCATGGCATATCTCTCTTATGATAAATGGCTGATGTTTGAGCTGTGCGAGTTACATAGAAAGGAATTCTTGATACAAAGCACATGCATTGTGTAAAAAAAGTTTTATTGTGGATGACTTATGTCCTTATATCCAAACCTAAGGAAAACAATGAACTCTCCCCAACATGGCAGACATGAATGAGATGATAAATGGTGAAATCTAAACACAATAAAATAAAAGGTGATGCTAATGAATTGAAAACACCAATTTGGATTGTATAGAATAGAGGCCATCATGGAGAAGATATATACAATATGATGTAATGACCAACCATTATAAACAGAACTGCTTCAAGCTAAAAGAGTTGAACCTTTTGAGAAATTATGTGGCACGGGCTCAGTTTCATCCAGTGACAAGTATAGCTCTTCAAAGTCATCAGTCTTGGAGTTCTCAATGAGATACTTCAGAAAAACAGATGATACAAACAAAGCATTAAGAGCTTTTGAGAAAGCAAGTGATGCCACGTCAGCTGCAGAGACACAATCTTCCAAGCAGCACGCTAGGTGAATCAAAATCTTCGCAAGGTGCCTTGTGTTATAATTGTTCATGGCTGCAAGCAACCAAAAAGGAATCAGCTGAGTGGGAAATGAATCTTAGTTGTAACAGAAATTTACGGTCACGTAAATGTTGTTAACATATTACAATAATTAGTTTCTTTGATTGGCACTATTGAGATATGAAAGATTCTGTTGCCTAAACATGACACTTGCATACAAAGGAAAGTCAAGAAAACAATTTAACGAGGATACTGATAAACGCAAGATAACTGAAATTACATAATTTAATAGCATGGTCGAATTGAAATATGCTGTACTGGCAAAAAATATCAAGTTACACGTGTCGTTACAGAACTTCACGACTGAACCCTAAGAACAGCATCTAAAGCTAATAATCACACTGAAACACAACCGACACACCTTTGGCTCTACAATTGTCATAATCTCCTAAAACTGCGAAATCTGGCAATCTATTAAGCTTGTGAATAAATAAATATCCAGAGAAAAGATTCCTCCACTTCACAAACTCAATGGTCTCTAGTATATATAGAATAAATCTTCCCGAAACATCTCAAATTCCAATCTCAAAACTACAGGTAACACCTGACTTATGCTACATGACACAAAATCAAAACCATTAATAACAAGGCAAAACGTACATTAAGCTAGTCTCCCAAGAAAATTATGCACTTGAACTCAATTTCCATTGCAAAAGCAAATAAACAACAAATCAGACTCGCGCATGCGAGTACACACAAGCTCCAAATACGTACTAAAAATGCAACTAATAACAAGGCGAAACAATAACCAACCGCAGACGAAGAAAAACCTAACCAAATAATAATTGCGACAAAGCAAGAAAAAAAGGTGAAAATGCACTGACCGAAGAGCTGACAAGCTTGGCGAACGCGATGAGATGGCCAACGAAGATGGAGAGGAAGCTCGAGAAGCTTCTGCCAGTAATCAGAGGCGAGAGGAAATGACTTCTCCCCGACGAATTCCCCAATTAAGTACTCCGCCGTCTCCTGCGGCCGCGCTCCGCCACCCAGCCGCGGCGTCGATGGCACTCCGCCCATCCTATGTCTCTCTAGCACTCTAATATACAAAATATTGGTGTGTTTGCGTATATGAGTGCGTATCTAACAATGTGGTTAGATCTGAAAGAGAGAAATAGTGGTTGGGGTTAGGGACGACGAGAGATTTTAGAGTGTGAAGATTTTATCAAGTCTTTTCTTTTCGATTTGAGAGGAGACCACGACTGAGCGATGCTTGCTGGTAAACATTAAGCACAGGAAACATCGACTGCAAAGTCCTCCCCCATTCACGAAATTGCCCTTGACTTCTCTCAAACCTTGACGAAATACTGTATTTTATTTTAAATACCTTATCAAATTTAAAATGCTAATATTCAAAATTTTAAGTTAAATATTAGTCGTATTTAATTTTCTTTTGTCTGCACTATGATTGGAGCATTTTTTTTAAATTTCAGATTTATTTATTCTTTTGTGTTTTCTTCTGACAAATTATATATATAAAAAAAATCAAATTGAAAACTTAAAATCGAATTTTCTTTCCTCATTTTTGCATTTTGTTTGGAAATTAAGTGGGAATTTTTTTTCATTTTTCCGCCAAACACGGAAGAATATTAAGAGGGGCAATATGGTCATTGGCATGTGATTAGGTGGAATTTCAGTGAGAATTGCAGTTTTGTTGTCATTAGCAGCTGGAGCTGGGTATTTAAAGCCTTTAAAAGAAAAAAAGAAAAGCAGCTGGCTATTTAAAGTCGGGGTTGACGTGGCACCGGTCCTTCATCCGCATCCAAATAGTAAAAGAGAACCACTTGCTACTTGGAGCGTTCTCTCACTCTCCGTCGCGGAATTTCGATGGCTAGAGAGCGTCTGAATCACGTGACACGGATGCGTGTGTGTTTCTTACTTCTACAGCATTACAACGTCTTCAATTGATCTGGTGCTTCGCGGTGCACGAGATTAAACTGTGCTCGGGCTTCCCCTACTGTTGATCCCTATGCTGTTGTTAGTAAAGATGTGATCAAGACTGTATACGGCGTCGGTGGACATGATCAGTACTGCCGACAGGTACAGTGGATGAGAGAAGAATTAGAGGGCGTGTTTGGAATTCAATTTAAGCTGAAAAATGCATTTATTAAATTCTTATATATATATATATGTATATATTTCTTAGACTTTTGAATAAATATTTTCTATTTTTATTTGTAAAGTTCATAAAAATAAAACTCATTATTGGAAATGTATGTTGACGTAAGATAGATGCCTATGATTATATTTGATCATGAGATCTGTAAAAAAATATAATAAATACAAATAAATTGACATGTTCGTTTCTGAAAAAGAAAGAAAGTATTTAAATGTCACAAATATATAATACTTTATGTATATAGGGTAAAGATATTTTCTCCTCCAAACTATGGCCGGTTTAATAATATTTTATCATCTAAATCATATATTGTTTCAATTTGCCATTTAAAAAAAGAAATTAGATGACAAATTACAAAAATGCGTCAGGAGGGTAAAATGCTTTTTATCTGTAGGCTTAAATACATTTTTTGTCTTATAATTTAGGTTATTTGACGTTTTTAACTTTTTAGAGTAGAATATAGGTCTTATATCTTTTTTATTTTCATGATTTCAGTCTCTTTTTTTCATTGGAGCTCATCCGCCTCATCGGAAAAATACATATGCATCTTATGTGACCTTTTAAAATTGGGCTACAGTTCCTATTAGTTTATTTTTCTAGTATTTTCGTCATTTAACTTTTTAAACTAGCATTTTGATCCTACATTTTCATAATTTTTTGGATGACAGTCCTTTTTCTCGCCGGTTCACCTTCTTGCGTGAAAATGGGATTAAAATTACGAAAATTAAAAGGATGTATGACGAAAAGTATCACCCCAGAAAATTAAAAAACAAAAACGTCAAATCACCTGAGTTACAGAATAAAAAATACATTCAATCATTTACCCATCTATATATATATAGGGTTAATTACACTTACACTCCCTCTGAGAATGTATAATTACACTTTCCCCCAAAAAAGTTTTGAAATTACAGTTACACCCCCTTCGAAAATTCTCTGTTTACACCTGCCCCACATCCGTTAGAGTTTGGACGAAAAATGTTCACGTCAACAAAAATAATTACACAAATTTTCAATTTTTCCCATCATTTAACATTCTCATGTATATTTTTGTACTTATAAGAGGACAAGTGTAACGTATATGTATGGAGTGAGGCCAATATTATTATATTTTTTCCTTATAAGTACAAAATTATTGCATGATAATGTTAAATGAGAGGTAAAATTGAAAATTTATGTAATTATTTTTGTTGAAATGAACATTTTCCGCCCAAACTTTAACAAATGGAGGTCAGGTGTAAATAAAGAATTTTTAGAAGGGGTGTAAATGTTATTTCAAAATTTCTTTGGGGGAAAGTGTAATTATGCATTTTCAGAAGGGGTCTAAATGTAATTAACCCTATATATATATATAGGCTTAAATGCATTTTGGGTCCCGTAACTTAGGTTATTTGGCGTTTTCGTCCTTTAACTTTCTAGGGTAACATTTTTGTCCTTCATCTTTTTAATTTTCATGCTTAGTCATTTTCTCGCCAGAGTTCACCATTATCACCGGAAAAATGCATGTGCCTCTCACGTGACATTTTAAAATTGGGGTTTTTGTTCCTATTGACCCATTTCTGCCAGCATTTTTATCTTTTAACCTTATAGAGTAGCATTTTGGTCCTGTATCATTTAAATTTTTGCGATTTTGGTCCTTTTTTCGCTGGAGTTCACCCTTCTCGCCGGTGGAGGTGAACTCCGGCGAATAAAAGGACTGAAATTGCGAAAACTAAAAATATGCAAGATCAAAGTGCTACCCTACAAACTTAAAGGACAAAAACGCCAAATAACCTAAGTTACAGGACTAAGAATGCATTTAATCCTATATATATATATATCCAGAAATGATTTATTTGGAAAAAATTCCAAGGCAAAGACTGCCTAAACTAGTAACAGTCCTCATGATCACTCACTAGATCTAAGAGATGATGGGGTGAAATTAAGATTGTATTGAGGGTTTGAGCACATAACTTTGAGAGTGGCAAAGCTCCTAGTCCTAGGCTAGTTAGGGCAACTGCAAATTATGATGTGTTGATTCATGCACACCATGTGCAATTCTATCCTATAGACAAGCAGACATGGCATCATCTCATCTCCTGTGACCCCATTCAATTTCCATGAGCTGCATCCTAGAAAATTCTACCCACTTTACTCACTTTTCACAATTCTTGGAGGGACCCCCATATACCTACCTTTCCACCCCATACATTTCTTACTTTTATTTTTACAAGAGAAAACCAGCAAGAAATTGATCTATGTGCCCTTCTTCATCAATTTTTGTAATTTTTCACCAACTTTTTTTTCCTTTTTTTTCTTCTTTTGTCTCCTCTCTCTGGAAAAATCATGACTAGACATGAATTGTTCAAATGAAACTATATATAGATCAAATAGAAGCATTATTTCCTAATTTCTTGGACATGAAATAATTTAAAAAGTTTAATTTTCTAGTGCTCGAGGAACATATATATAAACTGTTGCATCAAGTTAATTGATTACGAACTATATATTGCTTAATCCAAAAGTGGGAAAAACTCCAAACACAATAGTAATTGGTTGATCGTGAATTTCAATATTCCATAGGTATGTATCAGGCCAACTATATACATATATAGTTAGACAGAGCATTTCTTTTGAAATTAAAAGTTGAAAAGTACTTTTCCTAACCTGTTGTGAACATTTCCAAGTTCAATACATTCTGGCTGCATTCTTGATTCATGAACCCCTAAGTCGTGGAGGAGGGCTTTCTGCTATAAACAGTTGGATAACCTCTAAGTAAGAAATCATCAACGTTTTGGGATATCTAACATGATGTAGCCCTTGATGAACCTTGAAAATCCAGATATGAAGCAAAAGAAACCTTAAATGAATAGAGATAAACAACTAATGTTCTTGACAAATTTCTACCTTGGGCTTGAACCCAAGAACCCTAGCTGATCAGCAAAAACATCAACCTCCTCATCTAACTGATCATGTCCCCCAACACCAAATGTACCAATTTCATCTTCAATTCCTCCCCAAAACCCTTGATCATCATCAAATGGCTTTTCTGCACTAATTAGGTCTATATTATCATTGTGTAGCATTTGATCCTCCATGTTCATTGAGGGTCCTTCCATGCTCATTGCCAGTCTCTCCAACTCTACATCAAATCCACTAATCTCACCAAACTCCTCAGGTTCTATCTTAACATATATATCTCCAATTCCGGCACAAGTACTACTTCCTTCTCCTCCATGGCCTACTTCTTGACTGTCAATCATGTAAGAATTTCTCTCCCTTTCGCGCACTATTCCGACGTTTCCTGAACCAAGATCAATTCTCTTCCTTCTCTTCTTACCAATTGCATCCTCAAGCTCTTTCATTCTGTCCTTCTGCTGGACCATTTGGTGGAGAAAAGTCGGGTTCTTTAACGCCTTGGCCAAGAAGCTCATCGTCTGTCGTTGCTTAAGTTCGGTCCCTTTAAGCCTTTGCTCCATTTCTTTGAGATGTGAATTGGTATTCTGCTGTTGCTGTCTGAGCTTCACCAATTCCACCATTAGAACCTGCTTGTCTCTCCTTAACCGATCGATTTCTGCGTCTAGTCCAAAGCTTCCAACCTCAACGCAAGACTCTAAACCTTGGTTGGATGCCTGGAAATTAGATGCTGTCTTTCTCCTCTTAATGTTTTTCAAGAGATGTCTTTGTCCCCTCAAAAACCCTTCATTAGCAAACTCCCATTTGTCTGGATCAACTTTCCTAAAACCCTGCAAGAATTCACATCCCTAGGCCTTCATAATATTGAAACTCTGCAGTTCTGTGTCATGAAATGAAGGCCTAGAAATCTTGGGAAAAGGGTGTAATAATCAAAGCATGAATGTATATATATTACATGAATTATAAGAGAGAAAAAGATCAAACAGTTATTATAATACATAAAATCACTGCAGAAAGCTGATGATAAATGATCACTAGATTTGGGGACTTCCATCACTCCAACATCTAAATTCATTGAACAGACAAAAGCCCAACAGTATGAATAAATCCCTAATAAACAAAGTCGCAACTTGACATTATTTTTTCCCAAATTCAACTGAAAATTAAAAACAAATAGTAACTATTGAGCAAAAGCAAGAAAACTATTAAAGTAATGCAAATTCTAGTTGCTTCAAGAACATGCATCTGAATTAATATGTGCAAGGAAATCTAGGCCACTCCAGCAGATTTGAACTACATTACCAAAATCTTTGAAGTTTCTAGCTAGTTCTTGAATTCCACAAGATAAACCTATATATATCCCAATCCCATATATATTCAAGCAGATGATCAAGACCTATGTTTTCATATTATTGAAAACATTAATGAAAGGAATTAAGAACACTTACATAAGTATTTAGCTGCCTGACAAAGCTTGAGAAATTGTTGTGCTTGAAGTACCTGGGAAGAAGATTCTTGGCAAAGGCCTGAGGATCCCAGACAATGAAACTATTGTTACCTTTGCTCCAAGAAACAATGTGATTCGTGTTCGGATCATCGACGAAATCATAAGTCTTGCTAAGGAATGGTGGGGGGCCTGTCTCATGTAAACCCTCCATTGGTTGAGGAGCACCATTACCTGAATCCACCAAGGCCTCAACATCTGATGCATACAGTGATGAGCTTGACCCCAAGAACTCCTCCTTCATCATATCTCCTATAGGAATATTCATATATACACCTTGTAAATTTTCTCTTTTCAACAACAACAACAACAACAAAAAATTGCTTCAATTTTGATGGAGAAACAATTGAAATCTGAGGAAGATGAGTATGAACAACAAAAATAAAGTCCTTTTCTCCAAGAAAAATGAAGCCATGTTCAAGAAAAGATTAACTGAAAGGAAGTTTGCCTGATGAAATTGAGACAACAGAAAGATGGGAGAATTAGGTTTTGTGGGAGTAGTGAGATGAGTCTGAGTCTTGGTTTGGACAGACCAACCATGACAACATGAATAGTTTATACTTTTTATTACAGTAAGTATGAGATAAATTAATAATACTGTTGGAGTTCGAACAGGTGGAAAGTTGATGATGGTAGCAAGCACACAATGGTCTCCAGATATTTTCAGGTCCCCATCTTCTTGATTCTTTCTCCTTATTGCCAATGTCTTGCTTCCCTCTAAAGTGTCACTAATTACATTTTTTTTTTTTCATTCACAAATTAAAATAGAAAATACGAGCCGACATCTCTACAATTATTTCTGGGGTTTCGCAGAGAAGGCTGCCATGGATTTTAATTTTTTTTTTTTAGTCGGAGTAATTAATTTTATTAATTGAAATAAATTGATTACAATCAATCCCGTCAGTATTAATATTGGACAGAGATAAATATAATAATTATATCGACAATATCACAAATTAATATCTTGTTTTTACAGCAACAAATAAACCTACTATACAGTAGAAACAATATCACAAATAAACCTACTATGCAGTAGAAACAAATCATCCCACGCAGGGGATTCGAACCCATAACCTCTAGGATCATGGGGCCTCAGCTTCGCCTGAGCTAGGCCTCATTGCATTATTTTTAAGGAGTTTGAAAATTTGTTTTCATTTTTTATTTTCAGTTTTTAAACAATAATTAGAATAAAATATACTTGTTTATACGTATTCCTATTAGAAATATATTGATTTGACACCACAATTCAATCTAAAACACAATCTCATTAATTAATTTAAATATATTTTCATTTCACACGAAAATTTATACAAAATTAAAAATACATATTTTTCGCTTAAAACTGAGACAAACAAATGTAATTAGAGATGGTAATGAGGTTCGAGTAATATTCAAATTAATCATGAACGTCTCATCCCGCTTGGAACAGGTTTGAAGATATAATCGAATTTTAATGGGTTTTTTTTACATGAATTTCGTTCCATTAAGGCGTATTACGCATTTTTATAATTATGTATGTTTTTTATATGTTGTATATCTAAAAATATGCGGATATTATATTTATTTATTTATACCAGCACATAAAATATGTATAAATCTAATATTATCTAATTACATCAAAATAGCAGTACAAGATTTGATAAAGTTTTATGGTTTAAATATATTTTTAGTCATGTAATTATACTCCTTTGGTGTTTTAGTCTTTTATTTTGTTAGGATGGTAAAATAGTCCTGTAATTTTTTTTTAATTTCTCGATATAAAGACAAATTTGGTTGAAAATTTTAAAAGCGGCTGGAAAGTGATACATTGCATTTGCTGGTTAAAATTGGGGTTTCTCACTTTATTGGTTGTTTTTGGTTGAGGTTGCATCTTATAAGAAACATTGGAAAGCCTCGATTTTTAACCAGCACGTGCAATGTACATGCCACTTTCTGCCCGATTTTAAAATTTTCGACCAAATATGTCCTTACATCGAAAAATTAAAAAGACTACAAGACTATTTCGCAATATCCTAACAAAACAAAAGACTAAAATACCAAAAAAAAAAAAATAATTACAGGACTAAAAGTAGACAAATTTATCCAATTAAACAAAGCTTCTCGAAAAATATCTTAATTAGGGTTAGGCAAAAGATAAGAAAAATCAAGAAAACTTTATAATAAAATTAATATAACAATGTAAAATTAGGTATTATATGTGAGATATATAGAGGGTCCACTCCCTTGAATGAATGGGTCTAAGAATCCATTCTTAAACTAAACAAATATTTTCAAGTCACAAAAGGTGAATCAAAACAAGATTTGAAAACCATAAAAGTAGTTAATTAAATTAAGTGGAAAAGTGAAAGTGCAGTAAACATATATATATATATATATAGTCTTGAAAGATTGCTTTTTTATATATTATATGATTTAATAAAAAAATAAAATATAGGTGGAATGATGGGATTTGGTTTTTAGTACTACTAAATTAGTGATTTAAATCATGAAGGACATTCAACCACGTCATGGGAGCTTAATGTTCAGACACTTATACAACCAAATTTGATTGAAATATTATAGTACTTTGCCTATTGTCTTTATATTACACATACATTTATATATATGATTAATTGCAATTTTCATCTTTTAATTATAGGTATTTGATTTTTTGGTCATTTAAGTTTTTAGGGTAGCAAAATAGTCCTTTAACTTTTCAGTTAATTGTATTTTCCGTCCTGTAAATATAAGTATTTGGCGTTTTGGTCCTTTAAGTTTCTAGGGTAGCAAAATAGTCATTTAACTTTTCAATTTTCACGATTTTCGTCCTCTAGTCGCTGGATTTTTTAAAACTTGCCGGAATAATGGCACGCAATGAGGTTGATTGTCTTCTTGAGTGATACCACATTCAGGCATTGCCCCTTCTTCCGGCGAGTTTAAAAGCCTCACGTGTGAATCGTGTGCCATTATTCTGGTGAGTTTTAAAAAATCCAGCGATCAGAGGAGTTAAAGGACTATTTTGCTATCTTAGAAACTTAAAGGACCAAAACGCAAAATGCCTATAATTACAGGATGAAAATTACAATTAACCCATATATATATATATATATATATATGGATAAGCTAAGAAATCTAAAATTAAATAACAACTCAATAATATAGAGCTTTTTTCTTTTTTTTCCCTTCATTTTCTTTGTAAGTAAGGTAGCAAATTCCTAAAAGTTTCTCTACTTTAAAATATTCAATTTGTACCATAACCATCAACAATATTAAAATTAGAATTACTTCGACTAAATTCAGTAACAAGATAATTTTATATGAGTCTAATGTAAAAATATCTAAAAATATAAATAATATCGCATCAGTATAACATAAAATTGTTAACGTGTTATTATTTCTATTATACATTATGATGAGAATAATTATTTAAGATTAATATCTTAACACACTTCCGTATAAATTAACTCTGAACCCATAAAATCATTTTTATTTTTATAAATAGATGGTGTCACAACCTCTTGCTTGGTATGTATCTTATACCTTGTAAATAATTGCTACATTTAAAAATTTCAATATTATTAATTTAATATTAATATCTTAACGAATGCGAAGAAAAGAAAATTGCAATAAGACAAACAAATGTTGAGTTGGAATTAGTATAATTTTGTCTTATTTTGGGCAGAGGAAAAGAGTGTAGTAAGACCGTTGAGACGAAGAATATTATAAGTGTAAGAAAGAGACATGCTCCCCACCGGATTACACGTGTCGTTGAAAAAAGTTGCAACGATATAATGAGTGTAAAGAATAAAAACACAACAAATCAAAAGACAATTAATTTAAATAATAATAATAATAATAATAATAATAATAATAATAATAATGCAAGGTAGATTAATAATAATTTAATGGAGGTTCCGGAGGGTTGTAGAAACCATTGATTCCACCAAGATTTTAAAAAGTTTAAATCAGGGTTCTTAGATCCGGAACCATCTATCTTCAAAAGCTGAAATAAAACAATAAAATGACAAATAATGAAATACGTATAATTTTGTCTGCTTTGGGAAAAGATTTATTCACCTTTTGTAAACTTTGAGAGCTTACAAAATACTAAAAAGTGTTTTTCATTTTGG
The DNA here is from genome assembly GCA_034509735.1 of Sesamum alatum. Taxonomy (NCBI): domain Eukaryota; kingdom Viridiplantae; phylum Streptophyta; class Magnoliopsida; order Lamiales; family Pedaliaceae; genus Sesamum; species Sesamum alatum. The sequence goes on from JACGWO010000006.1 coordinate 35,447,053, forward strand.
GTAAATTACAGTTATCTCTCTTGAGGTTTAATATAATTATAAATATCTTCTTGTTGTTTGAAAAATTATAAATATTCCCCTGAGATTTGTAACCGTCTAACAAATAATCAATTTCCCTCCATTTTATGGGTGAAATGACTAAAATGCCTTTATGCACTAAATTATTTTTTATTTAATTCTTAAAATAGGTTTGGACTACAATGCACATGAAGAGGTTTCTTAAATTTTTTACACAGAGAAGCAATAATGTAATTTACCTCGGTTGATTTTTCTATAATTTTAATAAAAAAAATTTAAGGGGAAAATGGTCAATTTCAGGTCTTTGGTTAAAAATTACAAACTTTAAGAGGTATTTGTAATTTTTCAAACAACGAGGGGTATTTGTAATTACCGAACCTCAGGGGAGGTAATTGTAATTTACCCTATAATTTTTAAAAGAAATTTGAGTTCATGAAACTAAGAATAATATATTGAAACTTAGAAGTTCAAAGTAAGGAGTATCTAACTTAATTAATTTAAAATTTTAACAAATTCGTTCAATATTTTAAATAAAGTTTATTCAAGAAAAAATACTAGTGTTCGACGTGCATATGAAAATATATTAAAATAATTAAGAAAAAATATTGTATTTTTTGAAAAATTATTCTTGAAAATTACAAATATACTAGCTAGTTTTCTTCCTCGTCAAAATTCTTGTACAGACATTTTAAACTAGTAAAATTGACCAGAAGAGAACACCCGAAAAGGTCATTAATAAGACTTACAGAACATCACCGGCGCCGCCGCGAGCTGTGGCTGAATAAATACATGACGTAAATGTATAATATTATTTTAGCTCATGACTTTCCAAAAGTATGTTATTAAATTCTCATCAATTATTTGTTTAAATAGTTAGATTCATATGATAAAATGCTGGTGATTTAATTAAATGTACGTTAATTACATCGATAGCTCTTGATATTAAGTTTAGTTACATAAACATTTCTTCACATTTTATAAAAGAATAAGTACACCCTCTATGTAATTTATCAAGAGGTGTACTTGTACTTGTAAATTCGTTTTTGACGAGATGTTGATGTAAATTATGATTACAATATCAGAAGAATTAAGTATATGTGTATTTAGACATAACTTTAGATAACATCCATTTAACTTACCCTTCCATTAATAGCAACATTAGCATTTCAATTTTGATATCATTGTAGGCGCATTTACTGGCTGACAACTTTACTTTGAAAGAAAATTCTAATACAAATCGAGTTTGATCGAATCTAAATTGATTATATTCAGAGAAAATACCCAATCACATGACAAGTAATCACACTCGCTCTGTGATTGATTTAGTCTGACCAAACCTAATTTGGATTAAAAAAAAAAGGTAAATTACATCTACCTCCCCTAAAGTTTGGCATAATTACAAATACCCCTCATTATTTGAAAAATTACAAATACCCCTGAGATTTATAATTTTTAACCAAAGGCATAAAATTAACCATTCTGCCATTGAAATTTTTATTAAAATTATAGAATAATCGACCAAGACAAATTGTATTATTGCTCATTTGTGTAAAAAACTCAAGAAACTTCTCCCTGCACATTTAGTCCAAATTATTTTTAAGAATTAAATAAAAATAATTGCAATACATAAGGGCATTTTGGTCAGTTCACCTATAAAAATTGATGGAAATGATTATTTGTTAGATGGTTACAAACCTTAAGGGGGTATTTGTAATTTTTCAAACAATGAGAAGGTATTTATAATTATATCAAACCTCAGGAGATGTAGATGTAATTCACCGTAAAAAATCTCTTGCGTTGGTCGGAAGGTACCATCATAGAAATACATATAACAAACAATCCATGAAAATTTTTCAACCACATCGGATATCACGGGCCAATTATTGTGTATACTGGCATAACATGATCCTCATCGTCTGATGAAATAAGTATATAAAAAGTAGGAATACTGGAACACACACAAAGACACCATACATTGGCCATGGATAGGTGTAAGAATGTGAGCATTCGATTCTTACAAGCCATTTTGAAGCGACAAATATATGGTGGACCTAAGGTCCATTATTTTGACACACATTCACTCACATTATAGTACTACAGGAAAGGAGAGCATTGTATTAAGTCCAACCAGACGTAAAGTTCTCCAGATCTTTTGCAAGCAAAAGCCCGGGGCTTTAAGCTGCAGCGTCGACTGCTTGATCAGCACCTGCCTTCTTCACAAAAGTTTCGACATACTCTTGCCTGCACCGTATCAACTTTCTACCATTAATCTCTAATCCTTTTACTTCTTTTTTTCTTCAATGTTCTTGCACATCTTAGTTTCGTTAGGGATGGGGGAGTCAGGGCACGCATATTAGTATAGGTTATACTTAGGAGGTCTAGGGACTCTAGATCCCTTGTTAACCGTAATCATCCATATGGTGGAACGTATATGGGGTCCACCATACGCGAATGGTTTTGATGTTCAATAGTCGGGGGCCTCCTAAGAATTTCCTATTAAGATAGAGAAGGCAGAACGCACCTTGCAGGAAGATGATCGTGAGGGCGATTAAACGGAGTCCAAACAGGATCACCAACAAAGAGTCGCATTGCCTGCATACACAGATTTTATGATCAAAGATGTATCTGGAATCGTGATGATAAAATTCTTGAAAGATCAATACACCAACAGTTCCACAATGTGGTAAAGACCAATGAAGAAAACTGAATAAGTGAGAGTACATCACAAGAAACAATGAACGTTACAAATTTGGAACCCACATACAAAGATTTACATTAGGGCTACATGCAAATTCAGCTCTTAAACTTTGTTTTCAGTAACAATTCACCATAAAATGACACTAGGGTGTATTAAAAATCTAAACTTGATATCGCAGCAAGGATCTTGCTCTATAAATGCGGGTCACGAGATCTTTACCTTGATGTAATTGTTGGAATCAAGTGTAAAGCGATGATAAATTCCAGCCGGAAGAACAATCATTGCCCCTTTCTTTACCCAGATGCGGATCCAAGATTCATCATGATCACGCACATCAAAATAACCTACATGAAAAAACTCATTTACATAGGATCATCAATAAAAGAACAGCAGAATGACCAAGTCAAGCTAGTCACCATGAACCTACCACTCCCTGCAACACAATAGCGGATTTCCTCATCTGTGTGAAGATGTTCTTCATAGAAGCTCTTGATCTTCTCGTCATAATTTGGCAGTTTTTCTGGGCAAACTTCACAGAAGTCCTGAAGAATGTGAAAAGTTCCATTACATTAATATTACACTGGGTAGCAAGTAATTAGTTCCGAGAGAAAGATTATCAGATGAAAATATATCTTGGACTTCAATTATTCCCGACGTTATGAGCTAGCATACCATATAAGAATATCCACGAGCTTCACGAATTTTCTTCAACTCTGGATCTGTTTCATATTTGTCAGCATCTAACTTCCAGCTAAGCACTCCAAGCTCTAAAAGGATTGCAAAGGCACTCAATTTAGAAACTCACATCAGATGGCCAATCCACTTAGCCAAGAAATTGTGTGATGGATCTTTAGAGGGATTTACATTAATATGCATTAGGATTAGGTCTTGGCTAAATAAATTGAATGAAATGGTTTTGTAAAAATATTTTTAGGAGAATGAGATTGTACACGGTTGGCCTCTCGTATCAAAGATTGTAGGTTATAAATACAAGCGAAAGCGTAACTTGTTTGACAATATAATGACAATTTCTAGGAATTCATACCATCAAGTTTTTCAAAGGACACAAAGATTGTAGGTTATAAAATACAAGCGAAAGCGTAACTTGTTTGACAATATAATGACAATTTCTAGGAATTCATACCATCAAGTTTTTCAAAGGACACAAATTCTTTTGGGTTACGGTGATGAGGAAGTCTCTGATCTTCATCACTGTCATCCATGTACCATGCCTGAATAACTTCGGCTCTGTCGTCCTGCATAACAAATATTTGAGGCGGATCCAATAACTCAGCAATTTCTTTTTCTTCTGATATATTAATTCTTAGACAAAAGGCAGAAGTATGACAAGGAAATAACTTATAAATGGAAAACTATAATTCTATTTAGTAGAAAACCAGTCCGATTGCTTTTTTAGTAACAGAAAACACCAGTCATTCAATACCTATACACAGAGACAGAAACGGACGAGGCATAAACAAAACACGAATATATGTCCAGGACATGTTAATATGCAACTATATTACACATCAATTAGCCAATACTCATTCAAGCAAGCATAACACAGAAAATAAAAAATTCCGGATAAGAGTTTTACATTCAACAAGAATTGTTACATGTCGCTCCCATAACAAAGAAAACAATCAGTAGAAATTCATGTGTGCACGACTCATGATTCAGAATCACAATAGAACTAAACCAGCACTACAGGCTTAAATCCAACATTGAACAACCCCATGAATTGGACGAGCGTAGACATCAGAACTCTTGGATGTGCAAAGGGAACTAATGATGACGAAAAGGGTAGAGATATTTATCCAGAGTCGACTGAACTCCCTTTAGTCTTATGCAAGAGCACCCTGATCAAAAAGGTTCTATAAATTGTCTATTCTCCACAGCAAACTTTCAAATTTCAACCATATCCATCCACTACGTGTTCTACATTAAACCTATAGGATTTTCCGGGAATCCAAACACAAAAACTCAATTCAAGTTATTGATGGAGATATGCTTAGACGGTTCCACCCCTTCCCCACTACTCCCCATTTCCCAAAGGACCAAGCGGAGCTCAGCCAACAAACGTGAGTTAGTGCAAAAACAGTCATATTAACCTTTAGCAAGAACCTAAATTCAATTCCTCACACACATCTATACCTTACAAATTTCATAGCTAAAGCATGTAAAGAATCCAAGCCATCATCAATACAGCTACTGACAATCAAAATGATGAACAAAATATAATCTTGAATTTTTCAGAAACATCAAAATTTAGCTTCCACAAGAATGCAAACCCGTCAAAATCTCTTAATACATCATATTAGAGCTTGGCCCTTGCAAAGAAAATATAAATAATGAACAAAACAACCAAAACAGAAATCAGGAATTACCCAGCAAATCAAAATTGAAGTAACAAAATTAAGAATTCACACAACCACATAACACAATCATCTACGAATAAACCCTAGCAACCCTAAAAGCAAAAAGGAAGAAAGAAAAAAAGAATTTACAATTATCCGAGCAAATAAAACTGCAATTCTACACAATCAAGAATTCATACCAGCACACAAATCACATACAACGTTGGACAACAAGAAAATTGAAGATGTTCCATACCTTGCTAAGAGAACCCATTTTCTTCCTCTCTCTCTCTCTCTCTCTCTCAGAGGACGCTTTCAGCTTGGAGCAATTCTGCTTCGGAGCGACGACGACTATGAAGTGGAAAATTCCATCTAAATTTAGGATTTTGATCGCGATATCTTGCTGTAAAGACTAATTTAACCCTCATCTTAGAACATTGTATGTCCAAGTTAATTGAATAGGCAGTGGCATTCTGGTCATTCGTTATGACGAAAAATAAATATTCCAACACGAAATATGAATGGCTGGCTGGATGACCGGAATTTTTGCTTATTTTAATTATATGAATTAATTTGTTTTGAAGAAGAAATATACAGTGGAAACTCTATAAATTAATACTCTATAAATTAATAATTTTTTTCAGTTCTGATTTGAACTCAAAGTCAAAATTAATAATTTTGATAAATTAATAACATAATTTTTTTTTAAAGATTTTTATATAAATTTATGGTCCTTTCATAAATTAATAATTCTATAAAATTACAAATATAACTAGGACAACATAGTAAAATATGACTCATTTGTTGCTTGCTTCTTCTTAAAATTTAAATCTAGTTATATTCATCTCTAACTTTTCTTACTACATCCAAAAGCTCCGGGTTGCGTTCTCAACTGCGGTAAAAAATTACGAAAAGTTGTTGCCGTTAGGAGTGCTTCCTTCTCCGTAATTGGTTACAAATCTTTTTGAGTGCATGTGGGATCATCTCTCTTATGTTCACATAGTGCTTTACGTATTTGATCTATCATGATTGATTTTTGGACACCTTTTAAATGTGAAGACATGGTTGGCTTTTATTTGAATTGACCAATTAGGAATGTTTGACGTTGTTTATATAATGGTTGATTTTGTTACCATACGTGAACTTGCATTAAATTTTAACTAATACTACATACTTCAATAAACTTTGTCTTTTTTTAGGGAGATGTATTATATTTAATTAGTCACATCGTATATGAATATCATTCAATTAGTTAATACAATGTTTATGTTTTATTCATGAAGAATTATGTAGTTTCATTGAATCGAAAAAAAATCTCTTTAAATTAATAAATTATTAATTTATCAATTAAATTAATACCCCTTTAAATTAATAAAATTACGTAGTCCCGATATTATTAATTGATAAAAGTTAGACTGTAATAATACAAATGTTGATTAAACATATTAATAATTTTAAATTATAATATATATATACATATTAAATAAAGAATTATTATAAAATAAACTTGTAATGATATTTTTAAGATATAATTTTTATTTGTGTCTCAATCTTCCACTTTATCAAACATATGTTAAGTATATGAACGAGTTTTTTACTGTCTATGCTATGTTGTGGCATGGTGCAGGTTGTTTTCTTGAAATTTAATATAAGGTTGTTCGTTTAACAATTAATTGACTATATTAAGGTTGATTTGAGTATTATGATTAGTAAAACAGAAAAAGGTCTAGAAACAATTAACACGAAACTTAATTTAAGGTTGTATCTTTATCATTAAAAGTTGATTATACTAAGGTTGATTTCAATATCTTGATTAGCAAACAGAAAATGTCTTAAAACACTTAACTTTATTGTAACTTGCCATTTAATTAATGTGGTTTATTATATAATTATAGTAAAATACATTGTGTATATCCGGAAACTTGGATATTTGAATCAAAACTCAGATATATACCTAACCGTGAGTGATTTTAATTTGTGACGATTGTTCTCTAGTTTGTTATTTTATTTTTTTTTGGGTAAATATAATTTACCCTCCTGTGTTATTGGAAAGTTTAATTTACTCCCTTGTGAAAAAACAAAGTGCAAGAAACTCCCTTATATTTTTAGAAATAAAACAATTTACCCCCTGAGGCTAGGGGTGTATTACACACACCCAAACTGCGAATTTTATCATTTTGACCAATATATTATTTTTTATATCTTAAATTTTGAACGGTTAGATTTTATTTACAATCGATCCAATGGTTAATACAAATTTATTGAAATGGATGGCTAAGATTAAATATGATCAATGGTCCGGATATTGCAAATTATATATATATATATTATTTATTATATATAAATATGATATATATATATATGTATACCCGCATCGTCGCCCCCCAGCCTCCGTTCGCCGGCGGCCCCAGCCCCCGCCCGTCGCCGGCCCCAGCCTCTGTCCGGCGCCGCCCCAACCTCTGCCCTTCGCCTTCGCCCGCCGTCGCCCGCCGTCGCCCGCCGCCCACTTCGCCCGTCGCCCGCCGCCCACTTCGCCCGTCGCCTCCCTGCGATTGAAACCCCTTTTCCCCCCCACCCACCCGCGGCCAAATCCTCCCCCCAACAACTCGCCGCTGCAACCCCTCCCCCTCCCCCTTCCCCTTCCTAGATCTGGAAACCTCCCTCCCGCCACCTTCAGACCACCGCTCGGCACCTTCAAATCACCAGCCCAACTGCCGCCTTCCAGCCCCTCCTCCCCCTGTTCTCTCTCTCTCTCTCTGTATACATATATATATATAATATTTATATAAATAAATATATACAATTAAACATATATAAAATTTTAAAAATATATAAAATTATATATATATATATATATTAAAATTTTAATATATTTATAAATAATGTTGGTGAGATCTGAACCGTTTATCCAAATGATATTAGATCTAACGGTTTTAATATAAGGGTAAAAATGTAATTTTATAAATTAAAAATTAAAAAAATTAGGAAATGGCGCGTGAAATGCACCAAACGCGTCGATGGGGTAAATTGCATCATTTCAAAAAGTATAAGAGGGTTTTTTGCACTTTATTTTTTCACAGGGAGGTAATTGTCTTTAACCTTTTTTTTTTTTTTGCGTATATGGTCTATATATGGCCGTTAATAGTTTCAATTTATTATTTGGTGGGATTCTTGCCATAAGAATGAGGTTATTTTTTAAATTTAATGCATAGTTGTATGATAAATTATAAAAATTTGTGAATCCAAACGGTATAATCACTCTTCCTAAAAATATTTACTCCAAATCATAATCAAATTATACAATCGCTGAGTCAAATTGGACCTTAAACTTAAGTTAGTTATATCACAAGTACATTATATTTATCATGGGATCATTGTAAAACTTAAATGTAACAGCAGTTGCTGTGAAAAAGTAAGGTAAAATAATTTTACAAATGAAAAATTATTGTCTTATATAGTAAAAGGTTTAAAATTCAACTATCATTTAAAGTTTATGTAATTCAAATTAGCTGCTTCATATTAAATGCAAATGAAATTTATAGTTTTAAACTTTTTAACTTCAATATTCCCCAAATATATGGAAAAAGAGGAGTAAAATTGAAAACACTTTATATTCTTTATTTAAAATGTATTTCTTATGAATGTTTTGCTTTCTTCGTAGTGTTCATTCCCTTAATTAGATTTTTAAATAATATATTCAAAATAGTCTATATTTTTTTTTAATTGTCCAAATTTTGTTTCAGAAAAACAAAAATTGAGCTCAAGCGAGCCTAATTTTTCGGGCTCGTCCAGTTTGAGCTCGATTCGTTTGCACTCCTACTAAAGACGGAGTGTACTTAGAGTAAAGCATTTCTTGATTTCTTGCAATTCTAATGTCATATCAGCAAAAAAACAGAAGAGGAACGACACACAAACAATTACCATTATATAGTACTAATTATTTATTACCACAGTGTAATATTACATGTAAATTACAAACATACACCGATGATACACTAAGTTTCTTCATTATATGCACCAACATACACTAGCAATCAGAACATAAATTTCATACGACACTCATGATGTATCGAATCCACTTCAGACAACGTGCTGATCGATCAGTGAGCTGCAACTGGTAATCCAACCTTCTCAGCCGTGCTCTTGATGTACTCCTTTCTTGCCGGATGATCCTCCTGAGGCCGATTGAACGGTGTCCACACGGGCTCGCCCACAAACAGTCTCATCAACTGCAATCATTACAACATACATTTGTAGCACGAAAAACATTGCCCGTTGCTAATGTTTTGTGAAAATCGAGATTGTATACATACCTTGATGTAGTTATTGGTGTCGAGGGTGAACCGGTGGTAAATCCCAGCAGGCAAAACAATGAGGTCGCCCGCCTTGATCAGGATACGGATCCAACGATCATCCTTGTCCCGGACATCAAAGTAGCCGCTCCCTTTCAGACAATAGCGTATCTCCTCATCAGCGTGTATGTGTTCTGTGTAGAAGTTCTTCAGCTTCTGCTCGTAGTTCTCCACTCTCTCAGGACACAAGTCCAGCAGATCCTTACAAAGACAAAACAACAATAGATCGATCAATGTCTACAAGAACGAATTTACTTCCTAGGTTCTGCCATAAACGCTTAAATCCTTGATGCACGTTCATCGATCCCATGGTTAATTCGTGCAGAGAGTTAATCAATGCAAATGCTGTTTCGTATATTAGACTATTAGACTACTCACATTCTTACTACCTCGGACTTCACTTATTTTTTCACCTCCCACACGTCGTTCTTGCAACCGATCACTTGTATTCTATTTAGTTCAATCCCACCACGACTCTTGATACCCAGACCCACGGGTATTCTAGGGTCTAGACCTTACCCATATCCAAAATACTTATTTCAATGGGTATATATGGGTGCGGGTCTGGTATTCTCCGCCAATTGATAGGTCTAACGTAAAAGAATACAAGTCCAGTCTAAATAAAACCTGCCATTGTTTTAGCTCTCACAGGAGCAAACATTTCCGACATGATTGCTTATGCAATAAAACTCAAACTCAAGAAAATAAGTAGCACTTGCACTGACAAACAAGAAAAAGGACTAATTACTATATTTTCCAATAATTTGGCACCGTAATCCTCCAAATTCAACTAAATCTAACTCATATTTCAAACAAATTACACATCCCACCTCTCAAATTTCATGAATAGTAAACCTTACAACCTTAAATTAGATCAAAATTAAGTAGATTCCTCAACTATATTACCAATTAATGAAATGAAAGAACAGTACAAGAACCAAACATCATCATACCATGTAGCTATATCCTCTGGCTTGTCGAATCTTTTCCAGTTCCGGGTCATTCTCATACTTTTCCGGATCCAAATGCCAGTAGAGAACTCCAAGATCCGCCAACTGCTCCAGTGAAACGGATTCGGGCGGGTTCTTGTGATGTGGTAACCTTTGATCAGCATCACTTTCTTGCATGAACCATGCCTATACTACCACATAACATCAAGAATTTGATTTATCCCAAAAAAAACATAAAAATAAATAAATAATCAATAAAAATATGTTAGAGGAACATAGTTCATAGGAGTTTACCTGGAGCGCCATGAGAGTTTTTGAGGTTTCGATATTGTCTGGTGGTTGGGTCATGTTTGGTAAGGGATTAAAACAAATGGAAAATTTTGGGTTGTTTTGGAAATTGCCTTGGGATTGTGCCACGTGGGGGGGTTTAATCCATTGGATTTAAGTGGTATTTATTTGTTTAACGTTTTCTGATGGTTTGGCAAAGATCTGGGCTTGTGGGGAACAGATTATTATCCACACTTTTCAACTTCATATTAATTCATTTTATCATCTTTTTTTAAATATATTTTTAATTTCTTCAATTAAAATATATTTTTAAAAATATAAATTTATTTTTAAAATTTTTATTTAATTATACACACTAATTGAAGTGTGCCACACACACTAGTACGATATAAATAGAGAAGGGTTGATAGCAATTGGAGCAATGATTTGTTTAAATTTTAAAAGATTTCAAATTATATGAATCTAAAATTCAACATAATATTATAAAATACTTTATTGTATTTTTTTAACGTGGTTCGTTCATAAACGAGAATAGGGGATTGATGCCAATATATTCGGATCCAAATGCTGAAGGTCTTGGTCCGTCAATTAAGAGCTCAACATATAGACTCGGACACGTTGGTAGTGATCCCGCAATTTCATTTACGAACAAACCACATCAAAATTCAATTTTTAAATCTATTAAGCCAAGCACAACATAAATATTTATATTTTTTTAAGTACAATGGTCTTATCCCATTTAATGTACTTTACTATTTTATTATTATTATTGTAATCTGATTGGTATTAAAAATTATATTACTTATATATTTTATATATTCATGTGATAATGTAATTATCGCTATTTCTTATAAATAAATAAAAAAAAAAGAAACAGTAAAAATCCACAGGTTGTGGGCCGAGTGGAAAGTGGAAACATATAAATGGGCCCAATATATTTTGGGCCTTGACCTACCGAATCCAAGATAGGGCCGTCTAGGATAAGATATTCGGAGCCGAGAATTAAGACTAAAACAATTAAATATAATAAATTTACAATATAATTACTTTGGGTAACAATTTGATTCATAATATAGACAAAAAATGTCAGATTGACATCTAATATTGTATGAAATAATAACGATAAACATACTCCAAAATATCAAAACATCCAACACAAAATTTGTGTATCTATCTATTAAGAATTCGATCGAGCAAGGAGAACTCGGGTAAGAAATATTACCAAGAAAGTACTTCTCAAGTCAATTTTTTCTTGCACAAAGAACAATAATATTAAACGCAAATCAACAGATAAGTAAGTGGTTCAAAAATAATACACGATCTTTATAAAAAAAAACTAGCAACCAACACATGCGATACTCGAATAGCCGAGAACAGCTAAGAAACCGACTTTAATTTTTTTTATTATTATTTTTTTTTTTGTAAAAAAATAGCACCTTAATAAAAAATGATATAAATAAAGTAGGAAAGAATTTTGAGCAACCACAGCCCACGAGGAGCATTAAATGATTTTGCAGTTACTTTCAGTTTTTTCGGCGGGCTATCTAAACGAACGTGTCACAGACCCAAAAAGCTTTTACTGTCTCACCCATATCAATCAGTATTCATATATTCGTATTTTGTTTTTTTTTTTTTTTAAATTACAGTAACATCTTTTAAGATTAAATATAATTATAAATATTTTTTTATTATTTTAAAATTACAAATATCTTCTGAAATTTGTAGTTTTTAATCAAAAGTTTGAAATTGATCATTTTGTCCTTGAATTTTTAATTAAAATTATAAAAAAATCAACCGAGGTAAATTGTATTATTGCTCCTCTGTGTAAAAAAATTAAAGAAACCTTTCCCTACGCATTGTAGTTCAAAAAATTTAATTTTTTTTAAAAATAATTCAGTTTGCATAAGGTCATTTTGATCAGTCCACCCATAAAAATTAATGAAAATAGGTTATTTGTTAAATGATTGCAATTTACAAGCCTCAAGGAAGGTAATTGTAATTTACCCTTTTTCTTTATAGAAAATATGTTTCCGAATAAAAACTCATTTTCTGAAATTATTTTCCCCCAAAAAATAGTTATTTATTTTAAAATGGATTGTACAATAATTATTTTTTATGGCAATAATATGAAAAATATAAAAAAAATCATTTTTCCAATTTTTTTTATACGTAAAAAAGAAAAAAACAGAAAGAGCAGGCAAACCAACATATCGATAATTCCTGGGCGCATTAAAGTCCGAGAATACTTATTATTATTTAATTTATCTTTCCCATTTCCTTTCAGAAATGAAACTTTAATTTAATTAGCTATTTTTTTTGTAAAAGAAAAATCTGAAAAGTGTGGGGAAAAAGGGGAGAGGCATGGAAGCAGGAGCCGGAGCCGGAGCCGAACCGGGTTGTAGGGCCCGACAGGCAGATGGATCCATGACCAGTTATATTCAATACTTGAATGCCCTCAGTCCTCACCCTTCCTACCCCTGTCCCCCATATATGGTCCCATGTCTTCTCATCTCTATTACAATCCATGTACGAAATTCACCCTACTTGGGTCGGGTTATTGGATCGAGTCGAGTCGAACTGACTTTGTATTGAATTTTTACGACATGTTTGTTTAATTATTTTAATACAACTCGATATAAAAAATAAAAATTAAAGGATTTGAATCAATAAAATTTACACGAGATTGGTTATTTTTCAATTTTGAATAACAGTATTTAAAGATGTGGTCCACCTGTACGAGTCTACAGTGTCGCGATGAAAATGATGCCAAGTAGGCAAGATCAACGACTCCTCGATGGTGCTTGTATTCAGTAGAATTGTTCCCATCTTCTATCGATAAAGAAAATCAAACACACAATTTTATAATAAAAAATTATTGACGTCACTAATTAAATCAACAAATGTTGGCATTATAACATAAACATTAAAACACAATGAAATATACAAATATTTTTTCAAAGATTTCCCTCAATTAAATTATTCTATCCAAATATAAAATTTATTTATTTTTTTTTAAAAAAAAGACCCTAGTGGGCCATCTTATTTGCCAACCTTTTATCCTACCAAAATGAATGGGTGAGCAGACCAAAAGTTGGAAAACATGTTTGTTCACGTGACCTCCATCAGTTCTAATCATCCTTCAATTATATACTGAGCAGATGGGCATTTACGTCCCTCTGTTAAAGTTTTTTACCTTTTCACATTTGTTTACCTCTGAAAAATATTTATTAGACCAAATCTTAAATATTTATCCTAAAGAATTTCCTTAATCCCATCTCTCTCAATATTTTTTAAGATACGAAGCTCCTTCGATTCTTCTCCTATAGAGTCACCTTCTTTATTCGACATGCCCATTCCCCAGTTTGGGAAATGACCTGTATGCAACGAGCTCCTCATTTTTTACTTTCATAGCTTTGATAATACCAACTATAGCTGTCTCGTCTAGTACCGACATCAGTGTGTATCGTTCGTGTATAGGTAAGTGGAACTAGCCCGACATTCCTCTCTCACTGGTTGCTACTAGTTTTAAGTATGAAAAATGATAAATTCGAAAAAACTAACGTTCCATTTTCAAAGTTATAATTTCTAATAAATGATAGAAAATTAAACTCAGACTTTTTACTTTTTGTCAATTGATTGAGTTGGGTTAGTCTCCTTCTTAATAGATAGGATCCTGCGTTCAAATTTGAATTTATTTTTTTTTCGTCAAAAACTTATTCCTATTTTATCTTTAAGATACATTAAACTTGAGCGTACCCTTTTTCCCAAAAACTAAGATGAATAATTAATAATCACCATCAATAAATAGAAATAGAAAAAGAAAAACAAGGAGTGATTAATTATGGAGGGTGAAAATTCTATTGCCCTCTAGAGTTTAGAATCATCATCTGTTCTTCCCGTACAAGACAGTCGCCCCCATTCCCCCCACACGGACGCTGCCAGTACCAGCCCCTTTTGGTACCAACACCCCCCCCCCCCCCCCTCAACCCACCTCTAAAATAAAAATAAATAAGTAAAAACAACAACAACAACAATAATAATAATAATAATAATAATAATTTAAATATATGGCAACTAATGTAACAATTATCATATAACGTGATCATCTGAGTTCTTACGGCTGTAAAATTTTTGACTTTGATGCGTGTGCTTAAATTTTCAGTATATATTATTTAAAATATTTATTATATTTTGTGATGAATTAAGAATATTTTGATGTATTTATTAGATTATGAGTAGTTACAAAATGATATAATTCAAAAAAAAAAAAATAGAAGAGAAAATAAAATTAAATAGTGCATGATTTTAAGAAAAGAAGAAGACAATTAGAGGAAATGGAACAAACAATATGGATTATTTCTTTAAGTAAGGGTAATTTGGTAAGTTACTTATAAATATACCAAAAGTAGCTACTCAAGGTGTTGGTGCACTATATATAACTAGTCATATGTGGCATACTCTACGCGTGTGCATTAATTTTTAAAATTAGATAAAATAAAAATATTTACTTAATTTTTATTAATCAATTTATAAAAAATGCAGATATAATGTTGGAAAAAGGAAAAAAATACATGAGGAAATTTTAAAGAAAAAAAAAACCATCAAGAGGTAGTTATGCAAACCGTGACACTCATTCACCCTTCTTCAATTATGCTAGCCCTTGTTGTGCATCGGTCCTGTGTGAATTTAATAAATAATAGTTCACGATTTAAAAATATTTTATAAATAAGAATAAAATATATTAATTGGATACTTAATGTAAAACTTGGGAAGGTGAAGAAGTTTGAATAAGGACATTTTGGAATCCCAAAATTGGTTGCAGTGGTATCAAAATCGTCACTTTGTGTCTCTAAAAACTCTTATTTTTATAATTGTATACATAAATATAGTATACATAGATACAGATTTAAAGGATGAATGCGTCACCCCAGTTCGACTGATATAATGGACCAAAAGATCTCTTACAAATATTGACGGTTCTTCTCATAGTAATCCAGGTTGGTCAGGAAGTGGAATTATTTTCAGAAATCAAGAAGAAAATTTTTTACTTGCTTTTGCACAGTCCACAGGAATAAATACGAACTCCATGGCTGAATTGTGGGTATGCAAGATTGGACTGTTTCTTGCAAGAATGCAAGGAATCACACACCTTATAATTGAAATTGACTCTAAGTTTGTTCTCAACATATTGTGCAGGGCAGTACATCCACCCAAACACCTCATAATGCTGCAGAGAGATTGCCTGAAGACATTGACTGACTTTCAGAACGTTCAATTCAACTTTTGTCCAAGGGAAGCTAACCGGGCAGCAGATGTTTTGGCAAGGTTGGCTGCAGCAAATCACTTTCAAAAGTTTGTTTTTCATATGTACCCGATTTTTTTGTCTAGTATTTTGACATAGGATGTGCTATACATGTATCCTAGAACAGTTAGGAAATCCTGTACTAAAACTTTACTGCAGTCTAATATATAAATAATTGTCGTTTTGTTAAAAAAAAAAGAAGTACTCTTACAAACCTACTGTCACAAACAAGTTCGTACTTGAATTGATTTAAATTTGATCTACTTTATTAAAAAATATACAGTATGTACCATTACAAGACAAACCATGATATTTTTGTAAATGTGTATTTACCACAAGAATGATTTCCTCGTGTCACACTTTGGCATTCAAAGCGTTTAGTGTCTTTTCCCTCTTCATAAAAATGTAACCATAAGGTATGGTAATAGTATTTCTACATCGTATAGGACTGTCCTATCTCTTGCATAAATCTATCAACTAAGTCCCATCTATGGTACCCTTTTTCCCCACCATTGAAATGCATCAAAACAAAACAAATCTATCAAAATCTCCCTTTTCTTGCTCCAATCCTTTTCCCCTCTCTAGGTATTATTAGTTGGGAAGACACGCGGAATATGCTGATGAGGCATAATTTAGTTGGCGAAATGGAGATTTCATGATTTTAAAGGTCATGAGTTCGAACTCTTACGTGGGATGATGTTTTGCTGCATAATATGTGTTATTTGTATATTGTAATAATAAGGTGTTCTTATGTTTAATTTATGTGATATTGTTGATCAGGATATGATTGTTGTAATTGTCTCTTTTAGATATTAATATTCGACAAGACTGATTGTAATCGACTTGCTTCAATTAATAATAGTTCATCACTTTCCTTTAAAAAAAAAACTGCGGAAAAGTCGAAAGATTATTATTTTTTCAAATATTTTATGAATATAAAACTTGCAGGACTAAATACAATAAAGTTGTTTTAGTTATTTAAGTCCGTTTTCCTCTAATTATATGGTCATAGTTGGTTGCATATATACATATTTTTCTCAAAGGATATATCAATTGAATAATTGAATTATATTTCTCAAAATTCTTGTAGAAAAAAGAGTCTCATAGACCATCAAGAAACACAAATATTCATAAATTTTTGGGTAAATTACATCTACCTCCCCTGAGGTTTGGCATAATTATAAATACTCTCTTGTTATTTGAAAAATTACAAATACCCCCCTAAGGTTTGTAATTTTTAATCAAAGGCCTATAATTGACTATTTTGCCCTTAAATTTTTCATTAAAATTGTGAAAAAATCACCCGAGGCAAATTGCTTTATTCCTCATCTGTGTAAAAAAACTTAAGAAACCTCTCCCTATGCATTATAATCCAAAAAATTTTAAGAATCTAATAAAAATAATTCAGTGCATAAGAGCATTTTGATCAGTTTATCCATAAAAATGGATGGAAATGGGTTATTTGTTAGACGGTTACAAACCTCAGAGGGTATTTGTAATTTCTCAAACAACAAGAGGGTGTTTGTAATTATGCCAAACCCCAAGAAAGGTAGATGTAATTTACCCTAAATATTTTTACTTTGTGTATGGTCATACATATAAATCTTAGGAACAACATTAATCTGAGGAATGAACTTTTATAATTTTCAAATAAATAAAAGAGCACATTATACGAGTACTTATGGTTGTTTATATACTTAATAATTAAAAGCAAATATAACCATTATAAATGAAAACATTAAAGTTCAATTCTAAGTATGAAACTTATGGTTTGTCAATTCAGCATCAAAACAATTATCAGGTCAACCATAATTATTACAATAAACGTTAAAGTAAAGAACAAGGTCAACTTTTTTCATGCAAAAATGGTCCCCCTTCTTAATCTCCCCAAACAATC
Source organism: Sesamum alatum (assembly GCA_034509735.1). NCBI lineage: Eukaryota > Viridiplantae > Streptophyta > Magnoliopsida > Lamiales > Pedaliaceae > Sesamum > Sesamum alatum. Next base: position 35,464,915 of record JACGWO010000006.1, read on the forward strand.
CAACTTAATTAAAACCACCCTTTTGGACTAGGATTATCTATGCCTTAATGAATAAAGCAAACCAAGAAAAGACCAACCCCCAAAATCCCCGACCATAAAATCTTGACCCAACATCCTTGCAAAAAGCCATATAAAATTGGAAGAATTTTAAACCGAATTGATTTCAGTTCTAAAATTCATGATGTTAAATCATATATTAAGTGTTTTACACTTTTAATGCATGTACCAACTTGATGAGGGTTACTCCCCTTATTCTGAAAATACCCTCAAGAGGGACATAAATTACGCCTATGCCACAGGATACGCGCACTTCTCAATCGGGTTGGGTACCCTCGACTCGACCCAAACAATCGACCCAGTCGCATGGATCCACTAGATGCCTTCGATTTATTAGTAAGAAATCACCAAAATTGTGCTACGTGTACCGGATAGATCCGTCCAAATGGCCCTATAAATATTATAGCTGGTGCTCTTGGTCGATTTCCTCTATCTCGAACATTATCTAACTTAAACATCGGAGGGTCTTCGTCGGGGACCATCCCGGCTAAACTCACATTTGTTCTCTTGGAAAAGACCTCATTGTCTGGGACGAGTAGCTGGATCGAGTTCGACTGGAACAAATCGAAGTGGCCTGGAACTAACCCTGAGATTGAGTATTCGACCCGGATCACAACCAAAGCAAATCTCGACTGAGCATGCTTGCAGAAGTCGTACAAATCAATGGAATTTCAACTTGAATTGAATATTTTGTTATCAAGTTGATTATATAACATGTGTATTACACTTTTCATCCAAGTAATGAACGTATATGATTTAAAAAGAATGATTAATCATATTTGACAAGTATAATAATAATTACAATATAATTAAATTTGGTACAATCAAACCTGATTTGAATAAAAATGTCATACATCCCATGTAGAATAAATTCTAAGACAAACGCTAGAAAGACTTCCCCCTGCCCCCCTTGGCCATGTAAAACAACACAACCAAACATAAAAGTCACTTTCTCTATACCTATTCACATTTCACACACACACATATGAGAGAGAGAGAGAGAGAGATTTTCTCTCTCATCTTTCAATTAATGTAATAAGATGTCACTTTGACTTGGACTCACTCACACGCTTGCACGCAAACACTATCTGCAATAATAGTAATAATACCTTCACACTCCCCTTCAAATTTATCATCCTCATTCCTCACTCTTCACTCTCACTCTCACTCTCACTCTCCTCCAATAATTCAAACTCAATCCCTTCGCTGCTGTAATTTGCACCACCGCAAGCGGCGGCGATGGGCGGATTGCGCCACCGCCAACTGACGCTCTCTTTTGCCACACTTGCGTTTCTTCTACTCGCATCAGTCTCAGCTCTGGGCTTCACCCCATCTCGCCAATTCAGTAAGTATATAATGTTCTTGGATATATACAAGACGACTGGTTCAATTTTCAAAACCTCAATTTTCTTGTACGTGTCGTAGGAAGGAGGATTATAAGGGAGGAGGTGATGGAGCGAGTAACTGCGCGGCGGCGACTGGGGGGGCTGGGGTCATCGCCGCCGTCGTGCAGATCCAAGTGCGGGATGTGCGCGCCGTGCAGGGCGGTGCACGTGCCGATTCAGCCTGGAATGAGTATGCCATTAGAGTACTATCCAGAGGCGTGGAGATGCAAGTGCGGGAACAAGCTCTTCATGCCTTAGCGAAAATTAATGATTAGGATATGATGTCTGTAGTTAGTCTGTAATGTACTATTTTTCGCAATTTATTACATAGTTGTAATATGCACAAACACAGTGTTTGTATAGCAGTTGGTAGATAGCATAACTGTTCAGATTTTCATCAGAACACTTCAATCTTTTTTTCTAAAAAATTTTACTTTTGGTAAACTGATCTATATGGCTTGGAATTTGATGTTCTGTTAGCAGTTTGCTTATATTTTACTTCTTGGTGTTGAATTTTGTTGCTTTTGCTTTGTTTGTTTCTTGAATGTTCTGCTCAGCAGGCTGCGAAGAACAAGTCTTTTTAGTGAGACTGTGAAGAGGGAATTCCTTTCTGCCTTTCAATTTAAATTTTTACTTCAATTCATGCTGCATTTTCTATTCTACATCATATATATATATATATAGATACGTGTAAAAAAATTATATTATTAATTTTATCTAAAAAAAGATTTTATACACTAGTCGTATAACAGAAGAATTTCTAAATGAGGTTCTCTCTCTTTATGTTTCTTTTTCTTTGAAGTATTTTTTCCCCCATTTATGGAGGAGGGCTTTATGAGTTGCATTAATGCAGGTGATATATCTTATGGGACATGATGAAAATTAAAAATAGTTGCAATTAAGAGTATGGGCTTCTCTATAAATGTGGAGAAATTCTAGTCCGAATCTGCTTCGTCAAACCGCAAACAATCACATGGCTAGTACAATATATTTATCGTGTGATTGGTGTACAGTTAAAAAAAAGTGATCAATCACATAGTAAATGTAATATACTTACTCTATAATTGGTTTGATTCGACGAAATCTGATCCGGTTAAGAATTTTTCATAAATGCGATATCTTATATTACTTCCTACTTAGCTCAAGACCCTCAACATATATTGCACATTTTATCTCAAAACTCTCTCTCTCTCTCTATATATATATATATATATGAACACATTTACAAAACTTGGTGAATTTAGGACAGTGCAATCATAAAATCCATGAAAAATAGATAGTTATTCTGGATTAGGTGAGACAGGTAGGGGGAGGACGAGATGGCAGGACCTGAGAAGACACCTGTTTCAGAACAAGACCCAAACCTCTGCTCAGATTGCCCATTCCCAGACCATTCACCCCAACATCCTCTTGTGTTTTCTTTGAATTTAGGGAAAGGAAATGACAACCAATCCCACCTTTGCTAAAAGCAGTAAAGAAAAGTGTGGACTAAAATTATTTGATTTGATGCTTGGATTTGACAGTCCTGCCTACTTGGGGGGAGGGGGGGTGTTCTTAATTGTTGCTCTGCTCAAATTATTTGCTGCTTATAGGGGAAGAGATTTTGATGTGATTATGTAGAAATTTAGGGTAAATGTTTAGTCTAATTAGACCCTTTTAAGGGGTCAAATCTGGTAGATTATGATGTTTCGTGGTGCTTAAATATTTTTGATCAGTCATCAACTAATTGATTGAATTGACATTACTTTCCTCTTTAAAGGAGAAGTTCCTCAGTTCAGATACACATCTTTGAAGGAGAAGGTCCCAAGTTCAGATCAAGATTGTCCCTGATCCCTCACCCTCCTTAGTACTTCCGATCGGCCATCAGCTAATTGATTGAATTGACATTACTTTCCTTTTTGAAGGAGAGGGTCCTGAGTTCAGACCAGAACTATCCTTGATCCCTCGCGCTCCTTAGAAACAAAAGTGCACCCAGTGATTGTTTATGAGATGTTTCGCTTGAAACAATCACACAAAGGAGAGGGTCCTGCATTCAGACCAAGATTGTCTCCGATCCCTCACCCTCCTTAAAAACAAAAGTGTATGAGATGTTTCGCTTGAAACAATCACACTTTTTACTGACTCGATGTAGGTCCTAAAACCGCTGTCCTGTGAAAATTTCCTGGACTAAGAGAGTTCATAAACAATGATGTCTGATCAGAGGTTAAAAAACACAATAAATAAGTAAGAGATTCAGGCAAGGCAGCAATGCATTTGAACTATAGGTTAATGTATCAAGTTAGTTGGCCAGGAAGCTGTTTTCATTGTAGAGTTTCTTCTTTGCCATCGCCAGTTTCCTCGTTGGGCTCTGCATGTGATGGATGAGGCGGCAACACCTGCAAGATCATCTCCACGAAGTCATCAATTTTGTCTTCCATGCGCGAGTCACATTCCTCTATGATCTGCCAAAATGGGCAAATAGATGAATAAGTTGGCAGGGACTCAACAACACTGAGAAAGGAACGAACTTTACAATTCTAATGCAAACCCTCATTTATATCTGACAATTTATTCTCCTGGAGGGTTAACGACATCAGAATTTATAGTGATAAGGTGCGTCCGTTGAAATCTTCCGTTGACGTGGGGTTTTTCTAGGTCTCTGTCTTACTCGGAGCTCATGCATCATACTTTAGTAAGAAAGACAGCAAACATAAAGTAAGAAGATTAAGTGAATTAACGAACGGACAAGAAGTTCTAACTCTAAGCAACAATGCCAATTTTCCGACCTTTTCTTCCTACAAAAGTAAACTGAAATCAAGGAAAAATTGCCAATGTTAATACTCACGACATAGCAGAGAAGAGTGTACCATCACTTATATTCATAACACTAATTCAATACTGTGCTAGCCGGACAACAATCTGATTGGTTTATCAACGCATTTATGCAGGCCCGAGTTATAGCATTACAAAGTGATTTAGAGTAGCTGTAATCTTTAATCAATTACTCGAAGAAAGGGCGTGTATTGGATCAACCAGTCTATACGGGTTATGAGTTTTAGAACGCATAATACAGCAAGAGGAATGAGTACAATAATAATTACTTTCCGAGTAAGTTGCAATTGATTTTCATGAGAATGGCATTTCAATAATACCATCACCAGTTATGTGAGGAAGTTGAATAGCTAGAATTCGATAGGAATTACCGTGTAAACTTCAACCGCAGACGATGGCCTCATGTTGACAACATTAAGAATCTCAGCCTTGGCAAGGTCAAATTTTTTACACTCATCAACAAACTTATGGATGATGTCCCTTGTTTGATTGCAAGCAGGAGTTTGTTCTAAATAATCAAAAACCTATACAAGAAACTCACAAACATTATGAGATGTTTTATTTTATAACAATCAATCGAAAGCAAACATCCAACCTTGAATTCAGATGGTGATACTGAAGCAATAACACGAGTGGGATCTTTTCCAGCCCCTCTAGATTTCAAAAGATCAAGCACTTCACAATTCGTAAGAGCACCACCATTATGTTCAAGTCTGCAATAAACACAGATTAAAAAATCTGCCGTTAAATAAGAAACACAAATGCGTTCCAATGAAACCTTTCTCCGAGACTCATACACAAAGAATTTCCTCCAAATTTATTTTCCTTCACATCCCACCTAATATTCTACGCCCTAGAACCCTCGAAATTTTGGGGAAAAACGGGGACTTCCGCCGACCCTAAACTCTAGAAAAATATGTCAAATGAATAATCATCATTTATGTTTTTCACAATCACTCTTTAATAAAGAACCATCCATCCAACAGCAACCTAAATGGAAAATTTCAGCAGCGCAAAAACGCAGTTAATATTCCATTCAAACACGAGAAAATTATAACTCTACATACATCTTCATAGCAAAGCTGCTCAACGCTTTATCTATGTGCGTTTTCCACCGCTACTTTTGATTGCCACGATTAATGAATTCTTACAGTAAACCGACCTGCAAAAAACCCAACAAAGACTCCATCAAACAAAAACATAACCTACATTCAAAAATCTGGACAAAAACACAGAGGAGCTAAACATCCTACAAATTAATTCAAGAAGAATACCCAAAGCAATCAACTTTTTCGAGTAGAAAAAGTTTAATTCACCCAATCAATGTCAAGATTTCACTTTTAACGAAAGCAACAAGTATGCGGGAGAACACACCGTATAAGATAGCCAGTATCTTCTATCTATAAACCTAAAAGTTTCTTTCTTTTTTTTTTTTTTATTATCTAAATTAACCTTATAACAATATTATTTTTAAGGATAAATATGTAAAATAATTTACATAATAATTATTTTTTACATTTATTATTTACTCTTTTTAACTATTTTTCACATTATTCATATTTATGCATCTATACTATTATATTAAGGGAGAGCACCTTTTTGGTATCTCTCCCTGCTATTTTTTTAATATTTTATTATTTTTTTCTCTTTTTCTCGACTTCTTATTTTTCTCTCTCTTCTCAACTTTTCATTTTTCCTCTTATCAACTTTCACATCTCTTTTTCTTCTCTCATTGTCTTTCATTATTTTCTCATTTTTTTTATATTTTTAATATTTTTAATCTAATTAATGTATTTTTAAAAAAATAATTATTTCTTTAAAAATTTAAATTAATTGTGCACACACATTTTAGTGTGCCATATATCTCCCACCCCACTATCTCCAATTATAAACCTACCTTTGTAAATAATTATTTAGTGTTAGCTATTTTTATTTTTCTTTCTCTCACTTCAAACTTTTCTCTTTCAAAATTATATATTTTTATATCAATTATTTTTATATTATTATTTTGTCTTAATATTTATTTAATCTCTCAAATACATTTCAATATTATACTTATTTTGTTTTATTTATAAAAAAAATTAATTAAATATTTTTACACGAATGTGCCACGTACCTCAATTATTAATTACTTTTCACATTGTATTGTTTCCGGGCATCACCCAAGACCAACAGACAAATTGTTCACCATTTCAATAGACGAATTAGAATCATTTGTTTAAAGGCAGTCCTACATCGGCCCAATTTTAAGCCCGATTGAAAGGAATTGGATTATAATTAGTAACAGAAAATTCTGAAAAATATTTAGATAAAATCGAAGATAAACGAACACTAGTTTTCTATCTTTTTTTTTTTTTTTTGGATGTTGTTGATGAAGCGGAAGCAATTGAAGGTAAAAGACAACGAGAACACGTTTCCAATATTTTTGAAAAACTTGAGATTGATAATAAAATAAATTATTGTTGAATTATTCTCTTAACAGAATTATCAGTTATTTAAAAGAGAAGAGTCATACTCTTAGTTTAGGTAAAACATGCTTGAAACTGACTAAAATTTGGACCGTCTCAAAAGGCCATGAGATTTGATCCAAAGTTACCCTACCAAGCTAGCAATAATCCGAAAAAATAGTGTGAGGTGTTTGATTCTCCTCTCGAAGAAAAATGAAACGATGGGTAGATCGTCTTATAATTCCAATCAGATGAAAAAATCATGGTTGTTTGAAGTTTTGCTGCAATCCCTACTAAATAATAGGGTAAATTACATCTATCTGGTCTAAGGTTTGACGTAACTACAAATACTTCTTTATTGTTCGAAAAATTACAAATACCCCCCCTGAGGTTTGTAACTTTCAACCAAAGGCTTAAAATTGACCATTTTGTCCTTGATTTTTTTGTTAAATTATAGAAAATCAGTCGAGGCAAATTGCATTATTAACTTCTTTATGTAAAAAACTTAAGAACTTCTCTCTCCGCATTGTAGTCCAAAAAAATTCAAAGAATTTAAAAATTAAATAAAATATATAAGGGCATTTTGGTCGGTTCACTCATAAAAATGGATGGAAATGGATTATTTGTTATACGGTTACAAACCTCAGGGGTATTTGTAATTTTTCAAACAACGAGAGGGTATTTATAATTACGTCAAACCTCAAGAGAAGTAGTTGTAATTTACCCTAAATAATAATATTTTCATAAAACCCCTTTGATTATTATACCCACAATCATGTAGTACAAATCTAGCAAAAGAAGTACACTAATCTTACCCAAGAAAGAAAGGGAAAAAACATCATAGTAAAATTACATTTTCTTGCCACATATTACTCTTGAACTCCTCTTTCTTGTCACACTTGAAACTCAACCCTTTGAAGGTCAACAGGAAGCCCTCCGTGCCCTTCTCTTATATCCACAAGATCCCTTGAATTCCCTCCCAAATAAGCTTTCAAGAATGCAACTAAAGCCCCCCAACAAACCTCCTCATTGCCTCCCTACACTCCCCATTCTTGCACAAACAATACGTCGCCTTCCCTCGTATCCCTTTAGTATCATCGTCCAACACGTCTAGATGTCCGTAATCCTTGACCACAAAATAGTACGCTGGTCTGCAGCATTCTTTGTAGAAGTCCTCGTGATTCACCCCTTTTGGAGCACAGGCTGGGAAAAAAGCATTCCGTTTCACTTCTCCCAATCCCGACCCAATCACTAGCACTCCCACACCATCAAGATTGAACGAGTGTGGGGTGTAAGTGAGGACCGGAGGGGGAGTTTGTTTTCCTACGTCCAAGCCATCAACCGGATCGATGCCTATCAGGGCCGACAACTTTAGGGACTTGGTTAGAGCCAATGCAAATGCGACTTTTCCGCCACGGCTGTGGCCTGCTAGTCCTAGTTTGCTCAAGTTTGGCTCAACATGAGGTGGGAGGAAATGGGATAGTCCTTCGGACAGCCAAGTGCTTATTTCAGCCGTGATCTTTATTTCTTCGGTTGCATCGGCCCCTGCTACGGAATATAACTGTCGCAAAACAAAGTTAAATGTATTTATATGAACAAATATAAAGCAACAATTCAAGAATCTTGTTGTCGGAAAATTCTTATCCAAACCAGCAGCAGAAAGTTCAAGAATCTTGACATAAACTAAATCGAACTTGTTCTTTGTACCTAAACTATGCATTGTAAATTGTTGTTCCTAGTAAGAATACCACAAAATTCTTCTAGAATCTTTTGTTAGAAAATTGCACGACAGACAGTGAAACGTGTACAAACAATTTTTATGTAATATTTCGAGACTTCAACATTTCTAAATATGATTTCCGAGATATATAAACCAAAGGGATTGAATTGAATGTAAAGAATCCGACAAACAGTAACTAAAACATGAGCGAAAAGCAAAAAAGAAACCTGCGGGGCAACAACGACGAAACCATGTGAAGCAATGTGTCGGATAAGCTGAGAGTAGAAAGAGTTGTAAAGAAGATAGCCATGAAGGAACAACAGTACTGGGAAAAACCCTGTTTCTGAAGGGCTGCAAATCAAGAGTGGCCTTGGCGGATTACACCCATTTCTGTCGCACACCCGTGGCTCAACTTTGATTAACGTAGTCGTGTAGTTCCCGATGTCGAAAACGTCTGTGGAAGTGGGAATTGTGGTTGAAGAATTCATGTTGTCTGAATTTTGCTTCTCCTTCTTGTGAAGTAATATTTTTGGTTGCAGATTAAGGGATAACGAAGTTATGAATGGCCCTTAAAGCCCCACTTGCTCTGTTGTGTAGTTAGTGGGAACACATGAATTTTGCGACTAGATATGGGTTTTGGGTCGTGCTAGAACTTGCTTCATTTCGAGGTGTGTTTTGCAAGAATTTGTGAGATTTAGTTTAAGTGGTAAAGATTGAAATTTCATAACTAAACGAGGAAATATGATTTCTCATTATGGTTTATTATTATAGTTAAAAATAAAAAATTGTAGCGGATATTAATTAATTACAGTACGCGACGGCTATTAATCGTTATTTCTGCAAGCGAGGTTGAAACATTTGTTATAACAAAAAACTATGATAAATACTTTAGTCAGGTAAAACCATAGTGAATATATATTAATCATTTTGTCTAACCATGGTAAATACTATTATTTTGCTACAAGTTTTAAGCCATACAGAATAATTATTATTTTTCTATTTTTTGGAATGTAATGACAAAAATCTTGTCTACAGAAGTTGTAAAGGGTTCATTGGTGACAACTATATATTGTGAAAAATATAAAATATGATTAAATACAATTACCATCCTTAAAATATTTATCCTACATCAATTACCCCTAAAGTATTAAAAACTTAAACCCTCATGACCTTCTAACTCCTTTAATTTTTAAATTTAAAATGTCCATTTCACCTTTAGCAAAATTTGCTTTCTAAAAAAAATTAAAGATTTTCAAAATACCAAAACCAATTTTTGTCGAAATTTTATCTAATTCTAGTTTCACTAGTTCATCGAGCTTTTTTTATTTTTTATGATTCTAAAGTATTTGGAGGTAATTTTATTTTACTTCACTTATTTGTCAAACCATGCAAGTGAAAAATAAATTTATACATGCATATAATTACCATATATATTGATTGTATATTTTTTATTAATTCATTAGCCCTTTCGATTTTATTAATTGTATATTATTTTTAAATATATATATATATATATATATGCATGTATAAATTTATTTATAATTTGGTTTGACAAACAAGTGAAATTAAAATAAAATTAGCTCCAAGTACTTTAGAATTATGAAAATAAAAAGAGCTCGATGAAAGAGTGAAACTAGAATTAGACAGAGCTTCGACAAAGGTGATTTTGATATTTTATAAATTCCTTTAAATCTTTTTTCATAAAGTAATTTTTAGTAAGGATAAAATTGACTTTCTAAACTTAAAAAGTAAAGGAGTTAGAAGGTTAAGGATTTTTTTTGAAAATTTTAATACTTTAGGTGGATAATTAATGTGGGGTGGATACTTTAAAGATTATAATTGGATTTAACCCTATAAAATATAAGAGATGCAGACACTAAAAATACTTGTTCTTGAAATTTTGTATATCCTTTCCCATAAGGATAATATTATCCGTGTATCGTTTCTCTACAATATCTTAAAATTTTATTTTTTTAAAGATGGGAGAAAATTTATGAGGCCCCGTTTACTTTGAGAACCATATCAAATGAGTAATAGTATTATTTTGAACTAAATGAATGATAAAAAAAAATCTTGTATTAATTGTAAGGCGTTTACATGTATTACTGAAATCAGATAAAATCTGTCAATTGTTTAGTTTTATGCATTACATATTTTTAATGGTAAAATTACACATTAGTCCTTTTAGTACAAATTATAGAAACAACCATTTTCTCCCAAACTTTGTGATGGTGTAAGATTCGGGAGGTTGTTGATCTAAGCACGGTGACTCGAAACGATGTCGCGAGGCAAATAACTCTTGTAAACTCTTCCAAAAGTAACAAAAGTAACTTGTACAAAAATGAATATCAGATCCCTTTACAAAGGATTTCACCCCCTATTTATAGTAAATTACATGGGGTGAAAGTACAATATCGTCCTTCAACCGTTGTCAATCCAACGGCCTAGATTTAACTGCTAGGGGCGCCTTGGTAATTTGGCATCACCCCACTACTTTTTAACTTCTCCTAATAACCGCTATGGCATAATCGTAAACTTTTTTACATTCGAGGGTATTTTGGTAATTTGCCTAGTCTAATATTTCCTAGCACTATCAATTTGTTTTTTATTTTAAAGGGGTCCAAAAAGTTATTTGTATGCCCTAATTTCGCACTACAAATTTCGCAATATAAGTAGTTTGCTTATATTCTGTGTTCTATTGGATTTGTTATTTTCGTTTCCTTTAAATTTTGCTTGGAAAATTTGTTCCGTTTTTTGCTTTGGTTTTTCTTTTGCAAAATTGGGTTTCTACATTCATTAATTTTTGGCTTAATTGTATAAAACCTCCCTGTATTTTAAAAATTGCTAAAAATTCCCTTGTATTTTAAAAAATAGGCAAAAAAAAACCCCTATGTTTTTATTAAATGCAGCTTACTTGTCCCTCTACGTTAAATGGACTTAACAACATTAACTTTTCCTGCATAGGACCGTTATACCCTTTTTATTATATATTATTTTCTTAATTTAATGATCGTTGGATCTTCTTGATTATATAATAATCGTCAGATCGAATTAATTAATCACAACCACTGGATCTTAAAAAATTAAAGGTCTAGATTCAACAAATTATTTATTTTATCTTATATATAATAATTAAAAATATAAAAAATAAATTATTTATTTTATATATAAAAACTAAAAAATAAAAACCCTGCTCCCTACCCACCCCCACCCCCCTGCTACCCCCTACCCCACCTTCGCCGCCTACCCCCCTCCCCATCCCCGCCGTCCCCACCCCTGCAGATAAGGGGCGACGACGCCGTCTCCCCGAACTCTAACGACGTCGTCGTCGCCCTTCTGTTAGGCAGCGGCGATCGTTGCCCCTGCAGATAGGGGCAATGCCGCCCCCACAGATGGCGACGGCGACGTTGCCCAGACAATAGAAAGCTCCGTCGTCCCCAGTTTTTTATAATTTTATTTAATTATTTTAATTATTTTTTATTAAATATATGTGTTAGTTAATTAAGAATAATTTTAGATAATTAAATATATTTAAGAATAAATTTATTTATATTTTTATGAGAGATGAAATTGTAAAAAGAATATGGTAATTTAAATATAATATAGGGGTATTTCAATCAATTTATGATTAAAAAAAGGTCAAAACACTTCAAAAATCAAGTCCAAATGTACTTCAGGCACGTGCACCACACTTTCCGTTAATTTCTAACGGAAGGGGGGTTTTATGTTGAATTTATTAAAACACGGGGTTTTTTTTGTCTATTTTCAAAACACATGGGGGGTTTAGCGATTTTGCAAAAACACAGGGGGTAAATTAAATTTTAGCCTTAATTTTTGTATTAGCTAAATTTGTAAAACATATGCGGAAAATTTCTATAAAATTTGCGAAAATATGCGAAAGTTGACTAATTTAGGTAAGTGAATTTTTCAATAATGCCAGTTACCACCATGAGCGCAATTTCAACATGATGGGGGTGTAACCCAATTTATTATTAAAAGACCAAAATACCCCTGAAAAGGACCAAAACCACCTAAAAGCCCTTGGATCCGTGCACAGCCCAGTCGACCCGACCCAGACCAGCGACCCGAACTGTACCTGGTGCTAGGTGTCCAAAATCTGGACCCTTGGAAAGAGACAACTCAAGTTTAGAGATGATGTCACGTGAACCAGGCAAGTACATACACTTGGTGCTATAAATATTCCTACCCCACAACATTTAAGGTAAGTGATTTCTAGTGATATTCGACCATACTATTCTACCGAATCGCCAAATTACCATCTCGATCAATGTCTGATTTAAGCATCGGAGGGTCTAACGTGCTTATTTCTTCTCAAGTTACTAGTCTGGGGAACCCACCAGATCGCACACAGAGGTACTCAGCAAGGTGACCACGTGTGATCGAGTGAAACAACCCGGATCACAACAATTGGTTGGTTGTATTATTCTTAAAATAAGTTATACCTGCTTGAATAAGAAAATTAATACATATTAATGCAATATTTACTTTGTTGTAGGTATAAAATTAGAATTTTGTATTAAATATTGTTACATTAGGATAAGTTATATAACTTATTTAATACAAATTTTAATTTTATACTAGACCTCCATACAACAAAATAAATATTGTATTAACATATACTAATTTTCTTATTCAAGTTAATACATCGCAATTAGCAACACCATAAATTAAATAATCATTAAAAGTTAATAAAATTACATTTTTACTTTAGTCGAAATTTGATTTTGGAACAGGAGTATGTTGAGAGAAGTTGGTTTGTCCCACAAAAACAATGAAAAATGAAATTAAGTACCCAAAAAGATAGATGTTGTAATAATACACAAGTGCTAATTATAGATGAAGACAAATCATATTCCCATCTAAAGGCAACCTTAATCTAAGCCCCCCAATAGCCACTATAAAGACAGAAAAAGGCCACATGAACAATGATCACATAGAATCAAGATCACTTCTTTGTCTTCCGCAGCTCTTTTACTCAAATTGGAATTTCCCAATCCTTTTTGACCAAAAGTCCAAATAATAAAAAAAAGAAAAAAGGAAAGGAACAAAGACTTGAATCACATGGGATTTTGTAGCTTTTTTTCTCCTTCACTTTAATGATATTACAAAAATAAAAACACACAAATCTCCAAGTGAAAAAGGACCCCATTTTCATAACTTACACAAACTTTACTTCACTCTCTTTACCATTCCCCCACCCAAATTTCAAAAACAAATGGTTAGTTCCTTCAAGTCCTCCCATTACATTCTTGTACCCCTACAACTTTGAACAAACATCATCAAATTCTATGTCTGTTGTTGTTCCTCTCTGCAGCTATTGTGAGTAATCTTGAAACACCTTGAGTCCATATATCATACTCCCTCTGATTTCTGCACTCGAATTCTACGACCCCTCGAGCGATCGTCTTCAACGCAAAGTACCTCCGGTGCTCACCCCCTTCGAGCAGGTGCCGCCCGGGCCACGCTGGAATATCCCTCATCACCTCCAGCACAACGTCTGCAAATTCAAAACAGTGAAAACGATATGGAAGGAAACTTTTTTTAAATCTTGTGTGTTTGCTTTCTCAAATCCCCACTACATCCAATTCTGATCTCATCATGAGACTAAAGATGAAAAAGCAAAAATGAACTTACTCTTTTTCTTTTTTGTGACGGTCCCAGCGACGTGTCTGCTCTTCATTTTTAGCATCACCTGCCAGTGTGAAAGAAAGAATTTCGAGTGTCGATCACGAGAGAGAAAGTGGAGAAAAGCAGGTTCACATTGTTGAATCTGTGCACAACTTTAACTTTTCCTATGTAGTGAAGCTGGAGTGGCTTGTAAGAACGGTTAAAGTGTAATATCGAAAGTTGTTTCGATGGTTTAATCCTGATGGAGAAGAAAAGCCTACCTGACCCGTTCTGTTGATGTAAACGGATACTACTTTCCAGTGAAGCTCACCTGCATTCAGCATCAAAAGTTCGAAAAGACTAATTAGAACCAGTTTGTCACTGCTGAAAGAATTCGACTCTGAAAGAGATGAGCATGTGTACCCTTTCGAGTTCTCTTCAGGAGTTCGGAACCTCTAGCAAGCAATTCCCGACTACAAATTCCTAGGAAGTTCTCTTCTGGAACAAGTTCGCCACTAAAACTGGCGTTGGAACTTCCATTACTCCCACTATTGCCACCAGTTATAGCTCCCATCCCTTTGTCCATCGGGATCACAGCTGCAATGTTCCACACGTCTTTCAACGCCCTTGCCTTTAACGTCGCGGCACCACGCAGAGCTATAAACAGAGTCAAATGGACATCAAGATCAACGGCACCCTTGAAATGACATTTAGAATAGAACTAATATGAATTGAACCAATATATCTACATGCAAAAATGCATCGATGCATACCAGTAGCAGCTGCTGCTGTGAGGGTCATTATATCACCCGCTGAACGGACATTGACAGCCGAGCTGACTACCGACGCTAAGTGTTCTCGCTCGGCCCCCATTGCCTCGGCCGCTTCAACACATTGTGCAGCCACCAGTGTGGCAGCAGAAGCCACAGCCATGTCAGTCTTAGCCCTCTGTTCGTCCTTTCCAGCCCCAGATGATGCAGCAGTGGCAGCAGCAATTGCTGCAACAGCCGATGCTACGCCGGCAACAGAAATGGCTGCATGGAGCTGCGCGTTATGTGCCCTTGCCTCCTCTTTCTTCTTCTCCCTCCTGTCTTTCAACCACCTCCCAACTGTTTTTCCCCCACCATTCACACCCGTGCCGCCGGCAGCACAGCCCTTGTACTGATTGATCGCCTGATTGTTCATCCGACAGTACTGCATAAGCAAATTTATCTCATTCAAATACCGATTTGAAACTTCAAGTTCATGCTTCTAACAACATCCAAATATTGAAACTTAGGAATATGTTCATAGGAGCCTATATGCAAAGTTCGTAGCATAGCATGGGAAGATTATCACCCAAACCAAGTCTGGTCAAACCAAACCAATTACACAGCAGGTATGATACACTTTGCAGTGTTGGTCGCTTTCCTTAAAGCATACACTAATTACCCAACAAGTATATCATTACATTTGCTGATTCAGGTTTGGCCAAACTTGGTCCGAATTAAAATTTCCCTCGCAACATGAGCTTCAATTAATGAGACAATTAGAGGGTACCCCACAAGAAAATTGGACCACTTTTCTTGTCTGAAAATTAGGTTTCTATTCTCAGACATCAACACGAGCTAACAAACTGAAATGGTTGGCACCCTTCATTGTAAATTCCCATACAACCCACAAAATTAGTAGGCAAATTGAAGGAAAAGAATGACAATCTTGTTTGATAAGGATATAAATGTCCAGGACTCTGCAATTATTTTGTACCTAAGAGGTTGCAGTGAAGGTGCCCAACCTATCATTTGAAGGACCACATATATATTACTTAATGTTTTTATCATTGTCTGGATAACACCAAAACACAGTGTAACCGACAATATGTCCACAAAAAGAAAAAATTGTGCTTCAAGTTACAGCTTAAACCATGCAAATAAACAAAGTTAATACCATCCGTATTTACAAACCCTGAACCAAAAGATTCAGTTCAATAAAGAAATACTATTGAAGTGATGCATTCTTGATGTGTAGGACAAGTATCAATATTGTACTATGTTTTTGGTTAAAGAGAAAGCTGCAACTCTCTCTCTCTCTCTCTCTCTCTCTGCAGAACTTGTGCTTTGTGTCCAAGAAGAGAACATAATCACAAGAGAAACAAGAATGAACTTTACTAGAACTAGATGAGTAAATAAATGCAAAGCAAGAAACTTGCTTCAGACCAACTAACAGAAGAAGGTTAAGGGAAAACTTATTAGACCTTTGGTTCATCCATTTCAGAGGGGGAGACCGGTGGGCTGTCAGTGAGAGAGCCACCATTCAGAGGGCCACTGCTGTGTGATAGCCTCCCTGAAGTGCGTGGTGATACTTCCTGCTGGAGATGTAGTACATGGATATTATATTAGTACAGAGTTAATTGTTACATATGCCAATTAAAACACACTGGGAAGTAGTAAATTAATGGGATTTGTAGAGAGTGAAAGAATAGCAGGAATTGTTATTCAAGAAACACCCAGAGAGCAAGAGTAGTACTGTATCTTGATACTGATAATTGTCTTCTCCAAGAAAACATGCATATAATGCTAATACCCACTCAATAAATGCCCTCTTACATAGCTTAAAGTTCCAAGAAACTCTCGTTGGTTTTCCCATAAACCACCTCAAATCAGGACTTGTTTCTACTTACTACCACCTTAAACAGAAAGAGCTTTTTAAGGTAGTAATGGAGAAACAACTCAACTAAAACAAAACCCAAGAATCAAATAGTTGATGGTAGCAGAGATTCCCAATGCTCTTTAAAGAACACATAAAAATTCCGGCTTGGAAATAAATCAATCTTCACATCCCACCCTCCAACACAAAAAAAGAAAGAGTAAATTAGTCAAAAAAGAGAAATTTCCAGAGTGGGACAAGCGGAGCGGGCGCAGACAACTCCAAATAGAAAATGGACAAAAAGAATTTGGAGTTACCATGAAATAAGTCCAAGTCAATTGTTTTCAAACTCCGTCTGAAGCAGCAAACATTACCAAATAAAAACAGAGAGTACTCACTATCATTCACACACACAAAACACACTCTCTGCGTATAAATACAGGTTCTTGCCAACAGACAGAGACACAGAGGATGAAAAAAGCTCCGATTTTCACTTACAGACTGAGACATAATCCGCTCCATGATGAGCTGAGAAGTCTCGGAAGATGCGAAGGAAAAAGGGTTCCCTGAAACAGCGGCCGAAGACGCCGCCGCCGCCTCCACCAACTCGGCGGAGACATCTTCATGTATGGTCTCAGCACCGCCTGAAAAGCCGCCGTTTTGAGGATGATTCTTGGGTAGTGGAGTTAAAACTTTGGAGATTTCAAGGGCTGAAACGCTCCAAGAACGCGATAAGAACTCCATTGGTTCCCGCGGAGTCTCCGGCGGCCTGTATATGGGCTGAAGTTGAGCCCTCTCCATTAAAGAATAGTGAGATATGCTGAGAATTAACTGGAAATTGCAGTTGAACTGTAGAAATGGTTAAGTGGGATAATGGGCAGAGTTAATGGGGGTGAGGTAGTTCTTTAATAGAGTGTGTCGATATAGAGAGAGAAAGTAATCGAGGAGCGAGAGAGTGTGTAGATATAGAAAGAGAAAGTAATAGAGGAGAGAGAGAGAGAGAGGAGGGGCCTAAAGTGTCAGTGTGGTCTACTAAAGGCTTCATGTTTGCAGAGAAAGGAAATAGTTGCAGAAACGATTTTAACTTTGTCCCTTGTACTTTACGAAATGACAATATTACCCTCACCAAATTTTTTTCAACCGGGGCCAATCCAACGACCAACTAATCTTCGTACAATAATTAGAGGTTAATTGCATTAAAGCCCTTCAATTATGGCAATTCCATCAAAGGCCACACCTAATTATTTAAGAACTTTCAAATACTCTCTCTAATAAAGTTATTAGTCATGGTGTAGGACTTTTCACATCATTAATGCCAAACATTTACTTAAGGAATTATTGTCATGTCTCAATTATGTTAAATTCTTCTAAACATTATTTTTGGTCAATCATTCTTTTCGGGTATTCAAAACTAATTTCAAAAGTCTATTTATCGAGGTCCAGTCTATTATTAGGTGGAAAATATATGTGGAATAATATAATGAAAACAAATAAACAAAAAAATATGTCGGATTGGATTTTCTGTTGCAAAGTCTATTTCATCTTCGGCTCCATTCAACGTACACGTTACCTTTTCTTTGTTGTGGGATCACTCATGAGTGGATGTGGAGGTTTAAATGCCCAGAAAAGTGGTTTGATATTAGCAATTGTCCAAATTTATTAGTATGTTTTTGCAGTTATAATTAGACCAAAGTATTATCCATTAATAGAAAGACAGCCCAATTTAAAGATGTCCGGAAACTGAATGTTTAGAATTTATAGATTGTCATGTTGTCTATGGTAAAAATTTCTGAGGCACGAGCTTATAAATTTTTAAGATAAAGTATTACAATTCAATAAGTCGCTTAGAAAATATAAAAGATTCTAGCTTATTTTTAAGACATTAACATATACTTTTATACTTAAACTACTAGTAATTATAAAATTATTTGTAGAACTAAATTTTATCATCTTCATTAGTTTGTATCTAAAATTTAAAATGCTATGAAATTTTAAAATATTTCATACTCACACGTTTATTGTAATTCAAACCCATGGTATCATATTTATTCAAGAAATTTCAGTCTTAATCATTAGCATAAAAGTGGCTTCTTCGCGCATAATATTTTACATTGATATATCGATCGAATTTATATATTGTTCACTTAATTTATTAAAACATTAATGTAATTATAGAATTAACGTTTTAAAAAAAAAAATGCCGACGGCCTTATCTTGTTGAGGGAAGGGGGGGTCCCGGGTCCGGGAGACTTGCATTTGTGTATAATAAATTGGAGAAATTATGAAATGGAAAGAGGGCAGCATCAGCAAGAATGAGTGGTGATGATCAATCATTGGGAATTATAACCATCACCGCATGTAATGTTAATGCTGGACGTGCAATTAATCAATTGCTACACACACGCACACATGCTTTTTTTTTTAATTATTATCATATCTATACCTATATTATTTTTTTACATATTTTAAATAACTTAAAAAAAAAATGAATTTTGACTTTGGATAATGTCCAAATTCTCAGGCAGATGACCATTGTGCCCTTAGCAATTGGATCATGAGGTTCATAGAATATTCTTTTTTCTCACTTGTACATCGTCTTTTAGAAATATTTTCATATGAAAATAGTTTCAAATAAGGTTATGTTATGATTTCGCTAATTATCACCATGTTTTTGGTATTTGCAGACTCATTTCAAATTGACAACGTGAACATTATTACACCAAATACAGATAACCCTAAACGATATTCTCTTTTTATCATGATTATATTTGCTTAAAGCCAATTTATATACAATTGATAAATTTCAATATTTCGACTTCTTATGCTTTAATAGATATGGAATCAAGAAGTTCTTTTTTTTTTTTTTTTTTTTGATAAAATTATATTTTTGGTCCTGTAACTATAGATCGTTAGTACTTTGGTCCTGTAACTTACTCCACTTACACATTTAGTCTTTTTTGGTCCTGTAATTATATGTCGTCATGACCAAATTTATCAATGCAAGACTAAAGTTGCCAAAAAAAGACCAAATCTGATATGTGTTGGATTAAATTCATCAAAAAAAGACTAAATGTATAAATGAAGTAAGTTACATGACCAAAAGTGCTAATGATCTAAAGTTACAGGACTAAAATATAATTTTGTTCTTTTTTTTAACAAAAGAGAAGCATTTATTGATTTACGTCTGCAACATGGGAGTGATACAGGATTTGTTACAAGATCTAGCATACATTGTTGAGATATCATGATCTAAAATGTTCATCAAAAAAATCGGACAAGATTCAAACACAAGATTTACAAAATGGTTTGTTGCAGCTTGCTTTGCTAGAGCGGTAGCTGCCTGGTTAACCTCTCTTGGACAAAAAGTGAACTTAACCTCCACGAACTCAATCGATATCTTTTGGCATTCATGCAGCATTTGTACGAGCTGTTTGGATGGAACTACTCCCCTGCAGAAAATATTGAAAATCAATGAAGAGTCAGTCTCCACAATAATCAAGAAGTTGTGAACAAGATTCATCTAGTATCACATAAAACTGTAATTCTAAATTATATGTAACTTATTTTATTTTATTTTTTCAAATTTAATCTATTTAAAAGAAAAAATAATGAAGGAAAATTATCCGAATTTTAAGTGGGGCATCCTAGTTAATAAATGGGTCAGTCCGTACAATGGAACAGCAGTCCTTGGAGGAGAAAATGCCAAGTCATGCTCCTTGTTTTGCAACAGTGTATGAAGATTAAAGACAAGTTCCTGGCAAAATTTACCCCTTTTTTATTTTATTTTTTTTTATTATTGGTTTGGATAATGGAATTGTAAATGTAAGTAAACTTTAAATAATTTTGTTTCTCATGGGTGAAAATCGAAAAGCGTTTGATCAAAGCACAATTACATGTCACAAGCTAAGAACTCAAGAACTTGATCAAGAGTTTTATTACAAGAAATAGTCAAATGTCCTTTACAATGAATCTGAGGCCTATTTATAGTAAATGAAGAAGGGAAAAAAAACAATTTTACCCTCCAATTGCCTCTAATCTAACGGCTACAATTTAATCTTTAGGGGCGCTTTGGTAATTTGGCTCAACCCCACTACCTTCTTCAAATAACTTCCACCGATGGCATTTTGGTAAGTTCATGTATGTTTGGGGCATTTTGGTAATTTGCCACTCTAACTTATTTTGTCTCCATCAGTTTCAAAATAAAATAAAATAAAATAAAAAACTATTGCTCATGAATGAAATATTACTTGTATAATTGAAATACAAGTACTAATTTTTTTAAAATTTCACGAAAAGATAATCACTTGGAGTCTAACATGAGTTTGTGTTGCGAGCTGATTTTGACAAAAATTTAACTCAACGATTCCTCACATAATTTTGAGATTAAATTAATTTGCTGAGAAAACAAAATATCAAGGATGCAGAGAAAAGCCATGTGAAATTTCTGATGTCTCATTCATTCAAATCTTCGGTGGGTCCCATAATTAAGACATCATCGACGTATACCAAGAGGGCCAAAAAGCCGTCGGGAACAGATTTTATAGCACCAAGTGTATGTATAAGGTGTTAGTAAGGAGCAATTTTCCGAACAGATTTACAGTTCCTGTTTGGCTGATCTGTTTAGTTCCACCATCAGGTAAATAGATGCAGGATGGTGTAGTGAGGGTGCTCAGATGTTGGAAGAAATTAGAGTTATTGCACATATGGTTAGTTGCACCGGAGTCTATGATCCAAGTATCTTTTCTTATATAAACAGAACCAGAAAATGAGAGGTGCATACCTACGTATTCATCTGCAAAATTAACATGAATAGGTGTAGCAGGCCCTTTCTGTTTCAACATCTTCATAACCTCCAGCACCACTTCAGAGACATAAGATGTATCCCCACGTTTCTGCCCCTTATCTCCATCGCTACTTGTCGACTGTATCATAGAATGCACTCTGTCATCTCTAGAATTACCCTTCTTTCTTTGATCACTAAGCTCCTTGTACCATTCCGGCACTCCGTAAATTTTGAAACAAGTGCTCTTGTCGTGGCCAGGTTTGTTGCAATGCTCACATGTCAACGACTTCTTATCCTGCATGTTCTTCCTTTTATAGTTTGCTCCTTTCGACATCTCAACCTTACTTCTGTCAAGGTGTCCAGTGAACAAAGTTGTGCCTTCATTCGCATCGCTCAAGTTCATGTTAACCTGTTTCTGTTTCTCCACTCGCAATATCATGGAGTAAGCTTTATTGACGCTTGGTAGTGGCTCCATGGCCAATATTTGGCCCCTGATATTGTCATATTCCTCAATCAGCCCCATAAGGAACTGCATCAAATGAGTCTGCTCTACAAGGTTTGCCGTAGCTTTTGCAGGATCACATGTACACTTGCAGCCACATGTACACTCAGGTAACGAAGCTAGCAGCATAATCTCATCCCAAAGCAATCTTATTGTAGTAGTCACTTACAGTGAGATCTCCCTGTGTAACTGAAGATATATCCCGCTACAGTTGATATAGGAGAGGTCCATTGGACTGTCCATACCTTTCTTCGAGGTCGATCCACAAGTTCCTTGCCGATTTTGTATGCATAAAGGCGTTCGCCAGATTCTTCGTCATTGCATTCAACAGCCATGAGGCCACCATACTATCAGCTCGTGTCCATTCTTTGAGTTCAGGATCATCAGTAGGTTTCATACACGTACCAGTGATGAAACCGAGTTTCGACTTCACGCATAGAGCTCGCCACACTGCTCTGCTCCACGCGAGGTAATCTTTCCCATCCAAAGGCGTTGATATTAGGTTCATGCCTGGATGATCGGAGCTGTGGAGCTGGAGGACCACAGATCCAGATCCACCTGCAGCTGGAGTTGTTGCGCCCTCTGTATTCGCCATCTCAAAGTGGTAATTAACGTCAATAGTAGATCGCGGAAGCAAGAAATATCAGAGACCTTCAACCGAAAGCTCTGATACCATGCTGAGAAAACCAAATATCAAGGATGCAGAGAAAAGCCATGTGAAATTTCTTATTTCTCGTTCGTTCAAATCTACTGGAATGAGGTGAGTACAAACTTTAAATAGAGAGACTCTTGAGCGGAAAACAAACAGAATTGTAACTACCTCTAACTAATCAAAAAACTGAAGAAGTGCTACTTTACTAACAGAAACGTTACAGAGGAAAAGGCAACTTTACAGAGTTGTCAAGGCTATGTTCTTTGTTGTCTCTGTTGCTGCAGATCTTGACATAATTTTCATCGATAATGTAGGAATAGAATAAAGGAAAAGAAGTTCATTTGGGGTCGATGCATTAACCAAACTAAATTACGATAAGGCTTCTAGCTTAATAGAACAATCAATAAAAAATAAAAATTGGAAGATATGTCTAGATTATCATTTTACACTTCAAAGTTTTGTATGACAAAGTTTGAGACTCTAGAAAGAACGTTTATATACCAATTATGCCTAGTTTAGTGGTGAAGCTTTTCATTGGTTCAAGTCGCACTAATGTACGAGTATTATTCTATTTTAGTAGTAATCGTTGATTAATGTGACAGTAATTATTAGTTAGTTATTTATACATTTAAGGGTAAATTACATTCATCTCTCTTGAGGTTTGGTATAATTACAAATACCTCCTCGTTGTTTGAAAAATTATAAATACTCCCTTGAGATTTGTAATTTTTAACCAAATGCATGAATTGATCATTTTGCCCTTAAGTTTTTTATTAAAATTATAAAAAAAAATAAATTGAGGCAAATTGTATTATTGCTCGTCTGTGTAAAAAACTTAAGAAACCTATCCCTGCGCATTGTCATCCAGAAAATTTTAAGAATTAAATAAAAAATAATTCAATGCATAAGGGCATTTTGTCATTTCACCCATAAAAATGGGTGGAAATGGGTTATTTGTTAAACGGTTACAAACCTCAGAGAGGTATTTGTAATTTCTCAAACAACGACGGGGTATTTGTAATTATGTCTGACATAGGGAGGTAGCTGTAATTTACCCTATATTTAATAATAGTAATTGATATATCCTGATTGTTGATAATTGAAATTTATGATATAATTGTAGTCGATTCACTAAAAAAACAAAAAACCCTCTTATATTTTATTTGTGATTTTGTTCATAAAATGAATATATTTGTGGGTACAGAGGAACAGTCACGCCGTGGTAGTGTGTTGGGCGCAAATTAGACAATTTTTACAGAAGCATATGTGCCTTTACATGTATATCTGGGAATTCCTGATTTAAGTGCATAAAGTATAATTTATTCTGCATGCTGCTGGCTAAAATGCGCGTGGGTGGCATTTTTCTGTGTACGTCATCATCTCCCTCTTTTCCACCAGCTTTTGCTTCTCCATCAGACCAAAAGCTTCCACCAGAGCAGAAGAAGCTTCATTCATTTTCTTTATTCCTCTCTTTCTTTTTACTTTTTCTTTTTCCTTTTAAGAAAAAAAAATAGTCCCCAAATATTGGAATAGCATATAATATCAGTTTAATATTATTTAGGGATGATTATACTCCCCTCCCTGGAGGTTGGATATAATTACATGTAGATTCCATGTAGTTTGTAGTACCCCTAAGATTTGTTTATGTATAACAAATAAGTCTCTTTGTTAGTTAAAATTCACCAAATTTGTTGAAATTAGCAAAAAAAGTTGAATCAAAAGGTGATATCTACGATCGATTGACTTATTACTGACTTATTGTAGGTCAAATGAATCTTTTTATGACCAATCTACCCTTATATACCTCCACACGTTAATGCATGTAAGGCGGTATATCTTCACCGTTATACGGGTAGTTTAGTTATAAAAAATTTGTTTGACCTGCAATAAGTTATTAATAAGTCAATAAAGGGTAAATATCAATTTTTGTTTTATTTTTTTGTTAATATCAACAAATTCAGTGAATTTGGCTATGGAGGGACCTATTTGTTAAATAGAAGCAAACCTCAGAGGTACTAGATGTAATTTTCTAAATTATAGGGGTCTATGTGTAATTACACGAAATCTCAGGGGAGGAAAGTATAATTATCCCTATTATTTAAGATAAATTACGTTAATATAGATAAGGTTAGATGTAATTACACGAACAGTGATTGCTCTTTACAAATTACAAGACACCCCTTGAGGATTGTCGATGAAATTTATCTCAAGAACTGTACTTGTAAGATATTATCCCATAACAAAGGATATATTCGTAATTATAATTTCAAGCTCAAAGGACAGGGAGACCCTTTGATTTCTTAAATGTTTTACGTTGTTTTATACAAAATTAAATGAAGAACTTATAAGCTCGCGAGAAAGAACTTTTGATTATATAGACTTGTTAAAGAAACATAATTTAAGATTATTCTAATTTAATTTTGCTCAAATTCTAAATAAAACACGCTTTTCCAGATAACTTTAATAGAATCGGTGAGTATGACAAATTCTCTCTCGCACTGAAATTGTTTCACCCATGCACCAACTTTGGACGACAAAGTCGTGAGATTTGGATTTTCCAAGTTTACATAGTAGTCGTGGAAAGGTGGGATGCGACGTCAAAGAATGAGGCTACGGTGCGTGCAATGTTGAATTCTGGTGAAGAATGTTTGGGTTAGTGGAGTAGTGCATGGTTGTTAGCACTAAGCCTTTTCCCTTACTAACTGTTGTTGGTCGTACGATGAATTTTACATGAATTATGGTACCCTTTTTTTCGTATAGTGTCTGAAATTCTGCAATGTTTTGAATCAATGTCTCCTCTTATGCATACGATAAGAGAAAAATAATTAGGGATAATTACATCGTTCTGTTCTGAAATTTGGTGTAATTATATTTAGATTTTTTGTTATTAGAATTTATATCTCCTACTCTGATGTTTATTTTTGTATTAGGAATAAATACCTCTGTTAGTCAAAATTGAACGAATAAAAAATTCATAGTTACTCCCGATTGGTTTATTACCGACTTATTGCAGGCCAAATAATTTTTTTTACCAAACTACTCGTATTATTTTCACACGCTAGTGCATGTGAGGATGTATATTTTCGCCCTTATAATGGTAGTTTAATCAAAAAAAAGATTTGTTTGACTTGCAATAAGTCGATTGAGAGTAACTATGGATTTTCATTCAATTTTTTTTGCTAATATCAACAATTTTCTTGGATTTTG
The DNA here is from genome assembly GCA_034509735.1 of Sesamum alatum. Classification (NCBI taxonomy): domain Eukaryota; kingdom Viridiplantae; phylum Streptophyta; class Magnoliopsida; order Lamiales; family Pedaliaceae; genus Sesamum; species Sesamum alatum. The sequence continues at coordinate 35,490,732 of JACGWO010000006.1, forward strand.
ACGAATAAATAGATTACTTGTTAGACGGAGACAAACGTCAATGAAACTAGATGTAATTTTCCAAATCATTTTGATCTATGTGTGATTACATAAAATCTCAGGAGAGTGTAGGATAATTATCTGGAATAATTAAATAAGTGTGAATATATCAAAATATACATGTAGATCAAAGTGTTATATTCCGACTATTCGTGATTCTTGAAGCTCATAGTGTTGTTATTTTAAGAAAATATCAGTACATCTTGAGAGAAGATTGGTTTTTAATTCATTAGCAATACTATAGTTCAAATTGATCTAAACGATAAAGAATTCAATTTTTGCAGGGACAGCGTTTTATATAAAAAAAACACCAATTTTATCCCAATGTATAGTTCAATGTGATACGTCTTATAAGCTCCTACATCTTATAAGATGTTTTAGAAGTTTATAAGATGTTGGATCTTATTTTAAAAATAAGCTCCTAAAGTGTTTGGGTAAAATAAGATGTTAAAATTTATAAGATGTTTTCACATCTTATAAGATGTCAGGGTGTTTGACATAATAAGGTATTTTTATTGGTAAAATGATTGAAAAGGACATGATACTATTAGAATTAAATAAATTGTTATTTTTGTTGACATATTTTGTTTTTCAATATTTTTAAAATAATTTCATAAATAGTACACAATAGTTTAACTTCAATAAAAATTTATTAGATAATATTTTTTAAAAAAATAAGAAAATAATTATAATTATTACCTAATTTTTGGATAAAAATAATATATATGTACATTAATGTTAGCCGAATATTGACATTGATGTATAATTGATATTCTCTTTGTTAACGAAATGACTATTTTCTAGTCGTATAATTTTTAATGTCGTTAATTTATACTAGTCTGAAACGCACACTCGATGCGTGTGCAAATACAATAATATTTTTATTAAATTAATTACTAATTTATTATCAAATACAATTGAGTAAAATAAAATAGAAAGAATCAATGGATGAAAGAAAATCCATATACAAATAAAATGTGAATGAGTGGTATAAGTGAGGGAGAAGTAGTTACTTAAATATGGTTAGTGAAAAAATAAAATAAATTTAAAATAAAAATAAAAATGGCAGACAGAAAAATTAAGACACCAAAACCACCCTCTTCAATTATATATAGTATAGATTTGTTCAGTAAATATAATATCAGTAGCATGATTTTTGTTTCATAAATAATAATTTATTAAGTAATGAAACAATTTCTCATTTTTAATTGAAAGAAAAATTAAATACCAATAAAATGCTTTAAAATTTTAAGATAGAAAAAGTGTATTTGTGTGTGTGTGTGTGTGTGAGAGAGAGAGAGAGAGTGAATGAGGGTATTTTTGTCTAATTACACATTAATCTTATAGAGCTTATAAGATCTTAAGAAAAAAATTGGAGGATGTTAACTTTTTTTTAAAGAGCTTATAAGATCCAAAACATCTTATTTTGAGATCTTATAAGCTCTTTCAAGAAAAATTTGTCAAACAGTTTTTTAGAACTTATAAGCTCTCAAACATTTTCAAGAAAAATGTGCCAAACAATTTTTTAGAACTTATAAGCTCTCAAACATCTTATAAGATGTTTTGAGAAGCTTATAAGTTTAGCCAAACACCCTCTAAGTATTCTTTTAGGGTAGCTTATCATTACTCAAGTTAATGTATTTTGCTAAGTGTAATAATTTAAGTTCTTGGATAATATTTAAGGAAAAAAGCATCTAAAATAATATGATATGAGAAGTGGAAAACATTGGAATTAGTAAATTAATAAAAAGAAAATCATATTGTTTGATTTGAGACTATTTAAAAAGAAGCATTTGGAGCAAAAGAGTACAAAGATGGGAAATTTTATTACAATTAGAACTAGAATTTAATAATATTATAATGTAATAAATAGACATGAAACAAAGTGAAGTATGAATGGGACCAATGGGCACACCCTTTAAACATGGGAATATGGAAGCTAAGTGGGACATGGGAAGGGAATTATAGCATTATTATGTTAGTATCAAGGAAAGGAATCCTTTTGCCATCATTAATTTTGGGTATTACTTGTGCTTTTCACCACCCTATGTCCCCCCTCAAAACCCCCCCCCCCCCCCCCCAAAAAAATAAATTGTAAAAAAATTATAAGTCATGCAATAATAAAAATTAAGAGGGTTTGAAACAAATATTAAAAGCAAAAAATAAAATAAAATTGAAGTTTGAGTATTTGTAATAAAAAAGTATCCTAATATTTACAATTTTAAAATACAAAAGTTCGTAGGAAACTATTTACAACTTCTGGTTTATATCAACTCAATTCAAACATCTCAAAATAAAAAATGGTAAAATAAAAATATTTATTTTAAAAAAAATTAATAATAAATTGATAAGTGTTTATTCTGAACATTTGCAAACACTCTGTAAATTAGCCTTGGACAACAATAGTATACCAACTTATGTTTGGATTATATTTAATTATGTAATTTATATGGATTTAAAAAGTAAAAAACTTGAATATTTTAATTTTCAACAATATGAGTAAGGAGTTAGTACAATAATATTTTATATGAGTCTAAGTGAGAGGATAAAAACATAATCATGGAAAAAGATATTTTTGGTTAAACGCATTTAATTAATTATAGATAATGGTCATTACAAAAAAATAAATTATTCCTTATACTTAAATTACTATGGCTTAAAAATTATTAAAAATCAATACTATCGATCACGGCCTCACTTGCAAAAATAACAGTTAATAGCTATTGTACAACTATGATTAACTAATATTTACAATAAATGCTATTGTTCGATTATGATTAATTAATATTTACAATAAATTTTTATTTTTAACTATAATTATTTATTATAAAAAAAAATTACTTTTTTTATTTTTTTCTGGTGGGATGGATCATTGCATAGAATAGTAGAGCCAAAATTGAAGGTGGGATACAATTTTTAAATAAAATTAGGGGAAGGACAAATTGATTTGATGGGAAAATAAGATAGGGACACAAGTCTAAATTCAACTGGGGAAATTAAATTGATGGGATATTAATTGTATCATCAACTTCCAAGGTGTTGGAAGCCCACATGCACCATTCAATTTCCCTGCCACAAAAATGTATTGTTTCTTTTAAAAAAAATTAAATAATAATAATAATAAAAATAATAATATTTTGGTGGAAGACATGACAGCTAGTTGCTTGCTAGCAATTCTTTTATTTATTTATATATTGTTAAGATTTAATTTTTCATATGGTAATGATACTAGGAATCTAATCTTAATCCATTTTACACTCATTGGAAGCTTTGATTAGAGCCACTTCTCTTTCTTCTCTTTTCTTTTATTTTATTCCAAGAGATAGATGAGGACCCCATCTTCAAACCAAGATTTTTCAATTTGCAATTTTGGAATTAATTAAAAGTACGATGGTCAATTACTGGTTACGTAGATGAAACCTTGTTTAGGAGTATTTGTAATTTTTTAAACAACGAAATATTTTTATAATTTATAATTTATCTTGAATCATAAAAGTACTACAATGTTTATATATCTTGTATAATTGGATTTTTTTTAAAAATTATTGAAGTTATATATATGTTCACAGAATTCTTGATAATAAATTGAGAAAAGTAATTAAATGTGGAGGACCATTGGGCTATGAATTCATCATCAGTCAATTGACTGAGATTGCAACAGATGGATGGATTTGGTATGTTGGATTGAGATATTTGGATTTATGATGTGACCTCATCTCTCATTCTCAACACATAAAATCACGTTTACACACACATACACCTACTAGCTAGCTTCAATTCCCAATGAATCTTGGATTTTGTACTCACCACAACATTACTTACCACTGGGAAACTATTACTTAATTTATTTTTAATAAATGTGGATGTTATATTATTATATAGGGATAATTACGTTCTCTTTCCTTTGAAATTTGATATAATTATACATAATTTTTTTATAATTTAAAAAATTATATTTCGTATTTTTGAAGTTTGTCTCTATCTAACAAATAGGTTATTCCATTAGTCAAAATTCACCGAATTTTTTGATATTAGCAAAAAAAAAAAAAAAATTAGATGTGATATTTGTCATCCATTGACTTATTACTGACTTATTGTAGGACAAATGAATTTTTTTATAACCAAACTACCCTTATTTATCGTCAAATATTAATGTATGAGAGAAAGTATATCTTTATCGTTATAAGGGTAATTTAGTCGTAAATGATTTGTTTGGCTTGCATTAAATCATTAATAAAATGTGAACTTATTTGATAGATAGAAAGCAAACCTCATGGGTATTAGATATAATTGCAAACCACATGGGGTCTACTTATAATTATATGAAATTTCAGGGGAAGAAAGTATAATTATCCCTAATATATAAGTATATCCGTATCTACACCCTTAAATTATGATTTATTTACATAAATTATTTATATTTTTAAAAAATTATAAATATACCACAAGAAACGTTAATATCATTTACACAAATCATCATATTTTTTGAGAAATTACACATACACCTATAAAAAAAAATCAACATTATTAAGTAAATTACCCTAAATTTGGTTTATATGAGTAATTTTTGTAATTACGGAAAATACACAAGCAACTTGTGTAAATAGATCATAGATAAATTAGTGTAAATGTAATTATCCCAAATATATAAAAATGTTACTAAATAATTCAGTATTTGTGCTAATTGTTATATTATATAATAATATATCAATATATTTATATAAAATAAAATAAATTAGCACATGTAAAGTGAAATTTAAACTAATAATCTTATACGTAAGATCTAAGTTATGAATTAGTCTACATACATATATTTGTAAGTAATTTTTTTCCTCGATTTTATTTTTTTTTCTAGTGAATCAGTTATAACTATATCATGAATTTCAATCTTCAATATTAATACCTATACTTTGATTGAACTCAAATTAATGAGCTATTAATCATGGGGCCTTCGTCTCACTAACTAAACTTATCAACTTTTTCTCGCACTTAAACATAAAAAATGTTAGAATATGAACACGAATTGCCCGCCAACCTACGAATCACTTATATATGTATAGATATATTTCAAGTTTACATTTCTATGGTTAATCAATATATACACTTTATTTTAATACTTTTAGAAATAATTATATTTACACTCTCTGATTTATATGTATTTTTTTATACAAATGACTTTTGTTTTTTCTAATAATATATATATATTTTTAAAAATATAAATAATTTGTATAAATAAATTATAATTAAAAGTGTAAATGTAATTATCCCATACTTTTACGATCATATTGTAAGTAAATTATTTTCATAATACAATTCCAGAAAATTGAATAGACTAGACAAATGCTCGAATTTCCATGCATAAATCATAATCATCCATTCCAATATTGAAACTTGAAAATCTAAATCATCATAAAAACCAAATAAATAGCAAAGTCAAGTTGAAAAGAATGATGAAATAGCGAAATGTTTGAAAATATTCACCCGAAATAAACCAAACAAGAGCCCAATTGAAGACAACCTGAAAAGGGAAAAAGCCAATCAGAGTGAAAAGCAAGCAATATAAATGATGCGCGAATTTCGAAAATATTAATGTAGTTGCTAATCAAATTCCCCAAGTCAGGGGCTGTGAATGTGTCTGTGTCTGTGAGCCTATTGGTCTATATATGCTGGTTTTTGCCATGTCTCTGCTAACTGATGCTGTGCAGTGGCGCCGCCGTACGCCGCCGATACCGGAGCTCAGGCCGTACTAAATTTGGCTGTCTTGTCCGGGAGATTTTCTCACGTCCTATACCTTTTCATGGTTCAGTGATGATAAGAGTGGTCAGAAACTTTTGTTTGGGGTGTGGGATTTTGATAAGGGTTAAATGCACACCCCCAACTAAGAGGGTTTTGTACTTTTCCTTTCATTTTTTTTTTTTTTAATATTCCATCATTCAATTTTATTTTTTGTTGCACTTCGCTATTTTTTACATTTTTCAGTAAGTGAAAAAAGAATATTTTAACAACGTGAACATGCACGTTTTTGGCGATTTACAACAGAATAAAATTATAACTTCACACACCAGTTTAAAAATAAAAAAATGAAAAGGTTTCTTCTTCTTCATCCCACCTTCCTTCTCTTTTCTTCTTCATCTGTTGCCTTCATCCGCCTCCCACCACTACTCCCATTTTTTTATTTTCTTCTTCAGATTTCTCACCCAATAGAAGTAAAAAAAAAAAAAAAAAAAAAAAGAAAGAAAGCAGAGGAGTTTGACCCTCCAAATCTGCCACTAAAATTGAAGGTTTCACATGAGGAATTTGAAATTAGCTAAAACAAAAAAAAAAAAATTCATCTGCTCTTGGGTTGCTATCAATCAATAAAAATTGGTTGATGTTTTTAGATTTTTAGGTTGAAATTGTGTTTGAGTTACTCAAAATTTGGTTTCCATTTTGCACTAATTGAACTAGCTTATGGTAGATTTTGGTTTTGGTCTTAGAGAGTTGCAATAGGGCGACGAGGAAGTAGCATTGATGGGGTTCTAGCGGCGGCAACAACAGCGACGGGGCTCACGCTAGACGAAAAACCATGAGGGGTGAAGGTGGATGGCAATGGTGGATGAAGAAGAAGAAGACCCTTCTTCTTCGATTTTCCTTTTATATTTTATTATTATTTTATAAAATAATTGGAGTGTGAATTTATAATTTTATTCTGCTGTAAACTGCCCTAAGATGCGTGTGTTCATGTAGTCGGAATAATCCCCTATGATTCGCAGGAAAGTGGAAAAAAAAAAAAGTGCAACAAAAAGAAAAGGTTGGCGGTCGAGTGCAAAAAAAAAAAAAAGGATGAGGACCCCTCATACATTGGGGGGGGGGGGGGTGTTCCACATTTAACCCTTTTGATAAAACAACTTGTTCCACTATCTTTTTATTTATAGATAATTTTATTTTCGGTATTCCAATTATACTGTTAATTTATCATTGGTAGTTCATGTTCACAACTTATCAGACTTGGTATTTAATGTTTTTGTTTTGTCATTATTGTTGCTATTCGCCATTAGTTTGATCATTAAAATTAACGATCAATCTCACTTTGAAGAAAAAAAAAAGATGGAATTTCCTTAAAAAAAAATGCATATTTGGTTGTCTTGGTGTTCGCTATACAAGAGAGATTTTAGAGAGTGCAATTGAGAAAATTAGCCCAAAAAAAAAAAAGAGAGAAAAGAAGAGAAATTGGCTTTTTTCTTTCTCAAATTCGAGTACGGGTCGTCTAGTGAGAATGTTTATTTGAGAAAATGTATTGGACCCAAATAAACCCGATAAGAAGGTTTTGAACATATTCTATTTACGTGCATTGTCTAAACAACTTCAAAGAATTTATTATTGTGGACTTGAAATCAATAATTTTAAATCCATCAATTCAAATACTAATTTTATTTATTAAAATTAAGTTATATACAACCATATATATCGTGTGTAAAATATTTGTATATTTGAATAATAAAACTTAAAACCAATTAACATACATGATAATTACATTCAAATCTCTAAGGTTTGCTCTGTCTTACATATAATTTTTCAAATAGGGTTCAGGTAAATCTAACACGTGACATTTCAAAAATACCCCTTATAATATTTTACTATAATTTGAGATTTAGAACCAAAATGCCATTTGAACGAAATTGTAATGTTTTTAAAAAATTGAAGGGGGTAAAATGTTATTGATACTAGAATTAAGTTGGATTCTATATTTGACTAAAAACTATTTTTATATTTATTCCTCTCTTCACTTTTATCGAATTTACTTATTAAAGTTTTATTTACAACAAAACCCCTCTTTCATCACCAACGATCCCTTTCCTCAGCGGTGAGAATCAAAAAGTTATGGATTCAAGTTTTATGAATATAGATATTTAGTGTTCTTTTAATAATAATATGTTAATTTTGTATTTACTTATAATTCAATGATCAATTTAGAAATACTGATGTATGGTATATGTTGTAATAATAGTACATTGGTTGATTTGCAACTATCGATGTAATTTTATTTTATTTTTGGTAAAAAAACACCCTCTTTCATCTCATTGAAGAAACTAATTGAAACCATCTTTGTGAGTAGAAAATTATTATTATTATTATTATTTGGAAAGCCAAATGTGGGCCTGGGCCTCTTAACACAGGATTGATTGATTTGGGGCAACCCTTATTTGTTAAAATTTGGGCTGGGCCAGATCCATTTAATATAGTATTTTGGTCTTTTTGACATATTGAATGCAATCTGGATCAAACCCAATTTAGTGTGTCCCATTCGAAGTTTCCGGGTCGGGTCATGATACCAAATTTGAATTCCCACAGTTACAAAGCTCACTCCTCTCCTTCCTTCTTCACGTTCATTTTTCAGCAGAGCTTCAAATTCCCAAAAGAAAACCCTAATCGAAGCTAGAGCAACCCTACAAGAAAATGAACTCCACTCTCTCAATGAACTCATTATTTTTCACTCCTCTCAATCCGCCACCCCTTTCCCACTGCAGCTCCTCCTTAGCTCGCATTCTCCCAGTAAACCACGGCGGTTTCTCACACAAAACCCTCAGGAAAAGCTTTACCGTTGAAGCTGCCGCTGGTTCTAGCAATCCTACTCCATCTCCCAAGATTTCCCCTCTGAAAGCCGCCGCCTGCGCCGTCATTTTCGCTGCGGCGGCATTCGGGAAGTTCCCCCCTTTGGCTGCTAGAGCGGAGATTTCATCGCCGTCGGAGACCCTAATTGAAGAATTATATAACGAAGACACCCAACAAGAAGAAGAAACGACTCAGCATTCACCCCTGACACAATTTTCGGAATCCAGTTCCGAGGCCATTGACGCATTGAAAAAGCTCCTCCAGGAAAAGCTTGAGGCGGGTGAGGACGAAGAATGCTTATCCGTATTAAAAAAATTATCCTCCGCTCAGCCCGACAATTTAGAATGGAAGTTTTTGATCGCTAGGCTCTTGAATGATATGGGGAAAATTCAAGAGGCGCGGGATGCATTCGAGGAGTTTTTGGCGAAAAACCCATTATCTTTTGAGGCCTTATTTGAAAATGCCTTGTTGATGGATCGGTCGGGAGAGAGGGAGGCCGTGATGAGGCGGTTGGAGGAGGCGCTGAGAGTTGCCGAAAGTGAGGAGAAGCTAAAAGAGGCAAGAGATGTGAAGTTGATAATGGCGCAAATGCAGTTCCTTCACAAGAATGTGGATGAGGCTTTAAGGAGTTATGATGAGCTATTGAAAGAGGATCCGTCTGATTTCCGTCCCTATTTTTGTAAAGGGATGATCTATAGTTTGATGGGTAAAAATGTGGAGTCGGGGGAGCAGTTTGCCAAATACCGGGAACTTTTGCCTAAGAAGTTTGAAGTGGAAGGGTATTTAAGGACGCCATTGTCAAGAATGAAGCTTTTGGGGACGGATGAAGAGAATTGAGATTGGTGTCTGTGGACGTTATTGAGTTTGGCGCTGAAGGATCTGATTAAATTGGTGTCAATTTATTTTTTCAGAGCTCTAGAGGCGGAGGATAAAATTTGGTTTGCGATTTTCTTTTGATCGGCTTAGAGAAAAATGGGGAGCTTTCCCCTAGCTCTATACAATTGTGATTCTAACAGGATAACATCATAGATAAAGAATAAGGTAACTCTCAGTTAAGGTTGTGAGTTGCAGACATACATGTCCTTGTTCTGAGGCAGGCTTTGCCATTATTGAATATTGAAAAATGTATACTTTGTGCACTGAATCTGTTTCCCTTGTTTGAGGCATCTGATGCAATAAATAAAGAACAGCTTGTTGAGCAATTGCAATTTTGGTCATAGTTGATCTCCTTGGTATATCATGCCATCACTTATTCAAAACACTCAATCCAGTCGTACTGTTTGATCTTAAAGATTATCTTCTCAGTATAATAGTTAGCAGAAAACTAAGGCATGTGAGTATTCCTATCAAAACCAAGGGGACAGAGGCTGGCTGTCCCGCCTGCCTCCGGCCGTCATGTTTATTTAGCTGCATTCAACTAGTAACTGATGAGTTAGGTGAATTTGTTACTTGGGTTGTTGCATGCAAGTCTAGATTTATCCAGACTATGTTCTTATCCATGTTTCAAAAACTAGTGCTGTCTTTTTTCCTCGCAAACTTGATACCATCTTGCAGATAGTTTTGTTGTGGCATTGATGTTAAGCTGGTTTCTACTACATATACATGATACATTGAACAGTATATTAATCAAATGAAGCAGAAATTGAAGCTATCACAAAATTTCTGAGAAAACAGAGTCTAAAAACACACCAGAAGAGAGTACAATTCTTTACATACAACCGGACCTACAAAACCTTACTCTCTATGTTACAAGTGAATAAGCACACCAACTGTATCTTTAGTTCTGTAAATAAAGTGACTGATTGTTTCCTGAAGCAATCCATAAAAATGAGCCGAAATGTATCACTCTACTTCTTAGATATGCTTCCACACAGCCAGTGCCGACGTAGTTGCCATGATAATCAACCAACCAAATCCAGCTCCTTGGATCAAGCTTGCTGCTGCTACCAACCAAACAGAACAAATGCGGCTTACAATATCATAAGGCAAGAATATAAATCCTTCAATTTTATTTCGACCATGTTAAGTCCGTGAAACTCAATCAACGTTTGCAGAACAAAATAGTTGATTAACAATAGTCTTCATACATTCAGGTAAGCAAAAGGACTACAAGGGCAGCACAGAATGCACTCTCACCGTGGCTTTTACTATTATCAGCTAAGCTGGGGCTTGGAGGGGGGCTCATCATGTTGAGTCCAAGATTTGGACAGTCCAATCCAATTGCACCTGATAAAACATATTCATATGTCAAGATTGATTCAGTTCCTCTTGTTTGTAACTGGAAATGCCATCATTTCAGTTTTATATTCTATGGCTAAATTTTGGTGCAAGGTGATATTCTTACATTCTTTGTAGCATGGGAAAGCGGTGGAATTGAGCAAATTGTAATAACCCTCTTCACATAAACAGGTGTGCGTGAATGGAGAGGTGGTGTTGCATGAACCTCCTCCACAATTAGTCCAGAAACAGGCTGCAATCGTAAAGAGAAAACATATAGGACAACATAATTGATGACAAGTCAAAGAAAAATTGCAAGAACACGAAAAGGTAAGTTATTTACGATCAAAGAATGATAAGTTGGCTTTCTTGTGATTGTCGGGCCCCGGAGCGGGAGCATTTGCACAGGCGTAGTTGAGTGTACCTGGAATATACAAATCTCCATCAAACTCTAAAAATATTGAAAACTTGATGAAACTGTATACTTTAGAGAGAGGGAGAGAGAGAGAGAGACTGACAATTGGGAATCAGACAAGGCAGGAACTTGAGGTTGTCATCATCCTGGGAGCGAGCTTGTTTCCACCCGTGTTCGCATTCACACTCAAACCCAAAAGTGGTGTTATTTGTAGTCACGCAGCTTCCCTTTCCACAAACATTTTCTCTGCACGGATTGCCTATCTCCACATATCAGTACATAACATTCAAATTCCTCCAAAATTTCACTCCAAGAATCACATAAACATACAAAAACAAACGACCCACATCCCCAAAACCCCATCAAAATCCCATAATGAACCCATATCAAAGAAAAACGATCACAAATGATGAAATCCTAATCTGATTCAAGAAAAAGAAGGGATAAAGTTTAAAGACAAACCAAACAACGGGGAAAGGAACGGCAGCGTGAAGTTGGCAGCTACAGAGTAGTAAGATCCAAGAACGAGTATAACTGCAAGAAAAGGAGCAGCCATGTTTCAAGAAACAGACGAAGAAAAGAGAACGAAAGGGTTTAGTAACAGAGTCGTAGATCTGTATTTAAATTGAAAGCTGGAATGTTTCAGATTTCCACACGGGATGTTGATTCTTGAAAGATAGATTTGGTTAACGTGGCTCAACTCAAGGGTTTGGATTTGGAATTGAAGTGGGGAGAGACATTATGGGAGTCGTTGGCAGTTAAGGTGTACAAACAAAACATGGGATATGGCTTTTGTTCAAATATTTGAAATGGGCTCTCTTCCTCCACCAATCATACGCTGCCACCTGTGTTCTCAAAGATCTCAACTTATTAACTTCATTTGACTTTCAGAATATATCCTCTCTCACTCACTTTATCCTCATCACTCTCAATCCATCATTTATTACCAAAATAATAATAATAATAATAATAATTAATAACAATAATATATTTTATATTTTATTTAATATAATATATCACACGGCACGAATTGAATGATTCCCATTAAAATTTAGGTATGAAAGCAGACCTCATGAACTAATACATTAATTAGCACTGCAGCTACCAAATATTGAAATTTCACACGCCTCTCTCTCTCTCTCTCTCTCTCTCTCTCTCTCTCTCTCTCTCTCTCTCTCTCTCTCTCTCTCTTAGAATGGGGACCATTTTCATCTACATTTTGGCACTATACAATTTCTAGGTATGTCAAATTATTCGCTAAATTGTATATTGGGATAATTACACTCTCCTCCCCTGAGGTTTGGTGTAATTACACGTAAATCTTCTGTGGTTTGAAAAATTATATTTAGTATCCCTGAAGTTTGCTTCTGTCTGATAAATAGGTCCCTTTGTTAGTTAAAATTCACTGAATTTGTTGATATTAACAAAAAAACTGAATGAAAATCGATGTTTACTCTCGATTGACTTATTAGTGACTTAATGCAGGCCAAATAAATTTTTTATGACTAAATTATTCTTATAACGGTGATGATATACCTCCTCTCATGCATTAACGTGTGACGATATATAAGAATAGTTTGGTCATAAAAAGATTCGTTTGACCTACAATAAGTCAATAATAAGTCAATTGATGGAAAATCTCACTTTTAATTCAATTTTTTTGCTAATATCAATAAATTCGGTGAAGTTTGACTAACGCAGGAACCTATTTGTTAAACAAAAACAAACCTCAGGGGTAGTAGATATAATTTCTCAAACTTTAGGGGGTCTACGTGTAATTACACCAAACCTCAGGAAAGGAGAATGTAATTATTCCTTGTATATTTGTACTTGTACGTGTACATGCATGTTTGGTAATTGAAATGTGATACTACAAATATTAGCCGTTTAATTAATTGGATATTATATAGAAACTAGTACAAAATCCGTGCCAAGGCACGGGGAGTATTTTCAGTTTAAATCGTGATTATAATAATAAATATTTAAAAATATATACTTATAAAGTTGAACAAAAATTATCTATCTTTGTATATTAGTTCTAATAAAAATTATATAAAATATAAGTTTCTTGAATTGTATGAGGTATCATTAATTATTTAGAAAAATATCCATACAATTATAGATTCTTATATTCTTTTAATTGCTTTGATTATAAATTGCAAAAATATTTTATTTTATTTAAAATAGATAAATGATAGATTATTTGATTTTATAAAGATTTACAAATTTGTTCAGGTAAATTGGTTAGGGATACAATATAAAATTCAAACTTATTTTTACATCTTTCAATATTATTTTTAATTGTGATTATTATCATATTAAATTTTAATTTTTTACATATAAAAATTTACTTTATTTTTTATTAGCTTTTATAAACCATAATTCTCCAGTGTCTATTTGAATTTTATTTTGCCATGTAAGAAAATATTTTATTTTTATTTAGTGTTGATAAATGATTTGAATGTATCCAAAAGATAAATTAGTCAAGGATAGAATTAATCTAAAAATCATTTTAACATCAAATAATATTCTTATATTTTTAAAATTCACTAATTATTTTTCTAAATTTTGAATTATTTTCCTATTACTCGTTTTAATTTAAATTTTGAATTATTTGTAATTTTTACTTACTTAGTTATTTTGAAACTTAAAAAATTATCATTTATCTTATACTTAAATTTAGATAAGTGTACCATTATTTGTTTATCCAAAAGATTCACTCATTTTTTCAGGTAAATAGTTAGTAAAATAATCCAAATTCATTTATGTGTTTAATATACTTTCGTATTTTTATAGTTATTTACTTAATTTTTAATATATTAATTATTTTACTTATTTTATATTTAAAAGAATATTATATAGTTCTATTTAATTATTTTTTAGAAAATATAATTCTTTTGTGGATAAACTATTGGATGTTATCTGTAAAATAAGTAAACATATCTTGGATAAATATATTTTTTATTTACTTATTAAAAGTATATAAATATATATATTATCGATTAGATTATTTTGGATAAATACTAATATCTTTTTTCTCTTTTATCTAAAAAGTAATTAAATTCTATTTGGCTGAATAGAGCTCATTGAGACGATCTACATCTGCGCCTACGTGGCGCTTGGGTGGATAGTCTCAATGATTCTGTTTTATTATATATAGATATATACAGAAGATCAAGAAAATTACTTATATATATCTATTACTATATTAAATACACGTATCTTTGTGTCTTCCTTTTATTAATTCCGACACATTGTTTAGATCTTATTTGATTTCTCAATTATCAATGATTTTTTTTTTCCCGATAAGATTTGATTCATTATTATATTATTCAATATATTCGAACTTAAATATTAATTCAATATATCGATATTTTGTTGTTGAATATATTCTTAGGACTCGTTTGGTTCGTGTAATAGGATTAGCGTGATGTGACTTGGTGCTATAGAAGATTGAATGATAATTAATCCTATCTTACATTATATGTTGTTTGATTTGAGGTATTATATGCGGGATATCCTATGTGATAAATATAATATGGTGTTTGGTTGAAACGATTATAAAGTTTGATTAAATATAAAAAGACTAGTAATGTTATCATTTTTTAAGTTATTTACAATTTTTATATTGTACCTTGTGAATAATTACAAAAAAAACCTCTAAATTATTTATTGAAATACAATTGCTGAAGATAAAATAAATTGTGAATATTTCATTTTTTCTGTATTTATATGAAGTGGAGTTTCAAAATACTTATTCAATTTGGTAATTGCTTAACACTCAATTTTTTCTTAAATTTCAAAAAAGAAAGAAGTACAAATTTTCATAATATTTTATTATTGAATTATTATAATTTGAAATACATTTTTTTTAATCACGCAAGTAATTCTCAAAATACAAACACCACATAATTAAAAAAGTCAAAAGTATTTTTAAAACTTTACATGTATTTAAATAGTTGTTTCAGTCGTATGTTGGAACTTATTGTCGGTAGAAAAAATAAATGACATAAAAAAGGAAGAAAGAAGCGGAAGTAGAGATGGGGGAGAAAGAGTGTGTGTAGAAGGGTAAACTAGGGAAAAAAAATACCAGCTTATACTAATTGGTGGTATTGTGCAACGTAGGTGGTGGGTGTGATCCATTCTCCCTCAAATTATGATAAATAAACCGGGCCGGATATTAATATCAGACCCTAATATTACTAACCAACACATAATTAGGATTTAAGCATGATAAAATTATTTATCATTGTCTAATCATGCTAACCAAACGGGACCTTAGGAAACAAAGAAATAAAAGTGAATTGTATACCTACATTAATGAGATTTTAATTATGAGGTCTCAATATTTTTGAATAATTTCTCGATTATTAATGATTGAAAAGAAGAAAAAGAGTGCAATAAGCATCAGCCCACCAGAAAAAAGCCCAAAGAGGAACGCATTATGTTGCTCCAAATATATGTAGAGATGTTTAATTCTTGGGCTTTTTACTGCCCAGAGTTGAACAGTGTCGGCCCATTGTACATAGCATGTGAAAAATAAAGAAAATTGAAGTTGGATTGTTTAGGAAAAAAGTTTAATATCTACAATTTTAAATAAACTACAAAAGTTAGTTGGGATCAAAATTACACAGACCCGTCTAAAAATGTAAAATTATATTTTTCCAAGAAAGGTTTTAAGATTACACTTACACCCCTTTTGAAAATTACCGTTTACACCCACCCGACATCTTTAATTAGGATTTGGACGAAAAATGTTGATGATTTCATTACATAATTTTTTAATTTTACCCATCATTTAATATTCTAATGTAATAATTTTGTACTTATAAGGAAAAAAGTGTAATAATATTAACCTCACGCATATACATACATTACATTTATCTTCTAATAAGAACAATACATATATATATATATATATGAGAATGTCAAATGAGGGGTAAAATTGAAAATTTATGTAACTTTTTTTTTTGCTGATGTGAATATTTTCCATCCAAACTCTAACCGAAAGAGGTAAGGTGTAAACGGCGAATTTTCGGAGAGTGTAAATGTTTTTGAAACTTTTTCCAAAAAAAAAAAAAAATGTAATTTTGCATTTTCTAAGGGGGTCAAAGTATAATTAATCTTACTTCTAGCAAAAAGCTTATAAGCTCTTACTATGCTATAGTTTATATCAATTAATGTACTTTGATCAATCAAATGAAAATCAATCCACAAGCATTGTAGCAGTTGAAAAGAAATCCTACATCATCCAATCTTCCATTTGTTTACCTACGTCTATATTTTTTCTTCCTTGATTCCAAAAATTTTCCAGACAGAAAGGGAAAATTCTTACCCACAATAGGTTCTATTTAACCAAATTAAATATACTTGTCATGTGATTGATTATTTTTCTTAAATTATACACTAATCACATAGTAAGTATATTGCATTTGTCTTATAATTAATTTTGACCAGATCAAACCCGATATAGGCTAGAATTCCCCGAAAAGAAAGTGGGGAGAAATTTACATAGACCACACATTTCTTACAACACTCCAATTTATCAGTGTCTTAGTACTATATATCGTACGTTGTGACAACATTTTATTTTCAGACTTTATGAAAACGATCGAAAGGCACAACACTTCACTAGGTTTCTTTTTTGGACCTTATATCAAAATTAAACCATTTTGAGGACCACATGCATATTAATTATGATGGACGTGGACATAACGATGTGATCATTTTGTACCATATTTTATGAAGCTGATTTCTCCTAAATTTATTCTCACCTGTCTTCGCAAATATATAGTTTTGTCCTTGCAATTGTGTGATTTAATGTTAGTCATCATTTGGGAAGGGTAGGTATAAATGAATTTAATTTGAAATTGTTATCATTTCTATCATACGTGCACCAAGTTCTACTGTAAGTAAATGCAGTTCGACGACTGGAAAATTCTTGTCCGGACCAGGTTTGGCCGAACCAAACTAATCACAGAGCAAGTGTGATACACTTGCTATATGATTAATTACTTTTCCTACACTATACACCAATCACACGACAAATGTATTGCACTTGTCATATGATTGATTTAGGTTTGATCGAGCCAAGCCCGAGCTAAAATTTTCCCGACTGGCGAGTGTTTTATACTCTTTAGAATAAATGCTTATCAGAATTGGTTGATTGGAAAGAATGCTCTTCTTTTTTTTTTTTTTTTTTTTTTTTTAATTGCATCTCATGCTTTTAGACGGCTTAAATCAAAGTAATTCAAACAACAAACTATGAATAGTTCCTTTCCAATTTCTTGAGGTCTACAATCAAGTGATCGTGGATTCGAGTGTTACGAATGTAGGGAATTATTTAGTTTATATAATGTTTGTATTATTCTTTTGGTTGCTTTGATGTTGGTGTTGGTGTTGGTAAATTTAGAGATATTATTATATTATGGATTGAATATTGTAATAACAGTTGATTGCTGTAGAAATATTACTATACTTTCAAATCAATAGTTCATCGCTCATTATTAAAAAAAAACACTTCAAACTTTCTCTACTGCTTACTCACAACTTTTTCTCCATTTATTCCTATATACCATAAAAAAGGGATAATTATATTTACACCCCTTGACCTATAGTCTATTTACACAAACTACCCCTGTCTTTTACATAATTACAGAAATCACCCTTGATAGCAAAAAAATAGGAGTAGTTTGTGCAATAATGTCGATACTTTTGAGGGGTGTAAGTGTAATTTTTTGAAAATAATAGGGGTAGTTTGTGTAAATGATGCTTACATTCTAGTGGGTGTATGTATAATTATTCAAAAGATAGGAATGAATTATGTAAATAGACCATAAATTAAGGGGTGTAAATGTAATTATCCCTAAAGAAAAAAATAAAAACTATTGCAAACACCTCGAAAGCTGTGTGCATTGTTTATTAATGAAAAATATTGATTTCAGGTTTGATAGGTTCTACATTTTTATGAATAAAGAAATACAATTTTTTAGGAAAATAGCCAAAATTTGTGTTTGTGTGTGCGTGTGTTTCACTTTTTTTTTTTTTGTTAAATTAAAAATCAAACATGTCAACACTATAATGGAAAAATACAATTTTTCTTCTGTAACTTAAGAGGGGTCACAATGTTGGTGTAGGACCAAGATTGTCACCCCCAAATTATAGGACGAAAATTACAATTTTTTAAAATACTATAATTAAGTAGTTAATAGAAAAAATACTTTGAAATTCCACTTCTCGTCTAAATATATAGTAGATATCATCATTTTTGACTTTTTGTCATAATTAATTATCACAGTTAATAATAAAAAATTATGACAGATACTAATTAATCACGGCTATGAAATGACTACTAATTGTTGATTCTGTAGGCTAGACCTCACAACTAAAACTCATAACAAATGTTTTCGGCACAAATAAAACATGATGAACATTGATTAACGGTGGTCGAAAGTTAAAATTTCATATTAATTTTATTTGACAATAATAAATAGTATCAATTTATCATAATTTTTAAATTATGATAATTTACAATATAGGGAATAATTAATTTTTTTTTTGTGGTTGGGAGGTTGGTGTTGGTGCTGGTGGGGAAATCTTGGATTGGTAGTGCAGTAATAAAGTAAATTTTCAGCCTATTGCAAGGATTATCATTCCTTATTTAAGCTAATTAATCCGACACGATCCAAAACTGTCGCTAATGTAATAACATAGGAGGAGGAGGTCAAACTCCTTCGCTTTTCAAGACAAACAACTCATATATGGGTTTCTTTGGATAATTTTATAATTAATTTTGATCAATTTTGAGTGGTTAATGTTGAGTGAAATATTTTATTTAAATGTTTTTAATTGTTTTGAAATATTAAGTTAGTTGAAAATGATGGAACCTGATAAAAGATCGTCTTTTTTTTTTTTTACTTTAAAATTCGAGGAATAAAAAAATGATATATATAATAAATTAGAAATAATAATATTTTAATTAAACAAAATGATATATATATATATATATATTTGGGTAAATTACAACCACCTCCCCTGAGATTTGACATAATTACAATACCCCATCTTTGTTTGAAAAATTATAAATACCCCCTGAAATTTGTAATTTTTAACCAAAGGCCTGAAATTGACCATTTTGCCCTTGATATTTTTGTTAAATTATAAAAAAATTAGCTGAGGCAAATTGCATTATTATTCCTCCGTATAAAAAATTTAAGAAACTTTTCTCAGCGCATTGTAGTTCAAAAAAATTTAAAATTTTTTATAAATTAAATAAAATGCATGAGGGCATTTTGGTCAGTTCTTCCATAAAAATGGACGAAGATGAATTATTTATTAGACGGTTACAAATCTTAGAAATGTATTTGTAATTTTTCAAATGATGAAGGATATTTATAATTATACCAAACCCCATGTAAGATGACTGTAATTTACCCTATACATATAGAGAGAACTAAAAGTCACATCAGAATCATATGAATAATAATCTTAATTTTTTCCATAGCATTGATAAAAAATAAAATTAAAGCAACAAAATTAAAAAATATTGAGTCTATAAAATTTTGGACTATATTTATTGAAACTCTTATTCGATGGAACTAAAAGTATAATTTTGCATAAAGAGATATAATCTCAACATGGAAGCAGTCACAACTTTTTGCATAAAGTTTCAAATTGTCTCTAACATAACATAGCCCAATTCATGCACCATTGCCAGCTTTATTTAGGTGTTTTTTTTTTTTTAATCTTTTAAGTGAAAGCGATGAAATATTATTAAATATTGAAACAAAATTAATTATAATCCGTCCTGTCGAACATCAATATCTAAACAAAGAGAATTACAACAATTGTACCCTGATCAACAATCTAAATAACACCTACATCCAAACAACATCTACTGATTACAGTAGAAAGACCTACACCTATTATACAGTAGAATAACATCCCACACATTTGATAGGGTTTGAACGCATGATCTCTAAACATTTGGCCCCAATATTTTTCCTTTATTTCAGAAAAGCCCACACACATTCAACATCCTAATCACATTTCTGTTGACAACAAAAGAGACAGAGAGACAGAATTAAGATTGTAATAAAATGAAACCATACCATGTGCATGCATACACATATATATTGCAAGAAATAAAATAAAATCTAAATAATGAGAGATTGAAAGAATTGTACACATAAATCCAACCATGCAATATCCACAACTCCACATGCAGATTAGGTTTAGTGTATTGTCAAGTGGGTACGTAGCAGGTAAAGCAGACAGTACAATTAACCATATATATTAAATTATATAGTTGTAATTACTTGGTATAATCAGATTTTAATATTATTAATTAACAAAAAGATTTATGTATATCATGTGTATTTTGTACGTTGGGACGATGTTATAATTGTCTGATTGGAGAATGTCTCATACTCTCTTGCAGCAACCCACATGATGACCAAACTCAAGTCGGAGATAATTGTATTGTTAGTATATAATTTAAAAAGATTTATGCATCTTTTTACTTATTTATTAGTTTAAGATATTGTTAATTTTTTTTAGGAAATAAAAGGTTTTTATTAATATTTTTTTTCCAGAAATTTTATTAAATGATCATTAATGACGAATCGTAATTTATTATATATATATATATTCTAATACCTTATTTTGGTTTTACTAAAAATATATTAATACTAGACTAAGAAAATATATGTAATATTTGAAATTGATAAGATATTATTTTCTCAATGTTGTAAAACATAATAATATTCTTTTATTATTTTCAAAATGTTATGTAAATAAACTTAGTTAAGAATTCAATATTGAGTTTTGTAAATAAATTTGCACTATTGTATATAGTAAGACGGTCATTAAAATATGATATGTAGACCATTATGTAATTTAGAATTTATGAAAATATTATTGAATTTATAAATTTTCGTGCATAACACGAGGTTCATACTAGTGTGTATATATATATATGTATTTATATTTACACCCTCTGACATATAATTTGTTGGGTAAATTACAGTCACCTCCCCCGAGGTTTGACATAATTACAAATACCCCATTGTTGTTTGAAAAATTACAAATACTCTCATGAGGTTTGTAATTTTTAACCAAAGGCCTGAAATTGACCATTTTGTTCTTGAATTTTTTATTAAAATTATAGAAAAATCTAGCTAGGCAAATTGCATTATTGCTCATCTGTGTAAAAAACTTAAGAAACCTCTCCCTGCACATTGTAGTTCAAATTTTTTTAAGAATTAAATAAAAAATAATTTAGTGCATAAAGGGCATTTTGGTCAGTTCATCCATAAAATGAATGAAAACTGGTTATTTGTTAGACGGTTACAAACCTTAAGAGGTTATGTGTAACTTTTCAAACAACAAGGGGGTATTTGTAATTATGTCAAACCTAAAGGAAGGTAGCTGTAATTTACCCTAATCTGTTACACAAATCACCCATGCCTTTTGCATAATTACAGAAACTATCCCCGACGAAAAATAGGGATAATTTGTATAATGATGTTGACGTTTTTGGAGGGTGTATACGTAATTTTTCAAAAAGTAAGAGTGATTTGTACATGTAAATGATGTTGATGTATTTGGTAGGTGTATGTGTAATTCTCTACAAGATAGAAAGTGATTCGTACAAACAGACCATAGGTTAGGAGTGTTTTATCCCATATATATATATATGTGTGTGTATGTATATAAAAGTGGTGCACTAGTTATTAAATTATTAGGAGTAATGGGGGGTATTTTACCAATTTTGAGAGTTTAGTGGGGTTGGAGGAGACAAGGAGTCAAGTCAAAGGGCAAGGACATAAACTAGCCATGTGATTGCAATTAGTAAGTTACATAATCATCAATCCGACGCCACGACAAACAATATTATAACAATTAGTATATAAAAACTTGATTATTGCAACATGACAACCCTGCAAAAACATAATTCAACTCCACTCATAATTCTAATATCATTAACACAACACATTTTATAACAAATATTTGCTGTTTTAATTACTAGTCAACATAGTCAATTTGGGATAAAAATCCCAAGTGACTTAGGCCCCGTTTGGTTCGTGTGATTAGGCATGATAAAATTACTTATCATGCCTAATCACATGTTTGGTTAGTATTATTAAAGCCCGATATTAATACTGAGCCCGATCTTATTTATCAAAATCTATGAGATAATGGATCCCACCTATTAGGTGGAATACACAATCCCACAAATTATAATAAATTAGTATTAATTTTTTTTCCTTATTTATCCTTCCCCCTCCCCCCCTCTCTCTCATTAAATACATGTGAAAATTAAAAAGACTTTTGATGCATAATTAAAAAATGTATTTCAAATTTTAATAATTAAATAATAAAATATAATAAAAAAATATTATTTCTTAGTTTTGGACTTTTGAAAATATTTGAGTTTTAATTAATTACTAAATTGAATGTGTGTTTTGAACTTCTACTTCATATAAATATAGAAATAAAATATTCCACAAATTAATTTCAGTTTAACCAATTGTATTTCAATAAATAATTTAGAGGTTCTTTTATTTTTTGTAATCATTCAGAAGCTATAATATAAAATTGTAAATAACTTAAAAGAGGATACCCATAATAGTCTTTTTATATTTAATCATACTTTATAATTCCTTCAATCAAACAACATATTATATTATCACATTGGATATCCTACATACAATACATTAAACCAAACAACATATAATTTTAGATGAGATTAATTATCATTTATTTTTCCATCCCACCCAAACCCATCAAGCCTAATCCAATCACTCGAATCAAACAAGCCCTGAGAGTATGTCCTAATAAAGAGGACCATTCATACTTTATATTATAAATTTATTTTGCATTTTGTATTTTATTTTATTTACACATATTAGGTATATAATTATTTTAATATATAAGTAGAAGATTTTTTACACGTAGCAAGCGTAAATACGAAAGGTGTAATAAAAAGTATAATATAAGATTGGAATTGGCAATAGAGTGGTGGAAAAAGTGAGAATGAGATGGAGATGAGGTGGGTAGGAATGGAGTTCTGAGGCGTGATTAACATTTTTGTCCTTTTGAAATAAGACAATTTTGACTATTCTATTTCTCTTTTAAGATAAGGATAAACTAGTAATTTACCAGACTCCTGTCGTATTTAATTAATTGCCTATGGACAAAGAAGGTGTAGTTCTAAAAATAAAAGAAGCGGATTCTAGAATTAATTATTCATAATAAGAAAGACGAACCATATAATAATCATTTATATATATATATATATATATAAAGTACATTTACATTGAAGATGTAAGTTCCACTTGGATTAAACAACTCTATATTGAAAGAATTTAAAATCTATCATCATTTAATAAAACATAATTCAAGTTTAAAGACGAAGGATATGAATCTTTTGAATCTAAAATCAATTAAAAACAAGGATGAATTACACTTTCTTCTTTTAAGATTTGGTTTTAATTACACATAGACCTTTCGTGGAGTAAAAAAATTACATGCTTTTGTCTAATAAATAAGTCTATTTGTTAGTCAAAATTCACTGAATTTGTTTATATTAATAAAAGAAGTGGATGAAAATTCATATTTATCCCCATTGACTTATAACTGACTTATTATAGGTTAAATAAATGTTTTTATGACCAAACTACCCTTATATATCTTCACAGATTAATGCATACGAGGTGGTATATATTCACGCATATAAGGATAGTTTAATGAGAAAAGATTTATTTTGACATGCAATAAGTCATTTGGGAATAATTATCGATTTTCATTCAATTTTTTTGTCAACATCAATAAATTTGGTGAATTTTAACTAACAGAATGACTTATTTATTATACAAAAGCTAACATTAAGGGTACTAAATATAAATTTTCTAATTACAATAGATTTACGTGTAATTACAAACCTCAAGAAAAAACGGTGCAATTATCCCTTAAAAAATTTTGTACCAAGAATTTAAAATTCATAAATGTTAGAGTAAATGGTATGTATGAGTGTGAGAAAACATCAATAAATGAAAATATAAAAGAGATAGGGTCATGAATTAATGAAGTCTTGGATCGAGTAATAAATAAGAGTCCCAATCCCACAGCTGGTAAGAAAGATGTGAGCATGTGCTACTTCCCCACCATTCCCAATATCTTCAGTCCCACCAACTTATCCTATACATTTACTTGTTTTCATAGGATAAATTACATTTACATTGCATGGGACAAAATTTAAAGGTAGATTACAACGATCTTCTAAAATTTGTCATAATTATAAGGGTTAGTTACAACTATATTTCTTGAGATTTGACATAATTATACTCTCTTGTTGTTTGAAAAATTCAAATACTCCTCTGAGGTTTGTAATCGTATAACAAATAACCCATTTTCATCCATTTTTATGGGTGAACTGACCAAAATACCTTATACAAATTGAATTATTCTTTTTTTTTAAAATTTTTTTTTGGACTATAATGTGGAGGGAGATGTTTTTTAAGTTTTTTTTTTACATATATAGGAGCAATAAGCAATTTGCCTCGATTGTTTTTTCTACAATTATAACTAAAAATTCAAGGGCAAAATGGTCAATTTAAGGCCTTTGGTTAAAAATTACAAACTTCAGGGGGGTATTTGTAATTTTTCAAACAACAAAGGAGTATTTGTACTTATGTCAAACCTCATGAGAGGTGGCTGTAATTTACCTTAATTATCAATATCCTCCTAAAATTAAAATTCTTCTAACAAATACCCCTTACAATGGGCTCTCGCGAGGAGTACTTGTTAGACGATATTAATTTCATGGGGTATTTCTGTAATATTTTAACAATAATAGGATATTTGTAATTATGACAAATTTCATGAGTCCCCATCGTAATTTACCGAAACATAAAAGCATTTTTTGCATTTTGTAAAATTACAACACACCCACGAGTTTATAATTTTAATTACAATTATACTTTCTATTTAAATACAAAACTTACGCAAATATGTTTTAAAAACATTATACTAACAATTGCAGCTGTAACTTTATATTAATTTTTTTTTTATAAACCAGAACTAAAGAATTAGTACTATTGTTGGAAGTTCCATGGCCTTCATTACCAATACTATTTACATTTTATATAATCATAATATAATTCACTTATCATGTGATCAGTCGAGACTCGAGACCAAAATAAAACGAAGCCCATGACAGAAATAGGCCCCCGGTATTAATGGTGGACAAAAATCTGGGCACATCTGAGTTTCAGACATGAGTATTTTACACGGATTGGGCATGTTCTTCCACCCCTTTTCACATGCTTTCTCATCAGTAGTCTGATCCATTCACCTCTTCCCCCCTCCAATTATCCACACTTAAACAATTCACTCCTTTTTCCCCCCTGAACGTGTCCAATTTCTTACACCAAAATTGCCAATTTTATGCAACTTTTCTTTACCTCCTACGCCTGGAAGAGGTAAAGAATCAATTCCATTAACCTGAACACTCTTCCAGGATACCTCCCACCTCTTTCCTGTCTCTTTCTTCCTCCACAGATCACGTTCTTACAGTCATAACTATGTTTTTATTCACTTCATAAACAATGAAACAGTGGACGAAATTAATATACAGCATTTTCCTTGTACAATAAGTACATGAACAAATCTGTGTAATTTATTTTGAAAGCTACTGATCATCATTTGAGAGAGAGAGAGAGAGAGAGAGAGAGAGAGAGAGAGAGAGAGAGAGGTTTAAGTTCGAGAAATGCTATAGTTTGATGATATAAGTAGTTGCTTTCTTTTTGTTTTGTCTGATATATGAATTCAAGCTTATAGATTTTAGACAGTGAAAGGAGACATGGGGAAGACCGGCAGGTGGATAAGAAGCTTCTTGACTGGAAAGAAAGATAAGGAGAAAGATTGTACTAAAATTGAAAGCCAACATCATCAGAATTCAGTTAACGCCGGCAATGACCATCGTCCCACCACTCCCGTGTCGATCCCGCAGCCCACGACGCCCAAGGAGAAGCGGCGCTGGAGCTTCCGACGCTCCTCTGCCACCGCGCCGGGCCGGCAGGATTCGGGTTCTCATGTAGAGAATGTTGCCCCTACCGCCACCGTTACGGATCATCTTGTGGACAATGACACCAAGAAGCATGCGTTGGTGGTGGCGGCAGCCACTGCGGCTGCTGCTGATGCGGCGGTGGCGGCGGCCAAGGCCGCCGCTGCCGTGATTCAGCTCACGACTGCCGCATCCGGCAGGGGTAGTGCAGTTGAAGAGGCTGCTGCTGTCAAGATCCAGTCCGTTTTCCGGGGGTACTTGGTATGCATAATTCTTGAAAAAAAATCCAGAGAAATTATCCGTAGTTTCAATCTATGTATGTTTCCTTTCCTCGTACAAGGTAAAAAATTGAGGTTGTTTGATGTAATTTCAGGCAAGAAAAGCTTTGAATGCATTGAAAGGATTGGTGAAGTTGCAGGCACTGGTTAGAGGGCATTTGGTGCGGAAACAGGCGACGGCTACACTCAGGTGCATGCAGGCATTGGTCACTGCTCAGGCTAGAGCTCGAGAACAACGAATCAGGCTGTCTGAAGACATTAAAACCGTTGATCAAAGGCTTTATAATCACAGGAAATCTATGCAGGAGAATCGTTTCAGAAGCCCCAATCACGTCAGTAATTTACCCTTTTGATCTTCACTTCTTTCACAACTTTCTTAGAAATTAGTTCAATTGTTCTAGATCACGGCTCTGCCTGACCCCGATTGTATTTTCTATTGCAAATCTTATATTCCATTTCATATATAACCGATACGTGTAAGAGTATTACATCATCAATTTTATCTTATGAAAGATTTTATACACCTGGCGTGTGTACACGAATGAGCAGGATTACGACAGAGGGCTCGAAGAGAACATCAAGATTGTGGAGATGGATCTTGGCGACTACAAGCCAATGACGAAAGCCAGAAACAGCTACTCAAACCTCACACAACTTGACAGAACAGAACACAGAATTTCCACGCACCGCACGTCGATGAAGCAAGAACACCACCACATCTCACCGGCACCATCAGCAATAACCGATATTAGTCCGAGAACATGCAGCAACCATTTTGAGGAGTACAGCTCGTTCGGAACAGCACAGAGCAGCCCTCAATGCTATTCAGCGATATCCAAGCCTGATCCAGCTAGGCTGCCATTTGCCTATCCTAGATCAGAGTATGCAGAATCCTTATACAATGAGTACCCGTTCTACCCGAATTACATGGCCAACACCGAGTCCTCAAGGGCCAAAGTTCGTTCCCACAGTGCCCCCAAGCAACGGCCCGTTGAGACGTTTGAGAGGCAGCCTAGCCGGCGGAGGCCTTCTCTTGAAGGCAGAAACGTCCCGAGGGCCGTTAGGATGCAGAGATCATCGTCTCATGTTGGTTCAACCGCTCAAAACTATCAGTATCCGTGGTCTGTTAAGCTTGATAAATCAGCAATTTCGCTTAAGGACAGTGAGTGTGGATCGACTAGCACCGTGCTTACTAACACCAACTATTGCAGATCCTTAGTGGGATTCGAGGTAAGTAACAACGATCCGTTTTTCAGTTTGATCATGTATAAGCTGAATTCCTTAGCATCGTAACTGTTTGTTGTTTCTTTGTTTACTTTGAGTACAGGTGCAAGGGGCTAGGTACTAATTTCTTTGTTGGAGAACAAACAAATCCCGGACCAGAAAACAATCGAAATTCCTACAAGAAGTATCTTATTTCTAAACCTCCTAGAAATTTGTAATAATTTTTCAGTTGATTTGATGAGCAATGTGTTAAAGCTCTTGATGTGTAGTTTTTTCAGTTCATCCTTGTTGGTTTTCATGTTTGGTTACTGCATTTTAGTTGTGAGTTTAAGCCAGAATTTGCAGGGCTACTTAACTACCTCAATCAATTGTAAACAGTTTGATTTGTTCATATAGTTTGAAGAAATTTCCTTTGTGACCATAAAATCTGCACCAATGGGATGATCATTTCAGTTAAATCACAGATGACGTCATTTTTATACATATAAAATATAGGGATAATTACTTCGTTCTCTCCTAAAATTTAGGATAATTACACATAAACTTCATGTGACTTGAAAAATTACATCTCGAGCAAAAATGAATTTTATTTGATTTTTTTGTTAACACTACAAAGATATAATCTTACTGACAAGATATCAAGTACCAATTTGACTTATCACATAAAGTATATATTGAATGACAACTACTTTGATCTTGTCACTATATAATTATTAGTGACAAGAATTATGTATAAAATTGTCACTACAGATAATTAGTGACACATATATAGTGACAAACTTAGGAAAAATTGCAATTTCTTGATGAAGACGGGGTTTCAACTATAAGTTGGCCCCTGGCTTCATATCTGCAAAAATCAATCACAGACCATTTTATATGCAACCGGAGAAGGAGAAATTTTCAGTGTTTGTGGAGAAGGAGCGGGAGTCGACGGAAATTAATCGGAAAAATTGCAATTGCGATTATAGTAAGTTTTTTTTTCTTAAAATTTTACGTTATATAAGCTTTTTTTTTTGCTCGTTTCTTATAGTGATGATTTTTTTTTTTTTGGTGAAGATATGACAGATCAAAACAATATTGTAATTGTTATATTTTATGGAGATCAAGGAATTGAGTCATATGATTGTGTGGGTTATGATCGTTCGGCTCCCCGATTTATGAAAATATGTCGTAGTACTACATTTGTTGAACTGGAGTCAATTTTATTTGAACAACTTAGCCTCCATAGGGTTGATTGTAAGTTGCAAATATATTTGAAATACACAAGCTGTTGTGGTGGTCGGTGGTGGGAGACGGTGTTGCAAATTAAGATAGATGAAGATGTGCAATTTTTTTTCAGTCCCGCGAGTGGAAATTCGTATGTTGATATTTTTTGTTGAAACAGAGAAGATTTGTGATAATATCGTACAAGATGACCCATTTGTTGATGACTGGGGCGCATACATGTCTATGTTAACACAAGATACGCTCAACTTGCCAGCAATTACTCAAGCGATGGACATGGTTGGGCTAAATTAAGATCATGCAGGTCCATCCACATACCACCATGACGACAGGTCCATGGCTAAATGTCCTCCATGTGTTGCAAAATACAATAGGGACACACAATTGCTGGTGGCATCAGGACACAATAACCCACCAAGAATGCACAAAGCACATACACGTGCCTCTTGCAATACTTCCTCCAAGGGACTGTCATCATTACATGTGTTGACCACCAGCCAGTCATGTACGACGGGTAGTCTTGTCCAAGAGCCCTTAAATGCATTATCCGGCGGAACAAACCTCAATAAGTCATAACAATATTTCTACCATTGTGGAATTGTGTGCCGCGTATCTACTCCCGTGATAGGATTACCGCCCACCGGAAGGTGCCAGATAATGGTGATGTCCTGCAGTGTAACAGTAGCCTCCCCTATCGGCAAATGGAAATTATGAGTTTTGGGCCGCCATCTCTCCACTAATGTGGTAATGAGGTGTTGATGAATTTCAATATGACCACATCGAAAAACTCCCAAAAAAATCATGTGATATAGTGCTTGTAGAACTCGAGGATGATGTGGGATTACTTGAAGATTTCGAAAAAAAAGTAGTATCGCCACGCCGTATTATTAAGTGTGTGTCCTGATTTTCGAACACATCTTCGGAACGATGATTTCTTTGATAATATAATACACTTATATCACGTGGACCCCAAATTCGCCATAATATAACTACAAAAAAAAAAAAACACTAAAAATATACAAAAATATAAAATTTCTAAACCAGAGTGTTTTGAATTGTTGGGGTGAAGTGAAGAAAATGTCTTCACTTCATCCCCTTTTATATACATCCGAAATCCAGCCTTCACGTGGTTTCTAACCCCATCTCTCGCAGAATATTGTCAGGCAGGTTTTGACCCGCCTGACACTTCTTGCTAAAACGGGGTTCAAACCCCGTCTTCGCCTAAATTAAAACTGGGTGTCAAACGACACCAATTTTTATTTTTTTTTTACATATTTTAAAGAAATTTTCTCGGAATTTTGGTCCTGCATGAATTAATTTTCGCAATTTTATATTGTAACTTTGAAAATTTGGCAATTTTGATCCCATTTGGCTGGAAAATCTCAATTTTAAAGGTCATGGCACATGCGCTTTTCCAGCGAAAAAGGACCAAAATTGTCAATTTTTCAAAGTTACAGGACTAAATCGTGAAAATCAATTCGTGCAGACCAAAATTGCCAGCCCTAAATTACAGGATCAAAATTGCAATTTTTTTATTTTTTAGTCCATTTGTTCAACATTGGCCTCGATACACCCTATGCTAAGAACACATCTGCAGGGTCTGAAAATAATATTTTTATGGCTCTAATTTTTTGAATTATATATAAAATTTATTAATTTATTTTCTCTAAAGGGTAAAAATAGGTGATTTTTTAGCAAAAAATAATTTTTTATAATCTACTTGTTCAATGCTACCATCGCAAAGCCCTTGCTCGGGTCATGGTAACATGCGAAGCTTGAAAAATATATTTTTTTAAGGCTCTAATTTTATAATTAAAAGTTGTTATTAACTTATATTCTCTATGAGTAAAAACTAATGGAATTTTCAGCAAAACATCTGAGCTTTTGTAGTCTATTTATTCAGCATTTTCTTGAACACACCCAATGTTGGCGGCATGTTAATATGCAATACTTGAAAATTTAAAATTTTTATGCATCGAATTTTTTGAAGTGTGGACTTTATTCATTTATTTGCTTTAAGAAGAGTACAAAATAAGTGATTTTTTTTAGTAAAACTAATACTTTTATTAGTCATTTGTCCAACACAACCCTCGCCAAGCCACGGGCATGTTGATTTATAGAGCTTGAAAAATATATTTTTAACACTCTAATTTTTTTTATTGTAGACATTATTATTAATTTATTTTAAGAGGAGTAAACAAAGTGGAATTTTCAGCAAAACAATATGAGCTTTTTAGGAGAAAAAATGCAACTTTCATCCTGTAACTTAGGGGGTGGTAATTTTGGTCCTGTATGAATTAATTTTCGCAATTTAGTCCTATAACTTTTAAAATTTGGCAATTTTGGTCCCATGTCGCCAGAAAGCCCCAATTGTCAAGGTCATGTGCCTGGCACATGCATTTTTTCAGCAAACAAAAGACCAAAATTGCTAAATTTTTAAAGTTACAATACTAAATTGCGAAAATCAATTCGTACAGTACTAAAATTGTCATCCCCACTAAGTTACAGGACGAAAATTAGAATTTTTCCCAAACTTAGTGACAATACCAATATAGTGGCAACAAGTAATTATTGTCACTATACATTTGTCACTAATTATTTCTAATAACAATTTAACACAATATTTTGTCACTTATTCTTGCTAATTACAATTTCTACAATTATCGCTATTAAAATTTTAAAATTAATTATTAGAACAAAATAAAAATTCTTGTCACTAAATATATACAATTAGTGACAATATTAAAATTGTTCCTAAATTGTTTTTGGCACTAATTTTCAATTTTCTCATAATGTACTATCAACAAATTCAGTGAAGTTTGATTGACGAATGGATCTATTTATTAGACGAAAACAAATGTTAGGGTATTAAGTATACTTTTTCAAATAATCGAAAGTGTACATATAATTATACCAAATTTAGGGGAAAAAAGTGTAATTATCCCTAAAATATATATTTAGCGCAAGACGAGATGTAATATTAATTTGTAATAGAAAATTCATTGAGTCTGAAACTATTTTTCAGCTTTTTCAAGAAATCTATGGCTGAAGGGCTTTGATATGATAAATTTTAGTCCGGGTCCAATGCGATCAAATCTGAACTAATTATATGACAAGTATAATACACTTATCGTGTGATTGGTATACAGTTTAGAGAAAATAATTAATCATAAAATAAGTATATCTGAACAAAAAGCTACTCGTAATTGATTTGATTCTATCAAATCTGATCTGAAGAAGAATTTTTCTTCTTATATATCATTTCATGTTGTTGGATTATCAACTGTTCATGCACACAGACACATCCATCCACCAGTGTTTTCTTTCTGTCCTTTTCCACCATCTTGAAGAACACGAACTTACCTGTCCGTTCGCAGTATTGCAATGAAGGGCACGTACGTGTAGGTGTATTAATTTGTGGTCATTCTGATCTCATCAGATTCTGACACCTAATCATATTTTATCACGATCGGTCCGTAACCACGAACTGCTGCACGGGTCAACTAATATGTCAATAATTCCTTACATTTGATGGAGTAACTATTTATGCCACCAATTTTGTGCTTTATTTTGTAATTTACATTACTAATGAAATTCAAATCTCTAAAATGTTTTTTATTATATATATATATATATATATAATGAACAACACCAAAATAAAATATAAGATACAATACAGAATTAGGACACGAAATTCAACTCTTGTTCCTACACACCCAACACTATTCTAATATATCGAATAGAAATATGAACAAGTAGAGCTCAAATCAACACATAGCAGGAGCTCGTATATTGAAACCCCCATGTCTAGGGGTAAATTGCTTCACTTTAAAGAATACAGGAAGGTAAATTATTATTTTATTTTTATAGGAGATAATTTACTCATTTGCAATATCACATGAAGGTAAATTATGTTAAATCCATATTAAAAGTAAGCTCGAGCTTGACCTGTGGGCTCATTTTGAAGTCGAGATAAACTTTATTTAAGACATCCGACTGAATGTTGATCGAGTTTAAGTTGATTTTAAAGAAAAACACTACTCAAGGTCCAAATCGATGTTCGAAACTGGACCTAATTAACATGTCCTTATCTAAAAATAAAAGGCATTTATATAGTTCTTAGTTTTGAAAATAAAACAGCCCTAATTACACATTTGTCAACCAATCACCATCTCCAGTATTTAAATATTATTTCTTTTCTTAAAAGAAAACCAAAAAAAAACATACTAGAATTATTATTTGAATTAACAAAATCGTTAATTCAAATACACATATCTAAATAAGTGGTCTAGAATGTTTGGAGGTGTCGTATTTAGCTGTCTAAGGATTTCTTGTCAAGGCATAAATCATTTTTGGTGTCAAAATGTAATTATTATTCTATTCTAAGATTCAACGAGTCTGGAGTACTGTGACATTTAATTCTTTTTATGTTCTTTCTTCTATTAATATAATAATTGTCATTCTTTAAATTATAAGCAGGATTGTAAATTATTCCAGTCGAGTCGAATACATCATTGTTTAAGTTTGTTTGAATTAATATCGAGCTTGAAAAATAGCGTTTGAATTTGGTTTTGTTCAAATCGAGCTCAAACGAGTTTTAATTAAATCAAACATGAGTCGAGCTCGAGTAATTTGATATTTGTTAGTATAATTTATTATTTTTACACTAATCGAGTCTAGTTCGAGTCGAGCATGAAAGCTTATCAAACAAAAGAATTCTGTTCAAGTTCGGTTTGTTAAATTTAATATATCAAATTCAAACAAGCTTTATATCGATCGATTTCAATCGACTATCGAGTAATTTGATTTAGTTAAGAGAAGTTCTAGCCCAAATTAGATCTGGTCATACCCGAACCAATTGCACGATAAATATAACATACTTGCCATGTGATTACTACACAGATCGGGACGTGTAATCGACCATTACATGATAAACGCATTACATTTGATACATGATCGATCGAATTTAATCAAACCTGATTTATGTTAGAATTTAATTTCTTAAATATAATAGAGAATTCAAGATGCTGAGGCTACCACACTTTGCACTATTCTAATACTTAGGATTTCTTGTCATCAGGTCAGAAATCATAGGAATCTCAAAGTCAAATTACAGACAGTGAAATAGAGAAACCCTAATAATTTCGCTGTCGGATGCAAATAATTGGAAGCTGGTGATGTATAAAATAGTTGTTCCCACATATGAATGGGGAGCAAAGCATCACTTGCTCACATGCTCTGCTTATTATAAACTACTGATTACGATTCTGATTTATTGTGATTAAATGTGATTTAATCACATATTTTTGTACCAAAACCAAATTATTCACCACAATTATTGCTTCCTACGTGCTTCCCATCTACGCAATCCTTGTCCTATTATTTTCCTTTTTATTTATTTCATTTAATAAAAAAATTTAGGGTTAATTACACTTAAATCCCATCTAAAAATGTAAAATTATATTTTTCTCCAAATAAGTTTCAACATTACACTTACACCCCCTCCGAAAATTCACTTTTTATACTTGACCGTCTTCCGTGAGGTTTGAATATAAAATGTTTACATCAGCAAAAGAAATTACATAATTTTTTAATTTTGCCCCTCATTTAATTTTTTATGTATATTTTTGTACATATAAGGGGATAAATGTAATCTATATATATAGAGATGGTGAGGTTAACATTATTACGTTTCTTGCCTTATAAGTACAAAATTATTATATCGGGATGTTAAATGAAAGATAAAATTAAAAACTTATGTAATTTTTTTGCTAACATCGGTATTTTTCGTCAAAATCCTATCGGGCCAGGTGTAAACGGTGAATTTTCAAAAAGCGTGTAAGTGTAATTTTGAAATTTTTTTAGTGAAAGTGTAACTTTGCATTTTCAAAGCGGGATTAAGTGTAATTAATCCAAAAATTTATTATTAATTGCATTGCACCCCTTATCTATGATTTGTATACACAAACCACCTCTGACTTTTATATAATTACAGAAACAATCCCGAACAACTGAAAAATATGGGTAATTTGTGTAATGATGGTAACGTTTTAGAACGGGTGTATGTGTAATTCTTCAAAAAGTATGAGTAATTTGTGTAAATAATATCGACGTTTCTAATGGGTGTGTGTGTAATTATAAAAAAGACATGAATGATTGTGTAAACAGACTATAGATCAGGGATGTAAATGTAATTTTTCTTAATTTAATTGGGTTATTTCTTGAGAAACTCTCTTTATTCTTGAGAAAAGTTGATTTATTAATTTATTTTAATAAGTTATAATTATTATTAAATTAGATCATTTTCCAAAGGGAAACATTATTCTCCTTTAGTGCGTATATATATTGTAGAATAAGTTAGCATTTGGGGAAGTGTGGATAACATTGTTCCAACGAATTGGGAGAAACTAAACTAGTGTAGCAAAATGTTCTTCCTTATCGATAGCTATGGGATTAGATAAGTTTATTAAACCACAAGTGCGATTTAACTTAAATGAATATTCTTGGCATGCGCCTTAGCTATTAAGTTGAACGAATTGAATTTTTTTAGTCCAAATCTTATAATATTAATTGAATTTTTTAGTCCAAATCATATAATATTTTTTATTTCATTTACTATATATATATGTCACGTGTACAACGATTGTGTCGTTTATTTTATTTAAAAAAAAATAATTTTATAAATGTGACGTGTATATCTATACTAATATAAAAGGAAAATTATATTTTTATTTATAAAAAACAATTACTAATACCATAACACCAATTTTTTAAATTATCAAAAATATCCCTCAACTAAAAGACACTGTACAACGATTGTGTCGTTTATTTTATTTAAAAAATAATAATTTTATAAATGTGACGTGTATATCTATACTAATATAAAAGGAAAATTATATTTTTATTTATAAAAAACGATTACTAATACCATAACACCAATTTTTTAGATTATCAAAAATATCCCTCAACTAAAAGACACTAAATCTATTTAACTTTCCAATCTCTCAGCCCACGATCAACTTAACTATCAATCAAAGAGGTTCAACATTCGCATTAGATTGTTCTTTCTTCTCAAAAACTTTGATACTAAACAAACCCATGCCATTGTTTTCTCTATATTTATTTTTTTTTTCTTTTGTTGAAAAATTCATTTTATATGTTAATTATGTATGCCGATTTAGTTAATTTCATAAGAAATTTTTTTTTTCATGGTATTGTAAGGGATCAAAATTTTAAGTAATCGGATTGTAATTTTGGTTGGTCAATTTTGGAGTGACTGAATCAATCTTGTGTTATCTTAAATTACTGACTTAGCGATTGAGGCGTTGACCTTCAACATCCATGATGTTGTTTACAACAACCTCTATCAGTGTGAAACTTAAGTATCAAAATACATCTCACGGCCATCAAGTACTGGCCTTACTTCCAAACGGTTAGTAAAGTACAAATTTTTATTTCGTTTATTAATTACAAGCTTTCCGATTTTATCATCGTTGTTGTGAATTGTATTGTATTCATAAAATGGTAAGTTACAGTTATGTTGCCAAGCTAAACAATCTCTTGTAGCAGTGTTGGCTGACAAGGAGTTTTTTTAATGCCCTTGCTACAATTTATGCATCAACCTTGGGTTTTATTGCATTTGATTTCATCCTATTGTCATCTGCTGTAAATTCACGAGATAAATGACTTTTTGCTCGCGTTTAGGAAGAAAAATGCACGATTCGTGAAGATCAAGTTGAAGCAACCCCTTCCACCACCAAATGTTTTGGCTTAAGCTTTTTTTTTTTTTTTTTTTTTTTTTCTCTCTCTCCAATTCTCTAAATATTGTTAAGGTTTTCTCTTGGGTTTGATTTTTTCATTTTGCATAAGATAATTATATATAAAAAAAATTGATATCCAAGCCAAAAGTCTAGCTCCAGCCATGATATATGCACAAGACATGCAAGATAATCTATATTAATTTTAAAACTACAATAATCGATATTAATTTCAATTCTTTTATTTGGTGCTTATTCCTCGATCATGTGATAGTCATTATCATTTTCTACATAAGTTTAGTATCTCATGAGTAGTACACAAAGAATGTGGTTTTCAAGAAAAAATTTGTAAGTTATAATCTTCTTTCACTCATAACTCAAGGTATTGTTCAACAATTTTTTTATATTTATAGAATATTATTATGCATTGTGTTTCTATTTTTGCCTATTTATTCGGGTTAAAGGTAAATCTTATGGGAAGCAAGTACAACTATAATATTTGATTGATTCATTAAAATAAAATTTTAATTTATGAAAATTTTCACTTTAGTTCAATAGAATTCTCATGCTTTTCATTCCTATGGAGTCTTTTTTGTAAGAACGACTATTTATAGAAATTATTTTCGATTGCTATGATGTGTATTGATTTTGTGATGAATTTAAAAAATTATAGATATTCTCGCGTTGCATCCAATAAACTTATGTGAGGAAAATCGCGTGCCACCGTTGCTAGTGTTAAATTTAAAAGAAAAAAAAATGTGATTCTGGTTGGGGACCTAGGTCCCCAACAAGGTAGTCTGGACCAGGTGTTTTGGGACTTGAGAAGAAAGAAACTCGTTAGGCTTACTGAGATACCCCCAGCAAAGGCCTTCTAAAGTTTAAGTCAGATCGTGAGGTCGAAATGAAAGCTTATAAAACTAGTGTGACAATATTAAATGATGTGCCATTACCTAATCAAAATGCTTGCGGAACGTGTTAACTTTTCCATGCATAAATTTCTTGCTCGTTTGGTTTTGTTTCCATTGGATGTTTTCAGTTTCTAGCATTTCCAATAGGATGGAATGCTTTATTGATTTTTGTGCAAAATTTAAAAATGTGTTTGGATTGTATGTTTCCAACCATAGGGTTATAAGTAAGGAATTGAGAATAAGTTTGAATTTGAATTTTGGAATAGCAGATATATAGGTATTGTGTAGATAATAGTTGGCAAAAATGTATATTTTAAAGGGTAAATTACATCTACCTCCCCTGAGGTTTGGCATAATTACAAATACCTCCTTGTTGTTTGAAAAATTATAAATAGCCCCCTGAGGTTTGTAACCGTCTAACAAATAACCCATTTCCATAAAATTTTATGAGTGAACTGACCAAAATGCTCTTATACACTGAATTATTTTTATTTAATTTTTAAAATTTTTTTGGACTACAATGTGCAAGGAGAGGTTTCTTAAGTTTTTTACACAGAGGAGCAATACGGCAATTTGCCTTGATCGATTTTTCTACAATTTTAATTAAAAAAAATCAAGGGCAAAATGGTCAATTTCAGGCCTTTAGTTAAACATTACAAACCTCAGGGGGTATTTGTAATTTTTCAAACAACGAGTGGGTATTTGTAATTATACCAAACCTCAGGGGAGGTAGATGTAATTTACCCTATTTTTAAATGACAAAATATCCTTTAAAGCACAAGTAGTTTGGCAAGATGTTTTGTCTTTTCATTCTTCTTTTTTGTTCTCTGAGTACATTTTTTCTTTTGCAACCAAGACCCTCCAAAATGAGATTCCTCAATTTCTATCCCAGCTTCAGAAAAAAGTCCCCAACACAAAAGGAAATTCAAAAGCCACCAAGCAAAATTTTTCAGCCAAACACAAAAGAAACGAGGCAGATTTTAGACAAGTTTGACGCCAACAACGACGAAATATTTCCCTGGAAGAGTACAAACAAGCCCTCTCGTCTTCTGAGGAGGCTCCACCACCGTCGAGGCTGCAGAGTCGTTTCGGGCGGCGGACGTGGACGGGGATGGATTCATCGAACTCGGAAGAGTTCAACAAAATGCACGACAACAATAAGTTAACTCAAGATTTTTCGAAAGAAAAGTGTGAACTGGGGGTGGGATGGGGGTAAGGGATAGGGGAGAAGAAGAAGACTCTATTATTGTTCTAATTATAAATTGATGGTAATAAATGTGATACGAAAAAGAGCATAAACATATCTTATAGGTACCAGAAATAGGAATAATTATGTTGAAAATAGGTATTTCCAACATTATATGAAAATGCATTCCCAATTAAAATGGTCAAAATAAATGGAATCCCAAAATTCAAAATAATTGGAAATTTGAAAATGCACTTTAAATTTAAAACAAAACGGGGGTAATAGTGTTTAATTCCCAATCATAACATTGAGAGTCCTTTTATGGTGTGTTTGATTAATGAAATTTACTACATAAAAAAAAAAGGGGGTTATACCTAACCTGACTTCGACCAATATAGAGTTCAAAGCATGGGCCGTTGATAGTGAACATGAACCCCTGTTACTCTTTCTCTCTGAAACAAAATGTCGTGGTCGTCAAATTGATAGGTTACATTAATCATTGAACTTATATGGAATTGTTGTGGATGTTATCGGCAGAAGTGGGGGTCTAATGTTATTTTGGCAGAAATATCTGGATGTCACGTTACTGAGTTGCTCTAAGTATTATATTGATGTCGTTGTAGTGTGGGAAGCTCGGGAATGGCGGTTTACAGGATTTTATGGGGACCCAAATTCGGGCCAGCGTCATCTAGCTTGGGATGCCCTTCGTTCTCTTGGTTGTCAATCATCATTACCGTAGTTATGTTGCGGTGATTTCAACGACATCTTGTATCCCTATGAAAAATCAAGTCAGTGTTCTACTCCAGTGTGGCAGATGCGTGATTTTTGGGATGCATTGTTGGATGTCCAATTGGAAGACTTGGGTTTCCAGAGTCCTGCTTTTACTTGGTGTAATGGGCGGTTGGCTCCGGCCATGGTTCGTTGCCGTTTGGATAGAGCATTGGGTAACTCAACGTGGCGAGGAATGTTTCCCTCATTCAATGTGTTCAATATTCCATCTCCTTATTCGGATCATCATGTTCTTCTTATTCATTTGGTTCAGCCGCAGCAGTCCACGGATGAGCATCAGTCGATCCCATTTAAATTTGAAGCTTCATGGCTACGTGAGACAGATTGCTCCGAAATAATTTCGAATGCTTGGCAGGAGTGGCGAGTTGGTACTACTTCTTTTGCGGCGTTGGAGAAACTCAAAATTTGTTCTGAAAAACTCCTAATGTGGAGCCATCGTAAACACGGTGCTGTTAAAAACGTATCAAATGGTTGGAGGCAAGAATTAGTGTTCTTGAGCAATCTGTATGGTCTAATGATGTGGGTAATAAGCTTAGGAATCGGCGGTCTAAATTGGAGGAAATTTTGACGAATGAAGCGGTCAAGTGGCGACAGCGGGCGAAGCAACATTGGTTGGCTGCGGGTGATCGTAATACGCATTTTTTCCATGCCCGGGCCTCGGCTCGAGCCAAAACAAACAGAATTTGGCGTTTACGAGGTGATGCTGGTAGGGGGTGTAACAATAAAGAGGATATTTAGAATGTCATTTCTGGTTACTTTCATAACATCTTCACCTCAACGAATCCGTCTTCTGAGGACTTGTTGGCTGCGCTGGGAGGGTTGCAATCACGAATTTTCATAGAACAGAATCAGATGTTGTGTGCTCCTTTCCAGCTTGATGAGGTTCATAGTGCCTTATTTTCGATAGCTCCGATGACATCTCCTGGGCCAGATGGTTTTCCTCCCCTTTTCTTACAACACTACTAGGGGACAGTTGGTACGGATATTTCCCATTGTGTGTTACAGGTTTTGAATTCCTGTGTCAT
This sequence comes from Sesamum alatum, assembly GCA_034509735.1. Classification (NCBI taxonomy): domain Eukaryota; kingdom Viridiplantae; phylum Streptophyta; class Magnoliopsida; order Lamiales; family Pedaliaceae; genus Sesamum; species Sesamum alatum. Next base: position 35,531,453 of record JACGWO010000006.1, read on the forward strand.
GCCTCAGAACTTGAATCACACAAATATTATTTTGCTCCCTAAAGTTAAGTCGCCAGAGTATGTTTCTCATTTTCGGTCAATTAGTTTGTGTAATGTGGTTTACAAGATTATTTCTAAAGTTCTCGCAAATCATTTAAAACTGTGTTTAGATTATGTTGTTCTTCCTCACAGTCAGCGTTTGTTAGTGGCCGACTTATTTCTGACAATGTACTTCTCGGGTTCAAATGTAATCATTTTTTAAAACATCATCGGAAGGGACGTAAGGGATTTTTTGCGTTGAAACTCGATATGAGTAAAGCTTACGCCCGCATTGAATGGCCATTTATTGAGCTGGTGTTGAGGAAACTTGGGTTTGCTGATAGCTTTGTTAAATTGATCATGTTGTGTGTGTCTTCAGTGAGCTTTTCCTTTGTGTTAAATGGAGATTCTTTTGGTTTCTTGCACCATCAACGTGGGATTAGACAGGGTGATCCTCTATCGCCATATTTATTTATTCTTTGTGCTGAGGTGTTCATTTTGTTATTGCAAGACGCTGAACTGCAAGAAGTGATTCAAGGGGTTGCAGTGGCACATCGGGCTCCCTAGGTTTCACATCTGTTTTTCACTGATGATTCCTTAATTTTTTCAAAAGCAACGGAAGAGGCATTGATGGGGGTAGGTGGCATTCTGGTCACTTATGAGAGAGCGTCGGGTCAGCAGGTAACTTTTGCTAAATTTGAGATTCTGTTTAGTCCGAATGTTGCAGCCGAACGTCAGGAACAATTAATCGAAATTCTGAATGTAACTGTGGTGCAGAAATTAGACATGTATTTGGGTTTGCCTTCTGTGATTTATCGAGCTAAAGCTGAAGTGTTCCCAACTATGTTATGCAATGCTTTCTTTTACCTGCGAGTTTAATTAGAGAAATTCAATCGGCTTTTGCAGAATTTTGGTGGAGTTCTCCAAAACGGAGGAGAATACATTGGGTGGCTTGGTCTCGACTTTGTTCACGTAAGCGTGATGGTGGACTTGGCTTTCGAGATTTGCGTAGATTTAATTTGGCTTTACTTGCCAAACAAGCTTGGAAGTTGCAAACAAATCCGAACAGCATTTTTGCTCGGGTTCTGAAGGCTCGATATTTCCCGCAGTCTTCCTTTATGGCGGCGTCTATCGGCTATAAGCCCTCAGCGATGTGGCGTAGTTTTATGGCAGCTAAATTTATTACAGATGTCGGGAGTCGTTGGAAAGTGGGGGATGGGTCTTATATTAAAGTTTGGCATGATTCGTGGCTCCCTCGTCCCTATCATTTTCGACTAATTCTGACTTCGCAGCTCGTGTCGCCAGACCTTATGGTTGTTGATTTGTTGTTACCGGATCATCATGAATAGGATTTACAGTAATTGCACTCTATATTCTGTGAGGAAAATGTCTCCTTGATTGAGTCAATTCCAGTTTCTCGTAATTCTGGGCCTAATCGCTTAATATGGCACTACTCCCAGAATGGAGTGTTTAATGTTAGGAGTGCATATCTCCTGGCGGAAAGGGAAGAAGCTCGTCGTTGTGGCAAGCTTTGTGAGGCCTCGGGGGTTACTCATAACCCTGGCTGGAGTTTTTTGTGGCAAGCTAAACTTCTTGGTAAGATTAAGCATTTTTGTTGGCGTCTTTGTATAGGGGCGCTCCCTGTTATGTTAAATCTGCAGCGGCGAAACCTGACTATTGAAGGAAGTTGTCCGGTGTGCAACAATGGACCAGAGGATGTGGAACATGTTTTCTTATGGTGTGACTTTGCTCGTCAATGCTGGGCACTGGTTGAGGTTCCATGGGTTGTTTCTTCTCATTGGGTTGGCTCTGCAGAAGCATGGTTGCGGCATATGGCGGAGGAGTGTTCGGTTTATCAGTTTTTGTTGGCGATGACTCTTCTTTTGGGCATTTGGGGACATCAGAATAAGCTGGTATTTGAGCAGAACTCATCTTCTCCTATGACTACTGTGGTGTTTGTGAAAACATATTTACTGAGTTTTCATTCTGCTTGTTTGGACTTTGAGGATTTAGAAAGCATGTAGTATTTGGTGTTCTTGCTTCTGTCTGTTGAGGTTTGGAAGGCCAGATAATTTGTTGTTTGCTTACTTCTTTTGAGGTTATATAAGTTTTTACTTTTCCTGTCCAAAAAAAAAAATTACATGCTAGTATAATTCCAATTTCACTTTCCCAGCTGCCCAACTTTCATCACATACGAGATTATTAACTGGTCAAGATTGAGCTCAATGATTTTATGGAAATAGTTAATTGGAGATAGTTGGAAAGATCAAAATATTAACGGTTAATTACACTTACTCTAAAAATGTGAAATTAAATTTTTTTTTCCAAATATTTAAAATTATACTTGCATTTCTTTCAAAAATTATCAGTTTACAACTATACCCCTTTCATTAGGATTTGAACAGAAAATATTGACGTTAACAAAAAATTTACATAAACTTTCAATTTTACACCTCATTCAGTATTCCGTATAATTTATTGACAAAGATGCCCCTAGTAACATTATATACTTGTAAGGGGGTAAATATAATATACGTAAAGTCAAAATGGTATAATTGCTATAAAATATTGTGGATAAAAAGTAGTTGTTGATAAATAAAGAAACTAGCTATATTGTCAATAATTTATAAGGAACGTTGAATGCTGCGTAAAAATAGAAGCTTATATATACAATTTTGTTGAGATCATTTTTCGTTTAAATCCTAACAGAAAGGGTACAGTCGTAAACGGAGAATCCTCGAAAGAGGTGTGCAAGTGCAATTCATAGTTTTAAAGGTGGTTTAAGTATAATTAACTAAATATTAAACATAATTGAAGGTTATTCATCTTCTTAATGATGCTTGAGTTGAACAATTAAGCTATAAGTATTAATGCATTATTGAAACTTTATCATTGGAAAATCAAAATTAGAATCTAGGTTTCATGTGGTGAAGGATGGTTAGGTGACTCCACAATCTTAATTTCACATCAAGTTACACTACTAGCTACTAGCAATCATTGTAATAACACATGGTTGTGACCATTAATGTATCTAACACCACATGTTAGAATTTAGCACTTAAATTGTGGACAAAATCAAGTGGTGTTAGTTTCAATCAAAGAAAACATAAGGCTGCACGACTTGTTTGTATATATGCAATAATTCAAATTTTTAAATTCATTTGAAAATTCCAATCCCAATATCCCAAAAATTCATCCAACCCTTAAAAAAAAGAAAAACTAAAAAGAGTTGTTTTCCTACAACAATACATTTTTATTTTCAATTTTCAACAAAATGGGAGTTGAGAAAAATGAAAAGAAAAATAAATTCAATTTAGTTTTTCTCGAATGAAACATATATAACAATCAAATTTTTATATCTCGATGGATTGATTATTAACCTACCACAAATTGCGACAGCTTAACCTCACCAAACGCGTTGCGATTGATATTTGTGAAGAAACACTCCCACAAGCAATTACCTTTTGATTAAAACTAATATTTTTTCCTAGATATGGATTGAAAAGCAAAGATTCATGCATTTGAATTATTTGGAAATACCCACAAATTGTTAGGTGTTCAAACACTGTTCCTTGCCTGTGTAGTGAGGTTGAGGTCTCACGATTACGAGGTTGTGAGTTCGAACTTATGATATAGGTATGAAGTCTACTTTTACAGTAATGTGTACATTATTTCTTAGTTTTGCTTTGAAGCTGTTGATGGTAGATTTAATTATATTATTGTTTTGCGTATTGAACATTGTAATAATTTATTGATTGCTTTAATAATATCGTTGTATTAAAAAAAAAAAAAAAAAAAAAAAAAAAAAAAAAAAAACCACTATTGCATGGAATCAAAGCAACTTCAAAAAAATACAAAAGTGAGTGACACCAAGTTTGGTACTCCATTATCTCTTTTTATGGGTAAAAAGGCTATGTCTCAAATATGATTTTTTTTATTTTATTTTATTTTAAATTATTTGATCAGACAAAAAAATAAAGCTGCTGTTTCCCCCATTTTGGTTGTATAAAATCTTGCATGATTTTCCCCTAAATTCCCTACTTCTCTCTACCCACCACGTTCCCTGTTCCTCCACTTTCTTCCAATAGGATCATGCCACATATGATTACCTTATACTGCACGTTGGATCTGACTATTACATCATGTACGGTGAAGATCTCTTGAGTTCATCCGACTCGTATAAATTTTCTTACAGTTAAATGATTTTTTATTTTTTATTTTTTACTTAAAACTTAAACTTGTGAGTTTAAGCAAGATTGTGTTTAATATATTAAAAAATAGTATATCTGATTAATTCAAAAAAAAAGAAAAACTAGTATATCTGCTTTCACTGCCTTTGTCTATCTTCTACATGCTTCCCCATGGTAGTGGCGGTGGTAAGATAACAGTTGAGCTAGTCAACGTACGTCAAGGTCATTTTGGACCGTTGACTACTCCACGTGTCAGTCAAATTGCAAGGCCGTCGAAATTTAATAAAAGTGAGTGGTCGAGTCAAATTTTGCACTGCGTCACAAACTTAATTTACGTTGTATTAGAAAGGTAGGCAGAACACATCACTTTCTCATATAATAATTCAACGGCTGATATTTTCTGATATTTACCTGATAACTGCATATTAGGAATTTTTTTTATTAAAATAAAAAATTGGATAGAAGTTACAAGATCAAAAGTAACAAAAATTATTACGATAGTTTGTAAATTAATAATATTTGTAGTGGGATTAGAACCAGATTAGTAGAATAAGTAATTCGAATTTGCTCAAAGTCTGATGGATTATTAGTGGACCATCATTTTTTATAGGGATAATTGCACTCATCTCTTCTGAGATTTTGTGTAATTACACGTAAACTCTTTATGGTTTGAAAAATTATATCTAGTATATTCTTGAGGTTTGCTTTCGTCTAACAAATAAATCCATTCGTTATTCAAAATTCACTGAATTTATTGATATTAGCAAAAAAAAAATTGACTTATTATTGAATCATTGTAAGTCAAATAAATCTTTTTTCAATCAGACTAGCTTTATACATCTTCACGCGTTAATGTATGTGAGGAGGTACTTCTCTATCGTTATAAGGGTAGTTTAATCGAAAAAAAGTTGTTTGACCTGCAATAAGTCAATTGAGAGTAAATCTCGATTTTTATTTAATTTTTTTTGTTAATATCGACAAATTTGATAAATTTTGATTAACGGAAGGACCTATTTGTTAGACGTAGCAAACCTTAGGGTACTAAATATAATTTTTTAAACTACAGAGAATCTACATGTAATTACGTCAAATTTCATAGAGATAGTGTATTTATCCCGTTTTTATAATAAACCATGGATAACAAGCCTTGTAAACGGCCCCTATATTTGGGACAACTTTTTAGAGAAATGCGTGAAATTTTAAGTCCTATTTGAATTTTCCATTGACTTTCCGAAATTGTGATTAAGAAAAATTCTTATTCAAATTGAGTTTGATTGAACCAAATTAATTATATGGTAAGTGCAGTATATACTTACCATATGATTAATTATTTTTTTTTTTGAATTGTACACCAATTACACGACAAATGTACTATACTTACTATATAATTTATTCAAATTTGATTAAACCTAATCCGAGTTAAAAAATTTCAATGATTATGCAAATGCATCACATATCAGCAATCCACGTGCGCATATCGCACGCTAATCTAAGTAGTTTAATAAACTACTTTTATTGTACAAAGAAGAAAAGCTTTTGAGATTTTTCTCAAAGTATTTTTACTTCTCGAAAATGAAAATTAAATATATATATATATATATATAGAGAGAGAGAGAGAGAGAGAGGGCTTTTTGTAAAACATTTAAAAATTATGCTTTCGATAATATTTGAAATGAACATAATATTCTCCAGAATTTATATCTTATCAATCCATAGATAATATTTTTTGGTAGAATAACTATATACGTCTTTCTAAAAAGGAAGTCATCAAAAGCAACCCACGAAAACTTACCATTCATTAAATTAAGTGATCATACCAAAATACACATCCATTTTTTTCTCAAAATTAGAATCTTGTTTTCACTTTTTAACAACCATTTGAAAAGGGAAATTATAAAATAGGATAAATTACAACTACTTTCTTTAAAATTTGGTATAATTATAAATAATCTTTGTTGTTTGAATATTCCCTCAAATGCAAAATAATGTTGTATTTTCTAGACGAAGATGTAAAAAGTACTACTTACCCTTACTGAATTTTTTATTTTTTAAAAAAAAATATTTGAGAAAGTGTACAAAAAAATCTGAGAGTGTGTCAGATAAACAATTCATAAAGAATATTAGTCCATGAAATTATTTTCAAAATTTTAAAAATAGGTGAAACTAAACTTTTAGTCCCATTGGATAGAGGTTCAACACTCTTAGTCCTTTCCTTTACAAGATTTTCAAAATGGTCCAAAATTGAAAAAAGTTGACAAATTTAGTCATATGCTTTATTGAATTTTCAAAATGGTCCTAAAATTGGGAAAACTCGATATATTTACTCCCATAAATCCCGTAAAGGACTAACCATGTTAAGTTCTCTCAACTTGGGACCACTGAAGATTAAATGTATCGAGGTTTTTTTCAATTTTGAAATCATTTTGAAAATTCATAAAGCAAACACTTAATGTGTTAAGCCCCCTATCCCATAAGACTGAAAATGTAATATTGTCCAAAAAAATATATAAATTATGATTGACAATCCAAAAGAGAATTTTGGACAATCCACCATAAAAAGTGGATAAAAACCTAATGATGACTAACGGAATGAGCTCGTTGTTAGATAAACGTTAAAGTCATGATAGTAGATGTATAATTTTCCAAACAACAATAAATTATTTATAATTATATCAAATCTCAATAGAGGTAGCTGTAATTTATCCGTAACATATATATCCAACTCATATTCCAAAGGCTTTAAAGAGAAAAGGAAAAATGAAAAAAAGGCACGGGCGCCTCCATTCTGCATCCACTATATATATCATCTCACCTCTCCACAACTCTAACAGACACACACACACACACAACACATAGTACTTAGCATTCTTGCAGAGGCAGAAATCCTCTGCATGCTTACATTACATGCACAGACACACTCTCTTTCCTTAACCACAAACCCCCAACATCACTTCTTCTGAACCGCCATTTCTATATATACACAATCAAACACCGCCTCCTCTGCCTGCCTCTCTCTCTCTCTCTCTCTCTCTCTCTCTCTCTCTCTCTTTATATATAGATACACACACAACACACATCTTCGCATCGCTATCATCGACTGAATTCTGACATTTAGAGCTCTCATGGGAAGTGCAGAGTACGAAATCCAGCAGCGTGTGGAGGTGGAAATACCACCAACAAAACCCTTCTTCCATTCACTAAAATCATCCCTCAAAGAGACTTTCTTCCCTGATGATCCTTTCAAGCAATTCAAGAACCAGCCAGTAGCAAGGAAATTCTTGCTGGGCTTGCAGTACTTCGTGCCTATACTCGAATGGGCTCCCCGCTACACTTTCGAATTCTTCAAAGCTGATTTCGTAGCAGGAATCACCATCGCCAGCCTTGCTGTGCCTCAGGGCATCAGCTACGCTGGTTTAGCAAATTTACCTCCAGTAATCGGCCTCTGTAAGTATTCAACACAAAGTTTAGAGTTCTTGTGCGTGTGTGTGTGTGTGTATGTGATGAATTCTTGGTGCAGATTCGAGCTTTGTGCCGCCGCTGATCTATGCAATGTTGGGGAGTTCAAGGGATTTGGCGGTCGGGACGGTGGCCGTTCCGTCGCTTCTGATTTCATCAATGCTGGGAAAGGAGGTTAATCCTCATCAGAACACTAAGCTCTATGTGCAGTTGGTTCTCACTGCTACTTTCTTTGCTGGAGTTTTCCAAGCAGCTTTAGGCTTGTTAAGGTGATTAATTAATTAGTATATTTCTTCTCAATCATGCTCCAATAATTAAGAACAGCGTCGCATGTGTATAACATTAATTACAATCTGGTTAGTTAATCTTGGATTAAACTAAGAACGATAATGGGATTAGTTATGTGGTTCGTGTTTAATCATATCTGTCTACGGTGCAGTCTGATCTTTTATTACAAAATGATATATATTCGATACGTACGATACATGTCTGAAATAATATATTGAATGAGACAGTACTGATTTTCTCTAGTGTAAGGGATTTCCAAGAATCTACTGATGAAAAGAGTAGAATAAACAGATGGTAGAGACAAAAAATAAAGTTGAGGAAAGAACAAAGGTAGATATGAAAAGACAGTGGCATTGATGTGTTACCTTCCAACAATTTAGGTAACCACTGCTGTAAATTTGGTGATGATCATGTGGTTTGTAATCTTGCAGGCTTGGGTTCATAGTGGACTTTCTGTCACATGCAGCGATAGTGGGTTTTATGAGTGGGGCAGCCACTGTTGTGTGTTTGCAGCAATTGAAGGGCATTCTTGGACTAGTTCACTTTACTCATCAAGCTGACCTTGTCTCTGTCATGAAGTCTGTATTTAGCCAAATACATATGGTACGTGTATTGAATTTTCTGTTGCAAATTATATTTTATCTCCTACTTCATTCAATATACAAACGTAACGTGTATAAAGATAACATCATGCATATTAATTACCATGTGTATGTGTAAGAATTGCGTGTTTTAGTACATGATGCTTTTTGGGACAGTTTTCTTAATTTAGTGTCTTGTGTATGTTTTGATGGTTGGTGATTCAGTGGAGATGGGAAAGTGGAGTACTGGGCTGCTGTTTCCTCTTGTTTCTCTTCACCACTAGATTCTTTGTAAGTAATTCAAGAGCTTCTCATACATGTTTTCTGGGCTTGTTTCAGATTCAATTATTTTCAGTAGAAGTTACTCTCTCTCATTATAAACTTTCTGGGCACAAAATGGTGAACAGAGCAGGAAAAAACCAGTGTTCTTCTGGATAAATGCTCTGGCGCCGCTAACGTCTGTTATCATGGGAAGTCTTCTGGTTTATCTCACCCACGGAGAGAATCATGGCATAGAAATTGTGAGTCAGATCAGTTTCTCTTGCACAAGCACATTGAAATAGAGCGACAGCGTTATCATCATATGAAGAACTAATACTTTCTTGGTTGGTGATGATTTTGATGTCCATTGTCACAGATTGGACACTTGAAGAAAGGGCTTAACCCACCATCACTGTCGGAGTTGGAGACTGCGTTTGGATCAACACATCTCACCACAGCAATCAAGACGGGAATCATTACCGGTGTTATTGCGCTTGCTGTAAGTAGCAACAAGCATCTAATGCTATAGACAGGGGTTTAAGGATTGTTATTAGGATGTTAGCCAATCATAGTCACCTATGTGGTAGAACACGCACGGCACCCACCATACATGGTTAGTTGTGACTGTCTCGAGAGTCTGAATCTCAGAGCCTCTTAAATTTTTCCTGGGATTTCCCAGGAAGACAAAAGTTCCCAATACAACATAAAAATTTGATAATAATCGTCTGTGGAACAGTCAAATTGACAATGACAACCATACAGGAAGGAATAGCTGTGGGGAGAAGCTTTGCAGTATTCAAAAGCTACCACATTGATGGAAACAAAGAGATGATTGCAATAGGAATGATGAACATAGTAGGTTCCTGCACATCTTGCTACTTAACCACAGGTATCTGTCCTCAAGAAATGTTCACAGTCAAGGCAATTTTCTAAGTATTTCTGCCTATCTAACGTTATCCGTAACATTTCCAGGGCCGTTCTCGAGGACAGCAGTAAACTTCAACGCAGGATGCAAAACTGCAGTTTCCAACATTGTGATGGCAACTGCAGTGATGATAACCTTACTATTCCTCACACCGTTATTCTACTACACACCCCTCGTCGTGCTATCTGCCATAATTATAACCGCTATGGTCAGTCTTATAGACTATGAAGCTGCCATCCACCTATGGGGCCTTGACAAGTTCGACTTCATCGTGTGCATAAGTGCATACGTTGGAGTCGTCTTTGGCAGCGTCGAAACTGGACTAGTGATTGCGGTATGTGAAAAGATATAACTACTACTTAGTCATGCCACATACTGATTTCTTATATTCTTATTCAAGAGATGTTTTTATTTGTGATAGGTAGCAATATCCCTGCTTCGCATACTTCTGTTTGTAGCAAGGCCGAAAACTTCCATCATGGGTGAAATTCCTAATTCCATGACCTATAGAAGCATTGAACAATACCCAAAGGCAAATTTGGTACCTGGAATTCTCATCCTTCACATTAATGCTCCGGTTTACTTTGCCAATGCCAGTTACCTAAGAGAGAGGTATATAAACTGCATGCAAAAAGATGTCAACTGGATTCCAAGCTTAAAAATACTCACATGAACTGATAATGTTCTCAGGATCTCAAGATGGATAGATGAAGAGGAAGACAAACTAAAATATTCAGCAAATGACTTGCAATACGTTGTGTTAGATATGAGTGGTAAGTGTTCGACTATTATACGTCTCCAGTAATTCATTTAGTGAATCTACACAAGTTGCTTAAGATATATGATCAAACAGCTGTTGGAAGTATTGATACAAGTGGAATCAGTATGCTTGAAGAAATCAAGAGAAATGCTGACAGAAGATGCATTAAGGTACATGATGTTCATCTTAACAAGCTGTTGATTCTTTAACTTGCTTATTTAATATTTGTATGCTAATTTTACTAGCTAACCCTCTGCTTGTTATAATGCTCAGCTTGTATTAGCTAACCCTGGAGGAGAAGTAATGAAGAAGTTAGACAAATCAAAGTTCATAGACACAATTGGGCAGGAGTGGATCTACGTAACCGTTGGGGAAGCAGTGAATGCTTGCAACTTTATGCTTCAAACATGCAAGCCAAAAACTAAGGCAGTTAATGAGGAGGCAGATGATAAAGTTTGATATGGCAGAAAGTTCCCTATAAAACCAAATTTTAACTGGGATTCGGTTTTCGTCCTCAACAAGAGGAACCATTTCTACAGGGGATGTGAACTTCCATATGTTACCCTGCAATTAGAGCCTTAGGAGCTTGTCTTTTGTTATTTAGTGAATCATCAAGCTCATGGTTGGAAAAAAGTGCGATCATTTAGGGAAATATCGTAAAGAGAGATTCCCTAAACAGCTATTAGATCTATGTTATGGTTCATTCTCTCCTCAAAGCATTTCAGGGGGAATTTTGTTAAATCAAGTGTTCTGCTCAATTATGCTCTCCCAATCTTGGCTGATGGTGAATGAAGCAAGTGACTTGTAAAGCACTGTACTAATAATGTGAAAGCACATAATAGCGACTCAAAGCGTCGCTTCAATTGTCTATCTACATAGACCAAGCTAGCACATGATAGGGACTTAGAAGATTAACTTCGCTCGTTTATCCAGGTTCCAAGCCTGGCCTAACCTGTTGGCACTAATCATATATATATGGTCTGAGCTAGATTAAGCTGTGGAAAACAAGAAACTATGAGCTTAATTCAAAATCCTATTTGAACCGCCGCTTATATAAGTTAATTTCAAGGCTTTTAAAGTATATGGTCCTGTTACAGAGCTGAGAGCTTGAGTTGGTGCCAAATTTTTCAAGCAAGAACCTTTTTTATCTCTAGATTGTTTTTGGGTGCAGGTAGTCTTTAAGATCAACCTAACAGGCCAACATGCAAGTCCATAAGCCTCTTGCTAAGCTCATAAAGACCTGCTCAGAGGAAAAACTTCCACTCAAACAGCTAAGTTATTATCGATGATGGCTATTAGACAAAATTAGTATTCTGCATATGGCCATAACAATTGTAGGCTCATACTTCTTTGAACTGGAAGAGTTACAAGACAAACTTGGTTGAAATAAGGTAACCTTCTCTAAATGACTTAGTAGATGAGAGTTTCTCTAATTTGAAGCCAGATGGAAGACTTGTTAGGTTCCATGTATCACAATAAATGGTCAAAATTTGCACTTAACATGTCAAATTCCTTTGCTTGGTTAAGAGGTTAAAGCATTTTTTTCCTGTCTATCCGTAGACACTAAAGCATCTATATATGTAATGGAACTTCAGTTGTAACACCGAAATTTCTAGTGGTTGGATGGAACTGATGGTGAGTGATACTGTTTCCCAATATTTAAAGAGCTGCAAGTATCAGCATTACATGAAGACAAGTAAATTTCAAGACAAATGAACTGTTACTCCAAATCTTCCATTAATGTTCTATAACATTTTGGCCCGTAGATCAAGAGGCTCAAAAATAGGAACATGTAATTTCACAGGCAAACCCAGAAAGGAATTCCAGCCTATGCTACCGAAAAGACCAATTCATATCACACAAGCAACAAAATTGCCACAATGAAATTTGTTTTTCCTACAATCAAAGCCTTCATGAAGCGCAACCACTCCAGTGGATCCAGAAAATTTTACCTATTTTTAGGAAGAACCTGAATCTCGACGATTGTTGGGTAAGGATTCTTACAACCAAGCTGGAGATTGACATACAGGATCACCATCACCCGCATAATGTCTATTCTACTTCTGACAAAACAGTTCCATGATTTGACTACCTGTTCCTCCGACCCTTCATCCAGGATAAAGTACATTGTTCGTGCATATATCTATCCTTGCTTGAATACACGAGGCAGAATTTCATGCACACCAATATCCAGTGTAACAGGATCCCTGGTAATAAATTTGGTTAATAAGGATGTTAGTCATCAATAATTAACTCCATTTCTCAATTAATATATGGGCCAACTTCCCTATAATATTACAGTAAACAGTCATAACATTCTCAGAGTTGTGTATCATCTTAATACTCAAATTTCTAAGTTGACCTTGATGCATCATTAAGCAATACTAAATATCTGCATGACTAAAAGGACTGGTTCCAACGTGATCCAGTTGGGTTGCAAGTACACGGTGTATGAGGTAAGGATACATGGATGGACTATAAATCCATCAGTCAATACAACCAAATCATACACTTTTCTTATGCCCATATTAATGTCTGTGAGCACATGTTTGAAATGTCTGGGTGCACACACACACACATATGTAATATGAGGTAAGTGGAGAGACCTGCACAAGGTTTGGCCCTTCTCGGTGGAACTGGGAATGAACCATATTTTCCTCAATGAAGGTGATTCAAATTGAAAAAAGAAACCATCATTCTGTCCGTGCTTCCATTTCCTTGATCCTTGGCCTTTCCACACCTATATTTACACAGACAACAGCAGAATACGTGTTCAATTTTGCAGGATGGCAAAAATTGCAGGAGAACAGACTTAAATGATAAGATGTTCTTTTGAAGTTAATCCAGCAGAAGAAATTTTGTGGAGACAAGAACCATATTGTTACAAAATCAACAACATAAAAAATTTCAAGCTAATTCGACGCACAAAACAGAACCAAACTCATAAGACACAAATTAATAACTTAAGTTAACACAGACCAAGAAAGTTTATGGGAACAAGAACCATCTTGAATTACACTATTACAAAATCAATTCAATAAAAAAAATCTTCCAAATTCAACAGACAAAACACAGTCCAACTCATGAAATACAAATTAATATCTTACTTCATAGATTTCTAAGCTGCTGCTGCTGAGAACTTAATTTCTTTCATTTCTTGCCCACTTTAATGAAATACCATAAAAGCAAAACAACTATCAAGCAATGGTAAGTCTGGAAACTCAGGACTCACAACACCAAACTTCTCGTGTTTGCATTAAGACTATCAAGCGTAAATACCAAGTATCTCCTACCAGCCAAATCCAAATCTACAGATTAGAGTTGCCAGTTCCAAATAGGTTCGAACTCCTCCAAGGCGTTCAACTTGCCGAGGTATATATGCATCTTAAACGTTCGAGCTAAAGAGAAAGGATGCCTCATGGAAATTGAACATTACCCTAAGATAGGACATTATACAACCAAAGAAAAGCTTACGGAAGTTATTACGTTACCTGGGGGTAGGATATTAAACTTTTTGGTGCCACTAGGCAAGCAGCTTGAGAGAAAGAATCCTCAGCATACTGCCTGAGGAATGAAAAACAATTGCCGTGCGTATGGGGTGATTCAAATGCCTGTAAAGTAGCATAAGGTTATACTTTTATTCAAATTATTTGCGCAATGATGTTTTAGATGATGAAAGCAGATGCCAAGTCGAGTAAAACTTTACTCGAGTCAGATCCATGCACAAATGAGAACAAAGGTCTCAGATATTTATGTCAAAAAAAGAGGATGAAACATGAGCAGGGCTGCAAAACCATTTAAGTAGAAGGATAAACACCTTATCAATATTAACCACTGGGGCATATTTTTCAGTATCTGTTTTATCCTTGTGAAGTAGGAAATAAACTCTAGGATCCACAGTAGACTTTTCATGCCATGATTTTACAGCACTCTCCATTGTTTCAACAAGAAAAGAGAAAATCTCCTTCCAACTGTCTTCAGCTCCATACTTCGCAGACTGCAGAAATAGAAACCAATTTCAGTCAATATCAATGAACATCAGTGTGCCTAATGGTAATCAAATGATCATGAGTAGACATCCAAGAGAAATTTCAGTATCCAAAAGAATGTAAAGTGGGCATATTGAATGTTATTCGGGCCCTTGTGCATGAGTCATTCATGCAGAACCCATCAATCCACTCTTAAAAACTCCAACACATCCTCCAAATTGAAGGAAAAATTGTGAAAAATTGAAAATATCATAGCAATTCACGATTCATCTGAAAATGACATAGCAGAGAAGGTATTGGATGTAGTAGTGCCACTAAGTTTGGAGCCACCAAAGGCATGTTCCGTGAAATACAAAATTTATGTGAGTACTTACGAGCTCACTTTTCACGGAATCCAAATGTTTTGACATATCCACATTTGACCTCATAGTTTCCACTTCTTGCGCACGTTTTTTATCTCTTGCCAACTGCGTGAGCCTCTTGATCTTTTTTGACACCTCAGAACTCTGAGAGTTGTATTTCAAGGCAACTTGGAAAGCAGCTAAGGCCTGCACAACAACTCTTGAAAATCGGTATTTTGGTGTCTAATTTGCTGAAAAGAGTGCTTGTGAACTATAAAATAACATACATCTTCATATCGTTCCATAGCTTCTAAGACGCATCCTTTCCTGAAATAACCCTGCAGAAGCAATCAGTGGCATTTGATATGCAAAAGGCACGAAACTATGAGATAAAAATGATTAATGCCTAAAAAGTGCACCTTTTCCCAATCTGGTTTCAAACTGATAGTTGTCTCAGCATCAGCAAGTGCTTTGTTAAGTTTTACCAAGTGCAGAAATGCAGCAGCGCGATTACTGGTAAGGAGCATATTAAATATGTAAGGAAACAGTTAATGATAGGAAAAGACATAGTATCTTCTGCAAGAGTTAATATAACACGGGCAGAAAAGCAAAAGCTATCCTCTAGAAACCACAAATGCTAATGAACTGAAATAGAAGAAGAAAGAGAAAAGGAGGACACAAAAAGAAACATGGGAGAAAGGGTAGCAGCAGTAAAAGCAGAGCAGATTCAGTTATACCACATGACTTCTCAGGTCATTCAAGCACCTATTCTTTTCAAGGATACTGCACACAAATTTGGTCGTAGAGATAGCAACTGCAAATAATTTAGTCGGATCTTTCCATGATTCATCTAGTTCAGGAATCTTGTTGTTTCGGAAAGTGCACATTATGAATCTTATCACAAATAAAATGCATATTTCTTTGTCCTTCCGAAACTATGATTCTGTACTTCAAGAGATGCCTAAATCATGTTCAAATATGCTTTATAATGTGCTTTGGCCTTTTAAGGTTCTCTCCCGAAGCACTTCAACCTTACATAGCTGAAAGGAATCTATTAAGCAGCAAAGATACTCTTTCCTTCCCATATGGAAGCAAAAATACAACCTTTCTATGCAGCTCAACTAGACCCGTTTGACGCCGCTTACCAACATCCTAAAAAAGCACAAGAACACAGAGCAACCGGAAAAGTGCATTATTCCACTACATTCTATGTTGAGACACCAAACGAAGATTAATCTTGGAAAAAGATCAAAAGAAAATCTCAATGAAGGAAAAACAGTAACTAAACATAACTAACTTAAGAGTTTAGAAAGTAAAATCATTAAGTAAAAGAAAGACGACTCCGAAGACCGACATTGCAAACTTGAAGCAGCAACTAATGTATACCTCACGCAAAATACGAGGAATACATAAAGAAAAAACAACAATGTGAATAATTATCCGCATAAATTGACATACGTACACTTGGATAACAACACAAGAAGCCAAATGAACAACAGTTAAACCAAAAATTCAATCTTGAACTCAAACAGAAACTACAAGCTACCCTCAAAAAGACCCAGACAAGAAGCTTCAAGTGGGCCTGCACAGAAATGGGGTTGCGCACTTAATACCTATAAAGAGTGGGATTAGAGGGGTCCTGCTTAATAGCCTGAGTATACAAAGCTGCAGCTTTGAGATAATTCCCCGCTTTGAAAAACTCATTTCCCTGATCTTTCAGTGAAATCTCTGCCGCTTTTTCCCCCGATTCTCCCATTTTTCCTTTAATTCGACTAGTAATTAACACTGTTCTTCTACCTTGATCTGGGTTTTGCTTAGGGTTTCTGATATTCTAGCTTTCTTGATTTGCTTGCTAGCTTCCTGTTCTATTCCTCTAGTACACGAAGCAAACAAACGTGCAACTGAGTTCATAAATCGTGGTTGATATCTGAAATCGTGTCTCACTAAGAAAAGTTACAATTCCTGGAAATTATTTACCTCAATTCTCTCATCCCAAGATTACACTTTGTGACCACGACCAAATTCTCACTCTCTTTTTTTTTAATTTTAATTCAATATTTACCATAAAGGAAATAAAACTAACTTGGTCTTATTATCTTTATAATATGCAATATGCATTGTTAATGTAGAATTCTCCAATCATTTTATTCCGTAAAAAATTGATTTAAAAGATTTTATAGTAGAATTATGGTTTAAAATTTTAAATTAACCTATTTTTTGTCCAAAAAAAAAAAAAATCAAAGTAACTCTCTTGGAGGCCTAATGTAATTTATTAGATACTTTTAATTTGTATATCAAGATGCGTAGTGGGTCGGGTTGGATTGGATAAAAATGATGGGTTAGTCCAATCCAAACCCGTTTTGGATCGAGTTGGTCCTAGGCCGATCCCTGGGGTCAATACTTATGACCGGTCCAACCCAATTGTCTAGGACCTCATAGTCTTAGATCGAGTCTGAGTCGGACTTGTTGTGCCATCTTTTTTTCTTTTAATAATGCATGGTATATATTTTTAATTTTATTCTTCTAAATTGAATATTTTTATAAGTTTTTTAATATTTAAACTCAACTTTTTATATTTATTGTTTTACTTCTAAATGTTTAGTAAATTAATTATTTGTTATTTTTTTAAAATTATTTTAAATTCTTTTCAAATTTGTTATTATCTAAGTTTTATTATTGTAAGCTTGTTAGTCAAATTATTGTTTAAGTTTATTATATAGTCTATACTATTTTCTTTCTAGTTATAAAATTTTTTGTGATTTAATTTATTATTTATTTATTTCATACAATAATATTAAAATTTAATTAATTATTTAAAGAACACCTCAATTCTATTGAAAAAAATGTCTCGTCTGGGCCTCAACCGGGACGGTCAATAATTGGGCCTAGGTTTAGAAATGGATCCAATTGGGGGTCATTGGAAGGTCCAAGACCAGCCATGAACAATAGTGGGCCAAGCTTGGACCGTGTTTTTTCGGGTTGATCCGTGTCGGGCCTAGATCGTCCGACATATTGAAAATGCTAAGTCATAAAGATCTTATTATCCATGCTAGGAGGTTATGATGGTGTTTGCAAAGGCTTAAAATAAGCTATTATTAGCTTATTGCTGAAAATAGTATTCCATTTTTACCTTTCACTTTTGAATTGTTTAAATTAAATTGATTTAAGCCATAAGGTATAAGCATTTTCCCTATCAACTTATGTAGCTTATTGATAAAACTGTAAGTATTAAGATGTTTTTTCAAATATTTTAATTTCAAGTTTTTTTCACTATTGTTTCCAAATAATTTCAACTTTTACTATTGTTTAACTTATATTTAATTTCCACCAAAAAAACAAAAGCAATTGCAAACACTCTTATTTTAAGAGTAATGGTATATATTTATTTGTTTACCTGATAAAATTTTGGTGATATAAACAACATAGAAACTCTTCATGTACATGATAATTGTTTTAGGGTTAATATCATACACCCCACACGTACGAGAGGTTTTGCACTTTGACCTCCAACATTTTTATTTATTTATTTATTTGACAATCAACCACGCCAACCTTTCCTTTGTAGCAATTTTTTTCTTTTTTTCACTTTTTATTTATTTTTTTGACAATCAACCACGCCAACTTTTCCTTCGTAGCAATTTTTTTCTTTTTTTCACTTTTTGGAGAATAAAAATGGGAATATTTTGAGTACGTGAACACACACGCCCAAAGTCGATTTAGTGTCGGGTAAAAGGATAATTTCACACTCTAATTTAAACAAAAAAAAAAAATCCAAAAATGAAGGTCGTCTTCTTCATCTACTTACTGTTGCCACCTTCACCGCGAACAATTCAAGAATCTATTTGTCGGAGCCAAAATAATACGACACCTTTAAATTCAAGAACCCATCTACCAAAGCTACAAATTCAATAACCCATTTTCAGCTACGAAAATCAAAGCCTCTTTGAATGAATATTATGGAACCTCACAAACCCAAGTTAATGGCAGCACGATTGAATCGTTTCACTTTAATGTTTCTTCCTACTGTTGATTTTTCAGCTTCGCTTCGTTGGGAACAATTTCGGGGCGAGTGGGCACTATGTGGTTTCGATTAGCTCCGTGGTAGTTGGGGCGGTGATACAGCGGCGGCAAGGGAAGACGGTAGATGTCTTATGGGGTTAACTTATTGGGGAGAATGGAGAAATTGGAGGAATATTTGCAGTGATGGAGGGGGAAGACGGAGATGGGCAGAGACGGTGAGAAAATGGTGGATTGGGCGTGGAGGCGATGGGAAGATGGCAATAGGCAAATGGTGGAGTAGGCTGTTGTAGGAAGATGGAGGTGGTCGGTAACGGCGGATGAGGAAGATGATCTTGATTTTTTTTAGGTTTTTTCCCTTCTTTTTGTCTTTCTTTTTTTTTAAATCGCAGAGTGAAATTACAAATTTATCCTGCCCTAAGTTCATCTAAAGCGCATGTGTTCACGTAGTCGGAATATTCCTGTTTTATTCACCGAAAAGCGAAGAAAAGAACAATTAAGTGATACAAAAATCAAAGGTTTAGTGGTCGAGTGGTAAAAAAATGATTGGGGAGTAAAGTGCAAAACCCCTTATGTCTCAGCTATTGACCTTATTTTAAAATAATAATAATAATAATAATAAGATTATTTTTTAAAAGGAAAATGAAATTTGTATATGTAGTAACTTTTTTCACAATTTAATATTTTTTGAGAACCATTGTAGAGATTAAAAAGAATTATAACTAAACTATCCAATATCAATATTTATACACATATACCATTGGAGACACTAATGGCAAAATACCTTGTGTTTATTAATAACGACATACATACCTCAAAACCTAAATCCTATATATTTTGACACAACAACATATCATTAGACCTTATCAATTATTTGTCACGAAGCCAATCTATTAATTAACCTTGTCCATACATCTAAAATCCACAATCATAAAATAGCCAACTAAAATAATATATGCCGTCTAAGGTTAAATTATGATACTGGATCAAGGTGTATAATGGGTTGGCTAGGCTTGCAACTGGCGTGGATCAATTTGAAAAAGCCCGGTCTATGACTAGTCCATTACTATTCATGGTCGGTTTTGGAGTAGTTTTGGACCTTTAAATATGTCCCAGTTGGGTTCATTTTTAAACACAAATTCAATCCATGAACTAGTCCGATTAAGGCCCGAAACAGGCTCGGATGTGCTTTTCTTTTTAAGAAATTGATGTATTTTTTGAACAAATTATTTAAATTTATGGTTGACTTATGAAATAAATAATTAATAAATTAAATCACATAAATTTATAACTAGAAAAAATAATAATTAAAACTATATAATAACTTAAATAATAATTTGACTAACAAGTTTACAATATTAACTTAGATAATAACAATTTAAAAAGGACTTCAATTAAACTTTGAAAAATAATAAATAAAGAGTATTATTGAATTAATGTAAAAATTTAGAAGTGAAACAATTTAAAATCTACTAGAATTGTTAACTTTGAATAACAAAATAAAAATTAAATAACATGTATTATTAGAATAAATAAAAAGGAATGGGCCCAACAGGCCTGGCACAAGGAGAAAAAGAATAGTCTGGCATAGGACTAGGTGGTCATTGGCGATTAGATCGGACTGGTCCCAGGTATCAATACTTGGGACCGACCCAAGACCAGTCTGATCCTAAATGGGGTTGGGCTGAATCAGCCCATTTTTTATTGGGTTAATTAATCTTGAATTGAATTGCCCAATTCGACGCACTATACATCTTGAATACTACATTAATAATTTATTCTATATTTATTATCAACCAACTAAAAAACAAAATCGACTATATCAATACGGAGGTAAACCTATTAATCATAACTTATGTCAATAAATATTTAAATTCTTTGAGAAAGTGTTATGAAAAAAAAAAAAAAAATTTGAAGTTGAACACTTCTCATGGACCGATACTTCATATATGCAAGCATTAAATAAATCAAACTTGAAATTTTCCTTAATTACGTATACTCGTTGTTATTATAATGTAAATCAAGAAAAAACAATTGTAGTAGATCAGGATGAACATTTACTATATGTGTTATGTTATGTTATTTATTATTTGTTAATGAGAATATTTAAATATCAGCTTAATTTTCTAACTAGCTGTTCCGCAACAGCTAAATACTCATTCCTACTGGTGATGCATGAAAATTGAGATGTTTATATGAGTTCGTCTGCTGAATTTGGTAGTTGACTTTTGTTTATGCTTGTCTAGAAAATTCAGAGGATATGTTAGTTGTCTAGAACCGATTTTGTACTTGTTTGATGTAATTCTTTTTAAGAAAAATTCATATTGAAGTCAGATTTGATCGAATTAAATCAATCATATAGCATGTGTGAAACACTTGTTGTATGATTAGTTAATCTTTTTAAAATTTTATACGAATCACACCGCAAATGTATTACACTTATGGGAAAATCATTTTTTTGTCCCATATCTTAGAGTCTTTTTTGATTTGGTTCTATTTATTATAGTGTCCCACATTTAGTCTCAATTTATTCAAATTTTTTTCCTCAAATTTAGTCCCAAATAGCATTTTCCGTCAAATTGTTAACGGAGCCGTCAAGTCTGTTATTGGGGCAAAACTCTGCCACTGTTGATGGCTCCGTTAACAATTTGACGGCAAATGCTGTCTGTGGCCAAATTTGAGAAAAAATTGAACAAATGGGACTAAATATAGATAAATGCAGCAAATGGGACCAAATTAAAAAAAAAATCCTAAGATATGAGACCAAATTTGAAACTTTCCCTACACTTACTATATAATTGATTCAGGTCTGACCAAACCCGGTCTTAGTTAGATATTCCCTTTTTTTTCAACATAATCGTATTGAATTATCTAAAAGTACGCAAATTTTATTTCAAAATTATGATATGGCTAGGCAATGTAATTACATAAAATCAATTATTTTTATACTAATCATGTGAGACAAATTATTTGGCTGCGCGTGATTAAATTTGGGATAAATTTACTTTTCAATAATGTATTTTTTCTATTTTCTTTTTTTATATGTATTGTATTTAGTTCCGGTCTCTTATATATATTGCCTTCATATCTTTTCATATCTGATAAATTCCAACCTAACTTATGAAGTCTGACTTTCACAAAGTTTCCACATGCAAGTGGAATTAAATTAAACAAAATTTAATCACAAGATTCAAGTTAATAATTAACAAATATATATATATATATATACTTTTTTTTATATATATATTGAGGATGGTAAATGACTCTTTCCAGCTAGCTATTATATAAGTTCACCTGCCACCTTATGTGACTTTACCTTATATACACATTGATAAAGTTCAAAGACCATTTCTCCAATCAAATCAACTGACAAACATTCATAATTTCACATCCAACAACTTTCAGAAAATAAAATAGATTAAATAAAACTTTGTGTAGAACAATTCATAAATATATATATATATGCGGATAATTAAAGTATAGTTAGTTCCTTAATT
Source organism: Sesamum alatum (assembly GCA_034509735.1). NCBI lineage: Eukaryota > Viridiplantae > Streptophyta > Magnoliopsida > Lamiales > Pedaliaceae > Sesamum > Sesamum alatum. Next base: position 35,553,776 of record JACGWO010000006.1, read on the forward strand.
TTACATTTAGAATTATTTTAGTTCATTAAGTTTATTTTTTGATTTTAGCGTTCCTAAACATTAGTTTCTATCTCAATTTGGTCCCCTGATAAATTTTCAATGAAAATGTGGTCGGATTTTAACTTTCTTGAGTAAAATAGTCAATTAAGTTTATTTTATTACTTTAGTCCCTTAAGTTTGTAACGTTATCAAATTAGTCAAAAGTACTTTTTGCTTTTACATGTTGAATATGATATAATTATTATGTGTGAATAACAAAAATATTGAATTCTTATAAACATAATAATAACATATTGCTAAACATAGTAACTTTTTTTTATTTTCAGAAGTTAAAAAAAAAAGAACAAGAATGGTGATTAAAAATAGTTACCCTTTTTCTTTTTCATTGCGAATATAGCAAATCTACAGACAGGTCGACAAATGAAAGTAGTAGAAAAAAAAATTGTTTATTTTTAGATGTAGGCTAACAAGAATAATGATTAGTTTTGTTTGAAATTACAAAAAGAAATAACACGTGGATATGGAAGTTATAATTTGCACAATATAATTAAAATATCTCTTTTTCTGGCATCAAATTTTAGGATTCTCTTAAAGAATGAATTATATAAATATATATGAAATCCACCAAAAAAATATATTCAGAAAGTATATTCCATCAATTTTTCGTTCGGAACTCCAATTAACAGTTGACATTTAATAAAAATTGTTAATATTTGAAATTTTTAGACTAATTATTTTTAGATTAAAAAGTTACCGACTTAGAGTTTTTTAAATTATATTTACATATTTAGATATGTTTCACTAAATATAGTCATACTTTTGGGAAAAAAATTGTAATTTCTGAAAATTAATAATAAAAAAATTACTACTTTAAGTTAAGTAATATGTTATTATTATGCTCATCAGAAGTTCAAAATTTTCACTATTCACATAAACTATTATATCATATTGAACATAAAATAAAAATAAAAATTATATTTTTTTTGCCTAAAAAAGGAAAAATTTGACAAATTTACAAACCTGAGGTACTAAAGTGAGAAAAACAAACTCAAAAATGACCAAGTTACCATCCGAAGTCAAAATCCGGCCATACTTTTGCCAAAAATAATAAGAGGAACCAAATTGAAACAAAAATTAAAGAGAACCATGACTTTTTATTACAAAATTGTGTATTCAATTCTCTTTGCCGATTTGAACGTTATGTTGGTAAGTAAATTTATAAGTACCTCGACAAGTTCTCGAGTTATGATTTGTGTTTGATTCCATTTGCAAGGAGTTTTTGTTGGTGATGAGTAAATTTTTAACTCTTTTTCTTATCGAATTTTGGTGTCAATCTTGATTTTTAGTGATGATCAGAGTTGAAATCATCGAAATTGTTCTAGAGAAAGAACAATAGTTAAGGTCTTGATCATTTGGATTAATAATTCTTGACTGGAAAATTACACATAGTTGGTGAAAATCAAATTTGATATTATATTTTAAGTTATGTTGCATCTTTTATGTTATGTCCCATATATATATCATTATAAGAAAATGACTCGATAGCAACGATAAAAAAATTAGCCTCGAGTTATTTAGCAAGTAAAATTTTCATTACTAATTTACATCATTTAATACAGAATTTACTTGCTAATATATTTAGCAACAAAAATTTAACTTATTAACGAATTTAGCAACAAATTATTTAATATATATATATTAAATAGTGTAGATTAACAATAAAAAATTTACTTACTAATTAGCTCGACCACGATTTTAACATCAATTTTTTTTCGTAGTTGTTGAATCATTTTCTTGTACTGTATACCACGTGTACAAAAATTAGACCATTTATTTTATTTAATGTAAAGTTTTATACACGTGGTGCGCATATTAAATGGAACAAAAGTATAACATAATTTGGAATTGAAAATCCAATCCGATAAAAACTGATTTACTCATGCGGAAATAAAATTAAGTGCCTTGCAAGCCAATAGAATGCTCTATTATTCTTAATTATTATTTTTCCATAAAGTGAAAAAACGAATGAGCATGATTATTAAGATTTCACATCATTTCCTTTGTCAATGCACGCAAGACATGCAATAAAATACAAGTAGTACAATCATACGAAAACCCAATTTGCTTGATTTTGGCAATTCCAAATTCCCAACCAACATTTTTTCTTAAGTGTAAGAAGGAGCCCTGTACTTATCTCTCCTCAATCTCCTTGCAATTAAAAATTCTAACAACATCCCTTATCATAAAATAAACAACTTCAATGAGCCCATCTCCCAGTAACAGACCAGACGAGAAATTCTAGTTCCAATCTGACTCGGTCAAATTGGAATCAATTATACGATAAGTGCAATATATTTTTATTGTGTGATTGGTATACAGTTCAAAAAAGGTGATCAATTACATAGCAAGTGTATTACACTTGCTCTATGATCGGTTTGGTTCGATCAAACCTGATCAAGACAAGAATTTTTTCAAACCATAAATATGTCAGAGTGCACACATAAGTACATTACTTATATAACTATAAAAAGAGCTATTAATTTTAGAAAAAGAGGGAAATAATATTTTTGATCTCGTAATTTAGGATCGTTATGCTTTTGATTTCATTAGTTACGGGATTTTTATTTATGATTCTATGACAACTTTCTGCTATATATTTAACAAAAAAGGTTTGGGTGTTAAGTTTTTCGAACATAACACTTAACAGCAACGTGCTAAGTATGTGGCATCGATCTTCTGTTAACTATCTAACGAAAAAGTATCATGTGACCAAAATTGTTATTTTCTGAAATTTATGATCTCAAAAGTGAGAATCCAACAATTGGACCAACAATGTGAAGACTCTAATTTACGGGACAAAAAATTATATTTCCCCTTTTAAAATTTTACAATAAAATTAAAGAAGTCGCATTTCTACAAGAAGTGTGAAAAAGACTAATCCAATATTTTAAGTTATCAGCCACCAAAACTTAAAACCGTGTTTCTGGTGAAATCAGAAGCTAATCTTCACCCGCCCAACCTTTCGAAAAAACAAACATCTGTTCCTGTTGAAGAAGCAAGAAAGTGTCATTAAAATAAAGGTAAAAGCGTAAAACATATGGACAAGAGGAACTTTCAAAGCCACCTTCCTTTTGATCCTTATATATATGCACTAACAGCTGTGTATAAACTGAGGTTAATTTACTCCATTCTTAAGCTAATCCAATCACCCAATCTTCAATATCACACTCCACCTCCAACATTAAACACTTTGATGAAACTCTCATCAAATTCAAACCTCTAAACCAAGAAAACAAAAATGAAAAACACGCTTTTAGCATTAGCTCTATCACTTCTCTTCATCTTGATGATCTTCACAAAACCATCTCTCCAAGAATCAAACTCTCCACTCCCAAACCCTAGACTTCTCAATGCATTCATAGCCCTCCAGGCCTGGAAACACTTGATCACTGATGATCCCAAAGGCTTCACCTCAAACTGGTATGGCTATGATGTCTGCAACTACACCGGAGTCTACTGTGCGCCGGCTCCCGATGACCCTCATATCACCACGGTTGCTGGGATTGATCTAAATCATGCAAGAATCTCAGGATTATTGCCGGAGGAGCTCGGCCTGTTAACTGATCTAGCTTTGCTCCACCTGAACTCCAACAGGTTTAAAGGCTCTGTCCCTGACGGGTTCCGTCATCTCCGCCTCCTTTACGAGCTTGACATCAGCAACAATCTCTTCTCCGGCGTATTCCCGCCGCCTCTCCTCTGCCTCCCGTCGCTGAAATTTCTCGATATTCGCTACAACAAGTTCAAGGGGAAGGTCCCTTCTGATCTTTTCAATCTGAAGCTCGACGCCCTTTTCATAAACAACAATGATTTCGACTTCACCCTGCCTAAGAACATCGGAAACTCCACGGTTTCTGTGTTAGTCCTGGCTAACAACAATCTCCGGGGGTGTTTGCCGACAGGCATAGGCAAAATGGCTAAAACCCTGAACGAGATTATCCTCTCGAACGCCGGCCTGAGTGGCTGTCTACCTGAAGAAATCGGGTTGCTTAGGAAATTGACAGTGTTTGATGTGAGTTTCAACAGTCTTGTCGGAAGTCTGCCGAAGTCGATGGGGAATATGAAGAGTCTTGAGCAACTTAACGTCGCGCATAATAAGCTGTCGGGTGCTATTCCTGAGAGCATTTGCTCATTGCCTAGGCTGGAGAACTTCACTTATTCCGACAATTACTTCTGCGTGGAGCCGAGTTCGTGTCTGAAGCTGGAAGATAAGGATGACGCCAAGAATTGTATACCTTACAGACCCAAACAGCGGTCTCCACAGCAATGCCGCGACTTTTATTCACATCCCGTGGATTGTAGTGCTTTTGGCTGTTTGCCGCCACCGCCTCCTTCTCCACCTCCGCCGCCGCCACCTTGTTCTCCACCTCCGCCCTCACCGTCACCGCCGCCGCCGCCACATCACTATTACTATCCATGATCATAAAGTCCATGTTGACTTTAATTAGAAAAAATAAAAAACATTTGCTTTTAGAAAAAATAAAAAACAAGAAATGATAATAAGGTGCAATATTGATGTTATTTTTTCCTCTCACTTTAATCATTTGTGACGTGTATATGCTGAAATGAGTTTGTGTATTTTCCATGATGTTTTTGTTTAATACTAGAGTAAGATTTCTGTACATTCAGCTGTTCTAATGTCAAATTGGCTTTCTTTTTTATTTATTTATTGTAAACTCTAATTTATTTTTATATTATTTAATATATATACATTACATGTATAAAATCTTTTTATACATAAAGTACATGACATTATTTTTGTACACATAATGTGCATATATTGAATGGAATAGAAAATGTAACATAATTTGAAATAAAAAATCCTATTCGCTTTAATGTTGGCTGTTCATGCTGATTTTTTATTCCTTAATTAGAACTAATGGTAAGGAATTATTCATGAATCGGGGATTGTTCCCATCAAAGGTTGTCATTTACCAGCAGCCAATTATGAAACTCTACATGATTTGTGGATGAAATAATCAAAAGTCATATATATATGCTTCCCTCAAATAATTTAAATAAAATTTTTGAGACAAAATATTTTAATTCACCTAGAGAAAAATACTGAAAAACCATCTAATTAAAAACAATCTAAAGTTTTTAAGCGAGCTAAAAAATCCTATAATTTAGTTCTTCCGATGTCGGCATGTTCAAAACTGCCTTCACCACCCCCCTCATTCTCCACCTTCGCCCTCACCGTCGTCGCCACCGCCACATCATTCTTTCTATCCATTATCAAGTCCAAGGCGACTTTAAAAGAAACAAAATATTTGCTTTGAGTTCTTGTGTTGTTACGAGAAATGATAGTAAGGTGCAATGTTGTATTTTTTCCTCTCACCTAATCATTTGACCAGAAATGAGTTTGTGTATTTCCCATGATGTTTTTGTTTACTACTAGATTTTTGTACATTAATGTTGAAGGTTCATGCTGATTTTTATTCCTTTAGAATTAATGGTAAGGAATTGTTCATGAATCTCCAAGGTTGTCATTGACCAGCAGCCAATTATGAATCTCTACATAATTGTGGATGGAATGGAATAATCCAAAGTTATATGCTTCCCTCAACAATTTAATCAAAATTTAAGAGACAAAATATAATTAACTCACCTAGAAAAAATTACTAAAAAAGCATATAATTTTCAGTATTTTTCTTACAGGTATACGGTCAAATTACATTATGCATTAATACATCCAAATATCAAAAGCTTAATGCTGATAGTTGGTTATATCAATGACTAAATTTAAAAGTAAATCAAAGAGTACGCCTAGAGGATAAACATAAATAAAATAGAAACTATTATTAAAATAGACAATACCTATATTCATATGAATCGATTATATAAGTTTTTTGTTATGAAATTTCAATTGTACCACGTAAGTAAGATCTCACCAGTACTTTTTTTTTTTAAAGATTTGATTACAATTATATATATTATGAATTTCAATCATCAATGATTAATATACGTCAATTACCAATATTAACTATGTATAACTAATTAATAATTACTATTATAGCAGATCAATATCCATAAATTGGTGCGATTCAAACCCATGATTAGGGACTTCAATCTTGTCAACTACATGAGGCCTCATTGAAATCACCAGTATGTTTAATCAGGATTTCAAATCCTTTGAATTTGTCTGGTAATTCTAAATTTAAAAAATTTTAAATTCTTCAATTCTAATTTTGGATGATATTTGTTGAATATAAATGAAGTTCAAATTTTTTTCAAATGACCGAATTTGAAATTCTATCTCCAAATACTTCTCTCAAATTCAAGTCTATCAAGCTAAATGCACTCTGGGCACACTTGTAAATGCTATGAATTACAAGGACAAAGATGACTTTCAAGTTATTTCTTTATGGGCTAGGCTGGGTTTGTCAAGAAATTGGGCCTAATGTCAGGCCTTATGAAAATTAAATGGGCCACTCTCTACCAAAATAGTATAATATTGGGCCTGAGAAGAAAGGGCATCAGACCCAATCATGTGAAACGGGCGTCGAGCAAGTGAATATAAAACGCAGAGAATAGCTAGGGTTTTGGCTGAGCGCCTTTCTTAGAACAACAGAAGAAAAGAGAGTTTCTCTCACTGAGAGCCGTCGCTCTATCCTCCAAAGCTCAGCTGCTCCGCCACCATGGCCGTCGGGTACCCACTCTTCTTCTCCCCACACATATACATGCATTGATGAAAATGTTTTAAGGCATCATATCTAGACTGCTTTCTTCATTCAACTTTGAATTTATATGTATTGCTTTTCTGATTTGACACAGGAAGAACAAGAGAATTTCCAAGGGGAAGAAGGGAGGCAAGAAGAAAGCGTGAGTCTTTGTTTGAACTTTTTGTTCTTAGTTTTTGAATTGTAAGTAACATTGATGTGTTAGGAGTTCTTTGAGAACGTCTTTGCTAATTAATTTTTTTATTGATTTATATTAGTGCCGATCCGTTCGCTAAGAAGGACTGGTATGATATCAAAGCCCCGTCAGTTTTCAACACCAGGAACGTCGGCAAAACTCTAGTTACTCGTACTCAGGGTACTAAGGTAAATTTTTCTAGGAAATTTTTATGACTCGATTTTCAGCGACATTGTTTAGTGCTAGCTGAATATTTCGATCTTTATAAGTTTGTTTAGTTTCATTCTTTGAGCAGTTTATAATTACTTCATCTCGTTTTTGTTTGTTGTGTTTCTAGTTTTCTTCGCAGTTGCATTGGCTACTTTATTTTCTGTCTGAAGTGTTAATTTCTTCTATGATTACTGCTTATTTGTTTGCTAGTATTATTACTTGCTTTTGATTAGTTGCTCGTGTTGGATGGATCTTGGATGTGCGAGAATATTGAGGAAATGACGCCTCTTTGTTTGGTCTTTCTGCTACATGAATCAGACGACTTCACAGAAATATATGCTTGCAATATCTTGCTGCCACTACATTTGTTTCCTTGTCTGCTATGTTTCTCTCAAGGATTCTTTAGAATTTGTAGGTTTGAATTATCTATGGTGGAAAATGGGGGTCTGTCAAATTTTTACATGCTCTTCATTCAACTTCCCTCTCAATATCTGAACACCAAGTCAATCCCTAGGTTATTAATTAAAGAATCTGAATCTTGTACACTTTGACGCTAAGGGAAGATGTGATGTTCATTTTAGCTGATTGATAGACTTGGTTATTTTAGCATTGAAATATCTTTCTTGCTTTTTGTATGCTGTCCAAGTAGCTAAGTTCACAATTTTCTCAATTAGATTGCTTCAGAAGGACTCAAGCATCGTGTGTTTGAGGTGTCCTTGGCTGACCTTCAAGGTGATGAGGATCACGCCTTCAGAAAGATCCGTTTGAGAGCTGAGGATGTTCAGGGGAAGAATGTCCTCACAAACTTCTGGGTATGTGGAACCTGAAGCTTGTGATTCTTTTGTGTTTTATTTGTTTGATGAATATTGAAGGCTTTACTTTTCTCTGAATTGCTGCAGGGTATGGACTTCACTACTGACAAATTGAGGTCACTCGTCAGGAAATGGCAATCACTCATTGAGGCCCATGTTGATGTCAAGACAACTGACAACTATACTTTGAGGATGTTCTGCATTGCCTTCACAAAGAAGCGTGTCAACCAGCAGAAGAGGACATGTTATGCGCAGTCAAGCCAGATTCGTCAAGTAAATATTTTGATTTTTTCACAATCTCGCTCTTTATTATTTGATTGGCATGAATGTGTAAGATATTGGTGACTTTATGAGCTTAAATGCGAGGAAAAGGTTATTTTAGTCATGTTTTATTTAGTGATAACTCTGTTTTACTTTTACCCATTATTTATTTCTCCCTCTTCTGGTTTTGGTTAGATCCGGCGAAAGATGAGGGAGATTATGGTTAACCAGGCACAATCATGTGATCTCAAGGATTTGGTCCAGAAGTTCATTCCCGAATCAATTGGCAAAGAAATTGAGAAGGCAACCTCAAGCATCTATCCTCTGCAGAATGTGTTTATTAGGAAGGTTAAGATCCTGAAAGCTCCCAAATTTGACCTCGGGAGGTTGATGGAGGCAAGTATCTTTTACCCCTTTTCGTCACCTAAAATAGTTTATGCTGCTGGAGATAGGAAAATTTTGGTTGCATATGGCTCTGTAATTGATCTTTATCAATTGCACTGGTACTATGTTTTGCTTTTCATTGGTACCATTATAGGATGCTCAATTCATTTGCCCTGTATGTACTAAATTGCCTTTTGCTTGGTGTAATTTTATTTTTAGGCGACTGGAATTTATTTGTTCTAATTCTTGAAATTCTTTGATGGACCAAGTACAACTGTTCTAATCCATCCATGACTGCAGCGAGAAAACACCCATCCCCTATAATTCTGTTGTTGCTGGTGGATTAGGTGTTGTGCATGGTGGTACACCAGAGAACCTGTACCTTTACTTGTCAACTTTGATCTCCTATGAAATTTGGAAGCTTGAATCACTTATCTTATACATGCTCCAGAGCAATCTATAATTTCCATCAAAAACTTACTTCTATGGCTGTTTTAATTTAGAGTGTCATGCCGAAATATCTCACAAACAAAATGTATGTTATGTTTTGTAGGTTCATGGTGATTACAGCGAAGATGTTGGTGTGAAGTTGGACAGGCCAGCTGAAGAGCCAGCAGCTGAGCCAACTGAAGTTGTTGGTGCCTAGATGAATACCCTCCTAAACCTCCCTCCATGTCGTTGATTGCAAGTTTATTCTTGGAGTGATTTAGGAAGAGATTTTGTTTTCAAGAGAGTCCATTTCCTCCCAAAAAACCATTAGATAAAGTTATGTTATATTACCAGCACATTTTTACATTTGGTGTTCAATTTTGTTGCTTAGATTTATCTGGAATTCTTTATACCATTTGCTTATTACTCATTTGGTTTATCTTTTGGTTACATGCAGAGGTTGTAGTTCTTTATGCATACAATTTTGCCCCCTCCTTGAAAACCTGGTCCTGAAAATTGATGCATGTAGTGCTCTTGGTGGTCCAAGATATCAAACTGAGAATGGTGAAATCCGTTACCAAATGATTTGATTTTCACTCCAGCTTAGGAAAATAGTAGAACTATATGTGGAGTTTCTTTTCCAGTCACTGCTGGGAGGTTGTGGAGATAGATAATCTAACCTAAAGCTTCATTTTTGGAAACCATGATTTCAATTTCAATAACAAAAAACTGTTAACTACTGTTTATTTAATGTCAGAGTGTAATGATTACAACTCAAATTGATTTATTTTATCAAATTCACTACAACGTATACTAGGTAAGATTCAATTTTGATTTGTCTAGTTTAAATTAGTTACTTGACATTATCAAGCGCAAATGAACTTTTAGGTTCAACCTTTCTACCCCAACCACACTGAAAAAGAGGTGCAAGTTGGAAACCAAGTGTATTTCTTAATTGGTATGGGAGAAAGTAACACCAATCAAAGTTGAAGATGGTAATATTTTGGATGAATCTCTCTTTGGTATTTCTGGATGTTGGAAAATTCTTCCCGATCCAAATTAATTACAGAACAAGGGTGATACATCAATATGTGATTGATTGTTTTTTCTGCACCAATCACACGACAAGTGTATTGCAATTGTAAGATAATTGGTTCGGATCTAAATCAAACCCAATCTGATCTAGAATTTCCATATGGATGAATCTTGGGACTCCGGATTTCTGGGAAGCAACTGTATTGCTCACGACATATGTAGTTCCAAGTGATTTTGTGATTTGCTTTCAAGGTTCATGATCACAGAATCTGTGATAGACAGATGCAATCAAATATGAAACATGGAGCAGAACAGAAAAAAGAAGGCCTAATCAGATAGAACCACATAGCTGCTCAGAAGTTGCAGTGTCTGAGACTCGACTAAACCTCGTTATGTCACGATAGATTTGTGCATATCACATGTTTTTGCATGTAAATTATTGACATGATACCAAAAGAGTTAAGTTGAAAATTTGTAATAACAGACGTAGGCTATTGGAATTAGATAAAATCTAATTCTTGCAGCTCCTCTACACTAAGAAGATCAGTTTTGTCCAAAACTAATTAGAGATAATCCTATCAACATAATACAATGACCGTCCCAAAAACAGTAGCAAACGTCTCACGGGCTGCTGCGTCCATTTCTACTAGTTGATGGCCTAAAACATGCACAAAGAGGACCCTTCTTACGTCTTCCGCTGTTCTTCCTTCCATTGCGGATGAAGTCTCTCAGAACGATCGTTTTACTCCTTAAGAATCTGCTTCTCAGTTTGTTTTTCTTTTCTTCCTCCAGCTTCAACAACATGTACTGAATTTTCTGAAGCTCTAACTGCAGCCTGCCAATCCTTTCAGACCCTTTTCTTGCCTGTTCTGTGACTTTCCTTCTACGTGTTTTCACCGCCTCTTTCAGCTGTGGTGATGCCTTTCCATCGGGAGAAGGGCACTCTTCAATGTTTTTCACCAGCTGACCATTCAAATCCAATAGATTCACAATAGTTTCCTCTGCTTCTAGCAGCTGTTCCTGAACTGTTTCGAAATCAACATTCTTGGTCTTTCGACTCTTTTTGTTTGTCTCCAGTTTCCTTCTCAAGTTCTCTACTGCTGTCTGAAGAGTTTCAAGTCTCTCAGCATCAGAGGTAAGTCTGTCCAGGACCCTTCTAATATTCACTTCTCTGTTGGGCGAACGTCTTGTTGACAGCATCAACTTATCCACACCCAACTCTTTCTCGACATCTGAATCTGTGGAGGGAGTCTCAGACTTACGCTTTACATTTTCAAATTGATCGTAAACTATATCCTTTTCGCTCAATTTGTATGACATCCTAAGCGACTCGCCTATTGTTAGATCTCTTCTGCCGTCTTCAGCAGTTTCCCATAGCTCAAGCATCTGATCATCTGCTCCAGCGTTGCTTCTCTTGCGTCTTCCATGTAGTGAGCGGTCAGAGACTTGATCAAGAGGGATATCCTTCATTAGCATCCCATTCCGAGCTTCAGAGGCTTTGGTTTTTATTTTGTGCAACTTGGGAGTATCACTGACTTCATTTGCGTATCCTTTCTTTCTGCTGTGATCGTGTTTGTCTCTGCCCAAGCAAAGACGGGATTTTAAATGCTCAATGTCACCCTTTGCAGGTTCTTGTTTGCTATTGGAGTTTGATCTTCGATGCAATAGGGGTTTGTTCATTTCTTCCATCAACCTGCCGACTATTTTAATTCTCGTCTGCAAGTTCTGCAAGCTAACAAGGGATTGATCTTCCAGAAGCACTGCAGAAGTACTTCTACTGGGATCAGCAGCAACTTCCAAAATCTGAAAAGATGCACGAATTTAGTTCCTGTAGTTCAGTAAATGCACATATAAATATCTATATATATATATATATAACATGTCTAGCATCCGAGAATATTACCTCAGACTCGTGATTACGTGATGCTTTAAGCTTTGTCTGAAGAAGTGCATTATGCTCAAGGCGTGTTATATCATCTCTTAGGGCGGCTACTACCGGAGCATATGCATATAGCTGGGATTTCAACCCGCTAATTTCACTCTCCATCAGACAAATTTTACCTTTCATTTCCTCAATCTCTAATGTTTTTGAAGCAGTTTCATTCTCAAGAGTCTGACATACCCCGGCAAGCTCCAGCGCCTTATTTTGGAAGAAAACTTCATGGATGGAGGAGACCTGAAGATCAAAATAAAATGCTGTAGCTTCTGCCTCCCATAGTTCAAACTCATTGTTCTTCTCCTGGAGTTCTGAACTTAGAGTCTGCTCTCTGATTGCTTTTTCTTCTATTTCTTCACGAAGTAGGCGGAGTTCAGACTGTAAGTTTGTATTAATTATATGAAGGCTCTCGATTTCCTTCTTCTTAATGGAATTATTTGCAGACAGCTGGAGTATGTTCTTTTCTAGATTTTCTCTTATCTGCATTGATTCTTGAATATCAGTCTTCAGTTCATCGACCATCCTGCCCAGCTTTAAGTTCAAATTTTCAGCACCTTCGAGCTTTGATTCTGTATTCAGGAGCTTTCCTTCCGTTTCATGCAAAGTCTCCTTACCACTTATAATATCCTTCTTCATCCGAACATTATATTCTCTGATCACTTGCATCTCTCTTTCCAATTTGTGAACAGCATCTTTAAGTATTAACTTTTCCGCCTTTTGCAATTCCAACTTCTCCATCAATATGCCCATTTCCCTTTCAAGCCTACTGTTGACTTCATGTCGTCTGTTTAGATCTTCAAGAAGTAAGTTTAGTTCTGTAAGTTTCTCTTCCCCGAAGCTCCTAAAAGTTTCTGATTGGCTAGCAGTTGCCAGATATTCCAGGAGAGCAGCATCGTTATACCGATCTAACCGGTATTTCTCCTCCTCTAGATCAGAAAACTTCTTCAGTAAACTTCTGTTATCCTGATTTGCTTGCAAGTATGCTCCCTCTAATGCATTGTAAGCTTTATGCAAATCAGCTTGTCTGCCGCAAAGACTCTCCAATTCAGCCTCAAGTATGGCAGCATGCTGATGACTCTCACTCACATCTGATTTCAATTTCCCATTCAACTCTAGGAGTTTTTCCTTCTCATTATTCAGCACGGCAAGCTTCTCTCCCATGGCTTTGAACTCCTGCTCCAGGTATATCTTTTGTGACTCGATTTCAGTCCCCTTTGACTCCAACTGCTCAAGTAGAGTTAGTAGAACTGAGTTCTCAAGCAAGAGCAGCTGTTTATCATCCTCATGTTTTGAGATAGAACATTTCATATCTTCAATAACTCCTAAAATATGATGCACAACAGCCCGTTCATTCTCAATCGTGTCCTCAGGAGCACAATCTGAACCAGTTTCAAGGGCTCTGAAAACCTGGTATATGCCCAGTCTCAGTCTTTCAATTTCATCCAACATGAGTTCAGCTTCTACCTGCTGTTCAAGACTTTCACTCTCCAGCTCTGAGATCAGCTTCTCAGCCAATTTGGATGCCTCAACATGCTTTTGACACTCAATAATAAGAGAGTAATTCTTTTCTTCCATGTCTTTTATGAATTTCTGCAAGATGGATATCTCGAACTGAGCCTTTAGAGATTTGTCAAGTTCCTCTTCATATTCCTTCTTCCTCAATCTGATGTGTTCTTGCAGGAAATGAATCTGGTTTTCCAGTCCAGCCAACTTGGTCTCACTTTGGAGCTGGGTGCTTGTTCGTTCTTGCTTCTCCACACTCAAGGAAACCTTGAGTTCTTCGACTTGACAGTATGCGGTTTCCTTTTCCTTCTCTAGGTCAGCATATTTTTCTTCCAGCCCCACATATCTTTTCTCCATGATTTCAAGTTTTCTCTCAACATTTTCCAACTTAAGAGCCAAGGTGCCTCTTTCAGTCAGAAGATAGGACCGTTCATTCTTAAGCAATTCACAGATCTCTTGTAATCCCTTCGATTTTTCCCTCAAACCTTCAAGTTCAACTTTTGCAGTAGACAGAGAGTTCTCAAGGACAGCATTTTTCTCCAATAGTTTGTGCATATTCTCAGTTATAGCCTGTAACTGAGACAGAAGAGAAGCCTTCTCTGCAATAAGTGTGACTTTTTCTCCATGGAGAAATTGGCAAGATTCTTGTAATGTTTTGACCTTTTCTCTTGAGCTCTCCAGCTCACTATTCAAGTCGGATAGCGAGCTTTCCACAGAAACCTTTTTCTTCAAAAGTTCTTGCATGCTTTCCAGCTTTTTCGACATAATTTCTTTCTCATTGCTGTCCTGCTCGTGTAATTGTCTCAGCTTTGAGTTCTCGGTCTGCAAGCTCTTCATTGAAGTCCCCAAACACTGCGGGTTCAGACCTGCTGCTTCCACTTGCTCAACTAAAGCCTGGTAGCTCTTATTCAAGCCTTCTATTTCCTCTTTCAAACACAAAATTTCCTGCTGAAGGGAATCACTTAGGTCAATGTGGTATGAAACTTCTTTTTCAAGTCTCTTCTTAATCTCCCGTAAGCCGAGTATTTCATTTTGCATGTTCTCCATAGAAACAGCGGAAGACAAGTTCGATTGACTCAAACTCTGATTTTGATCCCGAACCTGCTGAATTTCCTCTTCCAAGCCATGTTTGCTTGCTTCCATGTCTTTGAGCATTTGAAGCACGTTTCCGAGCTCCGATGCCATTGCCCTTTGATCATCTTGAGACTGAGTGTGCAAATTTTGCAGGGTCTGGAGAGTCGCCTCAATTTGTGCATGGCGCAAGTGCTCACCTTGCAAACAAGTCTGAAGGTTTTCCAACTCCTCCTGCTTCTCTGAAAGTTCTTGATCTTTCATAGCAATCTTCTGTGCCAGATTATGTGCCTCGACTCGCAGCGACAAATTCGACATCTCCAACAGGGTACACTTCTCTTCAGCAGTCTTAAGTTTTAAACTTCCAATCAAAATATCGTTGTTAAGGCGCTTGACATCCTCTTTAGCACTGGATATATCTTTCTCGAGCTTGGATATAGTCTCCAAGCAGCACTTGTACTGGAGTGCAGAAGCTTCTTTCTCCTTGTTCAGATCAGCAAGAGAGTTTTTAAGTTTGGAGACTTCATTTTCAGCACTCTCTGCTTGCTTCTTAAGCAGTTTCGCCTCATTTTCAATAACTGAGATTACATTCTGTAGAACTGATATTTTGCCAAGACACTCATTGTACTGATGAAGCACCGTTTCCTTCTCGAGCTCTAATCTTGAAATCTCATCTTTCATAGTTTGAGCTTCACTTTCTGCTTCTACGGCTCTCATGTTAAGTCCATTCTTGTCTTCTTGGACTTGAGAAAGCATAGCCTCCAGATCACATATCTTCTCCAAATACTCGTTGTGTTTGATCAATCCAGCATTTTTCTCAGCCTCTAACTGAATAAGGGATTCCTTCAGTGTCTGGACTTCAATTTCAGCTCGGCTGGCTTCTTCATTGAGCCTCGTTGAATCCTTTTGTGCAGTATTGAGCTCTCCCTCTACATTAGATAGTTTAGCCAGACACTGCTGATACTGGAGAAGCACGCTTTCCTTTTCCGTTTGCACATCAGCAAGAGCTTTCCTTAAGCCTTCAACTTCACTCTCAGCTTTTCCTGCTCTTTCTGTCTCCTGAAGAACCATCTCTTTAAGATTCTGATTTTCATTCGACAATTGGAGCACTTCATCACGAAACCTTTCTTCATTCTCTTCTTCCTGCTTCAAGCCTTTCCTTACCCTTCCTTCAACGGATCTTGAACTTGGGGCCGCTGCTTCTTTGTCCCCTAACTTCCCATGTAACTTCTTCAAACTCCTCCTCTTTATTCCATCTTCTGAATCTTCTTTACGAGACGCCCTCGTAATTGTGGAATGTGGGTCGGAGTCAGAAAGCTCCTGTGCATCATCAAGCAAGTCGTCTCTGTCAAATAAAGCGCGCACAGGAAATTTTATTTCTGGCGTGTTGGGCTCCTTGTCCTGTGCCAAAGGCTTCGAAGGTGAATCTTCAACCAGTTCGAAAGGTACTTGGTCAGGAAACGCTTTTGCAATGGTGCGATGGGCATGGCGGAGTTCTGCTGTTGCATGATCATATCTTTCAGCTAAGGCACGGTATGCCCGGTAGAATTCCTCAACCAATTTCATCAACTCGGGCCGTTTTTTGTAATACATTTCTGCCCGTCTTGCAAATGAGTCTGCATCTTCTTCAATTAGCTTGATCATGGATTTGACTTTGGCATCCATATCTGTCACGCAACGAACAAGTTCAGTAATTTGCAAAGACTCAATCCGGGAAGTAACCAAGAAACGTCGATCAGTAGAAACTCGACCAGGTTTTAAAAGCAACAAGAACGTGAAAGTTACAAAGATGAGCCGATGGATTTCCCACATGATAAGCATAGCGTTTTTGTCTATCAGCACAGCAAAGACAACGTGTGCGTTGGATTTGGCGGATTCTAACTTACGTATATATCTAAACAGAAGTCGTGAAGCATATTGCCATTTCAAAACAAATCAAAGAGGAGAAACATCCTAGTCCTGGTGGATTGGTCTGCACTAAATTCATTCATAGCAGCATTTGAAGACAACCTAAGTCCACTGTGGTTGAAGAAACTCTTATCTATTCTTGTAATGATGAAGCTATGGTATGAAGTTAAGTTTTACATCAGACATCCTGAATCCTAAATTTTTACTATGATCATGCATAGGAAAAGAACACAAAGATGACCACAATCACCAAATTCCATCATGTCTCGAAAGGGTGAAAAAAGGTTCAATGGGAGGCAGAATGTAGAAGAAAAGTATCCAGTCCACCTGTGAGATTTTCTTGCAGCCATTTCGAGTTCTTCGGGCTGATGTGGCTATCCCACCACCAAGAATACAAACGTCTGGACTCCGAATGTGTTAAGGTTGCCATAACGCCAGCAACGAGTAGAAACTCAACTACCTTCGACCTTGTAGAAACCTGATTCTTACACCAGTAACAGAATAAGAGGCCCTCTGTCCGGGCCAGTAACTAGAACACTCAGCTGAACGGACAATATCTCACACCTGGACACAGAAAGAATCAGATGTAAAAATTATGCAACAACTATTTCCCAGCATTATCATAGAAATCCTGAACCAAAGAAGTAACTATAGCGTTACTCAGACGCCATACGCGTTAAGCGAAGCGAACCTAGTACTCTATTCATAGAAAGTAACACAAAGTAAAAGATCTAGTAAATAAATATGTTCTTGAGTTGATTTATAGTCCGCAATCGAAAGTATTCTTAAACAAAATCAAATTATACACTTACAGTAAAATTATCCTCTATCATAATATGAGGAGAAAACAACAAAGCCCTTAATTGAACTCAAAGAAGTGAAAGAACATCAAATTGACAGCTTTCATAGCACAAAACAGTATGAGCAACAGCTGGAGAAATCAGCAGAGGGTGAAAACTTCATTCCCTCCATGTCAGGCCAAGTTAGTATTCATTGAACATAAAACAACTTATTCAGACAAAATTATTCTAGAATAATTGTAAGAGTTATTTCAAGTTAACAAATGAAAGACAAGACACTGCATATATCAGTTACTCCATCAAACAAAGAGACAAAACATTTAACAAGGAAGATGGCTTTTCAAGCCAATTAGCTTCACTAAAACAGCCAAAAAAAAGGTGAATCTTTATGCATAACTCAGATCAAAATCAAATCAACAACTTTCACAAGAAACCACTCTGGAGAGAGAGATAAACAGCAAAGAACCAAATTTTACACAAACTCACATTCAGACATTCTCAAAAACATCTCAACAGTTAAATCAAACCAAAGCGACCAAAGACATAAGGACAACAACATGACATTCATTCATGCAAATGGGCTTTCCAGAAAACCTCAAAAGATCGAACCTTTGCACATTAACACAAACAAAGATTGAAAAACTCACAAAATTAAAACGAAAAAAAAACAGAGTCTTGATCAGCAGCTGTTGTCACCAACACCACCCCAGCTGCTAAATCCTCACATTCACCCCATTCTTTCTCTCACTACAATCTCCAGCTTTCTTCTCTCTCTCTCTCTCTATGTTTGATGGGTCATCCGCAATATGCACTCAAGACTTTGGTTCTTGGTTGGTACAGTGTCAGTATGACAAACTGTAAAAGTACACCCAAGTGATAAACTTTTATCTCTAGACCTCTGAATACTACTACTACTATACATCTAGATGTATGTAGACGTATATTCGTATATGTATATACATACGGCTCCGCCGTATACACCCAGTAAATGTGAATACAGATTTTTGAAAAATGTGGAAAATAAACGTTAAATGATTTCAATGAATAGGGATTCTGATAACGGACATGTCTTTTGTCTTTGCTTTATTGGGTAGAGAGAATGCTGAGTACTCATTGCTCACACCACTCTCTCTCTGCCCTTTGATTCCATTGCTCAGTTTTTTTTTTTTTTTTTCCTAATTTTATTTACCTTTGCAAATCAATTTGTATTAAGAAAGAAAATAATTTTGATGGGAACAAATAATAAATGGGGGGCTCGTGATCGTCACACTTTATACACTTCACAAGCAAGAAACCTCGACTCTTCAAAAAAATCTTGTCTTTCGATCTCTGTTCCAAAGTTGTATTTACAATAATATAAAGGGTATTAATGTGTGGGTATAAAGTCATTTTTACCCCTACCAATCATTAATATATGTATATAATTATTTAATTAAAGGTAATATAGTAATTATAAATTAATTCAGAGCGTGTGGTCTTGATCTCTTGTTGATTTTTATGAATAGAATTTGATTTTTTCGTTGATTTGCCTTTTACTGTTCTTTGCCTCCAACAAATTTCTTCATAGGAAAACAATTTGGATAGCAAGATTTAATCATTTTTTTTTTACAAAAATATACTTATTGACAGTTCTAATATAAAATTCAAGTACACGACTTTTTTCTGGTAGGAAATGACTGTTGGTCAACTTTATCCAATATGTACTATGAATTAAAAAAAGAACCAAAAATGTTGGGGCTTGATTCGAGGTACAACCGAGCAGCCAAGACGTACAAGTGAAACAATATAGTTCACCTACATATAATTCGTAGAAAGTCGTGCAAGATTTGGTGTCCAATTTCAGATGTAACGTGCCGACTAACTTGAAAAGAATGACCGAAAGTTGAACAATAAGCAGCTTAGTAAGTCAGTTGGTTTCTTGGTTGTGACAATTGTCAAACAAATAATAAATTGACATTAAATTTAAATTATTTCATTATAGGCATATAGCCTTGTCTACCTCATTTAAATCACTAGCCAAATGGCCCATATGCTTATTAAAAATTATGATAAATCATATTTACATTCGTTGAAACTAAATTCAAATACATAAATACGGTCTGTTTTTTGTACATTTGAGAAAATTAATATACCAATGCCTCCTCTTCCTAGCAAGTCGCCTTTTCAGGACAACCGTGAGGCTCATACAAAGCAAAAGCGGACAATACCTTGCGCAACGGGGCACCGATCAAGTCGCAAGCCACATCATTTGGCGTCGTCTCTGGGAACGAGGCCATGTGCTCGTCCCAAGCCCCTCGTTTGGGGGGCTGATGATGTAGCAAGCGTCCCACATCGGTTGCAGACGATGAGCTTGAGTGGCTTATAAGCCCCAATGCCTCATCTCCCTAGCAAGTTCCATTTTCAGGACAAAACCGTGAGGCTCATACAGAGCCAAAGCGGACAATATCTTGCGCAATGGGACACCACAAAAATACCATTATGCATTGAATTATATTTTGTTTAATTCTTAAAAAAAAATTGGACTACAATGTGGAAGGAGAGGTTTCTTAAATTTTTTACACAGAGGAGCAGTAATGCAATTTGCCTCGATTGATTTTTCTACAATTCTAACTAAAATTTTAAGGGCAAAATGGTCAATTTCAGGCCTTTGATTAAAAATTACAAACCTCAAGAATAGTATTTATAATTTTTCAAATAACTAAAAAATATTTATAATTATACTAAACCTCAAGGAAAGTGGCTGTAATTTAACCATAAATATTTATGTAGTTGAAGCTAACTAAAGGGAGTGTTACATAAAAAAATTACATTTATGTATAAAAAAGATGGGCACCATGGAAGGTGGAAGAAGTAGGTGGGGGCAATTGACAATGGTGCTTGTAATTAGTGCAATGATCTTATTATGTTTGACTAATTATGTAGGAAACGGATGGCAAGAAATACGTGTAAAATATAATTATTGTACTAGAATTATGATGTACTTAAATTATGTGAATAAAATAGTGCAAGAGAGTTTGTGTATAAGTACAAATGAGTAGATCTATCAGTCAGTATAGATCAGGTACACATTAATCTAAATATAGACAATATTAGTAGAATATTGTGTAATTAATCTCTAATATCATGTAATAATTACCACTAGCTACTAACTAATATATATTATAATCCCGAATAATGTCATGATAATAATTAATTTGAGGAAATAAAATAATTAAATGGCCGATGTCAACAAATTGCTATTCAAATAATAAAGTTGGAATTTTAAAATTTTAATAATATTTTAAAATCGAACTATATATGATCCAAAGCTGAAGATAATGTATGAGTTTAGGAAAGATTCATTATTTATTAAATAATATAATTTTATAAGGAGATATTTAATATTAAAGCATATGATGATTTGATCATGTGAAGATATGTCATTGATTCACTAGAATAATTTGTTTCTAGTCATGCATTAACGAAATTATATTATATATATATATATATATATATACTAATATTCAAATCTCAGTTACTGATTTAAATGAAATTTCATGGAAAACAAACACGGGAACAAAATATAATATTAATGACCAAATATCAACTGGCAAATCTAAATTGTTACTGAAAATATATAATAAGTAACAATAATTTTTATCTTGTTACTATATGATTATTAGTGACAAAAATTGTGCACAAAATTACTACTATAAGTAATTAGTGACAACACACAACAATTATTTCTTATCACTTCAGTGACAACTTAATGCACAACTTTTGGTCACTGATTTTCATTAATAAAAATTCTTAGAAAATAATAATCTATACTCTATATAAATGTATAAATACTCAAGTTGTTTATTCCCCATTGTGAAAAGACAGATATACTCTTATTTAAATATTATTAATTATTATATTACAGAATTTAGAATTTTTAACAATTCTAAATATTCTAAACCTCCTCCATATAAATTTAGGATAAAAAAACCTAAATCGTGAATCATGAACGAATTCAATTACACATAATTTTAATAACCTACTTCTAATCGTGAATCATGAATAAGCCCAATTACATAGACCTGTCACATATTAAATTTTAATAATATTCCCAAAAAATTATATTATAAAATTAGTTATACAAAAAACAAAATTCTATAAGAAAAATGTTTAAGAGTCTTAATTGCTCTAAACTATTTAGAGAATGAATAACATATTAAATTAAAAAAATATTAATATGGCAAAAAATATTTCAACACAATTACTTTGCTGGAAGAAATCTTAATTATATTTAGAAAGTTTTAATTTACCATGACACATTAAAATTTATAATAAACTATACATTAATAATATATAAAATAGTAATCTAAACTTATATATAATAACGAATAAATATCAAAATCTAATTACAAATTAAAATTGATATATGGATGTGATATTATTAAATTGAAATTGCTTGTGAAAATTCAACTATTGAGTGAATTTCTTAGTATTTGATCTTTTTAGTATTAGATAATCCTGAATGCTTTACTATTTTTCCTTTATTTTTATATCTATTTATTTTTATATTAATTAATAGAATAAAAGTATTACAATAACAAATGTGATAAAAATTAAATT
This sequence comes from Sesamum alatum, assembly GCA_034509735.1. Taxonomy (NCBI): domain Eukaryota; kingdom Viridiplantae; phylum Streptophyta; class Magnoliopsida; order Lamiales; family Pedaliaceae; genus Sesamum; species Sesamum alatum. The sequence continues at coordinate 35,575,636 of JACGWO010000006.1, forward strand.
GTAACATAATATATTATTGAATAAGAAATAGATTATACCAATCAGTGCATATGAAAATAAGATTAAGAAGCTAAACTAAAAACATATAGAATTAAAAATTGCAATATAAAGGCAAAAAAATATACAATAATATTTCAAAATTTAGAAGGTAATAAAGCATGTAAATAATACTTTGACAATATTTAAAAGTTGGTACTAAAATATAATTAACATTAGGATTTTACAATACAAATTATTGGTAATATTGTCCAATTAAATTATATTTTTATAATAATAGTCAATAAAAAATTAGTTTGTAATCATTTAGTGTCAATAAATTGAAACTCAACAACATTCAAAATATAGTAAAAGAAAACTATTACATACACAGACATATATAACAAAATCAAACAATAGCAAAGAGACACAATAAAACCTACGAATAAAAATTGATCAATTTTATTAAAATAAAATTTCTTCTAAAATGGAATAACGAATAAGTATCAATCTGATTAAATTAGAAGTGCTATTGAAAATTTAAAAAAGAGCTAACTAATTTATTTTATTTCAATATTAATAGGCTAAAAACAACATGTCCCCCTCCCCCTACACCTCCAAGACATTGACATTGAAGAAAAGTATAAATAGTAATATAATAAATAATTTAACTTAAAATCTTATTTTATTGAGTAGTAAATTAACTAACATAGTTGTAGGTCCTAACGAGACATATATAACTATTTTTATACTTTAAAAGGTGCATAAAAGTTGTAACATTTGGTCTCTTGCATTATTATACACGTAACGCCCGCATGACATTTTCTTTTAAATATCCAGAGGGAAGTTATGTAACCAAAATTGCTACTTTTGAATATATATGGGACCGAAAGTGAGAATTCCAAAATCAATGGACCAAATTAAAATGGAAATGACCTAAGTTACGAACTGAAAAATGCTATTTCCCCTTATAAAAATAAGAAAAGTCAAATAGCGAGTAAACATTAACACAATAACAATTAAAAGTATAAAAATTTAAAATAATTATATACTAACACATTAGTACAATTACATTTTCATATTAAGAAAATTAATAAATTTTGAAAATAAACTTAGTACAATAAAATAAAAAATAAAAATTGAGTTAATTTGTTGAAATTAGAAAAAAAAATGATAAATAAATAAGCCAATAAGATTAATATAATTTTTTCAGTAATAAATTTATAAAAATAAGTTAAAAGTTTAAAAAGCATGAGTACTAAAGAGAATAAAAATTGATATATGAATAGAATATTATTAAATTAAAATTGCTTATGAAAATTCAACTATTGAGTGAATATCTTAGAACTTGATTATTTTAGTATTAGATAATTATCCTGAACGTTTTACTTTTACATCTATTGTTTCTTTAATAAAGGTGAAAAATAAAATTTTATACAATAATATTTCAAATTTTAGAAGTTAATAAAGCATGTAAATAATGCTTTGACAATATATATAAAAAATTGATACCAAAATATGATTAACATACATTATAGGATCTTACAATACAAGTGTTGGTACTATGGTCCAATCTGATTATAGTTTTATAACAATAGTCAATAAATAATTAATTTGTAACAATATCAATAAATTAAAAATAAATGACATTCAAATATAATAGAAAAAGAAAACATAAAACACACACATACAAAATGTAACAAAAATAAAATAAAATAAAACAACAAAAAATAGGCATAATAAAACCTACAAATAAAAATATTGGTCAATTTATTTTATTAAATTGAAATTTCTTCTATTCAAGATAAGGAGCTTTGACTAATTATTTTTATTTTAATATTAATTTTTTGAGTATCATTATTTTATATTTTCATATTAATTGGTTTGATACATAATAATGAAATAATTATTAGTGAATATACCAGATTTTAATTTTGAGGAATATCTTTTTATTCAATAGTATCAATTAAATTTAAAAATTATATTAAAAATAATAGAATTGAATAGTTTCCTTATCAATTTAAACAATTATTATCAATTTGTTTGAAAATATAATTGTATAATACTAATATTTCAATGAAAAAGTTATGAATAATATTATGAACTTAACATAAATGATATATTTAAGTCTAAAACATATTTGTACACGTTCATCGCACGCCATGCTTTCTAGTCTATATTAAAATATATTATTGTGACAAAATAAAAGTTTTTGTCACCAAATATATAATATTTAATGACAATATTAAAATTATCACTTTTTCAAACGTGGCCAATACTTATTATTTGTTCAAAAGAAATTTTTTATTTAGGATAATAATTGTTGAAACTTTACAAAATGTGGAGCATGGAGACACACGCACATACACACATTTATAAGCCGTTCACAAGCTTCTCGTTTGCAAATAATATGGGGCATTTGCCTATATCAATATATATATATATATATACACATATAGGGTAAATCACATTTACCTCCTCTGAAATTTGACATAATTATAAATGCTCCCTTATTTTTTGAAAAAACTACGAATACCCCCTCAAATTGAAAATGATTACGTAATCCCTTGATAGAGATACGAAAAGTGTCACTTCACCCTTGCTGAATTTTTTATCTATACTAATTATAAAAAGAAACATTCTTTTGTGTCTAATATGAAAGTTATTTATGTATTTTTACAATAATTGCCCTTTGTTTTTCTTAAAATACATTTGTTGATTTTTTTCTATAAGATGAATTAATTATTTGTGGAGGACGAAAATGAAAATTCACCATCTTATTGGTAGTTCTCATACCAATTTTATAAACTATCAAATATGCCCTCTTTCCATAACCACCCATGTTCTCACACCAATTTTTTCTTTTTCTTTTCTTTTTCCTCTACAAATTAAAATCCAATTCAAAGTTTAAAACATCTCTCACAAACTAATATATTAATATGTTTTTCCAAAATTTGATCTTAACAAGAAACATTTAATTAATATGTTCTTTATTTTCTTTTATGCTATTTTCTATATATATATATATATAGACTCATAATCTATTGATTTTTATTTTTATACGTAAAGATTGAAGATGCAAAATGGAGGTTATCTCATACTTTTATCAATTCTTTCAAATTTTGGCCTCCAAAACAAAAACTAAATTTATGTTGAAAAAGTGTAGTTATCCTTGAAAATCCTAATAAATATAGCTATTCAACTTAAAATTCAGTTTTGATTTGGAGGACAGATTTTGGAAAAAGACGATAGAAATATAATATAGCCACCATTTATTATAGGAAAACAATATTTTATTTTATAACAATAAAGATAGATTACGCTCATCCATCAAGTGTTTTTATCAATTAATTTTATAAAATATTTACTTAATTATTTTACATAATATCATTTTAGATCACGCAATTAACAAATATATGGTTAATGATCTATTAAACTTTCATCTAAAATAGATCATATACGTACTAAAACTCACCAAGTTACGTAATTTAAATACATTGATTAATATAAATTAATATTTTTATTTATTTTTTTAATTTATTCACGCATCGCGTGTGCGTGGACTGCTAGTTTTTTAAAAAGAAATATTTGAAAAATATAAACAAATCTGAGGCTAGGTAAAATAAATAATCGATAGAGAGTATTAATAAAAAAAATCTAACTTTTTAAAAAAATATATAAAATCATAACTTATAACCCAAAAGGGCATTTTGGATAGTTTGTTATAAAAATTGAATGAAAACTTAACGGAATTGACTCATTGTCAGACGGACGTTAAAGTTAGAGGAGTATTTATAATTTTTCAAACAACGATGATATATTTATAATTATGTCAAATTTTATGAGAGGTGAATATAATTTACTATATATATATATATAATTAAACAAAAGTTGTACCTGCAGCATGCTGTATCTTTTCGTGGGATTGGCAAAAACATAGGATACGATCAAAACATATAAACATGGGCTGCCTCTTCCAAATCCACACGGATTCTTCTCAATAATTTGCTTCCACAAAGACCAACGTACGTACCTTGTATATATATATATATATATATATATTTATGCACCACCATATCTTATAATTCACATATAAAACTTGTGGGAACTTAATTATAATTATTTGGTCAAACTTAGACTTCCTTTTCTCGAAAAATAACAATAACAATAATAATAAAAGTTAGAAATTTTGACTTTCTGTCCTCCCAAAAAAGTTTGCTTTTCTTATTCATTTATTCTTTTTACTGGTCTATGCAATAAATAATTTTTACTTGGTTATAAACGATGACTCCCCCGAAAACAAATATGTAATTAGTGTTTTTTGATCCGAATTCACTTTCAACTTTGATGTTATACGTACCAATTAATGATAAATGTCTAATTAAATGGCTCAAATTTGTTGTTGTACGAGACATACCATCGATTATAATTTATTTATTTCTTGTGCGTTATACTTAATGATATTATTTCTCTCGTAATAATAGTGGGAGCAATTTTTGACAATAAGAAATGGGCGGCAGGTATGGCTCAATATATATTAGAATGTATCAACCTAAGTTGTTTTTATTTATTTATTTATTTTTTTGTTCTCAGACAATCGATTGAGGCATGCAAAAACGGCTATATTTTAATTGATATAAAGTGACATTCATCACCACATAAAAGGAGTAGAATTAATGAAAGTGCACATGGAAGTTGCAGTAGTCTGGTTTTTGTAAACAATTTGTTGTCATGATCCAGCCAGCAGGGTCCACTTACAGCATGTGTATATGGTTATTTTGTCCATTCAATTATACTCAGAGGTAATTAAATTAAATAATTTATAGTAGCATGTTAATTTCTTTTGAGTAAAATCCACTTATTTGATGCACATACATAAATTGAAGTGTGATTTTGAGAAATGATGCTATGCACTAAGTTGATGTATTAGCCTTCACATGCAGCATTAATTCCTCTATAAATATGTGGAGATGTACCGGGTTTTTTTTTTTTTTCCAAATAATGAGCGATGAACTATTAATTTTAAATTATAGTAATGTTTCTACAGCAATAAATTGTTCTTACAATATTCAATCCACAGTATAATAATATCTCTAGATCTACCAACATCAACATTAAAACAACTAAAGGAATAAACATACTATACAATAAACAATACCTACATTTGTAGTACTCGAACCCACGACCTCTCGGGCAAGACATCATCGGTGTACCGGCCTTGTTAATCTTTTACATTGTCTTTACATAATTAAATCAATAATTTATTTAATAATTTAAGTTACTATGGAGAAAAATTATGAGGTTTTAGTGTTTTTAAGGCAAAAATTTGGCAAAATGTGCTTTTTGTCCTATAACTTCTGTTGGGGTTAGCACTAATTTTGGTGATGCAATTAAGGAAAATAATTTTTAAAAAGTAGTACATTTGTTCTAATTTTTGTCGAAAAATACTAATTTCGTTGAAAGGAAAAAGATTGTGACGTGCCAAGTATGTGGTTTTTCTGTACAAAATTTGCATTTTTTGACATAAACCAAATATGCTACTTGTTTTAATTATTGTTACAATTACAAAATTCAATAAGAGCGGACCACAAAGATCACCAGACTATAGTTACAAGACAAAAAAATATATATTTTTCTCATTTATTTTCTATCGACCATTTTACTGTAAAGACAATGACATCTTTTCTTAGGTCTGCATCAGTTTAAAAAAATATTACTTGTTTTATAATTAATTAACTAATCATGACTTTAAGTACAGTAACTGGATCTTGAAGCTGGGGAATATCATATTAGGGAAGTAAAGAATAGTATGCTTATACATTATTTTATAAAGTTAAGTAAAATTGAAGCTACTATACATATTTGCAAAAATAAACAAATGGGCATTTGATTAAAATACCTAATAATCGTGTACCTTTTAATACAATCACGGTCTTGTATGATACACCTCTAGATAAACTATAAGCAGTCACACTTGTCTTTTTTAATAATTCTTGAACAATCAATCTACTATTAAAATTTTTAAATCTCGCAAAACTTATAACTGAAGGGCTTTAATTTGTTGTTATTTTGTTCTTTATCACGTACCTGCTAAAGTTTAGTACCGATGGACTTTTGTGGATAAAAGTGGGAAAGTATGAATAGATAACAAGACAATGTTCTAAAAAAGACATAATTATGATTCAACAAATGAGATAATTATGGGACACCATCATGTTACTTGTGTTTGGCACAAAGTATGCATATGTCTGAATAAGGTGTGCAAGAGTAATCAGCTTGTACAATCAATTTGCTCAGTTTGGCATATATTATATATATAATTAGCAACTGCGTTTTTAACAATATTTGTTTGTTAAACAAGCCAAAGTCGCATTTTTACTTTGCTTTAAGTTGGCATTATTTGTACCCCACTCCCAACTGTATAATTAAGGACAAGACGTGGATATTAAACAAAAACATGAACCCCATCAAATCAAGGAAAAGATGATTTTGTCTTCAGACACTATAAGAAAAACAATGAATTTTTTAAAATATATATTAAGTAGTGTAGATTAGCAACGAAAATTTTACTTGTTAATTAGCTCGACGCTGATCTCAGCAACAAATTTTTTTGTTGCTATTAAACTATTTTCTTGTAGTGAGATCTGCATTTGCACTAATTTTTCTATTACAACTTTCAAGAATTATCGCGGTAAGAATTAAAACTAGGGTTTTGATTTGAATATGTGTTTCTCCTTCCATGAAAAATGTTTGCTGAACTCGATTGATCTTCGCTGACACTTAAATTATGTTCAGGCCCCTACAACTTCTATGTATGTGCCTTTTAATTTGGTTGGTCTGTGGGGCGGGGGTACGACAAAGCCACATTGTTAATCATCGTTCATACATACTAGAAGTATGTGGCACACTCAATGTGTGTGCGAAAATATTTAATTGGTTTTTTTTCATAAATAAAGCAAAATAAATATAATATTGAAATGTATTTGAGAGATTAAATAAATGTTAAGACAAAACAATGATATAAAAACGACTGAAATAAAACTATATAATTTTGAAAGAAATAATTTTGAAGTGAGAGAAAGAAAAATAAAAATAGCTAACACTAAATAATTATTTACAAAGGTAGTTTTATAGTTGGAGATAGTGGGGTGGGGGTTTCGAAGAGTGGGTGATGGAAAGTTAATTAATAAATTAAGTTAAATATTAAAATTAACATGCTAAAATAATTGAGACACCAATTCATTCATCTTCAATTATATATAATATAGATATCTCTAACTTATTACATGATGTTTGTTTGAACTTATAAACTTTTTTAAATGTTTTATAAAGTATTTTAAAGTGTTTCATAAAATTCTTAAACAAAACGAGCTTATAATATTGCAAAATAAGATACTGAGATTTATGATCTGATCTCTAACAAAAGGAAAAGAAAATTCTGAATATTTTTTTTAGAGTAACCACAAAATTATTATTAATAATAGGGTAAATTACAGCTACTCTTGAAATTTGGTATAATTACAAATATCCCCATGAGGTTTATAGTTGTCTAACAAATAGTCCATTTCTATCTATTTTTATTGGTGAAGTGATCAAAATGCCCTTATGTACTAAATTCTTTTTATTTAATTCTTGATTTTTTTATACTACAATGTGCAGGGAGATATTTCTTAAGTTTTTTACACTGAGGAGCAATAATGCAATTTGTATCGGCTGATTTTTCTACAATTTTAATAAAAAATTCAAGGGCAAAATGGTCAATTTCAAGCTTTTGATTAAAAATTGCAAACCTCATGGGAGTATTTATAATTTTTCAAACAACAAGGGAGTGTTTCTAATTATGCCAAACCTCAGGAGAGGTGATTGTAATTTATCCTTAATAATATCTTATAAGTTCTAAAGTTATATTTTATTCCAACATTTTAAAAACTTAAAAGAAAATAATATTTATCATCTTCTAAACTTCAAAAGTATGTCATAAAATGTAAAAAATTAGAATTATCTTTTAAAATGTAACATTGGGAAGGTTCTGATTATCTAAAATCTATACTTGAAGTGATTCCAGATCCAAAAAAAAAAAAAAAAAACACTAATTACGAAAAAAGTTTGGTACATTACATCAAGACAGGGGAAAATGCAAATAACCCCTGTGATATTGTAAATGTGCAAATTACCTCCTTATGAAAAATAAAATAACAATTTACCTCACCGCATTTTTTAAAATGGGCAATTTATCTCCCTAGATAGGGGATAAATTGCTCCATTTTAAGGAACACAGGGAGGTAAATTACTATTTTTTTCGTAGAAAAGTAATTTGTTCATTTGCAATATCACAGGGAGATAAATTGGATTAAACCTCCTCAAAATAATTAATTAGTTAGACAAGCATAGGCTAATATAAAAGGTAATTGCGTAAGATTTGTGGATTGAATTACAAAAGAAAGCTAACCCAAAACAAGTGTCAACAGTGTTGTAATCTATTTCAAGAGTTACATCACTTCCTACAACGAAAAAGATAGCAAATATTTTGCAATTTGGTGGTTTGTCCTAAAGCAAATATTACTGTCTACTGGCCTTGATGTTGCCCACCACCTGTTTGTACAATTGCCTTCCAATTTATGTGAACTATAGCTGGTGGAGCTGGACTTTACCGACACACATAATGTCTCTCTCTCTCTCTCTCTCTCTCTCTCTCTTCAATAATATTAGAGTGTGAGAATTTGGTAAAAGGGACAATTTTGTATGGACACTTTTGCATTGGACTTTGAAATTCATATCATCATATTTATGTAATGTGTCCTTGCCCCTTAGATTTTGTTTTCTATAATTAGTAAAATTAAATTTTTTTGTGTCTATTATTACCCTGATACGTATTAAAATATTATTTAACAGGGTCATTATTAGTCTCTAATATACTCGTATAAAATAACAAGTTCTGCAATTAGATTCTAAATATTCTTATTATAAACGAAATTCCTCAATACTTAGATCATACAGAGAATATTAGAAAAAAATGTAAATAAATACCGTTTCATGATGAAACGTATGTCTACGGACAAGTGCCCGTGCTTGAAAGCATTTACTTGTATGCATGTATCGTCCTTCCATCAAAAGTCCCGAGTAAGAAAAAGAAGAGCTTGCGTGCCCAAAAATCGAGTAAAGCCAATTAGAGAGGGTATTAAAATGGGGCCTAATTGCATAAAGAAGTAGTGATAGGACTAAACCAAAAAGAAAAAAGTAACAAAAATGGGGCCTAATTGCATAAAGATGGGAGATAAGATGCAGATTGTGATTTTGTTTCTTAGTGCTTTGGAGAGCTTTACACTCTCAAAGATTCTAACCTAATTTCACTGGGTTTCTTTCTACTAATAGTTTTTGAGTAAATCAGAACGAAATATTCTAAAATTTGGTATAATTATGAACATATTTTATTATTTAAAAAATTATAAATACCCTTTGAATGTAGCCTTTGAATAGAGGCATGTCATTATCAACTTTGCCTTTCTTGTATTGTAAATAAAAAATAAAAATATATAAAAGAATCGGCCAAAACGGATGAAACAAAAAAAAGTGATCCATAAAAAAATTCAGAAGATTTTAAACAATAAGTAAAATATAATTCATACTCCAGAATAGTATTTTGGTCGATTTACCACAAAAAATGTATAAAAACCTACTGAAAACTAATGAATTTGGACTAGTTGTTAAACAACATATAGATTAACAGGTATTGATAATTTTTTAAATTACAATAAAATATTTATAATTATATCAAATTTCAAGAAAGTCCGTACTAATTTACCATAGTCCTTTTTGTGGAGGTAACCAAATGGAGAAAATGGGAAGCCTACTCCGTTTGAAGAGTTGGTCCTCAGTCTCGGACATGGGCCAAAGAAACAGGGTTTGGGGATGGGCTAAACCGGTCTCGGATCGTGTCAGCTGGGCCCATAATTTCAGCCCACCTCAAAACTTTCTGATTTTTGGACACTATTGTATGAAATTTTTTTATCCGGATCAAGTTTAATCGAACCAAACCAATCATAGAATAAGTATGGTACACTTGTTATGTGATTGGTCACTTTCCATAAACTATACACCAATCACACGACAAGTGTATTGCACTTGCCATATAATTGGTTCAGATTTGGCTGAACTAGGTCCGAGCTAAAATTTCCGCCATTCTATTTGTTGATTCCAAGTCAGAGGAATTTGCAACTCTAAAAAACCAGAAATTCTTTTCATAATGTAGTGAGTGAATCAAGAACAATAATACTAAGATGTATGTATAATACTGGATAAAACAAAAAAAAAACAAGTCGTTTTATTATGGGGAAAAAGAAAGAAAAAAACAGCAGAACTAGTTATTATACAAGAAGAAAACTCAAGGAAGCAAAAAACTAACACAACATATATCTTACATAACTACAAGGGCCACATCAAGAAGAGCTCACCGGCCGGAGAAGATCGGTTCACTGATTTTGAGTGAGCGAAGGGAACGATGGTATCGACTGAAGTATCAGTTTTCTGCTGCTCCGTAGACCGGGGGACGTTCCCACAGCACCATGAGGAGGAGAAACTCTCTTCCCATTAGGAGACGATGATTTGATGCCACTGACCGGAGATCCTTCCTGGAGAAACTCAGGCATTTCATCTTCTCTAATGGTTTCAAAATGCTTATCGAACTTGGGTGGTGGTGGCAAGAATCTTGGCTTTCCGAACCCTTGGCCGGCATAGAAACCGGACGAGGAGGAGCCGGTGGAAGGAAGAGAGGATCTAGGTGGTTTCTTCTTTGAGGAAAATGGGAGCTGAACTGATGATTGTCTGCAGAACAATAAGAAAACAGATTTTGTGTTCAATTCATGGAGAAGTGTCAATGAGCATGCAAAGTGAAGATACTACTTGTTAGTGTTTTTGTACCTTCCGGCCCGTAAAGGTGTTGCCGGAGGCGCAGAATCATTGTTCTGCTCCGGGTCATTTCCGGTTGCAGTTTTCTGGAAACTGCGGTCCAGCATGCTCTTTTCTGGCATATCTGTTTCATCGTCTTCGACTTCCACTTCCGTGCCTATTACACCTGATCCTGATTCAGACATGCAAAGAGAATCTTAGAAATGGCTTAACCCCTGGTGACAAATTTCATAATTCTCTCTTGTTCTTCAAAGAATACAATAGTGACAAATTTAAATGTATGCTCACCGTCCTTTCGGCCAAATGCATTTTTACACCCTTCACATCGGCAGTTAATGGAGCAGCCAACACCACCCTTCAAGAAGACGCGAAAGTTCCCATCAGCTGACAAACTAAAGATAAAGCGTATCCGAACAGAAAGAGGAAAAGAAACCTGATAGCATTCACAGTATTTCTTCAGGCATCCAGATTTCTTGCAATTGCATCCTCTTTTATGCCGGGCGGAGGCAGGAGTTTTGCTGGAGTCATCCTGCGACGAACAACTAAACAGAATAAGTAAATGCACATAATCACAAGTGAGCGTAATGTTAAGTCTAGAGTCGGTCTCTAACCCCAGTTTCCGATAGAGAATCAGGGCCCCTGATCACTTTGGGTGCAAAAGCAAGAGGATTTCTTGACTCTATCTGTTTGCGTGTTGCGAGGACCGTGTCTTCATGGATGGGTTTGTTGAAGCAATCTATACAGGCACACGGCTCCACACAGTACACCCCGGCAGCAAAGCACTCGCAGTAACTGCATGCAAAAGCTAAACAGGTTATCAAATGTGTTGCTTGAGGCAATATACCAAGCAAGAAAATAAACCATTGTATGCAACTATCAGCAAACAGATTAGATGTCGCATAGATTATACCAACTCAGTCAGACTGCAAAATAAGAAAGTAGTCGAGCTCGGAACTTGAGGAGACTCCAATTGCAATATGAAAGGAGAAAAGATTTGTGCCATAGGAAGCTCCAAAGATAAAAGAACTTACAGTTTTAGGCATTTTGATTTCTTGCAGTTACATCGCTTACAGGCTTCACCCTCCCCAGCTTGTTCCACCCTACGCCTGAAAACCAAATTTTAAGTTGAAAAGAACTATAGCGAAAACAAGATCTTGTAATTGGTTGGTTTAGAAAAAGAAAAACAAGTAGATGTAATGTACCTCTTCTTCTTTGGACTATTCTGATTCATCTCTTCATTCGCCATATATCCAGATGCCTGGCAAGCATCTTCAACGGGCAGAAGAGCATTATCAATGCTATCGATTTCTCTGTCCGATGGGGCAACAGGTAAAATATTGTTTAACAGTTCTTGACCAGTAGGCGAAGGATGGAAATTGACTGATGAGCTAGGTCCAATCAATAGTCGTCCCGTAGCTGAAGAATCAGGGTTGACAATTTTATAGTCCTTAGGAGTTGTTGCAAGAGCATTCAAGTGTAAGCCAATGCCAGGCAAAACACGACGTGAAGAATCATTTCCTGTTCTCATGAGTAGTTTCTGGTCATTGGAGGAAGTGTTGCCATCTGATTGCAGCAATGCAGAAGAATCAGACCCCGAATTCTCGTCCATATGCTTTCTGCGGCCTCCCGCCATCTCAAAGACAAGACAGCGTCTTCTCATACCGCGGTAAAGACCAGAAAGATGCTACAAAAATAGAGAATGAGAAAATGTTAGTAAGCAATACGGAATTCAGGTACCAGGAGTAACAACTAATCTTATCACAGTTTCATCTTCATTTTGTTCCTTGGCTCTCAAGCACCACGTCAAAGTAACTGCAACCAATTCTTACCTCATACTCCATCTTTTCAGCAGGATTGTCCAATGGAGGACCAGCAATTATGTCATGGCTATCAGCAATTTCTGTCATCTCACCTCCGTCTCCAGGCTGGGTGGACAAGTGCTCTGGTTCACCTCCCTCTCCAACTTGCTCATCGGGACCCACTACACAAAGAACGTGCATGTTCTGCATGTCATTTTGTATACTTGTATAGAAACTCGTCCCAGGATCAGTCGATTTCTTGTAAGAATCTGTACCATTTGGTGATTCAAAAATTAACAGATTGGAGGCATCAGAAATCAAATTCTCCCATTCACACGATGAGGCTTCTTTATCTTGATCAACCTGGCTTACCCCCTCAATATTCACTTCACTTCCATAGGAACCCCTTTGACAGGCATCTTGTACAAAGGGCACAAGTGTTGAAGTGTTGCACGCATAATCCGCCACGTGTTCGGCTTTAAGACCACGGCTAGGCCTTAAGCCGGAGTTGGGACTATTAAAATCATAACTCAGATCTTCTGCAGACTCAACTACAAGCTTTGAGCAATCATAAGATGGCCCACCAACCACTTCACCATCAGATACCCTTTGGTTGAGATTTTCCTGTTGCTCATCCGATTGTTTAGTAGACTCAACATTTACCTTATTTGTATCAACTGTGCTCCGGTCATCAGAAGAAAACTCGGGTTTTGATGGATCTGAAAGCTGATGCCTACAAGAAGATAAACAGTTTAACCAAGAACACTCATAATTGATACCATCCCCGGTAAATGGCATAATATTTGTGAAAAGTGGATCCGTTACCTCCGAAGAAATCTAGATTCCCTGAGAGAACCAACATGGGGTGAAGTGAAAACAGATGGAAGAGTTGCAAAACTAAGAGGATTGATCGTCTGAGTGATGTGTATGGGTTTAACTGGCTTGATCGGCGAAAGACTGTTGAGAAAGTTAAAGACAGGGGAGTCCTGCATTCAAATAAGAAAAACTATCATCAAAGAGAAAACAAAGTGCCCGAAAAATTTACAATCAGTACAAAACAGAAGAAACCCACAAATTTGCATTAGCTAACAACTCAACTAACAATAGCAAGATTGCGTTAACCCGAGTGAAATGAAAGGAGCGCTGAAACTAAAGCAGATTTACCATGAATTACTATTCATTTCACCATGTGAGATAGACTTAAGCAAAACATACCAAGAAAGAGATTCAACCAATACTCCATTTCACCAAAAAATTAAGAAAGATCCACTTTTTGTGACTAAAATGACATGCATAAATGAACTTACAATTTCACCACACTTACTAATTTACTAGACAAAGAAAATTCATTTACCAAAGTATACATAAAAAATAATTTTCACAAGATTAAAGGAAATCAAGAGAAAATAAACTAACATAACACTCAAAACCTAGATACCAGATCCTTCAGTAGCCATACATAGCCAAGAAAGGGAAGGAAAAAGATGCATAAGCATGATGTCCTGGAAGAGGGAAAACCCTTCAAACCATGAGCCATTCATCAAATTGCTCCATACTCTTTTTCCCATTTTCCCAGTAATCAGAGAAAACATTTGAATGAATGAACAAAAATCAAGTCAAAGTCTTTCACTTCAAAAACTGAGCAAGATTTTGCTGGAAATTACTTTTGTTCAGCAGATCAAAAAGCACAAATCCAAGATTCATACCCCTGAACAAGAAGAACACCACACATTAAAAAAACACATCCTTTATCGAAGTCTCCCAAAACCCACTTCTAAAACCATTTCCAGCCGTCAAACAAACCAAATCCAGCACCAAATTAAGAACCAAGAACAATGCCGACTCCCCAAAAGACCCATTACAAAAACTCAAACCAAGAACAACAAAAGATGCAAACTTTATGTTAAGGAAACCAAATCAAACCTCAAATTTACTAATAGAAGTTGCGATCTGGTTGTTCTTGCTCCTCTCCGGAGTATCCATCACTTCTCCTTCTTCTTGAATGCTCTCTTTTGCAGAAATCTCAACCCTCTCCCCCATCTCTTCTTCTTATGTATACACCTATCTATCTCCCTATCCCTTCTCCCTTTGCTCCACACCACACTCTCACAAGAGAGCAAGAAACCAAATGGGTCAAATTCAAGAAAGAAGCGGGAAATGCAGTGACTGAGAGAAGAGTGAAGATAAAAAAAGAATGGATTTTTCTTGTGCTGCTGACAAAAGAAAAGACCCCACCACCCACCAAAACACACACACTACACACAGCTGGTGTCCATGTGTTGTTTTGTTGCGGGTGAAGTTATATGCGAAGCCAAAGGAGGCAACGTTAAAAAAGAGGGTTGGGAGGGAAAAGAAACAAGATAAAAGACTATATATATATGTTTTTAACAAAATGGTCCTTTTTCTTTTTACAGACATTCTATATTAGCCCCTCTTGTTTCTTGATTTTGTCATTTCTACACAGTATGTTTATTATTTTGTCATATGGGAATTTGACTTTGTCAATTGAAATCAATTCAGTTTCCACGAATTTCTGATACTCAGATTTGTTTTTAAATTTCAGTTATGAATTTTTGTTGCTAGAGTCGTTTTTTATGCTGATATTTGGTATATATCTTTTTTATTTATTGTGGTTTAACTTTCATTTAAGAAAATATTTGGTCAGTCAATCACTGGCTTGGATGCTAATTACTTTTGTTTTAATGCCATTATCTGGTAATTAGTGTATTAGAGGATTTAATCATATATTTTTTTTTTTTTGGGTGCAGTAAATATGATTAGTGCCAAAACATAATTTGAATTTCAGACTTGTCAATATTTATTATTTGGGTAGAGGGCTGATTGCTTGATTATGATTGCAGATTGTGAATTTATATTTCGTAGCGTACCTTTTTGTATATTTTGAGTGTTAAATTATTGGTTATATAATGGAATTTCGGTTATTATGAGGAAAATATATAACAAAATTCAATATTGTTGATTATAATTTGGATCGAAACATAGTGGGTTTTGACGTATTGTGTATTAGTGACCGGAGTTTGTTTTGCTACGATTATTTAAAATATTTTACGAGCTCATACTTCTTATAATATGTTTTTAGAAGTTTATAAGATGTTAAATTATCTTTGATATATCAAAGTGTTGGGATAAACTCAAATTATGGAACTTATAAGATATCAGTAATGACAAATTTATAATTAACATGAACAAATTCAAAGAATTTGCTAAATCTTAAAATAAGTTATGAACTCTTTATTTAAAAAAAAAATCCAAACATTTTATTTTTTTGATCTTATAAATTCATTCTCTAATTAAAAATTTTACCAAATACTTTTTAATATTTTATAAAATATTTTGAAAATTTATAAACTCGCAAAAACCCTCTTAATCTTACATTATGGAATATAATAAAATGTTTTTCATCATTACAAAAAAAAAATAAAAATTGCTACACTATAAATGGCCAAGGCTCAAAATCGTGATAAATTAACACTATTAACCATGGTTAAACAAAATGAATGCAAAATATTAAATTTTTGTCATGGTTAATCAATATTTGCCATGGATTTTAGCCATAGCCATAACATTTGTCACACTTGTAGAAACAACGGTTAATGATCGTTGCAAAACCGTAGTTAATTTGTCTCCGTCACAATATTTTTCTTTCGATCATAATAGTTAATTTTAAAGGAATATATCACCAATTATTTCATATAGTAATTAAAAAAAAGGGTAAAACTACACAACCTAACTTGCACTTTTATTTTCTATATTCCCTTTATCTTTCTAAAATAAAAAATAAATTCATCCCAAGCCATAATTTTTGCAGCTAAAAAAAGGAAAAAACCAGCTCCATCAACAACTGTAGTTAGGCTAAAGAAAATGGATAGTCCAAGTCCAAGATGCGGAAGGTAGCGGGCGACCCGGAAACATCCGAGTCGCCCACAACCGGCTCCAGCTACAGCATTGAATGTTTTGGCGCGCCACTGAATTTAAAAGGGTGGACCTGGACCATCCATCCATACCAATGGGCCCACATGCCGCCTCTATTCTTCTCGCATGGTCCCCCCCACACCCAACCATAGCCATATAAATATATATTATAATTATGATGATTATCATTATGATTATGATAATCCAACTATGCTAATTTCTTCATTAATGCATCATCACATTTCCCGTGAACAAACAAATTTATTACCACACCTCAACTCACACTTCACTCATACACTGAAAATTATGTTAACCATAATTCAAACACAGTATTTATAGTTATGGTCAAAATATTTATCATGATTTTTAATTATAATCCGTGTTTTAGCGTTGTTTGCAAAAACAACAGGTAATAGCCATCGTGCTTGTAACTGAACAAAAACAACGGCTAAGCCAGAACATTTGTCATGATTTTTAGTTATAACTAGTGTGCAACAAACAATAGTCTTTGTGTTCATAATTAATTAACATCCGCTATGTTTTTTTTACTTTTCACCATGATATACATCCATAACAAAAATCATATTCTTATAACGGTATTATCCTTTATTACAGTAGCTACCCTATTTTGTATGATTGTCATTTTTTAGGGTAAATTATAGCCACCTTCCATGAGGTTTGGCATAATTACAATTACCCCATGAGATTTGTAATTTTTAACCAAATATCTAAAAAATGACCATTTTGCCCTTGAATTTTTATTAAAATTGTAGAAAAATCAGTTTAGACAAATTGCATTATTGCTCCTCTGTGTAAAAAACTTAAGAAACCTCTCCCTGCGTATTGTAATCCAAATTTTTTTAAGAATTAAATAAAAAATAATTTAGTGCTTAAGGGCATTTTGGTTAGTTCACCCATAAAAATGAATGGAAATGAGTTATTTGTTAGACAGTTACAAACCTCAGGGGGTATTTGTAATTTTTTATTCAACGATAAGGTATTTATAATTATGTCAAACTTTAGGGGATGTAGTTGTAATTTACCCTTTTATTTAAGTAAAATGTGAATTATTAGAATGAAAAAAAGTGATGTTTAGTTGTTTGTATGATGTGGTCAACATGTGAAATCATAATCAAGCGTGACATTTGACAACAATTGGAAAATTATGTTCCTAACCACTTTATTTTTTTTTTTTTGGATCGAACATTTGTGTTTCTCCATGCTTTACCTTTTGTTTATTTCTTTGGTAAATTATGTTGGGACGATTATTTTGTTTATGTAACAATCATTTGGCCGATTCATAATTTAGAATGACCCACTAAGACATCCTGATGATGAATGATGGCAACCAATTATTGAATTTTACATACCAAATCTAGGTTAAAACCCCCAAAAATATAATAAAGATTTTCTATCTTGTATAAATTATCTTATTATTATGACAATATAATGCTCTATTATGCCCATTCCAATTGAATAAAACATAGGACAAAACAAACGTGAATATAATACAGATTGATATTTTTTTAAAAAAAAGTGATAATCAAACTATTATATTAAAATAAAAATTAATAATTCACAATGAAAACTAAAGATTAAAAATAAGATATAAAATTGATGGGTTAGCCTGATAATTAATAACTAGATCAATTACAAAATCATAGTCAATACAAAAATAATGTTATGTTTTTCTGTTAATTTTTTGTTGCCATAATATTAGAGTGGTGGTCTATGTGGCGCATGCAATTCAAGCTCGCAATGAAAAGCAATAACAAATGATCAATTTTTCTAAGATAAAACGTGCAGCTTTTTCCTGTGTGACTGACGTCACAAAGGACAATAAATTGCTACGGGACTGATTAGATTAAGATCACCTCCCTTGTAAGGTAATTTTTTAGGGTAAAATTGTAAAACTCATCCGAAAGTAAAAACGATTAATACCTTGCGCAACGGAGCACCGAGGTGTATTTTGTATCAACTATGAGATGAACAAATATCAGAATAAAATGGTCTCACATTTAATCATATTCGAATTAAAAATAATATTAAAAATTTAACTTTAACCATTAAATTAATATTTATTTATTTATTATATTTTGAACTTGGGCATCTGACCATGCAGTCCGAAATTCTACCCATGCAAATTTGGACCCTTTGATGAGTCAGCTGGACATGTGTAAATTAGTTGGCAAGTCTCCATCATCAGCTCATCATTATTTATTTATATTCTGCCTTTGCTTCTTTCTTTTTTTTTTTTTTTTTCCTTTGATTTTGTAGGCATTAGGTTTTGAAAGTACATGACTTCTAATTAAAATATTCAGTGCCACTTTATTATTTTCTAAAAACAAATTAAAAAGATTAATCCACAAGAATTAGAAACCCTAGTAAAAATGGACTTTGGGACAATTAAGTTTAGGAGATTGGGTATAACTACTATGGAAACGATAATTATATTAATATATCAATATTTCAATAAATTGAGTAATAGTAATATATTAATTCATTTGGTACATTAATACAACTGAACACTTTAAAATAAATTACAATAAACTCACATAAAGCGAGACAAACACCTAAATATTATGTCGATTAATAATTATTACAAAAATAGAAAAAAAAAAACCACTCTGGTGAAATTAATTTCATCCAGTCTGGCTCACACAACATGAGAGTAATTATAGTTCATATCAAATATTTTCCATCAGCAAAAACTCTTAATTAAGTTCACACTCAAAATAATTATTATATTGCACGCTCTTTTCGTCCTCATCTCCAACAAAATAAAAGGGACAATTTACATTGCATCATCTGTTCTATTATAAACGAAATTTTTTTATCGTACCAATTTTGAATACCTAAATTTACCCTTTAATTTATTTTCACTCTTCTAAAAAAATTTGATCAAAACATTAATTTCAATATTTTTTTTAATAATGTCACAATTACAATTTATTTTCATCTCAACTCACTATTCCACATTTCTCTTTCACCTTACTTTTTCGTGTTTCTTTTCCTCACAAACTTTCATATCTTTAATAAACACAGTTTCATCTTGTTAGGTATAACTCATATACACTATAAGAAAACACTCAATGGCAACGAAAAAAAAATCAGTGTCGAGGTAATTGGCAAGTAAATTTTACGTTACTAATGCATTATTCAATATAAGAAATTTACTTGCTAATGAATTTAGCAAGAAAATTTACTTGCTAACAAATTTAGCAACGAATTATTTAAAATATATATGAAGTAGTGTAGATTAACAACGAGAATTTTACTTGCTAATTAGCTTGACGCTGATTTCAACAACAAATTTTTCGTTGCTATTAAGTTATTTCTTGTAGTGGTACCAGAAAAATGACAGATGCTGGAGCAAAACGCAGTGAGCGAGAGGAGTGCAATTGGACAGTTTCGTGTAGTTGGCAGGGCAATTTTGTAAAAAGTACCGTAGGGTTACTTATATATACTGTATTCGTAATCTAGCGAGATTGATATCTCTCATTAACGAAAATACACAGCCGTCACCGTTCTCGAGAACATAAACACATCACCGAACATCGTTAAATCCTTGTATCATTTATTCTTATGTTCTATAGCATTAATTTCTCGACACATCTCAATATAAACTTAAGATAAGAGCTACGTACCAACTTTTGATTTTTTCCTCAAACCTTTGCACTTTGTCAAATTCTTGCGAGAAATATGGTACCTTTATTCGTGGTCCCTTCACATAAAGCTCTTCTATCACGTGACATTTCCACTTCCTTCTCCCCTCCCTTACCTTCCTAAAGTACACATAAATTTTTTCATAACATTGTTAAACATTTGTATTTACTTTCCCAACTCCCCACATTCTTTCAGACATCAAGTTCATGTGTTATGATAATGTCCATGCATGCGTGGTCTAGCACGTGACAACCCCTCTCATAATCTTTCACATTTCAACGATCTTCTCAATTCTTCAGCATAATTATAATATGTAAAACAATAAAAGTACGTAAAGGGATTTTATTATTAATTTTGACGGATTAGCTGAATATTCTAAAATAATAAAAATAAAATCCAATTATTTATTCGTAAAGTACAGGAAACGAACAGGCACTAGTGCCAAAGTTTATATGTCGAGGGATTCTTTAAATAAGATCATCTAGAACTGAAAAAAACGTCGTTACTCCCCAAGACTTTTGGTAGAGATCAGATTCCCGTTTTCATTATTAAAAACATCGAAGTTGACTAAACTCGTAAAAACACTAAGGTTGGGTCTAATTACAAGTTCGCAACAGGACAAAACAAGAGTCGGTAAAGGTATAATATTATTTTAATAAGTGTATATTTTGGGTAGTAGTGTGGTATTGAGTCCAAGGCATAAGTAGACAGCTTTGCTGCATATTTTTGCAGTTCGACGAGGTTGGGAAAATGGGCTTTTTGTCTCTGCTCATTCATGTTTCATGGGAAATGGAGATAAATGTGTATTTGTTCTAAGAGGGTTAATTTGTCCAAACATAAGATACCTAACGTAGTCAACAAATTTTGTCCTGCTGTTGCATTTTTCTACTTGTCCAAATTGATTCAACTTTGAAATCTAATGATGGTTTTTTTGATTAATTTTAATTTGATTCGGGGTTGTACGATGATAAGTCAATTGGGATAATAAAGATTGACTTGAAGATTATAATAAGTTTTTACAGGTCTTCGTAATTAATCCTTGAAAAGGTTTATGGTGTTTAGTTCTTGGATTTTAGAGAGAATGACTAAAATAAATATTTTCCTGATTTTAATGATTGTACTTAATTTAAGTTTTATTTGTTTAAGGGATAATTACACTCCTCTTCCTTGAGGTTTGGTGTAATTATACGTAAACTTCTTGTTGTTAGAAAAATTATATCTACTATCACAGAAGATTTACGTATAATTACACCAAAGCTCACGGGAGGGGAGTGTAATTATCCTTTTATTTGATCTTTTTTTCTTCACCCTAATTATAAGAATTAATTAAGCCATACGTTGCGTGTAAATCCTTGCATATATAGTAAAATTGGACGTAGTTTTATTTTCTTTTACTTCAACTAGTTATCGTTGCATGTGATCCTCGCGAGCATATAAAAAATAATTATGGTGTGAGATGAAGAGAGAAAAGAATTTGTGAAAGAAACAATCGTGGTGTGAATGGATGATAAAGAAAGAAATTCGTGAGAAGAAGGAAACATAGAATGAGGTGTGAGAAAAAAAAAATAAATTGAAACTGTGAATTTATTAAAAATATGGAAGCTTATGTGAAAAATAAACATTGATAAGTAAGGTGAGAGAGGAACATACATGGAGTAGTGGGTAGAGAGAAAAAAAAATATAATTATGAGATTATTAAAAAAATATTGAAATTACTATTTTGACCAAATTTTTCTCTGAAATGAAGAAATAAACTAAAGGGTAAATTTAGGGTATTCAAAATTTGTATGACAAAAGATTTTCTTTTATAATTAATAGTGTAGGGAGTGAATGAGATGGTTAGTGCGGGAAATTGTGTATTACGAAGTCGAGGTAAGAGTTAGACGTTTTATCTTTAAGATAATTATTGCTCTGCTCTGGTACTCAAGGAATCGACAATTTATCTCCCAAGATACAATGACTTTCTATTTCAAAGTAGCAGCACTACAAACTTTCAGAAACGACGAACCAAACGATATTTTGAAACTCTTTTGTTAAACTCTATTTGCAGAAAGCTTTTATGCTTACGAATGATATGCACGATTTGAATTACTATCATCGATCAATGAAATGAAATGAGAAGGCCTATTTATAGGAGTTGGAAAACTATCATCAAATGATATGTCCAATCAGAAAATGCGATGCCTTTGAAAGGTTATGACCTTTCATCCGAATGGATGCATCGTTTCACCCAAAGGACATACCATTTCACCCAAATGGACCCATTGTTTCACCCAATGGACACATCATTTCAATCAAAGGACATACCATTTCACCCAAATGGACGCATTGTTTCACCCAACGGACACATCATTTCAACCAAAGGACACATTAATTAGGTTGATCAGACACGATCGGATGGTGATTGGGGCCCATCAACCATCATCTACGTGTCACGAGCTGTTATGAGCTATTACGAGCTTGTGAATAACGAATATTCTATTAAAATTAAAAAAAGGCCGAAGTTACATGATAATGCAAGTGCTCACATTTAAATTACTTACACTTTTAATATTTCATAAATTACAATAGTGTAAAACAAATTACAGGACACAAACTTTGGATTGCGGAAATCGAAACGCAATAATAAAATTGGAATTTTAATCTTTTACTCTGAAGTTTGACTTATTACTAATGTCTTACTCATTACAAGGCATAATTCACTGTGTGATGGCAGGGCTGCTGGAAAATGGGCTTCTATATATGACCTACGTTGTACTTCGAAAATGTGAATGAATAATTGTAATAATGTTAAGGGGTATAGTCCAATTTTAATGAGGGGGTCAATCACCAAATTCTGACCTATTGCTGTTTGTCCAAATGTAATAAAATTAATAGTTGCATGAATATTATCGTATATGGTTAATTGTGCAGAGCCATGCAGTTTTATTGAATCGCCAATGTTTCACGTGACTATACGTCTGTAGATGAGCCAAGATATATATAAAGTTATTTTTCTTGTCAAATTTATGAGCATGAAGTTTAATTCTTGAGATGGATTGGAATTCTGGGTCGAGATTTAATGGGCTCAGTCTTTGTGGGTTATACGTAATGAGATGGATAAATCGAGTTTGTTGTATGTTTGGATCTCGAATATTTTTTTAAGGTCTAACCTGTGTATGAATTATTTTAAAAATATTTTCATAAGTTGAAAATTTGAATGCGTCTTTTGTAAAAAAGAAACACGTGGAACAATATTGGGAAGACTCTGGTTAGAACCCTCCGATACTTAACTTAGCTTAGTAATGTTGTATGAGACAAAGTATGAAGGTCGTAAGGAAATTCGTGATGTCAAAAGTTTTATTTGTGGGCATGGAGAGCTAGTATTTATATACGATACTCTTAAACTGTATGATTTGACGTGAACCATTGATTCATGAATGATCGGATGATCATCATGAGTCCATACATATCCAAATTCAAGTTGAATTGGAGTGGAATTTAAGTTGAATAATATTAAACTGCAACATAGATGGTCATGAATAATAAAATCAAACATAACGCGGGCTTGATTTTCACCAATTATAACTCTGATGACTATGTTACCATTTATGTATAAAATAATTACGTCATTTTATAGTGATAAAACAATATTTATTAATATATATACAACAAAAACAATAATAATTATCTATGTGTGTGTGTTTTTATTTTTCCTTTTCCTTCTAATAGAACATTGACATTAGAGCAATAATTTCCAATCTCCATCACCTTATAAATATTAGATGACAACCACAAGAACATATTTTTGATTGGATGTTTTTTCATTTTCATCACTGTCCTTCCTGCAACTCATCAACATCAACCATTTAATATTCAACTACCAAAAAGCAGTAGTAGATACATATTTATCAAATAAAATGGTTAAATTTATCATTATTTCAATGTCAATAAACTTTGTATTAAGTGCAAAAATAATCATACCACTAATTATATCAAACAAGTAAGTACAATATTTCCAATAGAACTTAAATCTAAGTACCTATAATTTAACTCCTTTTCGAAAAATTTTCACTCAAGTAAGCCTGATCGAATCTAACTAATTATACAGTAAGTGAGGTATATTTGCATAACATTTGTTATATGATTGGTTGCTTTTTAATTATACAACAATCACATATCAAGTGTACGAGTATATGTAAAAAAATTCAGTCGAAAATACAAAATTAAATATATTTTTTTAAAGATAAACATTAAAAATGAAACCAACTGAGCTATTGGAAATCTTTATCTGTTCAAAGCTGACTCCAGATATAGTTAAAAAAACATTTTTATTAACAAAATCCAACATGATTAATTAAAATTCCCAATAATAATTTTCTATTTACACTATTTACTATCCGGGTTGTGAGATCCGAATTCTAACAACCCGGTCAAAACGGGTCAAATGAGATGCCCGGTATCGACCCACTACTTCACTACTTGCAGATTTTTAGCGCTGTTCTTTACTTCTTTTCCCTTTTTTTCCTTTGAAATTGGAGATTTTTCATTAATTTTTCCTGCTTTTCATGGCTGTATAAAAAGCTACAGTAGATCAGTTGTCTGAAACTGTGCGCGTATATATCTCGATACACATATACTTACATGTATATTCGTTCATCACAACGGCTACGCAATCATGCTTTAATGGGTTGTGTTGTTTGATTGTAGAAAACCATCATTTTTTCGGGCTTTTTTTAATAATTTTTTCTTGGGCTTTCTGAGAATTCAGTTGATCAGAAAAGGAGATAACTGAAAACCCGGATAGAGAATGAACTACAACAATGAGAAGTGAGTTTCTTGAATCTCAACTTATTTCAGATTAGTGGGTACTTTTGGTTGTCGAATTTTCTTTCTTGGGAGTAATGAAGATTAAGCTAATTGTGGGTTGTTAAAATTAGAAATGCTTGCCCTTGATGCTGATTAGGCTTGATATGTATGATATTTTTTGTGGGTTTGCCTTTTTAATCTGCTTTAGTGCCAGAAAATTGGTGTGATGATGAGGATTTTTAATATGTTTTTATCGGCCAATGCCTCTTGGGTTCTTTCTTTTTGACAATTTCATTGTGGAATTGCACGCACTTTATTGATTTATTGCCAGAAATGTGAAAGAATCAGGTTAGTGTTTTTGCATTAAATGTCTATGGA
The DNA here is from genome assembly GCA_034509735.1 of Sesamum alatum. Taxonomy (NCBI): domain Eukaryota; kingdom Viridiplantae; phylum Streptophyta; class Magnoliopsida; order Lamiales; family Pedaliaceae; genus Sesamum; species Sesamum alatum. Next base: position 35,601,081 of record JACGWO010000006.1, read on the forward strand.
GGATCAGTTGTAGTTATAATTTTCAAGGCAAGTTATTTGATGTTTTGCTTGGTTCTGCTGTCTTTTGCACTTTGCTTAGCAAGTTTTCTCCTTAATCTGCCGAATGATGTACCTTTTGGTTATGTTCCTTGCAAATGGAGGGCTTTGCAGATCTCAACTTATTTTACATTGAACCGTGCTTCCTAAATTTGTAGCTTGATGTTCTTTGCGATATTTCGGCTTCTTGAGAGTTGTATTTTTGTGCTTTCATGTTAACTTTATGATTTTGGGCATACCAAATACACGAATTTGTCTTTCTGAACCAGTAACGGTGACGTGTGGGATTGGCAAGGCCAGGACTATGATCTTGAAGATGATGCAAGCATAGGTGAGTCTGTCTTGCTCTAGTTTTATGACTACTAGGCCTGATAGAAAGCTGTTAGCTGATTGTGTAGCTTGTCTTACTAATGTTGGCAGAAATATCTAAATGCCTGTTGAATGGAGTGAACCAAAACGAAGACCATCTCTCTTGTGTGTTTGATAGTGCAACCACACCGGTCAAGGCTTGTGGGGATTTAGCTTACCATGTAACCAACGGCGGTAGGTTGTAACATTCTTGTACATTTGTTTTCACCTTCTGTACCTTGTTCAGAAACTGAGCTGCAAACAAATGGTAGAATCAATTGGTGGAACGGTTCATGTTTTTCTGCATATCAAATGTATTTCGTGCACAACAAACTTGCATAAATGATCATGTCCAATAAAACCAGTGGGTTAATCTTAAGCATAATGCGGCTAATATGCATTTCTAAATGAACTGCAGAAGTTATGGGCAAAGAGTTAGAGCAATACAGGGAGCCTTCCTATCAAGTAAAAAGGCGCCGTATGCTACAGTTTGAGTCTGAAGTCCTGGATGCACCTCTTTGCGATGACGAGATCTTTTTAAGATCTAAGGTTGATGCCAATTCTTGCTCTTTTTTTGAAGTTGCCAGGTCTTAGGCTATGTGATTCTGGTACAAGCACATATACTGCCAGAAACAACGTTGTCTGACCTCTCAATTAGTTTCACTACACCTTCCAAATGCTTTATAGAAAGTGAATGACCTTTCTTTGAAGTTCATCTAGTTTATTTGCACCGTTCATCTGCAAATATTTATCCCTTCTGGCGAAGATGATATTGAAGGCAATTATATTCAAATTAAACTTTGTATATCAAAATCTGTTGAATTAAACTCCGGTGCTTCAAGCAATCAGTTTTCTGGTCAAAGAGTGTTCTAGGCCTCATTTAAATTGCTTGTTAATCACTAAACCTGCTGTTGTTTGATGTTCAGGAGACACCGGATTCTCTTGAAGATGCTATTTCTGAAATTTCAGAGTGGGTTGCTGGATTTTCAGGTTTGTTTCCCGCAGAGTATTTGTTTGAACATGGAGGGGAATTAAATTGACGTAAGAAATATATAGTAGTAATTTCCCAATATTTGCAGAAGGCACATCTGGATCCAGCAATGAGTGCATGGATCCATCATCTGAAGGGTGGATTGCCGATTGCTTTAATGATACCGAGATGCATTTCACCACTGAAGAAATGTATGTTTGCTTAATCTTTATCTTTGAGTTCACCAAAATAATATTTCTGATTCAGCTTTTAATGTGATAAGTAGGATGACCGGAGCATCTGATGTTCAAGTCGATATTTCAGGTAACCAAAAAGGAAGTTTACGATTTGTACTGATTATTGCTCAACGTTGTGGTAATACAGCATTTTTATGTTGCCTCCTTTATTTTCCGACACTTTGCCTCCCCAGCTTAAAATGGATGATGTTCTGTTTGCAGAGCTTTGCGACACCCCTCCTGAATATGATGTTAAGGCAGTAGAAAAACATCCGGTTCGTACTCAACGAAATGCTGTTTTCAAAGGTAGTTTATTCCTTACAGTAATTATTAGTTTAACTATGACAATCAAGTGCTGCATAGCCCTTGAGACTCATTCTTTAACTGTGGGGAAACGTCCCGTTGGCTATTCTGGTTCTCTTTGGCCAAACAGGTAAAAAGTCATATATGCGCACACCTCCTAAACTAGCCTCTTCCGTTGTCTACCCATTTACCTTCATCAAACCATGTGGTGTCCATGGCGATGTGACTCTGAAGGACATAAACCAACGGCTACATACTCCACCAAAATCAAAGCAAAACGAGCAAGACCCTTCCGCTTCTTTCCCCACATCAGCATTTTCTGGGAAGCCCGTTGTTGGGAAAACTAAAATTCGCACAGAAGGTGGAGAAGGCAGCATTACTATTCTTAGGACCAAAGGTTAAGGTACCTTTCTCGTACTCTTTGATGCCTGTTTCTGCTACCCACCGGGAAGAAGCTACAACAGAAGCTAACTTTAAGGTTAATATTATGCTTAGAATTCACAATACAGCATATGGTTGCTCCTCCAAATTGTCTGTCTTTGTGAGCTGTCTTTACATATGTTCTGGATGATTTAGCAGTGTTTAAGGATCTTCAAACGTTCGTACTTCTACTGCGAAAAACATGTATTTAGTTCGTATTCCTTGTCACTCGTGTGATCCTCTTTGTACTTAGTGGTGGAACTTGAACATTGAAACCTTATTAGTTCCTCTTCACATTGTTCCAAGTTTAATGCTTTTACCACTGAACTTCTTCTCCATCTGGTCAAGAATTCAGGGATGCCAACGGGTCGAGTCTGAAAATTGATTGCGGATAAGTTCTCTACCCGAATTTGAATTTGCATCCAATTCGATCCTTTGTAAGTTAATCAAATCCGGAACTGCATCCAACCCGAATAAGGTTTTTTTTTTTTCTTCCGATTATGATATGGTTAAAGTTTTTACTTACAGTTGATGTGCGTTTGGAATTCGACCTAATGAATTAAGTGTAAAAACACTAAATGGAATGAATTATATCATTCAGTAGTAAGATTTATATTTATATTGTATCGACATGACATGATTCAGGTTGTTTTTTAGACGTAAATTGTATAAAATGAATTTAAAAATAAAAAGAAGTAGAATGAATGGAGAATTGCGTCATTTAAGAACTCAGAGTCAGCTGTTTTGTCAATTACAATACAAAGTGGCCAAATTGAATAGTATTCCTTCCCGTGTATGACTAATTCTTGTCACTAGGCACGATCTTTCACTACTTAATAAATTTCAAAATTCAAACATTCAATTAAAGCTCGATTGAACTTAATTCGACTGACATTCAAATTAAATTTAAATATAATTTTTGAAGTTCAGTAATAATTCGAAAAGTTTAGACAATAATATATTTGGCTCCATTAACTTAATTTGTTTACGTTTTTATAATTGCATGAAAAATATTAAGCTAATGGATTAGGTGGTGAAAAGTAAATTAAGATTTATTTAGGCCTATAGAAGACCACTTCAATAAAGTATAACTTAAATTACAAATATCGAGCTTAAGAGCTTGTTTGGTTCAGTAGAAAATAAACATATAACAAAAGTGGATATATAAGAAGAAGTTTCATATTTAGTTAGGACGAAAAAACGAATTCAAGGTGTATAAAGAATTCCTCCAGAACTTAATTTGTTTTTATTCGAAATTTGCCAAAAATTGAAAATATGAGGCTAAAAAACCAAAAGGTGTCTATGGACATGAATTTACTATAAGTTTAAAGTTTATCCTAATATTAGTTTGAAATTTATTACAAATTATTTAATTAAAAAAGAATAGTTGGTAAAGAACAATCTCTTATTCTTGGCTTATATATATACATTGTCAATATATCTATTATTCTCAATCCTTAAGCAGAATAGCAACAAATTAATTTTCCGTAGAAATACATGATTGAAGTTCTTGACAAGCCCTAAATTCCAATTTCTTAGAGTCAACTTTGGGTTTATTTATATTAAGCTAAAAGTCAATCCTGCCTTTTTTAGGAATAATTTTTTTACTATATTTCATAATAATAAAAAGAGTCCCAACTGACAAAGTTGAGATCACAAAATTTAGTTAACTAATAATTATTAATTAATTCATCATATATAATCCAATAATATTCCTATTCAATTTTTTTTTAAAAAAAAACCACTATAGTTTATTTATTTATTTTTTAAAAACGAACTATAGTTTTTTTTTCCTCTCAAAATGAATGATCACGAACTATATAAATAAAATTGATTTAAAATTGAGGAAAAATTCGAATTCATACCAAAGTAAAAAATGAATCAAGATGAAATTGTTGTTGACCTATCCGACTCGAAAAGGAATCCCAAATATTTCGAGGAAGGGCAATTTGGTCAATCCATTATTGTAAATTTACAGGTAATTTAGTTGTAAGGACATGCACGGAACAGTACATTTGTTCTTCGGTAGTATCTTTCTATGTATGCTGCTGTCCCCCAATTTATATATATATATATATATGTATACATACATACATACTCTCTCTCTCATCTCTCTCTCTCTCTCTCTCTCTGAATCTATTAGTAAAGAAAACGATGCAAAAATAGAAAACCTTAATTGTAGGCAAGCCCCGCGCTTTTCTCTCTCTCCCCCTCTTTCTCTCTCTAAACCTCCTTTTCCCTTCATTCTCCTTCTCCACATATAATTCTTCTTATTTCTTTTTTACACATAAATTGACCAGAAATCTCTTCTTGATTTCTCCTTTCAGCTCACGGAAAGGTATTCAAACTGTTTGGTCAATCTTTGCGTCTCTGTCTTTCTCTCTGTTTTTACTGTATTTCTTGCTTTTTCTCTCCCCCTTTTTTCTTTCTCTTAAATCTTTTTATGTGGGTTTTGAGATATATAGATAAATTTCTGGGAACTTTTAATTCTTTTTTTTCTTTCTTTTTTTGGGTTAATAATCTTTTCTTTACGTTGGTGTAGAAGCCCTTGGTCTAAGAAGAAGAGATGGGTCGTTTTCTTGGGGGTTTACTTTCCGGTTTAGATTGAATTTTTGTTGGGTATTATCAAGGTAGAGTGGTTGGTGATGTGAAATTATTGGGCTATTGAATTTTCCAAAGTCAATTCATTCTTTTTTTTTTTTCCCTCAATTATTGATCAATTTTTTTTTCTTTCTTATTTTGGATCGTCATGGGTTTAGAGTAGGCCTTGCAATTGACTTCTGGTTTTAAGGATTCCTGTGTAAGAACTCCTTTTACCCATTCTTGTCCATATAAAACTCAGCCCCAGGAAGGTTGTTTGAGACTTTCTTTGTAAATTCCGATGAAGGGTTGAATATTATTACATCTCGTGTGTTGTTTTGCTTATTTTATTTTCTGGGTGCCTGTTGATGATGATGAAAAGTTTCTTTCTTTAGAAAAAGGTCTGATCTTTGTCGTAGAAAATATAAATCCTTGTCTATTTATTGATAGTTTGATTGGTTTCTTTGGAATTGATTGTATTGGATTGGTTATTACTGTCAAGTTATTGATTGAGAAACATATTAAGATTAGTTCTTTGCAGAGTTGACAGCCGAAATTTCTGAATTTTCGGAAACATGGATGGGAAAACGAGTGAGGGAGGTCTGGAGGTGCCCAAACATGAGAAAGCATTCAGTGAGAACTTGGTCTTTGGGGGTTTGAAATTGAAGGGGACAGGAAGTTTAAGTGATAAGGCCATGGACGAGAAGAGCGTCGGAAGCATTAGCAGCAAAGACATGATTTTTCGGGCTGATAAAATCGACCTCAAGAGCTTGGATGTGCAACTTGAGAAGCATTTGAGCAGGGCTTGGTCAAGAAACGTCGAGACACAGAATAAGCAGATGCCCAAGGAATTGTGGGAGATCGATCCTTTGAAGTTGGAAATTCGGTATCTTATAGCTCAGGGCACTTACGGGACTGTTTATCGGGGTACTTATAATTCGGAGGACGTTGCAGGTAGCTATATGTATTTACTAGAATTTTGCCTGTTTTGTATGCTTTATGGGAATTGTATGATGAGGAAATGGATAGATTTGATGATGTGGGTTTTATGTTGCCTCGATGTTTTGTTACGTTGAATTATTTCCATGCCTAGTTGTTTGGTACAAGTATGTTGACTCCTCTCATGTCATGTCAATGGTTTGTGCTCCGCCCTTTTTTTGACAATACTCATCAGTTTGCTTCTTATTAATATCTGTTGTCATGATTGTTTTGTCGAAGAAATAATGGGACAACCTTAGTTTTTCCGACAGGTTATGTTGCATATGCTTTCGTAGACTAGAGTGTCTGAATAGTTTAATGATGACTGTAGGACAACGATTAGGCTGCTATACGTTTGGTTAGTTGGTCCATCTCCCTTGTTAGAAATTTTAGTACTCAGAAATTCTGTGGTTGGTATACATGCAATAAGGGAACTACATGTTTAACTTTCAACTCTCGAGATTGTTTCTCCTCTAATTTTCTGGTTGACATGATGGCTTTGAAGACCTTTTGCTATATTCTAAATCTATTTGAGTCATATGAGAGGTTCTTACATCAGGAAATCTATACAAATCCATTTTCAGGGACAGTGGGTGTTAGTAACTCATCAACATATATGTACTTTTAGGACAAATTTTCTCTGCAATGAGGAGTTCTTGTCCTCATGATGCTGGCAACTTTACCTCTATGTTTGTATTAACATCCCACTGCAGTAAAGGGGACCCTCTTGCTTTTACCTCTTTGTGAAATGAGGACCTCAAATTTTCTACTCACAGCAACTGTCATTTTAAGACATATTAGTAATATGTTGAAAGAAATTCGCTTGATAGCAAAGTTGTTGTCTTGGTTTAACATTAAAGTTGTTTGCATGCTGCAATACACTATCCACATTGTCATATGGCATTTCAACTTCCGTTACCAATGCTGACAATGTCGGCACTCCAACTTTCAATTAAAGTGTTTTTTGAAATTTTCTTTTCCTTCTTATTTAGTCCCTTTTTTCCCGTTGTTAGAGTTTTTACTGTAACATCATCTATTTTACAGTAAAGCTATTGGATTGGGGAGAGGATGGCATGGCCACGGCTGCCGAAACTGCTCAACTTCGGGCATCTTTTAAACAGGAGGTTGCTGTTTGGCACAAGCTTGACCATCCGAATGTTACTAGAGTAAATATCCAAGTCCTTGACTTCCCCAGTTTGTTGTTTCCCGAGTATGTTGTTTTGTCATCAAGTTTATGTCTGATCTTCGCGTTGTTTCCTTAATTCTATTGGTTCTTATTTGCAGTTTATTGGTGCTTCAATGGGCACTTCACAATTCAAAATTCCTTCCAAAAACCCATCTGAGGGTTACACCAACCTTCCATCGAGGGCATGTTGTGTTGTGGTGGAATTTCTTCCTGGAGGGACACTGAAAAAGTTCTTATACAAGAATAGGAAGAAGAAGCTTCCCTATAAAGTAGTGATCCAGCTTGCTCTCGACCTATCTAGAGGGTAAATATCCATTTGAATGATGTTTTTGATATGGATTCTTCGAGTGGATGTTTACATTGACTCGCACGAACTTGCAGACTAAGCTATCTACACTCCAAGAAGATCGTACACCGTGACGTAAAAGCTGAAAACATGTTGTTGGATTCTCAAAGAACACTGAAAATTGCGGATTTTGGTGTTGCTCGTGTCGAAGCTCAAAATCCAAGGGACATGACTGGTGAAACGGGAACCCTTGGCTATATGGCGCCAGAGGTATTCTTTCTTTCAAATTTAGTCAGATTTCAGAAGTTTTCCTGTGTGGAAATCGTAAATCAATGCTCTAAATATTGAGCTAATTGGCAATTTTTTATATTGAAAGCATATTTTCGTAGCATGCTAAGATAGTACGTCATCTGACAAATTTAGTACAGTTCCTACAAACTTGGAACACATCATAACTCTCTGATTTTTCTTACAATATAGAGATTGATGCCTTTTTTTGAACTACTCAGGTACTAGATGGAAAACCTTATAACAGAAAATGCGACGTCTACAGCTTTGGAATTTGCCTATGGGAAATATATTGTTGTGATCTTCCTTACACAGACCTTAGTTTCGCCGAGGTTTCTTCTGCCGTTGTTAGACAGGTAAAAAATTTCTTGTCCAGACAAAAACCTCTACCTGCCTTTTGTCAGATCGTATCTCGTCCTTTTCATGGCTGGACCGAGTTGATGTGAAAACTGTATTGTTTACCTTTGTACTTGTACAGAATTTGCGGCCAGAAATCCCTCGATGTTGCCCAAATTCTCTTGCAAATATCATGAAGAAATGCTGGGACGCAAACCCAGAGAAACGGCCCGACATGGATGAGGTTGTGAGGTTGTTGGAAGCAATCGACACGAGCAAAGGAGGAGGAATGATACCCGAAGACCAGGCCGGAGGCTGTTTCTGCTTCGCTCCCTCACGAGGACCATGAGAAATTGTTACCCCGATTCCTCTCCACTAAAACTTCCCATTGTCACTTGTTCGCCAGGCGATTGAGAAAACTCGTTTAGTTAGTTCTTGATGTGAAGTATCATTGTTTTATGTCTGGAAATAATTTTCTGGTTATTCCTTGGCGAATTCTTTCTGCAGATGCAGACATTTTATACAGTCGTGCTGCTCTTAACATTTTTCCGACTTCCCGGCACTGATCACACATTGTATATACCATCAAAGATCAACATTCATAAGTCTACTTTTTTCTCATGTGAACAGAAGCAGATGGATTCCTACTCTGTCCAAACATTCATGTCTTTGAGGTGGTAAGTTTCTTGCAAGTGGATTTCTAGCCTGTGCCAGTATTAAGACAACATGGTACCTGACTACTCTCCCATTCCATTTAGTTCTTCTTTGACTACCATCATTCAGAATATCTTATCAGTTCGTACGTTCGATTTCATTTTAAAGATAAACTCTTAAACTGTTTGAATAAAATAAGATTATAGAATTTATAAAATGTCAATAACGATAATCTGGTTATTAGTCTGATCAAAATTGAAGAAATTTGTAATTTTTTATAAAGAAGTTGAGAGCAACTTACTTTTTTTAAAGAAGTTAACACCTAATCTATTATTTTTGAATCGTACAAACTCATCCAAACACCATGTGAATCATATGGACCTTGACGGATAATCCTAATGCTCAGAAGTTGTTCTCCTTTTTAAATATATATAAGTTTAATGATACAATTTAATTCTATCATATATTTTATTTATTATTACTCTTATTACAATTTAATTCCATTCCTAAAAGTAAACTATGCCTGTGAATTGCAAGAAATGGGATTGATGATAAGGTTGTCGTAATTTTGTTTGTAGAGTTGGTTTTGGAAAAGCCCAAAACAGCCAAAGAGATAAGAGTGGGTGATGGGAATGACATGACATGACATGACCCTAATGAATTTGATTTGTTGCCCAATTGATATGTATGTTGTTGCAATAAAAAGATAAAGGTCATTATGCTATTCTCGATATAATATTATTATATTAATATTCAAGGTAAAAAGAATATATATATATATATTATATATAAATGCTATCTGAAGAATATTATATTTATATCCGAGGTAGGAAGAATATATATATATATATTTATATATATATTAATGCTGTCCGAAGAGGCTTCCTCAATTTGTCTATTTCCTTATCCTATATTAAGCATTTCTTACACGCATGATAAGTCTTAAAGTACCAAGACTTTTCAGACAACATTAGTGGATACATGTCGCCAATTACAAAAAATAAATAACGGGTAATTTATAATTATTTTTCTTGAAATTTGATATAATTATAAATACTTTTTTATTATTTGAAAAATTATGAATATCCTTCTGAAATTTGTAACCGTCTAACAAATAACTCATTTTCATCTATTTTTATGGGTGAATTGACCAAAATACCCTTATACAAATTAAATTATTATTAATTTTTTTGGACTACAATGCGCAGGGAGAGGTTTCTTAAGTTTCTACACAGAGGAACAATAATGCAATTTATCTCGGTTGATTTTTTTACAATTTCAACTCAAAATTCAAGGGCAAAATGGTCAATTTCAGGCATTTGGTTAAAAATTACAAACCTCAGGGGGTATTTGTAATTTTTCAAACAACGAATGAGTATTTATAATTATGCCAAACCTCAGGTGAGGTGGCTGTAATTTACCCAATAAATAAATAAATTACGATTACCTCTTAAATTTAACATAATTATAAATATTTCTTCGTCTTTTCAAAGATTATAAATACTCTTTTCAAATGAAAAATAATTATGCAGTTTCTATACGGTGATGTGAAAAAAACTACTTTACCTATACTGATTTTTTATTTTAAACATTTGGAAGAATGTAAAAAAAAATTGAGGTTGTTTCGTAAAGTAAATAATCCATACGATATATTACTAGTCCATAAAATATTTAAAAAAATTCTAAAAGATATATATAATTACAATTCATAATTTAAAAGAATATTTTGGTCGAATCACAATAAAAATTGGATAGAAACTTGACCAAGGCTAACATAATGAATTTATTGTCGAACATATGTTAAAATCAAGGGATATTTAATATTTTTTAAATAATAAAAAAGTATTTTTAGTACTAGGACATTGTTGTTAGGTTTAGTATGTACGAGACATTATTTTTTAATGTTTTGGTATAAATTATTGAAAGCACATAATAGATCGTTTTCAATGAAAAATTGTTTGTGGCAGACCAGAAATTAAGTGATGTTTTGTTTCTATCCCCCTAATGAGTGGACATTTGGAAAGCTGATTTCACAGATTCTCCAATATTTTGATAGTGTGATCACTATCATCTCACTCATTATGATAATGAAATTTTTTTGTCTGATTCAAGTTTGATCGAATCAAATCAATTATAAAGCAAGTGTAATATACTTAATATATGATTGATCATTTTTTTTATACTGTAAACCAATCACATGACAAGTATATTACACTTGCCATATGATTGGTTCAAGTTTGGCTGAGCTAGATCTCAACTAGAATTTTCCTATGATAATAATGCCACAAATTCCTCTTATCACTATCTTATTTTCTCCCTTTCCTGCTTTTGTTCTCTATCCATTTCCAGAAATTTTTGGACCTAAGTTTTAAGTAAAATTGAATTCTTGTTTTCATTTTCAGTATCAATTAATCATGGCTGCATAGTAACTAGCAACGTTATTTTTGAGGGCACCGCTAAAACAATAGTCATAATTAAAAATTATGATGAATTTTTGACATATTTAGAAAATTGGTTGACTATAGTCTATACTAAATTTTTGCATTGATATTGATCATGATAGAAAGTATTGATATATTATTATTTTTAAATGTAGGGAGTTATTCATTTTTTTCTTCTTGTAATATACTTTCTATTTTCAGAAACTTGTAAGTAATTTTTGGAAATTCCTTATTGTAATTTTGGAAACAAAGTAGATAATACGTATTTTAATTTTTTAAAGAAAAGTTGAAACATAGAAGAGAAAAATATCCTTTATATTTTATAATATAAATGATTTGATAAGATCATACTTAATTTGAAAAAAAAAAAAAAGGCCTTCCACGGTTCTACCTGCAATAGTGTACTAGAAAGAACAAAAAAAAATACTAATTTATTATAATTTGTTATCATATCTTCTGGTGCAGGCATTATCCATTTCACTAGAATAACTGTCACAATTTTCTTGAAATTTGACATAATTATAAATATTTTTTATTTTTTGAAAAACTACAAATAGTCATTCAAATGAAAAATAATTATGTAGCCCCTAAATAGAGATAAAAAGTACTACTTTACCTTTATTAATATTTTTTTAAAAAATATGAAAGAATCTGACACTAAATTAAATAAATAATTCATAAAGAATATTAATTCATAAATATATATAAAATCATAATCATAATTCAAAATGGCATTTTAGAATGTCCACAGTAAAATTTGGATAAAAATCTAATGAAATGGATTCCTTGTTAGATGAGCATTAAAAATTAAAAAATATTTATAATTTCTCAAACAATAAAAAATTATATATAATTATGACAAATCTCAGGAAATATGATAATAATGTACCTTAACAATTAGTTTGCAATAAGGAAAAAAAAAAAAAAAAGAATTAGAAACCATTTGCGTGACAGCAACCCTGTGTTTTTAGGGACAGTTGTCAAGAGACTGGTTGCCACAATTTACGTGACGCAAAATCCGTCGCTTATAAAATGAGTTTCAGTTTCCCCTCATTCCTGTCAACTTTTTTGCTTCTTTCTCACTACAGAAATAAAAATTACTCTTCTTTCTTCAATTCCGATAACCGCCACCGCCACCGCCGTCGCCGTCGCCATCGCCATCGCCAGTAAAGCCGTGGCAACCACCGTGTCTGCAGAAGATATATAGACAAAAAGAGAAGGGAAGGGTATATCGATATAAGTAGTTCTGCAAAACCATGGTTCTTGAAACAGTTGGTCGTCCTTCGTCTTTCATGGAAAGTTTCCTCCGCCAGTGCGGTGGCTACGCGGTCATAGACGGCGGACTTGCGACGGAGCTAGAGCGGCACGGCGCCGACCTCAATGATCCTCTGTGGAGTGCAAAGTGCCTCATAAACTCACCCCACCTCATTAGAAGGGTACTGATCGATTATCTTCACACTTCCTGCAGTACTACATACCATTAGCATTTACATATTATTTTCCTGTAATTATATACATAGATTCTTAATTAATTTCATTAAATTGCTGAGATACGAGGTTCTTTAGAAATTGTTACCTCAAACAGTTTCGAGACGTACGAAGTTTCTTCAAGAATCATGCAACTAATCTGTTTTTGTGGTTTAATGAATCACTTGAACACGCACAAATATCACTAGGAAAGTGGAGTAGTTTACTCATACTGGGTGCTTTATTTCTTTAATCATGATTTGATTAGATTAATTACAGAGCTTTATCTTTTCATTTTTTTAAAAAAAATATTACAGTTCTTTGTCTATATATTTACAATTATATATAAGTCGGTTCTGTTGATTCTTTTCTTTAGTTGTCTGAAGCTTTCTGATCCATTAATGTCATTAGTTTATTTCAGTAGTTACGTGGAGAAACCACCTCGTTCTTGTTTTCTGGAGCAGTTCTTGCTGTACGACACGTGTTTTCTTCCACTATTTTTTTATGTTTTAAATTATATTATAATTTTTATTTAAATTAAAATGCAGCTTATTTTGATTTTCTTGAAATTAATTTCCAGACACCAAATTGCATTATTAAGTATCTGCTGGATCAAGAACTGTTGAGAATATAATCTATCCTGGAAACTCAATCCTAAGTTGAATTTTAACTGACGAACAGATAACTTTAGAAGTAATTTCAAAACGACAGCTAAAATTAACTATGTTTTGGACTAACATAAATGTTGCTTGTCAACAGGTTCACCTGGATTACCTCGACGCTGGAGCAAACATCATTATATCTGCATCTTACCAGGTATTTGATTCCTGAATGTTATTTACCTACTTCACATTTGAGATTCCGACAAAAGGGATGTCCTGAATTGAGTTTATGCACGAAACAGGCCACTCTTCAGGGCTTTGAAGCTAAGGGAATTTCCAGGAAAGAAGGCGAAGCCCTGCTGGAAAAAAGTGTGAAAATAGCGTGTGAGGCTCGGGACATATATTACGACAGGGCCACCAAAGGCTCCTGGGACATTTCTGGAGATGCTCCAACCCGACAACAGCGTCCTGTTCTGGTTGCTGCATCTGTCGGAAGCTATGGAGCTTATTTAGCTGACGGGTCTGAGTATAGGTGTGTCCATCCTGTAAGAACCTTGATTTCGATATTGCTCTGCAGCGTTTGAATCTTTTGTGATTGCTTTTCTTTTGTTTTGCAGTGGGATTTATGGAGACAACATCGGTTTAGACACACTGAAAGATTTTCACCGTAGGAGAGTTCAGGTTTTGGCCGAGTCAGGGGCGGACCTGATTGCGTTTGAGACCATTCCAAACAAGCTGGAAGCTAAGGTACCTTTCATCTGTTTGAGGCTTACTTAAAATGTCTGTTTGATGGCATAATGGTTCTTGTTTCCATGTAATAATAGGCATATGCAGAGCTTCTTGAGGAGGAGGCCGTGAACATTCCTGCTTGGTTTTCCTTCTCTTCCAAAGACGGCATCAATGTGGTCAGTGGCGATCCGATTCAGGATTGTGCGTTGATAGCCGACTCGTGTGAGCACGTCGTTGGAGTTGGAATCAATTGTACCCCGCCAAGATTCATTCGTGGGCTGATCCAATCGATTCAAACGGTACAAATCTCCCGTTTGTTTATTGTTTTGGAGAAATTCTAATTTGAACCTGGCTCGAGCAAATCTAATTTGGGCAAGAATTTTCAATTGTTTTGGTAGTAAATTTGCTGGTTTTAAGCCGAGCATTTTGCAGGTGACGACCAAACCAATTCTTGTATATCCCAATAGCGGTGAGACTTATGATGCCAGCAGAAAGGAATGGGTGGTGAGTAAACATCGAATGCTTGTTTCTTTGCGGATGCTAAGAATGTAGTAATACTATGAATGAATGAACTCGGGCCTATCGGCCAAGACGGCTTGTTAGCTTCGATATTGATCATATAATCAGCCTAATCATCGGCTTTCATGACATTTTTGTCTTAGATTGTCTGATGCAGGACGTGTAGTTACTAACTTGGTTACTTGTCTCTTGAAGCCATCAACGGGAGTCACAGACGTCGATTTCGTATCGTATGTCGGGAAATGGCGCGATGCGGGTGCTTCTCTGATCGGAGGGTGTTGCAGAACTACACCAAACACCATTAGAGCTATTTCCAAGACTCTTTCAAGGAGCTGATTTTGGAGGGGAGGACAAGTTGCTCAACTCTGTGCTTTGTATCTGTTCTGACCACGTTAAGTTTCTGATCTTATGTATGAACTTTATGAAACGAGTAATAAAAGTGTATCATATTTGTTTCCTTTACAAGCAGTACATACATATATATATATACATAGTTTTTTTTTTTTTTTGAACACAAAAAAGCTGCATTTCACATATTAAGTTTGGGTACAACTAGAGAGTACAGTGTGATTATAGAGTGAAATTCTATCTTGATACAAAAGCGAGTGCAAAAAAATTGGGCAACAGTAAAAAACATTTGAGCACAATTGATCTTCGGCAGCCTATTTGGCAAGGACGTTTGCTACCCCATTGGCCTCTCTATAGCAAAAACTGACTCTACAGCCTTGAAATCTTGGATTAGACGAAAGCATTCAAGCACTAGCTGGTGGAGGTGCTTGGGAGGAGCTACCAGTCTATTGGGGTAAAATGCTAGTTAGCTCCCTATATTTTCATAAATGTTTAAAATACCCCCTTGTGAAAGAAAAAACAAAAAAAAAAAAAAAAACCTCCGTGTGATTTTCAAAATAGGACAAAACACACCCATCATGCAGTAGGTGCACCACACGCGCATTTTCTGAATTTCTTTTAATTTTGTATTTGAGAAATGTTATTTTTAATCTTATTTATACACCATTGGATTTCATCTCTCATAAATGGACGATTCAGATCTTGTCAATATTATAAAATTATATTTTAAAATTGAATATATTTCTATATATATAAATATAATTTATAAATCTTTAAAATTATAGATATTTATTTATATTAAAGATATATTATATTGTATTTATATATAAATATATCTTATATTTTATGTGTGTGTATATATATATATATATATATAGATAATGGGAGGGAGAGAGGGACCGACCACTGTTGCCGCGCCGGCGCTAGGGAGGGGAGGGGCCGCGCGCGCGGAGGAGGGAGGTGGCGGCGCACCTGGAAGTGGGGAGGGGAGGGCGCCGCGCAAAGGAAGAGAGGAGGCGCCGCGCGGAGGAGGAGAGGGGGTGCCGCGGCCCGCGAAGGAGGCGGATGAGAGGGGAGAGGGGTGGCACGCTCGAAGGAGGAGAGGAGGCCGCGCGCGGGGAGGAGGAGAGGGGGCACCGGGCACTGTGACGAAGACAGCGGCGGTGGCGAGGCGACGCTGGTGGGGTGGGGGGAGGTGGGGGTGGTGGGGAAGAAGAACTATTTTTAAAACCTTTTCTTAAGATATATTTTAATATATTTAAATATTTTATTCATATTTAATAAATAAAAATAATATAAATATTTTTATATTAAATTTGGACCATTTATTCAAATTAAGTAAAATATGGACCATTGATTTGTGTATTAAATCTGGACCTTTGATTCAAATGTAATGAAATCTAATTGTTAATTTATTTTTTTTATAAATTTCAACCGTTAGATGAACAACAAGCAAGATCTAATTGTTCATAAATAAAGATGTAAATTAATTTATTGACAAAGTCGCATGAAGGGCGAGTGACATACACCTCCGGGTCCAAAGGGGTGTTTTGCCCTATTTTGAAGATCACAGGGGGGTTTTTTACTGTTTTTTTTTTTTTTTTTCACAAATGGGTATTTCAAACATTTATGAAAACACAGGGAGCTAAATTGCATTTTACCCCAGCCTATTGATGATACGAAAAATAAGCATTGAATCAATTTCTATATCAAGATATTCAAAGCCATGTAATAAAGCAGTCGTCAATCCATGTTTGAGCCCCCACATTTCTACAGTATTATTCGTGTTTAGACCTGTATACATGGAAAAAGCCAACACAAAATTTCCGTCATGGTTCCTAAATATTCCCTCACATCCCGAGGGACCCCAATTAGATCGGGCAGTTTCATCAATGTTTAACTTTATCCATGGCGGATTGGGAGGTAACCACTAACCAACAAACTGTGATTACTAGATCTCCGCAATTTGTTAGTTGAAGGTTGTATCTGTACAATTGAAGCGAGAACTCTCTGCCATGTCTGATACAAATTAATAGAAAATGGCTTCATATTCGCACTTCCCAAAGAAACCAAAGAGAGTGTACCATTGTTTGTTGTTTCCATAATTAGAATTTAAATCAGGCACAAACTGATTAAGGAAAATTTTTTCTACCCATTTATCCTCCCAAAGATTTATGTCTCGGTCATTACCAACAAACCACTGAGTAGCCTCTTTAATAAGAGGGATATTCCTATGTGATGTAGCAAGCATCCCACATCGGTTGCAGACGAAGAGCTTGAGTGGCTTATAAGCCCCAATGCCTCCTCTCCCTAGCAAGGCGCCTTTTCAGGACAAAACCGTGAGGCTCATACAGAGCCAAAGTGGACAATACCTTGCGCAACGGGGCACCGATCAAGTCGCAAACCACATCATTGGCGCCGTCTGTGGGAACCCATTGCCCCGACATTGAGAATGCAAACCAGGTCACGAGCACGCGACGTTCAAGGGATGGACATCGCCCCAGAGACTCATGAAAATGGGGCAGAACTGCATCCACCCCACGAACAATCACCCCATGGACAATCCCCACCCCATGGACAAGATCCCCCGAACGGAGTGGCTGGACCACCTCTTGGACAGGACCCACCCTGTGAACAACCTCAAAACGAAGCCCCTCCTCTAGGAGGCGCCCCACCCCAAGGAGCAACGATCCAGCTGACACAAGAAGCATTGTTGGCGTTGATCCAAGATGCCACCACTCGTGCAGCCGCACAAGCAGTGGCACAATTTGCGAACAACCACCCCATGAACCCACCCCCTCCTTCCCCTCGTCGAAGTCGAGAAGAATCCTCAGCTCCCGAGGGGAATGAGCAGAGGCGGGAAGAGGTGAACAACAGAGTTTCCAGACCAGAGGTTGCCCAGGACTCGGACCAACGCCCCCCACAATCAAGGCAGCCCACGGCACTTTTACCTTCAAGAGTGATGAAGGATCCCTACCTCCCCTTGGCAGTGGCCCCCCCAAGGCGTAGTCCTTTCAGCTCAGCAATCCTAGCCGAGGCCCTCCCGGCCGGAGTAAAGGTCTCGAACCTCTCAGAATATGACGGAACGGGAGACCCACAAGAACATCTAGACAAATTCTACGCTAAGATCGATTGGTACGATTTGAGCGATGCGGCATACTGCAAAGTCTTCCGCACCACACTCTCAAAACGCGCTCTAGCTTGGTTCAACCAACTGCCCGCTGGAACAATCTCCAGCCTCGAGCAGTTGACACAGCGCTTCCTACATCCTTTTTCTATGAACAAGAAGGTCCCAAAAACGGCCGCGTACCTATTCACTATTCGGCAGAAGGAAAGAGAGTCGCTGAGAGACTATCTTCAAAGATTTGTGGAAGCTGTGCATGAGGTGCCGCACATTAACCATGAGCTGTTGGCCAGCATTGTCCAACAAAACCTACTCCCAGGAAGATTCAAGGAGTCGATAGCCGGAAAGCCCCGGCCACTTTGGAAGATTTACTTATGCGATCACAAAAATATATCAGAATAGAGGAGTCTAAGGCCACAGATCCTTCCCCCGGTTTCAAGAGGAAGGGCAGGGAAGAAGAAATTGAGCCGAGAAAGAAAGAGGAGCGTAAGCACAATCCGCCAACTGAATTCACGCACTACACTTCTCTTAACGCCTCTAGAGGAGAAATTTTGGTGGTGGCCGAACAACAAGGATTGATCAACCAATGACCAAGGAAAATGAAAGACAACCCCAAGAGACTTAAATCGGACAAATATTGCCGTTTTCATCGGGACAGGGGGCACACGACAGAGGACTGCCACCACCTCAAAAACGAGATAGAAAAATTGATTCAACGAGGATACTTGAAGGAATACGTGAATCAACGTCCAAGAGGACAAGCATTCAATCAGGGGCCGAGTCGCCCCCCCTCTACCTCGACTCCCACCCAGGACCCAAACGGGGACAACCTCCCCACAGCAGGAGTCATAGCAGTGATTTCGGGAGGCCCGGCAGGCGGGGACTCCAAAAATGCAAGAAAAGCCCTAGTCCGGGAAGCAAGAGGAGCCCATCGGCAGACCCCAATCCAAGTCCACACCGTTGGCATAGAGAAACAAGAGGAAATCTCCTTTACCTCGCGAGATGTGGATCCCAGGAGAGATCGGAACAATGATGCCTTGGTAATTTCAGCGACGCTATCCAACTTCTGGGTCAAGAAAGTGTTGGTGGACAGCGGAAGCTCAGCGGACATTATATTCCACGATGCATATGTCCAACTGGGGATCGACAATGCCCAATTGCGGAAAATTAACACCCCACTCACCGGGTTCAGCTGTGAGATGATTGAACCATTGGGGGAGGTGACACTACCACTTTCATTGGGCTCCTACCCCAAGAGATCAACTAAGATGGTGAAATTCCTCGTGGTCAAGGCGTCGTCCGCTTACAATGTCATTCTGGGAAGGCCGAGTCTAAACCTCTTTCGAGCCATAGCATCCACTTTCCACATGAAACTTAAGTTCCCAACCCCGGAGGGAGTGGGAGAGGTCGTAGGAGATGAACGAATGGCGAGAGAATGTTACGCGAACACCCTGAAGAGATCAAGGGAAAAGTTGGAGGGCCAAGGACCAAATGAGAAAGGAAAGAGGATTATGACAAATGCGATTTCCGAAGCATGGGAAACACCTGAGGATCCCATGGAACGGAAGTTTAAGGAGAGTGGAAGCTGTCGAAGAGTTAAGGGTGATTAATCTCGCATGGGAAGGCGAGGAAAAAAATACGAAAATAGGCACCACAATGAGCCCCCTTGCAGAGGAACGCCTGAGCCGCTTCCTTAGAGAAAATCAAGAAGTGTTCGCATGGAGTATGGGAGACCTCCAGGGGATTTCACCCGAGGTTATTACGCACCACCTCAGTGTGAACCCCGACGCAAAACCCGTGAAGCAAAAAAAGAGGATGTTCGGTGCGGAAAGAAGCCAAGCCATAAAAGAAGAAGTAGATAAGTTGTTGAAGGCCAAGTACATACACCCCGTGCAATACCCGGAGTGGCTCGCTAATGTCGTCTTGGTCCCGAAGCCAAATGGGAAGTGGCGCCTGTGCATCGACTTCACGGACTTGAACAAGGTGTGCCCGAAAGATCCTTTCCCCCTCCCACGGATCGACCTGCTAGTCGATTCCACCTCCGGGTGCGAAATGTTGAGCTTCTTGGATGCTTACCAAGGATACAACCAAATTTCATTGGCACCAGAAGACCAGGAGAAGGCAAGCTTTATAACGGACCAAGGGGTCTTCTGCTACAACGTTATGCCATTCGGACTAAAAAATGCGGGAGCAACGTATCAGCGACTAGTCAATCATATGTTTCGAAATCAAATCGGTCGGAACATGGAGGTGTATATAGACGACATGTTAGTAAAAAGCGTGAAGGAGGAAGACCACGTCAATGACTTGCAGGAATGTTTTTCAATATTGAAATCATATGGTATGAAACTAAATCCAGCAAAGTGCGCTTTTGGGGTACGCGAGAGAAAATTTTTAGGGTACATGATCTCGGAAAGAGGAATAGAGGCTAACCCGGAAAAGATCAGTGCCATCATGAATATGCCCCCACCCAAATCGATTAAGGAAGTGCAGAGGCTAGCGGGCAGATTGGCTGCCCTTAATCGATTTATCTCGCGGTCTGCGGATAAAGGCCTTCCTTTCTTTAAGGTCCTCCGCGGAGCCGCAAAGTTCGAGTGGTCAAGCGCCAGCCAAGGGGCGTTCGATGAACTGAAAAGATATTTAGTATCGCCGTCGCTGTTAACGAAGCCCAAAACGGGAGAAGTCCTAAATCTCTACCTAGGGGTCTCAGAGACCGCAGTCAGTTCAGTCTTAGTGCGGCAAGAAGGCAAAGAGCACCACCCAGTGTATTACGTGAGTAAGGTGTTACAGGGGGCGGAGTGTAGGTACTCACAATTCGAAAAGCTAGCCCTCTCCTTAGTGGTGACAGCAAGAAAACTAATGCCGTATTTTCAGTCGCACCAGGTGATTGTCTTGACAAATCACCCCCTGAAACAAGTCCTATCTAGCTCGGACCTCTCCGGAAGAATGGTCAAGTGGGCGGTGGAACTAAGTGAATTTGGACTAGAATTTCGGCCAAGGCCAACCATAAAAGCGCAGGTATTGGCCGACTTCATTGTGGAGTTGGTGAATGACGAGGCAAGCAATTCCGCGCCCACCTGGAGCTTGTATGTAGACGGATCATCTACATCCGAGGGAAGTGGTGCGGGAATAGTCCTAGAAAGTCCACAAGGAAATAAGCTAGAGTACGCTATTAAATTGGAATTCCCCACATCAAACAACGAGGCCGAATATGAAGCGTTATTAGCAGGGGGAGAGTTAGCCTTGGCCGCTGGAGCAAGAAAGATTGTTATATACAGTGATTCACAACTAGTGGTGAACCAGGTTGAAGGGTCATACGAAGCGCGGGGTGAAAAAATGGCTAAGTACCGCCTGAAAGCCAAAAGATTGCTCGAGAGATATAAGGAATCATCCATCATACAAGTGGCGAGAAAGGATAACATCTTGGCTGATCAACTAGCCAAACTAGCAAGTTCGATGGCGGCAATTCGAAGTAGAAGGATCACTTTTCTCTCTTCAGATCGGGCCGCCACAGAGGATGAGGTGGACGTCTTGTGCACAAATCCGACACCTGCAAGTTGGAAAGATGAGATCATTAAGCTTATAACCGAAGGGACAACACCCGAAAACCAGAAAGAAGCTCGAGCATTGAGAGTGAAAGCATCCCGCTTCGTGATGATTGACGGTGAACTATACAAGCGTGGTTTCTCGCAACCCTTCCTGAAATGCTTGACCCCAAAAGAAGGAAACTATGTCCTGAGGGAAACACATGAAGGAATTTGCGGAAATCACCTCGGAGGAAAGGCACTAGCGGGAAAAGTTTTGAGACAGGGTTTCTTTTGGCCCACTATGCTTCTAGACTCCCATGAGCTGGTGAAACGATGCCGCGCGTGCCAAGAGCATGCCAACATCAACCATCAGCCGGCCACACTGATGCAGCCCATCGAAAGCCCTTGCCCATTTGATCAATGGGGATTAGACTTGGTCGGACCGTTTCCGCAAGCAACTGGACAGAGGAAGTTCCTAATTGTGGCCGTTGATTACTTCACGAAGTGGGTAGAAGCCGAACCCCTGGCCAAGATATCTGGAAGGACGTAATCAAGTTTCTCTGGAAGAACATCGTATGTCGTTTTGGCATCCCTCGCGCCCTTATATCCGATGATGGTACTCAATTTTCGGGGAGTAAGCTCAAGGACTGGTGTAAGGGGTTGGCGATCAAACAGTTCTTCACCTCCGTGAGTTCGCCGCAAACAAATGGTCAAACTGAAGTTACTATTCATCGATTTGACAACTCATAGAATATTTCTCTCTCTAAAGACTTGGGGTGCAATTGTGCCGAGGCAATTTTCCCGATTAATCCTTCACTAAACACCACTACCACATCACTATGTAAGCTCTTCCATATCCAACTTTGATGATTCCGTTGACTAGCCTTAATAAAAAAAGAAGAATTCATATTCTGTGTAATAAGAGAAGAATTCATACAATGTAGGCACCAACTTTCTTTGAGTAAGTAAACTTTGTTCATTAAAGCCGTATTTTTAGTATTTAAACCGCCCTCAGATTTTGGTGAGCACGCTGTCTCCCAAGGAACTAAACTGACCTTCTTAGAGTTAGGTTGAGCATGCCAAAGAGAGTGTTTTTTGAATATTTGGCAATTCTATGATGAATCATGGCTAGCAATTTAAAAATACTCATGTAATGGTTGACAGTATTAGTGAGTGCGCTATTAAGAAGAATCGTTCCTCCAGCCATGGATAGAAATTTATTATACCAGATAGTTAACTTCCTCTCCATTTTATTAATAATATCATAAAACATGTCCTTCTAGTTTAAGGGATTTCTTTTTTTAACAACCAACCCTTGTGGCACACCGCGCATATAAATTAATATTGTACGCTTTCAAGTTATTACAAATAAGAAATATACATCTATATATAAACTAACACATTACATTTAAAAAGAAAGAAAATAAAATAAAATTAACTTAGAGGTATTATTGGCATAACTAAAAATTTGGTGTTGCAATGTCATAAACCGCCAAATAAAGGACTTTTTTTTATATTAGTATAAATTTTGCATTTCAAGTTTACTTAGATTTTTCTTAATTGGAAAAATATATTTTAATTATAATCAAGTAAAATATAATTAGTAAGTTAAATAGTTTAAATTTTATTACATTTTACAAACTCAAAGTTAAGCAATGAACCAGTACAATAAAATTAAGTATTAACTATTAATTTTATAAAAATGAGTTATATCCTATTTTGAATATTCTAAAAGTGTCTAATTTTTGGTTAAACATATATATTGTTAATTTTTTTCAAAAGTATATATACTCGTTCGGATATTATATTTGTTATGTATCTATTATATATATTAACTTATTACTTCACTTTTAATTTAAATTACTTATTGAAAAATTCTTTTAGGTAGAAAATAATTTGGTGATTATTTGATGTGCAAATATTAAAATATATTAAGAATAATATAATTATTCAATGCATGAAAAACAATTTTGTCCAATCAAGACGTAAATACTATATTTGTTAGTTTATGGGTAAATATTACGTCAATAATAGTTTTGGAGGCAAAATGTATTAAGTACAAGTTAATAGTTCAATTTGCATGAGTCGAAATTTTTATAATATGTAATTATCTAAATTAATTTATTTTTTGTGAATTAAATCTTTAATTTCAAACGAATGACTCTTGGTGAGGAGGGAGAGAAAATCCCTAGCGCGGAAATCTTTTGCAAACCCAAGGATAATATCATTTCTTTAGTGAGTAAATTGATTACAATCATCAATATAAAGTATTTATATTTAATAATTACAAACAATTATAATAATTATATACTTAATTATTTATATCAAATGATTATATTTAACCAACCTTACTATTAAAATAAAATAATATTCAGGTCAGTTTATGGGCAAATTTATTTATTAAATTAAAAAAAATAAAAATTTTAAAATTGATGTTATTCTACATTAATTTCAAATTTGGGCTAAAACGGGGTTACAACACCCGTCTTTAGAAAAGACGGGTGTTGTAAACCCGTCTTATCGAGCCTGACACACCCCATTGATTTTTATTTTTTTTTTGTTTTTTGTTTTATATTAATTATGTATTAAGTATTAATTAAAATTTTAAATAATAATTAAGTTTAATTATATAATTAAAATTAAATTAATTAATTATTATTTTAAAATTTTAAATTATTATTCGTAATATGTTAATTATTTTTTCTAAATAAATATAATTAAATTTTGAATAATTAATAAATATATTTATTAATTAAATATGACTTATAATATTATATTGTGTAAAAAATAAAAAAAATTATAAATTAGTGATGATTATAAAATTATAATAGTGACCACCAGTCTCATATGTATGTCGTTGGTATTGGTGTCGAGGTCTTTTTTTTTCATCGATCGGTTTTGATAATCAATTTTTTTTTTCACCAGTCTCATATATATGTCATTGGTATTGGTATTGGTATTGGTGTCGAGGTCTTTTTTTTAATCAACATAGTTTAAATTTGATTATCAAATTTGATAATATTGTGTCAATTTAAATAATTTGATAATATTGTGTCAATTTAAATTATTTGATAATATTGATAACATTTTCCAATTTTAAAATTTTTATTTTTTTTACATTTAATAAATAAATTTGTCCACAATCACACAATTTTGCGCCTCAAATAATTTAAATTGACAAATTTATTTATCAAATTGACACAATATTATCAAATAATTTAAATTGACACAATATTTTCAAATTTAAACTATGTTGATTAACAATTATGTTTATCAAATTTTTAAGAAAACAAAAAGACCTCGACAACTAATTAAAAATGAGATAATATAGTTGTTAATTGTAGTTTAAAAAATAAATGAGCCAACAGAACCGATCGATGAAAAAAAAAGACCTCGACACCAATACCAACGACATATATATGAGACTGGTGGTTACTATTATAATTTATAATCATCACTAATTTATAATATTTTTTATTTTTTACATAATATAATATTATAAGTCATATTTAATTAATAAATATATTTATTAATTATTCAAAACTTAATTATATTTATTTAGAAAAAATAATTAATATATTACTTAAAATTTTAAAATAATAATTAATTAATTTTAATTTTAATTATATAATTAAACTTAATTATTATTTAAGATTTTAATTAATACTTAATACATAATTAATATAAACAAAAAAACAAAAATAAACAAAAAATAAATAAAAATCAATGGGGTGTGTCACACCCATAAGACGGGTTTACAACACCCGTCTTTTCTGAAGACGGGTGTTGTAACCCGTTTTAGTTCAAATTTGAAATTGATGTAGAATAACACCAATTTTAAAAATTTTATTTTTTTTTATATTTAATAAATAAATTTGCCCAGTTCATGCCCAAGGCCTCAGCTTCCAGGATAATGTAGTCTAATAAAGCAAAATCGCTAGGATGTTATCAATTTAATCTTGCGATTGGATAATTACAATGCCATGATTGAATTTCGAACAAAATGAGATAATTAAGACAATGCGAAACTGCAAATGATTAAATTGTTAATCGGCAAGAATAGACCGGCGTGGCAGTCAAGAGCTGTGGAAAGAGAGAACACTGCGGAGCAAAAACACTGTAAATCGCCATGGCTTCCACCGTCGTCGTCTCCTCTCCTCCCATGGCCACCCCCTCCCCACCAAATTTAAACCCACAAATTCAAGTCCGATCAAGACCCATTTTACACAACCTCAAACCGGAAACTGGGTCTCTCAAATCTTGCAAGAATCTTAAACAGATTAAACAACTACACGGACAGTTCACGAGACATGGTTTAATGGGTGACGCCGCTGTATTAACGAAGCTCATTGACAAGTATTCACAAATGGGGTCTTCTGAAAGCTTAGAGTATGCCCAAAAAGCCTTTAAGATATTCAAGAACATCGGGGAGGATTGCGGTAGTAGTATAATTTACCTGTATAATTCTTTAATAAGAGGGAGTACCTCGGCTGGAGCTTTTGATGAAGCCATTTTGCTGTATGTGGATATGTTGTTTGAGGGTATTGCGCCTGATAATTATACGTATCCATTTGTTTTGAGTGCTTGTGCGAAAGGCTTGAGGTTGTCTGAGGGAGTACAGCTTCATGGTTCTGTTGTGAAGATGGGCTTTCATAGTGATATTTTTGTGCTGAATTCTTTGATATATTGGTATGGAGAGTGTGGAGAAATTGATAGAGCGAGAAAAGTGTTTGATGAAATGTGTGAGAGAAATGTGGTGTCATGGACTAGTTTGATTTGTGGGTATGCCCGGATAGATAGCCATAAAGAGGCTGTTTCTCTGTTTTTCAAAATGGTAGAAGAGGGAATTGAGCCCAATGAAGTTACCATGGTGAGTGTGATTTCAGCTTGTGCAAAGTTGGGGGATGTGGATTTGGGGGAGAGAGTTTGGGATTATGTGGGGAAGTCAGGGATAACAATCAATACTGTCATGGTTAATGCACTTGTTGACATGTATATGAAGTGCGGAGCTGCTGAGAAGGCGAGACGACTTTTTGATGAATGCGTTGATAGAAATTTGGTTCTTTATAATACACTCATGTCTAATTATGTGAAGTTGGGGAAGGTGAAAGATGCACTTGATATATTTTGTGAGATGCTTGATGGAGGACCTAAACCGGATAGAGTTAGTATGTTGTCAGTAATCACATCCTCAGGTGAACTAGGTAATTTTCGCTTTGGGATGCAATGTCATGCCTATGTCTTAAGGAATGG
This sequence comes from Sesamum alatum, assembly GCA_034509735.1. Classification (NCBI taxonomy): domain Eukaryota; kingdom Viridiplantae; phylum Streptophyta; class Magnoliopsida; order Lamiales; family Pedaliaceae; genus Sesamum; species Sesamum alatum. Next base: position 35,627,712 of record JACGWO010000006.1, read on the forward strand.
ACTTGAAAGTTGGGACAACATTGGCAATTCTCTTATTGATATGTATACCAAGTCGGGCAAGCAAGAATCGGCTTTCAGAGTCTTTGATCAAATGTCCAACAAGACTGTTGTTTCATGGAATTCTCTACTTGCAGGTTTTGCCCGAAATGGTGATGTGGAGTCGGCAAAAGGATTGTTTGATGAGATGCCAGAAAGGGATATTGTGTCTTGGAATACAATGATTGGTGCTTTGGTCCAACAGAGCTTCTTTAGAGATGCGATTGAGCTGTTCCACTCCATGCAGAATGAAGGGATAATGGTCGACGAGGTCACAATGGTGAGTGTTGCATCAGCCTGCGGCTATTTAGGAGCTCTGGATCTGGCAAAATGGACTTACAATTACATTAAGAAATATGAAATCCACTGCAACATGCGGCTTAATACAGCTCTTGTCGACATGTTTGCTAGGTGTGGGGACCCTCAAAGTGCATTGAAAGTTTTCAGCACAATGAAAGAGAGGGATGTCTCAGCTTGGACAGCAGCAATTGGGGCAATGGCCATGGAAGGTAATGGGGAACGAGCGCTTGAGCTTTTCCATGAGATGCTCGGCCAGGGGGTTGTGCCTGATGAAGTAGTTTTCTCTGGAGTACTGACAGCGTGTAGCCATGCAGGTTTAGTTAAGCAAGGAATGCAAATATTTAACAGTATGAAAGAGCACGGAATCACTCCGCATATTATCCACTATGGTTGTGTCGTTGATTTACTAGGCCGGGCAGGTTTGTTGGACGAAGCTCTTGATTTCATCAATGCCATGCCCGTGGAGCCTAATGGTGCAATTTGGGGTGCGTTTTTAGCTGCTTGTAGAATACACAAGAATGAAAAGATGGCAACTTGTGCAGCCGAGATGATAACCAAATCTGCTAACGACAAAACAGGAGTCCACGTTCTCCTATCAAACATATATGCTTCTGCAGCCAAATGGGACGACGTTGCAAAGGTGAGGATGCAGATGAAAGAAAAAGGCATGAAGAAAACTCCTGGTTCGAGCTCCATTGAGGTAAACGGAGTAGTCCATGAGTTCACTTCTGGCGACGAATCTCATCCAGAGAATGCACTCACTGCCTCAATGCTTCAGGAGATAAACTGCAAACTCAAACATGCAGGCTATGTTCCTGATTTAACGAATGTTTTGCTCGACATTGATGAACGAGAGAAAGAATTCTTGCTCAGTCGACATAGTGAGAAGCTAGCCATTGCCTTCGGCCTCGTCTCTTCTAGTCAGGGAATGCCCATACGAGTTGTTAAGAATCTGCGGATGTGCTCAGATTGCCATTCATTTGCAAAAATGGTGTCTAGAGTGTACGCCAGGGAAATAGTTATTCGAGATAACAACAGGTTTCACTTTTTCTGGCAAGGTTCATGTTCTTGCCGTGATTACTGGTAATAGAAGTGAAGAATCTGGGCCTAGATTTTGGCAATATCATCCCTTTTCTTGTGTCAGATTTATATTCATCATTCTTTTCATCCACAGTGATGTAAAATATATGCTAATCTGTTGTTAAGAGTACGAGTATCATAGAATAGTTTTACCAAAGCATGGCTAAGAAAACGATCATTCACACCTAACCAAAAATCCTATATCAACAGGAAAAGGATATCTAAGAACAAATGACAGCTTAACAACCAAACTTTCTTCAGAAGCCTAGACACCCGACAAGATTCTAGGAACATCAATTTCGGTTCTTGGTTGTTATACTTCACGATCCCAGCTTAGGGAAAATGGAATCAATGAAAGCATGATACATTGGATCAGCTGTCCAGACTTGAGCCAGATGATGAGGAGATGAAGTACACCGGTGAACCTCTTCAATGAGCCAGATGCTGGCCTCGGCTTTAGCTGGATGGATGATCGTGTCTAGAGGAACATCCTCATCCTCTGCTCCAAGCCTCTCTTGGTCCAACCGTTTCAAGTGAATATTGGTGAGATAGTGGAGAGGTTGCTCATATATCTTCTTAATCGAGCTGCCTAATCCAGTCCATGAGGTATAGGGAATAAGAGTGCGACGCTTAGTTGGTATTGGGATCAGCTTCATGTACTCTTGGTAACTTTTTGCTCTTCTGAACAGCCATGCTGCACTCCGGGGCACAGCAAAAACATGAAATATAGAATCTCTTCAGGGCCAACAATGGAGATAAACTGAATCTAAACTAGAAATTGTGGGATAATATTAAAAGATTAAGTCAGCATCAAGACTACATTCAACTTCATCATTTGTCAATATTGCCATTTAAAGCAACCAAATTTTAGATTTCAGAGTTCTTAAAATGAAGTGTGCATCTAAGTTCTTGATTGTAGAATGTCTGTAACTGATAGGAAAACAAGGTCATAAGTAATGCACAGAGAAATAATGCCATAAGGGACTTCACTAGTGAAACTTAATTACCTTCTGAAGATAATTCTATGGAAGGTTCATCATTCAGCTGCTGGCTCATCGAGAAATCATTGTCTGCATCAGAGGAAGAAGAATCGTCTGATGAAATCTCTACTTGCTCATTAGACAGCATAGGTCTCTTCATGGCTGCACATATACAGTTGCATAACAAAGGGACCTTTTACATAAACTAGAAGGGGTTGGAGAGGAACCATTGGACACAAAATGCGATTGAAAGGACAGTAAATCAACTGAAAAATGAAAATCAAATACTGAAGTGAACTTTTTGGTTACAGTTAAGTTGGTTATCTAGTGAAAACCCTCATAAACGATCAAGATTTTCACTCTAAAATAATATATCAATCGCCAAATGATAACAGGACTTCCCTAGAAAGTCTATGAATGATCTCAAAATTACACCAAACTTTCCTAAACTTCTTATTTTATTTAGTTCTCAGACTAAAATGTGATACTAATTAAAGCCCGCCGAAATTGATGTATTTTAGTAACACTAGATGTTCAATGCAGCAACCCATTCATGCAATGAAAACATCCAGCATCCAGAAGGTCATGACTTTAATATAATGTTATTAAAACATGAGCAAACAACAACAAAACAATTCTAACCAACAAAGAGAGCAGCGCACAAGCTACCCAGATGGTTTACACATTTTAGTTTAAAATTTTCTACTCAATCAAACTTCAACACAAGTAGTCAAATTTTGCGATTTTGTATTTTTCTGTTTAAACCCTTGGGTTTACATTGCATATTGCTCTACACGGGAACTATGAAACACAAAACATTACCTGGAGAAAACTAAACTGAGATGCACCTGCACTTATATGTTGACAGTAACATACCAATATTCAAAACAGTTTAAATGAGTACAGCACTGGCAATTCGTTAATCCTAGGGGTCCAATAAGAAAATAAACGGAAAAAAAGAGATGCAGATGTTAAATCCAGATCCAGGAGATCCAAATTATTTATGTATGTTAATTGTTTCTGTTGGGATTTGAGATTTAGCAGAAGGATGATTAACTAGGTGGATAAGAAATGGACCAAGCTAAACAGAGAGATGGAATGAAGGGCAGTCTACCTCGTAAATGGTTTGGTTGACGTGCACTACGATACATGATTTCTTGGTGGCCAAACACCGAGGCTGAGCAATGATGGGGTTGCAGCGATGGCCGTCGAAGAAACTTTAGGGATCTAGGGTTAGAGAATGGAGACGGGACTCACGAGGTGGCTATTTATACTTTTTAGGAATATTTTCCTAGAATTACTTAGCTAATATAGCAGATTAACTGGGTGTTATTTCTATAACCAAAACCATGTGAACGTGAAAATAAGAAGAGATTATCCAGAAGCTTAATTGAATACCATTTCCAAAATCAACCACCAAACCCATTTGGGACCCACAAACGAGGGGGAATGTCGGGGGGGGGGGGGGGGGGGGGCGCACCTGCCCGGGTTGGCTTCATTCAAAGAAGGTGCAGCTCTTTGCAAATCTAACAAGAGAAGACTCAATCAAGCTAATCTGTGGAACTAACTTTGACAACTGTGCGCCTATTATTCTGTTAAACTTTCTAATCACATAAGCAAAACTACCCATCATCAGAACAAAATCCTATTCGACTTAGCTTCATTTTCAAATATTTATGACATGTCTCATGCAGCTACTGCATCTAATCACTTTTTATGGTTATGCTATAAATTCACATCTTAGCATTCTCTATGAGTCATGTCATGTATCATGATATATTGTTTAAGGGTTCGATCCTTGTTCAGAATCACCAATAGGCCCCATGTCAAAGGCTGTAAACACATAACGAAACACAGCCACCATTGTCATAGATACATTTCGACTTAAAGTGTTCCAATATTAATTCTATGCACAAAAATTATGAAAAAGGTAACCTATATTATCTCTCAGCAGCAAACTGTTATTAACATTAATGAACAAATTTAATATATAGTTTGCTTCATTGTAGCCGGAAAAAAGGGTAATTCATCCTATCCAAAAATTTCCTGCCTCTGTCCCCCATTTCAATCTTAACAGATAAAACCAATGTGTTCATGTATTTGAAGACCAATGACTTTGACAATCCCTTTATTCCACAAAACATATCCTATTATAAGCATATCGACGAGCATCATGCTTTATAAGCAAAACAATAAACTTCAACTAAGAAAAAACCTTGAAAAACAACATTACCACATAAGAAGACTAGAAATGTCCTGAAGAAATGCAATGTAACCCTGTTTTATCCTGATGCCACTGTTCATGAGCAAGACAGAACCGCCCCAAACCCCCACCCCCCGCCCCAAAAGTAACAGATACAAAACCTGGGGGAGATAATGGCTGCCATTTTTCCAAATGATCTCAACTTAAAAAATTAACGTCCCAGTAATAATTGAAGAAACTCTTGTTAGCCAAGAAAAACGCTATTTAGTATATTCGACAAAAGGGTTCAAGAAGGACAATAGAACATTTCAAGAATGTAGGGCTAGCACAGAATCAGATATCACAAAATCAAGAAATTGAGTACAGAGAAACAGGGGAGAACCTACAAAACCAGAAATCAAGAAATAATAAATGGGTTCGCGCTCTTGATAAAGAAACCTAGTTCAGTGTAACTGGAAATGCTCTAAAGAATTCTTTACCGCCAATTCATCAACAAGCACATAGTTGCATACAGCACAATACATATGCCCTGACAAAGAAAGAGACAGAGAGAAAGAGAGACGTTACTCACTACGGCGAAGAGAGAGAGAGAGAGAGTAGTGCTTGTTTTCTGCCTTTCACAGTGTAGTTTTTTAAGGATCTGTTTGGATTTGATATTTGATTCTTCAAATACTTTCATTGAAGAAAATTATAGTTGTAGTAGTACTAAGAACAAATGAAGGGAGGTGAGAGGAAATAGAAGTTAATAATAGAAAATTAAAAATATTATTTTTTTTTAAGTAATTAAATAAATTCCATCAACTTATAATTTTATTTAAAACCTGACTCGACTCCACTCAAATGGGCTTCTCACTCTCCAGACCAAACTCCAAACTAGTGTTCCCAGCTATATTTGGGCCATCTTAATGGATCTATCCATTACCTGACAAATCAGACAGGCCCAAAGGACATGCTTTCTTGAAGAAATTAGGCCCATTATCCCCTAAAAAAAAAGCTTAGCCCGTTTGTTTGTATGTTCATTTTCAGTTTTTAATTTTTAAAACAGTAATTAAAATATTTATTCGTATTCTCATTGAAATTATATTAATTTGACACCAGAATTCAATATAAACACAATCTCATTAATTAATTTAAATTTATTCTCATTTTAAACGAGATTGCATATAAAATTAAAAATATATATTTTCACTTAAAATTTGGAAACACAAATGTAAGTAGTAAGAGAGAGAAAGATAAGAGAGAGAGAGAGAGAGAAGGAAGCAAAGCATAATTGGGCATGTGGTGATGACATAGAACATATATAGGATTAGGACATGTTTGTTTTATTAATGAAAAGATGAAGAAGGAGTAAAGACAAGGTTAAGGAATATATTTCTTGTAATCCCACATTCTTTCTCTCACTAATAAGAGATTAATCTGCAGCAGCCTTATTATTATTCTTTGGGATTGTCTTTGTCTCCCCCTTTTCCTCTTATATTATGGGTTTTGGGAATTAATCGCTGTGACATCCAAAATTTGATTTAACAAACTTCTGCAAAAAAAATGAATTCTTTTTGTTTTTGAAAAAATAAAAATAAAAAGAGTCTATAGTATTATTTAATATCATCGAAGCTGATTGAGTATATTAACAATTTCAAATTAAAGAATACATGTACTGTGAATCAATAAATAAATACAAGACTATTATGCAAATATTAAGAAAAACTAAAAATCCATATTCCATATTCATAGGTTTAGAATTTTTTTATTTTTTTTTTAAATGTGAAGTGTCAATTTTATGAGTGAAATAAGTCAGAAACATTGAATTGAGAAGAAGTAGGTGGTGTAGATGTATATGACATGCGGGGCTATAATAAGAACCACAACACGCAAACATGACCCCAACCCCATATATATATAAATCTCCTTTGCATTTATTTCTAAATTTAATGCACCAACTACAATAATACAAACATTTATTTTTATTTTTTATTTTTTTGAAAGAAATGCGACAAATAAATGAAATAGAACCAAAAAAAAAAATGAATGTTGGTCGAATAAATTGCATTAAATTTCAGCTGTATAATGCAAAATTGCAGCTACAATCGAAAATGACTTGTTAAAAGTAAAAGGATTTGGTGATTTGAATGCCATAGGGACCAAACACATTGTTCTTAGGGTTAATTACACTTACACCCCATCTGAGAATGTATAATTACACTTTCCCCCAAAAAAATTTTGAAATTACATTTACATCCCCTCCGAAAATTTTCTGTTTACACCTGACCCCCATCCGTTAGAGTTTGGACGAAAAATGTTCACGTCAACAAAAATAATTACACAAATTTTTAATTTTTTCCATCATTTAACATTCTCATGTATATTTTTGTACTTATAAGAGGATAAGTGTAACGTATATGTATGGAGTGAGGCCAATATTATTATATTTTTTCCTTATAAGTACAAAATTATTGCACGAGAATGTTAAATGAGAGGTAAAATTGAAAATTTATGTAATTATTTTTGTTGAAATGAATATTTTTGGCCCAAACTTTAACGAATGGAGGTCAGGTGTAAACAAAGAATTTTTAGAGGGGGTGTAAATGTAATTTCAAAACTTTTTTGGAGGAAAGTGTAATTATGCATTTTTAGAGGGGGTCTAAATGTAATTAACCCTTGTTCTTATGAAGACAAGGATAAATGCAGCAAAGTAGAGAGAGAGAGAGAGAGAGAGAGTAAAGTAGAAAAGCAGAAGATGAATATTTGAGCATGTTTGACCAATGATCTCTTAATTTAGTGGTAAAGGTTGAGATCTTATGATTTTAAAGGTTACGGGTTTAAAACCCTATCGATGCGTGGAATGATAATCTATCGCATAGTAAATATGTTTTGTATATTGTAATAATAAGGTGTTGTTTAAATTTAATTTATGTGATATTATCGATTGGGGTATGATTGTTGTAATTGTCTCTATTAGATATTGATATTCGATATGACTAATTATAACTCGTTTTCACTTAAAAGAAATAATATTTTAGATGTTTGAGTGGCTCAGCCTCGTGACTCATTGAATTTCTGGCTGCTTTAATATGTTTTAGCGGCTTATAAATATTTATAATTGATTCATGATTATATATTATGACTACGATCATTATATGATATTTATAATTTCGATATTTGAACAAAAAATATTATTTCTGTTTACTTATACTAAGATTATTTCCTTAATTTCCACATATCTGGAATATTTATTCTGAGATTTTTTTCTTGATTTCGGAAAGAACGGCTGGGATTTACTTGGCATGCACCGCCACTCAAGTTTTTCAAGGATGAAAATAAATGGAGTCAATTTCACTTCTTTTTTCTTTTTAGATGTATATAAAAAGCATGATTTTATAAATTAATTAAGTCAAATTTAGAAAAGTCGGGATATTTATATTATCCAAAATATTAGTGGTTTGGATATTCAATTATTGGTTCCTCAATTAATGTCCACAATCTGAAATCAGGAAAGTCCAATTATTTATATTCATTATTGGTAAACCTTTTTTTTTTCGAAAAGACATTTCTTGGTACACTTATATTTTAAGACATAACAAAATACATTATTGCATCAATAACAATTATCAAACTATAAATATTAATGAAATAATTGACAAACTATTATAAATTCATATATTGAGATAAGTATAACCCGAGTAAAAGTCGAATTTATAAAGTAAAATTTAAATTTTATAGTGACCTTTAATTTAAATTCTTTCTCTCGAAATGGTGTAATAACATTAATCTATCTTGGAATTAATAATAAATATAGTTTGAATGATATTTTCAGTGAATTTTAGATCCTAATTTATATGTGTTTATGAGATATGTTGGGGAAAAATACAAACAACCTTTCTGTGATATTGCAAATGAGCAAATAATCCCCTTATAAAAAAAATAGCATTTACCCCCCCCCCCTCCTCCCTTTTTTTTTTTTAAATGAAGCAATTTATCTCCCTGTGTTTTTTCAAAGTGAAGCAATTGCTTCACTTTGCAAAAACATGGAGGATAAATTGCTAAATTTTTTTTTATGAGAATATAATTTGCTCATTTACAATATGATAGAAAAGTAAATTACAATAAATCCAATATGTTGTCATGGAAATGTGAGTCAAAGATAAAGTAGAAGCATATCTTCTTCTTTGCACCTTTAGATATTCATTTCCCAATTATGGGCCATGCCCTCTTAATTTTGAGCCAATTCCCCACTTTATGACTCCCTTTTTATTATTCAATTTCCGCTTTTTTCCCATTTCAAATTAGATAGTAATTAGAAATTATATTTGTACTAAAACTTATTAATTTAGTGCAAAACTTAAGGTGTTGGTGGGATGCGGTGTAATTGATACTCTCATATTTATTTATTATATTTTATAATATAATATTTTTTAAAGTTATAGAATTAATACCAAATACTATTTTAAATTTTGTTGAAGCATTTGGACGAGGCGTTAGGCAAGAGATAAAGACCCATCATCTTTTTTTTCTTTTTTTCTTTTTCCCTTCCTTTTACAGCTGAGTGATGGAGAAAAAGTCAATATGAATTGTTTCAATTTGAAGTTTGTTATAATTTTAATTTTTGAAAAAACAAACACATATGATTTTTTAATATTTGATTATCAAAACTTATGGATTCATTTGCTGATAGTTGTTTAAAATTCAAATATAATTCTACAACATATATGTATATATATATATTTATAAGTTAATTGATTTGATCTCAATAATTACATATTGTCACTATAAAAAATATGACATTTAATCATGGCTAATTGTCATAATTAATACTAAATAACAGTAGCAAATAGTCATTGACCATGGCCACGCAACGGTTGTCGGCCGTGGTTTCTTGAGGGTGGCTAAAACATTTGCCTTGACTAAAAACCATGGTGAATGTTTTTACCATGGCTAAAATCTGTGGCAAATAAATTTTTCATGGTGGAAAAGGTAGTATTTGCATCGGTTTTTATTTAGCCGTAGTTAATAATAGTTATTTATCACGATTTTTAACTATGATTATTAAAAATATAGTTAATATTTTTTTTTTCAGTGCGTGTATATATATATTGTGTGGAATTATTGAATTGAATTATGACACCAAGAATTGACCCACTGAAATGGCAATGTATATTTTTTGGTGAGACAGACTCACAATGATCATGACTCACCTATCAACTTAGAAAAAGGTAGATTGCGAAATCATGTAAATTAAATCATGCAACATTAATTTAACAGAAAGAAAAATAATATCAAAGTTCACTACAAAAAAAAAATAATTGTCTTACATTATTAATGTTCATAACTTACAAATTGTAGTAAATCAATACTATTAATCATATTCAAACACAATCAATACCAAAATAGAACGAAAAAATCTTTTTATTTTTTTTTCCTATGCATGATGTAATTCCATAACGACTCAATATTAAATTAATTAACATATGATTTTTCTAATATTTTTTTTGTGGTAGGCTTGAATATACTTTTTAAAATAGAAAGAAAAGGAAAATGGGAATTTTTTATTATAAAATTATGGGAGACAAGGGGTTTTAATTTGAGAGTGAAGTGATGCTTCCACCCAAGAAAAAGAAATATGAGGACAAGACATGACACCCCCATATTACATACATACATATGACTTTAATTTTATCAATACCTTAATGATTATGACAAAGTTTTTAATTAGGGTCCCAAAATGAGTAGTGGATGCTTCACTTATTATGGTTGATTATTACCATTTCTATATATTCGTTCATGGCTGAGGTTTATGGGACCAAATTAAGCACTTCCGCCGTCACCTTAATATACTCATTACTACTCCTAATGCCTGCTTAACCCCATCATTAATTCAGTGTCTTGGCCCCTACACAATCATCAACGTTGTTCATGATCACCAAAAGATAGTTCCATTTTGTTTTTTTAATTATTACAATCGATATAATTACGTCTCATATTATAATTTATATATACGTGCTATAATATGTATAAAATACTTTTTTGAATGTATAAGGTATATAAGTTTTATACGCATGAAATAATATATGAGTATGTTAATTGTAATACGAGATGTAATATCAATGTATACTATAGGAAATGATATTGTCAAAAGTTACCGACAAATAATTATTTTCTTTTTTTTTTTTTTTTTGTGTTTTGTGAATATTTGATGGGAATGTATCATTACCATCAGGAAAAGATACAAATAATCTTGAGAAAGCAACAAAATAACACTCTAGCCCAAGATCCGCGCATCTACTTGACGGATCCGATGTTTGGACTAGCTCCAAGAACGCATGACCTGGGCCCACACACAATCTGACAGCTCAGGGACCGAGATGATGGCATGTGAATCATGTAAGTAGGCAAATTTGACCCTATAAATACCTTCATTCCACCGTATTTATGGTAAGACATTTATATCACATTCGACTACATTTACTACTTGAGATCATCAATTATCATCTTGAACTTGAGCTGATTTTAATATTGTAGGGTCTTCACCGAGAACCATCCTTGATAGCCTGACGTATTTTTCTCTTTTTAGGGACCACCAAGGAGATCGCATAATTCGACCCGGATCAATATTAATGAGGGTTTTGAGGATTAGTCAACCAAGATTTTATAATGTAAAAGCTAATATTCATTACCAAAGTATTTTTTTCTTAAATTTCTCTTTAACCTTATTTTTGGGCTTTTGATGCTTTTCTTGTTGAGCATGATTTTAAATATTGAGCCGCGGGAGGGGCGGATGGTGGCATCTATTCCGAGAGAAGGGTGGCGGCAGCAGGAGCGGCCGCCGGCACGGCACAATAATCTAGTAATGATTTTTGCATTTTGACTAGGGGAAATTCGTGTTAATTATGTTTTATTAAAAAAAAATAGAATAAGCCATATTTTTTTATTATTACGTTAGAACATTCTGTTTGGTCAAAAGCCACCAACCCTAAAATAGAAACCTCACTTAGGGGGAGAAAATATAAAGAAAACACCGATTAGAAACCCTAGCAAAAAGCCTTCATACACAGTAACATGCATATTTGTGATAATTTTTTGGACAATTAAAATTAAGATCTCATGAATAAATTTAAAATTATAAATTCGAATCTTACAAACATGTGAGATTTATCTCACCTAATGTAAGTAATTCAATGAATATTTGTCTCATTTAATTTGAATTCATTGAATTTATTAATCGAATCGGTATATTTTATAATTTATTAATATTGATTATGTAACCATGATTTTATAAAGAAAACGAAAAATGAAAATTTTTGGTGAGAAAAAGCCAACTTATGCGTTGTAAAGAATGGACCACGACTCCTTAAATTCAGACAGCTTCTTCTGTTTATATGACACAAACCCATTTTGAACCTCAAATTCTTCAGAAACATTCCCGACATTTTCGTTTAATTAAGGCCTACTCTCTCTCATATCAATACTTTTTTTTCAAACATTAATGAAGTTAATATTTAAGTATCTATTGTTTCATATTTCATCAAAAAAAGAAAAGTAGTTGTTTCATGTAAATTTCGAAACACTGAAAAATATATGTATTTTTACTCAAGTCGATCGACCAAACTCGCATAGTATCATCTATTATGAATAGTGTTTGATTTATCCTTGATCGACGAAGCTCAATCTAATGTGATTAGTTCAAGTGGACTTCTTTTCCAAATGCCCTAGCCCTTGATAAGATAGGTATTCGTTGTCAACTGTATATACTCACTTATTTTATTATTCTCAAATTGATATATTTGACTTAAACATCAATCAACTATAATTCGGGCTCTACGTAATGGAAAATTCTAGTTTGGGTTTGACTCGATCAAATCTGAACTAATTATATGACAAGTGCGATACATTTGTCGTGTGCTTGGTGTACTGCTCAGAAAAAGTAACCAATCACATAACAAGTGTATCACACTTGCTCTGTGACTGGTTTGGTTCGGCCAAACCTGATTTTAGCAAGACTTTTTCTTACGTAATACTGACTGACTATATTTAGTTAGTATAAATTATGAGAACTAGACATTCACGACTCGAGACAAGATAGATCGAGAAGAGAGAAAATTGCATTTCACGTCCCATAACTTATATCATTTGCAATTTTGGTCCCATTAATTTTTGACGTAGCAATTTTAGTCTTATAAGTCCACAAACATTACAATTTTAGTCCCATTGACAAAATTCGTTAAATTTTAACGGAAGAACATTGCAATTTTAGTCCTTTAAGTCCACAAACATTGCAATTTTAGTCCTTTAAGTCCACAAACATTGCAATTTTAGTCCCACAAGTCCAGAAAATGTTGCAATTTTAGTCTCATGCACGTGCTCCTTCCGTTAAAATTTTAACGAATTTCATCAATGGGATTAAAATTGCAATGTTTGTGGACTTATGGGACTAAAACTGCTACGTCAAAAATTAATGGGACCAAAATTACAAACAATATAAATTATGAGACGTAAAATACAATTTTTTCTCAAAAAGATAACTATCAGAATCAACTCGATATCGACAAAACTTACAAATTTAAAACAAAATACATTTTGGACAAACATATAAATGTAACTACTGATATTAATACACACATAGTCCAAACAATTTATCTGTGGTGGGTAATAATATGATCACAAATGCACGCATTGGACAAATGATGATACTATTAAAGATTCTAATAGAACCCTTTATGCACAAACAATTGACAATACCTTAGACCAACCACCCCTAAATTCTTACAGTTGGAGACAACATAATCCAGACCCCAAGAAAAGAAGAAACATTGTATAAAGCAACAGAAGAACAACAACATTAAAAAAACCTTAAAAGAATCACACACAAGAAAGAAAATAAATAAAATACATACAGGGAATGCTGGCTGGTTGCTACTATTGGAAAAGTTCTAATCCAAACCGAGTTTGATCGAATCTAAATCAAGTATATGGCAACTGTTATACACTTGTCATGTGAGTAATATACAGTTCAAAAAAAATAATTATATGATTAATTTGATTCGACCAAATTTAATCCGAGATAGAATTTTCCCACCTATTGCTGCTACGGACTAAACTTTCTCTTTATTTGCACTTCTTTATCTGCTTTAACTTTGATGGGAAGACCGAATGCCAAAGGGGAAACAAATTTGTATTTACTCTTTTTTACCAAATCTCACTCTCTTGACACTTTTGCTGACCGGTGAGGGGCAGGTATACGGGCAACCAACCAGGTCGTTTTAGGCCTTCAAGGCTAGCAAAACGACGTGCCCCGCTTGCCCCATCAATCATGCTGGGCCTCCACCTTGGGGTTTGGGTTGAAAAAGGGAAAAGCAGCACGCACACACCAATGTGGGTGTGTGCGTGAGTGAGATAGAAAGAAAGAAAGAGAGAATGCTGTTATGTTATGTTATGTTATGGCTGCACTTTATTCTATTCAAATTATATGCGTTGCTGTTACAAGTTTTTTTTTTTTTTTTTTTGCTACTGAGAACGAGGCTGTGTTTCAAGAAAAAGGGAGGAAAAAAAAATTTAAAGAAAAAGGAAAAGGGTTCTTGAGACACTCTCTCTCTCTTTCCCCCAGCCCTCTCTCTCTCTCATAATTGCATTGTCTTGTTCTTAAGTTGGTCTTGTCTCATTTTTGTGTTGCTCATTCGCATTTGGGGTTCTGAAGTTGGGCTTCTTCTACTCTCTTCTCTGTGCTATAGTCGCATTCAGTGTGTGTTGTGTGTTACACCAGCTGTATGAGCATTACAGAGGTAATTCAAGGAAAAAGATTGGATTTTGATGTGAGATTGATGGTGAGAATGCTGGAAAACTGAAGATTTTGTGAAAACTGAGGAAGCCCATTTCAGTTTTTGCATGAGAGTTGGATTTGGAAACAATTGAAGGCAGAGAACAGTAGTGAACTTTAAAGGGCTTGTATTGTTGGAGTTTTCTCTTTTCTAGGATTTCTACTTTGAGTTGATTAGAGCAAAGATCAAATTTGTTTTTGGACAAGGGGGGGTGGGAGGCAGAGGGTGTGCAGATTGCCATATGAAGAAGTAGTGTGGATTGTGGAACAATGAAAGATGAAAATTCCAAGAAAAGCAAGGTTTCTATTTACCCCCATCTTTTCTTCTTTCTTGGAGAAAAAATGTAATTTTCATTACTTTTTTGCTGAGATGAGTTTTTCTCTTCTTTTGGTGTTGTGTGAAGCTCTCATGGTCCAAGAAACTGATTAGAAGATGGTTCAATATCAAGTGCAAAAGCGATGAATTTCAAGCTGATGAAGCTGTTTATGGAGGTGAGTATTCAATTCTCTTGAGATGTCTGTCCAATTTTCCAATGGGTTTACGATATTTTGGAGTTCTTGATTAATTTTTTGAGTTTTTTTGTCAGATTTCTTGTTGTTGAATTAGGTTGCACTTTGATTTTTTTTTTTGTTAATTTCGTTTTCCTCTGTTCTTGTTCTCCTTATTTTGTCTTACTTTACTACCTTATAGTAATTTTTATATCATTAATTGGCTGCTCAGAAATCCAAATGGAAAGAAACAATTTAGCCGAGTTTTCAATGATCTTGTTTTGTCTTTCACGTGTTTGTCTTTTATTCACAAACAAAAACAATCAAATAGCTCCTTTTTATATTAAATTTTAATGCATTATTTCTTACCTCAGCTATGCTAATTTGAATAATTCTGTGTATGTTGAGAAGGGCTCTGTTGCTGTTTCTGTTTAATCTGCCTTGAAGAAATGGGGATTCTGTTCAATTTTTCTGTTTTCAGATTTGCAGTCACTTGCTGTTTGATTTTGAGAATTGAAGTTCACAGAGTAATTATTTTCTCCTTAGGTGGTGATGTGGAATGGAGGAACAGCTTTCCTGAGAGGGAACCATCCACAATCAAGAAGAGTAAAACTGGTTAGTAGCGTCGTATTCCTACTCCGAGTTTACACGTCCAACATTTTGAACATCCATGAAACTCCGATAAAGTTTCAGGGGCATAAAAAGACATGTTAAATTGTTAATAATAACTTGTCGATTCACAAATATCTGTGGAAACATTGCACCTTGGCTCTCCGTTGATGACAAGTATTTTGAAGATATCATTCACTTGGTTTTTTCAGAAAAATCAACCAAGAACATAGAGCGACCGTTTTCCCGTTCGCGTTCACGTTCGAGGAGGGGGAGAGGTTATCTTGACCACCCTCAGATTATAAATGTGCAGAACTACAGGTTTGCTCCTTGATAGATGTTTCCATTTTCTAGGCTTCAGCTCTTTCTTAAAGTTATTAACTCCTCTGATCTTTTGAGCAGTGTTTTCGTATCAACATGGAATGTGGGAGGAAAATCACCACCAAGCAATATGAATTTAGATGATTGGCTGCATTCTGCTCCTCCTGCTGACATATATGTGCTCGGGTATGATCTTGATTTGTGATTCAAGGGACTGGATATTATCCAACCTTGCTGATTCTTTTATAGCTAACTTTCCTTTTTCCCATCTTGAAACCACAGGTTTCAAGAAATAGTTCCTTTGAATGCTGGTAATATTCTGGGAGCTGAGGACAACGGTCCTGCCAAGAAGTGGCTTGCTCTGATCAAGAGAACGTTAAACAATGCTCCCGGCACTAGTGGGGGCAGTGGCCGATATACACCGTCACCTGTTCCTGATCCCATTGCTGAGTGGAATGCTGATTTTGAGGGATCAACCAGGCACAAAGCCTCGACCTTCTTACCTCGTCGATCGTTCCAGACGCCGCAATGCTGGAGAATGGAGAACGACATTTCAGTCCAACAACCTCGCCTTGAGAGAAGATTGAGCGTATGTGACCGGGTAATTTTTGGTCATAGGCCTAGTGACTTTGACCCAAACATGCGATGGGGTTACAGGCCAAGTGACTGTTCCTCCAGTCAGAGGCCGAGTGATTATTCTTCTGGTCGCCGTCCAAGTGACTACTCTTCTGGTCCCCGGGCAAGCGACTATTCCTCCAGTCGGCGGCCAAGTGATTACTCTTGGGGTCAGAGGGCCAGCGATTTTTCACGATTAGGCTCGGATGAAGATTATCTGCCTGGCGATTCACCCAGTACGGTTTTGTATTCTCCAATGTCCTACAGCGCATATGCACCCACAGAAGATGCATGCGCTATGCCTGGACGCTCGAGATACTCTTTAGTCGCTAGTAAGCAAATGGTTGGCATCTTTCTCACTGTTTGGGTCCGAAGTGAGTTGACGGAACATGTTCGGAACATAAAGGTTTCCTGTGTTGGCAGAGGATTGATGGGCTACCTTGGCAATAAGGTAGTCATTTACATTAATAACGGTTGTCTTTGTTAGTAGTTGTGTGGTTTTTGCAATAATTAACTAAGAGGCGCGACCACCCTTTATTGCAGGGATCCATTTCAATAAGCATGTTATTGCATCAGACCAGCCTTTGCTTTGTGTGCAGTCACCTGACATCTGGTCAGAAGGAAGGTGATGAACTACGTCGAAACGCTGATTTCATGGAGATCCTAAGGAAAACAAGATTCCCACGAGTTAATGGCATCAATGACGAGAAATCCCCTGAGACAATCCTTCATCATGAGTAAGTTTCGCTTGCTTCTGAGATAAATTTCTGTTCTCTTTCTATGCTAGTGAAAATGGAACAATAATGTTTCAAGACTTGATCTTCTTTTCGTTAGTTAACATTTGCTGTTTACTGATGATCAAAATTTGGGTGCAGTCGAATTATTTGGCTTGGTGATCTGAACTATCGAATCGCGCTGCCATACCGGTCTGCCAAAGCACTTATCGAAATGCAAAACTGGAGAGCTCTACTAGAAAAGGACCAAGTAAGACATTGATAGTCTCACCGATGAACAACTTGTTCAGTTTCATAGGAAACTATTTGGCCTGATCTTCTTTGTTCACTAGCTAATCCTCATTCGACTGAACAATGTTTTCTTTCGCTTGGCAGCTGAGGATAGAGCAGAGACGAGGCCGAGTTTTTGATGGGTGGAAAGAAGGGAAGATATATTTCCCACCTACATATAAATATTCACATAATTCAGACAGATATGCTGGTGATGATATGCACCCAAAAGAGAAACGAAGAACACCTGCATGGTAAGAACACCTAGTATGACTTTGTTCGTTTCTAGGTTCCTGCATCCGCCTTTTTTTACTAAAAAAATACAAGTTAGATGAATGAAAAACTGTACGATTTAGCTCCCGATGCATTGTATCTGTTGCTAAATAAAGTGCTGATCCGGGTACTTAATATCTGAAGGTGCGACCGAATTCTATGGTATGGAAATGGCCTCCAGCAATTATCATATGTCCGCGGGGAATCACGGTTTTCAGATCATAGACCAGTTTCCAGTGTGTTTTGGGCGGAAATAGAATCAGTCCCCAACCGTTTGAGAAAAAGCATGAGTTGCTCAAGCTCAAGAATTGAAGTAGAAGAGCTGTTGCCTTACTCCCATGGCTATACAGAACTCTGCTTTTTCTAATGAACGTAACATCGACGATTCTGATATGGGTATCCCCTCTCTCCACCTTCGCAACTAAATATCATAGTAACATTATCGTCCATATCACAATCGCAATATGCACAGTTTCCAAATCATTATTTTTCCTATGGATATTGTTAGATTTTGCACTAAGTTGTTTGGTCCCTTTGTTTTGCCTCGCGGTTTTTGAGCTTTCTTATTCACCTCTCTTATGCATTGTTGGTCCCCATATGCAGGTGATAATCTCTTTCAAGAAACTCAACCTGAAGAACGATGGGGACGTCTCTTTGCCCATTACCCGAGAAAGGTGAATCCTTTCTCTTCACTTTCTACATACTGCTATGCACTTCTGATCTTTGTCTAACTTTTTTTCTTCCTCATATCTTGACCAGATGTAGATACTTACAATTTCGACCTGCTAACTTCACACGACGTTGCTTGATCACTTCCTAACTGATTACATTTCGTTTTGGAGTCTAATTCAACTTCAAGATTGGTAAATTCCCACAACGAGGTATTGTGTTTATCGCCCGTTACTTGCTTTTTATTTTTCAGACGGAGGAGTGAGTGAGTGAGTTCGTTCGTTCCGAGTTAAGGATCAAAATGCTGTGTTGCAGGATGTAACCAAAGGCAATGAAGTGGGAACACAAGGCTCCTCCTGTTTGTTTTCCTTTTCAACCCTGAAGATTCTTTATTTGTTAGGACAGAGATTCTTGACAAGAAGAGAATTAGAGATATGGTCAAAATAATGATACCCCTTTTCTTACCTTTTTGTTTTAAATTGAGAATGTGATGTAACACTCATTGCTAACGTGATAGGAGAAATATAGTACCGAATGTTGGTGTAAGAGGGCCTCTCCCACTCTGTTTGTAGCCCAATGATTTTGCTGAAAAGTTGTTTTCTTGGTTGCCTCCCCATCATGCTCTTTGTCTGCTTTATTCTTTCCTCTTTCTGAAAAAATTAAAAGACAAAGCTACTCTGCTCACTACAAACTACAAAAAGTAAAAGACAGGTTTTGCAGATGAATTGTGAGTGTTGATGCCTTTTTTCTTACAGAGGGAGATGCCATTGCCAAGTATTCTATGTTCTTTTTACAATTTAGCTGAGATCAGGACAGGGTATGTCCTAAGTAGTAATTGTAATAAATCGAGTTGAAACGAAGATGTTAGTTCTCCGAACTAGAAAACCTAAGTCTTATACTTATGGTAATGGGCATGAGATCTCGATTTAGTCTCTTGGTAATTTCATTGCAGTTTTCCTTCCCATCACTGTCCGCCTATGAGTTTTCAAGATAATCATAATCATTTATGTATGACTAACATGGGCTCCACCGTCCGTGGATGGTCATGATTGCTCGAATCTTGAGGTGGTTCGAGTCCGGTTAATTAAAGGGATTCAATTAGTTTTAGAAGCAGAAGTTTAGGATTCTTGCATGATTGTAAGATGAGGAGCTAATGGTCATGTAGGGGGAGGGGGGGGGGGGGGGTGCTTTTAGTCCCACCCAAGTGGGCTGTCATCTTGTGCACCACATTGAGGGGCATGCAGCATCACCCTTCTGCACCATCGGATGAATAAAGCCAGGCGCATGGTCAACTACTGTCATACATGTTGGTACATGCATAATTTTTCGGAATTTTATGAGATTTGTCTTAATTACAAATATTTTTTTTATTATTTGAAAATTATAATTACCATCATGAAATTAATGACTATCTAATAAGTACCTCATCGTGACAACTCATTGTTGGGGTATTTGTTAGACAATCATTAATTTCAAGAGGGTATTTTGTGATTTTTCAAACAACGAAAGAATACAAATATTAAGGAGCCCATTGTAATTTACTGCTTTTCAATTTATGTATGCATACCTTGAATAATTTTGAATGTCATTTATGTATTTATAAATAAAAAATTACTTGGAGAGAATATAAAGTCAAATATTCTTATGGTGAAATATGTCCACCATTAATGGGGAATTATGCATCCAAATCTTGTTTTATGTGTAGCTGTTATTTTTCAAAATTTTGATAGTTTAGATGTAAGTTTGATTTGGCATTTATGTTTCAATGTAACTGCTGCAGTAATGTATGTCGAGATTTTAATTTATTTTCTACCCATTGTTTCAAAGTTTTGAATTTCTAAACGAGTTCATATTCTTGAATTTAAACAATCATTATACCCTCTATAAAAATGATAAACGAACAAACAACCTTATGTGAACCGAATTTTTTTTTTAAAAAAAGCATTTTTTTAAAAAGCTTTACTGTGTTAAATAAAATGGTCACAAATCCAATGTGATCTTAAAAATGTAACAATTAACCCGTTATATGCAGCAATGGGACAAACACGCTTAGTGTGTGACTTATTTTTACCTCTTAAATAACAAAATTGAACCCATTCTCCACAACTACAAAGTCTCAAGTTTGAAACAATCCTCGTTTTGGCTTCTCTAACTCGTTTTGTTCTTTTTTTTGGCCCTGGTGTTTTGTAGAATTTGTTCAATTGTGGTTTTTCCTGCCTAAATGAGGATTGTTTCAGACTTGAAGTCTTGTATTGTGGAGGATGGGGGCAATTTTATCATTTAAGAGATAAAAGAAATGGGTAAACAAGTCGCACATCAAGCGCGTCTGTCCCACTACTGCCCAGAAGGATATCAATTGCTATATTTCTAAGATCACAGGTGAATATTTTTTTACCATATTATTTAACACACGGGTCTTTTTTACCATTTTGATTATCACAGGGCTAAAATGCTTTAATCCCCTATGTGTGTGTATATATATATATATATACTAGTCGGCGTGACACGTCGACCATGCGTGCATATAATAAATAATATTTCATGCTTTAAAATATATTATAACACACTTCAAAAAAAAAAAAAAAAGAGGGAAAGAAATAAAGAAAGAAAAGAAACTAACTTAGGGGTGTTATTGACACAACAAAAAATTCGTGTCATGGTGTAAGTAACCGCCTTTTGTGAGTGAAAACGGTGTTTTCTTTATATATTAGTACAGATACTTTTAAAAGAAAAAAAGGAAAATATGCAAAAACCGATTATTTCTAAACTTATTTTTGGTTCTTAAATGAAAAATTTGCTCCCGTCCTCCACAAATACAAAGCCTCAAGTCTAAAACAATCTTTATTTTGGCTTCTCCCATTCGTTCTTGTTCTGTTTCTTGTCCCGATGCTTTGCAGAACTTGTTCAATTATAGTCTTTTTCTGCTTAAATGAGGACTGTTTTAGATTCGAGGCCTTGTATTTTCGAACGATAGGGGCAATTTTATCATTTAAAAGGAGAAAATGGGTTTCCGAAACTTTAATTAGTTGATGATAAAAGGTTGTCGAGCGGGAGCTGATGATGATAATAAGCAGATGCAGCTTTCTTTTCTTGTGCTGGTAATGCCACACTGCAAAGTTTGATGCCACCCATTAATTATGACAACACTCCTCTTCATTACATTCTATTTTTTTCTGCAATAGTCAGACACCACAACTCAATTAAAGACAAGACAATTTTGCAGATATTTCCAGACCATTATTTAGACACTCTCTTCATCTTTTTCTTTATCTTGCACCACTCCTTATATGTCTCTACCTTCTTTGCAGAGTAAAGTGACTTCGGCTATAATTTTTACTTTTGTGGTGGAAATATATTGTGAAAAATTGGCGGTCGAGCTATAGTAAAAGTTGGGAATATTTGAAAATTGATTGAGATAAAGACAAAAAAATTGTTTTTTTGTGAAATGTTGCCACACATTTGGGTTGTTTTGGTTTGTTCAGAAAACAGCCCAAAATCGAATCCAAACAAAATAATTGCGTTTATCCCAATTGAGCAAAGCTAATCCTAATTACCGCAATGTGTTGTTTTGACGAAAGCTCGTTGAGACATGATCTCATTTGGTAACGGAGTTCCACCAACAAGAAATTAGGTATGTTAGACCTCAGGTCGAGATAAATTTGTTGTGACTATTTCAACTAAAGAACACACACTACAATAAAGCATTCTTTCGTCGAAACTCATTGGAATACAACCCAACTTAGTCACTGTAGTCTTGTAAATACACAGAGTATGTTAAAATTCAATTTTCATGAACGAACACTTACATAAAATGACGATCTCTGCTTTCTAATGCAATTTAATTCGTAATATTAGAATTAATGTTGGAAACATATCTTCTGCTAAAGAAAAAGGAATAATTACATTTACACCTTCTAATTTATTGTACATTTACATAAATTACCCTTATCTTTTATATAATTATATAAACCACCCTAACAGCCAAAAAACAGGACTATTTATCTGCGCCTGGATTCAGGGCATGTTGGGAGGTCAAGAATTGCTTTTCTGCTGCAATCAAGACCAGCTTTTGAAGGACCATCAACAAACTCTGTCCCTCCTCTAAAATTTTATACCTAAGTCGCATGTTGCAATGCATTAATATTCAATGGATAATTCCTATGGAGTTTGTCCAAAATTATGATATTTTTTTCTCAAGATATTATAATTATCAATATATTTTCTGGCATTTACATTCGTTGATAAAGATTTTGTCAATACGTAAATTAATTATCGGAGTTTCATTAATTTATAATTATATTGAATTGAAACTGTAAGGATAAATTTGGATGGAATACTTTGAGTTTGAGAAAAATTTAGAAAAAATTATTTAAACAATCCATAATCTAAAATTAATTATCATTGTTGAATGGGACGGGTATTATCATATGGCAGCCTGGTCGAGAAGGGCCGGCCCAAAACCCTCAAGTTTCAAAGACTAGATTTTGGCCCAAGTCCAGTTCAAACATCCAATACATATGATGTTTGGTCTCACTTTTGCAAATAATTAAAAAATAACTAATTCTAAGAATAAAAGAATTACTTTAAATATTTAAATTTCAAATATAAAAATTTAATATTTAAATATTAAATATACATATTTTATAAGAGGGGTATACTTAGATATTACTGCAAATTTAAATATTTTTAATAGCAAAAAATTTCAAGTTAATTGTAAGTCTGCCAAAACTACTAGGGTAAATTACAACCACCTGCCCTGAGATTCGATATAATTATAAATACTCTCTCGTTGTTTGAAAAATTATAAATATCGTCCCGAGGTTTGTAACTTTTAACCAAATGCCTGAAATTGACCATTTTGCCCTTGATTTTTTTTTTTTGAAATTGTAGAAGAATTAGTCGAGGCAAATTTCATTATTGTTCATACGTGTAAAAAACTTAAGAAACATCTCCCTGCGCATTATACTCTAAAAAAATAAAAAAATCCAATTTGCATAAGGGCATTTTAGTTTACCTATAAATTTAGATGAAAATAGATTATTTGTTAGACGGTTACAAGCCTGAGGGGTATTTGTAATTTTTAAAATAATGAGGGGTATTTATAATTACGCCAAATCTTAGAAAAGATAACTGTAATTTATCCTTGCATTTAACATTAGTTTTTTAGAATAATTTTAAATACCCCAAAAATAACTTAATTATTATATTCCAAATGAATCTAGTTTGACGTGGCATCATCATTCATAGTCCTTATTATCCAACGTGGTATTATTATTATTATTATTATTATTATTATTATTATTATTATTATTATTACATGTGGTCTCATGATTTATCTTTTTCAAAATTAAATAATAAATGATAGAAGGAAAGGCTTATTTTCTTCTCCCAAAATAGAAAATAAAAATTGTGTGTTGTCCTGTAATTGTATTTAGCTTACTTTGTTGGGTAGCGATATTATTGTCACAAAATTTTAGTTCGAATTTAACTCGATTAAATATTAATTAATTATATGACAAGTGTAATCATATTTTATTTTTTATAATTGATGAACAGTTAAAAAAATTATCAATCACATTATTTTATAATTAATTTGATTTGATAACTTAATTCGAGTAAGAATTTTTCAAGTAATCTTAATGTGTAGCTAAAAACAAAAGTTGTGATAAGAAAAAAAAATAAAATTATAAATTAAGCAGGTATGAGCGTGAGCGGTTCTTATCCATCCGGCTCCATATTTCCACGTCCCAGCTACACAACCTTGTCCTTTACCTATTACCTTACTCGTACTTATCCCTTTGTATCGCGCTGTATTTTTAATGATTTTTGTTTTTATGGTAAGAATAAATTATAATAAAAATTAAAAATTAAACGAATGTGGAGCTTCGGATCGTTTAAATATAGATATGATCAGTAGATAAAAATTAAAATTGATTTGGTTGAAAATTTATTACTTAATAATAATTAATTTTTTAGTAAATAGTAGAGTTGGTATAAAATTATTTATAATTTTTTTTATCTAAATTAAATTAATTTGAGTAGTTCAAAAATCAGAAATCAGAAAAATGTTTTTCAACTTATTTTGAAAAAATACTAACAAGTATTTATTTTTCTCCTTTTTTGAAAACAGTGGACGAGGATGGAGTTTTATTATGTGAATTTATAATAATTATACAACAATAACAATATTGCTAAACTAACTAATATGATCCCTTGATCCATAATCCAACTTCGTAATGAATTGTGACAAAAGTGACATATTGTTTGAAATCAATTGTTCTAAATGTTCAAACCTATGACTAATAAAAGAAAAAATTAAGATAGTAACTAAATAAGATTTTAACTTACGGTTTATTTGGTCCCACTCGATAGAAGGTGTTAAACTTTTGATCTCATAAATTACGTATTTAGTATCTTTAGTTCTATAGACTAAAAAATTATAGCATTTGAGACGAAAAATGCTACAGATTAAATGTGTCATAATTTTTAATTCGTTAGACCAAAATATTACGATCTTTTATTCTATGGGATCAAATATGCTAATTTCGTAAATTGTGAAATCAAAAGTACAACATCCTCTATCGAGTAGCATAAAAAATACGATTTTTTCCCGAATTATAAATTGGATTTAATGCAATTTATTTACCTGTGATATTGCAAATGAGTAAATTACTCCCCTATGAAAAAAAAATAATAATAATTTACCTTTCTGTCTGGAAAGTAAATTGCTCCATTTTGAAAAATATGGGAGGACAAATTGATTTATTTTAAAAAATATAAAAACATAAATTATTATTTTATTTTTTATAGGAGGTAATTTGCAAATTTACAATATTATTGGATTGCTTGCATATTTTCTTTTATAAATTTATAGAGCAATTTGAGAAATTTAATTGATTTTTCTCTAAATCACAACAATGCCATGCATGCATATCTTCTTCTTCTGTTATACACTTGTCAACCATGCATGGCCGAAATTCATTAAACCCCACGATGATGAATGATCCACCACTCTCAAATCCAACTATAAATAATCACCATTTCTTTCCCTCCAATTCCCATAAAAAACTAAGTAAAAGCCACCTTGTTCTTAGCATCAACAATGGCTGTGATCAAACTCAACACCAAAATCTCTCTACTTCTTCTCTTAACTCTTTCTCTACTTCTTCTCCCATCCCACTGCTACACAAATCCCGGGCTGCAAGAAGAAGAGGAGGAATCAGCTGAAGAAGGGCTGTTTAAGTGCTTCGTCAGCTGCGACAAGCGACAAGAGAACGAACGGGAATTGAGCCAGTGTGAACAAAGATGTGTGCAGGAGTATCATGAGAGAAAGAGAGAGGAAGGGGAGGAGAGAGGCGGCCGCGGCGGCGGTGGTGGTGAGGAGACGGTGGTGCCCAAGATAGAGGAGCCGAGGAAGGTGTACGAGCAGTGCCTGAGTAAGTGTCACAAGACTGAGGGGTCGAGGCAGCAGTATCAGTGCAGAAGAACCTGTGAACGTCAGTACGAGCAGCAGCAAAGGGAACAGCGTGGTGGCGGCGGCGAAGAAGAAGGTCCAAGATTTTATGTTGTTTCGTTAATTTCTGAAATATTACAAGATTGTCACTGTTTAGTTTGTGTAATAATATATATATATATATATATATATGAACATATGTATTACGAACAGGTACAGTGGAAAACCATCACCGCCGTGATCCCGACCAGCAATACAAACAGTGCCAAAGCAGATGCGGGAGAGAACGACGTGGAGAGGAAAGGCAGTATTGCCAGCAGAAATGTCAGTGGGAGTATGAACGCCAGAAAAGAGAACAAGGGCGCGAGTACGGCGGCGGCGGAGATTCGACGAATCCCAGAAAAGAAAGCAGGGAAGAAGAAGAGGGACAAGAAGGCAATAATCCATACTTCTTCGAGTCACAGAGGTTTGATTCTAAGTACAGAACTGAAGAGGGCCACGTCAAACTCCTCGAGAGGTTTTCCAAGAAGTCTGAGCTCCTCCAGGGCGTCGACAACTATCGGTTAGCCGTTCTTGAGGCGAATCCCAACACATTCGTGCTTCCCCATCACTCCGACGCTGAATCAGTCCTTGTTGTCGTCGGGGGTGAGTTCTTTACAACTCGAGGGGTTGCTGCGTAATTTCTTAAAATTGAGGGGTATATTTGTGTTGTTAACTATGTATTTGCTGTGACAGGGAAAGGGACAATTAGCTATGTGTGGCAAAATCAGAGGAAATCCTATAACGTGAAGCGTGGAGATGTAATGAGGGTTCCTGCTGGATCAATCCTGTACTTAATAAACCGCGACGACAACGAAAAACTACATGTTTTGAAGCTGTTGCAGCCTGTAAACACTCCGGGCCGCTTTAAGGTAACTCCCTGGATCGATGGATGTCGTCTCGTTTTAAATTGTTATAGTTTAAGGAAGTGATCAGTGTAAGATCATGATGGAATTGTACAATGTTTGTGTGTAGGAATACTTTGGTGTCGGGGGAGAAAATCCGGAGTCGTTCTACAGGACTTTCAGCAATGAGATACTTGAGGCTGCCTTCAATGTAAGAAGGAAAATTCCAGGATGAAATATAGTTTTCTTCTGTTTCTTGGTTCAGTCATCAAAATTCGTAGCTGTTCTTGGATTGGTCATTTTCAGGTTCCAGGTGAGAGGCTGAAAAGACTCTTCGGACAGCAGAAGAAGGGTGTAATAATCAGGGCTTCCAAAGAACAGATCAGAGCATTGAGCGGCCAAGAATCTGAGTCCTCCTCCAGGGGAAGAAGAGAGGAGTCTTGGGGCCCGTTCAATCTGTTGGATGAACAGCCCTTGTTCTCCAACAGATACGGACAGTACTTCGAGGCCTCTCCCAATGATTATCAACAGCTAAAAGACCTCGATGTTTCAGTTGGATTCATGAACATCAAGAAAGTACGTATGATCAGGCTCTCTTTTCACTATATTCTGGAGGGTAAAATACAATTTACCCCCTGTGCTATTGGAAAAGTTCAATTTACCCCCTATGAAAAAACAAAGAGCAAAAAACCCCCCTATACTTTTAGAAATGGTGCAATTTACCCCCTCGACGCGACTGATTTAGGGGGGTTAATTGCACCATTTCTAAAAGTATAGGGGGTTTTTTGCACTTTGTTTTTTCACAGGGGGTAAATTGAACTTTTCCAATAACACAGGGGGTAAATTGTCTTTAACCCATATTCTGGAGGTTTACACCTATCGAAAAACTTAGATCTGATCGAACCAAACGAATCACAAGACACTATGATACAATTGCCATATAATCAATCTCGTGCACCAATCATATTACAAGTATATTACACCTATCGTATAATTGGTTCAAATCTAATCAAAACTGGATTAGAATTTTCTCAATTTTTGAAAATTACATGATTTTAGGGGGTGCTGGTGTAATTTTTTCTAAAATTGACTTACTTTCTTGTAATATATGAAACATCATAGGGCGTTCATTATTCTTCCTGAAAAACACAGCAACTAATGACTTTCTTTTGTCCGGAACTTGAAGGGTGGAATGATAGCACCTTACTACAACACAAGGTCCACAAAGTTGGTGGTCGTGGTAGGAGGGAGTGGCCGCTTTGAAATGGCATGCCCTCATCTCTCAGCTCAAAGCAAACAAGGTTCTCAAGGGAGGAAAGAAAGAGAAGGAGAAACAACATCTAATGTACACTACCAAAAGGTTAGTGCCCGTTTGTCTGTTGGCGACGTTTTCATCGTTCCGGCTGGCCATCCTATCGCCACGATTGCCTCCCAGGATTCGAACTTGCAATTAGTGGCCTTCGGGATCAAGGGTTCCTACAATCAGAAATATTTCTTAGCAGGTATGCTCGCGCCTACCTTGTTCATGCAGTCCTGTTTTACGTTACAAATTAATTACATAACCAGTTGTTTTGCTCTAATAATACAGGAAAAGACAACATATGGAACCAAGTTCAGTCGGAGGCAAAAGAGCTGTCGTTCAAGACGCCAGCAAGAGAGGTAGAGGAGATATTGAGAAGCCAAGAACAGTCGTATTTTCTGCCTGGCCCTGGACAGAGAGAGGAGGGGGGAAAAGGGCATCATGTGGCTTCGATTTTGGACTTCGTTGGCTTCTAATCCGAGGATACGATGATGACTTTTGTTTTTTTTTTTTGTGATGTAAATTTAAGTGTGCGATGAGTTTGTGTGAATAAATAAGGTGAGGCAATATGTACATAGCTAACTATAATAAGTGATGGAGTTTCAAACCTTTTGTAATCTTCCTTGTGAAAAATGGACCAATCTTTAGTCTAATTGTTGCTTGGAGTTTAGAGTTTTTAATTTTGGTGTGAAAATTCAGTTTTTTTAAGGGTTCGTTTGGTTTAAATGAGAGGAAAAGGAAAGTGAAAGGGGAGGGAAAGAGAAAGAATAATAGTTTCCTTAACGTTGTTTGGAAAGATTAAAAACAGAGTAAATTTTAAATATTTTCTTGTTTGGATAGGACGAGAAAAATAGATTGATAAAAAAAGATTAACTTTTTGAAATTTTACTGTTTAATCCTTTTTTTAGTAGAAAATAAATAAATTAATATTATACTAATATAATTTTAGTATAACAAAGATTTGAAAATCTTATCAATAACAATATTTATTGAACAAGAATAATAATATTTTTTATTAGTAAAAATATTTATCAAAATAAATATTATTTATTTATTCTAAATTATTTAATTTAAATAAAATAAAAAATATTATCAACGCCCTTAAATATGGGTAATGGAGTAAATCAAATTAATATATATATATATATATATTTATCTTTTTGACTTTATACTTTCACTTTTCCATCCAATTTTGGATGAAAGCAAAATTGGACTCCCCAGAAGTTTTATATACATCCAGTTTTATTTTTTCTCCTTTTTTTCTAAACCAATTACTAAATTTTTTCTTATGCGTCATCTTTTATTTCCATTTTTCCCCCACCTAACATATTCTAACTTATAATTTGATGTAACGTAAAAACGCTAATTGAGTAGTAGATGTCCGAATTTGCAGGGACAATGTGGTTAGGGAGATTTTTCAATGAATTAAGAATAAATTTATTGAAATTAATTATTCATTTAATGATTAATAGTTGCACATAAGAGAGGGGATACATTATTCTACTCGAGCAGCATATGTACACCTCTATTTTTTAATTAGGGAATCAGATTTTTTGAACTAAGCTAATTTAAACTACAAGTCAATGAAGAGATTGCCATCTATTAATAATTTGTTGATTAACTGGAATTGATTTTGGATAGGGTTAAATTTGTTGTAATTATTTCAATTAAGTGAAATTAATTATTAAAATATTTGTTTTGATCACAGCTTAATGAGTTGTCAATTTGATTATAATTCTATTAGGTCTTGTTTAACTTAGTCGGGGACCGAGCCATATATCATTCTGAATCTGGCTAGACACTTGTTTATTTACAAAATAACCGATCGGGGGAGAGACGGCCTAGTATTAGTGGACTTAAATTCGGATAATTTTTAAAGTACAATCTAGACCGAATGTGGATGGAAGTCCACCTGCAAATGATTTGGTTAATACCTGTAATGCCCCTGAAATTTGTTCAAATTTTAATTATACTTGGATGACATTAATGGAAGGCAAAAGATAGCGTGAGAATCCAAAAAAAAAAAAAATAAAAATACAAAGCCTAAGAAACCCTAAAGGGATGGAAAGTCCAATTCGAGTAAGCCATTCATTAAGGAGTAAAATAGGAGGTGCCTCTAAGAAGTCAGGTAGAAAGTGCCTCCAAGAACTAAATTGGCCTAAGAAGGCCCTAGTGATCTAGAGTTGAGATGACCAAGTCCACAGGGAAGCCCAAGGGTCTAAGATCTCCCAATCAAAGTAGGGGCTACAGCGGGACTCGTCCACGGGGCGACTAAAGATAACTCAAGTAACATCCATGTTGGACCTCTCAAGCCTCATCAACAAGCCCCACAAGACCGGATAAGCACCAACTGCTCAAGTAGGGACACATGGTGGCCGCAGGAAAAAGCTTGGGGGCGTCCTTGTTCCTAAGGTAACCTCTAACCACAGAAACCCAATAGAAGGAGGATATCCATTCAACTACCACGACATGATTTCAGGAACCTCATCCATAGTAGATTCTCATATCCTTCTCCCCCCCCCCCCTCCAAAAAAAAGAAAATTAGGGGACTCCAAGTCTCCAACCGTAAGGAAAAATAACCCTTCCACCGAATTCATGAGGGATTCAACCTTAGGGGTTACTATAAACTGCGTACTCCCACAATGGAAAAAGTCAGTTTCAATCTCCCACTTGTCACAAAAAAAAAAAAAAATATTGATCTCTCAACTTCACTCATTTATACCGCCCTAATTTGTATACCGTACTGGATTGGAGCATACCTTTTGCTCACATCACAAGCATGTCCATATTTTGTCATACATTTATCTTTCATCCTTTTAGCGCATCAAATTTACTAAACAAGGCCTTAATTTGTTAGAAATTAAATGCATTTTTCACTAAATTAAGTATTACAAGTAATATGTCGATTCATAATATACTCATTGATAAGCTCAAATTTCATTGAATTTAATATTATAAATCGATCTTAATTAATTTAATAATACACTTAAATAAATAACAAATTTTATATTTCTGATTTCATCTGATTTATTGCAGCAAACGGTTCATTAGTCCAAAAGAGTTTGAGGCCCATTTGGTCGTCTGAATTTCTGCAGCCCACAGTTCCAGGCCCATCTGCACTCACAGTTGCATATAGCCCAAAGGGGGCCCAAGAGATCACTTGTTCTCCAAGACGCTTTCCCAGTCAAGCAAGAAGCAGCAAGCATAAAGAAGAACATCACCGGAAGGCAAAATCAAATACAGATCTGACTGAAAAATCAGGTGATAATCGATTCCGTTTGCCAAAAAATATACAGTAGAGAGCAAAAATGGAGTCAGTGTTTGGATTGGTGGGTAAAGATTTCGCTATAGTGGTGGCGGACACATCGGCCGTCCACAGCATCCTCGTTCACAAGACTAACGAGGATAAGATCATGGTGCTAGATTCTCACAAGCTCATGGGGGCCTCCGGCGAGACCGGTGACCGGTGAGACCCTTTTCCCAATTGCTTAGGTTTTTTCTATCCCTGTGCGTGTTTGGTTGATTTTGATGTAGTTTTTTTGTTGAAGTTTAATATACTGCTTCTGTTGATTCTTTTGAGTCTCTGCGCGCGCGATGTGTGTAACCATTGTGAGATTTAGGGTAAAACTTTTGGTCAAGAAAAGTGTATTCAGAATTGGATGAAATATGTCTAATTTGAGATGACTTGGAAAGAACGACTGGTTTCATTTCCTGTGTTTTGTGCTGTGATGCTATGGTTAAGGTAGAAGAATGAAAAATAAAATTCTCAATTGTATTCGTAAAGAGAATGAGGTTGTATGAAATTTCTTAAGGTTTAACTTAGTTTATGATAAGTTAAAATTTTTAGGAAAAAGCATTTATTAAAATTTGGAGAGAGTTAAGTAACAATGAACTATTGCTGCAACAGACACCCTGAAACTTACAAGATGTAGTGACTTGAAGGTTGAAGCGACCAAGGTAGTTGCTTTAGGCCTATCCTAAGTATTGTAGGCTAGTTTTGTGTTTGATAGTGAGCTGATCATTGTTTTTAGTGAAAAAATATTGTGGGTGTAGCTTTCATTTTAAGTTTGTAACCAAGATAATTTATCTTTCTGCCATCTTGTTTATGTCGGCAAATTGATTGAACTTCTAATAGTTGTTTACTTTTGGGGGCCATAATAATTTGTTTTTGGTCATGGTTAAAATACTATATTTTGGGATCATAGTTTTGTAAGGTGATGTTTCCATTCTATATAAAACGAATTCTTTGTTGTTATGCTTAGTTTTTCTTGTCCGAATCACTTATCTAGTTGCTCTTCCTGTTGGCTGAAGCTCTATTGCTTGAGTTCAGAAGTTTAAGTGATTAACTTTCATGGAATGATGTTTTAGGGCTCAGTTTACTGAGTACATACAGAAAAATGTAGCCTTGTACCAATTTCGTAATGGCATTCCTTTGACGACTGCTGCTGCTGCAAACTTCACGAGAGGCGAGCTTGCCACAGCCTTGCGGAAGGTAATAAAGTTCTTTAGTGATTCCTCTATGACTGTTTGATCTATCTAGTAGAAATTTTAAGGTTTTAGATGTCTTTTCTTGATTACTTTGTAATTACTGGTACAATCCTCTTCAAGATTGCTTGGATCATGAAGTTTTAGATTAACATAGATGCCGGACCTCTTTTGTACGTTTTGAACTTGAGAATATACTTTTCGACTTCAGGGACATGGTTGATGATATATTATTTTCATATCTTTTTCTTTGTCCATTTCTTTCTTCATTGTCTGAGTGATATCTGTTTTTGTAATTGTGATAGAAAAACCTCAAGAATGTAAAAGATACAATTATGTCCAGTTAAATTGAAAGCCTAAAGAATATCTTTAGCTTTAGAAAGATAGTTGTTTGGGTCTTAGAAGTTTTGCCTGACTTTGAGTATGAAACGACATCTAGAACACTTACCTGAATACATTGCCAAATTTGGCATACATCGTCCATTAATATTTGTGTTTCTCCCCTTGGCTTCAAGTACTTGAAGAATATCAGCTGATTGTTCATGGTGACTGCTTTTTCTAATTCTCAGGTTTAACAAAAACCTTCACTATAAATCCTTGCATAAGCTTGTTTGCGTATTACTCCGTAAAACCTACCTGCAATGTATTACTGCCACTTCTACTTCTGGAACACATAAATAGAAGCAGAAGGCGGTTAATTTTGTTCCATGGTGAGCATATTCATGCATAAGGAACTGATTCATTTTTACCCCCATCTCCCAACGATATTGCTTTACACTCTGTAGCAGAATGTCTTTGGATTGGAAGTATGAAGCATTAAGTGACTGCTTTAGATTCTATATACTTTGGTCTCTCTCTCTCTATTGCATGTTGAGATCAGTGATGGTATAAGAAGAACAGGAACTAGGAGATAGGTGCTCAGACATTATGCAAAAAGTGGAAGTATGAAATTAAATCATGCTCAATTCGCAGCATTTTGCTTGTATTTTATTCAACCTTTTCATTTTGCTATTGTTTTGGTTATTTCAGAATCCATACATGGTGAACATCATTCTGGCTGGATATGATAAGGAGACAGGCCCTTCTCTCTTCTACATCGATTACATTGCATCCCTTCACAAGCTTGATAAAGCAGCATTTGGTTACGGATCCTACTTTGCCCTCTCCATGATGGATAGGCACTACCGTCGGGACATGACAGTCGAAGAGGCCATTGAGTTGGTCGACAAGTGCATAATGGAAATAAGGAGTAGGCTGGTCATAGCCCCTCCAAACTTTGTAATCAAAATTGTTGACAAGGATGGGGCTAGAGAATTCGCCTGGCGTGAGTCTATCAAGGATGCGCCTGCCGCCTGAGGCTTTGTACTCGTTTATGAAACTTTGAACTCTTGCTGCTGAAGATTGCAATAGACTACTCTGTTTACAACTCCATATACTGGAAATGCTTTGTTTTAAATTTATAAAACTCCAGAATTCTTGCAGTTTGAGGAAATTTATGTGCGCTTAATCAACTGTGGATGTGAGATGTCCTCCTCTTTCTCTATCTTCATCACTACAAATTTACAATTGTTCATATTTATTTTGCTTGTACAACCCCCCCCCCCCCCCCCCCCCCCCCCAACCCCAACCCCAAACCAGTCTACTAATAAAGAAAATTATCACCAAATTGATCCAGTTGCCCAACCAATACATTCTTGGGTTTCTTAAAAATGGGTTGTACTTCGGGTTAAATATATTTTGCATCTCTGAACTACGCTTGAAATGTATTTACTTCTTAAATTATAAAATGTAAAAAATTGCCGCTAATAATACGAATCATTTTTTTTTATGACAAAAATGTCATTATTTTCACCCTCTAAAATTATATCTATTACAATCATTCTTTAAAGCATAATTTAAATTATTATAAAAAAATTATTTAAAATAAATACCATCCAAAATTTATGACTTTTCTAATTAGTATAGAATCAGTATAAACTCTATATATTTATATTCCTTATATTTTTTATATAACTGTTAAAAAAATTGCATAATTTTTACTTGTACTGTTATATATATTAAACATTTTTTAAAAAATAAATTATCAATACAATCTTAAAATATCACCCCAAACACACACACATATATAATGTAAACTAAGCAATTTATAATATAATTAATTTATAATATTCTATAACTTTTTGAATAATGATATTGTATATTTTAATTCGGCATGTATGTCTCAAGAGTTTTGTTACCTTTTATATTTTAAAAAATTAAATGCGACTACGTACATAATTGAGGGTTGCAAAATGTATTTAACTGTCTTATTTTTAAACTCTACTTAGAGAGGACATCATTATTAGTAAGAAAAATAAGAAATTTGTGAATAATTTCTCCTAGTCTCATTGACTAAGCGCGGACTTGAGTAAAGAATAATAAATATTTAACAAATAGAGAGGAATCAACGGTAGGCCCCCCACCGCATCCGCAGCGTCGTGTTATTCATTTCTCATTTCAATATTACTGCCATTGCCACCCGCACTCCACACTCTCTTCACCCGCTTCAACTTTCCTCTCCGACTTCAGGAACTAATCGAACACCTTTGGAGGAGAGAACTCTTTGATTCGGTACGTTTCATTGACCTTGCATTTACTGTCCGTGCAATTTTTGTTAATGATTTTATCTTAGCTTACTAAAGAAGGGGGGCATGTTATGCGCGTTGCTTTTTCTTTTCTGAGAACCCTTGATTGGGTTTCTTATGCGTAATCCGAGTCTGCATGTGTTTTGCTTCGATCTGCATTACTGTTTTCTGAGGGCCTAATTGAAGGAGCGGTTTCTGTTTTCGGTGAAATTCTTGTGATTGACGTTTCGGGTTTGGCTGTTCTTGGTTGATCCTGCATTTAATCTTAATTAATTTTTTCATGTACATTTGGTTTGGTGTGTGTTTGTTGTTGAAGAGGAGGGTTGGGTGAGTGTTTGGCGGAGAAGTATGAGTGCTGATATGTTGACGCTTGAAAACATTGCCAAGGAGTGAGGTTTGGAGCAGCTGAAGTGCTTTCTAATGATATATGATGGCCTGAGTTTATGTGAACTTAGATGGGTTTTTGCATCTATGGTGTTTGTTCATTAATTCAATATTCTTGTTGATTTTGCTTGTGTTTGAGTGCGGTGTTTCGGGAATCAGTGTAATATATTGTTGACCTTTGCATTAAGATTTACGTTTTCTTCAGTTACGAGCTGATGTCGGGTTTATCTTCAGCATGAAGTTGGTTGATTTTGGATTAGGCTTGAGGAAAGTGGAGTGAACTCTTTTTACTTAGTGAATTTGCATTTTTTTTTTTTTTTGCTTTTGACAATGCTAGGTAGTCAGTTTTTTACCACTGTATCAGTTAATCCCTTAAAGTTTAAGTAGTCATCTTCTATATGTTATTTATTTTTCTAAATTAAAAAGTTGTAGTGTTTGCATTAAATAATGCATTACTTATGCAGTTTTATTGCCAACGGACAATGTATAAAGCGAAACTTGTATTTAAGACAAATAACCAATGTTCAGATAGGTTGGCTTAATGACTTTTAGCTCCTGCAAAAACTTGTGAATAGGTTATGTTTCTGCCATGCAGTATGTGATGACTGATAAAGCATATCACTCAGTTTTTGCTCACTTCACAGATACGTGAATGTGTTGTGTCCATAGCACTCTCATTCTGAACATATCTCATGAGAATCTTAACCAGTGTATTTGGCTGTTTATTTTCTCCAAACTCTTCAGACCAATATTCACAATATCTTCATGATTGAGAAGCAAATGAAACCTGTCTGACTGAATCAGTTATTTTATGCCATCCCTTAGTATGTCCCAAATTAAGTATTTGATCCTGCACCGACTTGTTCTTCATTTTGGGTACTCATCAATATGTCAACTATCCAAATTAAGTTTGTCCCAAATTAAGTATTTGATCCTGCACCGACTTGTTCTTCATTTTGGGTACTCATCAATATGTCAACTATCTAATAAATCAGCATTATCTGTCCAATCTTCCCATTGGAGGTGTCCGGTTGTTAAATTATTATGTTAGTCTTATCCTTGGTGTTTACATTCTTTTTGTTTTTTCAATCAAAATACTTGATTTTCTGCTGGTGATGATGACATTGCTTTCACGTAGCTGGTTGATTTGAATCTTGCAGAGCTTCTAGAAAGTTTTCTGCAGTCATTGATGGGTACAGTTCGTGATAAATCAGATGATGAATACTCAGTCATTGGAGATAAAGGTGATATTGGATTCATAGATTTTGAAAATT
This sequence comes from Sesamum alatum, assembly GCA_034509735.1. NCBI lineage: Eukaryota > Viridiplantae > Streptophyta > Magnoliopsida > Lamiales > Pedaliaceae > Sesamum > Sesamum alatum. Next base: position 35,664,500 of record JACGWO010000006.1, read on the forward strand.
GTAAATCTATTTGTAGCTACAATCCTTCTGAGGAGAGTCAAATAGTCAATATATCTGTTCCATTTCCTTTAGTTAAAGGAAAACCTCAATCAGGATTTGTTGGAGAAACACTATTTGACTCAGTTACTATAAAAAACACTACTGGTGAGCCATTAGATCTATGGTCCGTCAGTATTTATGACTCTAAACCGGAGAATTCATTTACAATTTCCATAATGGAGCCTCCAACTGCCAAGTCCGACGAGGAATATATCCAAGATTTCGTGGAAGCATTCTCCTTGGAAGACAGAGTGCTAAGAACAGATCAGGCTCTGACTATCTGGTTGTCTTGCAAACCTAAGGAAATAGGCCTGCACTCAGCCGCTGTGCACTTCAGTGTTGGGGATGAGACAATAGAAAGGCTGGTTTTTGTGCTGGCAGAAGATAAAATCTCCCGGTCTCTATCATCCTCAAAACCATACCAAAGATCTAGGAAAAAGAAACAGGATGTGGTGAATGTGCATGCTGCAGATGCTGCATATGTTGTGGGACGCCGTCCTTCCAAAGGATCAAATCGTGGGTTTAGATATCAACTACCTGACTATCCCATTCCAGCGCAAATCCGGGACATGGTAAATAATCAGCAGATCCCTGATGTAGTAAATGAGGGTTTAACGGAGAGCAACTACGGTTCATTCTTCAAAACTTTACTAGCTATGGAAGAGATAAAGTTAGAGGTTTGTGCCAATTCATTTTAGGACTTAGATCTCTTTTCTACCTGTGTATTTCTCATGGAATAATGTCCCCCATGTTAGTTAGCGATTAAGAGTCCTTTCTTCTCCAGGAAGACATGCGGGCATATGACATGGAGTGCGTCACTATGAAGAGCAAAAGGAAACAGTTCTTATCTCTTGAGGTCCCAGGACTAGCTGAGAAAAGGCCTTCACTTGTTAATGGGGACTATATATTTGTGAAGCTTGCTACGGAGGACGAAACTGCAAATGTTGCATATCAGGTTGGTCCTAAACTGCATAGGCCCATTGTAGTTTATTCAATTCCATTGTCTGATGACTCACAAACGGTCCATCATGGAGCAATACAGTCCTCCAGCTGTCCAATGTCTATGAAGATTTTATGGTGGTCTCAGTGACTTCATTTCTTTGTATTACTACAATTTTCCCCCACACCTTCTAATTTGCCCTATGAACTTAAGACCTGAAAAATTATCTAATCCTATTGAAATAGAGTCGCTTCTCGTGTGCTTGTTTGCTTTGATTTTTCGTGCTTTTGCATTTGCTCATTGTAGGTTAGGGTCTAGAACAAAAGACCTGCTTGTATCTCCCTTCTTCTGTTAGATTGAAACATAAAGTAGAGGAAAATGTGGGGTGGAGTGAATGACAGATTCTGGGATTCGTGCCACCAGCATTTCGTGAATATACTTACTTTTCCTTCTTTTGACAAAAGCATGTAAATGAAGATAACCAAGAGGCCAACCCTTTGTTAACAAGGGGGGTCTTAAATGATTAACTTGAGCAAAAGTGACCACACATTGTATAACTGGCTGATTATGATAAAGTGATTCACTAATATTAGTTGTCATCAATTGATGGAACAAGTTGGGGGTCAGTCTTTTAGGAAGGATCTTAAAGCCTACAATATTGTTTGTTTCAAGCAGATGATGCATGTTTGATCTTTGTCTGTACATCGGTTGGTATTTTACATGAAGACCCAAAATAAGGCTGGGTTTTCTGATCATAAACTTAGATAGAAAAAAATGTGCTACTAACTTGTGGTGCATGCAGCTATTCAAAATGTGGTAACCTTACTGTCGGTTTGACATGCTTTAAGTTCTGATCTTCTTCTGGAAGCTGAAAATTTTGTGGTTGTTGCACAGGGTTACATTCACCGAGTAGAGGCTGAAGAAATATACTTGAAGTTTGACCAAAAGTTTCAGAATAGTCACAGAGATCACTACCTTTACAATGTACAATTCACCTATAATCGAACGGGAATGCGACGGTTGTATCAGGCTGTTGAAGCAGCTGAATGTTTGGACAGGAACTTTCTTTTTCCATCTTTGCCATCCACAATGAGACTAACACAACACAGACCATTGGTGCCGATATCTTGCAACCTCAATGAGGAGCAAATGAGTGCCGTTGAGATGATCCTTTCCTGCAAAGGAGGATTTCCATATCTAATTCATGGGCCCCCAGGTACAGGCAAGACAATGACTCTTATCGAAGCTATCCTGCAGGTTTACAATAAAAAAAGAAATGCTCGGATTCTAGTCTGTGCACCTTCAAATAGTGCAGCAGATCATATATTGGAAAGACTCATCAGCGAGAAATCAGCAATGATTCAGAAGAATGAGATCTTTAGGCTCAACGCCTATACACGTCCTTTTGAGGATGTCAACCCCAGTTACATTGAGTTTTGCTGTGTTGAAGATTTCATTTTCCAGTGTCCTTCACGTTGGGACCTGATGCAGTATAGGATCATTATATCGACATATACAAGCGCCTCTCTTCTCTATGCAGAAGGCATCAGGAGAGGTCATTTCTCATACTTTTTCTTGGATGAGGCAGGCCAAGCTTCGGAGCCAGAGACAATGGTTCCACTATCCCACCTTTACTTGAAGGATACAGTTGTTGTTCTTGCTGGGGATCCTATGCAGCTAGGCCCTGTAGTATTTTCTAGAGATGCTGAAAGCTTTGGACTCGGAACCTCATATTTGGAGAGACTCTTTGACTGTGAATTGTATAGCAGTGGAAATGAGAAGTATATGACAAAACTGGTTAGGAATTACCGGACCCATGAGGCAATTCTACGCCTTCCTTCGGAATTGTTTTATGATGGGGAATTGATCCCATGCAAAGAGGAAAACACAAATTTGTCCAGATCATGGGAAGACCTCCTCCCAGATAAAGAGTTTCCTTTGCTTTTTATAGGCATTCAAGGTTGTGATGAAAGGGAAGGAAGTAATCCTTCATGGTTCAATAGAATTGAGGCTAGCAAGGTAGTTGAGATAAGTAGACTTCTAATAGAGGAAAAGGGGCTGAAAGAGGATGATATTGGGGTTATAACACCTTACCGGCAACAAGTTTGCAAAATAAGAGGTGCACTAGAAAACATTGGTAAGCCCAACATCAAAGTTGGAAGTGTTGAACAGTTCCAGGGACAAGAGAGGCAAGTAATTATCATATCTACTGTCCGTTCGACTATAAAACATAATGAATTTGACAGGGTTCACTATTTGGGATTTTTGAGCAACCCAAGGAGGTTCAATGTTGCTATTACCCGAGCCAAATCTTTGCTCGTAGTTATTGGAAATCCACACATCCTCTGCAAGGTAAGTTTGAACTTCTACTTGTGATTACCTAATTTGTAAGGTGATATCAAACTTCACTATTACTTGTCCTGATGCCGCCATTTCTATATCTGCTAACTATTTCATAGGCTAGTATGTTCTGCTACCTTAGATAAAGTAGAAGCTAATGTTCCTTTAGTTTCAACGCTCAGAGTCATGACATCACCAGAGTCCATTTCCTAGGGAATTTATTGTTCTTCTATTTGCTAATACTTTTATTTGTATGAATGTGGTAGGACTCAAACTGGAATAGTCTCTTATGGTATTGTGTTGAAAATGGCTCCTACAAAGGTTGCTTCCTCCCTGAAAGGGAGGTTTTCGGTTCGGAAGGACCTGCAGGGACTGAACATGCAGAGGCACAGTACTTGGGCTATGAGGTGGAAAATGATTTTCAACCATCAAATGAAAAATGGGATGAGGAAGGGGATAATTGGCAGCGTTCTGAAACGCAATGGGGTGAAGAGGCGGACAATTGGAAGCCTTCTGAAGATCAATGGGGTGACGAAGGTAACTGGAAATCTTCGGAAGGCCAGTGGGGTCAGGAAGAGAATCGGAGTCAGCCATCTGGCATTCGTCAAGGTGAAGCAGAAGACCATTTTGTGCCGTCTGATGTACCATGGGAGTGAACTTAATGCAGAGGAGACTGCAGGAACTGTTAGTGATCAGCTGAAACTCAGATGGTTCCAGATTACTTGTTCTCTAATGCAGATTTTACAGAAAGTTTGGTTGGTTTCACTATGTATATTGTTTTTGATGGTCATAAAACCAATGTGTCTTAGCTGTTATCTACTTTGAACACAAAGTGCTCCAGTATAGGATTTCATGGGATTGACACAAGTGTTCAAACTTCTACATACAATTTTTGGTAGTGCGTGTCTTATCCACAATTCTAAGAATGATGAGCCACAATTAGATGCAGAAAGCATGGGGTGGAACTAAAATATATGTAAAGAAGAAAAGGGGCAGAAATTGATCTCCTGCAATTGATGTGCATTATGGTATCTTCTAATTTTGAATTTCTTGCAGATATTTCTCACATTTCCTATGCTGCAAGGAATATGCAAGAGAAAAGCTTATGTTTCAACTACTTTGGGAACCTCTATTCAGTCAATGTTACACATCATTTGAACAAGAAATGAATCTTCAAAAAGATACAAGCACTGTAAGGGACAACATCCCAATTTGCAGTGTTCAGTCACCCATCCCCTAAACTATCTTCTACAAAAACCATTCTATACAAATCAATGTGGATTCTTGGCTCATAGCTGATGATTTATAAAGAAGTCAAAATGTAGACAGGGAATCTTAGCAAAGTCCAAATGAAAGTGAAGGTCCTTTGTGTGGCAGCTGAAATTGTTCTAGGGATGGTTGATGAGGTTGGTCGAGGAGGTGATTCATCTGCTGTTTCTTCAGTTGATGAATTGCCACTTGATTCTTGAGCTGAGCCCCTCAAAGGGGGTGGAGGGCTATCTGCTGGTTCTTCAGTTGATGAATTGCCACTTGATTCTTGAGCTGAGCCCCTCAAAGGTGGTGGAGGGCTATGGGCACCTGCCAAATGGGGTTAAAGATTCAGTATTTGGAACTTTGTATCATTTGCTTGATAGCAACCAGCAAAAGCAACGAATGGGGACTGCTTTCGCTTCTCCCACATTAAAATTTGCTATTACTTTATCAATGGACCTCTTTGAGAACAGAATAGTCTTATCTTAATCTAAAACCCACAATTACTGAGTAACAATTGTATCCTCTTGCATGGAGATGAATGTCATAAAGAAAAGTAGTATCAGCTTGGCAGAGTTTTACGATTATTGCGAGGCTTTGAGTTGCTGGGACCTGTTACATAAAATCGCCCATATTTAATACACATGATTTCAAGAGGGAAAATCAAGAAAAGATAGTAATAAAAATGGAAAAATGAGGGTTCGCTGTAGCTTAGAAGATAGGAAAGAACCTGTTATGCTTTGAAGAGGAGGCAAGGCAGCCGATCCTGATCGATCCATCACCCAAAAATGAAACCATAATTGTAGGTTAATTTAGCTTCACAGTCGAAGAGTATAAACATTAAGCAATCAACAAAAGAAAGAAAAAGATAGATGTACTAAATTACTCAAACAAAGTAACTATTAACACTAGTTTACCAAATTCTACATAATAAACACGTAATCATTGTCCCTCCAATCGTCAACGTATGAAATTAGGAACCAAGCACTCAATATTGACAGCAGAAAACATAAACGTGGAAAGATATCCGTCAACAATTTACTCCAAGAAACATAACTTCGCAAACAGAAGTTACAAAGGCAAAATGGGAAAAGACCTGAACAGAGTGTCTCAAGAGAGAAGTTCGCCTTGGAACTTCGATCCTTCAGCGGGCAAACAGAGGTGAGAGACAAGAGCTTGGTAGAATTGAGCGGAAATCCAAGAATTTTAGGTCGGAGAAGGACGTAGCAGAGACAGATGTAGGAGCCGTTCCCGAAGACGGCCGCAACGTCGTCGCAGCAAAGCGGCGAAGGAGAATCGGTCAGATTGTTGGGGAAGACCGCGACGTAAGGGAGACAGGTGGAGAATGTGACCAGCTCGTCGGAGCAGGCGGCTGATGGATTCGAGAGTGGCAAATCTTCGGCGGTGGAGGCGACGCTGAGTCCGTGGAGGAGGAGGAGGAGAACGTAAAGTCTGCGATTCATGGCGGTTATTATGAAGCCGCTAACAGAAGCGAAGTGAGTTGTGGGGATGGCGGGGTAATATGAATTGTTTTAGTTTACCCAAATTGCCCTTCAACTGGTTGCTTATTTACTTAGACAAGCAGATGATGTATATGTTTTAGGATAAATTACATTTACATCCCTGAGATTAGGCTAAAATACAGAAACACTTTCAGTGTTTTGTAAAATTATAGTTACATTCCCTGAGATTATAGTTATATTTACAACTACATCCCCTATTTAAAGTCAAAACTTACACAAACACTCCTTGAAAAATATTACACTAACACTCTTCAGAGAGTTTAGCTGTAATTTCACAAAAAACAAGAGTGTTTGTATAATTTGACCTGATATCAATGAATGTTTACTTTTTATTACACTTCATGTCATAAAACTCACTTCGCGTATATATTTAAGAAAAATATTTTATACATATAGCATGTCTATATATGAAATGTCGTAGGAGATATATCATCATTTCGATATAGGAAATTGAACTGTATTTTTTTCGATAAACGAAAGGTAAAGGAGGATTGCAACGTTGCAACCTTCTTCAGCGTAACTTTAATAACGTTCGTATTTGTAATATGTTCGATTTAAACCACAATTTCTTGCAAATTTTGATAGTTTTAAACATATCATGAGACATGACAAATATTTTTATTTGTCACTAACATAAGAGAGCACATAATTTCCATAGAACAACAACAAACAAACAATATTCTCATTATTTCACCCACAATACTATCGTTACACATCCGAAAATATGAAAAACATCATCATTCCTCACAAATCCAATCACTCAAATATATGAACAACCAAAGAATATTTCTATAGAACAATCACAAAGACAAGACTTCCACTTAATAATACTTCAAAGCGATAGCTCCAAGAACAGCCATAATATGAAAAACTGAGATGCTGTATGAAGGGTGGGCTGCTGACGGTGTCACTCCGGTCCTGCTGCCCGTGTTGCTCGTTGGGGCTCCACCGCTGGTCGTTGGCGCTAGTGGAGTTGGAGTTGCATCGGCTTGTGGAGCCTGTCCGGGAGATACTGGTTCTACTGCTGCAGCATATAAATTGTACATCAGATTCTTGTTAAATTAGTAAGAATCTATCAATTTTGTATATACTAATAGAGCGGCTTAATTAATACCATTAACGTTAGGAGAAGGAGCTGCATTTGGAGAAACGGATGGTCCGTTTGCCACCGGCCCTGGAGCGGGAGCTGGAACAGGAGCACCAGCTGCTGCAATTTGCAAATGAATTGATCAACAGATTATTAGCAAACTCAAGTTTAAATCAAATACTAGTATTTCAGTTTAAGTAAAGGAAATGATTCTCACTTTTGCACTGAAGAGGCACACCGGGCATGTTGCAAGCACGAGGCAGAGAAATGGCAAGTGTTCGATTAATGGGAATACGGAAAGGCATGCTGCCGCTGGTGATTAGACATAGGCAGTCCCGTCCGTTGTTCATGAGGGACTTGAGCGAATTGCAGCAATCTGCGGGAGGAGCAGTGCTGTTGAGGCTGCTATTTGTGAGGAAATTCATGCATGGTGAGAAGGTCGTGATCATTGAAGGCGTGCATGGCATAGTAATCTGCCCGGAGACGGGGGAAAGTAACGTAGCTGCAGAGACCGCCAGAGCAAAGATCAAGAAACGGAAGGCCATTGGAGTATGATCGTGTTCGTTTATAAGTAAATCAGAAGGAAATGTAAGAATATTTAGGCGAAAGAGAGGTGTTTGTGATTGGCTGGAAGATGTTGATGATGGGAAGAGAATGAGGGGAATGAATTTATAGATGGAGATTTTGAACAGAAATTAAGGAAGAAAGGAAGACAAATGGGCTTAAAGTTGTTCTTGTGGCTCAACTACTTTTAACTAATTTTTTGGAATGTGCTTTCAGAGGTTGTCTTTGGCTTATTGGTTTCTTGCACCTGTTAAGTTGTTATCGTCGCCTGCCCGTTGACCACGTCTCTCGGATGAAAACGGACATGTTTGAGCTTCATGAGATGAACAGTTTGATGATTGGATGAGAAGATTATGTAATTCTGAGAACTGTAAATGCAGAAAAGTTATAAGTTACAGAATTTAATTCAGAGTTTGAGTTATTGCAACATTTGATCTTAGATAAGTTCAGACAATAGCAGCAGACATGATTAACAAATTACAACTCAGAATCGGTTCCTAATCAGATTCTTTGTATACAAAATAAATTGCTAAAGAACTCAATCCAAAAGATTAAAGTATGATCTTTAAGTCAAACTTTGAGAAGTATTAGGTAATCAACCAGATGTTTTTTATTCTAAACTATTAATATACACAGAAACCTTTGCAAAAGACTTGGTAAGTATTCAGACAAGTACATCCCTGAGACATTTATATGACTTCTTAATGGTAGGATAGCATGTCTGATGTCTTAATATGACACGTTACGATAGTTTTGGCTAAGTAAAATGCGGTTCTTACCTCATAAGACGATTTTAGTTTACCAAATACTATTTTCTGGCAATTGAAAAATAAAATTCATTAAACAAAAGAACTTGTAGTAGTATAAAATCATTCCCCTGTGTGAATCCAATGACACCAAAAACACATAGCTTTGTCTTTATTCACATTTCTTGGCAAAATACTTCCAAGAATTTGAATTCATCAAATGGCGCCAAAAGGGATCAAAGTTGGCATAGTGCTATTTGTGCTGGCTTTTCTTTGGGCCGTCGCTACGGCTCAATCCGGTTGTATGAGCGTGCTCATCAGCATGGCATCGTGCCTCAATTATGTGTCGGGAAGTACCCCTTCACCGTCCACTTCGTGCTGCTCTGCACTTGCTAACGTCGTTCAGACTCAGCCGCGGTGCCTTTGCACCATAGTCAACGGTGGTGGTGGCTCATTGGGCGTGAACATTAACCAAACGCTAGCACTTGGGTTGCCTAGTGTGTGCAACGTGGAGACTCCGCCAACTAGTAGGTGTAACGGTAAGGTTTGAAAACTTATGACGTTCGTTTCTTTCCAGGACAGAGTCAAATTATTATTATTAGGATTTAAAAAGTTGGACTTTCACGTAAACAAGACTTTTAAACGAGAAGGGCGGATTTTGGGGGTGGAAAAACATGAATATTTCCATTACATAACCTAGTAAAGATTGAAATCTTGAGAAATTAGCATAAGTTTTTGTTTGGTGCACATTTTGATATGTATGTAAACTTTTTTAGTTGTTAATGGCCCTACAATGTCTCCTGTGGGTTCTCCAGAGAGTGCACCACCTGAATCCGGAGATGGAATTCCTGCTACCCCAACTACACCATCTGTAACAGGTAATTTTTTGTTTCTTTGTCTCGTCTGAACGTATAAACTGATTTGAATTAATGATGGATTGAAATCAATTTTTGAATTTAAACATATTGAATGATGTAAAGAATCGCATACTATTAAAAAAAGTGAACTAACAACTATTCGACTCATATTATTTACACACGCAAATTGAGCAGGATCGAAGACAGTTCCCTCAGGCGGCACAACCTCAAACGGAAGCGCAACAAAGATGAATCTTGTTCAACTTATTACCAATGTGTTTCTCTTCACCACAGCTTCATATGCCTTTGCAGCCTTCAACAATGTCTTCTGAGTTAATATGTGTGTGTTTGTGTTTCTTAAAGCTCTTTATGAAAGTTGGTATTTTGAACAATTAATACTTGTGAAGTTTAGTATGTTCGTTTGAGACTTATGTTTGTGCGTGTTTGGTGAGTTGAGTGTTACTTTCTCAGTGTTTGTCTGCAAAATTTGGTTCAATAAAATAGTTTGTCCTATGTTGTTAACTTTATGATCAATCGATATAATGGTTAATGTAAGAAATGTACTTGAATCTTTTCTTTTTTTTTTTCTTTTTCCGGGTGTGATAAGCAAGATTTGTTTGATGAAATAAATTTATCTTTATTATAAGAAAGTAATTAAGTGCATCGATAATTTTATATCAATAAATATTGCATGCATAAATAAGAAAATATTTCAAAAATATCTTTCTTACATATTTATAAGACATGCGAAGAGGGTTTTGGCTTATAGTTATCATATATAACTAGATTAAAGAGCAAAACTTAGGGTGCGTGCTAAAATAATTTTCAAAGCATTTAGTTGACATTAAGCGTAGAGTTATTTTCAAAGCGTTTAATTGACATTAAGCATTATAAACCTAGGTGCGGGCCGACTTACGCCTATAATAATATAACTAATGGGAATTATTTTATTTATTTATTTTCATTACTACTATTTGAAATTAAAAGAAATGATATTAAAAATATATATAATTTCCTATTTCCGTAATATTAAGAAACAAAAAAATATTAGTTGGTCATTTAATATTACGATTTACGACTCAATTGATGAGATTCATATAAAAAATAAACTTTATTCTCGTAATTGAATATAAATGAACGTTATCAATCACGTGTGTTGTACGTGCTTTTTTTTCTAGTTCAGCATAAAATGAAAAAGTTAAGACAACATAATACTTAAATAAAACCACCCCACGAACACGTTTATGGGCTCGTTTAGTTTTCTACTTTAAAAAGCTACGAGTCATCGACTTTGAACCTCTTTTGTAATAGAAAGGAGAAAAGCCACTTCCCCACACATCTTGAGTCAAGAATAAGGTTGCTCACCCACATTACTTGCCATTTCCATCTGTCCTCAAGCTACATTTCTAAATCAAACTACACACTGTCCCCTCCTCAAAAAAAACCTTTGAATATCAAATAATTGTCCGAAGACTTCAAAGAGTTGGAGAAAGTTGGTAAACCACACACCCCCCACCCCCAAGTCTGCATTTGACTCCTCACCCCAATCTCCACTATATAAACCCCAAAACCATAACCAAAACTCTCCATCAAACACCAAGCCTATTCCTACATCCCACAAGCATTTCCAAGAACACAAACACTCAACAACTACACCAATGGCTCATCAAGAAGTTTCAATGGGCTTGGCCTTGATTCTTGCCACCATGCTTTGGGCGGGCGCCACGGCTCAATCCAGTGATTGCACCAACGTCCTCATCAGCATGTCACCGTGCCTCAACTACATCACCGGCAACTCCTCCGCCCCATCGTCCGCCTGCTGCACGCAGCTCGGCACGGTGGTGCGGTCCCAACCGCAGTGCTTGTGTGAGGTGCTCAACGGCGGAGGCTCAAACCTAGGCCTGAACATCAACCAAACTCAAGCTCTAGCCTTGCCCACAGCTTGTAATGTCCAAACCCCCCCTGTCAGCAAATGCAATGGTAAGAACTGATCACAACTTCAAAAAGCTTCAACTTTTTGACATTTAAGAAATCAAATTCTTTTTTCCCCCTTTCTCTAATCAATTTCTTGCAATTGCAGCTGCTTCTCCATCAGGCTCTCCTGGTTCAACACCAACTTCTCCTAAAACAAATCCAGCTGGTGGTGGATCAAAAACTGTGCCATCTTCAGGAAATGGTTCCTCTGATGCAAATTCCAATAAGTTGGCTGTTTCTACGATGTTCGGCCTTCTTTTCGTAGCGTTCTATGTTTCGACTCTCAGCATGGTCTGATTCTTCAAATTCAGACATCCTTCTTTTTCTGGACGAATTAGACATAGACATATTACTTATTTGGCATGCATTCTTGTTTCTCTTTTTTTTTTTTTTTTGGTGTGTGTGGAGGGTATTTCTATTTTATTGTATCATTCAACTTGTGATCTGTTTCTTGGAGTCTGATCAAATTTTGTAACATCGTTGAGGAGACTGTTGTCGGTCTTCCCTTTTCAGTAATAAAGATTATTCCTTGTGTATGGTATGAAATGCACACAAAACGCGTACAAAAATGCTTTACACTTGTGAAAGTATAGTCAGAATCTGAGATTAAAATATTAATGGTCTCAAAAGCGACCAAGAACCCAAGAAAGCCATTTTATTTTATGCTAAAGGTAGGATGCCAGGAAAATTAAAAATAGGAGCAAGAAAGACAACGTTGCAGGGAAGTTTTGTTCAGGGGACTATTTTTAAGATTAAGACAAACAGGGGTACGACCACACATGACGCTTTCATTCTTTGAGAGGATGCAAGTATTATGGAACAATCCGAATTACCTCCTCAATGGTCTGATTTCACCAAAACCAATGGTTTTATCAGTCATACAAAAATGTAAATTCAAGATATCAACCAAGTCTTATGTACACAATATACATCATCCGTGCTTAAGACAAAAGTTCATCAGCATGGTGGTTGTGTGTTTAGGAGACAAGTGTATCATATTAGCGACTTGGAGGGCCAAAAGTAACTACGAACTTCAATTGTAGTTATGGAGTGATACACATAGAAAATCAGTTTAAGGAACATTAGGAATTGATGTACTTATGTCAAAGACTTCACTTAGCAACATACAAAATGCATCATGCCATCACGACAATCTGAATTGCGCAGTCCACGCCTCATATATTGCTCTAGGACTACAGCAGTTGAGAGCAAATATAAAGCTTTAGCTAGAGATCTCATCTTCACTACAGTTTGGAAAACTAGGTGTAAGAAGCTAATAAGCATAGTCTGAGGGGCAAAATCCATACAAAACTCGATAGCATAAATATCAAGTGCTGATATGTACAGTAGCAAAGAAAACATCTGCATCACAGAAACATACACATAACCGTCATGTATGAGTATAAACTTAGAATAGAGAAAGAACTATGGTAATTATGGTCAATACATAAAACCCTGCTTCTGTATATTGCACATGGCTGCATCACAACCAATCAAGGAAGACTACACACATTAGGCAAGCTGTGAATATCTCTGCTGACTTCTAGTGTCGACAGCTGCATCTGCAAGCCAAACATGTCATAGTTTAGTGCAAAGCAAAGAAGGATAAATATTCAGCAAAACATTCTCAAGATTAAACTGAAGATTTTGTCTGAAAGACCAGATAATAGATATTTATTCCAGGTCTCATTTATCGATATGGTTCCATAAGAAGAATGCAGCAGGGAAAAATAAGGACTGAACACCTGGAGCCAAATGGAAAATTTGGTTAAACTTCCTAGGCCTCTCCTTAAGGAAAATGAATGAATACAACAATTATTCTCACGAAAAACAGAATCATACTAATGACAACTCCTAGATAACCAGGGAGAATATCAAAATGCAGAATTAATTAAGAATGAGGAATCAAATTCGAAGGATTATGGCAAGAACCATGAGATTCACAAAAAGAAAGAATATTCCTTACTTGTTTGTATAATGTAAAACCAGCAGTGAGGGGCATGTTCAAGGAATAAAGTTGACAATTCTCAACAATATTTCTCATGAATCAAGACATAAAATCATGATCTCATGGTAACATGCATTACCAGTGATTAGCTTCACTAAGCGCTTAACACACAGACCCCTCTCGCTTCCTTTTCCCTCTCCAAATCAAAATTACCACTCCTAGGTGCTGAAGTTAGTGTATGTAATCCAGAAAATATATATACAAAACTAAGTGAGGTTACATCTAGTCACATCCATAAAGGTTATTTCTATTTGAGTCTTTCACGCTTCCCATGCCAGACAGTGGACCACTTTTGGTATTACCTAATTTCGAATGAACTTTCAACACAAAGGCCCCAACAGTGGCGGTTCCTGCTTAGAAGTTCAATATCAGAAGACTCCAGAAAAGGAGGTTCAAGTAAACAGAAACAAAAATTATGCAGTGACTTAGTCATAGTTGAGGATAGCCAAAATCACTTGCAGTCAGCTGGTCCTTAATGTATTCCAGCTTGTGGAACCAACTTATCCTTTCTTTCAACGCACCTCACAACTTTCTTGTGAAAAACAATGGATTTAACAAGGCTGTGAAGCAACAATGCTCAGGTTAATAGACCCTTGCTCCAATTTCTCTGCATTCTGGTGCTTAAGAAACTACAGGTGATGAGTAAATCATGCAGACTACAGTACCTCAACAACCTCATGCTCCAGGAATGCTCAAATATATAACCAGATTTCATCCCGCCAAAATGATGAAACAAAATAGCATTCTCAATCTATGCTAGATGATTATGCATCGTTCAGTCATAGACTTACCTAAACCTGAGAAATCATTACATCCACAGGCTGACCCAACTCAAAAGTCTAAAACATATCCACCAGTCAACCAAATCCCAAAGTTCAAGATTTAAAAAAATAAAAATGCATCAAGTTCCATAATTTGCTAAGTGAAAAAAAAAAAAAAGAGACATTAAATAAGATCTTTTCAAATTTCAATAGCTTATGTAGTAAGACACTTACTGTCGTTGACATTTTGGTGTGTGTAATAGCTAAATGGAATTAGCTAAAAGAATGAGACATGAAACAGAAAGTTGCCAATAGAAGAATTCAACTTACCTTAACGAGATCGAGACCGCATAAATTCTTCAAGTTTGTCCCACACCTCAAGAGCTGCAGCTCTGTCCTGGTGTCTCTTATTTTTGCTAATCTGGACATCAATTCTAATTATATTAGAAAAAAGTGGAGGTGTGATAGAACAATGATCTCAAGTAATTACACTGCTATCTTAGGAGTTATCACTGATTGAGGTGAGCAAAACACGCTTAGAAGTTACAAACTGACCGAGATTATTTTGACATTCCACTGCTTTACAGTTTTCGCTGATTCCACGCTATCGTCCTCAAACCGCATGAAAAACCCAAGAACTGCAATAAAAGCCAAAGCACGTGTTATTTTTATGTCGTACTTACCTTCCTAAGGAGAAAACGACAAATACACATTACATAAGTCCAACATCAGTGCATTTGCAATATCTTTTGCCAATACAAGTCATAATTTATTAAATCATGCATTATATAACAAAATCAGATCTAGTCATAAATTTTGTTCCAAAATAAACCACCCCGCTTGTGGGCCACACTGTAACTTTACACAAAGGATGCCGAATTCGCCTGATCTTTTTCACTACATCATATGTTATCCCAAAGATGCAACTTCATTCTACAGCCACCAAATCTCCAAAAGTAATCAAGAAATTCGATACACGTGTCCCCCATGCAGTGATAAGGTGACAAACGTACACTTTTTCACGTAACAAATCTACAAATAACTCATCGACATGTCAAACATTATGAAGCTTCACTCTGTGCGAACAAAACTTGTTCAAACAGCAAAATTTGTGACCCGAAAACTGACAATTTCAACTCTATATTTATGTTCATAAGGTGACTAATTTGCACTATTATCGTATACATAGTTCAAGATATGCTCAAAAGCTGAGTAAGGTGCCCTACCATATTAGGCAAATGTTAGATGTAAGTTATTCAATATGTCAATCAACATTACATCCATAACACATTGGAACACAGATTCAAATGCAGCCATTAATTTCCGCTATACTCACTCTTATTGAAGATCTCAACATGGTCCTTATAAGGCCAGTCTTTGAACTGCCACTCCTTCCCAAGCACAAAAACTGCAACCACGCGATCCCAGTCATCACTTTTAAGTGCAGAGGGCTTGTCTCGAACCTCATAAGCTGTCACCACGCGATCCCTACTGAACTTCTTCTGCACCGTCACACAATCGGGCTTCCCCCCTTTCACCTGCTTCAACTTCACGTCTGTCGGAATAAACACCCCATCCTCCAAAAATTCCTTGACATTATATATCGTGATCAGAGTCGAAAATGCACTTGGTACCAAAATAATCGGCACCCCTTCCCCAATCTTCCGCATTTTCGTGGCCTCCTCACCCACGCCAAAACCCCTACTTTCAATTCTATTCTTTGCCACAATGTTATCTTTCCTCTGTAATGCCTCCATCCTCTGCCTCTCCTCATCCCGCTTTGTGGCTGAAGTCAACACACTGTAAAAATCCCGCTTCTTGAACACCAGCATTGCTTCCCTATCCTTAATTGGCTTCTCCTTCGCCATAATCACTTCAATCGATTTATTCCCGCTCTCCAAACCCACAGCATGACTCGCGTCATTCTGTACATGGCGATCTACGTTAGTGATTTGAGGATTAATGTTAGGGAAATCTAGGGGAAGAATTGAATCCGAGGATTGGACTTTCCCGGTGAGGTAATCGAGGAGAGGTTTTCGATCAGGGAGAGTGACGGCGGGGATGCGGAGGGCGCGGGCGTTCTGGATGTAATCGGTATGCTTAAGGTGGTGGTTGGTGATGAAGTGGACTAGGGTTTCGAGGGTATAGCGGCGCGTCTGTTGTACATGCTTCGAGCGATAGGCGGTTTCAATGGTGGCGGGGAAGGAGTAATCGGTGCCGAAGCGGAATTCGTCGTTAACTCGGACGATTTTGTCGAGGGCGTTCCGAATGGTGTACTCACGGAGGAGGGTTAAAGGGTCCATTGGAACCGAAACCGGAGGCGGAGCGGCCGCCTAGGTGGTGGAGAAGAGGGTATTGGAGGTGTGTGTTCGAGTGAAAATGCGCCGCTTTCTTTTTCTCTATGTACTTTCAAAAATATTGGGGATGGCTAATTAGGGAAGAAAACACATGAAAAAAAATTTCCCACTATTTAGCATGTCATGTCTCCTTCAAATCCCACTAGGGTTCTAACAACAAAAAAGAGTCCTCATCAATTAATAAAATGTTAATCCTCCTTCATTTCATAGACTTCTTTCAAAAATGATCATAAATAAAAAATTTAAAACAAATAATTCTTTGGATAAAGGTAAATTGCATGAAATAAAATTAGAGTATAACATTATTATCAGGTTGTTTCCGTGCCATGCTATCCTCCATATTTTAAAGACAGAAATTATTTCAAGGAAAGTGGGATTGCACTGAACAACTAACTTCTGTCTAATTTCTTCAATAACTATACTAGCTATTGCTAGCGGATTCCTGGACGCGTTTTAGAGGATTCTTCGATTTCGCTCTGCCCAAATATGATAAACAAATTACGCAAGAGCATACCGATTTGCAGCATTTACTAAATATTTACCTCGCCACCGTCGTGCAGCCCATTGAATGCCCAAGCTCCATTCTGTGTATCATCGTAGGCTCCTTCTGATATACCTAATACAGGTCGTAGAAAATGGAAAAAGAGGTGTGAGTGGCTCTCACCGACTTGATGGTGACACGATTCCCTCATGCATGTTGCAACCATAACTTATCCGATGTAGGCAACTTTTCTTGGATTACCAACCACAGTATAAACGCATTCCTGGGGATTTTAAGAGACCCCATGAGCATTGCACTCCACATGACTGGCTGGGCTTGTGGGGCTAATAACAACAATGCATCAATATTATAAATTCGCCCGTTGTGTTGTTCCATCTGATTGCATCTCTTTGGGCCTAAATTTGTGTCAAGTAACCCTTAATTTGCAACCATTTAAATGCAAGTAGTAGGCCAAATCTAGACACCATCTTCAATTACGAAATCCCACTTGGGTTTAGCTTTCCACATTCTTTGGATTCTTGCAACATCCGGACAGGTTGCATGATCGGCTTTTGCAAGGTTTCTTTTAATCCACTTCATTGTATTCGCGGAGTCCGTTTCAAAAATGACCTTCTCATATCCCAATCGATTCATATGTTCGGTTGCAAATCTGATCGCTTGTAGCTCAGCCAGAGATGCATTGTATGCAAAGAATTCTGTTGGTCTGGCAATTATGATAAAGCTCTCATAATTCCGCTCGATAAAGGCCCCGGCGCATTTTGTTTCAAAAATAACAACATCCAAATTAGTTCTTTATAAGCTCATTTTGCCATTAAATAAATATTGAGTCAAAATGCTATCGTAATACAAAAAGTTACTTTTGTATAAACTCATCGTCTATAACAATGAATATTATGTAATCTTTTCTTTTCATATTTTCTTTTTTCTTTTCTTATTTCCTATTATGATTAAACGTACCATCTTACGTGATCACTATCTACACCATGATCATATCTATATTTATTTATTTTTGTATTTTGTTTCTTACTATGACTACTTTCCTTTAATTTTCATGTGAGGGTTGATTTCATTTGTGATAGAAGATATTCTTATAATATACTTTTTATTTTTTGATCATCCAAATTTGAATGTGAATTTCTTTTCATTTGTATAGTGGGGCATTAATGTTTCATATTATCTTGTTCAAGAGAAATATATAACTTTAGCATTAATTGTGGTTTTGAAATACAATAAACTGTAATTCCTGTAAAACTTTTCAATAACTTTTTCCACATCAAGAGAGTAATTTTAAAGGGGCAAATGGTATGCGAACCCATTTTTGCCCTTATATACTCGGGCAGATTAAATTATGTGACAGCATGTGCATTGCCTAGGGACTAGGGTTATCTTTGTCAATTCCTCCTTCTATCAACTGGCCCATGATATAATCATAAAAAAAAAAAAAAAAAAAAAACAACTGGCCCATGATATGAACATGCCATATATCTAATGAACTACTTCTCTTTTTGATATCCAATCAAATAATATAATGACTACTGAAGTGGTTAAAAGGGACATGGGCCTTGTCTTCTTTTAAGAACAGGCCCAACACTAAACAAATCTTGGCCCAAAGAGGCCAGGCCCAGAAAGAGGGCAACACCAGTGGATGGTTTTGATGGGTGACACGTGACGCCATCTGAAGCCCCGTAGTTGGCGTCCATGCATTGGAAATATACACAACTCCGCATTTACGTGACCATAAGTATCGTTTATTACAATATTTATTATCATTCACATTTGATATACCAATCCAATAATCTTATTCACTAACTTATCACCTGAGCGTTTATATCGAGTCAAATCCGACACTTTCATTGTTTGTGCAAATTTTCAACTTATGTACATTACCCATCGAATCAGCCTGCTTGACCTCCTGTCCGACACTTTCATTGTTTGTGCAAATTTTCAACTTATGTACATTAGCCATCGAATCAGCCTGCATGACCTCCTGTCCATACGACCTCACATTTCGAACGTACCAACTACAAAATAATTAATTTAGATTTTTGTGTATTGTAGAAGCATCAGTTTTAACAAAAGAATTCAAAATATTCCTGTCTTTCAAGACTTTCTGGTCATACCAACAACTTTAAAAAAAAAAAATGATATTTTTTGAACTACAAACATAAAATTATACCTAATCAGATGGCTAAGAATTTTCATCGAAAAATGCTTATAATAACACTTACCATACCTTAGAGCCCAAGCATTAAGAGGTAAAACTAATTTTGTCGTATTTAAGATAGGTATTTGTAAAAAATACCTAGTTTGTTTACAACTCTTGTAATGGTGTCGGGCCTTGTGGCTAATTACCTATATGTCCTTCGTAATTGTAAGATCATGTTTGGTTGGGAATATTTTTTGAAATTTTGCTTAGATATCACTTCAAATAATCGAATGAATTACACACTTTGAGCTTCTCTATTCACACGGACCGGAAGATCTCACTTGCCCTGGATTGGAACAAGTACATGAAGATTCGTGGGATCATAATAGTAACAAAATGCATAAATAAATAAAGAAACAGTATTAATCGATTACACTTTTTTATCACATCTTTAATATATTGAAGTAAATAAAAACACATCTTATTAACTAATTTTATCCCAAATTTAATTTCACTTAATCCTATCACATCGCAAAAAGTAAATGTGCCCTAAAACTAATTATTTATAGAATAATTAATTCACTCATAGTATATGAACTTTACGAACAATCATATCTTAGCATAATCCAATTAATTTTTCCAATCTTAGGTTTAAAAAAGAAATTACAACTACATTAGAATTTGCCCCAATTAAAATACAAGAATCAAAAAAATTACAGAAGAATCAAACCTAATTACCTAAGCATCCATGAAATAGTTAACATGAGGATCAGTGGACAAGAGGCTGAAAATCACAGCATCGGTTGGCCTCCCCTTCAACAGAAAATACTTCCTCAAAACCCCTTCTCTCATAAACCCCGCCTTCTCCAACACCCGCTGCGACGCCGTGTTTTCCACCGCCACCACCGCCTCCACCCGCTCCAGTTCCCCCCACTCCACAAACACCGCGTTCGCCGCCATCTTCACCGCCCGGGTCGCGATCCCTTTTCCCCAATAATCCGACGCCACAACATACCCGAGCTCGGCCCGACATTTGTCCATCCCGTGAAAAGGACTGACGGATATTGACCCCACGGTCCGCCCCGAGACGCATATGGCTTTGTGCCATGGGTGGGGAATTACGTTGTCCACGACGTATTCGATGGCGGCCTCTTTGGAAGTGAAGGTGTCCCATGAGCAGAATTTGCTCACCTTCTCGTCGGAGTACCTGTTTTTGAGATTCAGAAGATAATGAGAATAAGTTCGAGAAATGTTGAAAGGTGAGAATTTTCAATTTCAGATATTACCATTTCATGAAGTCGTCGGCGTCGGAGATATCCAGTGGCCGGAGAGTGATGTCGGAGTCGGAATATCTTTCCATTAAAGACCGGTAAGAGAGAGCTTGAGTTTTGTTGGTATGAATTCTGGCTTCTTTATCTGCTTAAAGCTGTAGTCTTTAAAGGAATTTCGGTATTGAATTGGGAATGGTCATCTCCATTTGGAGTCAATAGGGATGAATTTCTTGGTCATGAAAGGAAAGAAATTATTGATCAAGACAAGACGAAGAAATTACTTTGCTATTGCTTGTACTAGGTGCCGTAGTGGACTGCTTTTGCTACGAAATTACATGGGAAAGTGAATGCTTGCTCTGTCAAAGTCCCCATATACTTGTCCTTTTTATCTGGATTAGCAACTTTTATGGAAGCTCACCATCTTACTGGTCTATGATGCTAAAACGTTTTATTATGCTTTTAGCAATTCAAGACAAGACCACCTTGTTGAGTTGCTAAAAGCATAAAACGTTTGCCTGTTCTTGTTTAACAACTGTAATGAGAAGTTGTTTTTGTCTCACATTTCAACTGGGTTAGCAACTTCCTGAAGTAACAGTTCTAGTTTAAATTTTAGTGAATAAGAAGATCATGTGTATATCGAATACAAACACACTCCATTCATTGTTTAGGTTGAGTTGCTTGCATAGGTGTTGCACTGTTGATGCAAGATATTAATCTGATCACTTAAAGTTTTTTAGTCTTTTTTTTTCAAATTGTGATGAGTTTCAATAATTTTATGTGTTAGTGTAGGATAAATAAGTCTTTGGACGAGTCAAGACAGGCTGCTGGCTGCCTATGCTGCTAATTATTTCTCACCTATTTAAGCCTGTCTGAACTCACCCATTCTATCTTCTAAGCCATTGCATTCTTGTTGTATTGAATGTCAAATGGACTACACAAGAATCTCTCTCCGTCCCTTCCGACCGTCTGATGCCGAGGACTTTCTAGCATGGGCAGGAGATGATAAGGTCACCCGTTACCTAAGATGGAACACAATTACATCGGGGGAAGAAGCCTTAATCTACATCCAGCAAGTAGCCATTCCACACCCTTGGCGCCAATCCATTTGCCTTGATGATTGTTCCATTGGATACATCTCCATTAAGCCGGAGTCCAGCAATGACCGACACCGGGCCCATGTGGGTTACGCCATTGGGAGCGATTATTGGGGTCAAGGAATTGTCACGGCGGCTATGAAAATAGCTATCCCTATTGTTTTCGAGAAGTTCCCATCTTTATTAAGGTTGGAAGGTCTGGTGGAGGAGGAGAATGTAGGGTCTCAGAAGGTGTTGGAAAAGGTTGGCTTTACAAAGGAAGGATTTTTAAGGAAATATGGTTTCAACAAAGGTGAGATTAGAGACATGTTCATTTACAGTTTCTTGAAAACTGATAAAATTGCCTCTTGAATATAGCTATGGGGATAATGCTAGCTGGATTAGTTGCTGCTGTTTTATTACATTACAGATCTTTGTTCCTAGTATCAAAAGTTCAAATTTCATCTCCCATTACAATATGATTATTAGCATTGTTCCAGTTTCATGCCATCAGCTGCTCATCACACTCTGCTTGCTTAAACATTACAAACCAAACATTGCATATTGAAACAGGTACAAACTATGAACTCAGATCAACCGACGGAACTATTGTTGCCCAGAATACTAAACATCACCATATCTACTGCTTTCCCCTTCAACAACTCATAACTCCTAAGAACACCTTCCCTCTGAAATCCAGCCTTCTCCAGCACCCTCTGTGACCCTTTATTCTCCACATGCACCACAGCTTGAAGCCTCTTCAAATGAGGCCACTCTTTGAAAATCATAGAGACCACCATTTTAACTGCTCTTGTGGCAATCCCTTTGCCCCAGTGTTTGTGGGCTAGCACATAGCCAAGCTCAGCTCTACAGCTACCATAGCCGGAACACGGGGTCACAGTAATCGACCCGATGGCATGATTTCTGATGCAAACTGCTCTCAGCCATGGATGTGGGATAGCTTGGTTCTTGATGTACTCCACTGCCTGCTCCTTTGAAGTGTAAGTTTCCCAAAGGCAAAACTTGGTGACTCTATCATCTGTAGCCCATACCATGAGATCATCCACATCTGATAGTGCTATTGGCCTTAGAGTAATGTTGGAGGATTCTTGAACCTTTTCTTCTCCTTCTGATTTAGCTGAATTTTCATCCATTTTGGCTGGAGGATCCTAAAATAGATGTGTGATAATTAAAAGTTGGGAAAGTTTGATTAGTTGCATGCTATATTTGACATGATTTGCTTTGTGGAAAGAGATGATATATAGTGTTAGAATTCTTGGAGTACAAGAATTCTATGATTAAAAAACCAGGAAGGTGATGTTGGAAGAAAGTTCCTGGTTGATGCGCAGGGTATAACAATCCAATTTGATTGAGCAGGAAAACCCCATGAAGACTCGGAAGTTATATTAAACTATACATAGAGTAATTAATTCAATAAATTCATCAATAATATCAAGTGTAAATTGCGTTTGACAACCTCTGAGGTTATGTTAAAATACACAAACACTACTTGCTTTTTTGTAAAATTATAAACACTTCTCGAAGTTATAGTTATAATTACAACTACACCCTCTATTTAGATGGCAAAACTTACACAAACAACTTGTGAAAAGTATTACACTAACACCGCTCATTGGGTGTCATTATAATTTTGTAAAAAATAAGAGGTGTTTGTATAATTTTTTACCTTATCTCAGAGGATGACAATGTAATTTATCCTAATATCAATTATCAGGAATTATAAAAATCAATAATCAACTTTTTAAATAACAATGAGAGGGTGTTTAGTTGTAATTAAAAGTACTTTTTCATTTAGGGGCAAAATTTCACAAATACGCTCCTAAATTAGATTACATCGATATCCTCAGAGTGTATTTATAATTTTATAAAAATAATTAATCTAATTTCAAAATTTGTCCTATTTGTAGTTTGGTCTTATTAAAGATGACAATTCATTCACCTCAAGTGTTGGCCTTCCAACTCAATACTTAAATTTGTCCGAAACAGAGCAACTTTCACTATGGACAAAAGACAATCAGGTGTTCAACCTTAATAATTGGTCAACCAACATAATTAAGGAAGTTGTACCTTTCACCAATATCCATTAATATTTCCCATTTTATTTATATATTTATAATATATACTAATATATGTAACACAATCAAATACGTGTTGCATGACTAATTTTAAAACTAAATATATTTTTTATAAAATATATAAATTATTAGGTAAATAAAAATATTAAAAAAATGAAAGGAAGAAAAAGGAATATAGAAATTAAGAAAAAAAAAAAACGGGAAGTTAGATGGGAGAGAAACTAAAAATTAATAAAATAATTTAAAATAATAAATAAATTAACAGACAAAAAAAAGAAAATACTGTAAGGGTATTCTCCCTTAATATATAGTATAGGCAGATGCGTGTGGCCATAGTTGTATGAAGAATATTATTTTGGATGATTGCAAAAAATAAAAAATGAAAAAGAGAACTAAATTTCCACTCACTTAAATTAACTATAAAAATAGACAAATACTTATATGCAAGTGAGAGTTTTCTTGTTTGAAATTTTTATTTTACCATTAACATTGATATGTCCATGTCTAGACATAATTGGTGATTAATTTTTAATGTCTAATGATTTAATCCTCCACGTCTTTAATGGGTCCAAACCAAATTTTCATGGACATGGTGATGATACGCACGAGAACATGATTAAATTATGATGGACCCCTTTAGTGGATCGGATCTTTTATTATTACACTATTTTTCTTGGTTGTATGACTTCTCATAAGTGTTGATGAGATGACAACCTTACTTAGCCTTGTCAAGCATATTGTGTTCCTTTGATTTAGAAATGTGGCAGACATGTTCCACTATTGGTAAATTACAATGACCTCCTTTGAAATTTGAATAGTTACGAATACTTATTATTATTTAAAAAATTATAAATACACCTATAAAGTTTGTAATTATTAATCAAGAGTCTGAAATGGTCCATTTTACTCTTGATTTTTTTTTAAATTGTAAAAAAATCAGTTGAGGAAAATTATATTAATGCATCTTGGTGTAAAAAACGTAAGAAACCTTTCCTTACGCATTTTTGTCAAAAAAAAATTAGAAAATTTTGAAAAAATTAATTCAATTTGAATAAGGGTATTTTGGTCAGTTCATCCATAAAAATGGATCGATATAAGTTATTTGTTAGATAATTACAAACCTCAATGGGGTATTTATAATTTTTAAAACAACGAGGGTGTATCTATAATTATGTCAAACCTCGGGATAGGTAATTATAATTCACTCTATATCAAAATAAGTCTGTCAATGGGTAGGATTTATCCTACCCAAACCCATACCTTATACAGACCCAATAAAATAATAAATGTGTAGATTCAGATTCGATCGAACTCGAGATTCAATGGGTCCCAAATCCAATCATATTCGGCTAGACCCGATGGTTCGTGATGAAATCCATCGTTTTAGAATTCTCACTTCAAATAGTATAAAAATGTATCAGATTTAGGTCATTGTAATTCACCCTATATCAAAATAAGCCTGTGAATGAGTAGGGTAAAATCCTACCCAAATCCATACCTTAAACAAACTTTATAAAATAATAAATGTACAAATCCAGTGTCGATCGAACCCGAGACTCAATAAGTCCCAAAATCCAATCATATTTAGCTAGACCCAATGTTTTGTGATGAGATCCATCGTTTTAAAATTCTCACTTCAAATATTATAAAAATGTATCAGATTTTATTTCTTTTTTTTCTAAAAATATAAAGCATAAATTTTTGGTCCTAAATTCGAGAACTTTGTGATAGTATTAGGATTATCAACAAAAAATATAGGAGTTGATGCAAATGATAACGTTCATTCACCAAGGCAAAAAAGTTTATAGGATTCCAAATTTGGCCCCCATTATTATAATTTCCTGTATAATATTTGGAGTTTAGCTAATCCATGATTAAAGTAAACCCTAATCATACATCAGCTGAGGTAATTAAGAGTTCGTGCAATATTTCAGGTTTCGGTTTTCGTGCAATGTCATCATTCCTAGGCGCCTAGCTATAACAATATTAATTTATATATAGTTGGTGTTAATTAATCAACTTCAATTATTACTAATCAAATTGTTACTTTTTTTCTTTGAATAATTATTTTAAGGGATAATTACACTCCTCTCCCTTGAGATTTCGTGTAATTGACCCCCTGTAGTTTAAAAATTACATTTACTACCTCAGAAGTTTGCTTCTGTCTAACAAATAGGTCATTCATTAATCAAAATTTACCGAATTTATTGATATTAGCAGGAAAAATTGAATTAAAGGTGAGATTTGCCATCGATTGACTTATTACTGACTTATTGTGGGTCAAACGAATCTTTTGATGACCAAACTACCCTTATATATCGTCAGAAGTTAATGCATGAGAGGAGGTATATCGTCACTGTTATAAGGATAATTTAATCATAAAAGATTTGTTTGGCTTGCATTAAGTTATTAATAAGTCAATCGATGGTAAATATCGATTTTTATTCAGTTTTTTTGTTAATATCAACAAATTCGGTGAATTTTAACTAATGGAGAGACCTATTTGTTAGACTGAAACAAACCTCAAGAGTACTAAATGTAATTTTTCAAATTATAGAGAGTCTACGTGTCATTACACCAAACCTCAGGGGAGGGGAGTGTAATTATCCCATATTTTAACCTTAAAGTACTTTTCGTAAAAGATCATTAACAACTTAATTTACTCAATTCATAATCGAATGCTTTTATTTCCTCTTGATTGTAGGAGTATTTTTGTAATAACTTCTACTTATGTGGTCGGAATAAAGTATAAAAAAATTATGAGTACCAGTAAACGTCGAGCATGTATGACACAAAAGTTTAAAGGGAAAAAATGTTGATATTTATAATTTTATCAATAAGTTGAAGATCTAAGTTGGTATAAATGAAATTTGTTATATATTTTGATTTAAATCAATTTAATTTAAACAGTTGTGTGTAACTTATATAAAAATACATAACGGAAACTTTTTTCAATCACAATTATAAATTAATATTTTCTTTATTGAAGAAAAAGTAAAATATGTATATAATTAATAACGATCAAAATAGAAACCACTCAATTTTTTTTAAATAAAAAAAAAATCATTCTCATTAACATATTAAAAAATCCTTATACCGACAGGTTTGAGAAAGTGAGATAGTGGGCAGCAAAGATTGTATTTTCATATGGAGTGTCTGACTTCAGATTTCAACCAAAATAGTATGTAATGAAAAGGAATTTGGAAGCATTTACGAATATGCCTTATCAGAATTGTTAATAATTGACAATGAGTTATAGTTTAATTGGCGAATATGAGGCCTCGTGATTTTAGAAGTCATGGGTTCGAATCCTCTACGTAGGATGATATTATTTTTACTTTATAGTAGGTTTATTTGTGATATTATTTATATTGTATAATATGTTTATTTATTGTTGTAATAGCAGGATGTTAGTTTATGTGATATTATGGATATGATTGTAGTATTTGTCTCTGTCCATTATTGATACTGATAGGACGAATTGTAATCGCTTTATTTCAATTAATAAAATTCATCGCTTCCAACTAAAAAAAAAAAGAATTGTTAAGAATTCTTGATGTTTTGAATTTTGAGGTCCATCGTGCCTTTTTTTTTTTAATAATTACATTTACACTTCCTTTTTTATGATTTGTTTATACAAATACTATTATTTTTTATGTAATTATATAAATCAATTTTAACAGCAAAAAAGTAGTGATAGTTTATGTAATATGTTTTTGGGGTGTGTAGATAATTTTTCAAAAAATAAGAAGAATTTTATATAAATAATGTTGACGCTTTTTATGGATGTATTTGTAACTTTCTCAAAGACACGAGAATATATAATGGGATTTCTAACTAAGTGACCACTATTTATAAATAGGGTCCCAAGAACTTCTATATTTTGAAAATTGATAATTTGTAAAAGAAAAAAATAAAAAAAAAGAGAGAAATTGAGAGTGCTTGAAAAACATGCCAAGTAAGAATAATTTAAGTGCAAAAGACATATTTAATCTAATATTCCCTAATAATAATTATTATTATGAAAAAAGACAAAATAGCAAACAATAATATCTAATTTATTTATAAAAAAGTCAAGTTAGGTAGAAGTATTTAAAGCACTCTCGTAAGTGCTTCTAATTTTGGTTTAATTTTATCATATTTTTTAATTTTTAAAAATTAAAGCTATCCTCAAAAGTAATTATTTAAAATTACAAAATTAAGATCACAATTTTTTGAAAGAGATAGTATGAAGATCAAGGGCTCTAGTTTAACAGGGAGAAAAGTGGACCCCACAGCATAGACGTACGAGTTTACGTTGGTCGAGGAGTCTATATTGACAATGATGGTACTGAGCAGTCCGTGAACCCACCCCACCCCCTAATTCAGGCAAGTTTTGTGGACCCCATTTCTTCACTAACTCTCATTGGATTGCCTCACCCCTTTCTTTTTCTTTTAACATTTCTTTTTTTCTGAATATTTTTACAGCTATATATAGTAACCTAATTAGGTCCTACTATAATAAAATCTCCATAAATTAATAATATTGCAATCACGTAATTTTATTAATTTAAAAAGATATTAATTAATTAATAAATTAATAACTTATTAATTTTAAAGATTTTTTTTTCAATGCAACGAATTTATGTTATTTTTTATGAATAAAATATATACACTGTATTGACTAATTGAACGATGTTCACGCATAATGTGATTGATTAAATATAACTCTTTTAAGAGGAAACAGTCATAGCGGCAGCATCTTTTTGTAATTTTTTTGTGGCAGTATGAGAATGCAACATGGAGCTTTTGCATGTAGTAATGAAAATTAAAGATGAAATACAGATAGATTTAAATTTTAAGAAGAAATAAACAACAATATAATCATATTTTACTAAGTTGTCCTAATTAGATCTGTAATTTTATCGAATTATTAATTAATAGTATTAAAGGGACAATAAATTTATATAAGTGTTTTTCGAAAATTTATTATCTTATGTTATCGAAATTATTAATTAATTTAGACCTTGAGCACAAATCGGAACTGAAAAAATTATTATTTTAAAGAAGTTATTAATTTATAGAGGTTCTACTGTAACTAAATCTCAATCTAAATATCCTAACCAAAAATTTAATTATTTTATCTTTTTGTATGATCACATTAAAAAATTAATTATTTGAATAAGTTTGATGAGATCAAATTAATCATATAAACAAATATAAAATATCTATTATATAATTGATCGTTTTCCTTAAATTTTATACTAATTAGATCTAATAAAATATAATTTGGATTGAGATTTCTCGAATAATCAGTGTAACGACTGAATCCATCGATATGCATATATCATTATTGAGAGCATAAATTTTGCTAGGCTACTTGAATAAATACATTTCATTTTGAGGATTTTATCTAATGCAAAACATAAATGGACTCTTTTTCTTCATATATATATATATATATATATTGGTCCAAAATTATCGTTTTAGGTAAAAACATATCTCATCAAGAATTATAACTCAAATTCATTTACTATTATGTTATAATTTTTTACATTCAAATTATTTATTTTAATTTTTTTTTTCGTGAAATCTCATTGAAAAATGAATATGTTATGGTATGGAATCAGGATCCCTGAATATTAATCTTGTCGATGATTCTTTACTCGAGTGTTGAGGTTGAGGTTGAGGTCCCACAATTAAGAAGTCGTGGGTTCGAGTACTACGAATATAGAGTGTTATTTAGTTTATAGGATATTTGTATTATTCCTCTTATTGCTCTAATGTTGGTTTTGATAGATCTATAAATATTGTTATACCGTGGACTGAAACATTGCTGTATTTAAAAGAAAAAAAGAATATTAATCTTGTAGATTTAAATCTCTCCTCTGAAATTACCAAAAGATAGTTAAAAACTTATAACTATTAATAAGACATGTTAATCTAAAATTATTTAATATTTAATATCGCACCACTTTCTCTCTCACGCAAGTTCTGTATGTGAAACCTCATCAAATCGTGTATCTTAACATGCTCCCTCACGTGCAAACCTTACAGTGAAATATTTCTTTATAAATAGATAACAATGAAATTGAATCCATGACCTTCCGTGTGACATGATTCTACTATCGTATTAAACTATCGTATCATCTAAAAGTTTAAATTATAAGAAAAATAATATATTAAGGTAAATGAGCAGAAATACCACAAACTGCAGCCCCTGTGTAGCTGTAAATATATATATATATATATATATGGAGAGAATCAGAGCAGGTTCTTTCTTGCAAAGAAAGTGCAATGAGAAATTACCATTTATAGAGAAGGAAAATAAAAAGAACCAAAAAAAAAAAAACACGGAGAAAAACTAAGTGGGATTCATCCAAACCACTGATTTTCATGCACACGATTACTCCCTCTGTCACATACATAGAAACAATTCCCGTTTTCTTTCTGTAATTCCGTGGGCATGCAACAATTGCAATCAATTCCACGCAGCTCATAAAAGTGAAGGAAAGTAAGAAAAAGAAAAAGAAAATTCATGTTTGTAGTGGGAGGCAAACAGAAAGTGACTGCACCCACTCAAGAGAGAGAGAGAGGAGAGAGAGAGGAGAGTCTTTTTGTATTTTTGTAGAGTCTTTTAAATTATTTGGTTTTCTGGTTGAGGTACTTTTAATCTTATGGGCCTTGTCTGGATGTAAGGTGCTGAATCTTTATGATGAATAGAGACACTTTTGGGCTCAAATAACAATAATAGTGGGGTGGGGAGGAAAAAAACACAGGTGAGAGGGAAAGAAAACAAGAAAATAAAATAAAATTAGAAGGTTTGTGTAGTAATCTATTTTGTTTGAATGTGTGTAGTACTGATGATGATGACTATTGAGGGTTTGTTCGTATGTCGGTTTTAGGAGAGTAAAGGATTCTACTGAGTGAGGGGAAAACTAAGAGAGAATAATTGCGACAAAATCGGGGAAAAAGCTCAAGCTTTTCTTCTTGATGCATCTCTTTCAGGGCGAAGGGGTTCTTGCATTTCATGAAAAGTTTGATCTTTGATGATGATGATTTGATGAAGATTGTCTTGATTGATTAAACCCCGGTTCAAGAATCAGTGTGTTTTTCTTGGTGATTTTTGCTGTCTGCTGCAGCCATTGATTTCAGGTATGTCTGTGTTGAATGTTTCCAGCTTTTTTATTACATCTCAAGTGTGGAAAGCTGAAAGCTTTTACTTTGTTTTTTCATACAGAGTTCTTGAGCTCTACCTGAAAGAAACAAGCTCTGATGGCGGATTATGGGTCCACTAAAATCAATTACAAACAGCTTACTTCCTCAATTTTCAGCTCACCTAGGTTGTTCACTGGTTTTGTCTCAAAGGGCTGTAATGAAACTGAGTCCACTATGAGTAGTCCAACTTCAATTCTTGATACCAAACCATTTTCTGCTCTGAAAAACCCCTTTTGGTCTGATGTCAAAACTCCTAAACCAGAATGTAATAAGAGTCTTTGGGAGAAATTGGATTCAAGAGGGGTTGGTCTTGGCCTTGTGGACGCCCTCATTGATGAGAAATCTGACTCAAATTCATCAAAACCTGATAGCCGAATGGTTCTTTTTGGTTCACAGTTGAAGATTCAGGTCCCTCCCCTGCCTCCACCTGTTCTTTCCCCTGATGAATCACCAAGATCTCCTGTTGATTTTGGTATCAAGACTAGGAATTCTCATGTGGGTTCATGTTCACCTGGCTTATCACCTTCCCCTGTGAAGAAACCGGCGTTTGGTTCGTCGAATTCTGGTGGTTTGAGTAGCCTTTCTGCTAGTGAAATGGAGCTTTCTGAGGACTATACGTGTGTGATATCCTACGGCCCGAATCCGAGGACTACTCATATATTCGATGATTGCATTGTCGAAAGCTGCTGTGGTGTTGTCAAGTTCTCTGAATCAAGAAAAGAGAATGTGTTCTTCCCTGGTCGGTCGATGAGTTATCCTTCTCAGAGTTTCCTCAGCTTTTGCTACTGCTGCAAGAAGAATCTTGGACAAGGGAAAGACATTTACATGTACAGGTTCGTTCGAGATGAACGATGTTTGGACATTTGAGTTATGAATGTGTATCAGAACTGATGATTGTCTCATTCTTGTTTGAGTGCTTCTATGTTAAGATTTGCCTGGAAGTTGATTGAGCTGATCATTAGACATCCTTAATTGCCTATACATTGGATGTCATTCTGCTTACTTTCAGTGATGCTCTTATGTTGCAAGTTATGTCTGTCTATCAATTGTGTTTTAACCATGATGTTCTTTCAGGGGCGAGAAGGCATTTTGCAGCAGCGAATGTCGTTACAAGGAGATGATGCTGGAGGAGGAGACGGAGGAGGGGCCGGAAACCTCAGACTCAGACGACATTTATGGTACTTTTCCCTAACACCTCTCTCCCCGGCTTCATTACTCTAATGCCCGTCTCATCGTATTCGCTCGTTCGTTGTAAAACTCATACATCAGATGCAGATGAATCAAATCAAGATTGTACAAAACCCAATGGTTTGAGTCTGTTTTGGTGTTTTTCTTCAGAGTCCCTGTAGATGAACTGGAAATCCAAGATTTTTTATGTTTGTTTCTTATTTGAAAGAAGGACAAGCAGTCTAGTTCTTGGCATTGAGAGTTTGAGATGATGATGATCATGATGGTGTTGGATTAAGGGCCTGATTGGCTTTGATTGTTTATTTTACTACAGATAATCATCTCATAATTTAAATAACATTATGACCTTGATTGTGATATTTTGTGATCTTTAATTGTTTAATTATGCCTAGTATTAGGGTTGCTAATCCTTTACACCTCGTATCTTGAGAAATTAATTATCTTGTATGATTACATTAATACTTTATTAGCTTACGGCCCAGGTTGGTAAACCTCTATTATACAAGGAATAATTCCTGCAATAATTCAGTAGCAAAATCATTTTCGGGATTTTGTTTTTATATGTTGGTGGAAGGGGTGGGAATAATTTTATTCTTTCTTTTTTAATATGTGAGAGCTCAATTATGCTAATGCATGTTAATACAAGCAATATATCTTTTTTAAGGATAAATTACATCGACGTACCCTGAAGTTAGATCTGATTATATTGTTGAAAATTATGAATAAAATAAATACATAAAATAATTTACGTGCGTAAAAACATAACATATTGGAACATAATGTGGATTGAGTTAACCTAATGCACTGGAAGTATGTGGGTTCATGTATCTGGATCTAGCTCGTCTATCGACCCTTAGCCCAATGAATCATGAACGCTATCTTTCTCTTCATTAGCAAGATCGTGTGGAGAGCACGTCGACTTCAAGATCACCATGGTTAACCTTGCTCTGATTTGCATGCAACGCATGAACATATACAAATGTTTTTCGTTCTTTATAAAATTATAAGTACATTCATTGACTGAGTGTTGATGTAATGTGTCTTATGCGTGTTTATGTAAAAATTTTTTTCCTTTGATGAGGTATCAATGTAAATTATAATTATGGCCTTAAATGGTATATTTATAATTTTACAAAAAACAAGGGTGTCTGTGTAATTAGATTTAATTTAGGGGTGTCTATGCAAGTTAACCTTTTCTTTTATAACTGTATAAGTTCCCTTTCATGAATGTGATGGTTGCATTAAATACTAACTTGTAAGTATTTCTGTAAATGACCATATTTCTCTCATGTCTATTTTTAAATAAGAAAAGAGTTTCTATCGAAAAATAAAAATAAAAATAAGAAAAGAGTTGAGATTGGTAGAAAATGATACCTGTCAATGCTATTATTACCAATGAATAACTCCAACTTCAATATTCGGACTACTAAAGTTAATTATATGATATGTGGATGAATTTGGGAAAGAAAATCACGGGTTTGCAATAATTTTGGTTTTTATGGTGGAAATAAATTGTAAAAAAACTTGTAAGTTAATAGAAGCAAAAATTGAGACTGTTCGAAATAAAAGTTCAAAAAAAGAAAATTGAAGTTGAAATGTTTGAAAAGACAACTTAAGATCTCCAATTTTACTTATAAGCTAGAAGCTGGTAAAAAATTGGTTATAATTTTTGACTTAAATTAATTTAATTTAAGCAAATTAAACGAAAAAAGCTATAAAATAAAAATACTCTTTTTGATTTATTTTCAATATAATACTAATAAGCGCTTAAAATAAACGTTGACAAACGCCCTCATCAGAGTGTCTATAGCAATTTTCTTGGATTTATTTTGAAGATTTGGAGGATGGGATTTTCATATGCTAAATTAATTTAGGGGGTGTACTAATTAATAGAAAGTTTCAAAAAATTCTGTGGTGCATGTGCACCCTGATCTGATGGATATTCTTTAAAACATAACCGTGCGATTGGGAAAATGGTACGAGATGAGGAGACAGCCGCAGGGCAGGGGACCGTCTGATCCCTCTCTGCAATCCTCAACCACTGTTGACTGACGAATTTCATCTAAGAAAAGCTTTTATTTTTTTATTTTTATTTTTTTTCCCCTCTTTCTTAGACCCTTCGTCTAAACAATTTGTGT
This sequence comes from Sesamum alatum, assembly GCA_034509735.1. NCBI lineage: Eukaryota > Viridiplantae > Streptophyta > Magnoliopsida > Lamiales > Pedaliaceae > Sesamum > Sesamum alatum. Next base: position 35,698,558 of record JACGWO010000006.1, read on the forward strand.
TTCTTTATTTCTATTATTTAGTTTTTTCAAATATTATAAAAATTATCACGAATGTTTGTTTGAATTTTTATAATACACACAGTTAAAAATATATTTTTTTTGTTATCATTATTCGTTTTTTTAACTAATATAAAGTGTAAATAGAATATACTAAAAACTCTGAGAAATAAGTGCACTTAGTCTTATTTCTGTTGATTTATTTTAGGGTAAATTACAGCCACAATATCCCCTAAAGTTTGACATAATTACAAATATCTTATCGTTGTTTGAAAAATTATAAATACCCCCTGAAGTTTGTAATTTTTAACCAAAGGTCTTATTTTAATTTAATTCTTAAAATTTTTTGGGACTACAATGCGTGGGAGATGTTTTTTAAGTTTTTTCAACAAATGAGCAATAATGCAATTTACCTCGACTGATTTTTCTAGAATTTTAATAAAAAAATTCAAGAGTAAAATAATCAATTTTCGATCTTTGTGTTAAAAATTATAAATTTCAGGGGGTATTTGTAATTTTTCATACAACAAGAGGGTATTTGTAATTATGCCAAATCTCAGGAAAAGTGACTGTAATTTACCAAAAAGGGAAAAAATATTTTATATTACTTAAGTAAATTATTTAATATTACATTTGAACAAAGATAGGCAAATTGTTAATTTGGTTAATCGCACTAAGTAAGTATTTGAGTGTGCATGCCTGGTCAAAGTATTAGTTAATTCGAAAATGAATTATAAATAAAATTGCATAATACTGAATGGATGAATATATCAAATTTTTAGCCTCTTATTCATCATGCTATTACTACAAAATCTTAGATCCCTATTTTCCCTTTCTATTTCTTTCCCTTGGACATAATTTATTGCATCAAAATATTAAAATGATTAATGATTAGTTCAAATTCAAATAAATATTAATTTAATTGAGAAAATAATTATTAAAGTAGACAAATCTGTGCACGACACATAAATTCTTGATTCAAACGCATAAAAGTCATAGACAATCCAATAAATTTGCAAAATATTATAACGATTACATAAAATTGAATTCCTGGACATTAATATTTGCATAAATACGTTCATAATATCATCGTTCAATTTAAATTAAATATGATAGAAATTATATTTATTTATTGATTTAAAATCAATATATAAGTTTTATTTATCATTATATTCTATTAAGATCTTTCAAAATCCTACTATACACATTAAACTCTTGACTGAAATTGAATTGCATAAAACAAAATAGTTTCAATCCATGAATACCTATCTTAATAGAAAAAATGAACTAATATTAGATTGGCATATTATTAAAATTACATGCAAATTAAATACATCATTGACCCATAAAATTTATAACCCAAATTAAATTCATCATGCATCCACTATAAATTGACATAGGGCTTGTCCGAATTTCAGCACCAACAATACTCATAATAATAGCTAAGATGTCTCGTGTGTACTCCATTCTCGTACTTCTTGGACTCTTGGTTCTTACATTGTCCCCATCTTTCATTCTTAGTATCGAGGAAGACTCAACATCGTTCGACTTCACGACAAATGGAAATGACCGAATCCTAAAAGAGGCGGAGACGTGGGCAGTTGATGATTCACAGAAGCTCCACCACCACCACCACCACCACCACCACCACCACCACCACCACCACCATCACCATCACCATCACCACCACCACCACCACCACCATGCTCCTCCGTCTCATGGGAGTCACCATGGCCGTCATCACCACAACGATCCTACTTCTAATTAAGTTGTGGTTGGTTCTTGAGCGAGATCATGTTCTCTCATGAAAAATAATGAATACTAGCATTTGATGACTTGTTCTTGGTGTGGTATTATTGGTGGCGCTTTATTTATTTATTTTTATTTAGTTCAGTAAAATTGGTTAAGAAGGTACTGTTTGGTTAAATTTATTTAAAAGATATTATAGATTTATACATCTTAAGATGTTTTCAAAATTTATAAAATATGAAATTTTATATTCAAAAAATAAGATTTTAAACTATTTAAATAAAAAACGGTCATGCTTTTTCATTATAATTAAATAATGGGTTTAATTACACTTTGTCCCTTAAACTATTCTTGATGTAATATTTATCACCTAAACTATCAAATGTAACATTTACCCCATTGGTTGGACAAAATTGTCCATCATGCAATCATTATATTATTCTTAATGTATTTTAGTATTTTTCACATTAAATCATCACCAAATTATTTTCTAACGATAAAGATTTTTAATAAGTGAAGAATTTAAATTAAAAGTGGTATAATAGGTTAATATATAATAGATACTCAATAAATATAATATCTCAACAAAAAAATCTTTAAATAAATCGATTACAATCATTAATATCAAATATTTATATCTAACAACTACCGACAACTATAACAATCATATACTAATCATCAATATCAGATAACTATATTTAATCAACATCTACTATTAAAGTAGAATGATGCCTACTATCAAAGTAAAATAACATCACACATGTTGGTGGAATTTGAACCCATGACCTTAGAGTCGTGAGGCCTCATCTTCGCCAATGTGAATTGAGATAGCCTCATTGACATGTAAAAGGATTTTATTAATTTTGTAATATAATTAAGTTATTAACTATTAATTTTTTCATATAAGAATGAGTAACCATTTTTAAATATATATTTTTTTAAAAAATATGACAAAATATATTTATTAGCTTTTTTCCTAAAAGTGTTTAAATTTTGGTTAAGCATATATATATATATATATATATTTTCAATTTCTTTTCAAAAGTATATTGAGTTGTTGGGATATTATATATATATACATATATTTTTGTATCTATTATATGTAAGCCGTGTCTTCAGCCGCTCGCTCTAAGAGCAGTAGACCAGCTTACTCTATTCTTCCTTTCAGTCAGAATAGCGCTGGTCGGGTAGCTCAGTTTAGCTCAGTAACTCCGAGCCTACTTGCTAAATATCCGTAAGGTCCTATTAGCTGATTAGCTGGTACTATTTAGCACCCGCATGCGTTTAGTTTATATTACTTTCTCGCGTGCCCGCGCATTACCTTCCTTCGCTACGCTCATTCACTTCGTGAATTCGCTTCGCTCAGTATTCTCTCCCTCCCTTTTAGTCCGGGAGAGCTAACAACTACCGGAAGAGTACGCTGCCCCGCTGGTCCCAAGGGGCAGCTGGTCAGCTCCGCCTCCAATGCCCCACAAGCCTGGTCCCAAGGGGCAGGCTTAACAAAACCATCTTGCGAGCACTGAATGAAGCGCACGTCCCTGGTTCAATCTCTACTGAGAAATTTTATGATGTAGTTGGTGCTCTATTAGCTTATTACATCACTTTTAATTTAAATTCTTCACTTATTAAAAAAATTATTTTTAGTTAGAAAATAATTTAGTGATGATTTAATATACAAAATACAAAAATATATTACGATTAATATAATTATTCAAGGTATGGGGGACAATTTTGTCCAACTAGGAGGTAAGTGTTATATTTGAGAGTTTAGGGGTAAATGTTACATTAAGGATAATTGAGGGGGGAAAGTGTATTTAACCCTAAAATAATTCAAATTTTAAAAAATTAATATTTGGTAAAAATGAATCAATTCTAGTAAAAAATTGTTTTGGTGTTATTATTGAATACAACTAAGATTTCTTAATGTTACAATAATTTAATCATTCCCTTAATCCATGCAACAATTTACAAATATCCCATAAATGTGGAAATTAGTTGGAGGAGATCAGGATTCCATAATGTAATAATAGATATATCTCTTATTCAAGGAAGAATTATTATAATGTCTAAAAATAAACTTTCAAATTAAAAAAATAAAAACCACCAAGATAATTTGAATTTCAAGAAATTCATTCCACCAACCGTCATGCTTCCAAAAAACATAGCTATAACTTTGATTTGAGTTTGGGACACAATAACCTCGATTAATTTTATTCTATTATGAATCTTTTCATTTATTAATGTTAGTTTTAAAATTATTTTTTTACTATATTTAGTTACTTGTAAATTTTTTATAAAATTCAATTTTTGAACTTTGATCAGTTCATTCTACTAAACAATTAATATTATCCCTACTAATACAATATTTTTTGAAATATTCAAATATTGAAAATGTTAATTTTATAAATGATAGATCATTGTTCATAAAATTTTCAAATCAAATATAACTAACATATTTCTATCATGGAACTCCTTTTTTGTCGTTCGTTTGTTAATATGCTTTAGGGAACCAGACGGGAACTATCGAGTTTCACTGGAATTTTTTGAGAAAAATAATTATTTGAATTTTTGAAAAATAAATTACAATACTATAAACACTTTTATTTTGTAATTGGTCGAACTAAACAAAAAATAAATAAATAAAACATCAAAGTTCAATAAATGTAGTAAAAGTTTTGCTACATATAAATAAATACGGTGAAAAGAAAATTATATTTAATTAAATATTAATAACTAAAAGAATTTATAATGAAATTAAAAAGACCAAGGGTTTTTTGTCCTAAATTATGGCAAAAATTAATAGTTGAAAATGAAAATATGATGAGATGAATTTAGGAACAATCTAATAAGTTTTCTAAATATAACAATTTAATTAAGTAGATTGTAGTAATTTCTCAAATTTTAACTTGAATTTAGCTAATTTCTTTGACAATCAAGAATATCTTATATTGTGATTCCTTTTTCGTTTTTTTTTTTAAAAATAATATAATTTACATATTAATAATAAGTTACAGTGCAATATATTATAAAGATTTAATTTATTTTAATATATATAAAAGCGTGTGTAGCACGAGTTCTACGCTAATACCAATATATATGATAATTATGAAAACTTAAAAAGTCATGTATAATCCAATCCAAAACTAATTCGATTGGTGGTCAATGACACTTTTTTGAAATGATATTGTATACTATTAAAGTAAATTATTCGATATTACATTTAAATAGAGATAATCAAATTGTCAATTAATTTGAATAATCGCACTAAGTAAATATTTGAGTGTGCATGCATGGTCAAAGTATTAGTTAATTAGAAAACGAATTTTCTTAATCAAATTGTAGATTATCGAAAGGATGAAGGTTTCAAATTTTTGCCTCCTATTCATCATGCTATTACTACAAAATCTTGGATCCCTTTTTTCCCTTTGTTTTTTCCCCTATGACATAATTTATTGCATCAAAATATTAAAAATAATTATTGATTCTAAGTCGAACAAATATTAATTTAACAGAGAAAAAAAATATTGAAGTAGACAAATATCTATTCTTGATTCAAATGCGTAAAATCATAGACAATCCAATAAATTAGCAAAATATTATAACAATTAAATAAATTAAATTCATATAGTAATTTAGACATCAATATTTGCATAAATACATTCGTAATATCTTAACTCAATTTAAATTAAACATGATAGAATTTAAAAATCAACATATAGGTTTTATTTATAATTTTCATCTTGTGTCTATAAAATACTAAGATCTTTCAAAATCCTACTACATGAAACTCTTGATTGAAATTTAATTGCACAAAAGTCATAAATTACATAAAACTTAAATACATCATTGACTCATAAATTTTATTACCCAAATTCATCATGCTCCCACTATAAATTGGCATAGGCCTTGTTCAAATTTCAGCACCAACAATACTCATAATAATAACTAGGATGTCTCGTGTGTGCTCCATTTTCTTACTTCTTGGGCTATTGATTCTTACATTGTCTTTATCTTTTGTTCTTAGTATCGAGAAAGATTCGACATCGTTGGACTTCACGACAAGTGAAAGTAATCGAATCCTAGAAGAAAGAGGCGGAGGGGGGAGATGTTGATGATCCATTGAACCGCCGTGGCCGCCACCACCACAGTCCGCCGTCTCCTGGGCGTCATCGCCGTGGCCCTGGCCGTCGACACCATAAGCACCACCACTTCGCTCATGCTCCCCAACCATCACCGGTTCACCACTTTGAGAGCATATGATTAGTTGCTTGGAGGATATAAATAAGACTTTAATTTGTTTGCTTGTTGTGATTGGTTCTCGAGTGATATCATGTTTTCTCATGAAAAATAATGAATACTAGCATTTGATGACTTGTTCTTGATGTGGTATTATTGGTGGCGATTTATTTCTTATTTTTATTTAGTAAAGTAAAATTGGTTAAGAAGGTACTGTTTGCTTAAATTTATTTAAAAGATATTATAAAGTTATACATTTTATAAGATGTTTTTAAAATTTATAAAATACTAAATTTAATATTAAAAGTGAGGTATTATGAACTGTTTAGAAAAAATATGATCATCATGATAATATGAGATGTTTTTTGTGATAATTTTATATTGATTCGATTAAAATTCAAAGAATATTTTGTAAAAATTTTAAGAATATGTACGTGTAAAACTCCTTAGTTAGAAAAGCTCAAAGTTCCTAACATTTTATTCTTAAAATCTTATTAATTGTTTTACTAAAGAATATGTCAAATAATTTATAACAATAACATTTACTTCTGGAAGTACCCATGGCACCCCCTTGGGTTGCTACTGATTGAGTTTCCATGCGATCCGCTGCTGTCCTGTGTGGATGTCAACGCAAAAGTGGCCGAAGTTATTGAGGATGACAATTGGGCGTGGCCCCAATCATTGTCGGCTGCACTGTTGGAGTTGCAGAACGACTTGCCAACCTTACAAGGATCGAGGGATGTGGTCAAATGGAGAGGCAGCCGGGGGCTATATATTGTTTGTCGCTGCTTATGAGGTGTTCCGCCCCCCACCACCCAGCTGTTGTTTGGAATTCTTTGATGCGTAGACCGTTGAAAATCCTTAGGAATACCTTTATTTTGTGGTTGGTCATTCAAGGGCGCCTGTCTAATAAACCGTGGATGCAAGATCATGGTGGGAGCTGCGTGTTATGCACGGGCCAGGCAGAGGAGACTCGTGCTCATCTATTCTTTGCATGCCCCTATGCGGCGAATTGCATCAGACAAACACAACAGGTTGGGCGATGGCTGAGACTGAATTGGAACCAAGGGGTGTTGTGGGCGTCACGCAAATGGCGTGGGAAACACCTTGTTAACGCTGCCTCTCGGGCGCTCTTTGCATCACTATAGGGGTATAAATGGGTAGGGTAAGATCCTACCCAAACCCATAGATTAATTTAAAGACCTATACCCAAACCCAATGAATATAATTGGACTTAGATCCGGACCCGAACCCAAACCCATTAAAAATATATAGATTGGGTTTGGGTAGGGTCTCTACCCATCAAGACCCATGGGTCTATGACCCAATTTGGACCCAAAAAAATTTTCTATTTTTTTTCTAATTTAAATAGATTATTATTTATCAATCTATCTAAATTCAAGTAAACAAATCTCGAAAGCTTAAGACATTATAAAAATATTAATCGTGTAATTCTAATCATGTATATTTTTTGATAATAAATAATTGAATAATTAGTTATAAACTTATATAAATATATTAATTATGCTAGGTATATTTTTCAACACTTGATAGGCAATAATGTTTGATTGAAGTAATAAAATTGAAACTAAAAACTTTATAATATTAAATTTCATTGCTATTAAATATGTAAATTTTGGTATTTTCATTAGATTATTTTTTTGCAATAAATGATATATTCTTTAAAAAAACTCTATCGAAAAAGAGTTATTTGTGAATTGATTTCGATAATGTTGAATATATTGATAAATTCTATGTAAAATAAAAAATAAAAGATAAAATATATTGATAAATCTAATGTATATAGTAAACGATATAGTAATTTTTTGCTAATTCAAAACACAACTTTCTATTTTATAATCATTTATTATAATCTTCAAATATAAATAATTAGTCTATTTCGTCTTATTTTGGTGATTTTGATCTAAGTAAATTTGTGTTCAATATGTATCTAATATACTTTATCGTTTTTGCTTTAATCTAAAATTTATTTAGTCTTTTTAAATTATCTTGTCTTAAATAAAACTATCATATATTATCCAACAATATAAAAAGGGAAAAAAAGGAGAAACAATTATTGGATTTAGACCCTACTCGGACCCAAAAAACTGGTCCAAAATAATTACATTGGGACTAGTATACCACATCTGGCAAGAAAGAAATCTCAGAATTTTTCAACAATTCGGTAGGAAGCCGGAAGAACTTGTACACTTAGTGCTTGAATAGATTCGCGTGTTGTTTGTAGCCAATTACAGGCCGAATTCGTTAAAAGTCTTAGCAACTTTTAGACTTTGGAGAATTGTTTGGTAGTGTTCCTTGTACGATTTATGTTGTAGCATACCTTGTACGATTTATGTTGTAGCATACCTTTTACCGTCCCCAAAAGAAATGATATAAAATTCAATTTTGTTATTTATTGTTGATCTAGATCTATTTTAGGTTAATTACTTTACATAAAATTCTTACGTTTTGATATTTTTATTTTTTACTTCACCATTTTTCCCCATGTCAAAAGAAGGGGTAAAATTGAAAAGATATCGCTCTATTGCCTTAGTTCAAGGGAGTAAAACTTATATTTTTAATAACTTGAGGGGCCAAAATGTGACATACAAATAACGGAGGTGGCAAAGTGAAATTCTCCGTTAATTAACAGAGGGTTTGGAGCATCCACTTTCGATTAACGTTATAACTTATAAGTAATGCACTTTTGTGTTATTAATGGCAACGACGTTTAAGCCAAACTCCATTTCCAAAATTACCCTCCCGAAATCCTATTCTGCCATTTCTCTCCTTATCCCGGCCACTTCCACGGAAACCGCCGTCCCCCGAGGCCCCAGACGTGAACCGCCGCGGATTCCGACATGTCAGTCTCCGTCTCAATTCAGCCCGGCTCCGTCCGGCGCGATTCCGATTCCGAACCTCTAATAGATTCCAGATACCGTGAGTCATTTTACACATAGTCTCGGATTTTTCTTTTTTGGTGAATTTCAGGTGTCAGAGTTAAAAAAGGTTTAATTTTGATGATAGGTGAGAGGACCATATGCATTTTATGCACATAATATGTACGTTTTTTGAGTTTGTTTAGTTTGGTTGATTTTTCTGTAATATGATTGGGGTTTCCGAAGTGTGTGATTGATTTTAGGTCGTGGCTAGGCTTTGTTTAGTATGTAAGTAATTATTTTTAGTGAACTGCTAATTGCAACTGTTTACTTCACCTTGTTTTATTTCTCCTTAATTTGGTATGTATTGCCTTAAGTTCATTCAACAAGTCATTTAGCATGGTAAGCTCTTGCCAAAATCAATGGAGATGATGAATGGATTGCTATACTAATAGTTGGAATAAAGTCTTAAGAACCAGAAATAGTTTCTATTAAAACATGGTGGGCACATTCAAACGTAAGAGTATATGTACTGTGCGGAGGGAGAAAATCAAAGTGGCTATCTGTATTTTTTTCTTCTTTGCTGATAATAAATTGGCATTTCTGCTATATTTGTGTTGAAAGATTCATATTCTGCACTTACACACCAGAAATTGATAAAAACAAATGCAGTTAAGCATGGAGATGATCTTTTTAATTTCTTTGGCTGTGTTGTTGGGAATTGCAATAATGTGATATGAAACCCAAAACTTCTGAGTCACTCTACTCTTAGAAATAATACTTCATAATTTTCTCTTTTCATGTTATTGCTGGTGAGTTTTAAAAGGTTATAAGAGTTTCGGTGTTGAAGTTCTTCAAAAGCTAATGTATTAAGATTTTTTGCTTGCATTCTCTAGAGACCATATTTTTGCATAATGTATGACAGCTTTTTGATGAGGTTTTGGATTGCAGAGTATATGTATCATTGAAACTCTCTCTTCTTCTCCTTCCCAACCCCTTCTCTTTTTCATGCATTCCTATTGTTCATCATGCTGCAGGGAAAGGGGATGGGCCGACAACCGCTATGGATGAAGATACTGCCTTATCCAATAAAACTACCTTGCGCAAGAAAAGATATTCTATCAACTCCATGAGATGCTTTGGAGTGGAATTAACTCCTGATAACATTGCTGTTGCTATGGTATACTTTGTTCAGGGTGTTCTAGGCCTCTCCAGGCTTGCAGTCAGTTTCTACTTGAAAGATGATCTTCATCTAGACCCTGCAGAGGTAATAATAAGTACTGAATTAGGTCACCAATGGGACGTGAACTTACTACCTGTAAAAAATAATCAGTTATTTTTCTAAGAAGTTATATCAGGGTGTATCTCTTATCTGGTAAAAAAAAAAGATACTGATTAATGTTAATCTTCAACAAGCTCGTCTTTTCTCATAAGTTGGATAAATTCGTTGCATGGCGTTTGTATCATGAGACAATGGCGCTGGAATCAATATGTTGGTTAAGTTTTCAGCCAAATATCGGCTCTATGCATTTCATCTGCACGTTGGAATTAGTATAGCCAAGAGTTGAGAAAAATGCTGCAATTCCATTACTGACTATATTGTTTGGAAGATTTTACAGTTAAAAGTGTTTTGAGTAGCTAATGTTACCCTTTGTGGCCCAATTACATTCATTATATCTTAGATGCCATCTTGGGCCATTACATTCAGGACCTATTTAATCGAGTAGCTCTCTTCTTTTTGACAGTATTACAGACTGATGATTCAAGTATATGATTACTTTAGTTAATTGACTAGTCAGTATATGATCACTTTAGTTCATTCACTAGTCAGCATATGATCGCTTTAGTGTTAATTCACTAGTCATTATTGGACCTTCTCTCTATGCTTTGAACAAAGAAATCAGCTTTGCGTCTTTTCTGCAAACATTAAAATTAATCACTTATATATATTTCATGGTTGACTAGACAGCTGTCATATCTGGTTTCTCATCATTACCTTGGCTTGTCAAACCTCTGTATGGGTTCATCAGGTGCATATCAACTCACCCTTATTATCTGTTTTATCCTTGTTTTTAGGTTAAATTTTCCTAATGTAACTATCAATGTTTCGTACAGTGATTCCTTCCCACTTTTTGGCTATAGAAGAAGGTCATATTTGGTACTGTCAGGACTTCTAGGAGCTTTCTCATGGAGTTTGATGGCTACCTTTGTTGACAGCAAATATGGTGTTGCATTCTGCATACTTCTTGGATCTCTTTCTGTAGCATTTTCTGATGTAGTAAGTACTTATTACTTTGGTTCTCAAGATAGGTGTAATGTAGTGTTATCATACTTGTGCACATGCTTTCTCGATTTTCAAAGCTGTAGGTGATAAAATGCATGTCTTGATAGGTCAATATGCCGTTTTGAGCTGAATATAGACTTCTCGTGTCATATTGTTTGCACTTTGCAATGATAGTGACAGTTGTAAATAGGCGGTCCCTTTATAACTACTTTTTTGGTTCATTGACATTAAGCTCATTTTCTTGCTTTCTAGAACCTGAAGATATTCTCTATCAATAGACCTTGTTTTCTGTCCTCATTCTTAGATTTTTGGAGTGGGAATTGCAACAATTTATCTCTCAAGTTTTCTAGTTTGATTTGCCCCAGTACTTCTTAGATCTCATTTTAGTTCCATTCACTTTCCAGATTTATGCTAGCAACGACAGTGCTTTATTGCAACCGAGCTAAAACCTATTTCTGCAGAATTAAGTAGTGTTCAGAATAAGCCAGGTATAAGTACTTACAGGGCTAGAACAGATGTTAATCAAACTTGTGTGCATAGTATTTTCTGTGAATAATTTGACTGCATATAAAGGTGATATTTTACAACCCAAATTGGAAAAGGATAACTATTTCCTTCAAGTGAGGGTGGTGGCTTCCTGTGGAAGCAACTTGGGCCTGTCATTTTGAGAAGTTGTTAACAAAGTGTTATTCCATGTGAGTCTTCCTTGCATTACTTTCCTGTGACCCTGGGTTTTAGCGGTATCTTGGAAGGAGAAGGGGTTGACCTATATAAGTTGAACAACTTGTTGCTGTCACTGTCAGGGTGTGAAAGAATACTGCTGCTTGCAAGTGGTTCATTTCATTGTGCTTAAGTTTGTTATGGAATTCAATTTCGGTTAACTGGCCACTTCGCCCTTCCTAAGCGGAATTCTTCTACAGCCATATGGACCAAACTGTTTGCCAACAAATTGAATTGACCTACCTTTCAAGACTGGCCTGGTGAAAGTTATGGAGTGCATGCTTTGGCTGCCAGAATCATTTTTTGATATTTTATGTCATTTGCTTCAACTCATGATAGTTCATCTGCATATGCTCTATATTTTCAGATCTCTATACCAATTTATGACCTGAATAGATTTTCAGTCATTTTTCTGTGTTGATTTGTAGTTTGTCTCTGTCAGTTATTTCATTTCTCCACCCGCTAGTCTATTGAGATAAAACATGGTGCAGGTTGTGGACTCTATGGTTGTAGAGAGGGCTCGCGGTGAATCACAAAGCATGTCAGGATCTCTTCAGTCCTTATGCTGGGGTTCCTCTGCTTTTGGGGGCATTGTGAGTTCCTACTTCAGTGGATCCTTGGTGGGCGCCTATGGTGTCAGGTATGCCAGATTTCTATCTTTTCATTTCTAACATTTCTAGTCAATCAATCTTGACTTACGCATGAATTTCCAAAAATACTTGCAGGTTTGTCTTTGGACTAACAGCTTTGCTTCCCTTAATAACATCTGCAGTTGCGGTTCTGGTAAAAGAGCAGCCAGTGTTCGGCCCTGCAAGGGGACAGAATATTTTGTTGGACAGTACTGACTTTCTAGCAAGCTCAAAGAGTAGCATGGCTCAATTGTGGGATGCTGTAAAGCAGCCCAATGTATTTCTTCCTACATTATTTATTTTCCTATGGCAATCAACACCGCACTCTGATTCTGCCATGTTTTATTTCACGTATGTTGATTCTTGAAATTCCAGTCCTTGATATTTATTATAATTTCCTTTTGTCGTCTTGGTGATGTCTATTGTGATTCTTTTGTTTCCAGTACAAATAAACTTGGGTTTAGCCCAGAGTTTCTGGGACGTGTGAAGCTGGTCACTTCTGTTGCATCACTGGTTGGTGTTGGAATTTATAATGGTTTCTTGAAAAGTGTTCGTTTGAGGAAGATATTTCTGGTGACTACCGTTACTGGTTCAGCTCTTGGGATGACTCAAGTATGGTTTCATTCCCCTTTAATTCAAGCCCATTTGGATCATTTGCAGCTTCCAATGTGTATTTTTGCATTTGGTTTCTGTGCCACCTTTTAGGTTTTGCTAGTCACTGGATTGAACCGGCGGTTTGGTATAAGCGATGAATGGTTTGCGATCGGCGACTCAATGATAATAACAGTCCTTGGACAGGTATTTCTTTGCCCATCATGTTAACAATTATAGCTTGTGTAAGTCTTTCCAGAAAGATGGATGACAAATTTCCGTTTCAGGTGTCATTCATGCCTGTTCTTGTATTAGCAGCAAAAATATGCCCGGAGGGCATGGAGGCAACTCTTTTCGCAACCCTGATGTCCGTATCAAACGGTGGGAGTGTCCTCGGGGGTCTGCTAGGAGCTGGACTAACTCGACTCTTTGGTGTCACCAAGGACAGATTTAACAATTTAACCCCTCTCATAATCCTTTGCAATCTCAGCTCATTGCTACCTTTACCACTGCTGGGCCTCCTTCCTGAAGATATCGCTGATGCAGACTCTAAAGAGGGCAGCGACATTGAAGAAATGAAATCTAACTGAACCTGGAGCTTCAGAGTTCGTGGTTTTTGCACACATGGTTAGCGTAGCTTTAGGAATAATCGCCGGTAGAGAAATCGTTGTATATATATATGAGAAAATGATGATTCAGAATCGCGATGTTCATTCAGATATTCCAAGATTGTAGGGCAATTCCCTTGATTATTATAAACCATGTCAAGATACAATGTTTAGACATGATTTTCTTACTACATGAGCTTCATTTGCTTGCAAGAAACGTCGGCTCTTCTTATTAGAGTACACACTAAAAACACTTGATCAAGAGGATTACTATGTTAATGGGGCTGGAATATGAGCCATGAATGATGTCCTGGATTGTGTCATTTTCTGGCAACCAGAAACAGAAATGAGATTGTGAAAAGAATTTGAGCCCAGAATGTGAATTAATAGGGGAGGGATAGGGACAGTAGTGTGCTTGTTGGGGAACCTTTCATGTGGAGAACTGATTGGGAATCACATGGGGTGTGTGTGTGTGGAGTCACATCTGAACCAAATTTCAACAACAAAATTAGGACATTAACAACCAGACCAGCTTTTGGGGGTTTGGCACTGCAGCCCCTAAACAAGAAAAAGAGTTGGTTGATATGTTCCAAGTTGGTACCCTACAAATCTATCCCCAACACCAAAACCAACACTCTTTCCTTATTTTTAAGACTGATGGGCTCAATCATAGGCATCCACATGATGTTTTTTTCTGCACAACTTCCCCATGTATTCAATGCTTATTTCTTTCATGGTCTACCATAATGCAAGAACTATATATATACATTTGCTTCATGAATGACTCTTAATTGTTGTTTTTTTTTCTTAATTAGGGAAAATGCAGAAAGATCAACCAGCACAACAATTCTCTTTGGTCGTGCCTGTTTGTTTATGTTTTCATTTTCAGTTTTTAATTTTTGAAACAGTAAGTAAAGTAAAACCATGTTTGTTTATACGTATTCTCATTAGGAATATATTGACTTCACACTACAGTTCAATACAAAACATAATCTCATGAACTAATCCAAACATATTTACATTCCACACAAAGACCTATATAAAATTGACAATACATATTTTCCACTTAAAACTGAAAAATAAGAAAAGGAACACAAACAAACAGACGTTTCGCCCTTTTGAAACATTCGATATCCTAAATCATAATTACTTCGTAAAGGATGAGTCTGTTACCATAACTCCATAAAAATATAAAGTGAATCAAAACCACCTTTTATAATTAGGTTATGAATCTACAAGCTATTTTTTAAGTAGGAATGGTTGCTTCTAGCCAGGAATATTACAAGTGTGGCTTGTCTGCAGGTTTCATGGTTTTGGATAAGATATTACTACCTACTAAGTAAACCTATTATTTTGTCAAAAACAATCCCAAACTTGTATTATGAGAGCCAATAGCAAGAACCCTAATGATTGAAATTATTCTAAAAGGTCACATATATAGGTTTGAGAATTATACATAATTAATAATGTTGGATGCAAATGTGATACACGAATGACCACTTTAAGACATGATAATATGTTCCAATGCTAATAATTTAATAATGTATCAAGTAGCAATAATTTTCTGTTAGAACAATAGTTTTTATAATTCATTAGTGATAAAAATTATCACTATATATACAGTCAACTCAATGATAATAAATATAATTTTGATATCGTCACCAAATATTTGGTTGTGGATATTTAGTTGAGGATAGAAAACACAATTATATGATAAGTATAATGGTTTTCTGCCATGATGTTACTCTTGCCCACGAAAAAAGAAAAATAAAATAGTTACATCTATAGTATATAAAGGTACACTAACACTAAATATTAGTTTGATAATTCAGTAGCACAGATGATAAGTACAATAATTGTGATTATAATAAGGTAACCACTTAGCCCATATCAATCATGACAAAGAATTAATTAACACAACATCGTCATAATAATGTAGAATTATGTAATAAGAAGCACCAAATTTAGCAACCCAAAACATAATTTCTTAATTTACATTATTTGTGTTTTATCTCAGACATGATATGATCCACAAACTATATCAAAATTATCTGAACTTAAAGAAAAATAAAAAAAAAACAAGGAATGATTGGAGTGGGAATTGAATGAAGATAAATAGGAATAAGTGGTTAGAAGAGGAAAAAACATATGTATAGGGCATGTGGAAAGCCATGTGAAAGAGCATTAAATACGAAACTTAGGCCCCCAGCAGACAATCTTAAACCTACTTGTTCATATGATCATCATCATCATCAAGAAAAACAAAGAGCCCATGTGAGAATAATTGCATTTCTTGAAATATATCTAGGAGATTATAATTTAATAATTTGAAGCAATGGATTGAATTACAATTATAAGGTTAGTTGAACCTTTGTAATTAGGGTTAATTACACTAACCTCCCCTACTACTATGGGAATATACAAATTCCCCCCTTTTACTATCAAAATTACATAAACTTCCCTTTCAAATATATTCACCTTACAAATTGCCCCTTCCGTTAGTCAACTTAATGGATTTTGTTGATGTCATAAAAAAAAATTGAGCTAAACTTCCTGTAATATCCTCAACCTGAATACCTCTATTTTTTATGACTTAAATATCCCTTAGAAGTAATTTATTATTTATAAATTTAAAAAGAGTGTATACTTGTAACTTTTAGTATATTATTTTAGAAATATTTTCTTAATCACATATTATGTATGTGTAGGTTGTGACATTAATTTCTATTCCCAACAATCATTAAAGCTTGTAAATTTGTTGAAATTATATTATTTTATAGAAAATAAAGCTTATATTTTGAAAATAAAAAATACTTGAAGATATTTTGGTCCACTTTTATTTTCAAGTTTATTGAATTATTTTTAGTTTTATAAATGAGGGCAAAATAATCATTTAAACATATACCGTTAAATTTTACTAACACATATTAGTCAGAGGGGGCAATTTGTAAAGTAAGAGGACAGAATTTATATATTCCTATAGTAGCAGGGGTAGTCAATGTAATTAACCCTTGTAATTATTAAGTTGATTTGATCAAAAGTTCTTGAAATATACCTTTCAATTTATCGAGCGAGTAGCATGCAGTAATTTCACAATGAACATAATGATTCATCAAAAGGGTTGATTTTCAAAAGTTGCAATAACGAACATATATACAGAAAAATCGACTATGTAAATGTAAAATTCATGGAACATCGGACCAATATATCGATGATTAAAAACTAATCCGTATTTGAGTTCATGAGGTTAGAACCAAAAAAATAAAAAATATGAAAATTCATGGGAATAATTATGTGTACATTTGGTGCTTGTTGATAACTTTGGATTGTTTTAGAAGCAAAAGAGAAAGAGAGTGGCAGAGAACTCCTGATGGGGTCAATATCGGAGTTGTCTGCTGCCCCACTGGACAACAAAATTAAAGAAAGGTCCCGTTCATTTTGTGATATGAGTTATTTAAATGATATGATAAAAAAAAAATCTATATTAATTATACTATATTTATTTGGACGATTTAGGTTGAATAACTCAACCTGTCTAAATAGGTGAGCTGAGTTATTAAAAAAGAATAGTGATTAGTATAGGGTTTTGCGATAAAAATTATCCCTCGTAATACAAAATAAATACCTTACAAATTTATATTGGGCGGTTCATTCAATTTAATAATAAAAAGTAAATGAGGTCATACTGTGTGGACAACCGCCCTAATTAATTACACTTTTTTTTTTTTTGTGTGGCCACACATCCAAACGTGGTCTTTAGGGTCTCCTTAGCTGAACAATTCACATAATGCTGTGACTTTTCATTACTCCTATAATTTAGATTTTGTTTACATAAATTCTTCAGAGCATCATTTGATTTTGATAGTCTCTCGATAAGAAATATGGCATTTAACTATAATTAATATTAAATAATCGTAGTAAATAGTTATTGATCATAGCCACACAACGGTTTTCTCGATCGTAGTTTTTCGAGGGTGGCTAAAATATTTGCTATGGCTAAAAGTTATGGTGAATGTTTTTAACACGGCTCTTAGCTGTGACAAATAAGTTTTTATGCCGGAAAAATTAATTTTTGCATCGATTTTAATTTAACAGTAATTAATAATAATAAATTATCATAATTTTTAGCCATAATCATTAAAAATGTAGGCAAAAGTCATTTTTTTTCTAGTGTCTTAATTAAGACAATCTTGTTACACATCTTATGTTATGAAGCAATGTTTCTTTGAGGCTTATGCTCATGTTCTTGGGACGTATATATATGCGTTTTGCAGTACAAAGTGCTCCAGTCATTCCACTTTAAGTAGGGGTGAAACAATAAATCAAACTATTTGATATTCGATTGAAATCGATCGATTAAATCAAATTATTTGTAATTCAAATTCAAACTATTTATAGTTCAAATTCGCTTTCTTAGACTTAACAATCCAAACTTTAACAAACATCTCTTATCCGATAAGCATTCGAGCTCGGGTCGAGCGTGATTAGATTAATACAAAATGAATACTAAAAAATATCAAATTATTTGAGTTCAACTCGTATTTAATTCGATTAAAACTCGTTTGGTCCATTGCCCGAGTGGTGAGATTGAGGTCTCAACCAAGAGGTTGCAAGTTTGAACAATATACTTTATTAATGCAATTTATTTTACCAAAAAAAAGAAAAAAAAAAAACTTGTTTGAACTCGATTAGGTTAATGGCCAAACCAAATCCAAACGTCATTTTTGAAGCTCGATACTAATTTAGGCAAATTTAAACAATAATGCATTTGGCTTGAGCCTTGAGTTGAATCAAATACAACACGACCTGCTTGATAGAAACGAATATTTCTAATTTTAAATGGTTTAATAATTGTCTAACTCTGTGCTCAATCACAATTTTAATTCGAATTTATTATAATAAGGTAGAAACAATTAGGATACTTTTTTTTTTAATTTTTATCAAAAGATACATTTATTTAATAATTTTTATTTCCATTCTTCTTGAAATTAACTTTATTTTCTTTAGTATATTTAAGTACTTTCAAGCTTCCTCTCGATTTAGTAGATTTGTCCTACTTTAGTTGTCTAATACTATCTTATGGTGTCTTGTCTTTTTTGCCCTACAAATGGTCACTTTTTGATTTTGCCTAAAAATAATAAAAAGCTAAAATTTGAGGGATTAAATTGAAAATATAGAATTAGAGTGCAACTCCGCACCCCTTTTTTGACCATCTTGCCTTTACAAAAGCATGCAATTTCACTTGTCCACTTTCCCAATGAAAAGTTGCTAAAAATAATAGAAATAATTAATGTGAAACAAGTTGTTGAGGTCTAATTTAGCTGACGAAGCTGAGGTCCCATGATTCTAGAGGTCATGGATTCAAATCCTTGCGTGGGTTGATGTTGTTTCTACTGTATAATAAATATTATTTGTTGTTGTAATAGCTAGGTGTTAGTTTATGTGATATTATTGATATGATTGTTTGTAATTATCTCTGTTCGATATTGATAGTCGATAGGTGTTAGTTTATGTGATATTGTTGATATGATTGTTTGTAATTGTTTCTACTCGATATTAATAGCTGACAGGACTGAATGTAATTACTTTACTTTCAATTAATAAAAATTTATCGCTTCCAGTTAAAAAAAATGACAAAATATTATAGACTTTTACGAAATGAAAAGAAGCCATGATTTAATTTTAAAGAACGAAATTGTGTCCAAAACTAAAGGAAAATCAATGTGATGTATCCATTTCAATTTTATTACCCACCATATGAAAGGTCAAAACCAACTCTACCCAAGACTCGAAATATGTGTAATGTACAATAATGTTTTACTTTAATGATTAAAGTTGATGTATCATAAATAAGTTTGAGTCCCATAAAATGTATTGATATTTTATCTCGTTTTATATGAGTTTATTGTAAATTTATTTCATTATTTTAAGTATATTGATGATTGATTGAACTAATATATACTGTTTAATTTATTAAAGTATTGATGTAATCATGTAATAATTAGGTAAGTAAAATGTCATAATTAAAGGGATAAATTACAGCCACCTCCCCTAATTTTTGGCATAATTATAACCCCCTCATTGTTTGAAAAATTATAAATACCCCCTTGAAGTTTATAATATTTAACCAAAGACCTGAAATTGATCATTTTGCCCTTAATTCTTTTATTAAAATTATAGAAAAATCAGCCAAGGTAAATTGTATTATTGCTCACCTGTGTAAAAAACTTAAGAAATCTCTCATTGGGCAATGTAATCCAATTTTTTTAAATAATATTAAATAAAAATTAATTTAGTGTATAACTGCATTTTGGTCAGTTCACCCATAAAAATGAATGAAAATGAGTTATTTGTTAGACGGTTACAAATCTCAGGGAGATATTTGTAATTTCTCAAACAACGAGAGGGTATTTGTAATTATACTAAACCTCAGGGGAGATAACTATAATTCACCCTAATTAAAAAGAAACATCGATTGTACGTAGATGTAATAAGTAGACATATGTATTCCATTTAGAAATGTCAAATACCTATACTTTCATGACCAAATTAATGTTACAAAAAGAATAAACAACGAGTTCTTGCATTAGCCTACAATACGAAAATTCAATTCAATCTTATTCTTATTTTATTTGACAGATTGAAATAAATTATACTTTTAGTTATATTTTTGTTGAGTTACTGATCATTGTGGTTACATATTTAAAGGGTATTTTGAAAATTTATGGTGCCGGATTTCTTAATTGATCTTAATATTTCTGCTAAATAATAAGAGTATGATTTTTTATTTTTTTTTTGTGTCAAAAACTATATTTTGTAATTAATTGCCATAATATCATGGTCACACAAGCGTGGGAACGAAGAAAATTATTTAGTCGTGGGAAAAATTAATAAACTTAGGACCACAAATTAAATTGGTCCTGCACTAATTAATTACCTCGTAGCTAGGCAGATAAACATTGTCAACAAAATACAGTAAATTAAAGACATAATGATGGATTATCAACATTAATTACGATGTCTATGCATAGCATTATCTTTTTGACTATTAAAGTTAAATTGTTGTTGCAAATAATTGTTAATTTGGCAATAGGTATAGAAAATTATTTGTTAATTGGTGGGAAAATGTGAATCTTGAAGCACTACTTAGAAAAACCTTTTGAAAGAAAATGCTTGATTAGAGTGTTTTATGAGCTAATTATATAAGTACTTCAAAATTTTATATAATAAGAAATATTCTTTGATAAAATTTTCAAAAGATAATTAGCTTATCACTTGACTGTTTAAACGGAGCTGGAATCAAAAGTGCAATATTTTTATTTCCTACAGGACCAAAGTACTGAGCCCGTAACGTGTGAGACCAAAAGTACAATAGTAGCTATCCAGTGGGAACAAAAGTGCAATTTTCGAAAAGATTAAAACCCTTTTATTTCTTGTTACACGTGCACACCGAATGAGACTACAAAAAAATTTATTATTCTTAACATTGTAAATCATGACGCCAGAAAAATCATAGTGAATTAATATTATCTACAATGATCAGATAAAATCAATGCAAAAATTCTGATTAATCAACATTTGCTATGAGTTTACTCATGACCAAAATATTTACCACAAGTTGTAGCAAATGTTTTAGCATTGTTTGTAAAAACATTGACTAATAATCGTTGCACAATCATAATTAATTAGTATTCATTATTATTTTTACTTTTAATCATAATAATTAATCATAGTTAAAAATAATATTTCTTCCCCGTAGGACTACCCTTGGTCCACTCCAGGACAAGTGAAAAAACAACCTAGTATATATCATTGGAAAACAATTAAGTAGCTAGCCCTAAACCAAACCACTTAACTAACGTGGGATATTATGTTTTAATAATTGAATGTGTCATTTTTCTAATAATGCTACCATGTTACGACATTACGTGACCCAAAACAAATATACACACATATATTATCAAAAAGCTATTGAAAAATAGTGGAAATTAGGATTTTATTGCTTGCAATGTATATTATCCAAAATAATCACGTGCTTTCCCTTTAATCAATTATGAAGCGTCCATTTCATCAAGACACATTAAATCGTGCAATTAAATCAAACCTAGTCCCACTAATTATTCTATGTCTAGCCCATTTGTTGAAGCATACGTGGTAGCGTTAAGACAGGTAGTCTTTACTTGTACTAAATCTATCATAATTTTTCATAATATTAATTAATGGAGTTGATTATTTCGACCGTGCTGATCAATTTAAGATTATTCCTTTTTTTTTTTTTTTTTAATTTCGTGGTCATTTATCGAACACATTTAAACTATATCGAATTGATATATGGTGCATTAAATAAATCTTGAATTATTTTACTTGTCGTGCAATAATATTTCTGAGCATGTGGGCTGTAGAGATGAATTTAATTTTGTATTTAATAGTATGTGAACGTTAACTCGTGTAATACATTGAATTCCTGACATCTGTGAAGGAATGGACTACTCATGTAATGGCATTAACTTAGTGTTATTACAACTACTTTACGTGGTATGTCATAGTAATTGTTCGGAATTAGGCCACGTTACACTCGATATGTCATGTGAAAAGATAATTATCTCTCTATGTTTTAAAAAATGAAGCAAATTACCCCCTATCAAGAGAAAATATAGGAGGGTAATTTGCTTCATTTTAAGATCACAGGGGTAATTTGCTAATTATTTTTTTACATAGGAATTTTTGCTCATTTTTTATATCACATGAGGTAAATTGCATTTATCCCTAAGTGCAACACATTAATTTCGCCATTAAACTAACATAGTGTAAAATAACTTATCTAAACCTGATATTTTTTACTTAAGAAAAGAAAGAGAAAAAACCCAATAAAACTTTATTTACCTTTCATTATAGGTTGTATAAGCAATTCAAAACACTCAAGTAATGTGTTTGCTTTTCATTATTGAAGCATGTTTCTAATTCAAGACGCCGATACTAATTATGTTCAGCTTGATGGATGAGTTGAGTTACTAATTACTTTCTTTTAAGGGTAAATTACAGCCACCTCTCTTGAGGTTTGACATAATTACAAATATTCTCTCTTTGTTTGAAAAATTACAAATACCCCATTGAGGTTTGTAATCGTATAACAAATAACCAATTTCTATCCATTTTTATTGGTAAATTGATCAAAATGCCCTTATGCATTGAATTATTTTTTGTTTAATTCTAAAATTTTTTTTGGACTACAATGCATAGGGAGAGGTTTCTTAAGTTTTTTACACAGATGCATGAGCAATAATGCAATTTGTCTCGGTTGTTTTTTCTACAATTTTAATAAAAAGTTCAAGGGCAAAATTGTCATTTTCAGATATTTGGTTAAAAATTACAAACCTCAATAGGGTATTTATAATTTTTTAAATAATAAAAGGATATTTATAATTATGTCAAACCTAAAAAAAAAATGAGTGTAATTTACCCTTTCTTTTAAACTTGTGGTGACGGAGATTTATTGAAAGAAGTAAATTGAATTAAATCCAACTGACAAATAATAACACATAACTAAAAAATTTCCGTTGCTTTGACAGTTTGAAACAACATTAACTATGATATCGAAATTGGTGCAATAAATAGGGCAGGTTGGAACAGTGGGCATGATGAATATGGTTCTAACGGCCGGCACAAACTATGTGCGCCACCACAATAATTCTTGCAACAAATCCCCCTTACATTATTTTGCATTAAATGCTGATCAGTTGAGTTATGAATTGGTCTGAGTTTAGACAAAAAAATAAAAAAATGAAATGAAATGAAAAGTGATGCCAATAGCAATTAATCGTAGTTTAGAGTGTTTGTCGTGGTGCTAACCACCGGCGCCCCGTGAACATAATCTAACTCAACTGGTCAATCAATCCACGTACAGAACTAACATGTCTGACATATATTTATATATGTATTGAACAATTATTGGTGTGTGAAAAAAATCATACTATTTTGATTGGGATTATGTAAATAAGTAAGAAATTATAGGTTTTAATTCCAGCAAACGTGTGGATATTTATCTTACTTAATGTGAATATATTGTACTATGAATTTATTGATCAGATAGATGTATTGTTCAATACTTTAAGATCTAATATATACAAGAATTTCTCGAGAAAATTATGATTATCAGGAGCAGAAAAAACGACCCATAGAGAAAACCAATCCTGAATTCTTGAAATATTCTTACATGAATTAAGTTCGTATAGTAAATATTATTATATTTCTCATGTGAATGATCAATGCTCTTTCTGAAACGTTCATGTATAATATATTTAAAACAATCATACCCAAGTTTAAATTATTATTTTTTGGAATAATTACCCAAGTTTTGCTCCTGTCTAACAAATATGTCCCTCCGTTAGTCAAATTCATCGAATTTGTTGATATTAACAAAAAAAAAAAAGTGAACGAAAACCGATATTTACCATCGTTGATTTATTACTGACTTATTGTAGGCCAAACAAATCATTTTTATGGCCAAACTACCCTTATATATCTTCACACGTTAATGCATGTGGGGTGGTATATTTTCACCGTTATCAGGGTATTTTAATCATCAAAGATTTATTTGACCTGCAATAAGTTAGTAATTAGTCAATCAAGGGTAAATATCGATTTCCATTAAGTTTTTTTGGTAATATCAATAAATTCAGTGAATTTTGACTAACGGAGGGACCTATTTGTTAGACAGATGCAAACTTCAAGGGTAGATGTAATTTTTCAAACCACAGGAGGTGTACGTGTAATTACACCAAAGCTCAGGGGAAGGAGGTGTAATTATCCCTTATTTTTTTAACCCTGTAGTTTAGAGGACCTGTATGGAGCCCTTCAAACTATGCTAACCGAAAATAACTGCTAATCAGACATTATAAAATGTTTATACCTAAGAAAAGAAAAGAAAACAACCAGAAGACGAGGAACAGAGGCAAGTCGATCGAGAATCGAATTCATGATCAAACCTGTCTTGAAATTTTTAAACTGAAAAACCACATCAGAACTGGAGGGCCCCCCCGTCCCCCGGGGCCACATTGTCTCATATTCCACTGCCCAATGTCCCTTAGAACATGGAGAAAATTATGGCAACTTTCCCTACTATATAGTTCTCTTCTTTCTCTTCTCTTTTCCCACTTCCCATAAGATAAGAGTCAGACCCTCTCAACTGCCACATTTCTCGTACTATATTTGCTGAATTCAGACAGAAAAGAGAACGAGATGGAGATTGAATTGGTGAAGTGTGAGTGCTGCGGACTGAAGGAAGAGTGCACGCAGGACTACATTAATGGAGTGAAGGCCAAGTTCGACGGGAAATGGCTGTGTGGTTTGTGTTCGGAGGCTGTAAGAGACGAAGTTAGCAGAGGGAAGAAGCAGTTCGGAGTGGACGAGGCTGTTAAAGCCCACATGTCGTTTTGTCGTAAGTACAAATCGAATCCGGCTATTCGGGTGGCCGACGGGATGAGGCAGATGTTGAGAAGAAGAGCCGGGGATAGTTCTTCGTCGCCGTCTTCGGCCAAGAAGTATTCAAGATCAGCAAGCACTTCCCAAGTCGGAGATAACTCCAGATTCTCGTATTACTAGCAAGATTTCAGACCATGTTCTTGTCTGTACAGGGAGGTTTATTTCCATGGAGGGTTTTTACCTGGTTTTGTCTTTTCTTTCAAAGAAATTTATCTACTGTTTTGAGATCCTTTTTTCCCTTTAGTAGAAAGAGGCAGCATGAGTATTGGGGAAAAGGGATTTTTAGCTTCGTAGTAAGCAGTTGATGATTCAGTTCTTCCTGGGATACAGCAAATTAATCTCTTAGGTTTAGTCGAAAGATACAGGGCCAGATTACTACAAGATAACAGATGCATGGTGATGAGTAAATAGGCTGCAGCTCATGTAGAAGTTCAGTTGTAAGATCATGAGAAACCGTGGATACTTTATTATTACATGCTGTGTGTGTTTTGTAGAAAGATAGTTGAACAGAAGTCATCTTGATTCGGACAACAAATGATCAGAGAATGGAACTGTGCTTGATCAATCCGATTCATCAGATTGAGTTGTTAAGTCGTATTTCCATAAGCAATTAATTAGTTTACCAACTCTAATTCGTCAAAAGGCGTTATTAATTATGCAAAAAAGCTCAACTAACTCCGCAACTCGACACTTTATGATCTTTTCTTACCAGTATGTACATCTTTCCACAAAGCAATCATAAAGAAAATCAGGCTGTGGGAGCAACATTGGTCTCATCAATTTATAATTAATTACTATCTAAGGACAATAAGATATATGTTAATTATGTTTCTACTTCTTTTCTTGTATTTTATTATCACCTTGCAAAAATTCTGACATGTTATAGTTGGTTGACCGTTGTTGGAGTAGTTTATCTGCTCCCAGAATCGTGAAAAATTTAAAAATTATAGAATTTATTTACTACCCAAAAAAGATAAAAAACTAAACACAAAAAATACGGGACGAAAAATTTATTTAAACCTAATAAAAATTACTAAAATATGATCATGTTCTTACAGCCGTATACTGATATAGTTGGCAACATCTCAAGTTATTATCATCCGAGTCATCTTTATGTACTATAACTGCCGTTGTTATTACATCAAAGATAAGCTTCTGCCATCACTGTACTGTGTTTGGTTTGTAAAGGGCACACATAGTTTCTGTAAAGGGCACTTATCAGACATCTGACATGCAATGGCCCATGGCCTTGTAATAACGTCTCGATCCATCGACGTTGAATGTAGAATTAACATTAATCTTCCCACAATTCTATTGTAAGTACAAAGAGGAGAAATTAAGTTTGCTAACAGGTGTCAAGAATGTATATAAACCACAGGATTTTAGTTATTTCATTTCATCTCTCTATACAATTAGCATTAATGGCAATGTGATATATTATATGGTCAATCCCCCACGTCAAGGGTAATCGTTAATGAAATGGCCGAACTCACACGTTGGGAGGTAATCATAAACGAAATAGCCAAACTTCCACATAATTAGGCAATAATTGTCGATGAATCCTTTTGATCAATAATCGAGTGGGATGGGGCGCTCTCACACGCGACACGTATCAGGAGGAGTTGAGAGGTTTCTTGACAGAGCCCTTCTAACAACCAAGTCATGAGACCATGAATTCCCTCAACTGTAATCTGATGATAAGCTGCATGCATTACAACAATCTTAAACTATTGATATGATCATTACAATGTCCTTATGAACATTAGAAGTAATAGGAATGACAAAAAGCATCTTCCTTTTAGGACAATAATGTGATGAGTATTTGCAAGAAGAATATGATGGTGGTCCATTTCCAAACACCCCGCATATTATATTATACATAATGCTGGGGCAGAAAGGGATCTTTTACTACCCGATCGACTCAATGAATAGCTTTATATATAAAGAATTGATTCCCTTTTCTTGAACTCTTTGGACCACTTTATCTTAGTATATATGTTTTGGTGTAGGAACCGCTCGTTTCTACAGTTTTGCTTGTAAGGATTTGACATTCCTTTCGAGCATCATTCTTAAAGGAAAGGCTGCTATTCTTCCTCCTGGATTCTTGTGTTTCTAGGAAGAACCACTTGTCTTTAAATTGGGATTTGCATAGAACTTTTATGTTGCATAATGCACAAGTAACCATGATGGGCGATAAAGGGAGTTGTCATTGCTTTTATCCGTTTTTACAAAATCGACATGTTAGAAACGACACTTGTTCGACTGAGTCGAGATGTGAGCACTGATCGATGTCTATCTAGCTAGTTTTAGGAAAAGAACCGAATAAGAACTGACTTCATGCCTTAACCATGGGAATTCTATTTTGTTGACGATGGATTCTTGACATAATTGAGTAATCAAATTCCACGTCTCCTTGTTTTAAATTGACATGTATATTCACATTCATGCATGTCCAGGTAGAAAGGTAAAGCATGATTTTTCTGTTGCAAAATTTATTTCATTTTTTATTCCATTCGACATAAATATGTTACGTCTATAAAATCTTTTTTTAAATAAAATACATGATGTCATTTTTACACATGTGATGTCTCTTTTTCAATGGAATAAAGGATGAAATGAGGTTTGCAATACAAAATCCAATTAAAAAGGTAGTTTGTGTAATGATTTAGACGAGGGGAGTGAAATAAACAGAAAAGTTGTAGGGGTATAACAGTCATTTTGTACTTGTCTGTTTCCAGCTCCTCTTTTCCTAATTAAAAGACCCTGTCAGGTGACCGTTGGATTCAAATTTCGAAAGGCCAAACATTTTCGTTCTTGTTTCCACTGCTCCAAGTTCCCAAGATAATCAAAACCCTGAAATGATCCAAAGAAGATCCAAAATCCTGGAAGAAAACATGAACACAGTGATTCTCACACCGAATTCCTCTGTAAAATCCACCAACCCGTCAGAAACACGAGACAGTTTTTACTTTCCAGGATGCAGGAAAGATGCAAATTGCGCCTGCGAAATATGCATCGCGAGCATCAATGCGACGCTCGATTTGATGCCACACAGTATTCGTAGAAGCCCTCTTACGAAACCCTCTACCTCAAGGCCTACAATTCCAAGAACCCCTGTTTCTTTCGCATCAATGGCTGATCTTATGACCCCAAGATCGAGCGCTCGGATTAGCCCCGTGACGATGTCTCCCCTTCTGGATTCTGCTGCAAGTATGAGTGTGAAGAGGAGAAAGAGGAAGTCTGGTTATGGGGTTTCTTTGATGAAGTTTCTTCTGGCCTTGACCCTGGTTTTCGGGTTGGAGTATGGAGTTTCTTGGATGGTCTCTGGGGTTCTGAAGACTGCATTGACGCCGGATATTGTGAAGAATTTGGGTGAGAAATCATGGGATCTTGAGGGCCTGAATGCAAGGTTTCATTTCTTGAGGAATAAGTTACGAGGGTTAGTTGGCAACAGGGTTTCAAGTTGCAGCTCTGTCGATTCGGCGTGGAAAGTCAATCAGGTGTCATTACTTGTCTCATTTGTTTCATTTTGATCTTCTGAAGAAAATCAGATAAGTTTCTGGATATTGTTAAGTATGTTAAATCATGATTTTTGGGGTTTTAGGATGGTTTGTTGCTGAATTCGCGGTGCGTGTTGTATGAATCCATGGCAGAGGAGGTAAGCATTTGGGGATGGCCAGCCCAGACTACTGGACTGATTACGGCAGAGTTTATGTCGCGATCATTCAGCATTATATCAGGAAGAGTTACAGAGGTAAGTCCAATTTCCCACTGATCAATTAGCAAGTTGCTCTGGTTTTGCATTTTTCATATTCTCGTTGCATTTTGTTCACTTAATTGTGAATCTTTTCTTGCAGTGGTCCGCCAGGGAAGGCAAGTATCGAGTTCGGGAGACGAATAGTTCATGGGAGCAAGGAAGATGGAGTTCCTGTATGGTGCAGTTTGATCCAAATACATGGATTCTGGAGTACAAGCAGAGCTTTCTCCTGGAAAATTCAAGACTTGTTTCCACTGTGCTGGAATTCTTGAAGTTGAGGCTAACAGGAGAGATTGATAAGATGAAGCAGGAATTCTTGTTGCCTTCTGCATTTGATTCTGAGTTTACAGCAGGGAGCAGTATCACAATCCCTACTTAAGAAAAGTCTTTGAGCAATGAAGATCTTCTGTGTATTTCTCATTCCTCATGAGAAGCTTTTGATGTACAAATGATATACATGCAAATCTTAGAGTTTTTCTTCAAACTTGAATGAAAATATTTCTAGTTTAATATAGTCTTAGGTTGGTTACTTGATTTTCTTAGAATAATAGTTCGAGCTAGAAAAGATTTGTTTGCAAGAAAATCAATGTGTACTTAGTAATTAAATGTAAACATGATTATTTTGACACGGATAAATTTTATTAGAGCGGGGAAATAGGTAATTTTGACTCGACGAACAGAAATTAACTTCAGGATTTGAGTCGAGAAGTAAGGATTAAATAGAATTGCATCTATCCTTTTCCTTTTTCTTGGTGGGAATATTTATCCTTCTCCATTTAAATGAATACTTGATTCTTGAATTCATTCATCCTGCTCTTCAAATATATAAATATATATATATATATATATGTATCAAACACATGCAGTATTTTCATCACTAAACACATGAACATGTATCAAACCTGGGAATGTGTATTCATATATGAATATTGGGAATCTTGTCCATCGTTGTTACAGTTGTTGACAATCTACATATATTTCCACGAACCCTTTTGGTTAAACCTGAAAACTTGGCAGATAAGCCTCAATCTCAGACCGCACCTTTATTGATTCCATATTTTCATTTTCACCATCCAAGAAATCTTTTTTATCTAGACCTTTTTGTCCTGATAATATTCCTGTCCTCTCCACATCCACATATATGGAGGTGATGAGGCTGCAGCCTACGGCAAACAAGAGAAGCATCACCATACACGACGGCCGCGATTTCCACTACTCACAAATGGAAGGAAATGCCCAGAAAAAACTCAGGAAATTGCCCCATGTTTTCAGCAAAGTCTTGGAATTGCCTTTCAGGTCTGACGCTGATGTGAACGTGGAGGAGCGGCCGGATTTTTTCCGGTTTGTTGCAGAAATCAAGGTGGATGGACAGTCAGGCCATGTTAGGGCTCATGCTGTGGAGATTCACCCTGGGGTTATCAAGATTGTGGTTAGGGATGATCACAAGCCTAAACGTGGAGGTGGTGTGGACTTGTTCTTGGACAAATTAGAGGTTGACATGTGGCGGTTCCGATTGCCCTCATCAGCCCGGCCAGAGCTGGCCAAGGCGGCCTTTGTGGCTGGTGTACTCATAGTGACGGTGCCGAAGGGCGGCCCCAGCCGGGCGGAGGGGGGAGAAGTTTGGGGAGCTGGCAGCAGAATTATTCTAGTACAGTAGATTTCAAATGTGCTTGTCTTAAAAGTTAGCTTTGCCTCCCCCAACATTGAGCAGCAATAAAACGATGGATTTTGATGAGACTTTTTTGAGCATTCTCTTGATTGTACATGTGACATGGTTTCATATATATATAGTGGGAATGTTTGGATTGGAACACTGATCTTGGGAAAAATTTTCCTACATCCAGTTCAGTTCTTAACACTTCAGATAGCACATCAAAAAGAAATATTACATGCATCTGAAATGCAAATCCTGTTGCAATCAGCTACCCTTTGAGTTCAGATCTTCAGCTATACAAGTCAAAATGATCTTCTCTTGCTTCCAAGTACGAAAAACCTATGTGCCACAAGCCGATAACCTTCTACCGATCAGTGCAAGAACGAAAACCTTTCAAGTGGGGC
The DNA here is from genome assembly GCA_034509735.1 of Sesamum alatum. Classification (NCBI taxonomy): domain Eukaryota; kingdom Viridiplantae; phylum Streptophyta; class Magnoliopsida; order Lamiales; family Pedaliaceae; genus Sesamum; species Sesamum alatum. Next base: position 35,729,547 of record JACGWO010000006.1, read on the forward strand.
AAATTTAGCAAGAATCTCGGCCTCCTGCTTAGCTGCTTCCTTCTGCTTCAGCTCCCATTCTGATCTTTCTGAGTTAGCCATCTGAACCTCATTAACAATCTTTGGAATAGAATCGGACACCCGTTTTTGAGCTGACGCAAGTTCAGCAATCATTTCTTGGTTCCTCTGAACAACTTTGGCAAGTGTAGCTCTGCGAGATTGTAGTATTGCAATTTCGTCATCTATTTCTTGAATGGTAGATGATGCAGCAACATCTTCAGCCTGGAGAAGAGCTATTTTGTCCTTTGATAACATATATTTACGCTTAAGTGCAGTGATAAGGCCTTTGTTGGTCTCAAGCTCTGTAAAGAATTTATTAGCTTCTGCTGTTACTTGCTTAGCATCTCGGAAGCACTTGCCGGATGATGGGATTTCCCGAATGAGATTCAGCATGGAAAGCTCTTCTGGGCTCAGATGTGGATCAGACTGAAGCTTGGTTGACAGGTTTGTAACCTCTGGAAGTTTGTTAGAAGTGATCAAACTCGGAAAATCCATAGCTATAAGGGAAGAAAGTTCCTCTCGAGCTTTCTTGAAGTCTTCCATTTCTGACAAGGCTGAGCCTGAATTTGGTGCTCTTGGAACTGACTGAGATAAAACTTCATCGAGTGAATTGAGATAACTGTCAAAACCATCTGCAGTCATTTCAGCTGGATGATCCGCTCGGGAATTTGAGTCCCGAGTCCTGCAACCAGGAGTAGACCAGCCTGCAGGATTTTGAACTGGACAAACAGCAATGTCTGGATCACATGCCTTATCATTCTCATTAGCAGTACTATGCGAACTTAATACATCGGCTGATACTCGTTTGGATAAAGGCGGGTCCATTGAGGTGGTTGTATCCTGATCTGTAAGCCGAATGCGTTTTTTTGCAGAATTTCTTGTTCTCCTCACAATTTGACCTCCCGACTCTGCTTTAGTCTTTCCCCTCCGAGAAGGTGGTCTTTTCTTGGCTGTAATAGAGAAGTGCACCTCAGTAAGTATGACTGGGTTGGATATTACTGAAATTACCTATTCAGACTAGTACATGCCCAGAAAATGAGGCATGGTCACAGAACCACAAATCAAACCTTCTTCAGCATTTGCAGAACCAAACCCGTCGATCATTCCTAATGTGTGATTGTGAGTGTTTTACAAACTCATGAAAAAATCTCAATTAATTTAAGGCACAGAAATTTCCCAGAGAAGAGTCCGTTACTACATGTGAATTATATTTTTATGATTCTACGAAATCTATAAACATAACAAGAAAAGGAAATTCCTATGTCAGCAAAACAGCAATGAAGGGGAATAGCACAAAAAGGGGCAACCGAAGCCTATCCTGATTTATTTATTTGCCTTCAAACATTATTAAGGCGATGATTTCGTATACGTAGCTTCACAAACGCAGAAAGCAGAAACTTAACTCTGAAAACCACTATTATGATGTTTCAAATCAAAACTTCTTTCTCACAAGGTCAGATAAAGCCAAATGTGTGAATTGAAACTCACCTTTCCTCACAGATCTTTTCTCAGCTGGGATTTCCCAAGTAAACGATGCGAAAAATGTGTGAATATCTGCTTCAGGAAATTCAGATTGAAGAAAACGTAATGTAGAAGGCTTACTGCCTAGCCATATTTTCCTAGTTGGGCTTTTCTGAAGCCTCTTCGGAGGAATCAAGAACCTGTGGATATAGTAGCCTGACGGGCTGATTTTGTTTCCCACTTTCCAAGTCCAAACGTCACCGGGATTTGGCCAATCTGCAGGAGCATATGGAAGTCCTTCCCCCGACTCACCAGGCTGAACTGGCGGCCTCAGAAAGCTACCGTCCTTGCTCATCCAATTTGAGCCGCCGTTGGCAGAATCAGAAACATCAACATCCATGAGTCCAGATACTGTTAGCATGTTCAAGCAGGTCAAGTAGCCATATAAAAATGAGCATTGGCTCAATAACATTATAGTGGAATAATAATACGTATTCCTATGCATCACGTTATACATCGTCAAACATAAAATCATCAAAGAAGTTGAGTAATACCATAGCTTGAATATCTATAGAGAGTAAACTGAATGTGCAAATAAGCATCACGAACCAGAATAGGTATTTCCTTTAACACGATAGAAACTAAAACAAGACAGTAAATACCAATTCAGAAGAATTCTTGGCATCACATGGTAGCATTCAACTAATAGAACCTTCACGTCAGCTTCATTACACAAACTTGATTGGTAAAAATATTAGCTTATAAATCATAGCAAACTGCCTTTACACCTCAAATCATAATCTGGAGAAACATTTGATCTTCTCGACAACAGACAAAAGTTCGATCACGGGATCAGAGACTTGACATTGCATTTTTCAGTATCCATCATTTACAAGGACTTAAAGACAGAAATATGTCAGAAATTAATGTCTGATCTAAAGACTTATTTTACTCCCTCTTAACATACACTGTTCCTGCACTTGTCTATGCAATTGCACAATTAGTAACCATTGCAAAATGGGCATTCTTGAAAATAAATTAAAAAGCAGAAACAACGAAGAACTGCTGCAAAAAGGGTTTTTGATTCCACAAACCATTTCAAAGGGGAGTAAACCGACAAGAAGTAAAGTAGACCAGGTTCTTACCGATTAAACTGCAAAGATTACACAGGTCCTCTCAAAGGTTTCCTTTTCAGTGATCTTATTTGAAGTTTCTTGAAATTCTAATTTCGATTTCTTCCAAGTACACAACACAGAACACAGTTTTATCAGCAGGAAAACAAGCACATAAAAACAGTTCAATGAAACTGAAGATTCACTAAAAACAAGAATTGGTGAAAAACGTAGCTGAACTTGAACATCATAGAAAGAGAAGTGGAGAGAAAATCACCTGACAGAAACGGAGATTGAACTACGCTGCAAGACTGAAGAGAGAGACCAGGAAAGAAAAGGGTTTCGACAGAATCGATGATCCGTTGGACCCTCTTTCGAGTTATGATGACATTGCGAGGAGGACGGGATACGTTTCATGATACGATTTCTTGTATCAGTATATGTGTAAGACCACCAGAGACAACCGCTGTGGGAATTACATTTTGACCCTTAGGATCTTACATATTTTGTTTATTTATTTTGTGGGTAGTTAATTCTAGCAAAAAAGTTTAAAAGAATAGTTATGTGTAATTAATTTTGTAAAAATCTTTGAACCAAACTAGTAAAGTTATGCAAATCTATAAGAATATAAAATATAATTAAGCTTGGATGACCGCGTAAAATAGGAATTTTACCCCTAAGTTTGTTAAGCTTTAAAATTTAATTGCAAAATTATTTTCAACATTTTACTTTAAATAAATGGGCAGTTTAATTTAATATTTATTTGAGATTTATGGTCTTATTATTATAATAATTTAATTGTGATTTTATGAGGATTAATTAGTATTTGGCCGTTATATTTTATATATTTATGTGGTCTATTTATAATGAAATTATTATAATATTATGAGGTTTAATTAGACTGCTTGATTTTTTATAGCAGTCAAATTCTTTAAACTATTTAAAAGTCATTACTCTTTTTCATTTGGCACATTAAGGTAGAAGTGTTTGTGGGAGTTTTAAAATAATTTTTCACTCCCACAAATTTTGAGAATTCTGTAATGTGTTCTTAGTCACCTTGTGGTCGTGCACATTCACGTACTAGACCCTGCACGTAGGGAGGTAATTATGGATTTGGAATAGCGAAAAGTGTGATTACTCTTCATCGATGCAATCTTCTGATTTTAAGTTTTGTTTAATTTATTTCATCACTTATATATTATGATAATTTATATTCTATTAACATTTTATATGTGAAATACTATTTAGATTTATAATTATAAACCCTGTAAAAAAAGATATATATAATTATAATCACCAATCACATGGTATTACTATTCACAACATAATTTAGGGTTAATGAAAAAAAGGTAAGAGTCAAGAACAAGAATATGTTCTTTAGGAGGCTAAAACTGTCTTTTGAAGAAAAGATTTAGTCAGTTGATACGGCAATTATCTGAAGCAAATGAACATGAACCAGAACAAGATTTCATCTGCAGCGGAAAAGTGAAAATCTTCAGGTCTTCAACTCGGGGAAGAGATAATGACAGCAGCGAAAGGAACCTGCCTCAATCATCTTTCTAGAGAATCCCCTGATGTCAAACGCCTCGCCAAGTTCTACACGGAGGTTTTTCTCTTTCATCTTCCTCACCGATTTCCCTGACCTTTCTTTTCTCTTTTCTTGTTCGATTCTTCTTTTCCTATTTTCGTATGAAATTATGAGACTAAAATCGAAAATTATGAGCTGGTTTTGTCGGTTCCCGTGGAATTTTCTGTGTTTGAGCAGCAGTCGTAGATTTCTGTGTTGTCTACTTTTCTTGATAGTTTTAAATGAAGAACAGTGATTTTGGCCTGTGGGTTTTCCGGGTTGATACATGTAATGGGTATTTCTGACTGTTCGTGGTATCGTCTCGAAATACTAAACACTGGAACGAAGAAAAAATTTGATCTTGATTCGTGGGCGTTGTTCAGATTTTCGGGTTTGAGCAAGTGGAGAGTCCAAAATTCGATTTTGAGGTGATATGGTTGAAGTTGGGTTCATCATTATACCTTCACCTCATAGAACGGGACCCCAACTCTATGCTTCCAGAAGGGCCATGGAGTGCTGCGTCAGCAGTGGCAGACCCCAAGAATCTTCCCAGAGGGCACCATCTCTGTCTTTATGTCCCCAACTTCGACTCCTTTGTTCAGAACCTTAAGGTGCATATGTTATGTCTCTCTTCTCTATTTTTTGTGAAAGCTAGATGAGTTGTTCTATAGAGTGTGTGAATCTCTGCATTTGAATTTGGTGTTGGGCATTGTTCATAGCTATATAGTTAATATGAATGTGGCATTAAGGTTCGCATTTTTCTCAGTGTCCTGTTCCTGGAAGTATTTTCTTGTATTAATTCATGTAGTTTTTGTATGGTTGTGTGTTGTTTGTGCAAAGAATTTTGTGAGACACAGCAAGAAATGATTGAATTTGGCGACTTATTTTGTAATTTGGAGTAAGATGAGGTTGAGTGTTGTTGTTGTAGTGATAACTATATCAGGTGTATGATTGCTTAAGAATTTGGCTGGAGTTTCCAAAATCCTTAACTTTCCATGCTATGGTCGACAATGTCCACAAAATCGAATTGTGCGTTTGTTGATTCCTCTTTGAAGGCATAGGTGACATGAGCATCAGGAAATGTATATCAGCAGAGTGGGAGAGACGATTTTAGTTGTATATTCTTTCTATTATGCTTTGGGCTTGTTGCTCCGTTATCTAGCAACCTTGCCTGCCATTGCTGTTATCTTCCAGGTTGTGATTTTGAATAAGGATAGGTAAAAGCGAATATACAGAATTAAAGAAATAACTGAAATGTTTTGTTATATCTATGATCAATAAGAAAATTTGGATGTTATTCTGATCCTTTATCTTGAAAAACAACAGGAAAGAAATAACTTCAATTTCATCGGTAGCTGAATTCCGGTTTCTTCTGACATTTTCATGCATCTTATTTCATGGATGGTGAAGGTTTTGTTGCATGGACATCTTAGCTGAGAATTTTTGGATGTGTTAAGTTGACAACTCTGTTTACTCACCGGATTATAAGACTAGCACTGGTTGCTTTGAGTTGTCATAAGTTTCTTAGGATCGAGATCAAGATCAAGGTCATGTACAGGTAAATCATAGCCTTATAAAAGATTTTCTTGTTTTCTCTGATCAGGAGAAAGGAATAGATGTACATGAGAGGACTCAGCCAGATGGGGAGAGAAAACAAGCGTTCTTCTTTGATCCAGATGGTAAGTCATTCCTATCACACGCTCTTTCGATAGTAATTAAAAATCAAGAACTTGTCGTAAGTATGTGTTGTGACTTATTCTCGTTATCGTTCTTCTCCGAGGAGGAAGTTGACACGATAATCAATATTAATCGTGTCTCACTTGAAATGCAATTCCTGTGATTTTGCACTCCGGTTTTTCCCTAGTTTCACCAAATGGTTGTTCTAATCTGCAGGGAATGGATTGGAGGTGACGAACCAGTGCCCAGTTCTGTAAATCAAGCACTTTCATGTGCTCCAAGAATAGTAGTAAATGTTATGAAAATTGAAGTAGTTAGCCTAAATAAAGTGTAGATATTAGTTGTGATGAAGCTAAGTATTTTGAACAATAATGTCTGTGAATTGTGCACTTTTGTAGCCCGCCCTTTGTGTTCGATGGTTGTCCGGAGGGCTCTTCATGGGTTTCTTGTAGCCATCAAAGTTGTATTCCAAGAAATTCTCCAAAAGTAAAATGTATGATAATATCTTATTCACAAGATAGAAGACAATGATAACAAATCGGCCCCTTCTCTCTACAGACTAATCAAGCAATACCCGAATCAAAAGTGACTTTCTTGAGGTTTGTTACAATTATAAATATTTATTCGTTGCTTAGAAAATTACGAACATTCTCTTGAAATTAACAGACATCTAACAAGTAATTCATATAATGAGCTGTTACGAGGAGTATTTGTTAGACGATAATTAATTTTAAAAAATTATTTTATAATTTTTTAAATAATGAGGAATGATTATAATTATGGTAAACCTTAAGGGACCCATTGTAATTTACTCTGAATATTAACAAATGTGGAGGCTCTCACATATCACGATCAAGAATTCCTGTTGAAGTAGTAGTTTCATATTGATATGAAGCATTTCTCTTGATCCTGAAGCATGTGATCTAACCATTTTGTATTAGAAATGAGGCTGCAAGAAATTTCTAGAATGATCATTTTTTGCGGAATACAAACTCATTTGCTTCTGGATTTTCTTCCCAAGCGCGGTTGGCCTTCCACTCCTCCTACGCCAGCACGTGTAAAATCAAATCCATGCTGTCCTAATATCCAGCAGCCACCTCATCTCAGATCTTCCAAAACATGCCAACACTTCACCTCCCCCTTCAATCTCATGCAGTATTTAAGAACTCGGCTTCATTTTCATCACCTCGGCGCTAAAATTCTGAAGTCATCATCTCGGAAACAGTAACTGTTGGACATCATCATGAGTCAAGAACAACCCAGAAGGGAACAGGCCGAGGGGCAGCAAGAACCCATCAAATACGGCGATGTTTTCCAGGTCTCCGGCGATCTGGCGAACAAGCCGATTGCGCCTGAAGATGCCGCCATGATGCAGGCTGCCGAAACCACGGTGTTCGGGCAGACTCAGAAAGGCGGCCCTGCCGCTGTCATGCAGGCGGCCGCCACGCGAAATGAGAGGGCTGGCCTCGTGGGCCACCGCGATGTCACCGATGTTGCCGGCGAGGAAGGAGTCACCGTCGCTGAAGCTAATCTTCTAGGGACTCGTATAATCACCGAATCTGTTGGCGGACAGGTTAATCCACACCCTTCTTAATTAATCTTTAATTTTTACGCTATAGTGATCACTAATTAGAATTTAACCATTGGTCTAGTATTAATTATAATTGTTAATCTCGACGACAGGTTGTGGGGCAATACGTAGAGGCCAAGCCGGTGATGCAGAGGGAGGCAACAGGTGGAGCAGGCCGGCAGTCGGCAGTAACTATAGGAGAAGCCCTCGAGGCTTCAGCCCAAGCTGCCGGAGACAAACCTATTGACCATAGCGACGCCGCGGCGATACAGGCGGCGGAATGCCGGGCAACTGGGTCCAATATGATAACTCCCAGTGGGCTGGCGGCCACGGCTCAATCTGCCGCGGCCTTCAACGAGGGTCTGATCGGAGACGAAGGCAAAGTCAAGCTCGCTGACGTCTTAACAGTAATGCTACTAATATTAATTACCACTTAATTAATTCTTCATCAGAAGTACACACTAATTATGATCAAAGTGTCAACAATTATAATTAGGGGGCTACGACGAAACTGGCGGCGGACAAGACGGCGACAAGAGAAGACGCTGAGGGAATCATAAGCGCGGAGCTGCGCAATGATCCTAATCTGAAGACGCATCCAGGAGGCGTGGCGGAGTCGGTGGCGGCGGCGGCCCGGATCAATGAGAGGGGAACATGATCATGAGAGTGTTGGTAATAATTAATTAATGTTTCAAAAGAAGATGTGGGGGTTTCGGCAAATCCGTAGAAAATATGCGCATGTGTAGTAGTATCAGTTAGCTTTTTGTTTGAGTATGCTTTGTAAGTAGGCCTGTCTAAATAAATTAAGGGGCGCAGTTCTGTCTCTATATATATTTTCATGCGTCGGCCCGACATTAATCACTGACCGTTTGAAATGCATTTCCAGTGAAGGCAAAATCGAAATTTTGCAGTCCTGTTTTTCCTACATCGACCAATTTTTGTTCTAATATACCTAGGATTCCAGGTAAGAAGCCGAAGGCCTGTACGATGAATTAGGCACTTTCGTGTGATCCAAGGATAGCAGTAATTTTAGTAGTACAACTAAATAATGTGTGTAAGATATTACTAATATGGAGCAAGTATTTTGGAAAATAATTGCCCCCGAGGTCTCAAGCCTATTGGACGACTGACTTGCCTCTAAACTTACCTGAATGTGTTCTGAAATTTGAATTTAGATAAAAACAAAAGCAAAGAGAGAAAGAAAAACATGGTGGAGTTGATTAAAAAGTGTTTCAAGAGTGAGTTCAAATATTTTAGATATTTGGGGCATGTTTGTTTGTGTTTTCATTTTTAATTTTAATTGTTAGTGAAAAATATACATTTTTTATTTTATAAGTTTTCGTGTGAAATGGGAATTTGATTAGTAAATAATATTGTGGTATATATTGCACTGTAGTTTTATATTAATGTGTTTTTAATGAGAATATGTGTAAATAAATATATTTTTACTTTAATTAAATATGATATTAATGATAAAATATCAAATTATAATTTTAAAGTTATTAGTATAAATATATTTTAAGTGACAACAATTTTTATCTTATTATTAGTGACAAAAATTGTGTATAAATTTGTTACTAAATTTAATTAGTGATACATTTACAGTGACAACACAATATATTGACAATAATTATTTGTAGTCACTACATATAAGTCACTAAGTGTATTTTGTGCACATTTTTTGTCACTAATTTTTACTAATAACAATTTTTATAAAATAATCGTAATTATTAAAATCATAATATTTATTATTATGCTAAATTAAATATTCCTGTCACTAAATATATATAATTAGTGATAATATTAAAATTGTCACTGATTTTTCTTTTCACTAATCTTCTATTTTCTTGTAGGGTATGGATAATTATATTTACATTTCTTAACCTACGATCTATTTATACAAACCACTTCTACCTTTTGGATAATAACACATACACTCATCAGAAATCTTAATGTTATTTACTCAAACTACCTCTACTTATTGAAAAATTATACATATACCTCATAAAAACGTTAACATCTATCATTATATAAAATATCCCTATTTTTTTACTTTTAAAAATGGTTTATGTAATTATACAAAAAATAAAAGTATTTTATATAAATAAATCATAAGTAAGGGGTACAAATATAATTATCCCTAATCACTATTTGAAATACTAAAGAGTGGAAATGAAAATAAAAAAATAAGATTTTCGCGTTGCGGCTTTTTTTAAAGAAAGTAAAATGTTGTTCATAACAAATCAGATCTTTTTTTTTTCAAATTAATTATGAATAATGTTATTGGCGATTTCTATAAGTTTTATAATCCCATTTTAATTATATGAATTCAATACTAATTCATTTTTAGAACATTTTTATGAATTTAAAAGATATTTAACAAAATATGAGTTTCATATTATACAATTTTTTTTTAGATAAAATTAATAAGCATTTTTGTACACTTGTCGTGTATTTGTGAAATAAAATATAAGATGCAATATGAATTAAAAAAATAAAAATCCGATCCACTGCAGTACACCCTCTAATTAAGCTAGGAATGTCAATAATTAATAATAGAATTAGCTGAATATTCATATTACTAATTTTATCCAAAATTTCTTATATTAAGTCGAATTGAAGATGCAAATAGATAAATTAAGAGACTTTACAAAAGCTTTGTAATATTTTGAGGCTACCTTAGCCTCGTCACATCTTTATTTTGTCAATGAAATTCATGTTACCCTTGATATATATGGGGCAAAATGCTTTTTTGTCCCGTAAGATTATAATATTATTTATTTTGATACCATTTAGGTAGGTGGCTGTCTTAGTCCCATAAAACACGTTTTTTAATTTTTTTGCCCAATACATTGTATTTTGAAACAAAAAAAACTGACAAACGTGTTTTATAGGATTAAAAGAGTCACCTACTTAAGTTGCACATGATTTTTTGGGATCAAAAAAACTAAAAAAACGTATTTTATGGAACTAAAAGATCTACCTACCTAAGTTGTGGTACCAAAACAAATAATCCCTTAATTTTACAGGATCAAAAAAGTATTTTATCCCTTGATATTTTTTGTTTTATATATTTTTAGGTGAATTATAAAGAGCCTTTAGTTAGTATTTTATTACCATCTGAAAATGTGACAAAATCAATAAAATACATCAAGTCAAGATGTTTTACAGTTTGTCCAAACATTAATAGGCGAAAATATAAACAATCTTAGTGCTAGTGTTATTTATTGTCACTTTTTAGTTCTTGATTTTTTATATTTTTTTTGTTCATCCACTACAGTATACACACATATAGCTTCTTAAGCTGTCGGGCCTCCGTTCCCTGTAAGTTACCACGTGTAAACATCAAATCCATACTGTCCTAATATTCAATTGCCACGTAGTTCCCAACTTCAACTTGTGCCACCACTTTCACCACCGCTTCCCTTCTTTCTCACTGACTATTTAAGAGCACTGGATCAGTGAGCATCAGCTCGCACGATCTTTCACAAATTCGAATTCATCATCATCCCGCGGAAAATTAGCTTTCTTGAAGATCATCATCATGAGTCAAGAACAGCCGAGAAGGGAGAAGGAGGAGGCGCAGCAAGAGCCCATCAAATATGGCGACGTTTTCCAGGTTTCCGGCGACCTGGCGAGCAAGCCGATTGCGCCTCAAGACGCTGCCATGATGCAGGCTGCCGAAGCCTCGGTGTTCGGGCAGACTGTGATGGGCGGCCCCGCCGCTGTCATGCAAGCTGCCGCCGCGCAGAATCAGAGGGCGGGCATCGTGGGCCCCCTCGAAGTCACTGATGTTGCTGGCCAGCAAGGTGTCACCGTCGCGGAAACTGATCTTCCGGGGACTCGTATAATTACTGAATCAGTTGGTGGACAGGTTAATTAATCCACATCCCTCAAAATAATATGTTTAATGAATTATTACACTTTAATAACCGTTAATTTCAATCTTGATGAAAGGTTCTGGGGCAGTACGTACAGCCCACACCGGTGGCAGCAGGAGCAGTCCCACAGGGCGCAATAACTATAGGGGAAGCTCTCGAAGTCTCAGGCCGAACCGCCGGAGATAAGCCCGTTGAATTCAGCGACGCCGCCGCAATACAAGCGGCGGAGTGCCGGGCAACTGGTTCCGATCTGATCACTCCCGGTGGACTTACGGCCACGGCTCAATCTGCCGCCGCCTACAACCAGGCTGTGGCCGAAGACGAAGGCAAAGTCAGGCTCGCCGACGTTTTAAAAGTAATGCTACGGTTTATTACCGATTAGGTCTTGACTAGAATTATCTTTTGTTTGTAGTAACTAAATAACGTGGTAATAATTGTTAGGGGGCCACCGCGAAACTGCCGGCCGACAAGGCTGCGACGCGGGAAGACGCAGAGGGAATTATAAAAGCGGAGCTGCGCAATGATCCGGACATGAAGACGCATCCAGGGGGCGTGGCGGAGACGGTGGCGGCGGCTGCGAGGCTGAATCTGACGGAGGCGTGATCAGTGATCGTGATGTTTCAAACAAGAAGGGGGGTTTTTGGTGAAAATAGTAGAAAATATGGGGGGAGGAAGTAGTATTAATTAGTTTTATCTTATGTGTATTTCCCGTAGTCTCTGGAGTTTTGCTTTCTAAGTACAGTTTATAAATTAAATTAATGAGTCTCTAACTACATTTCGTAATGGTTTAGTGATTCCAATTTGAATAATATGTCATCAAAATTAATTAAATTGTAAGATTTACGTCATTTGTAATAACTACAAAGCATGAGTTGTTGAGTATTAATAAGGTCCGACAATCAAGGAGTGTATTATTTGGATGACTACTCGAGATTACTAAAACATTTTTCAACAAGCTGTCTGAATTCATTTTAATCAAGGAGCGTATTATTTGGATGACTAGAGATTACTAAAACATTTTTCAATTGTGCAAGTAAAAAAGATGGCTTATTTTATTAATCAAAAAGTATAAGTATGTTCTCCTTCATTCCAAGGGGTTAGATTTAGAGGGGAATAGAAATCGAAAGAGGTCTAGTTCGTTTATATGTATTGAGAACTGAAATTTTATTTTATTTATAAAATAAATAAAATTATTTATTTTGTTTAATATCAATTTAAGATCCAAATTATAGCATTAAAAACAATTTTGATTCTTAAAAGCATTTTATTTTGCAAAATATATGTGTGTTAGGATTGGAAAGTAATTCTTTTAATAAAGAGAACAAGTTATTTTACATCATAAAAATGAATATATTAATGGTAATTAATGCTTGTTGATAACTTGAATAAGTTGGTCAGCTTTTAATCAAGTAAAGTTGAGGTTGTATATGAATTTGAGGTTATGGATTCAAGACTCATTGGACGTGTTATTTTGTGTGAATTTATTATAATTTATTTTATATATAATATTTATTGATATACTGTTTGAATCGTTGTTCATTTATTGAAATATAGATCGATCATATTATTCTTGCTTTTATTAAAAATAAAATAACTTGAATAAGCAGAAAATATTTAATTTAAGGAAGGAGAGTGATTGGGTGCATGCAAAGTTTATATGACGACTTTTATGGGTCAGTTCAGTGAACAACACCTACTAAAGTACCGTAGATATGAATGCAATAATTGTTATATGAATATATCACTTAGTTTAAGTTTTAAAGGATCACAGTCAATGTCATATCTCGATTGATTTATCGACTTTCAAACATTTATATCAGAATTATGAAAATCACTTTGAAAATTTTCAAAATGAGTAATATTGGAAAAAAGTTGAGATTTGAGATAGTAGGGATGGATCAAGCATCATTGAAACGCCAATAACAATAATGAAATCCGGTCTTTAGTAGCCCAAGCGGTGCTTGCCTCGGGCGGGGGCCCATAAGAGGTTTATCTTGTACTCATAATTACATATTTGCAATTAATTGGCAGTACTTAATTATGCGTGCGGAAAATATAAAAGTTAATATTGATGTATTTAATTATAACTATATATTAATGAAAAAAATTTATGACATCATATAGATTAAATATTAAAACCAAACGAGAAAAATTAAGATATAAAGTTGCAGTTACTAAATCAAATGTAAATTTGTAACGTTCATTCTTGAAATGATCTCTTACCTGAGTGTTGAGGTTGAGATCGATCTCACAATCAAAAAATCGTGAGTACAAGTTCTATGAATGTAGGTGTTTAGTATACTTTCAATAATAGTATGTCTATGTTGTTTCTTTATTTGATTTAGTGTTGTTGGTTGATTGAGATTGTGCGGATAGTTGTAAAAGTATGTTGATTGCTTAAAAAAAAATGAATATATATATATATATATTTAAAAAATCTTTCATTCTTGAAGTGCTACTGTTGTTATTGGCCCATGACCCATTCGGTAGGCCCAAACTCACGAGCCCATTTGCCTCACCACCTTGGATGACTCACTCCCACCACAAATTGGTCCTGTCTGTCTTAGCCCATCCGCTGTCCAAGCCCATACCCGTTTCGGCCCATCTTGACTCTTATTTAAAAACCTTGACCTAAGTTGTTTGGTCAGTCTTCTCTTTCCCTTCTAGGGTTTCTTCCGCCGCTGCTCTTCTCTCCCCTCTCTCTTTCTCACGCTGTTATGTCTCCTTGGTTTCCATCCATCCTTCCATAGTTCCGATGGCTTTGGAACTATGCTTCACCACATTCTTTCGCCTCTTGTCTCTCACATCTGTGTCGTATAAAAGGGGATTCATCCCTTTGTGTTCGAGACAAGTCAAAAACCGTGAGTATATAGTCGTGGCCTCTTCCCTACTTTTTTCTCCGATAAATCTCCCAGTGATTTTGTCTGTGTGACGGTCCTAAGTGGACTTTGACCTTTGTGGTGGTTTGAGTAATCGGTGGTGGGAGCCGGCCTTGTGTGTGGCCGTGAGTTCCCGGATCTTGGCTCCCTGAGCCGTAGATATTGTTAGGACCTTTCAATTTACAGTTTCATTTGTGTTTTGAAGTTGTAATTTGTAGTTTAGGTTCTTATCGGTGTTGTAATAGTAAGTTTGGATTCTGTATCCACTGGTGGATCACCACCCAATAGTGGTATCAGAGCCGGTTTATCCGGTTCTGGCCTCGGCATCCTCACGGTAAATTCTAACCCTATCTCCAATTACTGCTTTAAATACCTGCTGTGTGCGATATATTGCTTGCTTAGTGCTTCCGCGTTATTTTTCTGTTACTGGTATCTCTGTGATATCTCTAAGTCTGTCTCATATCTGTGTGATAAAATATTATCTGTGTGAGTTCGTCTGTTTTTCAATTCGGTCTCTAATTATTTCTGTTGATTATCTATGTGATATTCCTACTATTAAATTTTTCCTGTTTACCGAACCTAGACCAAACCCTCTCTTCATTTCTCACTTGGCCGGGTCCCTAAGACCGTCGGGTATCTGGTTGAGAATAGGACGAGGAACCTCTGATCATTACTCTGTTACAGTTGTTGATTATGCATCTATTGCATCTGTTGTTACCATTACTGTTTCTTTGTCATGGCTGGTTACAACTTGCTTCCATTTGATGGCAAAATTGATTTTACTATCTGGCAATAAAAAATGAAAGGAATTTGAATTCAACAAAAAGTTTTCAAAGCAATTGATGGAAAATATGCTGATACTGTTAATGAGGAAAAGAAACTCGAAAATGATGAATTTTCTTACTTTTCTATTATTCTTAACTTATATGATGCTGTGATTTGAAAAGTAGGAAAACAAGAATCAGCTAGAGAGTTATGGAATAGGTTAGAAAAACCTTACACAGAAACCTCATTACCTAGTAAGCTGTTTTTACTAGAAAAGTCTTTCAGATATAAACTGGATTTAACTAAGAAGATTGATGACAATATTGATGAGTTCACTAAGTTAATTCAGGATATAAAACTTACTGGGGATAAGAACATTGATGATTATACCTCTATAGTATTGCTTAATGCCATACCAGATTCTTATGGTGATGTTAAAGCTGCCATTAAGTATGGTAGAGATAATGTAAATCTTGATACTGTTATCAGTGGTCTTATGGTGATGTTAAATTCGGTAGGCCCAAATTCACGGGCCCATTTGCCTCACCACCTTGGATGACTCACTCCCACCACAAATTGGTCCTGTCTGTCTTAGCCCATCCGCTATCCAAGCCCATACCTGTTTCAGCCCATCTTGACTCTTGTTTAAAAACCTTGACCTGAGTTGTTTGGTTAGTCTTCTCTTTCCCTTCTAGGGTTTCTTCCGCCGCTGCTCTTCTCTCTCTCTCTCTCTCTCTCTCTCTCTCTCTCTCTCACGCTGTTATGTCTCCTTGGTTTCCATCCATCCGTCCATGGTTCCGATGGCTTTGGAACTATGCTTCACCGTCTTCTTTCGCCCCTTGTCTCTCACATCTGTGTCGTATAAAAGGGGATCCATCCCTTTGTGTTCGAGACAAGTCAAAAACCGTGAGTATATAGTCGTGGCCTCTTCCCTACCCTTTTCTCCGATAAATCTCCCAGTGATTTTGTCTGTGTGACGGTCCTAAGTGGACTTTTGACCTTTGTGGTGGTTTGAGTAACCGGTGGTGGGAGCCGGCCTTGTGTGTGGCCGTGAGTTCCCGGATCTTGGCTCCCTGAGCCATAGATATTGTTAGGACCTTTTAATTTACAGTTTCATTTGTGTTTTGAAGTTGTAGTTTGTAGTTTAGGTTCTTATCGGCGTTGTAATAGTAAGTTAGGATTCTGTATCCACTGGTGGATCACCACCTAACAGCTACTATACATATAGGTAGTCATTTTACATGTAGGTTTACGATACTATAGTAAAATAATAAAAAACACACCAAAAACCTCTTCACAAGCATACAATCCCAAGGATAATATATATGATATACTTGTTCGGGGATTTATTTAGACAATCTTCTATATATCCAGAATTTAGTTATGTTTTTATTTCAAATACTAAAAGAAATATGACTTGTTATTATATATGGTAAATTTTCATGGTTAAAGATAAACAATGCGACGAATATTAATTAACTATGACTGCACAACGGCTATTAATCGTTGTTTCTGCTAAGGATGCCAAAACATTGGCTACAACAAAAAACTATGGCAAATGTTTGGCTATAGATTTATAAACCATGGTGAATGTTGATTTACCATGATCAAAACTTAAGTTTGCATCGATTTTGTTTGACCGTGATAGATAATATTGATGTGCTATAATTTTTAAGCCGTAGTGATTTAATTTATAGTGTAGGGAAATAATCCTTTTTTGTTGTGAAATATCAATACTTTACTTTTGAATATTTTTTTCTGAAATTATTATTCCAATTTTTTTTTTAGCAAAAAAACTGTTATTCCAATTGATTAAATGACTTGATATTTCTAATTTTTAGGTTAAATTGCATTCTATTGTCCTATTGTTAAGGGGAACAAGTTAAGGACTCTAGGTAAAAGGGTAGTAAATTATAACCCATCATTCAGTAAAGGGAAAATTGCAAAATTTGTCCCGTATCTTAGGGGTTGGCGTTTTTAGTCCCGTAACTTTGACACTGGCAATTTTAGTCCTGTAACTTCTGAAAACGTAGCAATTTTAGTCCTCTGCCCAAATCTGGGTGAATTTGGCTGAATTTTGGACGATTTTACCCCTTTACAGCTTTAAAATGAGCATTTTAGTCCATTTCCATTTCTTTTGGCGTTTTATCACCCATGCTCCTTAGAAATGGTATCAGACTCTAGGTTTATTGAAGAAATACTTTTTTATATTACATATTGATATTTTATCCCTAACAGAGGAGATTTTTAAAAATATGAAACCGAACGAAAGTTCGAGTTACATTGAAAACATGGAATATTTTCAGATTCTGAAAATACAGAAAACAGAATTTCTGATGGAAATTCTTAAAACCATCACCAACAGTCCAAGGTTGGTCGATCCATCACTTCTTCCAAAGGAAGAAAAAAAAATGACATAGAAATCGCCATGTCCAACAAGCGCTACCTGAAAATGCGGTGAGACATCTGCAGAGAGCTGAGATCCATGGAAGAATCTTCTTCCCAGCCAGAAGATCCGGAATAGGTAGATTCCTGAAAAAATACAGTTCTAAAAATAATGATTAAAAGAACTGACTGGAGGGAACTTGAACCGGATGCCTCAAAGTACTTTCAAGACCTTAGGGAGGTCCAAAAGACAGTTCAAGACTATGGACATAGGTTAACCCATATACCTATGAAAATAGACCTCTTGAACTAAAAGATGGATGAGATCCTAAAGATCCTACCAGATCTACAGAAGGATCCTACAGATCTCAAAGCTGAGGTCACAGATCTAAAAAGAAATCAAAGGAATACCCCTGAGACATCCAGATCTCATCAGGAACGCATCAGGGACGCCCTTGGACCGGTATCTTTCCTACATCAGAAGGGAAAGACGAAGGAGATCTCGAAGCCAAAGACACAAGAAGAACGAATCATCGAGATCATCAAATCCATAAACTAATGGAGATATCAAGAGTGGATCTATCGGATTTACAAGAGTTAGCTGAATCCTTTTCTCAACTAGGGATTGTGGATTTAATCAACATCCAAACCAATGAGGTCCTCCAGCTTTACCACCGCCGGAGGGAAGCACAGGCTCAAATGATCCTCCGCAATATCATCCAGTGAGAGAAGGTACAAATTTTCACACCAATGCTACCCCTACTTTCATAGGGACAAGATTGCGAGAAAACCCAGGAAGGAATCCAAGACGAGTGCCTGAAAACACACCATGGGCAAGGACCATGCTCCAGCCTTTACATCCATATGGCACTGTTCTCAACCTGGATGTTATCGACTTCCGAAACATCGAGAAGCTAATAGATGAATGAGTTGCAGTTATGAAAATTGCAGCAACTAAGTTGGAACTAGATAAGGATAACTTCATAAAGCTTTTGGAGTTAAGCTTGGAAGGGTCGGTAAAGATCGGATGGGATAACAACCCAGAAGAGACCAAAGCAAGCATCCTTGAAGAAGAGTCTAAAAGTGCAATCGCGGATAGACTTGGAAGGTTAATCAAGATTCACTTCATCGAAGATGGATACTTCAAAGGAAGCAGAACAGAAAAGGCTAGGGAGATGGAGGCAGTTGAAGTAGACTCCTTCATCATCAGGCTCAGGCACCTCAGGGAGAACCCTGAGGAAATTGATAAGAGATTTGGACAGCTAACAGTTAAAGCCCAAATAGCTGGCCAAGTTCAACGAGTTGATCTGGACACTGTCCAGAGCGCCATCATGAGTACCAAACTTGCTGCAAGCTCGTTATGGGACGACCTACTGGAACTAATTCAAAAGGCATCATCTTCGGTGATAGCCCGAGAATTAAGAGAATAGGGCTCTAAACCTGCAATTAGAGAACATGGCTCTAAACCTGTAGCGGCAGATTCAAGTACTGCTTGCACAAGGCCATCGCCAGACTCTGGTGAAAAGGCAAAAGCTGAGTTTCAGGAAGTGCAAACTCCTGATAATTCAAGTCAATCCAGCACCTCTGGGGTTAAAGTGGAAGAGATTAACCTTAGGCCAATGACCGAAACCTCTAAGGTTAATACTAACAAGTCTTTATCTTCTGTTTTCGCTTGGCAGGATTACCAGAGATCATGGGAAAAACTTATTTCCCGTAAAGGCATAAGCCCAGGCAAGACCATCGTAGATGCATTCGGAAGATATAACAGAATCTGGATGCTCGAAGGGTCTAAACCAGAAGAGGTACGAGAGTGGTATGATTTTGGAACTCTTGCTTCAGTTCATACTATGTCACCAAGCTTTCCGGAAATCTCAAAGCTTTTGGAATGGATCGGTGGGGCGGTATATGACGCATGACAAAACAATCCCTACCTTAAACGATGAGATAGTTTGGAGCTCAAGTTCATTTCCATAGCTCCAGAAATCATAGGAAAAGGGTCTCATCCAGCATTCCATTTCATCAAATTACAGAGACCAGATATGGTAGGATTCAACAGAGTCAATGCTGCCACAGGAAAGGCTCCCCTAGTGTCTTCTGTTAGTGAAGATGACATATCCACCAGAAGAGCATGGGGTTACTGGGTTTGTCTCACAGAGATGGATAAAGTCAAGTGTCCGTTTAAAATATTTTCCAATAAATTAAATACATCATTCCTGTTAAACTCCATGACAGGAAAAAACACCGAGTTCGTAGAAAGCTTGTTTGAAAAGAAAAGAATGCTTGTATGAAAAAATAAGCTGCCTGCAACAGAGAACACAAGGAAGAAGGCATGCAATATGATGCATGTAGGACAATGGCATGACCACCTATGCTCTTGTTGTGAGAAACAGGAAAAGCCCTTGTTCGGAACGAAGATTCGGGTAACTCAAAATAAACCCGAACCAAGACCAGAGAAGGGTAAAAGAAAGGATTTTTACAAAAGGAGGTAAAAACCTCAAGATGTGAAAAATCAAAAGGAAGACTGTCGGCAGAAGAAAACAAAAGTGCCAACAGTTAAGAAGACAAAGAACACCAGCTGGCAAGCACATGGTCGACAAGGCATAATGACCACAGCTGGAAAGTTGAAAGACAAAGTTGGTGACGAACGCAATGATGTCACCCAAAAACAAGATTGAAGTCCGGGTTTGAAGTCCGCAAGCTATTATAAATAGAGAGCTAGGAAGCAAATGGAGATCATCAGAAAAACTCCTCCAACTCTTCAGAAAAATAAATTGTGTCTTTAAATTCTCTAAGTGTTAGAATATCCAGTGTATGGGGTTATCCCCAACGAGTCAAGTCCTCTTATCCATGAGAGGCTAAATAGTTTTCTCTTCCGATAGAGGAATAAAATATCTATGTAATATTTCAAGTATTTCTTCAATAAAGTAAAGGCTTCTGTTCAATTTGTTTATCCAAAATTCTATTAAGTCTCTATTCTGGGGTACTTTTACGCCCTAAGGTAGGAAACAAAATTGGGTTGTGTTGTTTGTTGCTGAAGGAGCCAAGTACCTGCGAACCATCTACTGCGGTAGTGTGGTTGGAAAAGAGCCGTAAAAATGAGGACTTGGAATACCTGGTGGCAAGGCGGTCAAAACCAGGTATGAATTTATAGAGGCTTAATTTTATTTCGGAAGCATGTTGGGGCTTACTAAGAGCATGTGCTGGACTATGGAACTTTTTCCATCAAAAGGGCAAAATGATCATAAAATGGGCTAAAAGACCAAAACTGCAAACATTTGAAAGATACAGGACCAAAATCGCCATACCGAAAGTTAGAGGACTAAAATTGCCAACCCCCTAAAGATACAGGACCAAAATTGCAATAAGCCCATTTAGTAAATTTTAGCAATTAGAGGTCCAATCAGCAAAGTTTTATAATTCAACGGAATTGCTTGTATGGAAGAAATAGGATTTCCAAAACTGGAGTTTTTATTGATGAAACATCCAATCAACCCCTATAGCCATGCAAGCAATGACTAAATTGCACTTTAAGTCTTGTATGTCAGAAATTGGCATTTTAAGGACTGCATTACAAAGGATTGATAATTAAACAATTTTCGTGAACTTGTTGTCCAGTCTGTGAACAATATTTTGGACTGTTTTTTGTGAAGTTAGAATGTGATGCGCTTTACATTATTTTGTATATCATCTTTATTCCAACATTTTTATCACATTACCATATTTATTTATCTTAGAACTTTGTTATTTCTATTTTTATAATGATGTTAGCTTATACTGTTGCAAATCAATCAGATTGGCATTATGCCTACAGCTTATTTACCAAGTAAAAATAAGGTACTAATACACATAAGCAGATGAAATTGCACAAAATCAATGAATTATGTGTATTTAATCGTCAGCCTTTGTAATTTCAGTTCTTAAAATACCAACCCCTAACTTATGGGGAATAAAATGTGCTTTCAGTCATCGCTTGCGTGACTACATTGGGATGATCTTGGTTAGTAAAATCCCAATTTAACAAACTCTAATTTGGTTTACGTCAGCAACTTCGGACGAGTTAGAAACTTCGGTGATCAAAACCCTCTAATTACTAAAAAGTATTGAATTATAGGTTATAATTCGTTATCCCGCAACTAGACACCTTAATAAGCCAACCATAACATACATGACAATAAATGCTTTTTGTCCTATTGTTTCATCTATACCATATAAAAAAACAAAGCCCTCTATACTCACTAGCGACGGTTAATGAACCGTCACATCATTTTTAAATATGACATTATACCCCCTATTTAGATAATTTTAAAAATTAATTATAATTACTTTTTTTCTTACAAAAGTGCCTCACCGACACTTTAACACTACTATATAAATTCTTCTGTTGTGTCGATAATATCTTAGATTAATTTCCTTTTATTTCTTTATCTCTTTTTCTTTTGTAAATGTGATTTGTTGGTTTATATTTTATTCTATTTTATAATATATTTTCAAACGTAACGAAATATTTATTACATACATACAAAAACGACGTGCCACAATAACTAGTGATTAAAAGAAAAAACATGAGAAGCACCGAAAAGATAGCTTCAAATTAACTACTGGTCGTTGACCGATCGAGGAAGAGACGAAGGGAAAAGATGGATGATGGTCTGAACAATCTCGTACTAAAGCACATGACTCTGATGGAAGCTGTGTTCGGCTTTAGTGAAAACCATTCAATCTTCTTCCTACAGTTGCATAAACTGCCATTCAAATGTTCCAATTTGTATTCTAAGGATAAAAGCATGCAACTTTCCAGCAACACACTTGTGCTGTACCACATGATGTGCTGCATTTTTCCTACAATTTCATAGCCACCATAGACTAGCTACTACCCTACCCTAGTATTGGACGAGAGCTTGACTGTCTGATCAAGTTCAAGTATTAGACATTCGTATGAAGTATTGAATTATGTATGAGGGTAGAAAAGTTCTTTCACTTGATCGGACATAACGACTTTGATTTTTAATTAAAAAAAGGGGTGTGTTGTCATTTGAGATGACGATTTGCCTTAATTTTGCAAATCTTTCTATTTTTGTGGTAATCTTATAATTTTTTTATAATACTTGTATAAATAAGCCGACCAAGAGACACTTAAAGTCGATAGCTGCAATTTTCTCTCTTGAAATCATGTCCTAATTAGCCTCTAGATAGTTTGCTTTTGGTAAACAGAAATGAAAATGTAAATCTATACCATATTATTAAGGGATTACATTTTTTCATATCTTTTTTTTTTATCTGTCAATTTATACTATTCTAAATATTTAATTTATTTATTAACTTCCCGCTCTTCCATTCTTCTAACCTCCAAATTGTCTACTCTTGTCAACTTCCACTAACATTAATTTGTTGTGACTTCCTTATTTTTATTTTAGCATTTTTAACTTCTTTATTTTATATATATTTTGAAAAATAAAATTAATTTTTAAAATGTGATTATGCACACTCATTTGAGTATGCCACATATACTAGTAATAATTAAATAGCGGGTTAATGGCATATTTGATCCTGTGATTATTGTCTTTTGCCATTTTACTCTTATAACTTCTAGGATAGCAATTTACTTATATGTATTTTTAATTTTTGCGATATTAGTACAAAAATTGATTGAAATTTTAAAGTTGGCCGAAAAGTAATGTCACTCTCTGAACAATTTTCATCACTTTCAAACCAACACTTAAGTTCCAGTAAGTCCTAAAATGACAAAAGGTAAAAATGTATAGACTAAATTGATACCAAAGTAAGTTATATAAGAAACTAAAATGTCAAATGACTATAATTATAAGAGTAAAATGCAATTAAACTTTAAATTGCAAAGACTTGATCATATTATATTTTATATATATATATAGAGAGAGAGAGAGAGATGATTGTGTGAGGTGTGAACTACATATATATATATATATATATATTCATGCAAGAACTAACAGTTCCTTCCACAACTGAAGAGGAAAAAAATGTCCAACCTCCTGTGGAAGAGCTTCAACCTCTGCCTCTCCAAATTCAAGTGCCTTCCCACCATCACATTCTCCCCACCACCCACCGCCACCAATACTGACCAAGATCATCAATCAAACACCACCGCCGCCGCCGCCGCCAATCCTCTACCACTTTTCAAGAATTTCAACTCTCTATATGATGTCAACTACTCTGATATTGATATCTCAACCTCCAAATCTCTCGCCTCCTCCACCACCACCACCGCCGCCGCCGCAACAGAAGACTTCTTCTCCTCCTCCTACGAAGACTCCGACACCGACTCCGTCCCGGATTTCACCTCCGCCTTCGCCTCCCACCGCTTCTTCTTCTCCTCCCCCGGCAGCTCAAACTCCATCTTCGAGCCGCTCGAACCGCTTCCCCCCAAGGATTCCGGCGCCCTTGTAACCGGCGGCGTAGCAGTTCACACGTACTCGCCGGACCCCTACTCCGACTTCAGAAAATCTATGCTGGAAATGATCGAAGCCCGCCATCTGACGGACGTTAACGCTGATTGGGAGTTCTTGCATGAACTCCTCCTGTGTTATCTAACCTTAAACCCTAAGCACACGCACAAGTTCATAGTTGGTGCTTTTTCTGACATCATTGTGTCCCTCCTGACGGCGGCGCCGCCTACCGACCCCTGCCGGAAAACCCACATCGAACGACACTGTTCGACGCCACGATTATCAGTTTAATCAACTTTTTTTATTCCTTTTTTTTCCCTGATTAAGGATAAAGTTGATGAAATATTTTGCAGCAGGTACGGGCAAATTCAAGAAAACGTAAATTATTTCATACAAGAGCATTAATTTTTGCCCCCGTGTGTGTAGGCGTGGGGAGGTTTATGTCTCGTTACATGTGATATTCCTAAGGTATTGTGTCATGTAAAATGTTGTCCTAGTAAAAGAATGTCTTTTCCTCGTTTGCCGATCGATCGTGTTTTCTTGTTTAATTTCTTTCTTGGGAAATTAAATTTAATATATAGTATTGGTAAATTAAAATTAATTGAGTTAGTTTATTTTCTGCAATTGGGCGAAATTAACCAATTTTGATTTCTTGGATGATTTTTGTAAATAAAAAGCATTTGATTTGAACAATGTGTGTTGGTATATTACATGGTACACAAAATCCGAAAACTGTTGTCCAGTAAAGGACATTGGAGGGCAGGAGTCCAGCCAACGACTAATCTGCCATTGCCAATAGGCTTTTTGTCTTTAATTCTTTTTTACTCTTTTTATGTGGGTGAATTTATCCATTAGTCCATTCATCATATTCTATAATATACAATTAACATATAATACATCATTTAATTAAGTCAAAAAAATAATTTTTATTCTTCTCATTAGAGCACAACTAATTATGCAATATAAATTGTAAAATTTTTGTCCATCACAACCTAAAAGCAGCCTCTACCCTTATTCAATAAAGGCGTGGTCGTTTGCTAGACAAAAATTAATTAATAAATAACATCAAAATTACATATGATATCTTAGACCGAAAAAACTAACAAATCAATAGATTAACAAAAGGCGCCATTTTTTAATTTTTATTTCTACAACTTACGGACAAACAAAAAGAATCCAAAGCAACCCATCCAACTACTATATATAAATAAAAAGGAAACAGCTTCATTAATTAATAAAAATTAATACATTAGTGTCTGATAATTATTTGCTAAACATAGTTGGTTTAGGTAAATAATAATCTCACCTAATTCCCATAACAATAATCTCAGGTCTCAAATTCCAAGCCTTGCCCTCTTTCTTATAGGCCTACTAGGATTTGTATGCTATGAAGGCAACATTTAAGTATTTGTTTTTGTGTCCAATTCTCGACCTAGTTTTGGGAGAGTGAGCCTTATATAGTACGACAAACTTGACTGCTATATATGTCGTGCTTTGCTTTAACTTAACTTTTTCGGATTAATTATAGTTAATTTTAGCCTAAAAACAAGTTTATAGAGAAAGACGAATGCATGTGTGCTTCTTTAGTTGATTAGTTTAATGTGTGGAGACAAATCCCGGTTATGGTCAGGACAATTATAGGAGTTGGGACCATAATAGTTGAGTTGAAATGTTCTTAATTCTTACTAAGATGTTTGGTAAAGTTAAATATATATTCTGATCTGTATTTGTCTTTCGATAAATTAGATTATCTTGAATTAATTTTAGTGAAATCATGGTTTGATATCTTATATTTCTCGATAATTTTTTCTAAAGTCCAAATTGAAGTGGCACCCCACTGATCAACTCAACGAGTTTGATCTTGCTGGGCCATGAGCAAAGTATCAAATCCATTATCTCTACATTTACACTAACCTAGCAGAATCCAAAACGAGTTTGACACACAAACTACCCCTATTTTTCTGTTGTTAAGGATGATTTTGTAATTACGTAAACGATATAAATAGTTCGTATAAATAAATCATAAATCAAGGGTATAAATATAGGATAAATTACAGTCACCTCTCTTGAGGTTTGACACAATTACAAATACCCCCTCATTATTGAAAAATTACAAATACCCTCATGAGGTTTGTAATTTTTAATCAAATGCCTAAAATTGATCATTTTTTCCTTAAATTTTTTTATTAAAATTATAGAAAAACCAGCCGAGGCAAATTGCATTATTGCTCATCTGTGTAAAAAACTTAAGAAACATCTCACTGCGCATTATAGTCCAAAAAAATTTTAAGAATTAAATAAAAAATAATTTAGTGCATAAGGGCATTTTGGTCAGTTCACCCATAAAAATAGATGGAAATGGGTTATTCGTTAGACGGTTACAAACTTGAGAGGGGCATTTGTAATTTCTCAAATAATAAGAGAATATTTGTAATTATGTCAAATTCAAAGGAGATAGCTGTTATTTACCAATAAATATAAGGAAAAAGTGGAGATGAGCCTAAAATTACGAAGCCATGCATAATCTGAATGAAAAGGACTTGTGATTTGGGAGTTTGGTTTTGTTGACAAAGTGAGAAGAATTGGACAGAGTATTCGCGTTGTTTTTGTGGGCTTTGCGGAAGTTTCATCAACATGCGGCTGAAATTAATGTGCACTAATAGTTAAGTTCACTAAACCTATCTTTTCCTCACCTGCCACATGCATGTACTTACACAACATTCTGCTCCCTGAATTCTTAATTATTGCCCAGAAAGATCAATATGCTTTTCGTGTCATTTCAAAAATTATGTATACATCAGAGTGTTTATATATATATATATATATATATATATATATATTTAGTGATCGAAGCATACTCGACACGAGTGTGTAATTCAAAGTTATTATATTTATTTAAATTATATTTTATTGAATGTATATTGATGAAATTCAATTTTTTTGATATAGAGTTGTTTGAAATACTTTCTTCAAATCCTTCTCTCAAATCGAAATTCGTGATTCAAAATATAAGCTTAGGTAATTCACATTTTGCCAATTGTGGTGGTCATTTTAGAGATCTCCTATTTAATAAATAATATAGACATATATGTATATCATAATAAACAACAAAAAGGCCAAGGAAGTCATTTCAACAGTAAGACAGTGCAACAATTACTAGCCTAGAAATTAGTCTAGGTTCAAGAAGACGACAATTGTTACATGGCTGATATGAGCGAAGCGACCACCTATCTAACGAACAAAGGCCTCCTCGGGTAGGATTGCTTGGCAGCCCTCGTACCCTCGAAGAGCCAACGGCTCCTGATAGAAAGAGGGAATAGACTCGGTCCTCAAACATACGAAGGCAAATACGAAGATTTTCATTTAAACAAAGAGCTGCCCTCGAACACGAGCCTTAGGGGGCAAATCCTAACAGACGCTGACAATATAAGATGTACTAAATCCCAGTATAATCATAACGAGATCTTCAAGATGCATCCCCCTTTACGATTTGGTTGCAGCTATAAATACCCCATTCTGCCCTCCTGTTGAGGTGCAGAAAAAAAAAAAATAGGCAGGAAAGAGTACGACAACCAGAATAGAAAAATCACCTTAGCACAAAAGAGAGGGAACCATTACTTCTCTTAACCATCCCCTCTTAAGTATAAAGATTTCCCACCACATCAATGGCTCCTAATCAGTATATAAGCTCTATCGGGAAGAAAAGAGAAAAAAAAAGAAAAGAAAAGGGAGAAGACAAATGAGCATTATTTTTTATTTACCATTGTTCTACAATTGATCTCGTCATAAATGATCGGCTAATCATTTTCATATCTTGTTTCTGATCTCTAAACTTTTGTTGTAGCATCACATACATTTTTTTTTTAAGTGAAGCGGTGAACTATTATTTATTTCGAATAAATCGATTACAATCATTCGTATCAAATATATTATATATAATAACTTATCAACAATTATAACAATTTATACTAATCACCTATTATAAAGTATAACTATACTTATTATTAAGTTAAAAAACATCCCATACTAGCAGAATTTAAACCTCATAGTACCCCAATTTCACCAATTAAGCTAGACATCATTTGTCATATGCAAATTATTTATACATAGCACTTTCGCTTTTATGTACCCAATTGCAACTGTTCCAATTAACAAGAGGGAACAGTAGAGTAGAAAGAAACAGTGGATTGGGAGGGTACTGTAATATGTAATAATTGGAAGAGGACAATGGAAAATAACTGAAAATGATGCATTGCTAACTTCCAACTCAAAAAACATTGTCTTTTTATCGACATTTCACTTCAATCAACTCACAACCTTCAGGCACATCCTGTTTCAGTGTTCGCTGGTCAACTCAACACTGATCCAACGGTGTGGTTGTAAAAGTTTGAAAATAAGCACTTTACCGATTTATTGTGAATTAAATTGAAAAAAAGATAGTAATTTTGTTTTATAATTTTTTCTTTTGAAATGCTTTAAATTAAGTTGATTTGAGGCCAAAATTATAAACAACGTCTTATCAACTTCTGCCGCTTACTAATAAAGTGATTCGTTTGCTAGGCAGACAACTTTGAGCCGTTTGCCCAACAATCAACTAAATTTAAAAGAAAATAAAAATAAAAACATGCATGAGTGGTTAGTTGGGCTAGGGACTTAAGCTATTTTTGTAATTAACTTGTAATTTATTTTATAATATTTATATAAATTAGCTGGCAAATCCCCACCAACTTCTACAATTTATTCGTAAAATCGTAAATATTAAGTTCTTTCTACAAAAATACTCTAATTTCATTATTTTTTTCACGTTTAACTTTTGTTTTTAAATGCTTTCAACTTTTACTATAGTGATGTATATAATAGTAATAATAATTTACTTACAATGGTATAAGAGTAATTTTCCACTAATAAGGGTATAAGAATAATTTTTCTATGTAGACCACATGATAAATATATACACCCTATCACACCATAAAATAACTAACATCACTATAAATAAAGCTTAAATGCAAATTATCCCCCTGTGAAAAAAAAAATTAGCAAATTACCTCCTTGTATTTTTAAAAATAGAGCAAATAAGCCCTTCACGCGACTTCGTGTTGTACATGCGCATTTTTAATTTTTTTGATCTTTTCTATTATTTTTAATTATAAAATTATAATCATATCCTTATTAATACCCATTGGATTTGATTGAATCTAAGGCTAAAATTTAACTAATAAGATCAATGATCCAGATTTTACTTAATTTAATGAACGGTGTAGATTTAAAAGCATATATTTTTCTAAAATTTTTAATAATTTAAATAAAAATATATTTTTACTAATTAAAATAATATATATGTATGTATGCATATATAGAAAGAGAGGGGGGGGGGGGGGGGTTTCGCTGGACGGAGGGAGGGCCCGCCGTCGTCAACGGGAGGCTGGAGGGGGGGGGGGGTGCTGGACATAGGGAGGGCCCGTCACCGTTGACGGGAGGCTGCGGGAGGGGGGAAGGAGAGGGCAACGACAAATTTGGGACGGGGAGGAGGGGGCGGTGGCTGGTTCGTGGCTAAGGGGCGGCGGTGGCTGGGTTGGGGACGGGGGAGGGAGGCGCGGCGAGGGATGGGTGAGTCGCCTGGTTTTGTAGGGTGGGGGTGCGGTGCCGGGCGGGATATGGGACGGGGAGGAGGGGGCGGGGACAAGGATGGCGACAGGAGCTCGGGTTGATGTGGTGGTGCAGGCGACTTCGGCCGGTGGAGGACGGCGACGGCGGTGGACTGGATGGGAATGGAGATGGGCAGCCCGCCTGGAGTGGGGTGGGTTGAGGGGTTTTTTTCTTTTTGTTTTTTTAAAAATAAAATTTATATTTTATTAAAAACATTATATACTTTATATCAAAAATAGTATTTATATTTTTTAATAAATAATATATAATATTATTTAAAATAATATTTTATTTTTTAAAAAATCAGGCTCAGTGGCAAAAGGGGCGAGTGCATTACATGCTCCCCTTTAAGGGGATAAATTGCTTCAATTTTAATAACACAGGGGCGTAATTTGGTAAAAAAAAAATTTTCACATGGAGTAATTTGCTCATTTCCAATATCACAGGGGGTGGCTTGCATTTTCCCCTATAACTAACTAACATCATGTATTTATAGTGATGTTAGTTATTTTATGGTGTGATGGGGTATATATATATTTATCATGTGGTCTACATAGAAAAATTACTCATAACCCTTATAAGTAAATTATTATTACTATTATATACCTCATATTATTTAGCTTGCAATTTTCTTTACAATTTATTCCCTACACGAAAACAGATTCTTTTGTAAACACCTCCTTAAGTTCATTCATGATTGTACTCTTAACATTTATCTGTAGCAACGCACGCATGCTAATTTGTAATTGGGATGAGTTGCAATATTCCATTGTCCAATGGTTATAAACTGACGTGTACCGTATTTTGTTAATCCGTTGGTCAGGGCAACTCACTGTTTTTCAGGCCCAGTAGCACTAGCAGTAGAAGAATTGGAGTGACTTGGCAATTGGCATTGGGTTCATAAAAATTAGGGCTCCAATTGGTCGGGCAATAGTAAATTTATAATAATGTTAGCCGTTTATAAGTTTCAAAATTTTTCACTTTACACCTGATCTCCTTTTATTAGTATTTTTCTAACGACAACTGCCTGTTGCTAATTTTTAAGTTTATCCCCAATTTAACATCTCATGTAATAATTTTGTACTTATAATGGAAAAAATATAATGATGTTAACCTCAGTCTCTATACATACACTACATTTATTCCCTTATAAGTACAAACATATACATAAGAATGTTAAATGAAGAAAAAAATTGAAAATTTATGTACTTTTTTTCCCTAACATAAATATTTTTCATGCAAACTCTAACGAAATGGAGGTGTAAAAGGAGAATTTTGGAGGGGTATAAGTATAATTTCAAAATTTTTTTGGAGGAAAGTATAGTTTTCCATCTTGAGAAGAGGTCCACAAGTTATTAACCCTAATATATACCGAACATACAATGTAAACTAAACACCAACTAATTATACTAAATTATCATGTAATAAAGGCCATAATTATAGATTTTTTGACCTAATATACCTCATAATTTCAAGATTACTTGAGTTTGGAATCTAATGAAAGGAGAAAAAATTGTTGGTCCAAGACTAAGTTATATGACTTAAAATTTGCTTTGGTTGCTATCAAAGTCCGTATCTTTGGGCCTCTCATTATTCAGTGAAGCTCTGGGCCAGTTTGACTAGTACTAGTAAGTTCTATATATATATATATATATATATATATATATATTAAATAAATGATAAATTACAATCATATCTATGAGATTTGATAAAATTATAAATAAATTCTTGTTAGATCAAAAATTATAATAATCCCTCTTGAAGTTTGTAAAATGTGACATGTAACTACAAATCAGAAAATCCATGTTCACTTAGATTATGTCATTTTTCACTACAAGAAAATAGAAGATTAGCGAAAAAAAAATTAAGTGATAATTTTAATATTATCACTAATTATATATATTTAGTGACAAGAATGTTTATTTTGTCACAATAATGATTTTTATAATTTTAGTAATTACTATTATTTTGTAAAAATTGTTATTAGTGACAAAAAAATGTGCACAAAGTTGTCATTAAATACAATTAGTGACTCATGTATAGTGATAACCTAGTGACAAGAAATACTTATTATCACTATATTGTGTTGTCACTAAGTTGTTTTAGTGACAATTTTATACACAATTTTTGTCACTAATAATTATATAGTGACAAGATGAAAAATATTGTCATTTGATATTTTGTCACTAATATCATATTTTCTTGTAATGTTTTTTAGGGTAAATTACGACTACCTCCTTTGAGGTTTGATATAATTACAAATACCCCCTGAAGTTTGTAACCGTCTAACAAATAATCAATTTTCATCCATTTTTATGGATGAATTGACCAAAATGCTCTTATGCACTCAATTATTTTTATTTAATTCTTTTAATTCTTTGAATTACACCTACCACATGATTGAGGGTCCCAACAAGCAATAATGTTTTATGCCATAGCGTTAACAAACACTCTTCATCTGCATCCCTTAAACACTCTTTTGAATTCTTCAAAAGGAGGGAGACAGAGACAGAGAGAGCAGAAGAGAAAGAATGGCTGAAGCTATAATTGGGGCTACTGTGCAAGTTTTGGTGGAGAAGCTTATTGCTGTTGCTGCGGAAGAGATTGGCCTCATCTTTGGAGTGAAGAGTGAGCTCATGAAACTGAAGAGATCATTCATCATGATTTAGGCGTTCTTGCAGGATGCCTCTAGGCGCCAATTTGAAGATGAAGTAGTCAAGTTGTGGTTGAGGAATCTCCAAGACGTTGCCTACGAAGCGGACAATTTGTTGGATGAGTTCAACTATGAAATCATTCGTCGTAAAGTAGAGATCAGAAACCAAATGAGCGAAAGGTATGCTTCTTCTTCTTCTGCTTCACCAATCCTTTGTTGTTCCGTTCAAGAATGGCTCATAAGATCAAGGATGTTAATATGAAGTTGGAAAAGGTTAATAGAGATGCTAACACCTATGGCTTTCAGAGTAGAGTTGCAGACTCTGCTCTTTCTCTTCCTAAAGTCATCGAAACTGATCACCTTAGTGTTCATCCGATTTTTCTTGGTAGAGAAAATGATATTTCTATGATGGTTAATATGTTGGTTAATCCAAATGAGGAAGTTGTTTCGGTCGTTCCCATTATTGGAATGGGAGGATTAGGAAAGACAACCTTAGCTCGAAAGACCTTCAAAGATCAACAAATAGAGAAACATTTCACTGCAAAAGCTTGGGTGTGTGTATCGGAAAATTTAGGTACCACCACAAGGCTTTTCAAGAGAATACTTGAATCATTAACGAAGAATATTGTTCAAGTTGAGGAAAGAGGAGTCATTCTTGAAAATATCAAAAGGAAAACTGAAAGATGGGAAATATCTACTTGTTCTTGAAGATTTGTGGAACGAGGAACGCAACATATTGGGAAGAATTTAAAACTTCTCTTGTTGGAATCAGCTCGAATAAAGGAAATTTTGTTATGGTGACTAGTCGTAGTGAAGTTGTGGCATCAATTGTGAACCCAATGTATAAACATACTTTGCATAAATTATCAGAGGCTGATTGTTGGAAGATAATTAAGAATAGAGCCTTCCCTAATAAAGAAGAAGTTTCCAAAGATTTGGAGACCATTGGAAGGAAGATTGCTAATAGATGTGGAAAATCGTAACACAGACAATACTATTGGTCAGGTTAAATATCTTGCGACCAAATCACTTGATAAGGAATCACACAAGATGGCTACAGAGGACCTAATTTATCTACGAGCTTTGTTTTTGGGTGGTATTAATATGATACCAGATAGTGTTTTCTCTGATTGCAGAAACTTGCATACTCTAGATCTAGAAGGTAGGTTACAGAATTAGCAGTTGCAATTGCTAGGCTAATACATTTGAGATTCCTTGACGTGTCTTCCACGGAGATCAAAGCTTTTCTGTGATCAATTTGTAAGCTTTACAATTTGCAGACATTAAGGGTGGATAGGTGCTATCACCTGGAAATGCTTCCAGACCAATTACAAAACTTAGTTAGCCTGAGACATCTCATTATTGAATTTGCAACAGCCGCTTAAAATTGGAAAGCTAACTTGTCTTCGAACACTAAAGTTCTTTAAAGTGGGCAGTGAGTATGGGCATCGAATTGAAGAGTTGGGATATTTAAAGAATCTAAAAGGAGAACTTACAATACACAATCTTGAGCATGTAAATTGTAGAGAAGAAGCCGCTAGAGCACGCCTAATTGAAAAGCCCAACATACACGAGTTAACGCTTGCATGGAGTAAGCGGAGGGAAGGGAACAACAACCTTACGGATGAGCAAGTGTTGGACGGCTTTCCGCCTCATTCGAACATAAAAGGTTTAACCATTTCAGGATTCCTTGGAGATAATTTTCCATGTTGGTTCATGAATAGGACTGTTGGTGTAACTAGGTTGGAAAATTTGATCGAGCTCAAACTGATAGATTGCAAGATATGCCCAGAAATTCCAACATTGGGGCTGTAGGCGAGAAAAATTTATTGTCAATTATTTATTGACATGTGCTATATATTTTATAAAATGAAATATTTATTGATGGATAAATTATATATTGCCATGTATGGAATTGAAGTATTTAAGACAATCTGAATCTTGTCTTGCCAATAAAGAAAGCAAATACCACTGATTTAGTAAGTCTAAATCACATCTTGCGAGTAGGGAAATAAATATAAAAAAAATCATGAAGGGCCAATCAAATCGCGCCACGTCATCGAGTAAATATGGCAAAGACTTTCACCCTACAACTATAAATAAGGGTGATTTTCTAGCAATTGAGGACAGACACAAACAATTGAAAGCACAAGTAAGAGAGCATTCAAGAAGCTTCAAAATCCTCTTAAGCACAAATCAAGGAGAATCCTCGGCGTTCAAGCAAAATTCAAGGGGTTCGTCGCGGAAATCATCCAAATCCGATGTTTAATCCGAGAGCAAGTCAAAGGACCCATGGATTAATGTTATCAAAGCACAAATCCATCTTGACGGAAGATCAAAGCTTCAATTCCACCAAGAAACACAAAAGAATTCAAGTCAAGTCTTCCAAAATTATAGTGTTTAATTCGGGAATAAGTCAAAAGACCCCTCAATTAACGTTATTGAAGATCCAAGTCAACGTCGAAAAAGATCAAAGCATCAAGTGCCTTCTTCGAAGTTGCCGAAATTAAATATCGCGAAGAATCAGAGGCTTAAATTAGAGATTTTGCACCCACAAGATATTTGATTAAATTCAAAAATCATTTGTAATATTTTTCTTGTTTTAATAAATTCAGAAACACGAAATTTGCGTTACAAATTTCTGGCACGCCCAGTGGGACCATCTCTACCTCTCATCTCTTCGCCAAAGTTTTGGAAGTTTCGCAATGGCCACCAACAAGATTCCGGCGCTCAAAGTTGCTGCTTCAAGTTCAAATGACAGTATCGGAGTCATCACCAAAAGTATGTCGAAGAAGTTGCAAACATACCCTGAGATGACTTTCTATGAAGTTGAGAAAGACCTACTCCATCTCAACAAGACTAATGAAGATGACGGAGACCTGAAGGATGACTCCTCTTCGTTTACCCCCCGCTCGACATCAAGCATTGCTCCCGTCATGGTGACAAATACGACAACCTTGGAGGAACAAATTGCAAGCTTGACGAGGGCCATAGAGAGTCTAGCAAAGCATGTTCAACAGCAAGACTCTCAAATTAACAAATTGATGAGCAAGATAGATAATACCGACACCAGTTATGTGGCCGGAAAACAAGTTGAGGGCCACGACGAAGCTGAAACATCCCAAAAGCAACAAACCAACAAAAGGGAGAAGTCATCAATAAAAGAGTTGCAGTCTCCTCAGATGGGTTGATTCCTGTTGACCAATTGAAAGAGTTCATCATGGGGACTATTAAAGACAAACTCGATGGAGGCTCTAAATCGTCTATGACTTATACGAAGCCATATACACAAAGAATTGATAATCTGAAGATACCAGTTGGG
The DNA here is from genome assembly GCA_034509735.1 of Sesamum alatum. Lineage (NCBI taxonomy): Eukaryota > Viridiplantae > Streptophyta > Magnoliopsida > Lamiales > Pedaliaceae > Sesamum > Sesamum alatum. Next base: position 35,764,926 of record JACGWO010000006.1, read on the forward strand.
TATCAACCTCCCAAGTTTCAACAGTTTGATGGCAAGGGCAATCCAAAACAACATGTGGCTCACTTCATCGAAACATGCAACAATGCGGGGACTTACAGAGATCATCTCGTGAAACAATTTGTCCGATCTTTGAAAGGGAATGCATTTGACTGGTACACTGACTTGGAAGCCAACTCAATTGATAGTTGGGGACAATTGGAACAAGAGTTCCTTAACCGCTTTTACAGCACCAGAAGAACAGTCAGCATGATCGAGCTCACAAACTCGCACCAATGGAAGGAAGAACCCGTCATTGATTATATCAATCGCTGGAGAAATTTGAACCTCAGTTGCAAAGATACTTTGTTTGAAACTTCTGCAATTGAGATGTGCATCCAAGGAATGCATTGGGGACTTTGCTACATACTTCAAGGAATCAAACCAAAAACTTTTGGAGAATTAGCCACCCGTGCACATGCCATTGAGATAAACATGAATATTGACGAACAAGAATACTTGAGCGTTGGCACTGATGAAGATGGACAAGATGAAGATGTCACATCATACTGAAAATCTTAATTACGCTCCTCGATAAGAGCCTAAACTGTCAATTACGCCCCCTGATAAGAGCCTAAACTGTCAATAATGCTCCTAAGTATGAGGTTAAACTATCAAAACTCCCAACTGAAATTCCTTCAAGCACTCCTTGATACGAGTATAAACTATCTACCATATTCAAATTCAAGTGAAGACTCCTTGATACGAGTATAAATTATCTACCATTTTCAAACTCAAATGAAGACTCCTTGATACGAGTATAAACTATCTACCATTTTCAAATTCAAATGAAGACTCCTTGATATGAGTATAAACTATCTACAAATTCAAAACTCTTTGCCACGAGTATAAACTGTCTGTAAATTTAAATAAAGACTCCTTGATACGAGTATAAACTATCTACCATATTCAAATTCAAATAAGACTCCTTGATATGAGTATAAACCCACAAATTCTAGACTCCTTGATACAAGTATAAACTATTTACCATATTCAAATTCAAATGAATACTCCTTCATATGAGTATAAACTATCCACAAATTCAAGACTCCTTGATACGAGTATAAACTATCTACCAAGTTCAAAAAGTCAAATGCAGACTCCTTGATACGAGTACAAACTATCTATCAAATTCAAAAAGGTCAATGAAGGCTCCTTGATATGAGTATAAACTATCTACAAAATCAAAATTGAAAGCTCCTTGATACGAGTCTAAACTATCTACAATATTTTTATGATTGAACTACGTTATGACTTGATCCTCTCAACGGGGTACGTAGGTAGCTTGAAATTTATTTTTCAAGTTCAGTCGCATGTCACAAAAAAAAAAAAAGAAGAAGAAAAAAGTGGAGGAAATAAAATCTCATGCGAAGAAACAATTTCGAGACATGTTCACTCTTTCGCTTTGTTGCAATTCGTGAACAAGTTTCGAGGGGGCATTTGTAGGCGAGCAAAATTTATTGTCAATTATTTATTGACATGTGCTGTATATTTTTCCATCAATTTTAAATTTTATAAAATGAAATATTTATTGATGGATAAATTATATATTGCCATGTATGAAATTGAAGTATTTAAGGCAATGTGAATCTTGCCTTGCCAATAAAGGAAGCAAATATCACTGATTTAGTAAGTCTAAATCACATCTTGTGATTAGGGAAATAAATGTCAAACAAATCATGAATGGCCAATCAAATCGCGCCACGTCATCGAATAAATATGACAAAGACTTTCACCCTACAACTATAAATAGGGGTGATTTACTAGCAATTGAGGACAGACACAAACAATTGAAAGCACAAGTAAGAGAGCATTCAAAAAGGTTCAAAATCCTCTCAAGCACAAATCAAGGAGAATCCACGGCGTTCAAGCAAAATTTAAGGCGTTCGTCGTTGAAATCATCCAAATCCGACGTTTAATCCGAGAGCAAGTCAAAGAACCCGCGGATTAACGTTATCAAAGCACAAATCCACCTTGGCGTATGATCAAAGCTTCAATTCCACCAAGAAACACAAAAGAATTCAAGTCGAGTCTTCCAAAATTATAGCGTTTAATTCGGGAATAAGTCAAAAGACCCCCAATTAACGTTATTGAAGATCCAAGTCAACGTCGAAGAAGATCAAAGCGTCAAGTGCCTTCTTCAAAGTTGCCGAAATTAAAGATGGCGAAGAATCAGAGACTTAATTAGAGATTTCGCACCCACAAGATATTTGATTAAATTCAAAAATCATTTGTAATATTTTTCTTGTTTCAATAAATTCAGAAACACGAAATTTGCGTTACAGGGGCATCTACCACGTCTTAAAGTCTTGGAGTTGAGAGGACTGAAAAATGTAACATCAATAGGTCCTTGGTTTTACGGTAATGAGTCGTCCAGAAGAAACATCAATCAACCTCCGTTTCCAGCACTTGAACGTTTCATCTTGAACAACATGACCAATCTAAAACAATGGACTGAAATGTCCACTGATAATGCATCTAAAGTTGTGAATGGTGCTTTGCCGCACCTAGAACTCTTGGACATTTGCAATTGTCCGAATATGAGCAGTATTCCAAGTCATGGTTTGCCTTCTCTCAAGGAATTAAGCATCGATCGTGTCGAAAGAGGTGGGGCATTGTTGGATAAGATATGCAGCAGCTATTTAAGCTCTCTCACGAATTTGACTCTTGAAAATATTTCGGAAGTCACTTGTTTCCCATAAAGGCTATTGCACGACAATCAAAGGCTTAGGTCTCTGTCCATATTCACGTGTCCTAGTCTAACTCATATCGAAGTGTCGGGCCAGATTCCCCAGTCTATTGAGGATATTTATATAGACGGTTGTGATAAACTCAAGTCGATTCAAATTTCCACAGGCGACAACAGTCTCCGTTCTCTTCGATGGTTCAGAGTTAGTGGTTGCCGAGAGTTGACCGACATTTCGATTACAATGCTAGAGACTTGTACCTCTATTGAGTATATGGAGATAACGGAGTGTCATAATTTGGTCACTTTGGATAGAGTGCGAATGCCGTCATGTTTGTCCGACTTGGATATTTCCGGATGCTCCAAATTGAGGAGTTTGCCAAAGGGTTGTCTTAATAATCGTCTTTCCTACTTAAGAGATTTGAGCATTGGTCCCTTCTCAGAAGAAATGGGTTTGGCTTCATTTTGTGAGATTTTCCAAGGCATCCAACAACTACATTCTTCACTTACAACATTAAAATTATATGGATGGCCGCACTTTGATTCTCTGCCAGATCAATTTCAACATCTCACTGCTCTCACTAATTTTCTATTACGTGATTTCGGCATGGAAACTTTGCCTGAATGGTTTGGAAATTTGTCATGTCTGCAACACTTATCTTTCACAAGATGCAAGAGACTAAGGCATTTGCCGTCTAAGGAAGCCATCCTTCGACTCACCAAACTATCTGAGATATTTATTGACGAATGTCAGACACTAAGTGAGAGATGCAAACCAGAGCAAAGCGAATGGTACAAGATCTCGCATATTCGAATCATCAGTACAAGGTATGATCGTCAAAATCAATATAGCACTAGATCCATTTTCCATATATCCATTCCCATTATGATGATCGTCATGATATTTATATTTTTTGCGTTTTTTCTTATTTTGTGCACGCATTAATTGGAACCCGGCAAGGCAGATCATAGATGAGTGAGTGAGTGAGTGAGTTTGATGATTGATGTGTCTTTCTTGGAGGTATGAATAATTGTTGCAATAAATCTTATCACATAGACGTGACTACTGTAAGGTAATTATCTCCCTTCATTCTCTGTCCTTGTTTGGAGTTCATTAATAAGATTCTCTATGCTCTATCTCTTAATTTGTATGTTCGTTAATTAGTATGCGACGGGGAATCGAGTTGCTGCTGACAGGCTAGCGGATATGGCTTGTGGGACGAGGGAGAACAAGCTTTTGGAACCAAATGAAATGCAAAGTGATAGGATCGACAGGGAAAATTCTAGGACGAGCCCGGTGCGGCCAAGCCAACCAATAATAATACGCCACGTGGAAAATTATTATTGCTTTTAGAAAAATTAGTTTTTTAAGTTTAAAGCTAAACCATGGTTAAATCTATAATTAAAAAATAATAATATTTTAGGTGGAGTCCTATATGGGATAAAATCTCCATAGAATTTCATCTTCTAACTAAACTAATTTCTTTCTTCTTCTTCAATTATTCATCGTCTTCTCCATTAATTCAACGATTTGAAGATAACCAAACATCTACAGTTAATTTGCAGATATGGAAATTAAATTTTCTTAATCAAAATAAACAAATCCTTAACTCAACCTAACAATGATTAGTTTTTCAACAGTAATAAAAGAAAGAAAGCCCAAATTCAAATTTCCAATTCTAAATCCCCCCGTTCAATCTCCAATTCTAAACCCGCCTCCAACCTGCAAGAGTCATTCTCTCCACCGCCGTCGCTCTTCGAGAGTCCTCCGCCCTGCAGAAACAGTTCTAGAGGTGGAGTCGCAATGTTTCGGAGGCCATCGCCTCATTGAAGGACACTTTGAACCTCGACTCGGCTTGTGAGCCGCCGGCGTCGATGCCGTCAAGCTGCCGGAGACAGGTGTGGGGCAATGTTGTACAAAGCTTGACGCAGTTGTACCCGTACCGGTACAGCCAACTTCCGGAGAAATTGGTCTCAAATCTTCGCAAGCATTACGATTCTTTGCCACTCAAGTCAAATGATTTTTTTGTTTTTCGTTTTTCTTCTTCTTGTTTAAGTTCTTCTTTCGGAAGTGGTATTTGAACATTGGGTTGAAATTGAATTCGTTTCTCTGATTTATAGCTATGCGCAAGCGGGTTTTGAAATGTTTGATGAAGAAGTGAATGCTAGTGGCTCCCTGTTTAAGCTTACCTTTGCTTGTAACTTTGCTATTATTTCATGGGCAGCCATGTCAAGGGCACTGGATAGTTCTTTGATTCGCCATTTCTTTTCGGAATAATAAGCCCATAGCCCCTAGCTTTCCTCCTGTACACGTTACCCTCACCTCCAAGATGATACACAATAATATAGCCATTTCTGGGAGATTCTGCAATTGGTTCATTTCGATCGGTTCAGAAGTCATGAAGAAATTAATGGTTATATGCTATAGAATAATGAGTCTATAGAACTAGTAAAACAATGTAGCTTAAAGTTAAGTCACTCAATGGAATAATGTGAGCAAGCATCACATATGAAATAGAATAATACGAGTCTATAGAACTAGTAAAACAATATAGTCTAAAGTTGAGTCTAAAGAATAGTTCTTGCTTTTGCATTATATATTTGACCTCCAAATAGGACTCAATGGATCCTGCAAAAAATGAATAGAATAATTATTAAGACAACATTATAGTGTAACATAAATTAAATAAAAAACAGTTGTAGGGAAGAAATAATTGCCTGTGTTGAATTATTAATTTTGTTAAACTTTTCCATCATACTTGTAAATGATTGGGGATTGTGCATGCCACTAGTAAAAACTGGGACACTAAATAAAGCAACAAAGTAAGAAATTTTTTACAAGTTATGATGTAAAAGAATAACTAGAACATTGTAATCACTTTAACCTGGCGATGAATTTCTGGAACAAAACCAAATGTCCCATATGACCCTTGCACATGAGTACCTGAAAAATATGCTTCAAATTTTCACTAACCTATTTTGATGAGATCCTCATGGTACTATAATTTATTAAACAAAAATACCTTTAGATAAATTCAACATTTAACACTTACCAACAACTTGGTTGCTTGGAGCCAAAATATTAGATGAATTTTGGGTTTGTGCCATTTGATTTGCAACAGAATTCCAACTGAGATGCACGCACTTTTTTATACAAAAAAAAAGAAAAAAAACCAACTTAACAAATTAGAGGAGAGAAAACAGGAGTAACCTACTCAAATCAAAAGAAACATAAATATCAGTATTTTTCTAGAACTTTCAAATACTACTTCAAATTAATAAATTTAGTATTTAATCAACTGGTATTTTCAAAATACATACGAAAATAAGTAGATACGCAAGTTGTCAATATAATGAAGTTACCAATATAGCTACAACTTACCGATTGATTATTTGAAGTTGGGATGGCTACAATTGATGTCGGTGAAGCGGGAACACGAATATCTTGAGATGTAGATCTAACTTGCTTCTTAGCTTTTCCTTTTCAGAAACACATTCTTTAAATTAGAATTATATACATAAAAAGTATAAATTGTAAAACAAAAAAAAATAAAAATTAATTTAATACCTAATAGCTCTAACTATGTAAACAATTCTAATTAGTTGATAACACATATACAACAAAATAATGTGAAGGTGAATATAAATTGGTTCAGAAGATAGTTAATACCTGTATTTGTTGTCTTCGGCTTTCTCTTTTCAAAATGATTCTTGATTCTAGCATTTTTAGTTCCTTTTGGTTTTGCTCGGAGAGGATCCAATATCGGTCTAACCTCAGGTACCTCAACAAAGTCATCTCTAACCTGCTTACCCTTCATTACTAAAGTTGAATCTGAATTTTTCTTCTTAAGAAACTCATTTAGAAGTTTGCTTCCATCTGCAAAAAGCTGTCAAGATAATATTTCTTGCTTCCTTACAATTTTTCACTTCTCGTCACAAAATCATAAGCTAATCTCATTGCCCTATTAGTGTACATGACTCTTGCCTCCTTGTCATCCATTCTTGTAAGCTCACCTTCATCCAACATATAAACATGCTTTCTCACATTTTTAGTCCATCGAGTGTGAATATAATGTTGAGGAATTTCATGAACATTTTTTCGATGAAGAGCTACTAAAGCATGTGAACAAAGCATTCCCATCCAAGTATATTTCTTGCAACTGCACTCAACTTTCAAAGTATTTATATCAAGAAATACAGTGTATACCCGTTTGGTCTTGCTCTCGGGATTGGTTAACTCGAATTCATACACCATATCTCCGAATGGAATTTCTTTACATGACAGAGCACCATTCCAGTTAGATAATCTTTCTCGAACTCCTTGTACATAGTGTTTGTGTAAATTTTGACTGCATGCTTCAGGATCTTACTATCTTGGACAGCAATTGTTGGACTACTTTGGCTAGAAAAAAAGTCGGCATCGGCTTCATTTCTACGCCATTTTCCAAGTAAATCCTTTTCATATTTAAGGACAAACTCATATAAAGATATGGTTTTGGTGGAGATCTCATTCAATGCATGATTTGTACTCTCGCTTCTAGATGTTGATCTAACTCCACCATGAAAGAAATCAGAATTGAAAGCAGGGGACCATTTACCTCTAATCTTATATAGATTGTTCAACCAACGATGATCTTGAGCATTAAACTTATTAACCATTTCCTCCCATGTCTTCTCAAACTCTTCCTTTGTCTCGCAATGATATAAGCATCTATTGAAAAAACTATGAAACTCTCGGCTAGAGTTAAAAACTATTCAAGTGCGATGGAGCATTTTTTGATATATGCCACAAGCAAAGACGGTGACGAGCATTAGGAAACACTCCTGCAATTGCGTTAGCCATGGCTTGATCTTGGTCAGTAAATATTGACGAAGGAGCTTTACTTCCCATTGATTCCAAAAACGTGTTAAAGAGCCAATAGAATGATTCCGTAGTTTCATCTGATAAAAAAGCACATCCAAACATTATGTTTTGCCAGTGATGATTAACACCAACAAAAGGAGCACAAACCAAATCATATCTATTTGTCCTGTAAGTTGTATCGAAAATCACCAAATCCCCAAAGCAATCATAATCAATTCTTGATTGATTATCTCTCCAGAATACATTGGCTATCCGACCTTCTTGATTGAATTGAATGTCAAAGTAAAAGCCCGGCTCCGTGTTTGCTTTACCTTTGAAATGCCTAACCAAGTTTTGAGCATCACCAGGTTCAATCAATGTAGTTTTCAACATGTTTATGAAATTATAGCAATCCTTTTTTGAGAAGCCCACATGTTGAACACCATTACATTCTTCGGACATGTAGTTAAAGCAATCAATTGGACGCATTCCGGCCTTTTTCATTGACTCAATAGTAGCTCCTTTTTCAGTAGATATAGATCTTGCATACCTTAAAAGATGCTTACCATTCGATGGAGCAAATTCGTGGTTGTGTTCTTTTACAAATTTTGCAACTCTCCACAGGCCATCCTTATCAATATTAAACACTATCATTGCTTTGCATTCAGTTCTGGTAGTATTTCTTTTTCTAGTCCCTTTGGAACGTGGTCTTTCGTCCTTGACTCCTTCTTTCGAACATAAATAAGATTTCCACCTAAGCATATTGGTCCCACTGACATAATATTGCTTTCCTTTGCGAACACTGAAGCCAACCAAATTAGCATAGTCTTGATACAATTCATACGCCTCATTCTCGATCTGCGCAACTTGTACTAATAGTCTTCTTTCAACTTCTGCGATATAAGCATTCATTGTTGACTTATTCCCATGAGATTCTTCAATGGAATGAAGGTGGTCGTCATCTTCCTGGTCACTATCTAAATGTACTATCTCCTCAATCCCTCTATTTTCATGACTAGAATTCCGCATGTCTGCTAACAAAAAAAAAAAAAAAAAAGCCTTAGTATATAAATTAATGCTAGTATAATAATACACAATAAATTAATTCTTTATGACTTCCGAACAAATCAAAGTAAACCACTTGCAGAACACTAAAATCACACGGATCACTATACTGAATTATGCCATACTTTTTATTATACTAAAGAACGTATCATAATTTATATAGAAGTATTAAAATCATATCATAATTATTCCATAACAAATTCAATATTAAAACTTTTTATTATACTAAAGAACATATCATAAAAAAAACAACTATTAAAATCTGTTTTGCACTTGTTTTTTTCCAATATTTTCTTCTCCAAATTTCCAAAAATCTGTTTTGCACTTCCTAGTTCGCCAATTCAACATTATGAGTCTAGGGCGAGCCCGGTGCGGTTAGATAGTCTATCAGTAACATATTAAATTCCTAATTCAAAAACTGGTAAATATTAAGATTTCTGATAGTTTAGAATATATCAGAAATTGAACATATTTCGAACACTCTAGTTCGCCAATTCAAGATTTCTGATAGTTCGAACATATTCCTTCATACAATCATGAGAATTACGGGTTAAGCTATAGAATTAATGGAAAACATCAAATCAAAAGGCAAACACTCTAAAGAATTAAAAAATAAAAAAATATGTCATCGAACTTTACACGAAAATAAAATCAATATCAACTTACTTGATTCAATATCTGCAAATTAACTGTAGATGTTTGGTTATCTTCAAATCGTTGAATTAATGGAGAAGACGATGAATAATTGAAGAAGAAGAAGAAAGAAATTAGTTTAGTTAGAAGATGAAATTCTATGGAGATTTTATTCCATATAGGACTCCACCTAAAATATTATTATTTTTTAATTATAGATTTAACCATGGTTTAGCTTTAAACTTAAAAAACTAATTTTTCTAAAAGCAATAATAATTTTCCACGTGGCGTATTATTATTGGTTGGCTTGGCCGCACCGGGCTCGCCCTAGAATTTTCCTTTTAATAAATAGTTAGGGGTCCGCTTAGCCTCCGTCTAGGTACAGACAACTTTAGTAAAAATAAAATGTTAATTTCCTTGTAATTAGCAGGAAAAGCCTCACAAAAACATAGGTGGCCTGGGCCTCCTAATCAACGAGTGATAGTAGATGAGATTACCTTTGCAAGAGATATATCTCATTTAATTTGTATATATATGTAATATTACATATATTGTATTCTTAATATAATATTTAATTTTATTTAGTAAATATATGAGTCACATTTATTATTTTCAATCTAGACCATGATTCAAAATAGATTAAAATTTTGACCATTGATTTCATAGTTAAATTTGGACGTTCGATTTAATAAATTAAAATATAACAATTTTTAAATAAGAGTAATATTATTTTGTAATTAAAAAAAATAAAAATAACGCGCATGATACACAAATTTTGTAACAATTTCGTAAAAATAATCATTTTATAACACAAATTTCTGTCATTCCGTTGCAAATGTTGCAACGAAATATTTAGTTATAATTCGTTGTAAAATCATTTTATTTGAAACGACATTTTCAATGGAAGTCGTTGTTATGTTGCAATAATTTTTTGCAACAACATTCCGTTGCAAAATTTGCAACAACATAATTTATTACAATTCATTGTAAAATAATTTTCGTTTACAACGACAATTGCAACGACAATCCGTTGCAAATTTTACCACGATAATTGCAACGAAAATTTCATAATTTATATTCAATAATAAAAATATATTTAATTTAACTTTAACAAGAAATTCAAATATGACAATATATTTAAGGCAAAATACTTATAATAAAGATAGTTCAACATTCAAATCCACAAACTAAAAGTATTCAATTTTAAAGCATACAAATTTAAAGAGGGGGATCAAATTCATTTTCACAATCTTATGAAGGTGGGTGGTCGGGGGATATCACCGGGACTATCTTCAGATTCGCTCATATCGTCTTCAAGCGCAGTACCAAATTTATCGGACATGAAACTCATTATTTTCTCCATCTTTTTAGTGTTGCGCTCTATTTGTCGTTTCATGTTCTCGTTTTCACGAAACAACTTCTGTACCAACTCTGATTCATGGTGCTCCGGTACTGGAGTGAGATTGGTTGTTCTTTTCTCCTCCAATTACTTCCAACCATAGTTGTTGATCGTTAACCGATGTGCTCGAAGATGACTCTGGTAGACTTTGAGAAGCAGTATTATGATCATCGCTCAGCTTTTGAAATTTTTCCTATACAATTAATAATATTATAATTTGGAAATAAATTAAATTATTTACTTTGATGTCAATGTAAATAATATAAACTTACAACTGCATCCGCCACTCTCGGACCAACCCAATTGCCTTCCTTTTGTTTTCCAACACTTCTCCACCTGCTCAATAAGTGTCGGCGCGTGACCGAGTGATTCATCCTAACAAATTTTCAAAAAAAAACAAAGATTAATCTTGAGTAAAAGAATCAATTATTATTTAAAAAATAAAAAAATAAATTATTTTATATCTTACCAACTTCCGTTTGTGTTTTGAAAAAGAAGCAGAACCACCTCGATAAATTGTAGATGCAGATGCAATGTTTGTTTGACGATTCTTCTTATTAACTTCTGAGATGGCTTTAAATTTTTCATCACCCCACTCTTCTGCAACCCTGCCCAAACTTCATCGGACATCCAATCAGCTCTCATTTTCGTTTTCCTACATCGTGACATCGCCTCTCTGATCCATTTTCCGACCCTAAAAAATTATAACTCTTGCGGATTTGGGTTTGAAGCATTGAATCCCACGTGTAACAATTCTGTAAAATATAATACAACAATATGATAACAACACAAAAAGTAATTAATATTCACATAAACTAAGAGTTAAACATTTAAATCTTACACTAAATATTTGAAACATTTTCTCAACAAGTAAACTCAACTTTCTTATCAACCTTTTCATACTATAATAATCATTGGATAACGTGTGATCTCGTGGCAACATCTCCCCTATTATTTGTAAATACTGATCATGACAACTCTGTAATACATTGTGTTCAGATTTGATGTTTACTAATCTCGCTACCGCAGATAACTGAGAATGAGTTTCGCTCCCAGCATATAATGGATGATCTGCAGCACGCACGACATATGGTTGCATATGGTTGATCGCTAGGATATGTCGAATTGTCAGCCTCATCATAATTAGAACTTGGACCAGCCTCGCTTGGATATGGTTGATCGCTAGGATATGTCGAATCATTGAATACATCCCCCTGTGGACTAGATACAGGACTAGCTGCATCAAACACCATCCTTCGATCCCAATTCAATTGTTCATAGTTATTCCAATTTGTCGTTTGATTTACAGAGTTGTCAGCTGAAATTGGATGCTCACAATCCATCTGTATAGGCTCACCATGAGATGTCCAATTGTAATAATCTTTTTGAAAACCTTTCTTATAAAGGTCGCATGTCACCTCCTCCGTGGATTTGTACTTACGATTTTTACATACACTACATTGACAATGAATTTTCTCCTCATCCATAAAATCATGTTATGTTTTTGCCCAATTTATAAACTCAGTGACCCCATCTAAAAATTCTTTTGTAAGATGACGATTACCGGGTACATTCTTCTCATACATCCATTTTCTCAATTCTCTCAATATCTTGTTCTAAAATCAACAAATATTATACATATTCATTAACATACATACATATATACATAAAAAAACTAAAAATTCCAAAAATAAAATGAATATATATAAATAAACTAGTAAAAATTTTGTACTAACCTTAATGTAAGTCAGCTAAATATCCAAATGTGTGACTCGTCGCACCAACGTGATCATTAACGATCTAATGCAAAGATTTATTAAAAAATCGGTTGTGTGGATGGAAGGAGAGAAAAGGAAGTTGTTGGATGATTATAAAAATAAGTATGAACTAGAATGAGGATTTTCTTATATTACGGATTTTGCAACGGGCAAATGAAAATTCCGTTGCAAAATATATAGAATTTTAAAATAGTGGATTACAGTTGTCACAAACATATTGCAACGGACGAATCCGTTGCAAAAACCATAGCGAATTCAATGGCTCAATAATTAATGCTTACAGCTGTATGTACGGATTGCAACGACTTCATAGGTCGTCGCAACACCTATACAAAATTGTCAGCAAGTTTTACAACGGATAATTTTCCTCGCTAAATCTGTTGCAAAAGTCACAATATTCACTTTGCAACGACACATATTCGTTGCAAAGTTCGTTGTACATTTTTTGCATAGATTTAACTAGAATCTTCGTTGCAAAGTATGCAACGAACGATGTCCGTTGCAAAAACCGTTGAAAGTTTGCAACGAAATTTGTCATTGCAACATTTTGCCACGACTTTTGCAACGACTTATGTTAAATGTGGGATATCTTAAAGTTGACCAAATTTTACAACGGGATATTGCAACGGATAGTCCGTTGCAAACTATCATTGTTAATTTGCAACGAAAGTTGCAACAAAAATGTAAAAAAAAATCAGAATCGGTTGCAAAATCGTAACAAAAGTCGTTGCAAATTTGCAACGAATTGGTCCATTACAAAATGTCCATTGCTATAACCCTGTTTTTTTGTAGTGCTCGCATATTCAAATCATCGCAATGGGAGGAATGGTCATCAAAATCAATAGCACCAGATCCATTTTCCAACTGTGCATTCCCATTATGATCATGATATTTATATATCTTTTGCGTATTCTCCTACTTTGTCAATGTATTGCAGACATTAATCGGTCCCGCCAAGCCAGATCATAGATGAGTGAGTGAGTTTGACGTGTCTTTCTTGGAGGTATTAATAATTGTTGCAAAAATCTATCTTCCCCTCATTCTTAGTCCTTGATTTGGAGTTCATTAATAGGATTCTCTATGCTATATCTCTTAATTAGTATGTGAGGGGAATCGAGTTGCTAACAGGCTAGTTGATATAGCTTGTGGGACGAGGAGAACAAGCTTCTGGAACCAGAAATGCAAAGTGATATTCTTTCGTTGATAGGATTAGACAAGCGTTTTCCTTCAATTCGTTTTTCACTTATGTAAATGGAGTAAGTACTACTTATTTAAATTCTTTTGCAGGCTCTCGTGCAAAATATTTTGGATTCTTTTAATTTTAATAAACAGGTGGGGTCCGCCTAGCCCCCGCCTAGACACAGGGCCTTTAGTTAAAAGAAAAAAAAAAAGTTAGTTAATTTCCTTGTAATTAGTAAATACTCGCATTTTAGTTTTTTGCTTTTTTCCTGGTAGAAAAGGCCTCACAAAAACATAGGTGCCCTGGGGCCTCTTAACGAGTGATAGAAGATGAAGTTACCGTTGCAAGAGCAAGATTAATTCCATTTTTATATATCTCATTTAATTTGTATGTATATAATATATATTACATATATTGTATACTTAATATAATATTTAATTTATTTCTATGCATTATAAGTCACATTTATTAATTTAAATCCAGACCATTGATTCAAAATTAATTAAAATATTGACTATTAATTTCATAGTTAAATATGGACGTTAGATTAAATCAAGTCTAACGATTTCTAAATAAGGATATAAATGTTATTTCATAATTAAAAGATAAAAAAAAATGCATATGATGCACGAATCTCGTGAGAGGTTTTCTTTTTTTTTTTTTTTTTTTTCTTTTTTTGCGTCATTTTGAATCATAGGCAGGTTAATCTGATAATTTAGTTTTCACATGAGTTTTTAACTTTTTTTTAACATTTTTCAAATAAAATGGGGGTAAAGTGCATTTGACTCATTGTATCAGCAACACTTAAAGTAGCACACTTTTAGGACCTCTTAGTTTTGCCTCATTCATTTTTCGATAACTTATCTCCTAATATAAGACATTCTTAATTTAAATGATTAATATATGTGTTGGGAAATCATTAATATTAGGTAGTGGTGATGCCAGAAATTTGGCTTAGTCCTGTCCAAATTTAATTATTTAATTTGATAAATAAAAATATTAAATTCATAAAAAAATTAAAATACTATAATAATCATTGAAAATTAAATAAATGACAATGATACATAAGTACAATGATTCTTATGACTATTATTCTAACAACGAGGGGGAGTTAAAATTTACAAGTAACGAATTTCGTAATTTCATAATAACAAATTTATCCATTCATTGAAAATTAAACTTTCATTTACATTATCATAAATTTAACAAAAAAAAATCATAATTAGTATTTATGTCTAAGCTTGTTTATTTGTCCTGAGAGACTTGAGTAAAACGTTATCAAATAAAATAATGAACAATTAATTTAAAAATATGAATAATGAACATTAAAATTTTGGTATAAACAATAAATTTCTTTCAATCAACTCAGACATTTTTTTAGCACTCTCTGTACACTAACCAAAAAAATAATCTAGAGAAATTAAAATTTATTTATCTAATAAATTATAAAATTACAAAATTATCTAGAGAAACAAGTGCGCCTATAAAATGTACGGCTCAACGGGGTGCTTGATATTAGGTAACAATACATGTATATGTGTACAAGACAAACAAGGATCCTTCCACTTGATTTTCTTTGTTAATTTTTTCCAATCAAATAATAAAAAGAAAAAAAAAAACTTCTTGGTTGCATCATTAAGAGGTTGTTTGGCTAAATTTATTTAAAACATCTTATAATATGTTTCTGGAGCTTATATGATATTGAACCTTATTTAAAAAGAAAATCTTAAATCATTTGGATAAAGTATTATGTTAAAACTTATAAAATATTTTCACATCCTATAAGATATTTTGGTGTTTGGCATATTAAATTCTTTATGCTGGTAAAAATAACCAAACAGGACATGTACCATTAGAGTCAAATAATTAGATGCTTCTTGACATATCTTGTATCCAAATTTTTAAAAATATTTTCATAAATAGTATATATTAGTTTAACTCTAAATAAAAATTTAATAGATATTTTTATATAGAAAAAATTGAAGAATTGTTACCTAAACTTTTGCATCAAAATAAAATATATGTACATTCATGCTCATTGAATATTAATATAGATATATAATTAATATATTCTTTGCTAATTGCAATGACTATTTTTAGTCATATAATTTATAATATCTTGAATCTATATTGCATGTAGCACTAGAAAAATAATCAATAGAAGAACAGCTTGGTGCAGTACCTTTAATACAACCAAAGACAATTATGGTGTTCATGTGAAAAGTATAAGTTGTACTGATAAGAACGCATCAATTCAGACCAAGTAAAAACATTTGGTTCTGTCACAATTTATGTTCATTTGTGAGGATAATTATAAATAATAATCCCAACTAAGCATTTATTTCAATTTTAGAAAATGCCAAAATGCTTGTGCCTATCCTAATCACAATCCTACTTGGACAACAATATACCCATAATAATGTCAATATGTAGACAACTTTGTATGTGTATGCTCTGGCAAACACAATCCCGGAGATTGCACTAATTTTTATATGTACATGTCTTGTCGATAAATCTAGAAAAACAAAAATGTATATTAATGATACTTTACTAGCAAATACACAACAAGAGAAAGAATGCCCCGTCAATAATATTTTAGTCTAATAGTTAATAAGGAGATTTCGTGAATAAGTTTGGGATTCGTGTATTTATTGATTTCTATCAGAAGAAAAATAGAGAAAGAATAGCTTTACAATAGATTAATTGTTTTAGATTAAATTATTTGAATGATGACGAAGGTTCTCGAACGACCATTCTTTATTTAGGTCTACATTAAAATATCGAAATTGATAAGACACAACTCATTGGCTTTCTTTTAGGTTTGTGCAAGCACAATGGACAATATACATGCAAGCATCTACATATTGTTATCAAGACTGCAATAATTGACAAGATTGATGCCAATGTATGGTACGTTTGCAATAAATGGGCCATATATACACAATGGTGCACGATGATTTTTCTAATGTTCACGTGATTTATTTTTTTATTTTTTATCTTTTAATCTCAGGTGAAGTCTATCCGAATCGAATTAGCAATTTCTGCCCATAATCGCATACAATATTCTGAAAACTCAAAGCTAAAAGAAATAGTTTATTTTTAATGAATTCCCATAGAGTTTGCAGGAATTTAAAATAAAGAGTTCGAATCTAAACTAAACATGCCTCTGAGGAGCTAATATTTGGACTATCTTATAAAGTCATGAAATTCGACCAAAAAATACCTCGACATCCGAACAATAATTTGGTAGAATACGAGACCCAAAAGACAATTACAAAAAATATATTAATTAACTAAAATCAACTAAAAATGGAAAAATTTAAAGAAACACGTAGGCAATGGACGAAACGATGGAATGACATGATGAATGGTAACTCCTCAAGATAATAGTGGTGAGGGATCAGGTTCTCTGCAAGAAGACAATCGAAATATTAGATATATTATCCCGTAAATCTTTTCAAATTAAAAATTAGGGTTAAATACAGTTACCACCTCTAAAGTATTCACCTCGTATCAATTAACCCGCTAAAGTATTAAAATCTTCAAAAAAAAATCCTGACCTTCTAACTCCTTTACTTTATAAGTTTAAAAAATCTATTTTACCCTTACTAAAAATTGCTTTATGAAGAAAAAAAATTGAAGGAATTTCTAAAATACTAAAACCACCTTTGTCGTAGCTCTATCTAATTCTAGTTTCACTCTTTCATCGAGTTTTTTTTTTTTTTTTCATAATCCTAAGTACGTGGAGCTTATTTTATTTGTTTGTCAAACTAAATTAAAAATAAATTTATACATGCATATATATATATAAAAAAATACAATTAATAAAATCGAAAGGGCTAATGAATTAATAAAAAATATACAATTAATATATATTTATAATATATATGGTAATTATATGCATGTATAAATTTATTTTTCACTTGCATGGTTTAACAAATAAGTGAAACTAAAATAAAATGACCTCCAAATACTTTAGAATCATAAAAATAAAAAGAGCTCGATGAAAAAGTGAAACTAGAATTTAGATAAAGTTCCGACAAAGAGTGGTTTTGGTAGTTTAAAAAAATTTAATTTTTTTTAGAAAGCGAAATTTAAGGGTAAAATGGATATTTTAAAGGTAAAATGGTCATTTTAAACTTAAAAATTAAAGGAGTTAGAAGGTCAGGGGAGTTTTTTGAAGGTTTTAATATTTTAAGAGGGTAATTAATGTAGGATGAATATTTTAGGGGTGATAACTATATTTAATCCTAAAAAATATAATCGTTCAATTGAAACTCTACTGTGATCATAATTAAAACACCATATTTTAGACTTTTGTCTATGCAAACGCTCCGTAAATGCCTCAAGAATCTACATCAAATAATAATAATTTGATTGAAAAACTTATATTTAAATCCGTGTAATTAGTTAAAGGGTAAATTACAGTGATACCTCTTGAGGTTAGACCAAATACACAAACACCCCCTATTTTTGTTAAAATTACAGCTACACCCCCTGAAATTGTAATTGTATTACAACTACACCCCCTATTCAAAGGCAAAGCTTATACTAATACCCCCTGAAAAACATTACACTAAACATCCCTCAGGGAGTGTAGCTGTAATTTCATAAAAAATAGGAGGTGTTTGTGTAATTGGATCTAATCTCAGGAGGTGTCAATGTAATTTACCCTTAGTTAAAATAACAGGTAGACCTACCACGCGTGCCTCAGCTTAAGCAGGTGAGTAAAGTATTTTGACACTAGTGTTTGGCTAAATTTATTGTACTAGAAAAAAATATTAATATTAGCTACATTTTTAATGATTATGGCTAAAAATCGTAATAAATAATTATTATTAACTATGATTAAATAAAAATCGATGCAAAAATAAGCTTTTCCACCATGAAAAACTTATTTGCCACAGCTTTTAGTCGTGGTAAAAATATTCGCCATAGTTTTAGCCATGGCAAATGTTTTCGCCATCCTCGCAAAAACTACGACCGACAATCGTTGCGTGGCCGTGGTCAATGACTATTCGCAACGGTTATGTAGTATTAATCATGACAATTAGCCATGATTAAATGACATATTTTTTGTAGTGTTTGAAATATCTTATAAATTCCTACATTCTGTAAGATGATTTAAGATGTTGAATTTTATTTTAAAAATAAGCTTTTAAAGTATTTTAATAAATAAAATATAAGAAATTATTAGATGTTATAGTGGTTAACATAATAAATTTTTCATACAGTAATAATAATAAAAAATACTATCAAATTAACCATTAGAATTTAAAATAATATAAATAGATAATTTTTCTTTGGGAGCAAAACGTCAATTATATAGAAGGGAAAAAGTGAAATACTAACAAAACTAAAAAAAAAAAAAAATTTATCTATTGAATGTTAAGAGCTTATAAGATCTTTAAAAAAAAGTTAGGCGAAATTAACTTTTTTTCAATAACTTATAAGATCCAAAACATCTTATTTTAAAATCTTATAAACTCTTAAAAAAAATTGCTAGACGATTTTTAAGATCTTATAAAATCTGAAACATCTTACAAAATATTTTAAAAAGCTTATAAGCTCAATCAAACACCGTCTAAATTAGTTGACACTAAGTACCAAAACCCATAGGGCATTTTAAATATACGATTTTTTTTAGCTGACATCAGCATTTACTCTAATATAAATGTAGAGCTTTTCTATACTATGCTTTGAATATAATTTTTCATATAATAAAACAGATCATTTTCGATATAAAAGGAATGTTATGTTCATATAAATTTAAGTGACGCATTTCGTGTAATGATATAGGTTAACAGAAGAATATCATAAAACTATGTGATTAAGAGAGTCCCCATGATTCTTGAGGTCATGGGTTCGAATCCCCTGCATTGGATGATTTGTTTCTACTGTATAGTAGGTTATTTGTTGCTGTAATAGCACGGTGTTAGTATATGTGATATTATTGATAGAAATGTTGTATTTGTCTCTGTCAGTTGATATTGACAGAATTGATTGTAATAATAAAATTTATCGCTTACAACTCAAAAAAAAAAAAAAAAAAAGTCCAACTCCCACTAATTAAAGATAACGACGACAACTATAATTTATATGTAGTAAGATAATTTATAGATAATGACATGACAGCCAAGATGGTAATGTATGATTGTAGGCCAGATTTTAATATTAAAATGCCAGATTGATTGTCCCTATCTTAATCTGATCCCCACTCTGACAACATATTTAACATGTCCACACCACACATGCTTACGCCTAAACCCCTTGCAATCAAATTATTTCTTTACTATAATTGTCCGTCATCAAGACATTTCTAAAAGTTAATAATAATTTATATCCAATTAATATAAAATAAATGAACCCATCTTAGTCAAATTTTTTAAATTTTATATATGTAACTTAACCTTCATCATCTGAAAAGAATCTTATTGACAAAATCATATGTTTTTTTTTTTATCAAAAATAAAAAATAAAAAATCATGATGTGAACTCCCTCATCACATATAAAATTTTGTATATGGGACAAAATTGTATTTTCACTTTGGGCATCATAAATGCAGATAGTATAAATGCCCATCTCCCACCAATGATTTATTGACCTAGTGGTTAAGGTTGAGATACCATGACTTTAGAGGTCATAGGTTCGAACCCTACCAATGCGTGGAATGATAGGCTACTGTATAGTAAAATTGTTCGTATACTATAATAGTAAAATGTTGTTTAGATTTAATTTATGTGATATTGTTGATCAATGTTTGATTATTGTAATTGTTTCTATTAGAGATTCATAGTAGACGGGACTGACTGTAATCGATTTAGTTCAATTAATAAATACTCATAGCCCCATAGGAAAAAACAAGTGAAGAAAAAAAAAGAGAAGTTTTATCGTTGCAGGATCATTCTGATGTATTTGGTCGCTTTCTAAAAAATTAATTACTATTATATTTTCGTTTCTTTTTTTTTTTATTTTTTTTGCACCGTCTATGTTGATACAAAACTTTAAATGAAAAAATTGGAAGAAGAATAATAATCAGCTAAATGCTTTGATTTTATTTTTGTGCAAAGTGTGGACATGTACATTGAGATCGACCATGTCCACATTGAACAAGAAACATTACAGTAATAATTTACATCGAGCTGAATGTACAAATTGTACAACGTAGTACCCATACATATACAGCAGTAGTAAAATGTACAAGAGTTTCATGCACCAACAGTTGTGGTTGCAAGAGCTGAATCCATTTCACCTCTCTTGTGACTAATCCTTTTATCACCACTAATTGCCCATATTTCTGGAATCGCTTGCACCATGTTTGTCACTGTCTCCAACGCGTAATCCGCTTCTTTGCTTTTTATTGCACTCCCAACCTTTTCACCACACGAAATTTAAGAATGTCCAAACTAGACTTTGTCAGAATCGACAATAAAAGGAGATAACTTTTTTTTTTATATAAAAAAAAATTACGTGTAGAGTGAATTTGTTGTGTTTGGTACGCGTGGTAAATAAAATTTTAATTAAAAAAAGAAATTAGGTGAAAAATATCTACGAAAATTAATTGATGTGTCCAAGTGGCAAAATGTAAACCAGATCAGGGTTGATCAACTACAGTGCACCGTCGCTGCACGCAAAAAAACTCACCAGAACTGTCCGGAGCCCGACAGCCTTCCCAGCAGCAACATTCTTCACGTTGTCATCCAAAAACAACTGAAATTCAAAATAATAGGAAATTAAATAAAATGTTCGTGATTAAGTAAAATAATAAAGGGAATGGAGAATTAATCGGGTGCACCGGCGGCGTACCGTACGGCGTGGATCAATTTCCGCGGTATCAATGGCGATTCTCATTGCTTCCATTGAAGGCTTTAAGACCACAGGAAATTCATCCGGACGCGTGGATTGCGACAAATTCGGATTCATCGTCTCGAAACATATGATTTTCTCGAAACAATCTCTGATTCCGAGACGATCCAACGCTTTCATCGCGTGAATTCTGTCCGAATTCGTGAAAATCTGCAGAAAATTTTCCTTGTCTTTTCAGTAAAATAAATAAATATTTTCAACGATGAATTATTTCAGTAATTTCTGAAACATAAACGTCTTACCATTTTTCTTTGTTTGATCGACTGCAAAATGTTACGCAACCGAGAGTCTGGTTTGATCAAATCATAGGGAAGTCTTCCGTGCACGAAACTGCCGAGGAAACATTCAAAAGTTTAATTAATTTGAATTTTCGGACAATTGTCGTAAATAATCCAAAATAGGAAAGAGATGAGAGAGGTTTTTCTTACCCGTGGTAATCATCGGGGTTAATATCATAGCCTAAAGCCTACAAAACCCAGAAATTACGATTAATTAAGCTGATTAACGCAAGTTTCAGAAAAACTAGAGATAATTAATTAGTACATAATTAATTAATTACCCGAAGACCAGCCAAGGAGCTCCCGTAAGTTCTGAAAAGCTCTCTGTTCACATCCGGAGCTTCTGATTCCGAAAATCCGCATTTCTCAACAAGATAATCTGTCCCAAACGCAAAAATTTGGACGAAAATCAGTACAGAAAACCCATTTTTCTATTTTTTTTTTGTAAAAAGATAATACTGATTATGATCATAACCTTGAACGTTCTGTTTAAGAGCTTGCCCAATTCCAGTCTTGGAAGAGTACAAGGTGTCGTCCAAATCTGCTCCAACAACCACAAACATTTTTATTACAAAACAAAAACTATTAATTTAATTTTTCAACAATTTTAAGACATTTTTCCCAGATGTAAAATTCTACTCCACGAGTAGACAAACTCTGGGAGAAAACATAGTTAAAATAAAAAACCATGTATGCATACCAAACATTAGACAGTCGAAAGGGGAAGAAACAGTGCAAGAATCCATTGAGAAAATGGAGAGGAAAACAGTGATGAAAATTTGAGAGCTTTTTCTTCCTGGGAATGAACAATTTTTTTGAAGAAATTGTGAGCAAAGGCAGGCAGAGGGCTTTGAAGGGGGAGGGGTAGAAGCGTATTTATAGGGAGAGGAGGAGGGATTGGACGAAGGAGGATAGCGGGTTTGATTTGAGAGCTGAGTCAGCATGGGGCCCACACGCTGGGTGATTGTCTGAATTTATTACTCTTTGGTAAACAACGACACGTTTAAGAAAAACAACCCGCACCGACCGTTTTCTATGCAGTAGCGTAGTTCGGGGCGGAATCGTAAGAGACGCGTGCACGGAGCTCCGCGGATTCCCGATGAATCCCTCGCGATCGTTGGGATCCCGATTTCTCCTGATGGATGATTTGGATCTAAATTTTCGCCGAAAAATTATGTATTGATATGATTTAATTAATTTCATATTATTGAGAGGGTTTTGCTCGATTTATAATATTGAGGTTTTATAATTGAGAGACGATGAATTTGGATTTTATTAACATGAATGTTTAATATGTTTCTACAATAGATTATTGTGTTTCTTTTTTATATTTTGATGTTCGTTCAATTTTGAAATTATTGACTTCTTTAATTAAGTTTTATATTTGATGTAAGAAACGGGGTAAGAAACTATTCTCACATTAATAAAAAATTAAGAGATTTATCAACACCCCTTAAACTTTTATTTGTTTGCTATAAATTATTTTTAATTTTTTGTATAATTATGAAAATCATTCTTATCTCGAAAGAAAAAAAAAACAGAAATTATTTGAGTTATGTTGTCAACTTTTTTTGAGCGTGTATAAGCAATTTTTCAAAAAATAAGAATTATTTTGTGTAAATAAAGTTGATGCTTTTTTAATTATTTAAAAATATGTGTAAATTGTGTAGATAAATTATAAATTAGAGGGTGTAAATTATCTCAAAATTTATTCAAATTAAGTTTAAGGATATTAACAATTTGATAATATCTACTGTACACGTAAGAGTAAGACAAAATCCTAGAACACGACAATTAGGAATTTAGTATTATTACGGTACCAACCTTATTACAAATTAGATTGAATAAAACTTCAATGTCGTTTGAGTTGTTTTTGGTCATACACAGCAAGTACGAGTTGCAACTCAAAAATGCAACAGAAGATGGTTGAATATTTGATGTTAAAAGGGAAAAGAAAAAGGGAAAGACTTTTCCTCCAAAGTTGAGCTAGATGTTTGATTAGGACAATAATTATGTATGACTGCAGAATTAATGTCTTAAAAGCATTTGAATTAAATTTTGTACCTACGGTCGATGTTTATTGTCCTAATGTGATTTTTTGTGTGCATGGTCGATATTTATTTCCAAAAAAAATAAGAAACAAATACGTGCCAATCATCTAATTATTCAATATATTTGATGATGCTCCCAAAATTTTTCGTGATTCAAAGTTCAAAGAATATCCTCCACCAGCCCAGTTGGTTATCAGCCGGCTGGCCCATCAGCTAGGAAGGTAACAACCCACAGAGTTTACTTTCTGTTTCACTAAATTGGCAGGTCCAAGATAAGAGTCCATTTTAGCCAGACATGTCATTATACAACTTGACGAACACGTCATATAGTTTGTCAACACATCAATATTTCGAAAATCTCGGCTGGTCTAGCATGACTTGGTAAAACAATCATATTTCTTTTAATATTATCCAAATCACAAACGGTTTGTTTCAGATGATACCTAACTCAAAGGGCTTTCCAACGATATACTACAATTAGCAAAAAAACTCCCAAACATGGCTCTAAAAACAGTTGTAAATTGACCACTTGTGCAATCATTCAAGGTCAAGCTTGATAACATCGATTCAACACTCTCTCTTTAGCGATAACACACTCTCACACTCGTCTTTACTACTTGTCAGCTAGTTTTAGCTCATTTTTACACAAATTATATCACTCAGACGAGTTATCATTCATTATTTTTCACAAATCACAATTATTCTCATTGTATATTCAAATTTATCTTTAATTTAACACTTTATTGACTTAAACATCGAAGTAGTAATCCCTCTTTGCAGGTTAGTCCCCTCAAATCATAAATTCTCTTAAAAGTTTTTCAAAATTTGTAATATCTCCGAACCCAGATACACATTAATATTCAATATTGAATATAACATTATAAAATCTTGACAAAATACTAACGTATTCTTGGTGATCACGTTGTAATGAAACGTTGAAACTGCACGGAGCTTTCCAAAAGGTAATTTTATGATTTTGAAAATTTTATAATGCGCGTGTGACTCTTTATATATACATATTTCTCAAGTAAATTTCTTTTTTTTTTTTTTTTTTAATAGAAAGCGTCGTGCAAAACGTGTGAAAAATGAAAATTTGTTGATCTTACTTTAACGTTGTGGTCTGATTGTTGAACTGTAAAGCTGTACAGGAAAAACAATTTTTATTAACCTTATCACCTAACGACATTTAAGTATCAATAACGGAAAAATGCATGTATTCTTTTATAATATTGCAAATGAGCAAATTACTTCCTATGAAAATAAATAAATAATAATTTATTTCTCTGTATTTTTTAAAATAAAATAATTTATCTCTTGTGTTTTTCAAAACGAAGTAAGTTACCTTCCTGTCTAGGGAGATAACTTGCTTCATTTTACAAAATACAGGAGGGTGCTATTTTTTTACAGGGAGTAATTTGCTTATTTACAATATTACAAAAGAGTAATTGCATTAAACCCATATCAATAATAATATATAGTTGTCTTTTTTTTTTATTTTTATTTTGGTTTGAGGGATATCAATAATAGTTAACCCCCACCCACTGTGATTGACAAGATTGAGAACAATTATCAAAATGATTTATTTGCTTTAATAATGTTGAGTGGCCACGTCCGATTTGGACCAGCATAATCACATACTTTTTAATAGTGATTTTCATTTTATATTGAATAGAACTAAGACATTTGAATAACATATAACTAGTTATATTTTCCTAGTAAATCATTTTTTTTTTCAAAAAAAGAAATACTCATAAAATTCAAATAAAAATAATAATACTTAATATTCA
Source organism: Sesamum alatum (assembly GCA_034509735.1). Taxonomy (NCBI): domain Eukaryota; kingdom Viridiplantae; phylum Streptophyta; class Magnoliopsida; order Lamiales; family Pedaliaceae; genus Sesamum; species Sesamum alatum. Next base: position 35,790,529 of record JACGWO010000006.1, read on the forward strand.
ATGAAAAATTTAAGAAGTTGCATGCTCCATTAATACTATACTTATTTACGTTTGTTCACCATTTAAGCTATAATTAGGCACAAATACCTTCGATCCGAGGGTTCGATAGGAACAAAAATATTCACTTTCGATCACATAATTAAGAGAGATTATGTCAAGTCAAGAAAAACACACGTAGCATCACCGTGTCATTGTTGATTCTTGTTGAGGAGCCAAAACGAACACGCTTGCTAGCTACTGTACAAGACCTTTTCATTATAATTTATGGACATCAATTTTGCTAATTAAGTCAGACCTTATTAACTAAGAATTAACTAGGGAAAAAAAGTAATACTTATTATTCAATGAAAAATTAAAGAAGTTGCATGCTCCATTAATACTATATACTTATTTAGGTTTGTTCACCATTTAAGCTATAATTAGGCACAAATACCTTCGACCTAAGGATTCGGTAGGAACAAAAATAGCCACTTTCGATCACATAATTAAGAGAGATTATGTCAAGTCAAGAAAAATACATGTAGCATCACCGTATCATTGTTGATTCTTGTTGAGGAGCCAAAACGAACACGCTTGCTAGCTACTGTACTAGACCTTTTCATTATGATTTATGGACATCAATTTTGCCAACTAAATTAGACCTTATTAACTAAGAATTAACTAGGGAAAAAAAAAAAAAAAAAAGAACACTTTCGATAGCAAAACCTAAAATTAGGGCATGGAAAGAAAATTATTTCATTACAATTGGCGGTGGCCACCCTAATCTTGGAGAATTGAAAGCCCATTTTGCCATTATTACAGGAGATGAATCTTTTACATATCCGGCCCAACAACATGAATCTCAACTACTTCCCAAGGCCCACTACTTTGTTGCCGTGCTTAATGATTTTATTAGGAAAAAATACAAGCAACCTCCTATAATACGAGGTACTCGTAAAATACTCCCCGTGAAGAAAAAATATATCAAATTACCACCATATTTTTTAAAATTTGAGCAATTTACCCTCTTGACAGAAGGAGTAATTTTAGGAAAATTACAATTTACGTCTCATAACTTATTCTATTTGCGATTTTGGTCCTATTATTTTATGACTTAATAAATTTAGCCCACAAGTCCAAAAAAATTACACTTTTCGTTAAATTATTAATTGATGGAGCATGTGCCAATCACATGCTCTGTTAAATTTAATGGAAAGTGTTGATGGAACATAAATGCAACTTTTTTAAACTTATGGAACTAAATTTACTGAGTAGTAAAACAATGTGACCAAAATTGTAAATAGGATAAGTTATGGAACATAAATTTTAATTTTTCCGATAAATTACTCCATTTTGAAGACAAAAAGGTAATTTATTAATTTTTTTTTTGACGGGATAATTTGCTTATTTGCAATATTAGTACGTATAATTGACACACGCAAAATTTCCAAACCACATAGGTATGAAGTAGTTTGGTCATAACTTATACACTCCATTTGCATCAACAACACTGTTTTGGCAGAGTGGGCAGCAGAGCAGACAATATTGAAAGAAAGATTCATTCCATTACATTACATTACATAAATCTTTTTTTAAGGTAACTACATAATTAATTAAGCAACAACAAAAGTAGACAAGATCACAAACCAGTTTCTTAATCTTAAAATTTTCTCTTCTTTCTTTTTAGTTGTTGTACTATTTTCATTTTTCTTAAACACTCCAGTACTCTTGTAATGCTGCTGCTCAATGGTGCTGCTGCTTGTAAGCGCTGCCATGCCCATAAATGAACCTTGCATTTCCTTCTGTGTAGACATGAGTCTCATTGTCTAACCTGCGATTCATCAAAAACTCGTGTTAATTAACATTAACAATCACTGATGAAGACCAGTTCTTGCAAGAATATACTAGGATGATGATTCGGGCTCACGATTTTCTAACAGCTTTGCTCAAGGTAGAGGATGATGTGAATGTTTTGCCATCCAGGTATCTGTTCTCCCCTTTGATCCTCTGCTTGATTCTGATGTCTAGTTCATCAGCACTCAGCGCCAACGGCGAATCTGATGCCTGTCGACATCATACCATTCCTTGTTAGCATACTTAAACAGATGACGTAATTTTTGTACACGTAACCTGTATATGTTAAATACAATACAAAATGCAATTCGAATTTGTAATAAGAAAAATAAGGAAAGTGTCCAAAAAGATGATACCATGACCCATCCCCAAGTGTCCGCATAGGAAGGAATATGAGCTGAATAAGGCACAACATCTGCACAAAAATCAAATAATTAATGTCTAAAATTATGTCAAAATACACAAACACCTACTGCTTCTTTTTCAAATTACAGCTACACCCCCTATTCAAAAACAAAGCTTGCTCAGACTAACATCCTCATGGAGTGTAGTTGTAACTTTGCGAAAGTCAAATAATGTTTGTGTAATTTGACGTAACTCTAGAGGATGTCACTTTAATTTATCCTAAATAAAAAGAACCTCGTTGTTGTTTCCGATGTAAACTTACATTTGAAGACCTGTCTGAGAGTGTTGTAGATGCAAGAAAAGACTTCAGTATGGCTGAAAATCCCAGCTGGTCCTGCCTGAATTATTTAAAATTGTTTGAATAATTATTTAATTACTTAGCTGTAGGAATATAATAAAATTTAAATGAATATAAAATCACACACAGAGAGACAGACCTGTGTGACAAAAATGCCACCCTGGCTGAGCCTGGGCTTGACTACGAATTCATAGAAGGATTTGGTGTAGAGTTGGTAGCATGGCCCTCCTTCTATTGGATCTGCCAAGTCTCCTATGATCACATCATATACTTCTTCCCTCCTTTCAAGTTCAGCCCTGATTCATTTCGCCCACACCAAAAAAAATTAAAAAAAATTATTATAATTTTTTCTTTTAAATTTGGGAAACGGAAAAATAATAAGAATAATTATATTTATACCCCTGACTTATTGTTTGTTTACCCTAATCATAAGAAATCATCGATGACTGCCAAAAGCCATAGGTAGTTTGTTTTGTGATGTTGATATTTTTGAACGGTGTATACGTAATTATTCAAAAGACAGTTGTTTTTGTGTAAACAAACCTAAGTTAGGAATGTGAAAATGTAATTATCCCGAAATAATAATAGTAATAATAATGATTCTTGGAATTGGAATTAACCTGGCATCGTTGATTATGAGCTCCAGTCTAGGATCGTAAAAGGCTTCCTTGTTAACCACTAAGTGTGATTTGCAGAAATCAACCACTTCCTGCATTATTAATTTAATTAAAAATTTAGTTAATTAATTATATAAATTAGAGAGAGAGAGAGAGAGATAGGAAATTAATTAAAACAAATAAATAAATAATAAATTAGAAAGGGAGTTCACCTCATCAATGTCACACATGATGACCTTTTCCACTGCCCAGTGTCTGAGTATTTCTCTTGCAGTAGAGCCTTCACCTCCCCCCATGATGAAAATGCTTTTTGGACTGAAAATATTACATGCACATATAATTAATCACCAAAAAATTAAATTAAATAAAATGGGATTATTAATAAATACATTAGTGAAATAAAATATTATTAAATTAAGGAACATAGAAAAATACTTTGGATGATTTAAAAGTGCAGGATGGACAAGGGACTCATGGTAGATGAACTCATCTATCTCTGCGCTCTGAAGCTTTCCATCAATTACAAGAGCCTGAAATATTAATCATATCAGATTAATTAATCAAATAATGTCACTAGAAAAAATATTAATATTTGCTACATTTTTAATGACAATGGCTAAAAAAATAAATAACTATTATTAACTATGATTAAATAAAAAACGATGCAAAAACTCATTTTTCCACCATGAAAAACTTATTAGCCATGGTAAAAATATTCGCAATGGCTTTTAGTCATGGCAAATGTTTTAACCACCCTCGCAAAAACTACGACCGACAATCGTTGCGTGGCCGTGATCAATGACTATTCGCTACGGTTATTTAGTATTAACCATGACAATTAGCATAGTTAAAGGTCATATTTTATGTAGTGTGTTAATAATTTCTTGTTTGATGCAATTTGAGTGAACAGATTACATGTACTTCATGAATCTCAAAAATCAACGGTCAATATATACTAATTACCAATATTAAATATATATAACTAATAACCAATAATTACTATTGGTGTAGACCAACAATTATAGTTATAAAGTCTCAACTTCGCTAATTAAATTAGGGTTGGCTGGCTTGTACGATATGATTATTCTATTTGAGCATATGTTGTACGTACCTTTCCAAAGGGCTTAGTATCCAAGAGCTGAATGTCCTGGTACTGAGACGCACCTGTGTGCAAAATGCTGAAAACAAAGAGAAAAAACAATAAATATGCAGTAAATTAATTAGTACTTAAAAAGTTTTAATTAATTTATATGTATGCTTTCTTGAACTTGTCTTGCATGTATATGAATGTCTCAACTTTTCATGGACAAGACTTGAAAAAAGTAATAGAGAAGCTTCCCTACTTTTACTTGTGGAAGTACTATATATAAAGTAACCTATATATATAATAATAATAATAATAATAATAAAATAACATCATATATATATATATATATATATAAATAAAAACAGCAGGGGGACAAGCAGATGGACAGCTTCAACTTTAGTATTAATTCGGACAAACATATATACTACACTAAAATCTGTTCTTAATTAATGATTTTAGTCATATGAATTAATTCATAATATATGCAAAGGATGGAGAAATTAATAAAATTAAAATAGTAGAATTAAGTAGTACCTCTTGAGGGCAAAGCACCACCTCAGGTTCTCCTCAATCTCTTCCTCATACCAACAGCTCTTTCTCTGAACTCCTACACCCACAGCCACAGCAGCAGCATGATGACCATTCCCATTCCCATTAACCTCATTGCTCAACCCATTGGACATTGATGAAATATCACCCATTTTGATCAAGATTATTCTATGTATGTATGTATGTATGTCTGTAACTTATAAGAAGAGAGATATAGAAAGATGGGATAAGGGATGTTGGTATATATATAGAGAGCAAGGAGGGGTAGGGGTGGGGGGGTTGGATGAGTCGAGGGGATGAAGTGGATGGATGAGGGGGTGATATAAGAAGAGAGGAAGTGTGTGGAAAGTGGGTGATTTTGATTGCTGGAAACGAAGAAAACATGCACCAAAAATCTTCATGGATTTTCGCAACTCATATCCAATCCAATGTATTCAAAAAGATGACACAACTTGCGCTTTCTAAGGTTGATTTCCTCGCGTGGCCCGAGCCCGACCCTGACCCTGACCCTGACCCTGACCCTGACCCTGAGCCTTTCTTTTAATTTAATTACAACTATGGACGCATATCTATGGTTTAGGAATTATCGCATGAGAATATAGAAGCATAAATGAAATAAAAGATATAATTACATAATTTGTAATAGAAAATTCAATCCCATTTCTAAGTAGGCAAAATTAACTATGGTTCCCTTATTTCCCCCTTTTTTTTTTTTTTTTCTGGTGAAGTACATCTAGTTTTTTTCCTAGTCAAAACTTTTGTTAATGTGTCTCCTTATCTAAAACTTGGAGTTTTGTCTAACATGAAATTTTAATTGTCCTACGGATGTCTGTACAACTTAGGCCTCGTTTATTTTGATGTATTAGTTTGAATAAAAAAATTAATATAAATTAATATAGTATTTATTTTGTTGTATGTGAGTTCAGTATAAAACAAAATTTTGTAATATTTAGTGTTTCGGTTGCATAAATAATACCACCAAATGAGGTGGTATAACTTACTCATAAGAATAATACAACCATTTTCACTTAAGTAAACACCTTACAATTTATTTTTTAATCATTCATTTAGTTCAAGATAATCTTATCACTCATTTAATACGGTCTTCAAAGTAAACGGGGCCTTAGGGTTATAATATTGTCCTTTATTCAAGAATTTCCTGATTTATTTGTTCAACCCAAAAATAAAGTTAAAATACAAGAAAAGAGGAAGATTTATTAATTACAACATAGTAATAATTTTAATTAATTTTAACAAATTACTAGTGATAATATGAATATTATGATAAGAAATTAATATTTGATATTTAATTCATAAATATGAATATCTTGGTGAGTTGGTAGCTGTGTAATAAACTAACAATAGTGGATTATGTTGTTGGGGTGATTCGATGATGAAGTGCATGGTGCTCCTCGAAGAAGCGGACGAACCAAATTTCGACACGTAAGAGGGGAGCATGTGGAGAAAGGGAGCATGATACACTATCTTGTGTCACACAGAAATAAACCATGATGATCATACCACACAGATATTAAGGGGATGATGATGATTGATGGGGTGACCAGACCAATACACCCCCAATTTAGGGTTCTTCTTTCTTCAGAAAACTTGTGCAAAATCTTGGTTTTGAAGAGAGAGAAAACAGAGAGAGAGAGAGAGAGAGAGAGAAGCGTGCAGTGGATTTCATCATTCATATTCTCTTGCTATGAAAAGATCATAAACGGCGTGCTAAGCCAGGCGCACTCAATCATCACCATCACCATCACTACCATCAATTCTCCCAACACCATCTATTTATGTTTAAATACTAATTAATATTCCCAAATAAAAATTCAGTTTTAATTATTAAAACCCTATATCAACACATACAAAAACTATGCGTACAGTAAACATAACATATAATACAATTTGATAATAAATTTTACAAATTTAATAGAGATTAAAAACATATAAAAATAACTTGACACAGTAAAAAAAAAATCGCATAGATATATCCGTTCATTTTCATAAATTTTTTGTCTTTGTTAAACACAAGGACTTGATTTTCTGTGTATACAAGTCAATGACAATATCTTGATATTTTGTTCTTAACAAATATATATATATATATATATATTTGAGTGAATCGATTATAATTATATAATAAATTTCAATCACCAACTATCAATATTAAATATGAAATTAACCAATAACTACTATTATAATAGATATCAACAATTTCTATCAAAATAATCCGCTAAGGTCAAGGGTTCGAACCCCACCAATGCGTAGTATGATAGTTTACTGCATCGTAGATATTGTTTGTATACTGTAATAATAAAATTTATTTGATATTGTTGATCAGGGTATGTAATAGTAAGGTGTTTTAGATTTAATTTATTTGATATTGTTGATCAGGGTATGTAATAGTAAGGTGTAATTTAGATTTAATTTATTTGATATTGTTGATCAGGGTATGTAATAGTAAGGTGTTATTCAAATTGAATTTATTTGATATTGTTGACCAGGGTATGTAATAGTAATGTGTTATTTAGATTTAATTTATTTGATATTGTTTATCATGGTATATAATAGTAAGGTGTGATTTAGATTTAATTTATTTGATATTATTGATCAGGGTATGTAATAGTAAGGTGTTATTTAAATTTAATTTATTTGATATTGTTGATTAGGGTATGATTATTATAATTATCTATGTTAGATATTGATATTCGAAAGAACTGATTGTAATTGATATACTTCAATTAATAATATTTAGGGTAAATTACATTTACCTTCCCTGAGGTTTGGCATAATTACAAATACCCCCTTGTTGTTTGAAAAATTACAAATACCCCCTTGAGGTTTGTAATCGTGTAACAAATAACCCATTTCCAATAATTTTTATGGGTAAACTGACCAAATTGATCAAAATGCCCTTATGCACTAAATTATTTTTATTTAATTTTTCATATTTTTTTGAACTACAATGTGTAGGGAAAGGTTTTTTAAGTTTTTTTACACAAAAAAGCAATAATGCAATTTGCTTTGGCCGATTTTTCTACAATTTTAATAAAAAATTCAAGGGCAAAATGGTCAATTTTAGGCCTGTGGTTAAAAATTACAAACCTCAAGGAGGTATTTGTAATTTTTCAAACAACGAGGAAATATTTATAATTATGCCAAACCTTAGGAGAGGTAGATGTAATTTATCCTAATATTTATCGTTAATTTTCACTTTAAAAAGAAAACAATTACCGTCAAAATAGACTACTATTTAAGTTGACTTTTTATATACAATTTATTGATAATTGTAATATCATGGCCTCTTGCTTATCGCTCTTTTACAATGTAAATTAAATAAAAGATTTCATTTACATGTGTATTTTCATTTTATTTTTGAAAAGGTAAATCCATTTATATATTTAAATCAATTTTATTTCATGTAACTCGTGAGGAATCAATACGTGTGACATTTTAATGAAATTAAAGTTATTATAGACACGAACATGCATCATTATGTGCATGGCATGGTTGACAATATTATATATATTTATAATATGATGATATTTTATTTTTGTTCTTTTTGGTTTGATTGGGCAGTATATATGTCATCAATTGATGATGTATCCCCTGTCACGGGCTGAAGGGACCCTCATGCTTAGGCATGGCTCAAAATTCTGATGTCAAATGTACATCAGCATGATGACATACATACATGATGCATGGACAAGGGCCATGAGTGCCATTCATGGAAAGCATGATATGTACATATGATATGAGTGTGTGTTGTATGTGTTTTGATTGAGTTTTAGATATATATATATATATATATATATATGTTAGAGAGCAAGTATGTATGGTGGGAAATACAAATTCGAGTCAGGTTCGGTCAAATCTAAATTGATGATATGACAAGTATAATATATTTGTCATGTGATTGGCGTACAATTTAGAAAAAATGACCAATTACATAATAAGTGGATTATATTTGTTTTATGATTAGTTTAATTAGATCAAAATTAGTTCGAGCAAGAATCTTTTCAAGTATGTATGGTGGTGACAAGGAAGATTTTTGTTGGGATGGTGATGATGGACTTACCTACCTAAAATGTGTTCAAAATGATGATGTCCCTAATCCTATATGCATGGTCCCATAATTAATCAAATCTTCCTCCTAACTTGTAATCTTCATATTTCTTCTAATAATTAATGCATTGGGCTTACTAATTTGAATTTAATTTTCTTGTTTTCTTTTCCCCATTCTTTCTTTTTGCATTGCAATGAAATAGGTAAAATGTTATATATATATATATATATGTGTGTGTGTGGTTACAACAATTAAATATAATACATCATCACATCATATTAGCAACATAAATACGAGTATTATTTGATATTTTCACAGTCTGGGAAGGTATAATTTTTTAAACTCAAAATATTCTGTATTGGCTTACGCTAGTGTTAAGAATATTTGATGCAAGTTCAAGTCTGATTTGGCCCATCTTCAACTTGACTCCTATTTTTTAATACAATTATTGATAGATCAGGAATAAGTTAGATATGTCCGGTCTTTATTTTTTTAAAATTTGATGGGAGTGAAATAATAATCTTTGTAAATTTTAGGGATAATTATGTTTACACTCCTTGATTTATGATCTATTTACACAAATGATCTATACCTTTTGCAGAATTACAGAAATCACAACTGATAACCAGAACAAACAAGTAGTTTGTGTAATGATATTAATATTTTTGGGAGTGTATATGTAATTTTCAAAACACAGGAGTGATTTGTTTAAGTAGTGTCAACGTTTCTAGTGAATGTACGTGTAATTCCCAAAAATATGGTAGATTCGTATAAATAAACCATAGACGACAAGGTGTAAATGTAATTATCCCTAAATTTTAACTGATAAAACTATGGGGTTATTCTTCTGGGCTGTGTCTGTTTGTGAAGTCAATTCTTTTGTCCAAGTCCAATACATATGTTAATGGACTTGAAAGTCCAACTCCACAAGGCTCTATGACTATCATAGTCATTGGCATTTGAGATAATATTTCTAGGGCTTTAGAGATGTATTCAAACAATCTTTAACTACGGATTCTGTTATAAACTATATTTCATCTCTTACTCCATTCAACATACGCACACTCACATATATAAGAATGACATTATGTATTTTATCTTGGAAAAGATTTATACACCTGGCGTGTGTATATTGAATGTAGTAGAAGATTGAATAGACTTTACAACACAAAATCCGATTCGCTTTAACTATGCTTTCAGATAACAAAAACAGCTGTTCTCTTTAACATTAATTGCTCAATAAGAAGCCGAGATTAAAATATATTTTTGAAGTCACGGTTCTGATTTGAACAAGCTAGTAGTAAAAATCAAGGGCTAGGATGCTGCTGTTGACAGATATACCTTAAAATCTCCTAAAATCAAGATGAAAATGATCTCAAGTGAAAAGGATACAATGTCTGCTGCATGTAATGAAATTACAACCTGTGTGTTAGTACTTAATGTTCTAGCAATGGATTTTTCTCAAAAAAATTAGCTGGCCTCAGCTCAAAGCCATCATACAGAGTAGGCATCACTGGAAAATCTTCTTGCTGTGGGCTGTGATGAAAACCAACAGTATACCACAGCACCAGGTCCTTGTTCACAATTCCCCTATTCCTGCACAATGTCAACAACATTTACAATAAACATTTCTATTTAAGTCCCTCAAATTTACGCATATTACGAGAACCGGATGGTAATGTAATTTTCTAAAACTGAGGGGTTTTTTCTTAATATACCCGAACCTCAAGGACGATTTATGTAAATATTACTTCTATCTAATAAAGAGGTGTCATATTTAAACTTACCTATGCCTCCAAATGGCTAAACCATCATCTCCATGGCTCCTATCAGCATAAAAGCCTCCAGCCCACCTCTCTGTCTTGTTATAACAAGTCACCCACACTTGGTACTTGGTGTAAGCTGCCCTCATCTGTGGGTAGTCATCATCAGCTAGCAGAGAAATAGCCGGCTGCCCGGTGATCAACCGGTAACCTACATTGTTACCAATCTTTGTCGTCTTATTAGGATTAGTGATCAGTAGCTCCACAGGTTCCAATCCCATTTGAATCCTAGCTTCGCCTTCCGTTTTCACCGTTTCTTTAACAACTTTCCAGTAACTCTTCCTAGGCGATACGTTGGCGGGCTTTGTCCTAAAAGTCTTCAGTTTGGCCTTAACTAGTGAGTTGTCAGTACCATCAACGTCGAGGTCTAGGTAGTATGTTAGAAAGTGATCATGGTTCCCTGCAACTAAATTTTCTGCCACAAGTGTTCCATAGATATGATCATTAGTTGTCTGATCAGTTCTTGTGTATTCTGTAGCCTTCATCTCTAGCACACCTGATAAACTTACCTGTCATAGCAAAGACATCATAGTCAACGTTTACTATTCTGATGTTTATGTTTGCTTCTATGTTCTGTTTAAGGTTGTTCTTACTCCTATTTTCATTGCACCACTCTTCTTGAACTCCCAATCAAGAATGTAGTCATAGTTTCCAACAGTTGCCACCATTCTGACCACCAAATTAACCTCTGCCTCTCCACTTGTTATCTGAAAAGCCAAGTAACTCAATTTAGTACACAAAGTGTTCTAAAAGTCATATGAGTTAACAATGTGTTTTTCTTACCATTTTTCCAGGTACACCGATTTCTGTGTGCCTCCAAGCAATGTTTCCAGCATAGGACTCGAAAATGCAGATGGCCCGTGGGACTTTTTGTGCTTGTCCGTCGGCTCCTGCCATGTAACCATCCATATACACAGCATTGCCTGGACAGTCCATAAGGGGAACAAGAGTATTAGCCGAACGGCCAAAACCAAACTCTCCCACGTCCATGAAAGTTCGATAGTACCATTCAGGAGTAGGGTCCATGTAGGGAACAAATGTTTCTGATACATGCCCTCTATAGAGCACACGTCGAAACTTCTTTTTGTTGTTATCAAAGACCGAAGCTGTGGATATGATCAGCCCTGCTCGTGCATCGAATGCAACGTGAAACTCCCAATTAGCCCATGTAACTTCATGTTTTGTGATGGTTATCTTGGAGTTGTTTCCATTACAGAAGATGGAATTAGGCCTCTGGCTTTGGAAATCTGTACCGTCAGCTTTTGGCAACGGGGCGTTCAACCGATCCATGTATTTGATCACTTGCATTGCCTCGACATCGACTAGCAAACTTATGCCCTCGATAGGCCTAGCCCAAATGTTAGATGTACCCCCTCTGTAAAAACATGTAGCTCTTACAACTCTTCTTGTTACCGTCTCTCCAAACCAACCTGTTGTCAGGGGTAGGCAAGTGACTTCTGATAAGTTAAGCCCTCGTCTTGAAATCGAATCTTGAAACTGAGGATACTTCAACGGGAGCCTGCTGGCTCGAAGAAGCTCATCGAATGTGAATGGAGGATATCCTTGGCCTCTGTAAACTTTATCTGACACGATTAAACCAGCAATCAAGTCTACAACGAGTTCATGTGTCTCACTGTTAACTCGAATTACTACCCGAGCTTGACGAGTAGGAAACAAACCATTATGTTTGTCTGAAGATAGCCAGTTGAGGACATGATGTTTTTCTGGCTCTTCAAGATCAACAAAATGAAAGGTTAGATTAGAAAAGGAACCAAAGTGAGATTTCTGGATAGTGAGCTTAATTCTGTTGATCTCTTCAGGAGTAAGAGGATCTAAGGGGTGACATAGGACTCTCGAGTTTAAGACAAGAAAAACCGTAGAAAGAACTAACAGCGGAACTGTCATCGAAGCTGAAGTATCAAGAACTGTTAGCACATCAGAAAAGATTCAGAATTTGTGCTTCAAGAATGAACCACCTTGATCATATATGATCAAGGATAAGTTGTTCTTTATTCCGTTACCTTTATTGACTGATCATTATAGCCCATATGGCATTGAATTATCCTCATCTCTATTGGCAGAAATCTTCATGTCCCATGTTACTAGATGTCGGCTTTTCTTTGGAAGAAGGCAACAGATAGTCTGGCACAATTAATGTGGATTAGTTGGCAAGTTTCTTGTTTTTTACTTGCTTTGAGGGCTAAGAATACTTGATTTGAGCTTTTATGAAATACTTATCAAGAACTAATTGTTCTTTACGCTTCATGTCTGCGGCTGCCGGTTTTAATAAATCAGAGCAGCCATTAACTGAAATCCCACCATTTCATGGGAATCCCTTTGTTTTTAACAGATCACCTTTTGATGTCCAAAAGTGCTTCGTACTCAAGATACCTCTGGAAAGAAGAACTTGGATTGGATTTTAAGTAAAGGTCCTCTAAACTATTCAAACAGAGTTATTTCTCAAATCTCAACCCTATCAAGGTGAAAAATCCATTCTTTTCAGTGCAGAGTTCATTTTCCCAGTTTGGGTTAACAGAAAAAGATCATGAACCAGTACTCTGCTTGGCTGAAAAGTCTGATAGGCTCCCTAGTCCAGATTAACATTCAAAGTTCAAACAAACAAGTCCTTGATTATAGCCATTCGTGTCGAATGATTACAGCACAAAAACAGAAAGTCACTGGTCTAAAGAAAACCCAAAGGAAAGCATTATTGACGCGAAGCGTTGTATTTAACTGGACTAATGATTTCTTTATATTGTCTTTCTATGAGCATGGGATTATGCTCAAAAAAATTGGTGGGACGGAGCTCAAATGATTCAGTCAGTGTCGGCATGATAGGAAAATCTTCCTGGCACGGTACATGGTGAAAGCCTACTGTGTACCATAACACAATGTCCTTGTTCTCAATATCCCTATTCCTGCATCAGAAGAAAATACAAAATTAGCTATCCTCCTCAAAATCTGTTCTTGAAATGCCATTTTAACAGTTATATCAATTTCCCTAGTGTAAAACTACCTAAGACTCCATGTAGCCAAATTATCATCCCCACGGCTTTGATCGGCATACAACCCTCCAGCCCATTTCTCAGTCTTGTTATACAGTGTAACCCACACATTATACTTGGTAAATGCTCCGCGAATCTGGGCATATTCATCGTCTGATAACAGGGGACGGGCCACTGATCCGGGGAACAAACGGTACCCCACATAGTTTCCCACCTTAGTCTTCTTATTCGGGTTCACAACTAACAACTCAGTCGCTCCGGAACCAAGCTGAATTCTTGCATCAGACTCAGTTTTGGCTGTTTCACTACTAACCCTCCAGTAGCTTTTCCTTGGTGAAATGTTTCCATTCACACGAGACGTTTTCAGGTTAGACTTGACGAAGGAATTGGCATCTCCATCCACATCTAAATCGAGACTGAAAATTAGGAAGTGATCGTGGTGCGCTCCAATCGTGTTTTCTGCTAATATAGTGCCGTATACTTCCTCTTGTATTTGGTCCTTGTGTGTGTACACTGATCCCCTCACTTCAAGCAGACCGGTCATCCCAACCTGTCGTTGTAACGAAATTTAATTCAAAAGGAGCACAACAAACTTGATCTCCATTTCTAATGGCATGATTCTTTAAGTTACATTTACTAGAGACATTAGACTTGTGCAAAATCAAGTTCACAATAACTTCAACAAGTTACTTACAGTAACTTTGATGGTACCAGTTTGCTTGAATTCCCAATCGACAATGTAGTCATAATTCCCCACAGTCGATACCATTCTCACAACGAGGTTCGTTTCTGGTCTGACTTCTGTTACCTACACAAAAATCAAACTCAAAAAATCAAATGCAAGTCCAAGGAAAACTCAGAAAATTTACGAAAAACTATCACAGCTACTTAGTAGTACTAACCATTTGGCCTGGGATTCCCAATTCAGTGTGGCGCCACATTACGTTTCCTGCACGTCTTTCAAATATACAGAAGACGTTCGGCATATATACGGGAGTTCCATCTTGTGAAGTGAAGTAGCCGTCCATGAAAACTGCGTTTTCAGGGCAGTCCTTTAATGGTACTAGTGGCACTGCACAAAGTCCAAATCCATTTTCACCAGCATCAAAGAAGGTCCTGTAGTACCACTCCTCAGTTAAATCCATGTAAGGAACAAAGAGTTCTGATATAAATCCTCTGTACATCACTCTACGGTAGTCGTTCTTCTCGGGATCATAGATAGAGGCCAGTGATATGATCAGACCAGCTCTCATGTCAAATGATAGATGAAGAACCCAATCTTCCCACCTGAGGACATATATATATGCAGTAATAACAAATGAACCACTTATCGTAATCAATGACTTAATACATTCAAGAATTTGTTCTTAATTATCCCATTAAACACACACACACACACACACAGACTGTTCTTGCAGTACCTCAGTACATGTCCATCCAATTTAAAACTTGGTTCTAAACTAGCTGAGCCCTTCAGAGTTGAATCTGGTGGTGAACTCTGCATTGATCCTCTGTACTCTGTTCCGTCAGCTTTAGGCACCGGAACCATTATCCGGTCCCGATACCCTATGATTTTCATCTCATCAAGATCAACAGTTACTGTGATACCCTCAATAGGCCTCATGTAAAAATTGACAGTGCCGTCCAAGTAGTAGCACATAACTCTAACGATTCTTCTACTCGTTTCTTCCCCAAACCATCCAACAGTGAAACTCATGCAAAGCACTTCCTCTAACTTAAGCCCTCTTCTCATAATCGAGGCTATAAATGGAGCATACGAATATGCTAGCTCGCTAGCAGCTTTCTGCTCTCCAAAGTTCTGAATAGGGTAGCCATGTCCATCATACAGTCTATCCAATACAACAGAATTAGTCGATAAATCAACAACAAGTTCATGGCTTTTCTGATCAAAACGGGCTATAACAAATGCACGACGAGGTGGGTTATGATCAAGTTGATCAAGATTCGACTGCCATAATAGGATTACGGATTTGTCAGGCTCATCTAAGCCTACATAGTGGAAACTCACATTGTGGTAGGGGCTGGAAAAATGGTCCTTGACAATTGTCTGAACCTGAATGAGTTCAGATGGAGTAAGAGGGTCTAGTGGGTGGTAATCTTGGGTTGTAATAATTGGGAAAACGAGAAAAATAAGGAACAAGAGGAGACTTTTGAGAGTTGAGAGTAGCATGGTTTCCCTCTGAGGTGTGAGTTCTAGGATAGTCTAAATTTTGGCGAGTCTTCAGCCTTTATGAGCATATCATTGTAGATCAGGCAGGTGGCTTTTCAAGACAGTGTGAAGAGACAAACTTAGATACCAATGAGAGATGGAATTTTAGACAATAAGTCCTTTTCACTGTCGTATTAATTACATAGAGGATAAGAAAGTAATAACTTGTACTTGTTGTCTTGGCCTTGTTTTCTTTGCTTGATTTAGATGGATTGACAAACAGGGCAGCAAAGGTGATATAAGTTACCGTTTGGTTTGATTAAGTTTCTCAAGCAGAGGTTGAAACTTCTGATAATTAACTTCAAGAAAATTTGATTTTGTATAGCATGCTTTTTTTTTGGAAATGCTCTTATGGAAGATGTATAGATATATTAGCAAAAAAATTACTGCTGTAAAATTTTGTCCTCTGCTCAGCACATCAATTTTTTCTCAAATTTTTTAATGTATGATTGGCCAAAAACTATAAGGTGTAATGAAGATCAAAATAAAGCAGCTTACCAAAACTTACAACTTGAGTATCAACATTGGTGAAGAGTTGGATTACCATGCATAATCAAGCAAAAGATCACAGATAGCAACTCAGAAGAGGAAAACCACGTTATACTGTATTCTTTGGCCAATCTATCTTAACAACACTATTTTGAATGTAAAAATCTTCATTATGGCGAAAAATAAGTACTATGTGCTTTCTGGTAGGAAAATATTGGAAGGGGAAAATATTTCGAAGATCAACCCGTTCCCATGCAATAGTCAGGAGTTCTTGACGGTATTTAGTTGGAACAACCTGTTCTTCCTAAATATCCTGATTCAAAGCCAAAGAATTTCCTGCGGCCAACATATAGTATCCATCTCTACCTGAGCATCTCAATTTCACTGGACTTGATACCACTATAGATTATGGAAGTGAGGATTGACTTTTAGCAATATCTTCTACCACTGTCTGTAGAGATACTTAAAATTGGAATAGAAAATTCTGAAAATAACATGTAACACAGAGCAGAGCAGATAGAGTGAAGAAGCTCTTCCCAGCAGTGCGAATTTCATGACTCACAGAAGGGATCGATGTGACTCATTTATTACGAATAAGCAGTTTTAAACTATCGTGTGAAATACTCAGTTTCCTTTGGTTCAAAGGGCTGATTACGAACAGCCATTGAAATGTCTATTACAAATAGAATAGCTCAGATGATGTACATTTTACATCCCTCAATCGAGGTGACAAAATTGTTCAATATGTTATATCTGAACAAAATGTTGGAATAAAATCTCTGGTTGTATTGCCATGTCCGAACTTCATTACTAAGATTGTATGCTGATAAATCAATTGAGCATTTGGTTCCTCAACTATGTCTTTCTAAGAATTTCTCTATCGCAACTGAAAATGCAGCGAAACCAGCACACCCAGCGCATGCTGCTTTTGGGCCACCTGAAAAGACCACAAAATGAAATCATTCAGCAAGATTGAGAACAGGATCCATGATCGGTACAAGAAAAATCTAATATAGCAGCAACCCAGGTTCTTCACTAAAACCATCTGAAAATGACAGATATGTTGCTAAAATTACACTCTACCAGAAACCAATAATCTAACAATTCTTTGGACACAAAATCTTACTCTAACATGATAAATGCTAGAAAAGGATTATGTACTTAAAACCAAATATCTGGAAAGCCCCGGCTGAAGACATTGTACAAGAGCTTCTAATTCTTTGAAGATAAGAAATCACAGTTGATGAAAGGAGTGAACTGACTGAGCTAACCACAGAAGTTAACAGGAAAGTGGAAAGGACCTCAACTGACCCAACTCAATTCCAAATGCATATCCAGTGATTGTTGAAAAGCTAATTGCTACGAAAAGGAGAGAGTACACTATTCACCATTTCCTCCAAAGCACAAAATGTAGTGATTTTTCATGTTCTGGAAGAGTACGACGACTTTGGGTATATAACTTTAATATTGAATTATATCATCATCTCGCAGCATATATTATGTGAGACTACGGTGTGTTCACATTTTTTGAACTTGGATATATTAAGGAACAGCGAGGAACTATGTGTAGATTTTAGGTTGCAGGAAAGGCCAAAAGAACATGGAAACTAAGTTCTCTTCTGCTCATTTAGAAACTATATCTCAAGAAATATAAATTTGGTTTTAAGTAAACATAGTTAATCCTATTATTGACCCTTATTTTCTTTTCATTATCTATAATTAGAAACCAATGGAATCATTCATTTCTTTTAAGAGCTTCTATAATCAACCGCATGAAAGCAAGGCATGTAGCAGACAGGGAATTGAGAACTCAGACACATGCATGTTGACAGAACTTTGCTTACATGCTACAGCATACTAATCACTGAAAATAAATTTAAAACATTACCTCTAGCGGATATAGAACCTCCAGTTACACACCCCGCAACAACCTTATTTGTAATATCGTGCTTGGCCCGGGCCTTCAATAAATTACCAACAGTTAAAACTTTTGCTTCTATTACATTTTCAACAGAGTCAAAGTATCATTAAATTTCTAGGTATGGAAATACTGCAACCTTCTCAATGACACATTCAGAAGCAGAGAAGATAAATCCCATAATGGCAAAGGCTTTGCAGGAACTCCAGCTCCTTCTACCCATCTGCTTTGCTTGGTAAACTAGCTGTTGTCTTCCAGTCATTTCATCTTGCATTATCGGATTATCCAGTGCCCCGAGAAACAATCCCATGAACAACCCCAATCCACCTCCTGCAAACTAGTAAAATTAAATTTACAGATGCAAACCGATGAAAAAATTCCAGTTTTCAATGGAAATGGGATTGTATAAATACCCATGACTCCACTGACAACGCTCTGTACAGCACAATTATTCCACATGTCCTGGCCTCGGATTTCCTCTATTGTAGGCAAGTGGATAGGTTCAATTGCGAGCTTTGGTGCATCTTGTGTGCTTGCAGAAGCATTCTGCAACTCCCCATCCGGATTTGAACTCATGAGGGGTGTCTGTGAAAAAGTAGTAGGTTAGCATCAATATCAACTTAGAAAAGGAGCAGTTGTGTAGCATCAGCACGAGGAAAACACATTAAATTATAAATTCTGATAAATCATGCTCCAATACTCTAATAGAAGAATGCATTTTGCCATGCTCGGCATGACGTAATTAACTGCATCAAACTTCTAATGCCATCAGTATTTCTCAGGCATTAGAACTGCCCCAAAATACTTAGCCAGTACGTTGAAAAGTGATAGTAGGTGTGTCAAAAGCCTTATAAACCAATCACAAAATTCCCCCAATGCTGATGTGTTATTGGGTACTAGACATGAATTTCCATCTAAGTGTTCTGCTTCCAAGTCTAAAAATACAGCTTGTCAAAAGATCAAACACCTTAAGTGCATGAAACAAATCCCATTTCCACCTAATAAACCATCCGGAAACCACAACGTACGAAATGCTATTTTACTCTATGTATCCTGTGATCGAAAGCTAAATTCCACCAAGAAAACAAGGCCTATTCATCAGATAAAATGATTCCAAATACCAATGTCATAACTTAAAACTACTCACTTTCGGCTTAAACTAGAATCTATAGGATGAACTTCAATCACCAAAGTTCATGAAAAAATAGAAATTACCTAAATCATATACGAATATCAGAAAAGGTTGAAATTTCCCAAAAAAAAAAAAAAAGGATATACCTTGGAACTGGATGTAGATTAAATCACGACGCTAGGGTTTTAGAATGTGTATGTGCTGAAACGAATAAAATTGGGGCCTGGGGGTTTTCGGAATAGAAAAAGAATAACACAAAAACAAAAATGCAAAAAAGAAAGCGCTATTAGGGTTTTAGAACGCGTGGAATTAAATATGAAAATTGATGAAGGAATAAATTACATTGACACCCAAAAATTTTGTCTAATTACAAATATACCTCTTACTATTTGAAAAAAAATTTACAATTGCTTTCCCACTATTGAAATCTACTGCCCCCTCTATTTGGTTATTTCATATTTGGATAAATAGAAGGGATGAAATTATTTAATGTCTTATTTTATGAAGTATAACAATTATCACGGTTGTTTGCGATAGTTTTGGAAAAGTGCTTTTCAATTTATGATTTTATAAAATTACTTTTTAGATATTTGTTATATCAACTTCTACTTCTAAAATTGCTACAAAAATATTTTTTCTAACTGCTTTGTGTAAATAAATTTAACTTCTTTTTTGGATTGTTTTATCCTTATTATAATAATCTTAATTGAATTTTATTCTTTTTAATTTATTTTTAAAATTGCTCATCTAAAGTTGATGTTAGAATTTTAAAATAATTTGAATAATTTATACCAACAAAATATATAATTTCACATATTTAATATTTTAAATTTTTTATGTTTTATTTTCTATAATATCTTATATTATTCGTGTATCATTGAAAAATATAAATTAAATTGCTATGATTAATTAAAAAATATTTTTTTTTTTTTTGACAATCCTGCAAGTTTATTTATTGTGCATGAAAGAACAACTATATATTACATAGTGAGAACATTATTGAATTAATAACTCAATGTTTCTATTAGTATTCAATATTTTAATAATATAAATGATAAATATTTGTAAAAAAAATAAATATGGATATACTAATCGAAATAAAATTTACTATTCTTTGAGGAAAAATTATTATTATTATCAAAAGACAAGTATAAATATTAAGCAAAAGTAGTATATTTTTGACACATGCGAACAAATTAAACAATCTTTAATCAATTAAGTTTGTTTTAGAAGTGTTTTTTCCCCAACACTATTCAATTTAGCTTTTATCTGCTTTTTATTTTTTTATTTTACAAACACTATTCATTTTTTATTCCGCTACAACTTTTAACTTTTTTCTAGGAAAAGCACTTATTTAAAAGTAGAAGTTTTCACATACACTCCCTTAATAGGTCAACCCCCATACTTAGCTACTGAAGTTTCTTTTGCTTAAACTTTAGGGTAATTATAACAAGCTCCCCTAAGATTTTGACATAATTATAAATATTTTCCCATTGTTTCCAAAATTATCAACCCCCTTCTGAAGTTTGACCTAAAATTGCTCACTTTGCCCTTGTTGTATCATTGAGAAAAATTAAAAAATTGTACGAGATGGATGGAAAAAATGTAAAAAACCTTGTCCACATAGTTCATAAAAAAATTCAGATTTTTTTTAAAAAAAATAAGTAAAATTATAATTCATACTCTACAAGGGAATTTTAGTCAATTCGCCACAAAAGATGGATGGAAGCCCAACGAAAACTAACGGATTGAGCTAGTTGTATGGTTGTTAAAATCATAGAGGTAATATACCCTAAATTTAATCATAGAATGATGATGAAATTAAAAAAAAATATTAAATCTTGTTTTGACATATTTTACATTGTATATTAATTAATTACGTCAAGGACAATGTTACTTAGACTACCTAATAATAAGATCTATTTAAAACGTCAAATGTGTAATTTGAATTTTTTAAATAATATGAAGTGTTCCTATAATTAGGTTTAACCTAAAAACATGTCGATACAACTTTCCTAAATGATAGAGAATTCGAATAAGAAAGATAAAGACAGAAAACCGCAACATTTGAGTCGAACCTGAAATTTTTAATACCAGTTTTACCCCTGAACCAAAATTAATTTCATGAAATAATATAGAGTTAATTGCAACTTAGTCCCAATAGTATAGGGTGCCTTACAAAATTAATCTCATACTTTTCATAATAGCCTACTTTTTATCTTGTAACTTAACGTGGATGTGCAAAAGCGTCCCGACCGTTAATTTTTTTACCAAATGGCTACGTGCGCAACTAGTTAAATATTGGTCCAATTGTTAAATTGTAGTTTTAGTCCCACACTATAAGTTTTTTCTAATAGGCTTAAATGTATTTTTGGTCTAGTAACTTAGATCATTTGGCATTTTCGTCCTTTAACTTTTTAGAGTAACATTTTGGTCCTGTATCTTTTTAATTTTTGTGATTTTAGTCCTTTTTCGGCGGGAGTTCACCATTCTTGCCGGAAAAATGCATGTGCCTCTCACGTGATATTTTAAAATTGGGGCTTTTATTCCTATTGACCCATTTCTATCAGCAATTTTGTCTTTTAACTTTCGAGAGTAGCATTTTGGTCCTGCATCTTTTTAATTTTTCCGATTTTAGTCCTTTTTTTGCTGGAGTTTACCTTTCTCACCGGTGGAAGTAAACTCCGACAAACAAAAGGACTGATATTGCGACAATTAAAAAGATGTAAGACCAAAATGCTACCCTATAAAGTTAAAGGACGAAAATGCCCAATGACCTAAGACTAACTGAACTTAATGCCCACGTGTGCAACACATGGTCATTTCGTGAAAAAATTAACTAACTATACCTGTCATATAATTAGCGTATGATAATATATTGGTAAGCGTTTCACACCTACAACGTGATTTATTCAGTTTGATCGAACCTGATTTGGATAAAATATTTATTGGCTATTAAGAATTCAATCATGACATATTATTCAGATCAGTCTCACATCTGGTCTGACCTACTACAACATATACAAAAGGTTGACTAAAATGATATTAATTCTTTGATAATTGGTTTAGTTACTTATATTTTAATAAATTGTAAAATTTTCAGTTCAAATTTATAATATTTACATATCAGATCATGTTATTTGGATAAGTAGTTGTAATGACCAAAAAATTGATAACAACTTGATATTTTATTTTCATATTAGGGAAAAAAGTTCTACCTCTAATCATATAAGGAGATAATTTGCAAACTTAAATATGAGATTGCTCCTAGGAAAGTAGTTGTAACTAGTTTACTGTGTAATAAATATTACATTTACATCTTTAACTAATAAAGTTCAATCGCACTTAAATTTGCACTTTTGTACATAACTTGGGCGACGTGGATAAATAGTCTATTTTGCATAATAATTTATATTTATTTATTTAGAAATATCAATGCATTGAATTAATTAATATTTGAGTTTAAATGTAATTGACAATGTTTCATTAAATGAATCTTTTTTTTTTTTAATAATGAACGATAAACTATTAATTTGAAAATACAATGATGTTTCCACAACAATCAACTGTTATTATAATATTCAGTCCACATTATTAACATCTCTAGATCTACCAACACCAACATTAAAGCAACCAAATGAATAATACAAACATCATATGAATTAAACAATACC
This sequence comes from Sesamum alatum, assembly GCA_034509735.1. Classification (NCBI taxonomy): domain Eukaryota; kingdom Viridiplantae; phylum Streptophyta; class Magnoliopsida; order Lamiales; family Pedaliaceae; genus Sesamum; species Sesamum alatum. The sequence goes on from JACGWO010000006.1 coordinate 35,813,658, forward strand.
CTACATTCGTAGTACTCGAACTCACAACCTCTTGATTGTGGGACCTCAACCTCACTACTCGAGCAAGGGATCATCGTTTCAATAATGAATCTTTTAAGAAAGAAAAAAACAGTTTTGATACATACCCTCTGTTCATTACTCTTCGGCATTTATCCATGTATTGATCATAGATTGATGCTAACGAGATTACGGGGCCGACTCCCAATTAGCCCACCTAACCATATTAGTGTATACATTTCGTACATATACTCATTAGTATATGAAATGCGGAAAAATGCAATTTTAGTTATGTAAATTAGGGATGGTATTTTAGTCCTACACGGATTGATTTTCGTAATATAGTCCTATAACTTTAAAATTTGAATTTTAGTCTTTTTTTCGTCCAACACCTTTAAAATTGGGGCTTTCCGACAAGATTTTTGACGTGGCAGTCCAGCATGTTGGCATTTTTTATGATGATGTGTCTGTACAGCTAGACTGCCACTTCATGTGCAAGTCACATACAACTTTCTAGTCAAATTGGCCAAAAAAGGATAATAATTTTTCAAAAATTTTAAATTATAGGACTAAATTGCGAAAATCAATTCATGCAGGACCAAAAATATCGGCCTTAAGTTATAGGAATAAAATTGTATTTTTTTTTCCTTATGAAACGTCAATACTAATACAAGAAAGAGTATTGTTTCTTGACATATAATATCCACGTATACATAGTAATATTTTCTTAAAAAAAAAAGAAGAAAATAGCGGCCCAAAATTACAAGAATAAAGTTGCAATTTTTCCATGATTTCTCTATTTGTATTCGAAATACTTTAAGAAAATTATTATTGAGAAAAATAAAAGCTGGACACCATAATTCTTGCTATTATAAACTATTGATGCGGCGTGATAACGTGATTTATGTTTCGTGTTGTGAGGTATTGTTCGTTTTGACTTAAATTTTGGGGTTCGTCTTAGAAAATACGTCTAGTTAGAAAGAGGATGTTGCTCCTCCAATAAATGTAAAACGCATGCCAGTAGAAATTGTGAGACAAGAAGTCGGAGAGAATAATACCTCGCTCCACATAATCTCAAAATATAGAGAAAATTTATCCTTTGTTGATTATAATTCAATGAACCAAGGTTCAAATACGAAACTGATGAATCAAATATCAAAATGAAGCACAAGCTATATATAACCAAAAATGCTGAACTGAAATCTCAGTTAGAGATTAACTTGGATAACTAATTTTGTAATTATTTTTCTAGTTCAAATTAGTAAGTTTCTCTAATATTGTATTAATTAAATTAATATCTATTTTGCTCTCGAATTTAGAAATTCTGGCTCCTTCCTAACTACGTACGTATCATTCGTAGGTTAACTACGACAATTTCTCTACATTTTACCTGATATTTCTGAAAATAAAACGTTCATTATATGAAAATTTACTATTGCCTATATTTTTATGATTATGGATTAAAAGTTGAAGTGAATAACTATTATTAACAATAATAAATAAAATCGATTAAAAAACTTAATTTATCTATCATGGCAAAAACATTAATTACCACAATTCTTAGCTATGCATATGAATTTAGCCATACTCGCAAATATCACAATAACAACAGTTATGTGGACATGATCGATAATTATTTACTATAACTATTTAATTTTAACCATAACAATTACTTATGATCTGTCATATTTTGGTTGGTATTCTATCAATATATTTTTTTTATCATTACAACTTGATCATGAAATTAGATATTGGGTCACGTCTAAGTAAATGTATTTTCATTTTTTTTATATGCGGAAAACTTAGATATTATGTCACGTCTAAGTAAATGTATTTTCAATTTTTTTTATATGCAGAAAACTTAGATGTTAGGATTGGGAAAATTACAATGTCGGTCTCGTAACGACTGGATGACAATTTTAGTCTTATTAATTAGAATTTAATTTGGCAAAGAAACCCTACGACTTTAAAATAAAATAAAATAAAATAAAATTGGCACATTAATGGACAAAATACGCCGCAAATTGCAATCTGACTGAAATTCGGGGTCACACGAGGGGTACGCCAATTATAGCCAGATTTACAGTTTTTCAGGATATGTCCTTAATTAATGTGCTATTTTCTTTAAAAAAAAATTATATGACTTAATTGACAAATTGAATTTTAATAGGACTTAAATTGTCGTCCCTAAATTATGGGATCAAAATTATAATTTTCTCATTATACAAGGGTGTGTAAGTTTAATTAAAGAAAGGAACACAATCACTGATTACATTGCTAACGGAGATTATTTAAAGGGTAAATTACATCCACCTCTCCTGAGGTTTGATATAATTATAAATACTCCCTCATTGTTTGAAAAATTATAAATATCCCCTGATGTTTGTAATTTTTAACTAAAGGCCTGAAATTGACTATTTTGCCCTTGAATTTTTTATTAAAATTGTAGAAAAATCGATCAAGGCAAATTGCATTATTGCTCCTCTATGTAAAAAACTAAGAAACCTCTCCCTGCACATTGTACTCCAATAAAATTTTAAGAATTTAATAAAAAATAATTTAGTGTATAAGGGCATTTTGGTCAGTCCACCCATAAAAATGGATGGAAATGGATTATTTGTTAGACGGTTACAAACCTCAGGGGGGGTATTTGTAATTCTGTCAAACCTCAGGAGAGGTGAATGTATAATTTACCCTAATTTAAATTTATCATATAATAGCTAGTTTTGAAACTTTAAATTTTTAATTTGTACTCACTAAAGAAAAATTATTACTACCTACATTTTAATGGTTATGGATTAAAATATGGTAAATGACTGTTATTAATTATAGTAAAATCAATGTAAAAATTAACTTATCCACCATGGTAAAAAATTAGTAATGACATGTTTTAGCTATACTCGCAATAACTATGCATGACCAACAAATATTACATGATCGTAGTGAATGACTATATATATGATTATTTATTTTTAATTATGTTAATTACACTATAAAAAAACAGGGCTATAGCAACGGACATTTTGCAACGGACCAATTCGTTGTAAATTTGCAACGACCTTTACTACGACTTTGCAACGGATTCTGTTTTATTTTACATTTTCGTTGCAAATTTCGTGGCAAATTAACAATGATATTTTGCAAGGGACTATTCGTGGCAAAATTCCGTTGCAAAATTTGGTCAACTTTAAGATGTCCCACATTCAACATAAGTCGTTGCAAAAGTCGTGGCAAAATATTGCAACGACACATTCCGTTGCAAACTTGCCACGGTTTTTGCAACGGACGTCCTTCGTTGCATACTTTGCAACGAATATTCTAGTTAAATCCGTTGCAAAACATTTCCAACGGAATTTGTAACGAATCCGTGCCGTTGCAATTTGAATTTTATGATTTGCAACGGATTGAGCGACGGAACTTTGTCCGTTGCAAAACTTGCCGACAATTTTGCAACGGCGTTGCAACGACCTTTGAAGTCGTTGCAATCCATACATACAGCTGTAAGCATTATTTATTGAGCCGTTGAATTTGCAACGGTTTTTGCAACGGATGTGTCCGTTGCAATGTATTTGTGACAGCTGTAACCCACTAATTTAAAATTCTATATGTTTTGCAACGGATTTTGCAACGGTTATATCATTTCGTTGCAAAATCCGTTGCAAAATCCGTTGCAAAATTCGAAATATATATAAGAAAACCCTCATTCTAGTTCACACATTTTATAATCATCATCTTCTCTCCTTCCATCCACACAACCGATTTTATAATAATTCGTTGCATTAGACCGTTAATGATATCACGTTAGTGCAACGAGTCACACATTTGGACAGTTTGTTGGCTTACATTAAGGTTAGTACAAAATTTTTACTAGTTTATTTATATATATTCATTTTATTCTTGGAATTTTTAGTTTTTTATGTATGTATGTATGTTAATGAATATGTATAATATTTGTTGATTCTAGAGCAAGATATGTTGAGAGAATTGAGAGAATGGATGTATGAGAAGAATGTACCCGGTAATCGTCATCTTACAAAAGAATTTATAGATGGGGTCGCTGAGTTTATAGATTGGGCAAAAACACAACATGATTTTATGGATGGGGAGAAAATTCGTTGTCCATGTAGTGTATGTAAAAATTAGAAGTACAAATCCATGGAGGAGGTGACATGCGACCTTTATAGGAAAGGTTTTAGGAAAGATTATTACAATTGGACATCTCATGGTGAGCCTATACAGATGGATTATGAGCATTCAATTTCAGCTGACAACTCTGTAGATCAAACGACAAATTGGAATAACTATGAGCAATTGAATTGGGATCAGCGGATGGTGTTTGATGCAGCTGGTCCTGTATCTCGTCCACAGGGGGATGTATTCAATGATTCGACATATCCTAGCGATCAACCATATGCAAACGAGGCTGGTCCGAGTTCTAATTATGATGAGGTTGACAATTTAGGATCATTGTCTGAAAAGTTTTTTGATGTTGTACGTGCTGCAGATCAACCATTATATGCTGGGAGCGAAACTCACTCTCAGTTATCTGCGGTAGCGAGGTTAGTAAACATCAAATCTGAACACAATGTATCACAGAGTTGTCATGATCAGTATTTACAAGTAATAGGGGAGATGTTGCCACGAGATCACACGTTGCCCAATGATTATTTATAGTATGAAAAGGTTGATAAGAGAGTTGGGTTTACCTGTTGAGAAAATTGACGCATGTAAGGCTGGTTGTATGTTATTCTGGAAAGAAGGCATGTTGTTTTGTTCAAGTGTAGGTGGGTTGATCCTACCAAAGGAGCGAAGATTCACCCGAAGTATCACTTGGTTGATGTAAATTACAAACGTCTGTACCAGAAAGATGAGCCGTTTATCCTAGCACAACAAGCTATCCAAGTGTACTACGCTCAATATCCTAGTTTAAGAAAAGATAAAGTTGATTGGATGGCTGTATGTAGAACAAAAGCAAGACGAACTATTGAGTCAAGGTGGATTGATGCTGCATTTCAGGAGGATGAAGTCGAATCCGTTCCAGTGGTTACTATTGAAAATGAAATTCAACCTCTAGATGACAACATAAGCATTTTTGTTGATGAGGATAATGAAACGAAAGATGATGAAGAGGAAGAAGACAATTTTGAAGAATACGAAACGACTGATGATGAAGAAGATGATGATGATTATTAATTGAACATAATGTATTGATGATTTTTGTATGATATTTTATCTCATTTACTAATTGAAGAGTATATCTTAAATCATTTATCTCATATCATTTTAAAAATATTTATTAATTATAAATTATTTTATTTCATTTATTAATTAAAAATATATCTTAAATTATTTATCTCATTTATTAATTATAAAATATTTTATTTTATTTATTAATTAAAATATATCTTAAATTATTTATCTTATTTATTAATTATAAAATATTTTATTTTATTTATTAATTAAAAATATATTTTAAATCATTTATCCCATTTAATTTTAAAAATAATTATTATTTTAATTTTATTATTTTTAAATTGAATAGTATATCTCATTTTTTTAATTGAATATTATATCTCATTTAATTTTAAATAAAATTATTAATTTTAAAAATAGTTTAAATTTTTACTATATACTTTCCCTCTCTCTTTTCCCCCTAATTTTCAACCCTAATTTTTCCCCCCATTTCCCTCCTCTTTCCCCCTCTCCCCCTTCCCCTTCCTCATTTCAGCAAAATATTCCCCCCCCCCTCCCCTTCTCCTTTTCTCTCTTGAGCCGCCGCCGTCGCCGCCCGCCGCCCGACCGCCTTGAGGTATGTCTTCCTTTCTTCTCTTCTCTTTCTCCTCTTTTCTTTCTTCTACTTTTGTTTTTTACTTTTTAAAGTCTTTTTCAAGCTCTAGAGCCGCCGCCCGCCTGCCGCCGCCGCCGCCCGCCTTGAGGTATCTCCTCCTTTCTTCTCTTCTCTTTCTCCTCTTTTCTTTCTTCTACTTTTGTTTTTCACTTTTTAAAGTCTTTTTCAAGCTTTAGAGCCGCCGCCCGCCTATCGCCGCCTGCCGTCGCCTGCCGCCGCGCCCGCCTTGAGGTATCTCCTCCTTTTTTCTCTTCTCTTTCTCCTCTTTTCTTTCTTCTACTTTTTTTTTTTCAATTTTTTGTTAACTTATTGTTCTTCCTTCTCTTCTCTTGAGCCGCCGCGACCGCCGCCGACCGCTGCCGTGAAGGAGGTATTAATAGTTTTTTTAAATAGTCATTTATCATTTTTTGAGTATTTGATTGGTATATTGAGAATATATATTGAGTATTTGGTTGGTATATTGAGAATATATTGAGTATTTGGTTGGTATATTAAGTATGTGTTTAATATAAATTTGTGTATGACAATGTAATTTGGTTGTTATATTGAGAATATATTGAGTATTTGGTTGGTATATTGAGAATATATTGAGTATTTGGTTGGTATATTGAGAATATATTGAGTATTTGGTTGGTATATTAAGTATGTGTTTAATATAAAATTGTGTATGACAATGTAATTTGGTTGTTATATTGAGAATATATTGAGTATTTGGTTGGTATATTGAAAATATATTGAGTATTTGGTTGGTATATTGAGAATATATTGAGAATATATTGAGAATGTGATTTGTATATTGAGGTGGATGGGAATGATAATTGTATTGATGAGGTTGGATGAGTGTTGTTGGTTATGATTGTAGATTAGGATTTATAAATATTTACCTAAACTAAATAAACTTAGTTATATCCCAAGTTAAAAATGTAACTAAACAAGTGTAATTTTGTTAACTTTCAACTTAACATCTTTACCTAAACTAAATAAACTTAGTTATATCACAAGTTAAAAATGTAATTAAACATGTGTAATTTTGTTAACTTTCAACTTAACATCTTTACCTAAACTAAATAAACTTAGTTATATCCCAAGTTAAAAATGTAACTAAACAAGTGTAATTTTGTTAACTTTCAACTTAACATCTTTACCTAAACTAAATAAACTTAGTTATATCACAAGTTAAAAATGTAACTAAACAAGTGTAATTTTGTTAACTTTCAACTTAACATCTTTACCTAAACTTAGTTATATCACAAGTTAAAATGTAACTAAACAAGAGTAATTTTGTTAACTTTCAACTTAACATCTTTACCTAAACTAAATAAACTTAGTTACATCACAAGTTAAAAATTTAACTAAACAAGTGTAATTTTATTAACTTTCAACCTAACATCTTTACCTAAACTAAATAAACTTAGTTATATCACAAGTTAAAAATTCAACTGAACTAATATTGTTAACTTTCAACTAATGTAGATATGGTGCGAGGAGGATTTAGAGGAGGTAGGGGTCATAAGGCTAGACCATCATCTACCCCACCGCTTGTTCCAACTACACATGTAGCTAGAGAGACACCTTTTTCATCTCCTACTCAACCTCATTTTTATGTTGAGACGGGAAATACATGTGTAGCTCCATCACCATCACCTGCAGTTTCCTCATCAGCACCACCACCACCACCACCATCTGCATCAGTGCTGAAGTTGCCTCTAATGATGTCCCTTCCGATGCAACTCCATTGAAAGTCATTACTCCGGCGGATATCTTGTAAGGAAATATAAAATGTTTGATTGTTTGAAAAATATTTTAAAATATTATATTATATTTGTTTTTACAATTATTTGTTCGATACTTTGTAGGGATTCGAAAGTTCAAGAGGTCATTAAGGTACTGCGCTTGAAGATGATATGAGTGAATCTAAAGATAGTCCTGGTGATATCCCCCTCGACCACCCACCTCCACAAGATTGTGAAAATGAATTTGATCCCCCTCTTTAAATTTGTATGCTTTAAATTGAATACTTTTATTTTGTGGATTTGAATGTTGAACTATCTTTATTTTAAGTATTTTGCCTTAAATATATTGTCATATTATTTGAATTTTCTTTTTAGAATTAAATTAAATATATTATTAATGAATATAAATTATGAAATTGTCGTTGCAATTATCGTAGTAAAATTTGCAATGGATTGGTCGTTGTAAATGAAAATTATTTTACAACGAATTATAGTAAATTATGTCATTGCAAATTTTGCAACGAAATGTCGTTGCAAAAAATTATTGCAATATAGCAACGACTTATAGTAAATTATGTCGTTGCAAATTTTGCAACGGAATGTCGTTGCAAAAAATTATTGCAATATAACAACGACTTCCATTGCAAAAGTCGTTGCAAATAAAATGGTTTTGCAACGAATTATAGCTAAATATTTCGTTGCAAAATTTGCAACGGAATGACGTTGCAAATATTCCGTTGCAATATTGCAACGACATTTCGTTGCAAATGTAGTTGCAAATAAAACCCGATTTTGCAACGAATTGTCATCAACTTTGCCACGAATATACCATCACAAAGTCGTTGCAAAATATAAAAAGTCAACTTTTTAAATAACGATTTTGCAACGGAATTTTGCAACGGATAAAAATCCGTGGCAATATTTTGCAACGACCAAAAAATCCGTTGCTATATAGCAGTGGTACCTATAGCAACGGAAAATTTTCCGTTGCAAAAGTCCGTGGCAATCTGTTTTGCAATGGATTTTTCATAAAATCCGTTGCAAAATCCGTTGCTATAGGTCTTTTTTTTTGTAGTGTTAGTTATCGTTAAATATTATATTTCGTGTAGCAATTATTTATTAAATGTGAGAGGTTAGGGTAACCATATTTGGTTAACAATATATGTTGACTAAAATTCTCTTAAACATATTTATTTTTACACAAAATGACCATCTCTTTAATTTTTTCTATTAATAGTATTCTATTCATCCATATTTAAAATTAATAAAATTTGTGTAAGGACTATCCATTATCATAAGTTATTTATCTTCTTTTTATATTTTTCATATAATTAAATAAAAACAATGAGGGTTTAATGTATTTTTCGTCCTGTATCTTTTGTATTTTGGCATTTTAGTCCTTTATCTTTCTAGGGTAGCAAATAAGTCCTGTAACTTTTTAATTTTTCGCAATTTTGGTCCTTCAGTCACTCGAGTTTAGAAATGTTGCTGGAATTTTTTTTTTAATTTGGGGCTTTTCTTCTCATTGGTCAATTCCTGCCAGCATGGAACAATATTTTCGTCCTGTATCTTTTATATTTTGGCATTTTAGTCCTTTAGCAAATAAGTCCTGTAACTTTTATTTTTTCGTGATTTTGGTCCATTAGATTGACCAATGGGAAGAAAAGCCCCAAATTAAAAAAAATTCGGCCAACACTTGCAAACTCCGACAACGAAAGGACCAAAATCGCGAAAAATTAAAAAGTTACAGGACCTATTTGCTACCCTAGAAAGATAAAGGACTAAAATGCCAAAGTGCAAAAAATACAGGACGGAAATTTCATTTAATCCAAAACAATGATAACTTAAATTATGCACGCCCATCAAGTATGGTCCGATAGTTTTTGCATGAACCGGTTACAATTACGTATAAACTTAATCATCAACAACCAATATACGTCAATTATCGGTATCAAATATGTATAACTAACCCATACTACTATTAGACCAATAAATACTATTAAAATACACTAATAAACACTAATTAGTAGGACTCGAACCCATGATCAAGATTATGGGGCCTCAACTTCACCAACTAAACTAGACTTCATTGGCTGACATATCGTAATTATTAAAAATGAATAAATTGAAAAGTCACTTAACCACCAAACCCCAAAGCATACTATGGCACCACATTATGACTTTCCGGTCAGAATTCTTCTCAAATTATCAATTTTTTTAATTGCAGGATCAAATTGCCGAAATTAATTTTAATACGATCAAAATTGCTGTCTCCATACTTACTAAACTAAAATTGCAAGTTTCCCGACAAAATTACATTTTTTAGTCTCATATGATAGATTGTTCCACACATTTAATCATTTGTGTTACAGAATCTTCAAAATGGTCCCAAGTTAGAAAAACTTGACAGATTTAGTTATCCCAAAATTCGAAAAACTCAACATATTTAGTCCTCTTTTACGTGATTTTCAAAATAAACTCAAAATTGAGAAAACTCGACACATTTAGTCATTTACTTTACGAGATTTATGAAACTAAATGTGTCGAGTTTCTCAAATTTATGACCATTTTGAATATTTCGTAAAGTAGAGATCGGAAAGTACTGAACCCCTATACTATGTGACTAAAACTGTAATTTCGTTAAAATTTCCTATAATAGAAATCAGAGTATTCTAATTTTCTTGAAAATAAAGAAAATGATGGTGCAGGAATTTAACCAAGGGACCCAAATAATTTTTCGAACCAAGGGACCAAAATGTAATTTTTCGAAGGAGTATTACGGAATTATCAAGTTACCTATAGCGGTTACGTCCACTAAGATAGTGGGGTTAGTGGACGGTTGGGGGGCGATATTGTCTTTACGCTTCCCCACTTTCTAGTATATATATAGTCCTTGATTAATTGTAATGGGGGGAGATTTTTATTTTTGAGAAGAATTACATACATTATATTGAAAGAATTTTCAGAATGAGAGCAACTTGTATTGTGATTTGATGGAATATTATTTTGTACCATCAAATTATTACATACATCATATTGAAAGAATTTTCAAAATAAGAGGTAATTATATTGTAATTTGATGGAATATTATTTTGTACCATCAAAAAAGTTTTCAATCATTTTTCATATATGGTGAAACCTTGTTCATGGTGGTTGAAATGTTGTTGTCTTAGCCTTGACAAGAGTACGTAGTACCCGTGCCATCAGCTTTCGGCACCGGGACCATCAACCTGTCATGATATTCCACGATCGATGTTCATTCCATCAAGATCAACAATGGGGCGTGGGCGTGCATTAATGGAGGACAAAATTATTAGATTTTGTTTGATTAATGTTCGGATTAAATATAATTTTCGTCCTCAATTTTTACATTTTGACGTTTTAGTCCTTTATTTTTTTAAGGTAGTAAATAGATCCTGTAATTTTTTAATTTTTTGCGATTTTGGTCCTTCAGTCGCCGAAGTTTGCAAATATTGCCGGAATTTTTTTTTTAATTTGGGGCTTTCGTTCCCATTGGTCAATTTAATGGACCAAAATCGCAAAAAAATATAAATTATAGGATCTATTTGCTATACTAGAAAGATAAAGGACTAAAACGCCAAATATAAAAATATAGGATGAAAATTTGGTTCCATGCTGGTAGGAATTTGATCAATGGGAACAAAAGACCCAAATTAAAAAAAAAAATAAAATTTGGTAACATTTGCAAACTTCGGTGACTGAAGGACCAATTAAAATCGTGAAAAATTAAAAAGTTACAGGACCTATTTGCTACCCTAAAATGCAAAAGATACAGGACGAAAAATACATTTAAGCCAAATAAAAGAAAATAATGAAATATTCTTTCTCCCGCGGCTTTGTTTTATAGCCTCGTGACGAGCTGATGATAATGGACCACATTCCACCTTCAAAGAGTAGGAAAAATTGGATTGAATTTTCTGTTGCAAATTGTATTTAATCCCTACTTCATTCAACATTCATACGTCACGTGTATAAAGTTTTTTTCTAATTAAAACACGTGATGTCATCTTTATACACATGACTTGTGTATGTTGAATGGAATAAGAGATGAAATACGATTTGCAACAGAAAATTCAATCCTTCTTTTCCTATCCTTTGAACGTGGAATGTGTTCCATTATATATCATCAGCTAGCGTCATGTGGCTATAAACAAGCCGCGACCAAAGGGTATTTCATTATTTTCTTCTATCTTTATGTGAACATTAATTGAATAAAATCTAATAATTTGTCCTCCATTAATTTAGTAAATTATTGTTTTATATGAATTATCTATACATCATATTTAATTTGTCTACATATTTTTAGCTAAGATTGAACACATATCATTTTCCTCATGTACTTTCTTAGTAGCATAATTGCAATTTTAGTCCATTTACTGGAACCACTGAGGTGGTAGTTTGAGAGGGTGTCTGGGTGAGCTTATAAGTTTTTTAAAAATATATTATAAAATATTTGAAAACTTATAAAATGCTACAAAGTATTTGGTAAAGTTTTTAGGAAAAGAGCTTATAAGTTCTAAAATTAAGATGTTAGAAGCTTATGTCTCTAAAAAAAAAGCACGGAGTTGCTAACTTATTCTAAAATCTTAACAGAACTCCTTCAAATTAATTGTAAATTTATCTTAAATAACATCTTATAATTAGTTCTATAATCTTATTTTATACAAACATTTCATGAACTTATTTTTAAAATAAGATCGAACATCTTATAACCTCTAAAAAAATATCTTATAAAAAGTACAAAATTATAAAAATTTTCATATAAACTTAGTCAAACACCGTCTAAATTGAAGGAATTTATCATTCTTAGATAGATAACGACAATGAATTGAGCTACACGAAATTGTAAGCATATTATTTACTATGATTAGACAAAATCAATGCGAAAATTTTAATTCTGACAACAATTAATCAACATTAACTATAATTTCATCTATAGCCAAAATATTTGCTACAGTTTTTAGCTGTAGCAAAAGTTCTGGCCCCACTTGTAGAAACAACAGCTAATAATCGTTGCACAACGTGATTAATTCGTATTAATCACAATTTTTTTACTTTTAGTAATTAACTCTAATAAAAAAATCATATTTCTTCTCGTGTTGATATAGAATCACATGTACATATAATAAATTTCTGTCATAGTTAAAAGATAATAAAATTTATTACCTCTAAATGATAATAATCTCAAGCCAGGAGTGCAAACCTTTTATTCAAGATCACAATGCATAATTAAATTACAGATCTCAGTTCATAATTATGCAGAACAATTAACCCATTTCACCGGTTTGGGTGTTTTAACTTTGAGCACTGGATTCCGGTCAAAGAAATTGGCCGGCCTCAGCTCAAACCCACCGCTCAGAGTCGGCATGATCGGATAATCTTCTTGCTGAGGAGCATGATGAAACCCTAATGTGTACCACAGCACAATATCCTTGTTCTCAATTTTCCTATTCCTGCAATTTAATTCAAACACACAAGAAATCAGTATCTCTTCTCTTATTACAACTACAAATTTCATTACCACATCGTCTTTCTCGTACCTGAGGGTCCATTTAGCTAGGGTATCATCTCCCGGAGCTTGGTCAATATAGACCCCGGCTGCCCATTTCTCGGATTTGTTATACGGTGTGACCCACACATTGTAGTTACTAAACGCACCACGGATCTGCTCATGATCATCTTCCCATAATAGCGGGCCCGCCACGGATCCCGGGATCAAACGGTAGCCGATGTTGTTCCCCACCTTCGTTTTCTTATTAGGGTTCACAACTATGATCTCAGTCGCCCCCGTGCCAAGTCTAGTTTTGGCATCGGACTCGGTCTTAGCCACTTCTTCGACAACCTTCCAGTAGCTCTTCCTCGGTGAGCTTCCGTTCATCAGACGGACGGTTTGCAAGTGAGCTTTCACCAACGAATTGGCATCACCGTCGATGTCTAGATCAAGATGGAAACTGAGGAAGTGACTGTGGCGCGTCCCGATTGTATTCTCTGCCACGATTGTACCGTATGGCTCCTCGTCTATTTGGTCCTTGTGCGTGTAAGCCGAACCCTTAACTGCAAGCATTCCTGATAAACTAGTCTGTTTGTGAAATGACAACACGTATATTTAGTTAATTTAAATTCATATCATGTTTAATATATATATTAAAAAAAAATCTTATTAATTCGCACAGACTTACTGTGACTTTGATGCTGCCACTTTGCTTGAATTCCCAGTCTATTATGTAGTCATAGTTGGCCACGGTGGATACCATCCTTACAACAAGGGTCACATCTGGTCTGACTTCCTACAACATGTACAAAAGAGTCGATCAATCATGATGTTTTCTGATAATTACTAGGAATGAAGTACATTGGGTACTTATTCAACTCACGACGGTGTCACCGGGAAGTATGGTCTCACTATGGCGCCACATTATATCTCCGGCATAGCGTTCAAATATGCAGAATACGTTAGATGTTTTGGCGGGAGTTCCGTCCCGTGTCGTGTAATAGCCGTCCACGAAAACTGCATTCGGTGGACAGTCTGTCGATGGTTGGAGTGGCACTGCGCAGATGCCAAACCCAAATTCACCGGCGTCGAGGAAAGTTCTGAAGTACCACTCCTCACTTAGGTCTTGGTACGGCACAAATAGTTCTGATATGTATCCTCTGTACATTACTCTTCGGTACTTACGCATGTCATGATCATAGATTGATGCTAACGAGATTATGGGTCCAACTCTCATGTCGAAAGCTAGATGGAACTTCCAATTAGCCCACCTAGCCAAACACGAGACGATAATACACTAATTTAGAATCGAGAATTTGAATTCAGATCGGATTTGGTCAGGAACCAATTATATGATATATATAATACATTTGTCATATGATTAGCGTATAGTTCAAGAAAAGTGACCCCTAGTTTGGATAAAAGATAAAAAAAAAAAAGAGAAATCTCAATGTAATTACCTCACATTATGTCCATCTATGGTGAAACTTGGTCCACTTGGTTGCGAGATTGTCATACTCTTGATACGAGTATCAAAGTGTGTATCTTGTTTAGACTCTCTGTAGTCAGTGCCATCAGCTTTCGGCACAGGAATCACCAGACGGTCATGATAGTCGATGATCTTCATCTTATCGAGATCGACAGTGGCCATGATACCATCTATAGGCCTCATGTAGAAATTGACCGTGCCATCGACATAATAGCACATAACCGCGACCGCCCGCTTGGTGTTTTTCTCCCCGTACCATCCTATGGTAAAGACCTCACACAACACTTCACTTAGATTAAGCCCTCTTTTCTCGATGGAGGCGATGAAGGGCGGATACTTAAGTGGCAAGTCACTGGCGGCCGTCTGCTCCTCGTTGTTGAGCATGGGGTAGCCATCTCCGTCATACACTCTGTCCGATAAAATCGAATTGCTTGATAAATCTATCTTTAGTTCATGTGTTTGAGAATTGGCACGTACTATGGCAAATGCTATACGATGACGAAAGAAGTTAAGAGGTTGGTTTCGTGACAGCCATGACAGGACCTTCGGTTTGTCGGGCTCATCCAAGCCCACGTAGTGGAAGGTCACATCTTTGTGTGATTTCTTGATTAGGGTTTGGACTTGATTGAGCTCAGATAGAGTGAGAGGGTCTAGTGGATGGAATCCATGAGACGTTGGAAGGAGGATGAAGATATGAAGAATGAGAAAGAAAAGGATTGTTTTCCTGAATGGATTCATTGTTTCTTGCTCTTCTTGGTAAAATATAGGAGCAATAGCGAGAATTATATAGGGCATGCAGCAAGCCAGCCTGACTCAAAAAGTAATTTCTGCCCGGTCGACAACAGTGAACTCTGAAAAAAAAAATTGAAATTATGAAAATTAAAAAAATACATGACCAAAATATTATCCTACAAAGTTAAAAAAATAAAATTGTTGAAAAGAATGAGCCAATAAGAACAATATATAACCCTAAATTTAAAATGTCACATTAGATGAATATGCATTTTTTGACGCTAGAAGCGTGAACTCCAGCAAGAAAAAAAGATTAAAATTATAAAAATTAAAAAGATATAGGATCAAAATGCTATCCTAAAAAGTTAAAATACGAAAATACCGAATAACTTAAGTTATGGACAAAAAATGTATTTAAGCCTTTATCGTAGTGTATGAAAATAATCAATAATAAATTTTTTTGGATGAAAATATATATAGCAATTATACACTTAATTTAAATTTAATAACAATGAAAGATAATTTATTTTAAAAAATGTGTTTTGGATGAAAATGAACAGATATAGACTTATCTAACATTAATTTTTCTGAAAAGAAAAAAAAATGATCTCTTATATATGTGGCAAATTATAATGCAAAGAGGTAATCCAAATATGCGCAAATATGATGTCTAGTTAGATGACCTCAATGTTATGTTTTATTATATACCAGTCAGTACCCTGTGGCTATAGGCATGTGTTTATTTTAGAGCGTACCTTGGGGCACGCGCTACAAAAGGCTTAGGAGGCATATAGAAATTATTGTACGTCAAATAACATCAAAGGTCTTGGTTTCAGAAGATGGAATGTCTAATGTTTTTTTACCCGGAGAACTAATTGGATTGTTGCGAGCAGAAACGAATGGGGCGCGCGCTGAAGAAGCGGTTTGTTACCGAGCCCTCTTATTGGGAATAACAAGAGCATCTCTCAATACTCAAAGTTTCATATCTGAAGCGAGTTTTCAAGAAACTGCTCGAGTTTAGCAAAAGGAGGATAACTCCCATCCCATTGGCTTTAGAGGCTTACCCTTCACTTAACCATCGAAGGCCGGATATCCCTCATCGTTTTTTTTGAACTCTGCATTTGTTCTCTTTGAGGGAAATAGCACTTTTAGTTCTGTAAGTTAGGCTTGTTTCACTTTTGGTACCATTCATTACGGGAGTAACACTTTTGGTCCTGTAATTAGTTGCAAAAATTAACACTTTTGGTCCACGTCTATAATGCCGTCTGTTATTTAACAGAATTGATCATTTTCCGTTAGATTTTTGTGTTGGAGGGGGTTTTGGCGCCATTTCTTGCTTAGTGACATTTTTGGAGGGTAATATAACTATTTTTTTTGGGGGGGGGGGGGGGGGGGGAGAATCAAAGTTTTGAAGCTTTGAGTGCAAAGAAAGAGATCTTCCCTCTCTTCATCCAAAAAAATTCAATCTCATCTCCAATTACCAGTTGTTAAGTCTTATTCATTGTTGAAATTTAGTACAAAATAAAATAATTTTAAAGCAAAAAAAAATTAAATGGACGAGGAGATACTTTTTGCTTTAAAATTATTCTATTTCCCCTTCTCTTTGAATTTATATTCTTAACTATAATCTTATATTCACATTTTCTTGGACTAAAGGATTTTCAATTTATTCCGATTGTAAAATACGGTCTGTGGTTGGGGTCGTGCATGGGGGCAAGTTGTTCCACCATGGCCACCCTCAATCATGTAGGGGTTATCGTCTCAACCATCGCCTTCGCCATCGCTATCGCCATCACCAATCGTACCATCGTGAGACAGTGTACCACAGCCTAGTCCCTTCTATGTCCTTTTACCCAACTTATATGATAGGCATCCTATTGCACAGCATGCCATGCCTTAGAAAGTTATCGTGCTTTTAGCTGATTTAGTTTTCGATCCAGTACAGCCTCTTGATGACAATCATGAGGCAATGGATCTAGATTATGGTCGTTTATTTTTGTTAATTAAACTAATTAACTGAATTAATGAGATGACTTAAACTAGTTTATTTTGCGATGGACATATATATTATTAATTAATGAAATTAGTTTGTATTAACTGAATTTCTAATTTATTGCATTTTGTATTAAAAAATTTTATTTATTGTGATTTATATATTGATTAAAAGATTTTAAAAATTTATGATATATCTCAATTTATAAACTAATTGAAAAGAAAAAAAAAAACAAATGCACAACAAAATTCATCCCAAATAAATCATAAATTTTGATTTCGTCAAAGAAATAGAATTTGTGATGGGGAACAAATTTCTGGGTTCGTCACAAAATATTGGAATGGATGTACTCTTCCGTCCCAAAAACATTGCAACGGGATTTGTTGGGACTTTTAATGGTCGTTACGAAATTCGTTGTAATTATTTTTTGAGACTGATTTTCAAGGAAATCTATCCCAAAGGTCCATACCTAACAAATTGTTTTTTTCAGTGCCAGAATTGTACTTTAATAAAATAAATAAAATTATAAATAATTGATTCTTAAACATAAAAATTAAGTAAATTATAAACAACTTAACTTTAAAATTAAAGTAATTAATAAATATAAAAGTAAAAAAGTATACTTATTGAATATAAAAATGGATTTAAATTTTTCTACTAACTATTTACCTAGAAAAATAAGTAAATCTTTTGAATAAAAATAAACAATTGTAGACTTATATATATTTAAATAAAAAAATAAAAAAATATTTTTTAAGTGGGAAAATAAAATTCAAAAGGCTATCCAAATATCACAATCAAAACAAACATGATTATGTGTTCAGTAAGTAAGTAAGTAAATAAATAAATCATAAGTAACTCAAACTTTAGAATAAAATGAGTAATTCATCAATAATTCAAAATTGAAATTTAAAATAATGAATAAGTATAAAAGTTTAGAAGTATTATTTGATACAAAAAACGGATTTAAATTATTTTACTAACCTCTTTATCTAAACAAATTTGTGAATCTTTTGGATAGAGATAAATAATCCTACACTAAACATGAAAATTAAATTAGAAAAGTAAAAGAAAATCTTTAAAATAAAATTCAAAGAAATTATCCAAGTAATCCGCTCTATGTTTCTGGTTTATTATATTTAGATGCCTTTGATACAGTACAAAAAATTAACTTTTCGCTATGCTATAAATAATCACGGATTAAAAGCTGTGGTAAATCAACACTATTAACCACGGCTAAACAAAATTAATGCAAAAACTTAAATTTTTGTCACGGTTAGTCAATATCTGCAACTGATTTTTATCCATAGCCAAAATATTTATCATAAATAATGTGTCGGCCACACTTGTAGAAATAACCATTGCAAAGCCATAGTTAATTTGTATTCGTCACGATTTTTCCTTTTGATCATAATAATTAATCATAGCGAAAAATTATACTTTTTCTAGTGATATATGTATAAAGAATAACGCAATAAATCATAATTATGAAAAAATAAATAAATGGCAAAATTATATATATAGAGCCTTGTTGCAACACATTGTGCTTTATATTAAAAATAATAAATTTTGGATAGTATTTATGTTAAATATAATTTTTATAATAATTCAAATTATGTTTTAGAGGAATGATTGAAATAAACATATTTTAGGGGTGGAAATAATAAGGACATTTTCGTCATAAAAAAATTAATTCATATTATGAGGGGTCTTTTTGTTATCTTTCATACTTTAGGGATCTAAATGCGACTACATGCATAGTTCAGGAATGCAAAGTGTATTTAACTCTAAAATTAATTCTAAAGTTAGTCCCAAATATTATAATCTTTTAACGGTGGAACTATCTTTCTAATATTTACCTAAACTATAGAATTAATATTGACTATTTAATAAAATTTGGGACTAATAATACAAACTACTTTATCAAAATTGCAAATTTCTCGACAACACGTGAATATGAAATTGAATGGCCGTTGAGCAAGCAGGAGGATATTGATCGGTACACAGCCTCGGAATACTCTATACTACGTGTCATGTCTGTAACCAAAAAAGAAAAATGCGTGTCTTGTCTAATGTAATTAAATGCAGCAACCTTATCCAATTTGTGGTATATTATTTTTGTACGATCATATAATAAATAATAATTTATATATTAATATATATTATAATAAAAATAAAATTATAAATCAACAATATAAAATAAATATAAAAAATTAAACTAATTTAAAAGTATTATCTACATAACAAAAAAATTAATGTAATTCGAGTCATATCGCTATTTGTAGCTCAAAAGTGTCTTTTTTTTTTTTTTTTTTTTTTTTGCATTAGTATGAATACGCCAAATTGTCAATCTCGTTTATTGGATTAAGAAGGTGTTTAGCTTATTTAAAAGATCTGATAAGCTCAAGTATCTTATAACATAAAATAAATTTTTATGATTAATTTGAAGAAATCTGTTAAGATTTTAAAAATAAATTAGGAATTCATCATTTTTAATGCTTATGTGCTCACCCAAACAGCCTCCAAATAAATTAATATGTCTTTTTTATTTATTGATCAAAAGAAAAATATACCTTTTCTTCTAAGCCTAAATTAATATATATTTATGTGGTCGTGATAAAGTTATAGGGTATAGATGTGTTATTAATTGCTACAGTTATATGAAAAATTATTATCACTTAATAAATATTTAATACTAATTTAAAGTTTTCTTTTAATATTTGTAACTAATATCATTTTTAGTAGTGCCCCGTAGGGGCGCAAGTTGAGCTGAGCCGGCTCGCGAGCTCGCGAGCCGGCTCAAGCTCGAGCTCAATTATTTGTGTTCGTGAGCTTGCGAGCTCACACTTTTTTTTATAATTTTTTTCTAATTTTTTTATTTATACATAATTTTTATATAAGTAAGTACATTTCAATATTATATCAAGTTTATATTAAAAATTCACTATATATTAAAATTATTAGTCAATATATCTTTTATTTTCATTTTATATAATATGGTATTCTTATTTATATATATATATTAAAATTATTAGTCAATATATCTTTATTTTAATTTTATATAATAAAATATGGTATTCTTATTTATATTGTCGAAAAACAAGCTTAAGCGACATTTTAGTAAAGTTTGATATTTTTTTTTGTAAATGAATATTTTAGTATAATGCATATGAATTTTATTGTTATAATTTAAAATCCACTCCATAAAATGTATTTATTTCTAAATTTATCATATATTGGAATTATTAGTCAATAACTCATATTTCAGTTTTAGACGATATTAAAATATAGTGTTTTAGTTTATATTATCTAAAAACATGCTTAATCAACAACTTAGTATGATTTTCATTTTTTTAAATAAATATTTAATACAATTAATAGGAATTCTTTTGTTATATTTCAATTTTCACTACAACAAAATGCATTTGTTTCAAAATTCATCATATATTATAATTATTAGTCAATATCTCATATTTTAGTTTTAGATGATATTAAAATATGGTATTTTAGTTTGTATTCTCTATAAACAAGCTTAATCAACGATTTAATACATTTCGATAATATTTTTATAAATAAATATTTAATACAATTCATAGGAATTTTATCGTTATAATTTTAATATCTACTACAACAAAATACATTTGTTTTAAAATTCTCCATATATTAGAATTATTAGTCAATATCTCAAATTTTAGTTTTAGATGTATTAAATTATGGTATTTTAGTTTATATTATCTAAAAATAAGTTTAATCAACAACTTAGTATGATTTGATATTTTTTTAAATAAATATTTAATACAATTCATACGAATTTTATTGTTATATTTCAATATTCACTACAACATAATGCATTTGTTTCGAAATTCGTCATATATTAGAATTATTAGTCAATATCTCACATTTTAGTTTTAGATGATATTAAGATATGGTATTTTAGTTTGTATTATTTAGAAACAAGCTTAATGAACGATTTAATACGTTTCGATAATATTTTTATAATAAATATTTAATGCAATTCATAGGAATTTTATCGTTATAATTTCAATATCTACTACAACAAATGAATTTGTTTTCAAAATTCACCATATATTAGAATTATTAGTCAATATATCATATTTTAGTTGTAGATGACATTAAAATATGGTATTTTGGTTTATATAGTTTAGAAACAAGCGTAATCAACAGTTTAGTACGTTTTGATAATTTTTTTAAAATACATATTTAATATAATTCATATGAATTTTGTAGAATAGTCCATATATTTTTCGTTGTTTTGAAAAAAAAAAAATTAAAATTTAAGCTCGTGAGCTCGAGCTCGAGCCTATAACACCCAGACTCGTTGAGTTCGAGCTCGTTGATCTGAGCTTGAGCTCAAACTTAATTTTTTGACCGAGCTCGATTCGTTTGCAGCCCTACTGCCCCGTCACATCTCACAGCTGTTAATAATTGACTGCTCCTTTCGTTTTCCGTAATTTCTACTTTTGATCAATCCTTTCTATTTCCTTAAATATCGTTGTCCATGCACGTGTTGATATTCTTTGGAAATATGGTCCATCATCATCAGTTACGCATCATGTGGCTATAAACGCAACAGGGTAAAGTTCGTTGTCGCCTCCTTGGATATTTCATGCATTTTTTTTCGATTTTCATATGTAAATTTAATAAAACCTAAAGTTTAGTCCAACATTAAATTAGTAAACTTATTAGTTTTTATATGAATTAAAATATCTATGTTGCTTGAAAAATTGTGACCTCGTCCCTGATTATAAATCATATTGGTCTAGTTACTGTTAGCGAAGGTTGAACATCGTCTCTTTTATCCATCTTTTTAGTGGCATAATTGCAAATTCGATCTTGGTTCGATATTGCTATGACCTTGAGAGCAATCCAATCTTGATAAGTGTTGGGATATGAGTAAACGAGCAAACGTTAAGTTTGCTGAAAAGTTCGCAGTTAGTTAACACCCTTCGATACTTAAATTAAGTCGAGTCTTAGATTGAGATAAAAATAAATAATATTCTCTCAAAAATTGACATATTTTGTCCCAAATAATCCAAATATTTGTACTTGTACAGATCCATGTGTCAATATCTCTACCTTTGGGTGTTGAATGGTCGACGATGATGGTTTCGATCATTGAGTCAGAATAAATCGGGTGCAATCCGATGGGAAAAGAAATGCACAGATCGTTAGTGCAATCCGTTAGACATTTGAAATTTTAGAGATGTATTTTTTGTCTGATAGATGCCTTTCTTATTAGACCCATGTCACAATCTCAATGTATTTAATAGCACCACAACGTAAGAATCAACTGGCAGTAATATATTTATAATTTGATTATAAAAGATAATTTTACTCTATATTAGAGTTGTGTTGACATATTACTCTTAGGTATTTGGTCGAATTCATTTAATTAAACACTAATCAATATGCAATGATAGACTCATAACTTTAATTATGGTTGAGACTAGGATCATAACTTTAATTATGAAAATTGATTTTTGGTGCATTTTGCATTTTTTGTGGAGATTTGTGGTATCATTTGACTAGTGTGATAGGATTAGATGTAATATGATTAGGTGTGATAGGAAATTGAATGATAATTAATCCTATCTTACATTATATGTTGTTTGATTTGAAATATTATATGCAGGATATCCCATGTGATAATATAATCTGGCGTTTGGTTGAAAGGATTATAAAGATTGATTAATTGTAAAAAGATTATTAAAGGTATCATCTTTCAAGTTATTTATATTTTTATATTATACCTTATGAATAGTTACAAAAATAAATAATAAAAACCTCTAAATTATTTATTGAATACAATCACTTAATATAAAATCAATTTGTGAATATTCCTTTTTTCTATATTTATATGAAATAGTGTTTCAAAATTCTTATTCAATTTCATTAATTATTTAAAACTCAAATATTTTCAACATTAGCAAATTAGAAAGATGCCATTTTTCATAATATTTTATTATTTAGTTATTATAATTTGAAATACATTTTTTCTTGTAAAATTTAATTATTTTATTATTTCACAAATTAATACGTAATCTGATTTTATTATTTAATTATTATATTTCACAAATTGATACGTAATCTGATTTTCTCGACCATTCAAATCTTTTGTTGTAAAACATGATTTGATACGTAAAATTTTTTCGTTGATATATAGAATTTTATTTTATTTTTACATGTACTTTGATGTTGTCACGTCACCATTTTTCATTTCTATATAAAGAGTTTCAGTCTCATACTGCAAACATAAACTTCAAAGTATTTGAGTTAAAAAACACTACAAAGAAAATTATCTAAAATGGCGAATCGGATGGTTGTTTTTGCGTGAATGATTCGAATAGGAAGAACAATGATTTCTATGTTCTGTTGAGGCTAATTTTTTTTTTTTTTATTAGCAGAGAGTTGTCGATCGAGAGAGTGTAGGTTGAAGATGGTCTCTGTTGAGACTACTGTTGTAGAAGAAAGAAAGGACAAAAGAGGGCGAGAGAAATGCAAAAGTGGATAACGGGGAAAGAGAGAGAATATATGGAAGGATAAATGTGGAAAAAAATAATACTACCTTATAATAATTTGTGTGATTCTAGATCTTGGGGGGGGGGGTTTGAGTGTGATCCATTCTCCCTCAAGATCTGATTAATAAGACTGGGCCCGATATTAATACCGGGCTTTCATACTACTAACCAAACGCATGATTAGGCATGATAATAATTTTATCATGCCTAATCATGCGAACCAAACGGGACCTATGGGTAATAATTATGATTGAAATTAGACATTTTAAAGCAGTGTGGACTCTAATATTCATTCAAATATTATTCAATGTAATTTTTATGAAGGAAATAAAAAAGTGGTGCTAATGAATTTTTTGAACTTTTGGAAGTATTATTACTAAATAAATAATATTTTATCAATTGGATTTTCTTTTATTGAGTGAAACCCATGCATATATAGCACAAGATAGATATTTGGCCAGTAATTTAAAAAGAAAAAAAATCCGTCCAATAGCAAAAACAATTCGTCATAGTCTCCCCTGTGTCGAGAGATTTAAGGGGTGTCTAACTAAATCTATTTATAAGATGTTTTGAAATTAATAAATATTCTATCTAATTTTAAAATTTAAATCTTTAAAGTATTTGGATGATATAAGATCATGAAATTTATTACATATCAGGAACTTAATAAGGCAATAAATATAAAATAAGCTTCTTATTTTTTTCGAAGGAATTTATAAAATTCTAACATCTCATATTTGGATTTTAAACGCTTATTTTATAAAAATTTTACCCAACACTTTATAATATCTTAAAAAATAATTTGAAATACTACAAGCTTACTCCAACACCTCTCAGAGGATGTTGCAAATGCTGAAAATTATCACTTAAAGCTTACTATTGAAAAGAGTGTTTCGTTTTACAACTTTTGTTTTTGAATTGTTTAAATTAAATTGATTTAAGCCAAAAGTTATACACAACTCCCTACCAACTTCTGCAGCTTATCGATAAAATTGTAAATATTAAGTTGTTTTTTCAAACACTCCAACTTCGATTTTCTTTTCTTTACTTTTAACTTTTACTTTCAAACACTCTTGACTTTTATTACTGTTTAATTTACAACTTTCTCTTCAACTTATTTATGCCATAAAAGTGGAGAAGCTATTAGAAAAAAATTCCTTTAGCACTAATTCACAACTTTACTATTTCTTATCATCCATTTTTCTTTTTCTTTTTTTCACCAAAAGATACACATTTTTTTTTTTTCATTTATCTGTTTTCCTATAGTATGCGTAAGTGACCATAAAAACCAGCAGCAACCATCTAGTACTAACCCCTATTCTGTCCTTCCTTCTCCCTTTAGCTAGACTATATACCTTCTATCCCACTCCCTTAAAAAACAGTTTATCTGACTGAAAGGACAATAGAATAAGCATGTCTACCTTTCCTATCTCTTACGCAAGCTAGCTTCCATGAGGAACTAACGACCACAAGTGAGAGATCGAAGGGAAAGAACGAAACAACCTCTAGAGGAGATATATCAACAATCAGCTCTTGAAAGGACTACATTGATGGTTTTCTTCTACCAGTTCACCTTAAGGTTTCTATGGTTGTTTAAGATAATTCTTGTCCATCACTGTTATAATTTTTTTTTTAAATGTAATTAAATTAAAAATTTTATATGTAAAAACAAGAAAATATGTTCATATTGACATTTGAGGACCACAGTGCACCAATTGCATGCTAAGTGGCAACCAAAACAGTGGTCCAAATATGAAGCATCTAATGTCCCATGTAAAGCCATTAGGGCAAAAACATTTGAGATCCAAAGGCATTTCCTTTTCAGCATAGCAGATATTCCAAAAGACAAACATATTAATTACCTCTAGATCCCTCAACTCTGGTTTAATTATAATTACAATCTCATTGTTTGAGAATTTACATATATTCCCCCCACCCCAATGTTTAGGATATTTTTGTATACTTTAGATGTTGATAATGAAACACAACATTATTGATGGTGTAAGATTCGGAAGACTGTTGATCTAGGCACGGTAATTCGAAACGACGTCGCGAGGCATACAAATTTCTTCCAAAAGTAGGAAAAGTAAATTTATATTAATGAAAATGTGAGATAGCTTTACAAAGGATTACCCCCTATTTATAGTAAATTACATGGGGTGAAAGTACAATATCGTCCTTCAACGACTGTCAATCCAACGGCCTGGATTTAACTACTAGGGGCGCTTTGGTAATTTGGCATCACTCCACTACTTTTATAACTACCTATGGCATAACGGTAAATAATGGTACACTTGAGGATATTTTTAGTAATTCCTAATTTCTAGTACTATCAGTACCCCCCCAACTTTCAAATGCTTCTGGAAAATTTGGAAGTTCTAACAATTAATTTGATTCTGATTCATCTTCCTCTTCTTGAAATGCTCCCTTTTGATGTAGAGTCTTTCTTTTCTAGGATTCCTCTTGGTGCCAGTCACTCTTTTACTGGAGCTCTTTTTTCTTCTTGTTCCTTCTTCTACTAGGGTTCTTTTTCCTTGACCTTCTACTTTTGCCACGGGTTTCTTCCTTCTTGGGACCCTTCTTCATACATGCTCTTTCTCTTTTGAGACTACTCTTGGTTCAACTCCTTCCCTTGCTAGGATTCCTTGTCTTCTACGTATAAACTTGGTGGGATATTCTGATTTTCTTCCTCTTGCTTTGTTCGGTCTGTCTTCTTGGTCTCAGCCACATTCCAGAAAAAATGTCGAAACGAGTTGGCTCGAGTATATGGCTCTTCATCTCTTTCCTCGCAGTAGTTTTCGTTTTAAGACTTTCCAAAGTCATCATTCGTTAATCTGAAAAAAACAGAAATAATTCACCAGTCCGAAAGAATTTTAGGATGTCACGCACTTCAAGAAATGTCCAACGAGGCGTCGTCGGGGGTCCGTCGATGGTGGATCCTGGTGTGGCCGAGGCGTGCCTTGGCTGGCATCTAGCCAAGGCGCACGCCTCGGCCTGGACGTGGTGGAGGCACACACCTCGACCAGAGTTTGGTTGTGGCCCCCCGCCTCGGTTGGATTTCAGTCGAGGTGTTTTGTTGCCCCTCCTTCTTCCTCTCTTGCCTGCTGAAATGGTCGATTTCGATCACAAAGTGATTTTGGTTTAGGGCACCAGGAACGTTCATCTGATTTGCTAGATTTTTTTAGAAATTAAAGTTAGGAAAAAGTTGAAAACTCCTCGATTTCCTTCGATAGCGCAAGCCCCCCGTTTCAAACCTCGAGGTCGCGCGTCAGCCACTCCACTCCTAATTCTTTTGCGTACTTCGAAGAGTTTCTTCCGCCGTTGTGGGATCTTGGTGTCACTTCCTCTCTTGTGGCTTTTCGATATTTTGTTCATCCTTGGGAGAGTTGTTGAGGACTCGTTCTTCTAGCCCTTCTTCTCCACAGTTGTAAAATTTGTTCTAGAGGCTTATTGTGTTTGCAAGCGCAATTTTGCGAGTCCGTTCTCGCCTTTCGTCGAGGAAGGGAGATGTTGTTGCTCGCTCCCTCATCCTCTGCAACCTCGTATGCCGCCGTGGAGGCGAGGGGGACCTTGCCCCTTTGATGACTACTTGTGATTGTTGCGTTGCGTCACATTTGTATCACCTCGCGTCGCGACGCGTCATGTTGACTTTGTGTTGCACTATATATCGTGTTGCGTCGAGTTGCACCGTGGCGCGTCCCGTTGGGCTTTTTGGATGATCTGTAGGAGTTCCCTTGGTTGGAACATTCTTCGACCTTTGTGGTAGGTCTTTGTCATCTTTGGGGAACTTCGTAAGGGTTCATTTTTACATATTATCAAAACTTGGTTCCTCCATTGTTCATTATATTAAATTGTTTTTTTCTCGAACTAAATTTCAAATGTAAGGGGCAATCCCCCTCTTATAAGTAAAATATTAAACTAAATACCTTATAAGCAAAGTGTTGAGCTAAATGTTAAGGTGAAGGGTAACCCCCTCTTTTTGAATCAAATGTTAGCGTAAGGGGCAATCCCCCTCTTTTAAACAAGATATTAAAGCGAGGGGTCATCCCCTTCTCTTAGGTAAATTATCAACATGAGGGGTCATCCTCCTCTTTTAGATGAAATATTACTGTGAGGGACAGTCTACCTCTTATAAACAAGATTTTAAGGTGAGGGGTCATCCCCCTCTTTTAGGTGAAATATTAACACGAGGGGTCATCCCCCTCTTTTAAATAAAGTGTCAATGTGAGGGGCAATCCCCCTCTTTTCAATGTGAGGGGCCATCCCCCTCCAACTTTTCAATGTGAGGGGCAATCCTCCTCTTCTAGATAGAATATTAATGTGAGGGGCCATCCTCCTCTTTTAGATAGAATTTCAATGTGAGGGACAATCCCCCTCTTTCAGATAGAATATTAATGTGAGGGGCCATCCCCCTCTTTCAGATAGAATTTCAATATGAGGGGTCATCCCCCTCTTTTAGATAGATAGAGTATTAAATGTACTAATGCAATAAAGTATAGATAGTGAATCTGCAACAAATAGATAGAAGGTGGGCATTTTATTACCGTAATTCTGGGTTACAAAGCGTTTGAAAAAAGGAATACAAAGCGGTAAATATAACGGTTCTTGAAGTTAGCAATATTCCACGTGTGTGGACATTTCCTTCTCGTTCATTTTCCACGAATTAATGCAGTCATACTTATTTGGCGTCCACTTTGGCCATGTTTCATGTCTCATTGACTATATTGAATGGGGGCTCTCCCGTGCCTCGTAGCGGGGTTGTTCGCTATTCCCTTAGAACTCCCGGGCATCCTTCCACCCAGCTTTTTTTAGCTTCCTCTAGCCTTATCCCCAAATCTTGGATGACTATCCTCCTGGTTACTTCTGCCTACTCGTCAGAATGGGGAGTCGCGAAGGTCCATACTCTCTGCTGGGACGTGAATCACGTCGGTATGCTCGTGGCACTCTTGGAGTTCTTCACTAAGTTCCATGCATTTCCACATGTGTCCTCGTTGCGGGGCCTGGCATGCTAACACTTTACCTCCAGAGTGATCATGCAGTCTCCCTCATCATACTCTGTTTAGTCCTCGCCAACGTATCTAAGATGTGGTTTGCAAAAAACCTCACTTGTGCAGCTTACTTTCAATTACCATGAGCTTTGCTGACCTAGCTCGAATTACCTTTACTTCCTTGGGGTTCTTTGGAGTCTTGAAGCAAAATCCCAAATTCTCAATCTTCCTCCATGTCTTCTTCCCACCTTATAAAACACTCTAGTCCACAAGTTGGAATCATCTGCTCCCCCAGCTTCGTGGCCTCAATTCCATTGCTTGTCCACAAGTTGGAATCATCTGTTCCCTCAGTTTCATGGCCTCTATTCCACTGCTTGTCCACAAGTTGGAAGTTGCTATCTGCCCTCGCACATGTCACTCATGTTTTCTCCCCCTGCATATGTCGCTCCCATGGCGCAAGTTAGCTTTTCTCCCCTTGCATATGTCGCTCCTGCGATGCAAGTCGGCTTTCTCCTTTTGCATATGTCGCTCCTGCGACGCAAGTCTGCTTTTCTGCCCTTGCTCAGCGTATCACACTCCGGCTCGTTCTTGGATTTGCTGGCAACACAGTTGCCTTCCCGCCAAAGATGATACGGTTGGCATTGCGTCCTATTGCTCTCACCGCAACTCCTTCAGCTTGCCTTGCTCTCTGAGCGACTCTCTCAACTTGTTTTATATCTCTCCCTATTGGGCCTCCCGAGGTAATCCTCATAACTCTAGCAGTTGGGAGGTTGTCCTTGCTAGCTCGTTCTGCTTTCTACTTTACTCCCACGTACCACGTGTCTGTCTCCAAAAGCGGTTTCCTGGAGCTCTTGTTTCCTTTGTCCCACGAATTCTTGTAAGTAATTTCTTCGGATCAACTCCTCGAGCTCATTCTCCAAGTAGTGGCATTCCTCCGAGCTATGGTCTCGATCTCAATCCTTGTCGCTTGGTTGCATCGAGTGTTTGAGTTCGCGAGGTCTAGGGGGTGTATTGAGCTAAATTCCCCGGGGCACATGTCTACGTTCACGCTTACTTCCTTCTGCTCTAAGGGGATCCTTTCTCTTCCTCTGTGGCCTCCCGACGGCTTGGGCGGATGCATCCTCCACCAACTGGCGAAGAGTCTCGGGAATTATCTAAATAACTGGGGGTGGAGGTGGAGCCTCGACCTCTCCCTGTCTCTCCTCCTCCTGGGTGCGCTGGTGGATTCCCCAAGGCGCGGCCTTGCTCCTGCTGAGGTGGAGCCTCGACCTCTTCCTGCCTCTCCTCCTCCTTGGTGCGCGGGTGGATTCTCCAAGGCGCGGCCTTGCTCCTGCTAGGGTGGTGCCTCGACCTCTTCCTGCCTCTCCTCCTGCTAGCCGTGCGCTTCCCTTCTTCTCTCAAGTTCCTCTTGCCACACGTTCGCACTCCTAGCCCTCGAACGAGTATTCATCTTCAATGCCTAGACCAAGTTTCCCACTGACGCCGCCAAGCTGATGGTGTAAGATTCGGGAGACTGTTGATCTAGGCACGGTAACTCGAAACGACGTCGTGAGGCATACAAATTTCTTCCAAAAGTAGGAAAAGTAAATTTGTATTAATGAAAATGTGAGATAGCTTTACAAAGGATTACCTCCTATTTATAGTAAATTACATGGGGTGAAAGTACAATATCGTCCTTCAACCGCTGTCAATCCAACGGCCTGGATTTAACTACTAGGGGCGCCTTGGTAATTTGGCATCACCCCACTACTTTTATAATTACCTATGGCATAATAGTAAATAATGGTACACTTGAGGGTATTTTAGTAATTTCTAATTTCTAGCACTATCATTATGGTTAGTGAAAAAACATAAATAAATAAAATTGATTTTAAGGGGAACATGACGAAAACCCAAGAAATATTTGGATATGATAAAATGTATTTACTTGTTTCTAATATTTTGGGGTAATATTATTGAGTATTTGAATTACATGTTTACTAACTAATGACACGGATGTTGATTAGTCAATGACGTCTAGTTCAGTTGGTGAAATTGAGTCATCATAATTTCAGAGGTCATGGTTCAAACTCTACCAATGCGTGGAATGCTATTCTACTGTATAGAAAGTGTAGAGCTTTCTAAAATTGTAATTGATTGGTTTCAATATTTAATAATATTTCATCACTTTTACTTAAAAATAAAAAACAAACTTGCTGATTATATTGTCATTTTACAATTTTACCCCATATAAGATGAAATTATTTGCGAGATCAAATCACAAATTGTTCTTACTCCCCACTTCCTCCATCGCATACTTCCAAGCTATTTTGTAGCTCAATTATTTAAATATTATTAAATAAAATAAATATTATTTACAAAAATAGAGCAAGTCGCCACTAGAAGACAGCTTGCCCAATTTTATTTATTTATTATTTTGTTTAATCACCATTTTTTTATTTTTTAATTAAATAAATATAATAAAAATTTAAATTCTACACATGCATCGATGTGTATCAATTACTAGTCTAAATTAAACATCTTGAGGGCTTGTCTTTTTATTTGGTTAATTTATATTATCTATTCATGTTATATTTTGGTTTATCTGTAAAAAAAATATTTATGAGGAATATTAATTAATTACAACTGACAATGATTTAACCGTAATTTTTACTGACGAGGCTAAAACATTAGCTTCGTGATATTGGTCAATTTCCAAACCTTCATTAGACAACTGATTATGTATATTGAGTATCTTTTCCAGTTCATTTTTGCTATTCTTTTCCACTGTTTTTATTTATTTCCTTTGCTAGCGTGTGACCCGTGCTATGCACGGATTTAATTTAATTCTTGTTAAAATTGTATTTTATAAGATTTTATAAATTAAATGAATGTCAAATGAAGAATATTTTTAAATAAACTTATCTTTTCTTTTTCAATTATAGTGCATTATGGCAATTTTGTGTTATAAAAATTTGTAAAATATTTACAATCATAACAAATATGTACAAAGGGATATCTATCAAACTGATGACGCCATAAGTTGTATTGCATTTTTTCAATGCAAAGGTGATTACTATTAACATAAATATCAATATGTATGTCCTCAAATATATTTATATGTTTATTTAATTTGTATATATAATGAATATTAAATATATTTATATAATGATTATCAATAGAAAATATTTATATGTGTCTTATTAATATAAAGCTATATATCTAACATGAAAACAATTTAAGAATTTCACTATTTATGGATGACATTTATAATTTCTTGATTTATCCTTAATTATTTAATTTGTTGTGCGCATAACTTTTGTCAACTAAATTTATATATTTCTATGACAATCTTTATATTTATAATTTAATATTTTGTGATGAAATTTTATGGGTGACAAATAATTAAATTATTATAACAATTAATGATACCAAAGTAATTTTGAATAATTTTGATGGGTTCAGATTTTTATAAAAATAGAAGAGAAAAATATATCTCACTTGAAAATCAATTGGCATTTACAATATCTTTTAAAGTTGTTTTTTGGATAAAATATGAATAAGAGAAGAATTTTTTATTTGATAAGTTTTTTCAGAAAAAAATTAAGAAATATTTCTTTTCTTATAATATAAATTAAAAATAATAAATACGACCGAAATTAGTTATATGCAAAAAGTTTGTCACGGTTCAACAAACGGGGCAAATGCTAATTATTATAATAATAAATATTACATAAAAATTAAATGTATGGTATAATTATTATATTTTAGGTAACTTGTGACAACCGATTTTTGGTTTGATTAAAATAAAATAATCAGCATTATTGAATATTAAATTCTTCTTGCTGGCAAATTATGCTTGTAAAAAAAAGATCTAATTATGAGATTGATAGGAAATTAGCTAACTAACATGACAATGAAAAGATCACAAAAGATTTTTTAAGTTTTAAAACTAACAACAACAGCTTATTCTGAGAAACGTATTTTACTATATATATATATTACTTAATTATAAAATGATTTAAAAATAATAAAATTACTATTATAAGAAAAGGAATTCGTGGGATTCGAACCCATGACTTTTAGGAATATTTATTATAATAAAAAGAATTTGCAGGGGTTCGAACCCATGACCTTTAGGAATATTTATTATAATAAAGAAATTTCACAGGGGTTCGAACCCATGACCTCTAGAATTATTTATTATAATAAAAAGAATTCGCATGGGTTCGAACTCATGACCTTCAGGAATATTTATTAACATAAGAAGAATTCGCAGGGTTTTGAACTCATGACCTCTAGGAATGTATATTATAATAAAAGGAATTCGCAGGGGTTTGAACACATGACCTCTTGGAATATTTATTAACATAAAAAGAATTTGCAGGGATTCGAACTCCTGACCTCTAGAAATATTTATTAACATAAAAGGAATTCGCAGGGGTTCGAACCCATGACTTCTTGGAATATTTATTAACATAAAAAGAATTCACAGGGTTCGAACCCCTGACCTCTAGGAATGTTTATTATAATAAAAAAATTCGCAAGGGTCCGAACCCATGACCTCTAGGAATATTTATTATAATAAAATGAATTCGCAGGGGTTCGAACACATGATCTGTAGCAATATTTATTAACATAAAAAGAATTCATAGGGGTTCGAACCCATGACCTCTAGGAATATTTATTCTAATAAAAAGAATTCGAAGGGGTTCGAACCCATGACCTTTAAGAATATTTATTATGATAAGACAAATCGCAGGGGTTCGAATTCATGACCTTTAAGAATGTTTATTATAATAAAAAAGAGTTCGCAGGGGTTCGAACATATGACCTTTAGGAATATTTATCATAATAAAAAAAATCAAAATTCTAGAAAATTAGTATTTTGGTCAAAATTGAAGGTTTTGGTCAAAGACCGCTTTCAAATATATATATTAATAGATAATAGATAGATTAATAGATTTCTCCTTTTCCTCTCTCTCTCTCTCTCTCTCTCCAGTTTTTGCGTATTTATTTGGGTAAATTATAATAATCTTCCCTGAGGTTTGGCATAATTATGGCTATCATCTCATTGTTTTAAAAATTATAAAATACTCCCGTGAGGTTTGTAACCGTTTAATAAATAATCCATTTCCGTATATTATTATGGATGAACTGACCAAAATGCCCTTATACAGAATTTTCTGTAAAATTTTTAAATTTTTTTGTACAAAAATGCGTAAGGAGAAGTTTCTTACGTTTTTTACACAAATGAACAATAATGTAATTTATTTCGGCTAATTTTTTTTTATAATTTATTAAAAATTACAAACCTTATGAGGTATTTATAATTTTTGAAACAATAAAAAAATATTCATAATTATACTAAACCTCGTGTGAGGTAATTGTAATTCACCCTATTTATCTCTTCATCTTCTCCTTTTTTATTTCTGTTTCTCTACCGTATGTTATTTTTGTAAAACGGGAAACATATGGCCCATAGATATTGGACGCCCACACCCTTTTTTTATTCCAACTCCAAGTATTGGCCCAATTACGATTCTAGCCCAATTTCCAACAGAAAGCCCAAAAGCTTTAGTGCCAAGGCCCATATATATAGTGATCTCTTTTTCATTTCCAGTTTCACGTTTTCTTCTTTTAGCAAAAATTCTAATTATGATCTCTCCGCACACGTTTTTAGTTATCCGCCAAAAATGTAAACAACAAAATTGCCACTCTCTCTGGGAAGCTCTAGAATCCGCGAGTCAGCAGTCAGCACCTCTGTATATTTGTTCTTTCCACTCCCCTCCCTTCTCTTCACTTCGCTACAACTTCAAACATCTCTCCTGCCTCATTTTCCTTTCTCTGAGTATTCCCCAAGAAGGTGAGTTCTTTAATCTTCATGGCATTCTCCTTCCCTTGTTATCCTTGCTAGTCATTTTTGTTCTTCGGTCTACTCTTTTGGAGATTGGTTTCTTTTATACTATGTTGTGATGTTGATGTTTTGAGTATTTTCTTCTGCATTTTCATGTTTCGCGCTAATGGGTTCTTGTTTGTATGTAGATTGCTTTGTGTTCTTCGTGTAATCTGTCAATTGTTCCTTGAGGAAATAAGAGCTGGGAATTAGTTAATTAACTCAATAAGGTATCTTTTCTTGTTCTTACTTTGGTTGGAGATCGCTTTCCCTTTGAGCCTATCATTGAATGTGTAAGAATTGTTTGGTCTGAATCTTGTGATGGTATCATAGGATGTTTTAGTGGGTTTTATGGGTAATTCGCTGATTGTGTAATTTGATAACTTGAAATGTGTTTACTGTTCGAGTTGTTTCAAATAGATGGATGGTGTGTGTATGTGTTTGTTAAAAGACCTGTGTGGCCTCATTTTGCTTGCATTTCGGGAACAAACATGTTGGAGGAGTTTTTTCTTCGTATGCTCTAATCCAGGAACTATAACTCTGTTCTATTGTAGTCCTTTTTTTTTTTTTTTTTTCAAGAGTACTTACAAAGTCCTATCTCAGAAATGTAAAGTTTTGGTAAAATTGTAATGTTATATGTAAGGTTTGAAGAGCCAAAATGAAAGAGATCCTGAGAGAAAGAAGTAAATGGCTGATTTTATATAGTTCTGAACTACGAGTCCTACATGATTTTCCAATGTTTCCTGGTTTGTTTCGTAAGCTGAATTATTTTGCGGAAATGTTGCCTCCTAGGTCTCTTTGAATTTTAGGAATGGCTGAACCAGCATACCTTGTGGCATCTGATAGCGAAACAACTGCAGAAGAAAAGTCTTCGTCTCCTTTTCCAGATATTGCTATCGGAATCGACATTGGCACTTCTCAATGTAGTGTTGCAGTTTGGGGTGGCTCTCAGGTGGAACTCCTGCGGAACACCCGAAACCAGAAGTTGATGCGGTCGTATGTTACCTTCAAAGACGAAATTCCTGCAGGAGGTGTAAGCAATCAACTGGCTCACGAGTATGAGATGTTGTCTGGTGCTGCGATCTTTAATATGAAGCGTCTCATTGGTAGAGTTGATACTGACCCTGTTGTTCATGCAAGCAAAAGCCTCCCGTTTCTGGTGCAGACCTTAAACATCGGTGTCAGGCCATTTATTGCTGCTCTGGTGAAGAACATGTGGAGGTCAACTACTCCTGAAGAAGTTCTTGCCATATTTCTGGTAGAACTAAGAGCAATGGCTGAACTTCAGCTGAAGCGTCCTGTACGTAATGTTGTCTTGACCATTCCAGTATCATTTAGTCGATTCCAAATAACTCGAATTGAAAGAGCGTGTGCCATGGCTGGTCTTCAAGTTCTGAGGTTGATGCCTGAACCAACTGCAGTTGCCTTGTTATACGCACAGCAACAGCAGCAGAATGTACATGAGAATATGGGCAGTGGAAGCGAAAAAATTGCACTTATATTCAACATGGGTGCTGGATTTTGTGACGTAGCTGTCTCTGCCACTGCGGGAGGAGTTTCTCAGATAAAAGCCTTGGCAGGGACTGCCTTAGGAGGTGAGGACATACTTCTAAACATGATGCGCCACCTCTTACCTGATATGGATAGCCACTTCTCGACCCGTGGGATTGATGAGATAAGGAGAATGGGGTTGCTTCGAGTTGCCACGCAGGATGCTATCCACAAACTCTCCGCACAATCCAACGTCCAAATTGATGTTGACTTGGGAAATGGAAGAAAAATATCCAAGGCTCTTGGTAGAGAAGAATTTGAGGACGTGAACCGGGAAATTTTTGAAAAATGCGAGAGTCTAATCAAACAGTGCTTGCATGATGCAAAGGTAGAAGTAGAGGATGTAAGTGATGTAATTCTCGTCGGTGGTTGCTCAAATATTCCAAAGCTGAGAAACATTATTACCGGTGTTTGTAAAAGAGAGATCTACAACGGCATCAACCCCTTGGAGGCTGCAGTTCGAGGGGCAGCACTAGAAGGAGCAGTAGCTTCTGGAGTTAACGATCCATTTGGGAGTTTAGACCTTCTAACTATTCAAGCAACCCCCCTGAGCATTGGGGTAAGAGCAGATGGAAACAGCTTTGTACCTATTATACATCAAAACACCACAATGCCTGTCAGAAGAGACGTGATCTTCACAACTGTGCATGATAACCAAGCTGAAGCTCTAATTATTGTTTACGAGGGTGACGAGAAAGCGGTGGAAAAGAACCATCTCTTAGGCTATTTCAAGATCACGGGGATACCCCCAGCTCCAAAAGGTGTTCCAGAAATTAACGTCTGCATGGACATTGATGCATCAAACGTTCTAAGAGTTTTCGCAGGCGTCGTTATGCCTGGTGTCCAAAATCCTGCAGCTCCCGTCATGGAAGTTAGGATGCCAACTGTCGATGATGGCCATGGTTGGTGCGCTGAGGCTCTTAACAGAACTTACGGCTCTACTCTGGATTTGGTGACAGTGCAAAAGAAAGGAGCACATTGAGATATTGAAAATGCCTCGTCCTAACAATAGTATGTATGTTGTTCTATGAGTCAATAATTATAATCTCAGTTGAAAACAATACGAAGTCTTGTACATTCTCAGGTTTGTATACTTGTGTGTCACAGAATAATCTTGTGTCAGCCTTTCTAGAACATGCAGTTCTTTGGGAGGTAATGGTTGTCATACTTAGGAAAGTTTCTTTGAGTGTGGTGTTTTGCTTTTCAAAGTCTGGCTTGTTTCTGTGAATCATGTTCCAATTGTGTGTTTTATGTTGAGAGTATGTTCATGCTGCAATCAGAGTTTATTCAAATTTCAACATAAGACTGTTGCTCAAATTGCAGATGCAGATGAATTTGCATTTTCTTGCAAAGGAATGACATGATCATGTGTGAAAGTGTTAGTAATTTGTTTAGTTTAAAGTTAAGACAACTTAATGTGATTGAGACATTACAGTTGGCAGTAATAACATCAACATGGTAGAGAGTGGCTCTTGTCGTTGTCGTCCGCATGCAGCATAGCTTGCTCTTGCTGTGATAGCCTTAATTCTTGAAAGGCACACAACTCTAAATTATTCATTGGTAGGACACTCAAGAATTTGGATAAACTTAAGATGAGTTTATCAAGAACATAGTCGAATTTAATCGACAACATAAACCTCGTCATTTTATGTGAGTGCATTATGAATTTACGCATAGAATAATAAACATCTCATGTAATAAAACTCAAATCAAAGCTTTTCCCAAAAGAATATCAGAGCAAAAGATACTGTTAAGAGCTAATTATTCACTCTTCCAAGCATACAAAACCAAAGAAAATCCAAGACCTGGCAATTCAGGCTCCCTGAAACTCCCTGAGCAGCTCCAAGAAGAGGCAGGTGAATCACAAAGTGATGAACTGTTCCAACATTTCTCTGCTGAAAAACTAGTCTGAAACATGAATACTGCACTCCCTAAGCTCGGACCAAACAACCAGTTATGCACATCCCAGAACACTTCCACCGGCAGCCCATCGACCAAGATCGTGTAATTCCCCCGGAACTTCCACTGGAGATGATCAACTCGCATAACGGTTTTTGCATCGACACGAACCATGAGGCTCGGATCGTCGCTGCTGCTATTAGCGTCGCACTCGATTCTCAGGTCATGAATCTGGCCATTATCCCAGAATTGTGCCTTAGTACCATACACCCTCTTTCCAGAAATGTGTTCCCTCTTGGAAATCAATCTTGCACTGCAAATTGAAGCAACTGCTCCAGTTTTCTTGAATGCTTCTCTCCTCAGATCCCCAACTAGCAGAAGCATCTCCCCCTTAAAGACAACTGCTATGTAATAGCCCCCCAACGGCTCCGGTCCGGATCCGAATTTCGCCACAGAGAGATCCCAAAACACTTCAATTTTACTTGAATTCACCAGTAAAGACCTGGACCCTTTCCTCTTTGAGAACAAAGAAGACTTCACATCCACTTTACAGATGCACTGATGAGATGCATCGTCTATTTCAACACTAAGGCATTGGCCCATCAAATTCTTGCTCCACACAATGCTGATCAAGCAAGATTTACCAAGCAATTTACACTTGTACACGCAGGTAACACAATTCTGGGAGGGTTTACTCACACCTAAGCTTGAACAAGAAGCATCAGCAACCTGAACTCCATTCTCACCGAAACAAGAAGGAAAATCCCTCATTTTTTTTTCACGACATTCAAGAAAACCACTGGATCTTTCTTCACTAGCTAGCACCCTTTTTCTGGGCTCTATTTGCAGTAAAAATCGGATCTTTGTGCACCCTTTTCAACTATAACGAAAACACAGTTCAAGAAACTGAAAAGGGCAGGCGAAAATCATACCAGAAATTGAATTTCTTGAGGTGAATTCAAGAACCCTTTTTCCCCACCTGCTCAGACTATCACTTCAGCTCTCTCTGGAACTTCATTTCTTGGTTGTCCTAGTGATTTAACATGGTTTTGAAGGTGAGGGAGGAGAAGTTATTGCGTTTTTAAAGTACCAGGAATCAAGACTATGTTTAAGGAAAGGACAAGTGAAGGAAGTCGTAGATTAGGGGGCAAATTTTGCGGGGTGTAGGAAAAGCAGAGGGGTAAGAATGAATCAGTGTCAGTGATTTTTCTTGTTCTTTTTCTAACAGAAGACCATACCCCAAAGGTTTGAATTTTCGCTATCAAACTTTGCTTGTAGAACACAGAAAAATACTGGTCACATGCTAAACTACTGTAACTGCCTGCATTGGTATGCGATGCCAAAAAAAGATAAACCAAATTTTTTTACACTCAAATTCTTTAATCTTTACTTCTCAGAATGTCTTAATTCCAACAATTCTTTGTAATAAAGGGAAGAGGAAATGCTGGTTTTCACCATTTCTTTCGGTTTAAATTGCGCCAAAGATGCAAGAAACGCAGGGTGATTTTATGGGATTCCCAAGAACTTATGGGGTGATTTGTTGGTGTGATGCGTGTGACTAACACAAAGCAAATGCGTGCAGGAAACACAATTATGTGCTAATATTTGCCCATCACAACTTTTGGTGAAAAGTGGGATCCAAGGAAAAAGGTTTCCATTTTGTGCAACTCATAAATATAAGGAATAATTAGACTTTACTCTCTTAGTATTTGGTGCAATTATACGTAAATTTTATATGTTATGTGAAATTATATTTAGTATAATTAACGTTTGTTTTCGTCTAATAAATGGATACATCTGTTAGTCAAAATTTATCGAATTTATGAATAATAATAAAAATTAAATAAAAAATCACATTCATCCCGATTGAACTATTGCAGGTCAAATAAATCTCTTCTATCCAAATGAACTTAAAATAAAAATAAAAGTCGAGAGCATTCGCAATAAGTAGTGAAAAAAAAAAAAAAACCAAAATGGAGTATCTATTAAAAAGTTGAGATAGTATGTAAATGAAATTAAAATTAAGTAGACAAATACCAGAAGCAATTAGAAGTATTTTTCCACACTAAAAAGAAATTTACTATTGTCTGCATCTATACTATTATATAAAGCAAACCCTATTTTCACTAATAAATGGCGGTTACTTACACCGCAACACCAAATTTTAAAATTACTAAAAATATCCTTATGTATATACCTATCTATACTATTATAAAAAATAAACCTTTTTTTTACGCACAAATAACGGTTAATGATATCGCCGCACCGATTTTGTAATGCCAAAAGTAACCTTCAATTGATAAAGATAACTATTTTATTCAACTTTTCAAATTTTATATTAATTGATAGATTAGTTTTTTTTTTCTTTCTTTTAATGTGATATGTTGTTTATATTTTACTCTTATTTATAATATATTTTAAAACGTAAAAATTATTTATTATATACACGCACGAACAGTGTGCCACTGACAGCTAGTTTTTAATAATATGGACTTAGTTTATCTACCATGAAAAATATTAACTTCAACCATGACAAATATTTTAGTCATACTCGCAAAAATTACAGCTGCCAATCATTGTATGGCCACAGTCAATAACTATTTATTATGATTATTTATATTTAACTATGGCCATTAATCATAATTGAATGTTTCTATTACCACCTACTCTCACCTTTTGTTTTTTGAATTTCAGAAGTAAAAACTCAATTAAATACTTCAAAATAACTTATATTTTTAGTTAAGAAATTAAAAAAGAATATCTAATTTCAATATTTTCAAGTACTCCCAGAAATTGTCTGCTCATATATAATCCAATTATCATTAATGGACTAAATATGTTGCATTTCATTTAAAAAAAACAGTAAGATTTTACTATTTGTTATGATGGGACAGGTTAGGCAACATATATAGCAAATTAAAGCAGAATATTTTCAAAGGTCAAAAAGTGTATTACATATGAGACAAAAGATGCAGAGAAGGATGGATTTATCTCCTGGATTATTAAACCAACCCCACTCACATCATCATTATTATTTTTTTTTTGTTTTTATACAAGTAGTAATTAATATATCAATTCAATTAAAATATCAATATAATCAAGAATGAAGTAATAAATTATAATAAATTCACTAAAAATAAGACTAACATTCACACGTCCGACGAAACACAAATCATGACCTTGAATTAAGTTATGAAATCTCAACCTTAACTACTAAATTGAAAGATCGTCGATCTCACATTATCATCATCATCGTCATCATTATTATTATTATATAATATTTTTGGGAAAAAAGTGTATATGAAATGAAAGGTGTAAGTAGCTTTACAGTCCCTTTTTTTCCCAGTGCTCTTTAATCCTTTTGGCCAAGTGCATAAGTACCCCTCAATCTCATTGTCTTCTCTTTTCATGCCACTACCAATTAAGAGAACATATGCTGTGTCCCACTTTTCTTGTAACCCAAAATTAGCCATTAGATTTAGATGTTGATCATTTTTTGTGCTTTTATCATCAATATATTTACAAGTATTTTCTTTATTCCACAATAAATACCATTATATATATATATGCTTAAATAGTGATCATAACTTCCGCATATTTTGCAAAATTTATACCGTATATTTAGCATCCGATGCCTGAATTAGCACGACCCCCGACTCGTGCCCATACAAAACCAACATTTTGTTTGGGGTCTAATGATGTTTTGACACCGTTTATGTGAACTAAGTCATATGTCCTTTCAAGCCCCTAATCTGAAAGCCTGATGACGCTAACATCATTCCACATCAATTCCAGATGATGAGTTTTAGAAGTTTATAAGACATAAATTGTTTCTTATTTAACTTCGTGTTACTGGGCCGGTAGGATATTATCAGCCCAAGCAGAGGAAACATAGAACATAGAAATGATGTTCAATTGGGCCCAAACCAAGTCCTTATACTGTACGTTCAGTTCAGAGTTTTTTCACACTTTAGTTTGAAAAAGAATTAAATCTTAGTTGGTGGGATTAAGATCAAATGAGTGAGCCCATTTACATACCCAAGATAATTTTTGGCATAGGCCCAAGAAACCCACTAATAGGAAAATGCAGGCAACTAATAATTACAATAGAACCTCTATAAATTAATACTTGATAAATTAATAATTTTTCTAAAATAATAATTTTTCTCGATCTTGACTTGGGCTCAAGGGTAAATTAATAAAATAATATTTTTCGGAAGACCCTTATATAAATTTATGGTCCCTTCAATATTATAAATTAATAATTCTATAAAATTACAAATATAACTAGGACAACTTAGTAAAATATGATTCTAT
Source organism: Sesamum alatum (assembly GCA_034509735.1). Classification (NCBI taxonomy): domain Eukaryota; kingdom Viridiplantae; phylum Streptophyta; class Magnoliopsida; order Lamiales; family Pedaliaceae; genus Sesamum; species Sesamum alatum. The sequence goes on from JACGWO010000006.1 coordinate 35,856,131, forward strand.
TGTTGCTTGTTTCTTCTTAAAATTTGAATCTATATGTATTTCATCTTTAAATTTCCTTATTGCATGCAAAAGTTCCAGTGTTACGTTCTTATACTGCAACAAAAAATTACGAAGAGTTGTTGCTGCTATGACTGCTTCTTTTTGGAAGAGTTATATTTAATTAGGCACATTATGCGTGAACATCGTTCAATTAGTCAATACAATGTATATGTTTTATTCATGAAGAATAATGTAGGTTCGTTGAATCGAAAAAAAAAATCTCTTTAAATTAATAAATTATTAATTTATCGATTAATTAATACCTGTTTAATTTAATAAAATTGCGTGGTCCCGACATTATTACTTTATAGAGGTTTACTATATTATATGCGGATACACACAAACATGTGTGCATAATTAATTTAGATTTAAAAACTATTATTATTATTATAGAACATATATATTAACTAATTAATTACTAAAAAAATATAAGAAAGTTATGAAATATTATTATTAAAAAAATTAGAAAATAAAAAGGGATATGAAAATTGAGAAGAGAGAGATTAAAATAAATAAAATAATTAAAAAAATAACATAACAAATAATTGAAGAGACCAAAAGAATGCTTTTCAATTATATAAAAATATAGATAAAGGTCTAGATGTACATCTAGTAATCCCACCCAATATATTGTTCAAGCTTCTATATATTTTTCTATTTGAGACTAGCAAATTTAGAAGTTAAGATTTAATTGCTTTGGTAGAGTTGATAATTTGGATTCTCCAGTTTAAATTAATATTTTACTTGGTACTTATGTTAAGAAGAAGAAATATTACTTTTGGTAATGATTAATTACTAGGGTTTAAAGTAAAAATATGTGATAAATACTAATTTATTACGACTGTGCAATGATTATTAGTTGTTATTTATACAAATGAGACCAAAATATCAAAATATTAGACACAACTAAAAATCATAGCAAAAGTTTTGATTATTGTTAAAACTATAGTGAGAACTTAAATTTTTGCATCAATTTTATTTTATTGTAATTGATAGTATTAATTTATCATAATTTCTGTGGTTATTTACAGTATAGAGAATAATTCATTTTATTGCAGTTGTTACATACATGTATATACCACATTTATAAAATATTTTACTGAATATACAAGTTAATGTATATCCTTATACATAATATGCACATGTGAAGTGAAATATAACATAAAAAAATCAAATCAAGAAAGAGGATTGAGGTTTGTCTTAATCGGCGAAGCTGACGTGGCATTAAATGCCACATCATTTTTTTCCTAAATTGTTTTTCATACTAGTAGAAATTGAGCAATGAGAAGGAAAAAAATCCTCAAATTACAAAAATGGACATGCAAGGCACATGTTTTTTTTTTCGGCAACATTTACAAATTTTGACAATTAAAGAATTAAAACTGTAAAAAAATTAAAAATTACAGAACATAATTACTATTCTAAAAAAATAAAGAATTAACCAAAATATCTAAGTTATAGTACCAAAACGAATTTACGACCTACGAGATAACATAACAAAGAAACATATAAAATTCAGAAGAGGAAGCGGATTACAAAAATGAGGTGAGTATTATGAATGAAGTTGGGACAAAAAAAAACATGCATAATCCTAAAAACTACAAATAGGTAGTCCTTTATGACAAGACAGTTCCACCCACCAAATCAATTACAATATGAAAAAATGGGTTCCACCAACCATGAATTGTCATCAATTACAACCATAACTTAGGGTTTTCAAATTCCAGCAATTTTGTGAACAAGACTTAAAGAAACAAAAGCAAACCCCCCCATGTGACAATGTTTTAACTGCTTATCTCACTAATCTAATTTTCCAACAGACAACCTAGTAATTAGTCTTATCTCCAAACTCATGTCAATTTTTGAATTTGTCAGTGGGATTCCTCAATTAGTCAAAGTTAAGATTAAAGTAATTAGAATTGTTCCTGCTTTTCAAAATCTTCAAGGAATACAAGTACTCTTGGATTGTGTTATATATATTGAACTTATATTACCACCATATCCTGCATATTACATGGACTTGTGAAGGTTCACTACTAAAAACTGAATATTTCTTACATTTTAAATCATTACGATTTAAAATTCATGGCAAAATTAATACTATCTATCATAGTTAAATAAAATCGATGTAAAAATTTAAGTTTGATCATGATAATCAATATTCGACATGATTTTATTTATATTTCCCATAAACTTTTTATTGTAGCCGGTATTTTGGCATTACTGACAGAAACAACGACTAATAACCATTGTGTAGACGTAATTAATTTGTATTCGCTTTAACTTATAATCAGGATAAGTAACCATAGCAAAAACTCATATTCCTTTCAATGATTTGAGACCACCCCTAAGAAAAAGTTTGGGCATATGTATACTATTATTTTTCTCAAAGTTATATCATAATATACGTCTCGTTTAGAAACAACATCATACGTATAAATAGTTGATGAATAATCAGAGTTCGTAAATTATATGAATTTTTTTCATAATAATTAGAGAATTTGAGCAATATATCTTCTGCATTCGTTCACAATCTGATATATCTTCAGTTTTTCACTGAGTGTCTGGAACACAAATCTGCAAATTTGCAGTAGAACAAGCATCTCCATTATTCTTCCATGTCTCTCTCATCCATCAAGAATATATAATAATAATAATACTGGTAAGACAGGCAGACTCTGCCATGGGAAAACATCCTATAAAACTCCAAAGGTCAAACAGTTCTTCTGGGGTCCTTTGCTGCTGTCCATTTCCTACAACCAATCAAACATAGAAACAATACAAAATTTCATCTAACATCACTTTGACATTTCTCCAGTGACCCCTAAGCTACTTCCCCTCTGATCACCTCTAGAAGTAAGTGAAAGAGACTTTTTATTACATAGAAAATTTAAGTGAGAGCGAGAGAGAGACCAAACCCTAACCTCCAAACAAAGGAAAAAACACAAAGTGATAGCTAGTACCAAAAAGGGGTTTTGTCCGTATCAAAGTTGAGCACACACTAAAATACAAACCTAAATCTCACAGCAGTGAATCAAACAAGAGGGTCATTGACAAAACTATTGGAAACACACAGCTTTAACCACACAACCTTGATTCGTTAACGACAACCTAATACGCGACAAATACTATATATATACTTCGTATTGTACTATCATATAGTAAGAATTAATACGTACGTGTATTTGTGTGTGTATTCACATTCTTGTGTGTGAAAATTTCGGTTCCCTATACGGTACTTTTACACCGTCGAGCTATTGTATATTTGACTTTTTTCGAATACAAACAGCAAAAAGACACGTATACATATTCCTCCCGAACTCTCTCTCAATTTTGCAATTAAATAATTAAGTGACTAGATTAGTACAAAAACAAGCTTACAAGAAGAAGGGTTTTCAAACTTAGGTCTAATGTTTCTCAATTTTCTAGTTTTTGACATTACAAAGTCCAAGTGAAGGGTACTTACATAGAAGAAATCAAATTAATTTCAACACACGTACGGAATATTAAAAATATAAATATTTTAATTTGTTATTGACATCACAAAGTCCAACCAAAAGGGTGGTCAATAAAATATTACAAATCTTCATAACATCACAAAAATAAATTATATAAATTAAACTAAAGTAGAAATATCTATTAGTTCTGAATTAGAACATTTAAGTAGCCAGCCAGCTCTTGCTCGGAGATTTCCTTGCCTCATTGAAGATTTCCGATGTTGTGTTCACCGTCTCGACCACGATGTCTTACTTCCATGCTGTTCTTTTTTTTGCATAAACCAAAGTTTCGACCACTTGGCAATAAATGCGACATATATATAGATATTGCACGATATTTCACATCCCACTTAGCACGCAGTCTATTTCTTTACACAATCTTGGAGACAAAATTAGTGTACTATGCAATAAAACTCCCCTTTGACATTGAGATTAAGAAACACTAAACAATTATTAGTGATGTGAGCCTTTGGTTAATGGGAATAGTATGTACTCGGCTTAATTTCTTAATTACTTCCTTGATCAAAATCGTTGGGAGATCGACATGTGTCTGCGCTTGAGCTGTGGCGAGACAATCGAGATGAGGCCACCGAGAGGAGGCCTCATCTTTGACCTATAGATCATCTCATCGTAGGGTCGCCGGTAAAACTTCAAGAATGGAACGAACGATTCACGAGACTTCTCGACTCGACTCATTTGAACGGCGTGATCCCTTCGGAAGAACAGTGCTGGCGACCGAAGGAATGATGGCTTTGGAGTTCTTGGATGGTGGATCATAGATGCATCCAACTTTTGAGTCTTTTGTGGCATCGGCGTTGATGGGAAGAACCCCTTTCTGACGACATCAATGTTGCCACGTGGCCCTCTGGCGACCGGTGATGCAAAGGAGTAGGACCTGGCATTGAGGGGTGATATGGCGGGGCCTGAGAATGCCTGCGAAGGGTTTGTGGGGCCCACTTTTGATGCCGATGTGTCCGCAAACGATAGATACCAAGGTTTAAGCGAATCAAAATGATGTGAGACGGTGAATGAGAATCTCGACGAAGAGCACGACCCAAGTTTGGCTGATGATGCTACAGACGATGAATCAAAACGCAATGATGCAGCTCGAGGATACAACGTTAAGTCATTGAACTCGAGTGATTCCTCGTAATCAAGCGATGATACCACCACCGTCAAGGGCGAAAGCTCCACAAACGGCTTCATTCCCTGAAACAACGATCATAACATACACCGTTATAATAATTTGACAACCACACATATATATAACTTGTAACAACCAATCAAACAACATGGGACTAGTTCAATGAGAGTATTTTACACATAAAGAATTGTGCAAGAAATAAGGATGCATGAAACATATTATCGTACCTTCCAAAGATAAGAAAAGAGAGAGGGAGGATCAATGACAAAAGCCTTGTGAAGCCTGCCCGGATAATAATCAGCTATGATCTTCAGTGTAGCCAGCAACATGTTCATAAAAGCTGATGCTGACCTGAAAAAGCCTGCAATTCATCACATTAGTCAACAAGAATTTAACAAACCCCAAAAAATAAAAATTTCTCAAAAAATGAGCACCCTTTTAAAAAAGTCAAGAAAATTCAAATCCCTCTCTGACAAATAGAATTATGATCACTTTTGCAATAACATAGTTGAGCTAAGAGAATGACCATATATACCCCTACACAGACCTAAACCTGACCGTGACACCTCAAGGGCACTCCGGGCAATTTCTGAAAAAGTTTCAGACAAACCCACCCACCCATCTGCCTGCTTTCCGACATATTTGTTGCTGATTATGTATCTTCTTGATTTACTTAATTTAATTGCTCATTAACTGAGTAATTAGGCGTGATTTTGGAAATTAAACAAGGGTATAGATTTTAACAAAAGGTGTGGGTTTGAAGGTATATTTTCGGACTGATTTAAAGTGGCTGTGGAATCCCAAGACAGGAATGTACATTAATTGCTGTTTCCAACTGAGATAAAAGCTGTTTCCAGATTTAGTTTGACAGACTACAATTTTTTATTTTTTTTAATCCTAACTATTAAAATTTAATTTCTATAAATTATATATATAAATAAATATTGAATATGTAAAGAAAAAATTAAAACTTACTAGCATCAAAGAGGAGAACAAATTGCTCAACATTTTTGGGCATGGTCTGAATAGCCACTTCCAGTGTGAACACCAGCAACCTAGTAAACCTACAAAAAAAAAAAAAAATCACCAATTAAGGAAATAATATAAAAATTTTCACTTTAGGGGAAAAATAAATTAAATAAAAATCGCAAGCACGAGAAAAACAGAAAAAAAGCAAACTGACCCACTTCCACAAATAGATAAAACTAAATAGGCAAAATTTTGTTCTTACAGTTTCTGAGAATGGAATTTCTGGTAATCTTGCTTGATTCGGAATATCTGCAATATTTCAGCAGCATAAATATATTATATATTTACTCATAATATATATTTCTTGAAATTAATTATTTCATAAAAATAAAATTATTACCATGACAGGTCTTAGTTCATCGTCATGACCAGCAACATAAGCAACTCCTTCAGCGAGCTCAGCAGAGAATTCATCAGCTATCAAATTGTCTGAAAATTCAAATATTTATATATGTGATTAATTAATTCCACATAAAAATCAGTGAGAAAAATCAATCTTTTGTTCTTTTTGAGATGATGCGACTTTAGTGCCTGCTAACAATTTCTTTTAGCACTTTTAACGGGTAGATAATATTTGAAAATTACCAAAAAGCAAGATTCTCAGCTTAAACAAGAAAACAAAAAGAAAATGTGGAAAAAGTAGACACAGACAAACAAGGAAGATGGTGGAAAATGTGAAACGAGCTTTTTCTATTTGAAACTTCCTCATAAAAAAAATAATAAAAAATAAATAAATAAAATCGTAAATACAGTTTTTTTTTTTTTTAAAAAAAAAAGGAAAATACCAGTGCCTATTGAGTCTCTCCAAGCAAGACAATTTCTCAGCTGTTTTGCTGCTTTCTTCACGCTGTCTCCTTTGCCTTTCAGGAACCTCTCCACACAAGCATTGCTGCAGTACTTCTCCTGCAATTACATGCAGTTGATTCAGCTAAAATTTTCCCACTTTCACACACATATACATGTTGGTGTCTGTGTGCGGGTGTGTGTATTTCCACCAGCCCACATAGTTCATCATGTATGTAAATAGTTACATGGTGTGAAGAACACACAGTGGAAGGTAAAGGAACCTGTTTGACAGTGAGTGGAGCTTGTTTCTTGAGAAGTTCAAGCACGGATTGAACTCTGTCTTTCTCTTTCTGGGCTTGGTGATCTTTCTTTCCCATTATGTATTATTATCTCAAGAAGAACAGCAAAGAACACTACTGTGTGTACTGTGTGCTGTGTGTGTGTGATGAATCTCTCAAGAAAACACAAAGATACCACTCTTCTTGTTCACGCAACCATTTTCAAACTCCACACACTTTTGTGCCACCTACTGAGGTTTTCACTGTGTGTTCTGTGTGTAATGTGTGTGTGTGTGTGTGTGTGTGAGAGAGAGAGAGAGAGAGAGAGAGAGAGAGAGAGAGAGTGGGTGTCGATGTGTGTGTTGAAAAGAGCCCGTATTTATAGCCGTGACGGAAGACGTTAAGTGGAGAGAACAGTTCATTCGACGGCCCGAAAGCGAGGCCTAACGGAAAAACGTCGGCCCACTTCCATTATTGCTTTCCCCTTTTGCCCCTACTCATTATTCTTATTCTCATTCTGTTCCCCTTTGCATTTAAATTATGTTGGGTTATGGCAAAACTAAGATGTAAAGAGGTAGGGATGCTTTTATTTTATTTTCTCTATGTTGAATTTATTCCTTCTAGTTTCATTTTTCTAGTAATTTAAATAAGATTTTAATTCTTAATACAAGAATTATTTTTTAAAAATAATAAAATCTCATTAAAATAATTTGTAACATTACGTTTTTGTTTTAAGTTAATGAGTCTGAAATACATCGGATCCAATAATTTCAATCATGAATAAGTTTAGCTAATTTAGGGGACCAATTGAAAAAATATTCTGAACAAATAGTTAATAAAGTCTTCTACTTGCACTAAAAAAAAATTAAGTTTTTCACTACATTAAAAATGATCACAGTTTAGAAACATGATTGATCAAAATTATCCACAACAGTCGAACAAAATCGATACAAAAAATTAAGTTTTGACCATGATTAATTCGTATTTGTCATGATTTTAATTATAACCAAACATTTACTGTGATTTTTAATTGTGACTAATGTTTTAATCTTACTTGCAGAAACAACGATTTATAATAGGGAGAAATTCAGACCTCCACAATGTATTTGCACTTTGCCCCCTAATTTTTTACTTGTTATACTTCCCCACCTAACATTTTAATTTTGCTGCATTTTGCAGGTTCCAGGAAATAATAATAGATATTCCGTGCGCATGTCTTTACGTCCCTAAGGCATTGAATTTTTTGAAATGTGAAGTTGTCATAACGCAAAACTAATATGTAATGTGAAGTTGTTTATTTCAAGTAGACATTGAAACTTTTCTCTATTTTTACTATTTTCTTTTCTTTAAAATTTATTTTATTTTTTTAAAGGTTGGGGGACAAAGTGCAATGACCCCATACGTTGGGGGTATTTGCATTTAACTCTTATAATTTTACCCAATTCAAAATCCCCCTCAGGCGCGTGAACAGATGCAGATGGCATATTTTATTATTATTGTTCGAAAATTACAAAGTGCAACAAAATCAAAATATTGGATAGGGGAATGTAAAACAAAAAAAGGTTATGGTGCAAAATGCAAATGATCTAGTACGATGAAAGGTGTTTGTATTTAACCCTAAAACACGGATATAAATTCCTTTACTTTTTAAATTTTTATTTAACTTTGTGTACCAAATCAAATTATCTCCATATATGAAGAGAACATGGAGTATACGTCGGGAGACATAATATTTGCAATTAAATGGGAGGGAATAATGTTTGCAGTTGATATATATAAACTATAGTTTAATGCAGTGGATGATGGTGGTCACATAAAATATTGTCGTTTCTTGGCTAAGGCTGACATGGAAATTAATGTGATGTTAATGTTTCCGAGCAACGCCCATATATACGACATCATCCCTTTTTCTTAAAAGAAAATATATTATTATTATTTTTTTTGAACAGTCAACCGAGAGGATGTTTTATTTATTGCAGAGTAATAGTCATGATACAAGGATTAGATGTAAGTCTATTACAAGAATAGTTCAAATCATGATCCACTAGCTTGGAGATCCAAACTGGTGGGGACAAAAATATCTGCATTGTATGTTGTTGTGATGATCCAAAACGAGCTAGGCTGTCTGCTATTTGATTTCCCTCTCGGTAGCAAAAGGTGGCCTTCAGTTCTTCAAACTCCAAAGTGAGAGCCTTGATGTCCTTGATTAAAGGGATAAGTGTTGCTTGCATAGCCTCCTCCCTGTTAAGTAGGCAAAGCAGAGTTTTAGAATCTGTTTCAGCAATAAGTTTTTTGATGTTTTTCTTAATTGCAATCTGTAGACCCGATCTTAGCGCCCAACATTCAGCCATAACATTAGTATGTCTTCTAAGAAGAAAAATGTTACCATCAAAAAGAATGTGATCTGTAAATGGACTCCCCCGGATAAAAATTGGATTAAACTTAATATTGATGGATCGTCTCTTGGTAATCCGGGACATGCAGGCTGTGGGGGAGTTTTCAGAGATTATAGAGGGGGCTACCTTCTTGCTTTTTCTGAGTACATTGGGAACTCACGATCTCTTAATTATGAATTTCAATTTTACCATTAAGTCAAAAGATCATTGTCATATAAAACACCGTCCAATCACTTGGAATTTGTACATAAGTTTGCTATAGTGTGATAAAATTGTCAATAAGAGGAGAGAATCGTCATTCGTATCAGGAGATATTGCATTCTTTCCATAATTTAGATTTACTTTAAAAATAATCCCATAATTTTAAAACATTCTTATTATCAGTCATTTTACCATATTTTTTATTAGCAATAATCCAAAGGAAAAAATGCATGCTACCCCCTGTGATATAGGATATGTGCAATATACCCTCTTACGAAAAAATAAATACCAAATTACTTCCTTGGATTTTTAAAAAATAAGCAATTTACCCCCTTAAAGGGAGTGGTGCAATATACTCGCCCCTTCTGCAAGTGGGAATAAGTTTTATGAATAAAATATTATTTTTTACGTAATATATTATATATAAAATTTATTTAATATTTATAATATATAAATCTTAATTAAAAAGTAAAATATACTATTTTATATAATATAAAATGTTTTTAACAATAAATAATTTTTTAATTATTGAAAAAAACCAAGAAAAAAAACCCCCCACCCCCACTTTCTGCCCGCCACCGCCGCCCAGTCACCTTCCTCCTCCAGTCTCACCACCTCCTTCTCGTCGCACCACCACGCCATCCCAGCCCCGTCGCCCGTCGTCGCCGTCCCCTTTCCCAACTCCAGACCCTTCTGCGCCGCCCCCAAAACCTGTCGCCGCCCAACCTTCAAAACCAGTTGCCGACCCCCTTCCCCAACTCTAAACCCTTCAGTGCCGCCGCCCCCCAAATCCTGTCACCGCCCCCCAAAACCCTCACCGTTGCCACCTAACCCTCAAAACCAGTCGCGCCGGCCCCGTCAAAACCCTAGTCGCCCCCGTCGCAGCTGCTCCCCACTTCCCCCGGCCCTTTCACCGGTCGACGTGCCCAAACGATGTCACCCCTTCCCGATCGCCGCGCCCAAACCCCCTCCACCAACTCGCCGTCGCCGCCCCTTTTCTCTCTCTGTGTATATATATATATATAACTGTAATTATATATATAAATACATTATACATATAATATATTCTTATATTATATTTGCATTAATATATAGGTAAATTTACAATTTTAAATATTGACCGTTGATTTGAATTAAGTAAGATCTAAGCCATTGATCTACTAGTTAAATTTGGACCTTTGATTCAAATCAGATCCAACAGTTTTTAAATTATTAAAATTAAAAAAATTAAAAAATCAAGTAAAAGACGTGTGCATTACACGCGTGAGGGGGTAATTTGCTCTATTTTCACAAACACAGGGAGGTAATTTGGTATTTATTTTTTCATAAGAGGGTAATTTGCTCATTTCCGATATCACAGGGGGTAATTTGCATTTAACCCATAATCCAAACTTAGCCAAAAAACTAGAATTTTGATTTAAATTCAAATCGAAAGTAGATAAAGATAAACTCACCTAAGATTAAGTTTTAATTTATTTTAATATTTTGATTAGAGGGACTATATAAATTATCATATGAAATTCAATATAAATTTGAGAGTTATAAAACTTCTTACTTAAATTAGAAGTTCAATATCGTGAAGTGTGAATTTCGAAAAAGTGTATTTCTTTCGTGTGGCAATTAAACTTTTGTTTACCATTTATTCCCGTGCGCACTTTTCATCAGTACTAGTGGGTATTACACACTTAAATATGTGTACATAATTAAATAAAAATTTTAAAAATTAATTTTTATTTTTTAGAATAAGGTATAGATGATTAGTCAAAACTTTGAACTTAAATTCCATTTAACGTTGAAGAATTTTGCCATATAGCATGGATAATATACATATATATATATATATGATGTGGGAATAATCTTTCGAAGGTCATGGGCAAATTGAACGTCTCCAGTTCTTCTATCTTTATTTATAAAACGGACCAAAATTGATTACATTTTTGTTATTTGGGTCGTTTTAATCTGACCTTAATCTGATCCAAACTTGAGTATGTATGGACTCATGATGACCATTCAATTATTTTTAAATTTATGATTCATTTGAAATCATACAATTAAAAAATCATAATTAAATATCAGTTTTCATGCCTCAAGTACAACTTTTGCTACCTTAATATTTTTTACGACCTTTAGCATTTTTCCTCTATGACCTTTCTAACTTAGATACCGAAGTATTATAACGAATCCTTTCGAAGTGGTTCTTACTATTTTCTGCGATTCTAGATGGTAAATCTTTTATTAGGAGAGGACTAGGCGTACACATATATGGAAGAATATTTTATTGAGTGATTCAAACAAAATCTAAGATTAAATTACGCACGTCAATATAATTTCGATCATTTAATTATCTTGAGTTTGTTAATTGTTTTTATTTAGTAAGTCAAACTTGTTTTATTGATCGTGTCCAAAATGAATAAAAACAAACTCAGTTGGGCCATTTTGGACTCAATCTTATACTTTCACTCTAAGGTCGAGCTTTTAGTGGGGGAAAAAAGCTTGAGAATTTTCAAATATTAAAAATAAACTCTCATATTGTTCCAAATTTGAGGGTATTCGACTAAATTTACTTAAAATATTTTCTATCTTGATACATTTATTAGATGTTATATTTTATTTTATTAGTTAAAAATATATAAACTCTTTAAGTGTTTGTATAAAATAAAATTATAAAATTTATAAGATTTAGTAATCACAATTCAATGATTAATATAATGAAAATCGAAAATCTTGTAAGTTGGGAACTCCTTCCTTTTATTAAAAGAAACGCATAAGTTCCCATTATCTTATTTTTTTGATTTTGTAAGCTCATTTCTCTAAAAAAAATTATTCGCCACTTTTCAACATCTTGTACATTCTCAAATCTATATCTATGCTAATATAAAAAGGGAGCCCTACTTTTAGTCACATAGAGCAGTTACTTACACCGCGACACTAATTTTTTTTATTATGTCAATAATAACCCTAAGTTAGTTTCTTTTATTTATTTATTTATGTATTTCTTTCTTTCTTTATTTTTCTCTTTCTTTTTTTTTAATGTGATTTGTTGGTTATATATATATATATTTATAATCTATTTTAAAACATAAAATATCATTGATTATAAGCACACATGGATGGCGTGCCACGTCGACCAGTTAATACAAAAAGAACATTCGTTTCCACTCACAACTGGTGGTTTGTGACAGTGCAACACCAATTTTTTTTTAAAAAAAATCAATTATACCCTTAAATATTTGTACTAATATAATAACTTATATTTATTTCAAATTATCTACATCATCTTTTAACCACTATTATACTGTCATGTTTATCCACCACTTTCGCGCATAGTCATCATGTGCTTCATTTTAATTGTAAAATTTGTATCGTATGTATCATATTATATACGCATAAATACTGCGTGCCACGCTGGTTAGTATAAAATATTTTGATAAGCTCGTAAATTCACCCAAACACATCTCGCTTAATATAGAGTTTAACTGAGAGTACGTGCAACATACAAAGCTAATATTATAGAAACGTACGGTGAAATGAAACAGTAGAAAAGGTAAAATCCAGATGTATCATGTACGTAGAAAGGATTGGAATTGTGATGATGAAGTTAAAGAAATTTAGACAGAAAAATAAAACCCGTGAACGGATTTTCAGGGATTTATATATCTATATATATATATATATTATATGATCAGTCCAGCAATTTTTATGTTTGTTTGTGAGGATGATGAGCTGCTAGATATATAGCTATACGTACGGTGTACTGATCACTACTTCTCTGCTCTGTTGTTCTCATGGATTTTGCTGCCTTTTATTACATCAACTTTCCGCACAACCCTAAGTTTCTTACATCTTTCTCTTTCTCATCATACTCCTGTTAAAAGGTTTCGTATTTGCAATAATTCTTCTTCTTTTTTTCACATAATTGATCGGACTAAAAAGCGAGATCAACTATATTTTTCATATAACGCCAATTTGGTGAGTTTGATTTCGACCTTTCTATTGGGTTTTGCTAAAATAAAATAAAAAATAATTATTACAGGCGAGAAAATATACTCTGTCAAGATAAGAATAGTCTCTCCACCCAGTTCGACCGAAGATGGACTCTTCCCAACGACTGGAGGAGGAGACAACTATAAATACGGCCCACGCCTCACTTTGGATGGTAATTGCAATTTTACACACTTTGCACATGAGATATTTTACTATACAATCATCTTTGCTCTTATTATACTACTCGATACTGCTTATAAATTTACAATTATCCTTAATTATCTTAAATTGTTTACTGGTCTGAGCGTTGGACTACTAACTTGTATTTTACAGGCCCCCGTTATAAGACTTGCCAAAACTTACACCCTAAGACCTTGTGTTGGACTCATGCAGACGAGCAACGTTTTGTTGACATTAAAATTATAGTCGTTATTAATTATTAGTGATACATATATTGTCAACTTAACAAAGCTCAAATATAATGATACTTTCAATAATAATAGCTGTCACTATACGTGTCACCCAATTTGCTTATAATGATAATTTTATAATTTATTTATTATCTTTTTTTAATCGTTAACTGATAATAGTGAATATTTTTTACATAATTCTTATCACTAGTTAAACTTAAAAAATTATGATTGTGATAAATAAAAAGTACTGTCAATACTTAAATTAGTGATAATTTTCATATTATCACTTAATATTTTTAGGCTAAATATTAGTTTTATCCATATAGCGCAAAATATTAGTTTTATTTTTATAATAGTTGATATATAATTGATTGCTTATTATTAATGTTCAATAATATATAGTTGATAGCTGGTATTAATAACTTTTGGTATGTTAGACTAAAATTAAGATTAATGCAAACCTCAAAATTGGGTGGTTTTAGGACATAATAATGATCATTAATTAGTCAAAACTTTGGTACTTGCTATGCCCAATTAACATAATAAAAATAAGGGTGAATTACAATGACCTTTTCTTAGGTTGGGTATAATTACGGATACTTCTTGTTGTTTCAAAAATTACAAATATCCCCTAAGGTTTGTAATTTTTAATCAATGGCCTGAAATGGTCCATTTTGCCCTTAATTTTTTTTTAATTGTAGAAAGTTTAGTCGAGGCAAATTACATTATTGCTACTCTATGTAAAAAATATAAAAAACTCTCTCTGCGCATTTTTGTCCAAAATACTTTTAAATAATTTAAAAAATAATTCAATTTGCATGAGGGCATTTTGGTCAGTTCACTCATATAAATGTATAGAAATAAGTTATTTATTAATGCAATTACAAACCTTCGAAAATATTTATAATTTTTAAAATAATAAAAAAATATTTATACTTATGTCAAATATCAAAAAAATAATTATAATTCTCCCTATAAATAAATATCCAACTCCGTTCTTGTTACGGCGACGAGACGACCACCTCAGTTGCTGCACATGCATCTTCACCTTTTTGGTTTTTTATTTTTTTTAAATACTATTTTCTGGAAAATACAAATTATACTATTGAGACATCAGGCCTTAACGAGCACTGCAATAGTATATATACATCAGACATTCCCCACGTGTCAGATAATTATTATATACCCTTTTTTTCATCACTATTTTTTTGAACAAAAATAAAATAATTAAACTCCTAATTTATATTTCTGGAAGTGAAACAATGAAAGTGGTCATGATATCGAGGTACCTCGCCTCGTGCTAGCATACGGTACGCTAAAAGTCAAAATAAGGTACAACTTATTATATTATTTATTTCATTTTTAAATGATTTTAATATATTATTGAGTTTCTATAATTATCAATCCATATTGAGTGAAAATAAAATATTTGTATATTAAATAAAATCCCAAATCATTCTCCCATTGGACGTCTTTCTAATGTAAAAATATTCAATTATAATGGATAAATTACACACCATATCATATTTAATAAATTAACAGTCACTACAAAAAAAAAAAAAAAAAAAACACTCAATACACTACAAAAGACATTTGACCATGGTTAATACTAAATAACTGTAGCGAATAGTTATTGACCACGACCATGTAACGGTTGTCGGCCGTGATTTTTGTGAGGGTGGCGAAAATATTTGTCATGGCTAAAAGCCATGGCGAATGTTTTCACCACGGCTAAAAGCCATGACAAATAAGCTTTTCATGATGGACAAACTAATTTTTGCATCGGTTTCTATTTAACCGTAGTTAATAATAGTTATTTACTACAGTTTTTAGCCATGGTGAATAAAAATGTTGCTAATATTATTTTTTTTTTCTAGTGATATCAATGAAAAAGAATCAACTTCGAGCTAATTAGCAGTTAAGATTCTCGTTGTTAGTATATTATATAATATAAAAAATATACTTACTAATGTATTTAACAACGAAAATTTATTTGCTAACAAATTTAGCAACGAATTGTTTAAAATATATATTAAATAGTGTAGATTAACAACGAGAATTTTACTTGCTAATTAGCTTGAGACTGATTTCAACAATAAATTCTTTCGTTGCTATTTAGCTATTTTCTTGTAGTGAATTCTAAAATCTGATAACTTAATTTCATGAGTGCATGCAATTACCATGAAATAAATTATAAAGATGATTTATAATATTCCGAAGTAAGATAAAATTAATTATCTTTCACAAACAAAATACAGAATCGACAACAAAAAAGAATTGGAAAAATCCACCAATTCAAAATTAAGTCAAAAAATGCAATTAGAATTTAATTTCACAATTAAATAATTTCCACTTAATTTTACACATTATAATAGTTGATTCCCAAGAAATATAAATTATACGAAATTCAGTTTAAAGAAAAATAAGTAATTACTATGGTTAAAAATTAAGATAAAAATAAATGTGGGGCATGCATGGGACATTATTTTTTAAAAATAAAACTAATATAAAATAATGAGGTTTGATGCAGTTAAAGCATAGGTTAGGCGATGAATATATGTGGAGTTTCCCAAAGAGTAGAAAAAAAAGAAAGAAGGATTAAACAAACTTTATCGAGACGATTAAAGTAGGGATGTGTTAAAGTAGTTTGTAGTGAATATTTCTTTTATTTGTCCACATTCAAATGTGTCATAGATTCTCTCCAAATCCCCCTATTTTCAACTTTTTCTAAGTCTATTCACATACAATACTTTACTATTTAACCCTACACTTCTCTTTCTTTGTATTATTTGCTTAGTTGGCAAGAATATATATATATATATATATATATATATAAAAGGAAGATTAGAGTTGATTATCAATTTTTTTTGAGATTCAAATATGTGATCTATCTTTTACAGGAATAATGTGGTATTGTTGGATTACTTGATCGTCTCTAGTTAGCAACGATATTAAGAATGGTTCGAAAATAACTTTATTTTTCATGCATTTCACATAATGTGAATGCTAAAAAATTGTAAACTTTTCATCTGTAAAGATTCATCAATTATACAAATGACGAATAAACATATCAAACGGAATATATACGCGTCTGACGATTTTTCCCTGAAAAATCAAGAATATACTATTGGGTAAATTACAGTTATTTTTCTTGAGATTTGACATAATTATAAATATCATATCATTGTTTGAAAAATTACGAATATTCTATTAAGATTTGTAACCGTCTAATAAATAACTCATTTTCATCCATTTTTATGGGTGAACTGACCAAAATGCCCTTATGCACTGAATTATTTCTTATTTAATTTTTAAAAAAAATTGGACTACAATGCGCAGGAGAGGTTTGTTAAGTTTTTTTACACGGAGGAGCAATAATGCAATTTGTCTCGGCTTATTTTTCTACATTTTAATAAAAAAATCAAGGGCAAATTGGTTAATTTCAAGCCATTGGTTAAAAATTACAAATCTCATGGGGTATTTATAATTTTTCAAACAACAATAGGTATTTGTAATTATATCAAATCTTGGGATAGATGGGTGTAATTTACCCTATATTATTTAAGTACAATAATATTTGCCATTGCAAAACATTGTTACATGGTCTCTCTCTTCATTGAACACTGCATTTTCTTGACTTTGATTTGATTATATTAATGTTGATTCAAATAAAAATGTCTACTTGACTTTGATTTTGATTATATTAATGTTGATTCAAATAAAAATCTGTAGCACGTGGCCAAGTGTAATAAAGTTGGATAATTAGATTCATCCAAACACCTACCCCTCAAATTGCATGCAAATGGTTTCAAAATTTGAACACCATATCCTCCCACTACTATCCTTTTTCAACCCCACAAATACCCACCACCTCTAAATATATCATCATATCATGGTTTAATCATTACCCTTTTTTTTAAATAAATAAAACAAAATAAATAAAATCCCAACCAAATAATAACTACTAATGAGTGGTTCACTTTGTGGGCTTGTGGGGTACATTAAATGCCCATGGCTTGTACATATCTTAGTCTTGAGTCTAATGATGTCAAATCAAAGTGTAAAAGAACAATATAATTATTATTTTCCAAAGTAGTTAATTAATTAAGGTTAATTAAATAGTGGAAATAAGCTAAAAAAATTAGTGTGGTGGGATCTCCTTGTTTGCTTTTTGCAACTTGATTATGTGAGATCTTGTTCATATGAAACTAGGCAAATCATGGTTTGCTCTAGGGATAAAGCCAAAAAAAGAGTGGTTTTTAGTTTATGATTTTAGCTCTATATAGTTTAAATATTAATCCCTTACTTTTCACCTTGTTTAAACTAATTGATGTTACAAGAAAGTTGGTATGGCCTTCAAATTTACTTCTACAAGCATTTAATTTTAATAATTCAGTACAATTTATTTCGATGATAGATATATCCTGGATCGAGTACTTGAATAATAACACATTATAAAAAATTTAAATTAACCATGATAATTTAAAAATAAATGGTTATAATAAATAGTTAATCATCACGGTCACACAACGATTGTTGATCGTGATTTTTGTGAGTGGAGTTAAAATATTTGTTATGGCCAAAAACCATGACAAAAATATTTACTATGACTTATGCCATGACAAAAATAGTTTAGTCCATAATCGATAAAATTGTAGCCAATAATATTTTTTTTTCTATTGACATTAATTGTTTAGTTGTAGTAAAGGTAAGCCATCTCTCCAATATGAACTAGTTTTTTTTTCCGATCTCTCTTATTCTGAACCCGAAAAATACGTTTTATGCATATTAAAATACAAAAAAAATTAAATCGTCAAAATGCATATCCCAAAATTTAATATTTTCTCATTAGTTTTTGGATAAATCACAAATGACTCCCCTAAAATTTGTCATAATTACAAATTTCTCTCGTTATTTGAAAAATTGCAAATACCCCTTGAAATTAATAGTTATCTAACAAATACGCCCCATAATGGGCTATCACGAAAGGGCATTTGTTAGATGACCATTACTTTCAAGAGGGTATTATAATTTTTCAAACATGAATGTATTTAATAATTATAACAAATTTTAGGAGAGTCCGTCATAATTTATTCTCTTTTTTTTTTCTTTTTCTGGAGTTGGTGAATGATTCAAGAAATTCAAAATCTGCATATCCCCATGCATGATAAGTATAGCACCAAAGTGAAAAAGGAAAAATGCTTCAAATAATAACGACCCCTTCTATACAAGTTCCTTTCTCCGCTTTGCTTTATTTATATATATATATATATATACACACTTTGAAGAACATGGTTTCTTTTTTTATTTTTTTTTATTTTATCATTGGTTTTTAGTTATTGTGGCATGCACGACAGTGAAGGAAAGGTGAAATGATTTGGTCTTTTTAACGTTGTATAAAGGGTTGAGGAATTAAGTCTCTATTGTCCAATTCTTACACCACTCACTCACCTTTTTTCTTTTTTCTTTTTTCCTTTTCTTTTTTTCCCCCCAAGAGAACCGTTGCCAAATTCTTTATATAGTTTATTGCAATAATTTGGTCAACTATATACAAATTAAATAACTCTTTAGAAAGTGATAAATAAACATGTTATTGCATAATCACAAATGTACCATGCAATATTGTAATAAAAAAAAAACACACAAACTTAATTAACAACGTAAACTATACAACATATATATAATTCAAATTTTTCGCTATATACTAGTATTACATCCCTTTCGCAAAAAGTTACAAACTTACCATGAATATAAAAGATTCACATTTATAGGAAAATATGTTGACTATAGACTATAGTTTTCAAGAATTAATGAGACACGTAGACATGGTAAAATTAAGACAACCCATGTCCATATGATTGCAATATGGGACCCGGTACAAGGAAAATGGGTTGCCAGTCAGTAAATTAATCAAATTCGTCATGGGCTTGATATCAAGCAATTTTTCTTTTTTATTTTTTTTTACCAGAAATATATATAGAACATAAACAAGGAAGAAGTAAAAGATGGGAGTGGTAGACTTATGATGTTTGGTGGGCAACCCTATAATTGTATGTAAACTGATTGATAATGATGTATGGGTGTAGGAAAGCAACATTGTCCTGTTCAAATTCAAATCATAAGGCCTCCAATATGTCAAAGGCTGGGATGATTTATACATCTCTAGCTGGGCAGTGGACAGTGGCCACTATAAAAATTCAAGGTGTAGGCCAACAACTTTGGACACAACTAATAGGTTTATTTGCTATAAATTATTAAAGAAAAATAGCTGTTTGGTTCCAATAGATTTAATTAACACATTCAAATTTGTTTGTTTTTTTGTTTTTGGATTCGTAGATTTATCATTGTAGGTATTTCTTGTGTTTTAAGCTGCTTGATGTGTGTAATTTATTTGTAGATTCACTTTCGTTCAATTCATAAAAAAAAAAAGTTTCAGTGTTATAGCTTAGTGTAAATTTTGGTTCGTCTAGGTACGTGTCTGCAAGGCAAGGAACAGCAAAAACCACACTTGGGAGGTCTTGATTATAATTTTTCGATGTTTAAGTCAGTAAGGTTGTATAGGATAGACGCGTAAGCTCGTAAGAAGGGTTTGGGTACAAAAGTTGTACTTAGGGCCTGGAGGGCTGGTATTTCTAAATTTCTATAATTTTATGATTTCATGTTAACCACAAATCTAGGATTGATCATACGGCCATCATGTGCTTGTACATACTCGAGTTTGGACCACATTGGAGTAGGGTCTCACTACAAGAAAATCGTTCAATAACAACGAAAATTTATTAGTGTCGAGCTAATTACCAAGTAAACTTTCCGTTGCTAATTCACATTATTTAATGCAAAAGATTTATTTGCCTATACATTTAGCAAGAAAAATTACTTGCTAATGAATTTAGCAACGAATTATTTAATATATATATATATATATTAAATAGTGTAGATTAGCAATGAAAATTTTGCTTGCTAACTAGCTCGACGCTAATTTTAACATCAAATTTATTCGTAGTTGTTAAGCTATTTTCTTGTAGTGTCTGAACGACCCGAATAAAAAGGTGTGGATCTTGACTTGTTTTGTAATTAGTGAATAGGGTTGTCAATTATTCGAATTGAGTCGAACACATCATTATTCAAATTTGTTTGAATTATTATCCAACTTCAAAAGTCACATTTGGATTTGATTTGCTTATTGATCTAATCGAGGTTTAACTGAATGAAACATGAGTCGAGGTAGAGCAATTTAATATTTTTGAGCATATTTTATTATATATGCACTATTGAGTCGAGCTTAAAAGTTTACTGAACAAAGATTATGTTCAAGTTTAATTTGTTGAGTTTAACAAATTAAGTTAAATCGATCGATTTCACTTGAGTCTCGAATAGTTTAATTTAATTTTCAACCCTATGAAAGAACTGGGGCATTTGGTCCATTTACGACTTTTAGGTTACATCCCCACATCACTGCTCTTTATTATTTTTAGTGAATGCATTACAAATATATCATAAATTTAAATCATATATAAACAAGTATATCAATCAACATATCAATAATTAATGTCAATTATATAACAAACCAATATCTACTATAAAATAGACTGCTAAGTCTTACTAAAGTTGAATAATACTAAGAGAAGTTGATGGAATAATTTAAATCCGTAACAATAAATCATGCGGTCTCAACTTCGCTAACTAAATATGTTATATTTTCTTCTCATGTACAACTAAGTTCATAGTATGCGGACAGAAGAGTAAGAAACGCAATTAAAGGGATAAAAACAAAAACCAGAACAACAAAATAACAACGGGAAGTGATAATCAAATCAAAAACAGCAAATGCTTTTGAAATATTTTAGTTGGGAACAAAGCAATAAAGTCTGGATAACATTCGAGTAAAAGCAACTGAGAAAAACTACAGACCCTCGACGGTTTTTTCCACAAAAAAACAGGAAAATTAAAGACAGAATGTCCATCAAAAGACAGTGAAAGGCAGAGGCAAAAACTACTGTGGAAGTCAAATGTGGTAAGAATTAAATGCCAGAAAATTGAAAAGACAGCACAGTTTCGAGCACTCTTAAACTGAATGAATTATCAGAAATTCGTTTGTTGTGTTGATTGAATTGGGTGTTGTTTAGTGCAAATTGAAGATGATACTGCTGCACCCGTGATGCCTGCATGCATTCTGCTATTGAATTTAGGCCCTCTGGTTTGATTTAACAGAAATTCATGTATTTCTGGGAAGAATCAGAGACAGCACTGCTGGTTATGTTTTGTTCTAAAGAGTTCTCGAAATTGTACCATGAATTAGACAAGAAAGAAAACTGCACGTATTTCTGAATTCTTGTGCCTGAATAATTGTAGTTGTTTTGTAATTGGAGTTTTCGAATTGGATGTCTACATTTTTTACATGTGTAATGTATTTTTCATAGCCCAACAGCTTATCTAATCCAATTGTAGGCATCCCCTCCCCAAGAAAAAAAGACTCGATGTGGGCTTTAATCAGTGGGCTAAAAATGGATATGGGCCTAAACTGATACCTACAAGAACAACACAACATATGAGGTCCGAATAACACTGTTGAGCCATCAACGAATTGATTGAGTTGACATCACCAATATTTTAAGAATAAAAATAAAATAATTGTGTAAATAACAAAAATGACAATCTATTTACCATTATAATTAAGTTATAACTAAATTTTATTGTCGATAAATAATTAGTATCTTCATTCTTAAAATAATATATAAATTTATTATATTAATTATGATTTTATCAACAACTTGTAATTATAGAATAAAATTGAATTATGAGCTTAATGAGTTGATTCATTTATTAATATATAATTTTAAATTAGTATTATAATGTGGGTATCAGTTTGCTGATAATTTTTCTCAAATTTTAATTTCAAATTGTATCAATTTATAAAAATTTTAAAAAGTTCATGAACCTGACGGTTCACTTGATTCAAAATCGTGTAAATTGAGTCACCAGTTCAATTGATGGTTTCGAACAGTTTTAAAGCTAGTCCGATTTTATTGATTAGACCGAACCCTTTTATGAACCAGATGATGATTTTACCGTTTCCACCAGCCAATTTGGGCTGAGTTCTAAAACATTGAACATCACTTTCCTTCTAGAAGGAGAGGGCCCTAGGTCCAAACCCAAATTGTCCTTGAACCTTCATTGTACTTTTTTAAAAAAAAATAACACACACCTAAGAGAGTATCCTGGTAGAACCCTAACCCCCACCGCCCCCACCCCACCCACATTATACGGGAAAAAATAACACTGCTCATTTCGAATCTCGGATGGGCACTTTTGGTTGGATCCAATCCAAAATAGCAATTGGGCCAATTGGATCCAACCAAATCAGACCCAACTCTATAACCAACACGTAAACTACCCAGTCTATTTTCACACCGAGCATGGCATCTAGAATACCCCTGAAGATACCTTGAAATCTTTATTTAGTGTTGCTGTAATCTCCAATCTTCCTTGGTTCTAAAGCTAAACCCAAAAGTAAAACAAAGATTTTGACCGATGAACACTGCATCGGACAGCAAAAGTCCGTCTGAAAAAATGACAATGTTATTAACTTAGCGAAGAACAGCATGAGTCATCAAGAGTTCCAAATTGGACAGCAGGAGAGAATAAGTCTTTTACTGGTAAAGGGGGGGACCGATGGGCTCACAATACTTTAGACATACTCCTAAACTATTAACAGCAATGCTTTCTTAAAATACACGAAGTACAAAAAAAACCACATCAGAACTGAGGAACTGAGGAGAAATTGCCATATGTGCACACACAAGTTAGCTTGAGAAAGAAGGTAGAAGGAGGAAATAGATAAAAAGGGTCTTTCTGAAAAGTAGAGAAGAACAGTTTTGCTTATAGGTAGAGTGGCCTCTTCTACTACAAGGGAAAAAGGGTGTGGAAAGAGACATTTTACCAAGCTGTGGTATGGTATGCATGATTGGTTGGTTTGCAAGGGATTGTAAAAACGTTTTAAAAAGAAATAAACTTCACCCACTCTCTAAGCAAGAAAACAACACAACACAACACAACAGTCTTCTTCTCTCTCTAAACCTTCTTGTTTCTTTCTCACTCCTACTTAAATACTTTTTTTCACCTATCATGAGCAACACCCTCTTCTCCAAATGGGGTGGTTCCAATCCCTCTTCTCTCCCCTGAAGAAGTTGTGGGTTCGTCTCAACTCGGCTCAGAAGAAGAGTATGTTCTCATCAATGCATTTTCAAACTTCATCTTGCTCTACTTCTCTTCCCTGCATTAAGTTTTCGTGTTTGGTGCAATGCTCATCTACTTCAGAGACTCAAACAGATCAGCATGCAGTTTATGTTTCATCCACAGATTGGCATGCATTCACATTTGTTCAATCAAAATCATTGCTGCACTTGTTCTGCAGTTTCTATAGATGGTAAATTCAATCACTCAACCAGCACAATTGAACTCAACATGATTAATCTATTCAACAGCTATCATGTCTTCATTTTGATAATTTTGGAGCATGCCATGAAGGAAAATTATGTAGCCACCCCCTAAGGATTGGACATATTATGAAAGTAACTACTCAATTCTGAAAAATAACATTATAGCATCTATCATCATGTTTTACATTACAAATTCTTACCTCTCCATCTGGTCTTTAGGGTAAATTTGTAATGATCAAAGATGACACTGAGGGCAGTAGCGTGATCTTTTAAAACCTCAGGGTTCTTCTGTAATATGCCTATAATCAAGGAATGTCAGTAGAATTATCTTTATCATTCTACTTGCATAAAGTACAGTCACATACTCAATAAGCTGCAAGTTTGTAACTAAACTATCTAGCTGATCACTACATTCTTTTCTTTTTTACTGTTACCAATTTCTCAGGTGGGGGGATATACATCCTGTATGAGGATGTCAAGTCCTGCCCCTATGAAGACGTGCATGTGCTCTGGTCAATACTAGTGGAGTCGCATCCACCAGCTTTGCCACCACCGAAATGACAGTTCTCCACAAACATATACAGCAGAAAACACAGCAGCAATCTAAAAGTTTTACATGCATATATACTGTACATAAGATAGTAACTTTTTTTTTACTGATTCAGGTTTTGTTTTCCTCTCGGTTTTTCAATCCCTTTTGAATGAGGTAACATGCAGAATGTGAACATAAATTATTGAAGTTATATACGGTTATTCTCAGACAACGGGTTTTGCATTTCTGGGAACTATAATTAGATTATAAGTAGTATTAGAGGAAAAGAATTATGTGGTTGTATGAACTTCGTTTCGAAGTGCTTAAGTTACTGATGCTCTTCTGGTCTAGAAGAGTGGTTGAGTTTAAAGTGTAGTTCATTAATAATTTAAGTGGCTTCTTGTTGAGTTGTCCATTTCCAGCAGTTGAGATGGCAGTTTTGACAGGTTCTTCACAACTTCATGAAGTTAAAAGTTTGACGCATGACAACTACTGATGGAAGCAAAACAAAAGTATTTCAACATCCTTCTTTATAATCTTTAAATTTAAATGATGAAACATTTTGGTGCAATCTAAATGTTATAGTAAAAAATAGTTTCTCCCCACAATCAGGGTGAGACACCACAGCAATTCAGAGTGATTGTACTTGAAAGCAGAAGGAAGATATTAGCGGTCCCTTAGATAGTTATTGCATAGAAAATGAGGAGATAGATTTGAATGTTAGGAATCAGAATTTCACATCATTTTCTTTTCAGATACCATGTGAGTTCCTAGAATTACAGCATATGAATTAGATTTGATGAGATATGGTATATGAATTAAAGTGTTTCAAGTTCTAAATCTAAAGTTTCAAGTTCTTGGTAACCAAGCATGTGCTAGTGCAAAGTTTAGATTTATAATTCTGCAGGCAATCAAAGGTCAGTGTTATAACTCAAGTTGTACTTGCTGAATCTATGTTGGCAGAATAAAATATAGCATTCAGTGTTCAACTTTCAGAAATCTTTTATTACAAATCTAAATGTACTTGTTCACAACACCCAGCCATTGTCGAAATCAGGAAAATGAATTTATGATTGACCAGTCATTCCATGAGTAGGGAATGACGGTACCTGTAAAAGGGCCTCCAACATCACCAAGGTTGCCACTCTGATAGAAATGCTATGAGGTCCTTATAACCTGCACCAGGATGCGAAATATTTCAGGGCCAACGAAAATATAACGTTAATCCTACTGGATCAGAAAATGGCTACAGAATGATGTCTGATTAGAAAGAAACTAGCTCTATGTTAGTCCTACTCATGCTTTTGATATTTGTTCTATTCGTACTCGTTATATCAGTTACTCCCTCATTAACTATATACATCAGGCATGGACTAGCTAAGAGCTGAAAAAGTCTGAAACATGGATAACCGCCACTATTAAATATCAAGAGGTAATGAAGTAAGGGACAGAACGCAAAGAAGTTGATATTTCTGAGCAAACACTTTGATTCAAGACTTACAGGTTCAATAGGAGCTTCTATTTTTACAGGGCAGAAGAAGAGAAGCATTCAGTCACACTTGGAAGCCACTGTTTAAAATATGCTTGGCTATCCATCTCAGCATGAGACAAGGCACCCATAGGACTAACAGTTATCTGCAATAATAAGTGAAAAGTTAATCACTGTCCCATGTCACGCTCACTATGCATAACGTATTGGACATACATATCCTTCTTGAAGGGAAGAATAATCTGTGTCACCATCTTCCACATGTGATCCCGTTATCTGAAAAAGGATACATAGGAAATTCTTATTAAAGATAAAGAAATAAAATCATCATAGTCCAACAATACCTCTGGGAACACACTGTCTAATTTCCTTTTGCAAAAGATAAACGGGAGTCTAGCATACTAAAAATGGATCAGGGCATCAACAAAAAAGCCAAAGCTGAAATAAAAGGAAATAGAGTCACGTCCAGAGAGCAGTTATTGAAACTCTCCTCACAAATATCAGTTCCAAAAATACAGCTAAACATTTCGTACATCAACCAACAAGCTAAATATTTAAGCAAATCAATCAAGTATATTGCTATAATTGAAGGAATTAACATAACACAGCAATCAAGGGAAATAGGGCAGACCTATAAGCAAAAGCTTCTATCATTTGACTCAAGAAGATTTCAATAATGATGTTTCAATGTGCAATCATATCTTAGCAACTTCTGAGAATATCAAAATGCATACAAGTAAACGCATCAGCTAGAATCAACAATTAATATGGCCCAAAAAGAGTACCACAGATTACTCCGAAAAATTTATGCCAACAATTTAAAATAATACACCATGCTGTTTTATTCAAATACTTTTGAATGTGAAATGAAGCAGCCAAAAGAAAACAAAACCATACTTCTCTCTTGAACATAAGATGGCCATGTTTCGTACTCGAAGCCTCAGCTTCAGAATGTGACGATGAATTTGTTTCCATCGTCATCGTTGATAACATTTTACCTCCTTGAGCATCAGAAGTAACTTGCCTCCATCCCATTTTCACAAGACTCTTGCCCTGCTTAGTCAGTCGATAACCCTGCTCAAGGACCAAGAAAGCATCCAATCCTTCTTTCACTCAACATAAGTAAAAACAAGTAATACTTGGCAACTTTTTGTATCAATTTAGGAGGGAAAAAGTAAGAAGAAATGGGAGGAAGGAGATATGTTTTGAGAGAATTAACATCATCATTAATCAGAAAACAAAATGACAAGGACAAAAGCTTAAAGAGAGATAGGACAACAATATTTATCAAGAAAGACCAAATTTTCACAGTTTTTAGGTGATGACAGTGAAAAGCAGCACAGAAACCTAGATGTGATGATGAACAATTCATCTTAATATTTAAATCAACAGTAATGATGCTGGCAAAGCAAATCCAAGATTACCTTATGATTTGCGACATTTGTGGGCACATCTATATTCAGAAAACAGTTTCGAGGATAAGTTTTCTTCTTGACTTCAGCCAATACAGCAGTAAATATGGGCAGGCAAGCCTCTGCTGCCAGTGCAAAATCATCAACGTTACTCTTCCCTCCAACCCTGAACATTACACAGTCAATGGAAAGTAGCATATTTTAAACTTCTTTAATGACCAATCGATCGGATATGAGATGGGTAGTAAAAATTAGTTATGGCAACTCATTTTACATCAAAGGAGTTCATTTTTAAGCAAAATCATTCTCAAAATAATAAAGAGAAGTACAGCATGCATACCAGTCATATGATAGAGAAACAGCAGGAACATCATTGAAAAAAGCTTCCCGAGCCCCTGCTACAGTCCCTGAATAAACACTGCATGGAATAATGATAACCAGCTTAATATATGATAACTATATTGCTCACCCGCTGACTGACGCCTTTAAATGAATGCAAACTCTAAAGGTTGATTTTTATTGGAAAACATTTCTTTCGCATCAATGAGCAGCACCTTGTAAGTTGACAATATTTCCCTGCTTGCACATAGGCCTTAACGTTGACTACCATAAATGTTACTATTCCTGATTTGAATATAAAAAGTCATATACACAGAGACACAGAATTTAAGCTCACATTACTGCACTTGAAACGCAGAACAAGTCTGCACACACACACAGAATTATGTGGTAATATCTGCACAAAAATTATACGTTATCAAAAAGGATCCAAAGGTCAGATTAGGTAAGGCTACTAACATGTGATAACCGCAGTTGCTACCCATATTAATGCCACTGATTACCTGCAAAGAAAAATCAAAAGGTGGATGCATGTAAGCAACTATTCTAGTTGAAATCATACATACACCAAGGTTTATAAAGAAGCTGTTCAATTCACATCAACAATGTAGCATGCCACAAAGGATGACAGATTGAAAAGGTTAGCAAATCAAGACATAATAGTTGTTCAAGCTAAAGTGAATAAACTGAAATGCAGGTAAAATAGTGGGAAAACATAAATATGCATAGGCAGGAATACTTGAGATCCCCATAAGGGTGAAGATATAGTTTATCCATGCATACAGTCATGACACTAGCTCAAGCATCATTTTTCCAGTAAAGCAATATTTAGTACCAAATCAGGTTTTGAGGGAAAGAGAGCATTGGAAATTCCCAAAGATGTACAATCAGCAGGAGTTCCTGCAAAATAAAGTTTAAGATTAATGAGAATGAATTTTCAACAACAATAAAGTAACATCAACGAAATGCTAAGAAGTACCTCCTAAATGAGATAGAACTTGTAAGGACATTTGTAGCTCTGATTAACATGTTATATCAACCCTAATTCTGCTTATTTATGTATAGAGACTATGATATTCCCATTAACTCGATCTGATGGGTGCTAATAAGTTCCCTTTGCAGACAAGATCAACTGACATTCGTTGCACGTAAATTTGATCGTCATCCCCCATTTTAGGAGGATAGGAAACTCACTTATCAAACAACTGTACTTGTGTATTGAAGAAAAAATTAAGGATTGATTTCAAATGCTTGACAAGAATTCAACCCTAAAAAGTTGGCCAATTCAACCCTAGAATGTGAGGCCAACTTCTCATGAATGCTAATTGTAATAGGAGATATTATTAGTTCTATGTAAAGAGAAGTTTCCTTGCAAATTCTGCAAGCCAAGATGTTTAGGCAACTGAAGTGAGAAACTAGCTCCAGCATGATTTTTAAAAGTTCTCTTTCAAATATTAGGATTTCCAGTACTGTTAAGAAGAACCAACTTCTGAGGACAAATGGTATAAAAAAAACAGCGCATCCGGGAAAATAGAACCTTAATATTGTCAGCTAAGGGAACTAAAATACGAGGGTGTTAACGATTAGCGCCATAGCCTTACATGTCATCTGCCTCACTAGTATGAGTATGCTCAGTCCTATACTACCCCGACATGACAATTCGCCTAAACTGGTTTCCACAATCATTCTTCTCCTCTGAACATGTTCTGTATATGAAAGACAACGAGAGTCTAAATTCGAGATCTTCAACCATAATGACTCATTGAGAAAGCATTCCGCACCATTTCAAGCTTAAGCTGGATTTGCCTGTATATGCAAGCACACAGCATGCACCTTCACACAGACATTACAGAAGAAAAGCAGTACCTAGTACAAGATGCTGTTAAGAATTTGGGTCGCGGAGTTATTTCATGCTAAAATATACAATTTTAACTCAGGAATGTTACCAATAAATTTTGACATTGAGTAAGAGGAGTTTTTCCAGTCCACAAAACATATCTATTGCCAACAAAATCATGTGGTATATAGATTTTATTTCTTCAGATTCTTTTCGCAGGTGCTTTGACCAGTAATTTTGAATGCTAAAATATATTGGTTAATAAAAAAGACGGCCTATAAAGCTAGGGAAGCAGAGAAAATCGCAACTGACCAGAAACTGCAAAAGCAATTGCTCCACTGATTTCGACAGGCTTGGCAAAAATAGGATTTCTCCATGTGATACAATGACTAACAGCAGACTTTTCACTGGAAAAGCAGCAAAAAAGGTAAGAAATAACAAGAGCTCTCATCTGATAAGCATTTCCTGAACAAATTGGAAGGAAACTCATCAGCTACAAGACAGAGAGCCACAAAAGGTGCATTTTTTATTCCTAGGCATAATCACAAAATCCTAATGCTAAGCAAAAAGAATATGAAGAAGAGAGGTACAAAAGATTAAACTCCTTCACCAAAGATTCAACAATTTGTCAAATCATTCTCTTAATTACAAGCATAAAATCAAACTGAGAAATGTTAAGGCAACTTGCAAAAGATTAACAGAAGAAAACACTGAAATTGAAAAATTATCACCTAGTACAAAAGTTATTGCTAAGCTGAAATCACATAATTAAATAGAAAAATAACATGAAAAGATATGATCTTGTGCATGCACTTTTATGCGTGCTGATGTTCACAAAGGACATAATCTTTCTTTATTGTTTGATGTGTTGCTTGAAGTCAAGCATGGCATCTGATATGCACACAAAAACAAATACATACAATTAATCGATTAAAGTTCAATCTTTGAACTATTTTTAGAATTACTCATTCATCAGAGGAAGCTCGAGCACCATTCTCCTAGATGCTTTCTCATTCCCTTACTGTATGTTTCTTTGATCTCTTCCTGTTATCACCCTTTCTTCAAATTGAATCTACCCCTAAAAAAACATCCTAAGAACCTCAAATTGTTGTCATTTAAACAGATCTCCATGCATTATGCACGCGTATCACACTATTTAATTACTAACCAAACCATCAAATACTCAGAAAACAAAATAACTAAAATCAGTAACACTTCGATTGCATCGAAAAGAACTCCTACCAAAGTAGAACAACAGAGCTGGAAACTGAACATCAGAAATCACAAAAGCTTCAGATTTTAGCAGTTAACCGCATACACACGCACACAAGAAGTGGCAAGCAAACGCAACACGCTAAAAATTACACACACTAGACAAGTACGTCACGTGTGCATTAATTGTGCACATACGAATCGGGGGCGCAAACAAGGACGTTGAATCGACTGGACGCGACGAGAACACGAACAAGAGCTCGGAGGCCAGGGGCGTCGATTCCGTCGTCGTTGGTGACCATCACCGTCGGACGGTCGCTGCTCATTGCGGAATTACTCTCCATTTTCCTTCTTTCCTGTAATTTTGGCCCGGGGACAATTATAGAAGCAAATAAATAATAATGTGGGTTGATACCGAGGACTACGATGTCGTTTCACCTCTACTGCACCCAATGCACGGACATTCTGTCCGGGTCAAATACTTTATAATTGACTACTTCAGTTTGCGCACTATTTTTTTTTTTTTTTTCAGGACATATGTGTCACTTCTAGCCCGGATTCTGACTTAGAGGTTTGTGCAGTAATATTATTTCTCACGATTTCATGAAAAATTTGCCCACACGCTGCTCAATTGTTAAGAATCAATTATTATACTAAAAGCGTGGTCCAACATTGTATCTTTTATCTTAATACTAACCGTCGTGGAACGCCGTTCCTGCGTGCATATAAAACAATATTGCACGCTTTAAAGTTATTGTAAATAAAAAAATATACATATTAATTAACATATTTCTTTTAAAAAAAAGAAATAAATAAATAAAAGAAATGAAAACTAACTTAGGGGTATTATCGGTATAGTAAAAAAATTGGTGTTGCGGTGTAAGTAACCACCATTTATTAGTAAAAAACGGAATTTATTTTATATAATAGTATAGATTCTGAATTTTTTGAGTCTACTTGAATTTGTGATACTGATTTCCCAATCAGAATTATTCGATTTTTTATATTTAAAAAACACGCTAATCAATTGTTAAGAATCAATTATTATATTGAAAGTGTGTTCGAACGTTGTGTTTTTTTATTTTTAATATTCTGATTTTTAAGTCTGCTTGAATTTGTAATGCAAATCATAATTATTTTTTTATATTTAAAAAACACGCTACTCAATTATTAAGAATAAATAATTATACTAAAAGCGTGTATTCGAACGTTTTGTTTTTTATTTTAATATTCTGATTTTTTAAGTCTGCTTGAATTTGTGATACTGATTTCCAAATTAAAATCATTCAATTTTTTATATTTGAAAAATTAAAATTTTATCCTATCGAGAAATAAATCTTTCTTTCCTATTAAACCTAGAAATATGCTAATTATAAAAATTCAAATAAAAGTGAAACATAAAAATGAAGAATAATTTATCTTTTGAAAAAAAATAAAAATCTTTCGTGATACCAAGTCAGTAAATAAAAAATTTGATACACTAAAACTTATCGGAATCGAACTTAGTTCGTTTCGGTATTCTGTAAACTATTTTTCACTAAAAATTAAACATGATAACTACACTTTTTATTTATCTTTTTGAATCTTTTAATAAGTAATAATAAAATAGTATAAAAGTTAATATATAAAAAATATGTATATAAAAGTAATATTTCAGTATTATTATGGTATTGTAAACTGATATTACAAATCAAAATCGAATCGAATATCAAATTTTTTAAAAAATAAAAATTGAATACCGAACTAAATTTTTTATTTCAATGTCAATAAGTACCAAATTTTCGATTTCGATTCAGTTGATTTAGCAAACTGTGGACACTTTTAAGTCTAGTGTTTAAGGGTTCCGGACGTCTTACGGGCTGATAATCAGGCCCATACGGTGAATCCAGAATGTGAAAAGCCCAAATATATAGAAAGACTCGTATTATGTGGATCTTGGTTCTCCCTTGGTTAGTTATTGGGCCAAAACTAATTGATTGCTGGGCCTACATAGATTATTGGCATATTATTATATATTTTGTAGTAATTTATTATGTATTTATTTATTTGAACATTTTATTTAATTTAGAATTATTTATGGATTTTATTAACTTTTAATATTTGAATGTATCCGATTTGAAATTATCGACACGTTTAATCACCCTTTAATATCATATATCTTACTTCGTCGAAATTTAAATAATTATTAGGGATAACTATACTTTCATTCCTCAAGTTTAGTGTAATTATATAGACTCTTTGTAGTTTGAAAAATCACATCTAATAACCTTGAGTTTTGTTTCTGTCTATAAATAGATCGTTCTATTAGTCAAAGCTCACATATTTTGTTGATATTGGAAAAAATTGAATAAAAAATTATATTTACTTCCGATTGACTTATTATTGGCTTATTAAAGGTCAAATAAATCTTTTTCTAACCAAACTACTCTTATAAGGTCAAAATACCTCCACATATGCATTAGCGTGTGAAGATGTATAAGGGTAGTTTGGTTATAAAAGAATTTGTTTGATCTACAATAAATCGATGGATGGTACATATGAATTTTCATTCTTCTTTTTTTATTTTGCTAATATCAGTAAATTCGCTGAATTTTGCCTAACGGATTGATCTATTTGTTAGATGAAAATAAATTTCATAAGTAGATATAAATTTTCAAACTATAAGAGGTTTACGTGTAATTATACCAAATTTTAAGAAATGTCAGTATAACTGTCTCTAATTATTATTACAAAAATGTATGTTGAATTATATATATATATATATATATTGTAGTCATCCAAGCCTTTGGAAGAACTGATGATACAGATCATTAAGTCATATGGTTGTGATTTCATGCTCTCATGATGACATGTTATGGTCAATGATATTGATGCTACTATAGTATTATTCCCTTAAAACTCAAATGGTCAAATTTAATTTTTGAATGAGTTTGATGGGCCTTTTTAATTTCAGTTTCATATTGAATTATTCAACCACTTGGAATAGTATTGGGGAGGATGTGAAGTGTAGGGAATTAGGTATCAATCAATAGGGAAAAAGTCATGTGCTCTTCCACCCCCACGGAATTGGGGGGCCAATCACAATTTAATCCCTAAGTTTGCAAAAGTCGTTAATATGAAATATTCAAGATAAATTATATTCATAATCCTTAAGATTAAGTTTAAATACATAAGTATTTGTATAAATTTTTGTCACTGAATAAGGGTATGATTATAATTACAACTACAATCTCAAATAATGTAACTGTAATATTGTAAAAGACATATGAAGTGTTTGTGTATTTGAATTTCCAATGAGGTGTCAATGTAATTTACCCAAGTAATAAATATTGCAAGAATAGAATTGAGGCAATTTCGACTTAATTGACTTTTTGAATTTATTAATAAAACAAATTCAAATTATGATAAGTAAATATAAATTCATAATTCTAAATTAAAGAATACATTTAAAAATCAATTAATTAAAACTTTATTATGAAAATAGGCGAAGCATATACCTATACTCGCAAACCATATCAATTATATTACATGTCGGATACGTTTACCAATATGATATTAAGAAAAGGGTTATTTTAATAAATTGATTGTCAAATTGATCATCGATCCAAACACAACATAAAAAATTATTACGAATGCAGATATTCAATATACTTTTAATAGTAATATATTGTTTTTTATTTATTTTAAATTTATTGATTGATTTAAAATTATTAATGTATTGCGCACTAAATATTGTAATAATTATATATCGAATATTGATATATTTTCAAAAACAAATAAAGAAATATTACCAATTGATAAAAATAATCTGTAGTGGTGCCGATCACATTAACCAAAGCAAGTGTCACGGATCACGCCTTTGTGTTGGCGTGGTCACAAATATACAAATAAGAAGGTCAAAATTAAAAATAAGAAGTGATAAACTAATATATTTATATATACATATTTTAAAATTAGCACAATAAACTAATGGATTAGTTTAATAAAATCAATAATCTTAGTCTAGGCTGAGAAGCATGGCGATATTTTATTTAAATCTTGATTTCTACGATTGAAGGTACGTATCCTAGGGTTTTTGTTACAATTTACCGTGGACAAAACCATATATATGTAAGTCGACAATTTTTATGGCATATTTACATGCATGTTCCATTTTATGTCGGTAGGTATGTTTATATATCTCAACATTTTATTTAATTATTTTGCTTTCATGTATGTCATGTTGCATCTACTATATACACTTTATAAGATATACTTTAATTTAAGATTATTTATGTAATTAACTCCCTTAGTTAAATTAAATTACATTCCTAATTTGAGATAAAAATAAAATAATTACACGTCCTCCCCTAAGACTCTATGTAGTTTGAGAAATTACATATAATACCTCTAATATTTGTTTTCATCTAATAAATAGATCCATCGGTTAGCAAAAGTTCACGGAATTTATTGATATCAACAAAGAATTCAATGAAAATCCATATTAAGTACCCCAATTGACTTATTAACTGACTTATTGTAGGTCAAACAAATCCTTTCCAACCAAACTACCCGTATATTAAGAGTTAAAATGTATCTCCTCACATAAATTAACGCGTGAATGCATAAAGATACCTTGGCCAGAAAAATACTTGCTTGAGCTATCATAAGTTTGTAACTCAATGAATTTCCATTCAACTTTCTTTTTTAATCGATACCGACAAATTATGTGAATTTTACGAATAGACGAATCTATTTGTTGGACGAAAACAAACCTCAAGAATACTAAGTGTAATATTTCATACCACATAGGGTATACGTGTAATTACACCAAAACATTTCATGAGAAGACGGTGTAATGAACCCAATAAAAATTACATGTAATAGCTCGATCGTGTTCAAAAGTACGTATAATTTGAGTTTTAGTTAGATAGTTTTTTTTATAGAAGCAATAATTATATAATTACATTATTAATTATTTACTACTAAATACTTATTCCAAAAAATGATAATTGGTGCGGCTAATGTAGGTAATTATTAGTTAGTGCATGCAATAGAAGCCCATGAAAAATATATACATAGTTAATAGTTATCCATATATCATTACTACCATGATTGGAGACGCCCTCTTTTCTTTTTTACTGTTTTTTTAATTTATCATGTGATTTATCTTTCGAATAATAAAAATAAATAAAAGAAGGCCCATGCATATTCGGACACAGACAATAAAAAGAGAGCACTATCCACATATTTATATATATCAATGATGATCACTACCCATATCTTTGATATTTATTTCTACATCAATCATACATTAACTTTTTCGCCCTCGTCTTTTTAATTTTATTTTTTAATATTATTTTCCTTATATGTAAGGTCGAAGCTGGATTAATTATGTCAATGTATTATTTTAGAAAAAAATAATAATTTACCAATCTTACTAGAATTAAAAGGTCAAAAGAAGTGGCTGCTGATACGAAAACCAGTCAAAAAGCATTAGTACGGAAAATGTGTTATTTTATTCTGTATTTTTTTATTTTCAGTTTTCAATTAAAAATATGTATTTTTATTTTAGAGTAAATTATAGTCACCTCTCCTGAGATTTGATATAATTATAAATACTTCTTAATTGTTTGAAAAATTATAAATATCTCCCCTCAGGTTTGTGATTTTTAACCAAATACCTGAAATTGACCATTTTAACTTTGAATTTTTTATTATAGTTATAGAAAAAGAAGCCGAGGCAAATTGCGTTATTGCTCCTCTGTGTAAAAAACTTAAGAAACCTCTCCCTTCACATTGAGTCCAAAAAATTTTAAGAATTAAATAAAAAATAATTTAGTGCATAAGGGCATTTTGGTCAATTCACCCATAAAAATGAATGAAAATGAGTTATTTGTTATACGGTCACAAACCTCAAGGGAAAACTTGTAATTTTTCAAACAACGGGGGGTATTTATAATTATGTCAAACCTCAAGAAAGACAGCTATAATTTATCCTTTATTATGTATAGATTTTCGTATCGAATGGTGAAATATTTGGATTAGTTAACGAGATTGCGGTTTTATATTGAACTGTGGTGTCTTCAATGAGAATAGGTATAAACAGATATGTTTTTACTTTAATAATTATTTCAAAATTTGAAAATGAAAACACAATCAAATAGACCCAAACCGATGCGGAGTTTGGCTCAATGTAACATTCAGACTCAGCGATCATGAATCCGACTAGTAAATTGTTGATTAATGACATCTTATTACAATTTCTCAGACCAATTCTAGTAGAAATCGATTTTGAACAACCGTGAACGTAAAGAGAATTCTTCAAATTTCATATACTTTATATCTTGCAATTATCTTTCTTTCCACATTTTCCGTACACGTTCACAACCTGACTAATTAAAGCAAATTTCTAACACAGAGAAAAGGTTTCTTTTAAGGAAAAAGAATTAGTAAGAATTCTTTCTTTTTCGTAATATAATGTCGTGAATTCGTGTCTATGAAATATATATATTTGTATTATTGTTTTTGTTTGTCTCCTTGTTGTATGGCCAAATATTTACCCAATTGCCTGAAGTTGGGTACTTCACAATTAAAGGTGTTATAAAAGGAGAAAGATTGGGATGGATTGAATATTAGTTAAATGTCACCAAAACTAGGAAATGTTACATGTCTCTTGCCTCTCTTTTGCCTTTCATGTGTGCCCATGTGCCCTTGCATGTGCATCTTCCAATTGTGTGCGCCTCAATATAAATATATTTACATATATGGTCCAAGTGCAAAGATTTAAGAATACACGGTACGGTGCGTGGCTCGATCGATGTCATGTTGCACATCTATTTTGATTTTGTATGAACCTCACAGTTTTATCTTGAAAAAAGAGCCTTGGCTGGGAAGAGGAGGCTTTGGTGTCATTCAAACTCCTCGTTTGCAACCAATGTGAGACGCCTATATCGTCTGAGGGTCTGACACAAAACCTCGTTTTCACAAATGGTGTCAAATGATATAACTTGCGACTCGATCAACGACCCATTATACGAGTTATTGTCTGTTCTGATTTTATATGAGTTTCATGATGTTGTCTTGAAAATGAAAAAGAATATACGAATAAATGTAAATGTATATATCCACACAAATACATATATAGGTGTAAAGGGAAAAGAAAACATGTGGTTATTTGTGTTGATAAGTTATAAAACAGGAAAATTGAAAGAAGTTTGGTACACCTAAAATTAGCTCATCCACGGAGTTGCTGAGCTAATTAAGTGTAAACAGGACAACCCCCGGAACAAAACATTTATGTCTTGCACCATCCGAACCATCTTACACTCACATGTGACCCAAATTAGCCGTGTCCTGGGACAGTTTTAACATGGATTGGATTTGATTAAATTTAAATTGATTTTATAACGAGTGTGATATATTTATCGTGTGATTGACGTACAATTCAAGAAAAGTGATCAATCACATTTATTGTATGATTAGTTTGAATTCGACCTTGACTTATTTTGGATAAAAAAAAAAATAAATCCGTATCTGCTGCAATTTGGACGGCAATTCTCACCCTTTGCAATATTTTTAGAAGCAATTAATTGCTAAATTCAGAGAAATTCACAAGTGTTTTTCTTTGAATTTTTTAGCATCAGGACATTTGAAAACTATATATCCATTCTACTTTAAGAAAGAAATTTGTACGTTGTAATTAATTGAAACGTAGCTGACTCGTCAAATAATTTTATTCTAATTATTCATATATGTAAATATAGATATTTGTGTCCCATACGTAACTATACTAGTATATGTGGCACATTCAAATGTGTGTGTACAATTAATTTAAATTTAAAAAAAAACTAAATATTTTTTTAAATATAAATTAATTAGATTAAAAAAATATTAAAAATATAAAAAAAATGAGAAAATAATGAAAGAAAATGGGAGAAGAAAAAGGGACGTGGAAGCTGATAAGAGAGAAAATGAAAAGTTGAGAAGAAAGAGAAAAATAAGAAGTTGAGAAAAATAGAAAAAAATAATAAAATAATAAAAAAATGACAGACCAAATTTGAGAGAGACACCAAAGAGATGCTCTCCCTTAATATAATAGTATAGATAAAAACAACAACCGATGATCCCTTGCCGAATGGTGAGGTTGAGGTCCCACAACCAAAAGGTCGTAGTATCGAATACTACGACCTTTTGGTTGTGGGACCTCAACCTCACCACTCGGGAAAGGGGTCATCAATGCTTTAGAAACATTGTTGTACTTTCAAATTAATAGTTTATCGCTCATTATAAAAATAAAAAAAAAAACTAATATAAAAAATAGGGGATTGATGTAATTTTTTGTATGATTAATTACAATAACCCCTCCTACTATTAAGGGAATATACAAATTCTCCCCTCTTACTATGAAAATTACATAAATTTTCTTTTCAAATATATCCACCTTGCAAATTGCCCCTTCCGTTAGTTAATTTAATGCATTTTATAGATGTCATAAAAAATTGGTCTAAATTTCATATAATACTCTCAACCTGAATAACTCTTTTTTTATTACTTAAATACCCTTAAGGTTAATTTGCTATTTTTAAAGTTAGAAAATGTGTATACTTGTAACTTTTAGTATATTATTGTATAATATATTTTTTAAATCACATATTGTGTATGTGTAGGTTGTGATATTAATTTTCATTCCTAACAATCATCAAAGCTTGAAATTTTATCGAATGATATTATTTTATAGAAAATCAAGCTTATATTTTTCCGAAAAAAATACTTGAAAATATTTTGGTGGACTTCTATTTTCAAATTTATTGAATTATTTTTCGTTTTATAAATGATGGAAAAATGATCATTTAAGCACATACCATTAAATTTGACTAATACCTGTTAGCCATGGAGGGGGTAATTTGTAATTTTCATAATAAAATTGGAGAATTCGTATATTTCCATCACAATAGGGGAAGTTAGTGTAATTAACCCTTTTTATATAAAACAAAAATTGCGTATTTATTGGTTTGTATTTTTATACAAGTTTAAAAGTATTTTACTAGACGTAATTATCTTTTCTTGAATAAAAAGACGTAAATGTATCAAATTGCCGTACACACAAAACCCACAAGATTTTCATTAATCCTTACTCTAACCACCATGGACGAGGGAAACGAAACACGATTAAGAGATAATTAGACAATTAATTAAATTAATGACGGAAGAGTACCGACGTAGACGATAATCGTACGTAAAAGTACGAAACTCTATCATTTTCCCATGTCATCAAGAGAGACTAAAAGTTGCTTTTTAAAAAAAAATAAATAAATAAATCGAGTTTAAATTGATTACTTGAAAGAATTTCTCGCGTGGGGTAAGTGGAGCCCTTTTTTTTTAATAATTAAATAACATTAATTTAATTATGTGGAGCCAATTAAATAACATTAATTTCTGATTTGGCATATCTCATAATTGACCAGATGAAGGTATATTACAGCATGTTTATCAAAGTTCAATATTCCGAATTTTAATTTTCATTACTACTAAGCTTGAATTATTACATATAATTATTTACTTTGTTATGTGTAATTCATGATTAGACAATAATAGTGTGAAAACGTTGATTTTTCCGGAGTCGCATGTGAGACTCGAAAGTAATATTCGTTTGACTTATTTTTACTTTAGTTAATGTTTATGCTTCTTTGTTGGCAAAATATGGACATCAATAGATTTTCTTTGTTGGTAATTTTTTTAAACCTAAATTAAAAAAATAGATTTATTTTATTTGTGTTGGATTCCCATTTTTTATCAATTTTTTTATATATAGAAACGGTGATTATATAATTTACATCAATATTAATAGATTGAGAAATGGGTTTAATGCAATTTTATCCCATGTGATACTGCAAATGAGCAAATTATTTTCTATAAAAATAAAATAATTTATCTCTCTGTATTTTTTAAAATGGAGCAATTTATTTTACTGTATTTTTAAAATAAAGCATTTACGTTCTTAGACAAGGAGATAAATGATTCATTTTAAAAAGTACAATAAAACAAATTACTTCATTTTAAAAAGCACAAGGAGACAAATCACTATTTTATTTTCCATATAGAAAGAATTTATTCATTTGCAATATCACATGAGTTGCTTGATTTTTATTTTATTTTTTGTTGAGAAATACATCAATCGGTAAACTCACGTTACAATAAATTCAATAAACTCACATTAAGTGACATAGAAATACCATTTGAATATGAGACAAACACTCACACAATTATTAGTATTCAAACTCATAACCTCAAATCTATTCGTGGGATTTCAACGTGCCCACAAAAAAACAATTTTTACAGTTATTTTATCAAAACAGTGGTTGGTAATTAAGATATTTATATTACAAAGACCGAAAATAGGGGGAAAATATTGATTTTTTAATATTAATTTTTTTTTTATAATTTCGTTAAAATACAGGAAAATTGTATGTATTAGATTCTTTTTTTTTTTTATATAAGAAAAAATAATAAATAAATAGACGTAACAGAGGGGGACAGTGCCCAGAGCCAGATCCACAATTATCCAATCACAGAGCCTTTCTTGAAAAGAAAAAAAATAAATTAAAAAAAAAAGCACTCAATCCCATGAGATGCAAAATTGCTTCTCAAAACCCGCTTTTGGTGAATCCCTCTAGTACCAAAATTTGTACTCATCTCTGACAACACATAAAAGATAAATCATTATAGTATACATGGTTGGTCCCTCTTCTTGCTAGCTGTTTTCAGACCTCTCTGTCCTGTCTTGACAAATTTACATGCATATATATATAAATAATAAATAATTAGACTTCTGGAGAAGAAATAAAAAGGGTTATGAACTTATGATACTGCAATTAAAAATCAGTGCGTGTTTCTGTGTGTTTTCTTTTTTACAGCTCGTGAAGATGAGATAGAAAGCAGTAAGATTTATTTAAAAAAGAAAGAAAGGGAGAGGTGTTTTGTCTGGATTTGGGCTTGTGGAGTGGAGGGGCAGAGTTGTCTATGAGTTGTTGGGAAGAAAAATAAATTTAAATAAATTACATTTTGTCCTTAATTATGATGGACTCCCCTAGGCCTCTTCTTCCACAAAAATCATGCTTTGCAGTATTTTTCTCCCTTTTTTCTTGATCAAAGTTTTTTAAGAGTGTTTGTGAATTTCCAGTATTTATTTCTGAATTTAGTGTGCTCATCATTTCTTTCTCTCTCTCTCCTCTCTCTCTCAAGAAACCAAGATAAGCAAGAGAGAGAAATTTAAGTTATAGATTACCAAGAAAATGAATGGTGTCATTGATCTTGATTCTGAGGATTCTGAGTTTGTAGAAGTTGATCCTACTGGGAGATATGGAAGGGTATGCCTTAGTTTTTTTTTTGATTGATTCTTGTTGTGTTCTTGTTTTCAATTGATGCTTAGTTGTTTGTGATGTTTCATGGGTTTGAGTTGATTTCTTGTTTTCTTCTCTTTTCTGATTTCAGTACAATGAGATTCTTGGAAAAGGGGCTTCAAAGACAGTGTATGTGATTCAGTATCCTACATTGGATTTGTGAAAAAAATTTGATCTGGGCTTAGGTTTTTGTCCCTTTTTCTTGTCTGAATTTGCAGGTATAGAGCTTTTGATGAGTATGAAGGGATTGAGGTAGCTTGGAACCAGGTGAAGCTGTATGACTTTCTGCAGAGTCCTGAAGATCTTGAGAGGCTCTACTGTGAAATCCATCTCCTCAAGACTTTGAAACACAACAATATTATGAAGTTCTATACTTCTTGGGTTGATACTGCAAATAGGAACATCAATTTTGTGACAGAAATGTTCACTTCTGGCACTCTCAGACAGTAAGTGCTCATAAACTGTTGTCTGTCTTAGATTCTTGAACTTGTCTCTGTAGGATGTAATAATCTGGTAATTGCTGTGTTCTAATTTCATTCTTGTTAATCTGAAAAAGGTATAGGCTGAAACATAAGAGGACCAACATAAGAGCAATCAAACACTGGTGCAGGCAGATTTTGCAAGGGCTTCTTTATCTCCACAGCCATGATCCTCCTGTTATTCATAGAGACCTCAAATGTGACAACATTTTCATCAATGGGAATCAAGGCGAAGTCAAGATCGGTGATCTTGGCCTTGCTGCGATCCTCAGGAAATCCCATGCTGCTCGATGTGTGGGTAAGATCAAGATTCATGTATATAAGGCCTCTGTCTAGATCGACAATTATCGAATTTCTAAATTCTGTGTTGTGTTGCTCTTTATGTTTATTGATTTGATTAGGGACGCCGGAGTTTATGGCTCCAGAGGTTTATGAGGAGGAATACAACGAATTAGTCGATATTTACTCGTTTGGCATGTGCATTTTGGAAATGGTGACATTTGAGTACCCGTATAGCGAATGCACCCATCCTGCTCAAATTTATAAGAAAGTCATCTCTGTAAGAACTCGGCTCCTAAATTTCTGTTGCCAACCTGAGTTTGTAGCACGATGTACTTAGGCGTTTTATTTCGTTTCTAGGGAAAGAAACCAGATGCTCTTTACAAAGTTAAGGATCCAGAGGTTCGTAGATTTGTTGAGAAATGTTTAGCGACTGTCTCCGATAGGCTATCTGCTTGGGAGCTCCTCAACGACCCTTTCCTCCAGATCGATGATTATGGTTATGA
Organism: Sesamum alatum; assembly: GCA_034509735.1. Taxonomy (NCBI): domain Eukaryota; kingdom Viridiplantae; phylum Streptophyta; class Magnoliopsida; order Lamiales; family Pedaliaceae; genus Sesamum; species Sesamum alatum. The sequence goes on from JACGWO010000006.1 coordinate 35,899,803, forward strand.
TTTAAGGCCGTTGAACTATCAAAGAGATTATGATGAAATAGGCCCTGTTTTGAGACAGCCTCTTCTGAGTGCTCATCATAGCACTGCCAGTTCTTTAGTCAATGGTTACTCCAATTACATTTGTTATGAACAAGAACATGATTTGGATTCTCACTCGTTTGAATACGAGGCGAATGAGATTGATTTGTTCACGAGTCACGAGGATGATCACTTGGAAGATGTCGACATTACTATCAAAGGGAGAAGGAGTGAGGACGGCAACATCTTTCTGAGACTCAGAATCGCAGATAAAGAAGGTCGATTTTTATGTTCATTTTGTTGTCGAATATGGTTCTTTTTTCCTCATTGAGTCGATGCTGAGTAAGTGGTTCTGAATTGGTGTTTCAGGTCGTGTTCGAAATATTTACTTCCCTTTCGACATTGAAACTGACACGGCTCTGAGTGTGGCGACTGAAATGGTGGCCGAGTTGGATATCACAGACCAAGACGTGACCAGAATAGCAGAGATGATCGATGGCGAAATCGCTTCCTTGGTACCAGAATGGACAACGGGGGTCGGGATAGAAGAAAGTCCTAATTACAGAAACAGTAGTTGCTGTCAGAATTGTGCTCCGGATGGTTCCACCACAGGCGATTTATCCCCTGACAGGCCACGTAAGAGCCTGCACGTTCGTCATTGCTCGAAACACGGATATGGATCTGTTCACGGCCGCTTTGAAGAGATCACGTACCAATTTGACGATGGGTCTGAGCAGCGTGCTAATGATGATGCTCATGCGGGTTCAAGCCACTCTGATGACAATCACGATGGCTACAAGCACGAAACTTTTGATCGGTTGACAACAAATAAGGATGAGGGAATTGCAAGAAACGACGAGGAGAATACGTCTGACGTTCAAGTTTCCCCTACTACAAATCCTTCAGCACCAAAAAACGACTACGAGCATGAGATAACGCAGGAGCTAAGGTGGCTCAAGGCTAAGTACAAAATGCAGTTGAGGGATCTCAGCGATCAACAACTCGCGGTTCTTTTGAAATCTTCAGTGTCGGGTCCTGACAACAAAGAAGGCATGAAAGACAACGCGCAGTTGATCTCAAGTATTGCAAAAGGAGACGACGATGAACTTGAGCTAAAGTCGTTAGCTGTTTCCGAAAAACACAGCACCAATCCAAAGGTCTACAACTACGACTCGTCGTATGGTTCTTGTAGTCCCATGCACCTGGTCACAGCCAAGAGTTTCTATTCCGGTGCATTGCTCCCGCATTCGCTGCACAGGGCCACTTCTCTACCAGTTGATGCTACAGACTTCTGAAACTTTGTCAATACTTATCCTTAATGTATTCTGGGAATCAAGGACAAAACTCCCAAGTTGACTTGCTTGTGTCTTGTCCCAACAGTTGAGCATAAGTTCTTGAGAGTTACCTGTAATGAGCTGGTGCAGATTTTGCAGCTTGTAGATGCTCAAATTCAAGTGAAAGTGACTTCCACTTGGATTTGCAATGAGTGAATGTATATTACTAACTGATTTTATTACAACATATATAGCAAAACTTTGTACTGAAATTGACCTTTCTATGTTCCCAAACATAGAGGGAACCTCTTTTCCTTTTTTATGGCTAAAAAGTGATCAATCAAATTAAATGCCCTATGCAATAAACTATAAAGAAAACAAATAGTTTTTTACCGTCAGCGCCGTGGTCTGGTGGTTAAATCTTCAGTTATTTATTTGAACTTCATGAGTATTAATCTTATCGAAAACGTAAAATTCGCACTTTATGTGAATGTATTATAAGTCAGCCACCGGTATCTACTGATCACGTTTCTTTACATTCTTGGTGATTAAATCTTCGATTATCTACTTGAACATCATGAGTACTAATCTTGTCGAAAATGCAAAGTTAGTCACTTTTATGTAAGTGTTTTATAAGTTCGCCAGCAACACCTACTTACCATGTATTTTTTACATTCTTGGTGGTTAAATCCTCGGTTATTTACTTGAAACCATCATCACTAATCTCATTAAAAACGTAATGTTCATCACTTTATGTGAGTGTATTATAAATCAGCCACTGACATCTACTGCCATGTTTCTTTACATTCTTGTGGGTAAATCTTAAGTTATTTACTTGAACATCATGAGTACTAATCTCATTGAAAACATAAAGTTCGTCATTTTATGCAAGTGTATTATAAGTCAGATACCTACTAGTCAAGTCTCTTTGCATTCTTGGTGGTTAAACCTTCGGTTCTCTATTTGAACATCATATGTACTAACCTCATCAAAAACATAAAGCTCGTCACTTTATGTAAGTGTATTATAAGTCAGTCACTGACAGCTACTTACCATGTTTCTATACATTCTTGGTGATTAAATCTTCGGTTATCTACTAGAACATCATAACCTCATCGAAAACATAAAGCTCGTCACTTTATGTAAGTGCATTATAAATCAGCCACCGGCACCTACTGACCATGTTTCTTTACATCTTTGTGGTTAAATCTTACCTACTTAAACGTCGTGAGTACTAACCTCATTGAAAATGTAAAGCTCGTCACTTTATATGAGTGTATTATAGATCAGTCACCGATACCTACATACCATGTTTCCTTACATTCTTGATAGGAAAACATGAAAAAAAAGATTAAGAAAAAAGAAAAGAAGATGGAGGAGACCCATGCTTCAACTCCCCCAAGCCCAAAATCCCCATTAATAATGTGATGAAGTTCAACTTTCACTTTCCACAACTAACACTTACATGTTTGCATGCTCACCAATGTATGACTCATCAATCAATTATGTTGTCCAAAAGTGACATCTAAATATATATATGTAAAGATAGTGTTTTACACACAAACTTCCCATGTTGAGCTCATAAACCAGCTGAAAAAGCAAAGGGGACAAAACAAGAAAAAGGGTTGTACCGTACAACACAGACAGCAGCAACCAATCATGGTTGTTAATTTAACACCCTCCACTTATAAGGGCTTGATTAATCATCATAACCCTTTAATAAATTAGTTTATCCACTGGCGCAGTGGGGAACATGTACGTGAAAACTGTCAACAGTTGGATGATGCTTAATTAACATTATTAGTTGGAACTCTTACATTATATATCTTGCATGTAACGCCATGTATTTGCTGGATTTTGATTTATAAGTACTTCTCGAGTATTACAATTTTTCGTATTTTTTTGGTTGAGTTTATTTTATTCAACTAATAATTCAATGATTGTATTCATTGATTCTTCGTAATAATGAATCAGAACCAGTTTTGACTAATGATTATGTAATCAATTTTTATACTGATGGGGATTACTCTCCTTATTCCAAAAATATCCTCAAAAGTGATAGGAATTATGTTAATAACATCAGGATCCGTGCACTTTTTAGTCGGGTCGGGTATTCTCGACCCGACCCGGACCATCGACCAGGTTGTGTGGGTCCATTGGAGGCCATCGATCTGTTAGTAAGAAATTACCAAGATTGTGCCGCGTGGACCGGAAATCCGTCCACATGGCCCTATTAATAGATGGCATTCTCATTTATTACAGGTATGTGCATTTATTACTACTGGAACTACTCTTGGTCGGTTTCCTCTATCTCGAACACTCTCTGACTTAAGCATCAGAGGGTTTTCGCCAGGTACCATCCCGGCTATACTCACGTTTGTTCTCTTCTCAGGGACCTCACTGTTTGGGACGAATTGTTGGATCAGGCTTACTAGAGGATATTGCAGTGGCTCTAGACTAACTATTAAGATCGAGTATTCGACCTGGATGATATACTAATACGAAAGGCACTTTACACTCACCGAGACGGTTACGCACTAATGTTTTAATATGATAATTATACCTTTAATTAAATCATTTTAAAAATTAATTATAATTCCTCCCCCCCCTCCCCACTCAAAATTGACTCTACGTTCTTGTAAGACCACTACACAAATTCTTTTATTATGTCGATAATACCTTAAGTTATCTTTTAAATTATTTTGTTGGTTTACATATTTTTTTAAAAATATTATTTATTATATACACACAAAAACAACATGTCACTACAGCTACTAAGGCGACAGTATCCTTGTAATATTTGGAATTACAAGTACATCTGATCAACATTTGAATTTAACTATATTGAATGATTAAATGAAGTATATTTTATTTAAACAAAGAAAAAGATATAAGACCATCTTTTTAGTCTCCTTTATCCTAAATAACAAGATAATCGAAATGTTGATGTGATCATATATTTATTCATTTTATGGAATATTAGGTTTTATAGGTTAGTAGCTCCAGAAATAACTTTAGGATTTTTTTAAAAAAAAAAGAAGATAAAAAGAAATAAAGGGGCAACATAAAATAAAGAGAAATGTGGAGGAGGCCCATATGCAATAAGCCCAACATAATTATGGAGTAGTTCCAGACAGCCAGAACGGAGGCCCAGAAGTGAAATAAATGAACACATTAATGTTGTAGTGGGTACACTTTAAGGTTTTCAATTCATCAATACGCCACGCAACCTTTGCCTAATTCACTCAATAACGTTTGGCGTTTCATCAAACGTTCGACCCGATCGAATTGGAGTTTTTTATTGTAAATTATGTTATATTTTTTTTTATTTTAAATTAACACGTGATAGGTATTAATTGAATAAAAAAAGGATGCAATGTAATTCAAAATAAAAAATTCAATACGAAAGACAGTTATATTATTATTCTCATAATAAGCACGTCATTCTCTTTATAAGTAGGATTTATTAACTCATCAAAATAACTTTTGTTCAAATGATGATAGTTGCGTTTAGAAAAGTAGCCTACATTATTACATGAGTACATTTTATCTAATTATGTTAAAACAATCAAGTATTCACATAACCGAGATTTTGACCCTTTTTTTCTTTGAAGAAAAATATTAATTCTTCAAAAATATAAATTTTTATAATTGCTCATTAAATCACATAGAGAAAAATAATAAATTTCCAAGAATCAAATCCATTTTTAATATATATATATATAAAAGAAAAGAAAAATCCCAGAAAAATATCTGCAGAAAAAGAAAAAAGAAATAAAGCTATGCAGAAAAGCTTCTGAGAAAACCTGACTTCATTCAATCATACTGCTGCAGCAGCCTCTGCCTATTCCAGAAAAACTTTACTCCTTGGATACCATTTTACCCCCCATTTCTCAAAATTTACCCCCAGTAATTATCCTCTCTATTACAAATTTTGTAGAAATAAAGGGTAAACATCACTTTTGGTCCATAAATTATGTCACTTATTTATTTTTGGTCCCTCATATTTTCTACTTATTAAATTTGGTCCTTCAAGTTTAAAGATCCCATCATTTTTTATTCCACAGTTAAATTTAACATTAAAATTAACGGAATTCTTTTTTAAAAGAAAATGCTCAGGTCTCTGTTGTAACAAAATGTCAACCATACCACAACACCAAATCTGTCGCTTAGTATATTAGTCACCCAAAATCTACTTATTGAAAACGTTTTGTGAAGTATGTTGTATTAGCCCCAAACTAGCCAGAACAAATCCAATTTTTCCTTCTCAAATCCTAGCAGCGGCTACGTGACGAAGGAGCAACGGCGGCGACGGAGAAGAAAAAAGACAAGCAATGAATATTCTTGTTGTAATGGACCAAGTTTTGAATTATGTTTTACTTGATGTTTAGAATATTTTGAAGATTATTTCTACGTATTTGATGACGTGACTTATGTATGGTTTATGACTTTTATGACTTATGTATTATTGTGGTCGTCGCACATAGCACATTGTTGAGCTTTTTTTAGAATTATTCTAGTGGAACTTTTATGACCTATGTATTCGATTTGTTGTTTCGGCTAATACAACACTTCAGAGACGTTTTGTAAAATATAGGAGACTAAAAAACCAAGAAGTAAATTTGAGGCTAATACAACATACTTCACAAACATTTTAATAAGTAGACTTTCGGTGATTAAAATGTCAACCAGCAGACTCAGTCTAGTGATATGTCTATTTTTTTGTTACACCAAAGGCCCGAGTTCGACTCATTATCAACACAAATTTATGTGAAGTTGTATTTATAAACTCATCATCTGCATAATAGTTATGATTCAAATTAGATAATTTATAATAATAGGAAGTCGAGAATTCATTTTCCTATTTTAAACCACTTAAAAAGAACATTTGAAGTAAATATTTATATAGTTTCAATTTTTTTTTTTATGACAAACTCAAAAGAGTTTTTTACTTTTTACCGCTGATTCAAATTTGCAGCTTAAAGCATGCGGTAATCAAAGTGTTAAAGAGAAGCGTATTGAAATTTCTTTTTTCTTTTTTCTTTTTTTTTTCCGTTATATATATATATATGTATATAAAATTTTCTCTTTTCTCCCCTCTCTCTCCTTTTCCGTATTCTTCTGCTGTGTAATAAAGAAGAATACAACAGAACTCTGCTCTATATATACTTACAGAAAGCCAATAGCAATTTTCTTTGTGAGTTTCTCTCCTCTCTGTTTTTCTATCTTTCTTCTTTCTTTGCTTTCGTCTGTATTGCTTTGCCGGGAATTTACGTCACCAAATTGTGTTTGATCGCCGATAAATTTTGTGTACGCACGCGGATTTCATGTGAGGTAGAAAGATTCGATGTATACTTGGTTGGTTTTTTTGTTTTCTTAAGAATTTGGGTGGGCTTTTAGTTTTGCTTCAGATCTGGTAATGCTGGACGGCGGAATTGAGAATCCATGTCAAGGAATGTGTTTTCTGGTAATGTGAAGGTGAATTTGGGTTGAATTGCGTGAGAATTTTTGGTGGAATTTGAAGGGTTTTCTTATGTAGTTGGTGCGTGAATATGGAAGGGAGTGTGAGATCAGGAGGAGGTGTGTTGAAGAAGAAGACGTCTTCAGGGTGTTTGATTATAAAAAATAAGGTTCAGAATAGGAATTCAGGGGGAGGGTCGGGAGGTTTGAGTGTTAACAGTAATGAAAAAAAGAGGCCCAGGTTACTTGAGAGTGATTCTGGTTCGAGTGATGAAGATGAGTCCTTGGAGTTTATGAGAAGGAAAGTTAATGACAAGAGATTGCACAATGACTCAATGGGGTATAAAAGAAGTGAGCTTGAGAATAGGGAGTATGATAGGAACAATGTTGGGGTAGATATTCATGGTGAGAGAAAGAGAAGTAGGGTGGATTTATTTGAGTTTGACGAGTACGATGAATTTGATGGGAAAAGGATGAGGAATGAGTATGTGGAGGATACGTTTCAGATGTTTGAGCGTAGTGGTGGTGGGAAGTCGAAGGAGTTTGCTGTTGGGCCATCACATAGGAATTTGCTGGTGGATAAGCGTAACCCGGATTCCTATTTTAACGATTCTAGTAGTGGGAGGAGTAAGGGGGTTGAGTACACTGGTTTGAGGGATAAAGGACCTGAGTTGGAGGAGGATGAAGCACACATGCCAATTTCATTGTTAAGGTTGAAGTATCAGGAGTCAGGTAACGAGCCAATCAGGCTGCAGGGGAAGAATGGTGTTTTGAAGGTTATGGTGAATAAGAAGAAAAAGATTGATTTACATTCTCATCATAAGAAGTATGATCCTTCAGGAGTTGAAGATAGAACAGGTGCCAGGTCGGAAAATGTCGTGAAGAAGGACTTGTCTATAGCCTTGCCAGTTTATCCACCTTCAAAGCCACCTGAAAAGCGAGGTTTGTTTGTTGACAAGGAGAAAACTATTGGGAAGGAGAAAATGGAGGTAAAGTTGGAAAAAACAAAACCTATTTTGGGTAAAGGCATCAAGGCTAGAGAATCAGAAACCAATGGTATGAATACAGACATCAAGGCTAGAGAGTCGGGAGTTGATGGTACTGATACAGCACTTAAGCTGGCACCACCAGGTCCGCAGGCCTGTAGCTCAAAGAAAGGGATGAAAAAGGAGAAAGAGAGAACACCTCCACCAGAAAATGTCACCCCTGTTAAAGGGAAAGAAGGGAAAGAAGGAAAAGCTAAGCGTGGTGGAAGTACAGAAAAGCAGATGTTGCGAGAAAAGATAAGAGGAATGTTAACTGATGCTGGGTGGACTATAGATTATAGACCAAGACGGAACAGAGACTACTTAGATGCTGTGTACATCAACCCTTGTGGTACAGCCTACTGGTCAATTATTAAGGCCTACGATGCCCTCAAAAAACAGCTGGAGGAAGACAACACTAAAAGCAAATCCAGTGTTCGTTCTCCTTCATTTGCTCCTCTATCTGAAGATCTGATACATAAACTCACCAGACAGACCAAAAAGAAGATTGAGGAAGAAATGAAAAGGAAGATAAAAGAAGATGGCATGACTAAGAATGCTAAAAGATCTGCTGTAAGAGATGCTGGGGAGAGCTCAGGCAGTGATCAGAACGAGGAGAGACTCAGTTCCTATATGAAACAGAATTATAAGTCACAGGGTGGTGAATTGCAAGATGTGGATCAAGATAGTGATGATGATTTAAGTGATGATTCAGCCAACAAGAAGCTCAGGAAAATCAAATTTGGAAAGCCTTCTATAGCTTCCCATTCTAATGTGTTACAGGAAGAACAAGTAAAGTTATTGGGAGATGCACTCTTCTTGTCCGTGGTTCTGACAGAGGGGAAAACTCAGAGTCTGACGGGTATGTTCCATATAGTGGAAAACGAACTGTACTGGCCTGGCTAATTGATTCTCTGACAGCAAAGTTAAGTGAAAAGGTGCAGTATATGAACCGCAGAAGGACTCGGGTAATGCTAGAAGGTTGGATCACCAGAGATGGTATCCACTGTGGTTGCTGCAGTAAAATTCTTACAGTTTCAAAGTTTGAGCTGCATGCTGGCAGCAAGCTACGTCAGCCTTTCCAAAACATATTTTTGGAGTCTGGAGTCTCTCTTTTGCAGTGCCAAATTGATGCCTGGAATCGGCAAGGGGAGTCTCTAATTCAGGATTTCCATACTGTTGATGTTGATGGTGATGATCCAGATGATGATACCTGCGGTATTTGTGGCGATGGAGGTGCTTTGATCTGTTGTGATGGTTGTCCATCAACTTTCCATCAGACTTGTTTAGGAATACAGGTAGTAATTAGATGGCTTCTGGTGCAATCGATTGTGTACCTGTGTTCATTAAATTATTCAGATGAAATTCACATTTATAATGGAGTATTACTATTTTCTCCTTTTTATTTTAATCATTTTATTATTTTTCATTTTGTCTCTTCACTTGTATAATTACTTATGTGGTTCGTCTTTATCCTTTATGCAAGTCTATCTTGGTGCTATGTGTTCTATGCTTTAGGTCAACTGCATGCACACTTGTATTACTTGACATGTCTTAATGCACAGTTTCAGACCTCTGCCCCTCACATTTAACTAGAAAATAGCGTAGCTTTTCTTAGGGGAAAGAACAAATCTGCTCTTAAATTTTGTCCCAAATAATATGGCCAACTCCGCTAACTTAAGTTGATAATTATAAGAGAAGTATGTCGGTATACTAGGACAACGGTTGTCTGAAGAGTATTAGTATGAAGATACTAGTTTTTATCCTAGATTATAGAATGTCACAATTAGTGGTACAAGATTAGGTCACACACTGAATCAGTTTTTTTTGCTTTAATTGCATATTGTATCTTTCTCTAGCTAGTTGAGCACTTATCTTTCTTTTCCTTCCATTGCAGATGCTGCCTTCGGGTGATTGGCATTGTCCAAATTGTACGTGCAAATTTTGTGGGGATGCTGGTGAAAATGTTGATGAAGGAAATGGTACTACTACTGATGACATTCTCAGATGCAGCTTCTGTGAGAAAAAATGTAATTGTTTTTACGGGTTTGAAATTCTCTTTCTCTCTCTCTCTCTCTCTCTCTGTCACACACGCAGGCAGAAATTTCCCTGAATATAGTTAAGCAAACAACAAAAAGAAAAAATCTTACTTTCTAAAATTTCTTGTAGATCACAAATCATGCAGTGAGAGGGTGCATGCACTGCCTTCGAGTTGTGGTGCATCTTTCTGTGGGCTTAAGTGCCAAGAGGTATTAGCTTCGGTTTTCTTCTTGGGATCAATAACTAGAACTATGATAATATGGTATGACGTTACCATCTTGCATCGTATCAGTGCAAGGCTTGTAATACCCCGCACCTCAGTACATTATATTCATATTTTGAGTATCAAATCATATCCTTAATATAACTTGAAAATCATTGGATGTTTCGCTGATGATCACTCAGTTGGATGTTACTGTTTCTTTACTTGATTTAGCTGGTTTTTCTCTTTATGTGTTTGTTGCTTTTTAATGGAAACTTTGGATCTCTTAGCCTTTATCTGGTATGAAGTGTTTCCAGGAGGTCTGTAACATCCATTTTTTCTGGCTTTACAGTTTACTACAATAAGATCACTACTAATGAAATTGACATCAGTCCTCACTGGCAGCTCCTCTATTTTTTCACTTCTACATTTAGGATGCAAACATCTTATGTTGTGATTTTGCTGTTTAATGATGCAGCTTTAGAAAGATTTCCTTTTTCCTTCTACAGCTGTATGATCATTTGCAGAAGATTCTTGGAGTCAAACATGAATTGGAGGCAGGATTTTCATGGTCTCTTATTCAACGAACAGATGTGTCTGATACCTCGCACCGTGGGTTTCCTCAAAAGGTGGAATGCAATTCCAAACTAGCTGTTGCTTTGTCGGTTATGGATGAGTGCTTTTTGCCCATCATTGACAGGAGGAGTGGGATCAATATGATTCATAATGTTGTCTATAACTGTGGGTAAGCTGTTATTCGCCATGCTAAAGCAGATGTATGTGCATGATGTTATTCTTCTGCCACATGTACTCTTACGTTTTACTGCATGTACCTGCCAGAAATTATGCTTTGTCATGGACACGTGACATGTGTTTGGCCTTGTCCAAATTTCAAAATACAAAACAGATATGGAGTCATACACAGAGGATATGCCATGAGCTCATCTCTCTTTAATCTTCAATTTAACAGTAACTAGATTCTCGGAAATGCCAGGAACAAGGTTAAAAAGGCTGTAGGGTACTATAATTGGGGGAAATTATTTTTTAAATGCAAAAAAGAATAAAAATTTTCGAAATTGGTGTCGGTTGACACCAATTTTTGAAATAGACGAAGACGGGGTGAGAAACCCTGTCTTTAGACCCCGTCTTCAAAAAACAAGTCAGACACGGCCCAACTCACGAGACCTCCCCCCCACCCCCCTATAAACCCCATTTCCCTTACTTGAGTATAGATATTATATTAGAAATCAAAAAAACTTTCAGGGGAAAAAACTATTTTTTAATTAATAGTTTTTTAATTGTTAAGTAATAATTAATTTAATATTTTTATGAATATTGTGTACAAAAAATATACTGTAGTATATAACTAAAACCTTTTTAGTTTGTTGTATTTCTGTAATTTTTTGTTTAATTTTATAATTATAAAAATTAGGTAATTATTCGTATCACCGAGTCCATATCGCCGTGTTTGTGTCCATCTTATTATTTTAAAATTTTAACATTTTACAATATTTATAAACTTGCAAACATATTATAAGATATTTATTATTCTATTTTTTTTAGAAATAACTTTATACAATTAATAATTACCTGATTTTTATAATTATAAAATTAAACAAAAAATTACAGAAATACTACGAACTAAAAAGGTTTTAGTTATATACTACATCATATTTTTTGTACACAATATTAATAAAAATATTAAATTAATTATTAATTAACAATTAAAAAAGCCATTAATTAAAAACATAGTTTTTTCCCCTCAATTTTTTTTTCATTTCTAATATAATATCTATACTGAAGTAAGGGAAATGGATTTAGGGGGGGGGGGAGGTCTCGTGAGTTGGCCATGTTTGACTTATCTAAAGACGGGGTTTCTTACTCCCTCTTCACCAATTTCAAATTATTTATTTTTTTTGCATTTAAAAAATAATTTCCCCCTATAATTGGTGCTGCCTTCGACATTATATCCATGAATGCCTTCTGGCATAAGAATTTTTGACTTTTGAGGTGTGGTATGTATCTGAGTTGTAAGTAATACTGTGTGGTTTTATATTCTTGAGATGCCCTCTATGGCATGCAGTGGTGGGCTGGGTGAGGTGAGGATTGAGGAGTAGAAAGTTTGACATGGTGAGGTTGGTTATAGCTCAGGGCTTCATTTTTGTTGTAATTCCCAAGTCTGCTATTCTTAATCGGTCTTAAAGGATGACAGAAATCTAAAAATGATTTGTGATTTCTGAAATACTGAAAAATATATGAGTGTTTAGAGACACATACATATCTCATGCATGCACGCCCCTATCCTGTAGTATATATGAATTATAATTGTGTCTTGTAGATCAAATTTCAATCGGCTGAATTATCGTGGATTCTATACGGCAATTTTGGAGCGCGGTGACGAAATAGTTTCTGCTGCATCTATAAGGTAATTAAACAATGTATGACTTTGATGCTATCTGTGCCTGTGGTAGTAACATTCAACACGCGCTCTAGATTTGATATCCTTAATATTAATTTCAATGGTGGGTGATGAATTTCCTGTCCTCTCCTAAGCATGTATTTTTAGTTAACTTAATTATTTGATTTTCTTTCTAATCTTTGTATGCGTCTACAAGAAACAAGAAGTGTTCAGGGGAGAGCAATAACCTATATTTGCCTACTGGTGGTGATACACCTTGAATGTTCTGTGCTGATGGCTGTTGCTAATTCACTAGCTTTCATGCAAATTTTAATTGAAGATAAGCTTGTTGTTTGATTTGCCTCTGGTGGAATGACCCAATTAAAGGCAAGCTACTATTTCTGAGAATCTTATGGTGGTGCTCAAAAAAGGGGGGAAAGAGGAAGCTTTATCATGAGCTTTTATAGGTTATATTTTCCCTATGCTGAGTATGCATTATTCATGCTGAACTAGTTGCCTGATGTAGGAAAACAAATGGAAATTAACTTTGAACAAACAAAAAGCTAGAAATTTAAGAAGAGTGAGAGTGCAACCTAGTTTCCTTAGGTAAATATTTCTTTTAATTATTAGCCTTGGCCCCATATAGTGGGTACAGATTTCTGCTTATTTTTTTATAATCTTTCTGTTGGCTTTAGTTTTGTTACTCACTGACATTTCCATATTTTTCTCTTTTGAGGTCTATTTGGTTTGTTTCTTTGTAGTAGTAGATTATGTATCGCTAAGCTGGTTCTTCGAACTGTATAGTGATCAAAAAGGAAAATCGATCTGATCATTGGATCTTTCATAGGATCCATGGAACCCGTCTTGCAGAGATGCCATTTATCGGGACCCGTGAAATCTACAGGCGGCAAGGGATGTGCCGGCGCCTTCTCTGTGCTATTGAAACTGTAAGAATATTGTACTTGTCGTTGTATTCTACACTTGTTAAGCATACATCACTTCTGCTTTCTAGATTACTGTTATGCTCATCCATCAGCTTTACTGGTCAGTGTTATTGAGGTCATAAAATTATGGAAATTTATAGATTACATTTACATGAACCGGCGTACCCCAACTCTTTTTTGGCAGTTAAATTTGCCTCTCTCCTTTTCTGTGTGCTGGATTAGTCATTTAGTAATCCACTTTTGTGATTCCAGGAACTCTGTTCTCTCAAAGTTGAGCATTTGATCATTCCCGCCATATCGGAGCATATGAACACATGGACTAGAGTCTTTGGTTTCCATCAACTTGAGGATGTACTCAAGAGAGAAATAAAGTCCATGAATATGTTGGTATTTCCAGGGACGGATATGTTGCAGAAACAGTTAGTGAAGCAAGAAATATCAGATGGTAAACATCCTTTTTAATGTGATGATATACTCCATTAGCTATCCTATCAGTTTATGTTCAGCAGAAGGAAAATGATCCATTATCCTTGCCTCAACTTGTCTGTCTTGATCTTCGCCTCTGAAATCATCCTTATTTTTACTGTAGGTGTGATGGCTTCTAAATCAATAAAAAACGAACTACAGTCACCTGTTTTGGTGGAAAAGTCTGATCTTGATTCATCCATGGAGCATTATAAACAGATGAGTTGCGGTTCTGGAGTGTGCCATGACACCAAGATTAATGAAAAAATTAATGCTCTAGATTCTGGTTCTCCAGCACCAGCCGGTCCTTCAAATGATAGTTCAGCAGCTAGAGCTTCGGACTCTGTTTGTCAATCTGATATCGATCTTAGCAGCAGGGAAGCTACTATGGTCAAAACGGAGGTGGAAAACAAACAAAACAACCTCTCCACTAGCTTTAAGCGTCTTCATACCCATGGCGAAAGCAATAACATCTCTGACATGGAAAAAGGTTTGCTAGATACTCCTTTGAAGGATTATGTTAACTCTTCCGAGGAATGTGTCATAGGCAACGGATGCAAAACTGAAGCTCCTTTTCTGAAGTCCATTCGTGATTCTTCTAACGAAACCATAGCTGCAGCTGAGGCAAATGGAAACCAGAATTCTTTGGCTTTAGAGAGTGCAGAATTTGCAAATTCTCATGGCAATGTAGGTTTCTTATTGAAGGGTTCTGTAGATGCTGAGCCCAAAACAGTTGTAACTAATGGTTCTGCTAAATCTCAATCTGGTTCTGTATTTGAGCCATCGGCACAGGATACTAGAGGCAAGGTCAATGGTGAACATGTTGCATCTCTTCCTACAACAGTTGTCAATGAGGAGAATTCGCTTCGATTCAAATCAAACCAGGATCAGCCACCTATTTTGGAAAGTGAAGTTAGTTTATCAGTGGAACCTTCCACTGATACTGCTGCTGCCCCTGGTCCTAAAGTTGCTATTGATGATGTTGATGAGAATGAGAGATGTGGTGGCCAAGCCTTTTGCAGTAAGAAAAATGTTAAAACCATTGGTCCGCAACTAGCTTTTGGTTCATCACTTGTAATCTCTGCAAAGGATGCTGTTGAAACAATCAACGAGAATCGGAATCCGGCCCCTGTTTCTACCTTCCGTGATAGTGGAGAAAGCATCCTGACAAGTAACTCTGAGATAGATCAAAATGTTGTATTGCAGGTGCAAAACCACCTTGCGGTCTCTGTTCCAGTTCCAGAGGAGTCTGTCGATCCGACTGAAACTAATACACCTGATGCAGAAATCAAAATCCCTCTTGCTGTCAATGGAAAAGTTGCTTCTCCCATTTCCTCTTCTGAAGCTTTGGCTCAAAACAGCTACCACTGAGAATCACATGATACAGTGACTATGCTGGCAAGAAACAACTGGTAATCAATCTTCCTCTGTACGTGTCCCAACTGGATACATTGTTTAGCATTTCGCCGCAGTTCTTGAATCACAAGGCTTTGGAGCCATGCAGCAGCAACCCGATAGGCTTTCTAGTTAGTTGCTGAGGATGAGTAAAAGGCAACCAGTATTTGGTCTATACCTTTCTTAGTTCTGTTGAGGTATGCGATAATTTTAGGAAAAATCAGCTGCAGCACTGCTTTGGATCCCCATTTTGAAGTCCCCCTCCAAACTGATGCACATAATTTTCTGTTCGACATTAATCCAAACAGGTTATCGGCCCGGCCACGAGTCATTACCAAAGAAACAGCTTCCATTGTAGCCTTGTGGCAACAAATTTCTGCTATTGGCTGCTGCATATACAGATGTTTGTAGCTTTCTGAGTTGATAATGTGTGTATATACAAATAGATCATATTCTTAGCGGCATCTCTTTAAAGAATGATAATCTGATCGGCGTTCACTGCACGTAAAAAGCAGGAGATTTTGCATTATATTGAATCCTATTTAACCCTGTGCAGATTATTATGTTGGTGGCTGCAGATCTTTACTAGTTTTGGTTTCACTACCTTTTTGTTGTTTCAATTCTTGTAGGCATTGACAGCTTTCATCTTCTAATAATTGTTACACAGGAAAGGGAGTGTGAATAGATGAACTGAACTAATAAAAAATTCACTCTTATGAAGTTTGACATAATTATTCGTATTTTTTTGGTTATTAAAAAAATTAAAAATATTTTCTGATCTTTGATGAAATTATGTAGTTTTTGGATGGGGGTGTTAAATTATCAATTTTGCTGCCCTTGTATTTAGTCTCCTTTTTTTCAAAATTTTTGAAAAAATTATAAGAAAATTGGATGAGGTACATAGAAAAATTGCAAAAATTATCCACAAAAAATTGAGAAAATATGCAAAATTATAATTAACTTTACAAGAGTATTTTGATCAATTGACCACAAAAAATAAATAAAAACTAATGAATTGAACTAGTTGTTAAGCGATTATTAAAATCAATATTGTGTTGGTAATTTTCTAAATAAGAATAGAATATTTATAATTAAATAAACTTTTGGGGAGCTTCTTGTAATTTATCCTAATTTTCATGTTCAAGTAGAGTTGCTATTCTAATTGCATTTATCCCAAAAAGATTTACACTGTTTATTGGATTTGCTGTTTGTTTACGACTTTAGTACAATGCTATATAGTTTATTTCTACTTAAATGCGACTACAGTTCAAAAGTATAACTCACATCCTATTCCCCTGAGCACCACTAGTCGCCGCCGCTCTCCGCCCTGCCTCCTCCCAGTATCCTCCGTTTATGGAGCTTTCTGTTTCTCACCGTTTCCGCAATTACTCCTTTTTGCCCCGATCGGCTCACTGTAAACAGCGATTCCAACTATCAAACCACGTTCTCGTTCCCGTGAACCTTCAGCATCGCAAGGTACAGCTCTTCCCCGCTTACCTCGCTACCCCTCCGATGAACTCTACAGTTCCTCGTGCCTTCGATGACAACAACGGTTCTCCCTCGGTAGCAACAACTCAGGGTAAATTGTGAACTTAATTAGTGCTTTTGCGTTATTTTTTACGAGGTTTTAGTAATTAATTCTGATTGCAGAAGGAAGAATTGGAGAGGTCAAGAGGGTTACGAAGGAGACGAATGTGTACGTGAAGATTAATGTCGATGGTAATGCCGTGGCTGAGAATAGTACGGGGATTCCGTTTCTTGATCACATGTTAGATGTAATTTCTTTTATCTTTCCTGTTTCTCCTCTGATGATTAATCATAGCGCTGTGATTTTGTTCAAAATTGAATCTTTTTGAGTGGTTTTTGTTTAAACTACTATGGCAATGGTGTAGAATAAGATGTTATATAAACGACTTGCAAGCTCCAATACTGTTTTGGTGGGGTTTGGGAGTGGGCTTGGTGGTTGTGTATATGTGATCATTCTTAGTCTCAGTTGTAAAGTAGTATTGGCTAGAATCAGAACTGTAATCTCACTTCATGTGTTTTCTTGCTTTTGACTTACGGTAAATACTTTTACATGTTGTGATGAAAGAATTATTGTCTAGTTTTAAGTTATTGAGTATTTGCTCTTTTTTGTTTTGTTTTGTTTTGTTTTGTTTTTTTTTTTTTTTTTTTCTGTATTTGGAGGGAAGTAACTTCGGATGATTTATAGATGCTCTAATCTTTCAGACAACTAATGGAAAAAAGATAAAGCCACAATTGGTGCTCCCTTAGTTGTGTTTTTGCTACCTGAGATTGGATAACGTAGGTGACAGCATTCTGATTTCCTCTTTGCGAGTATATCTCTAACAGTTGTAGGGACTCTAACATAAATATGATTGTTTTGCTTAAAAAAGCATTGAGTAGGCAAGTGGAACCTAACACTTTCATATATGAGTATATTGTCGCAAAGCTAATTGTGAGTTTCCTCCTTGATATTTTTTCAGCAAATTGCTTCACATGGATTATTTGACGTGCATGTGAAGGCCACTGGGGATACTCATATTGATGATCACCATACAAATGAAGATGTTGCCCTAGCCATCGGAACAGTAAGTTTCGTAGAACCTATTTCTGTTTTAATTTTAATGTCCTGAATGATAATTAGACCACATTTTTATATTATATTTATTTCTAACTTTGAGTCCCTTCTTATGGTTGCTACTTTGTTACATAAATGAGGGTTGTGTGTTTGATTGCTTTGTTGGGGAAGAGGGGCTACTTAATTGGCTTTTACCTGGCAAAATGAATATGAATTGGACTTGGTACTTGGGAGTGGAGAATTAGTATAAAATGTTGAATGCAGTCTTATCTCAGAGTCCTATGCCTTTGCGACATGAGAGAATTTTTATTCTCTTCAAATACAGTTTATCTCATTACCCATACTTGGTTTAGTTGTTCTATGTAAGCTCTGATGTTCAAGTCGAAGTGCTTTGCTTTAGAAGCCTAAAAAACATATCATCTTTTCCTTGTGGTAGTGTTACACTAGTTTTAGCCGCAACTTTTTGTTTGTCTTGAATTAACTCTATTAACATTGGCCACGCATGCAGGCATTATTGCAAGCTCTTGGAGATAGAAAAGGAATCTACCGGTTTGGGGACTTCTCAGCCCCACTCGATGAAGCGCTTGTACATGTTTCATTGGTATGATTGAATGTACACCATGCACATCTTTCATTGGTCCAGCAAAGGCAGATTATCAGTCAGTTTCACTTGCATATAAAGGCAAACCACTGAGAAACATATGGCATTAATTGGACGGGATCTCTCTGACAACATCAATGCTGCTTCATTTGTCATGAAAAATAGCAATATTCTGCTCTATTTACTTTTTGAATGTCTCTCTTAGGATTTATCTGGAAGGCCACATCTGAGTTATGATTTACAAATTCCGACAGAGAGGGTTGGAACTTACGACACACAGGTACTTTATGGCCTGTATGTAGTTTACACTTATAAGTTGTTTTTCAAGTTTGTCACTGTTAACTGAACTTAAGTCTCTTGAGTCTACTTGAACATGTTGCTTTCAGCTTGTGGAGCATTTCTTCCAGTCCTTGGTCAATACCTCAGGAATGACGCTTCACATACGACAGGTAACAATATGTCTGAAGCTTTTATATACATGCTGAGAGTAGCTTGTGTGGAGACCCTTTTGTTTCAGTGGTAGTAGGCTAGCTAGCTTATCTTACATCACTGTTGCCCTTGTGCTCACTGGACATTGATGCAATGAAGGTTGCTTATCTTTACTATACAGATTGCAAGGTAGAACATAGGTGTCACCGTCTATTAAGAAAACTACTTAATAGAAGTAATTTTCTACCTTCATGCCTATTTCATGCTAATTCATCCATATATCATTTTGTTTCATTTTATTATGCTCCTTCGGCGTACCCGTAGCATTTACAGATTCAAATTTCCAAATTCGGTTATTCGAATGGGTAACAGCTTGCTGGGAGAAATTCTCACCACATTATTGAGGCAACCTTTAAGGCATTTGCTAGGGCTCTTCGTCAAGCAACAGATTATGATCCTCGCCGCCGTGGAAGTGTGCCAAGGTTTGAATTTGGCTCCTTTGCTTCTACAGTTATACAGTTTTCATGTTAACTCCAATGCTCCCTGGAATTATTTTATACTGTGATGAATTTAACATGAACATTTCTCTTTGCAGCTCAAAAGGCGTGCTTTCGCGCACTTGATTCATAAGTCAAGCCAAAAATTGGAGTGCCTGTAAGTATCCATTAATTTATGATTTTTCATTTCTTTAGAAAGGAAACTGCACTAAGGTTTGTCTTCCTGTACCTCATGTCTTGCAGCCTTTCTCATGCATTGGATATCAGCCAGGCAATCATCTGATACAGTGAAATGATACATGCAAAAGATGGTGTCTTCAAAGTTCAAACCACCATTTGATGAATGTTCTTGTTTGTTTGGTGCTGAGAAATAGAGTGACAAACTTTCGACATGCCTGTAACAAAAAGTTTTTAAAGTATAACCCAAATCTGTTCATGCAGATTTTTCATTGGCCAATTATGAGGTGTTTGCAATCTGATATACATAGTTTTCGGGTGTTGAAGGGCTGCGAAGTTCATAACATTCTGGTTCTTTTCCTGAAGTTTGGTCTTGTG
Organism: Sesamum alatum; assembly: GCA_034509735.1. Taxonomy (NCBI): domain Eukaryota; kingdom Viridiplantae; phylum Streptophyta; class Magnoliopsida; order Lamiales; family Pedaliaceae; genus Sesamum; species Sesamum alatum. The sequence continues at coordinate 35,919,687 of JACGWO010000006.1, forward strand.
TAAAGTCTGATTATGTAATGTTGTACTATGACTCAATGGCTCAATAATGTTCTTCTTGGATGTAGTTGTTCTTTTCCTCAGTACTGTGTGAATCTGGAAAACAATGGAAAAAGAAAACAAATATTTCTTTACATTCTCAGTTCCTTGATTCTTGCTATTGCTCTTTGAATACCCACATTTTGAAAATATTTTCCTTAATTATCGAACAGAAAAAGTTTCATCTAAACTACAAGTAAATACTGGAAGCTCAAACCATTGGTGAAGGCCCCAATAGTTCCAGAAATCGGAAAAGGTCGGACTAAAAGCTGAAAAAGCATGCTGCGATTCCAAATGTTCATCATGGTGTCTGTGTCAAAATATGAAACATATAGGTGCAGATTTCAAAAAGTTGGAGTTTAAAGCATAACAATAATCAGCTCAATGATAGTATTATTTGGGAGAGAAAATTTATACAAAACAACTAATAGTGGCTACTATATATATATATATATGTAATGAGATACATTGAAGAAGTAATCTAAATAGGTTCATCTTGTTCATGAACCATAAAACACCTGAGAAAAAGAATCTCATTTCACAAAAATTCTTCTGCAGTGGTCAGTTCACTTAATATTTCAGACTTGACCTCCTCCGGAAGGGGTGCAGAAGGGCCTGCCTTGGAGTAAAAGCTGGCCAGAGATCTGATGGCTTTTTCAAGCATAACATATGATTCCTGCACCAACATGCTCAAACAATAAAAAGAACAGTAAATCAGTTAAAGGCAAAACATTTAGTATTTATTAAATTCGTAATTAGCTAGACTGGACGGGAAATTCAGTCCTACTTGAATCAGATAATGGAACTGCAATGAGATGGATGTAATAATGCATGAATACAACCACAATTGTGATCAAGAAGAATTTCTTTAGAGACCTAAACTGACTAACTAAAAGTTCTTATGATATCAGAAGGAAGCCTAGCAAGTTAAGGGAAGTTCATATGAACCTTCCGCATAGTTTTCTATCTAAAAGAAACTCATTCTTTTCCAAACTCACAGTTAAACAAGCTTATTAACTGTATCATCAACCATTGCCAACCAAATATTTACTTATGTTTGTGATTTTCAGCCATAAAAGTTGGTCAAAGGTAGTAAGTACCTCATTAACAACTGACTTTTGTCCCCTCCAACCGTTCAAATATTCTCGGATTGATTCCTTTGCTGCATCAGCCGTCCGTCTGAACTTAGCATTATCCTTTGTGTCTTCCTTGAGTGATTCACGCAGTGTTTTCACAACTTCTCTAGCGGACTTCAAGTAAGCCTTTGGCAAAACTTTTCCCGATTTTGTTTTCTCATTAGGGTCAAACAATGACTGTAAGGCCCCAACTACACCCTCTTCTTTACCCTCCGAGGCCTCTGATTCTTCCTCAGCCAATGCAGGTAATAACATCGACTCGTATTTCAAGTTTACAAATGCAAGTACAGGAAAAATGGCACCCCCTATAATAAACCGGCGACGAGGTGATGCTTCCTCCGAAGAAAGCCCTGCATGACACCTGGCTTGCAGTCTACCTATCAAGTAGCCAAAGACCAAGCATTCAAGGAATATGAAAAGGGAAAATTTAGGAACAAATGCAATCATATGAATATGGATAAAACATTTCAAAGCCCACAGATTGATTCATATGCAAATAGAAGGTAATGACTTATTTAGCATAAGGAGAACTTCAAGGAAACAATTTATCGAACAGTTTAATGACATTGAGTAACCCATGGATGCTGACAGATTTCTAGAATGCAGCTATTGACTTGAAAAGAGTAGTCTTGTTCAAGCCTGTGCCAATCAATCCAAACGAAAAGCTACAAGACGGTTTATTTCATCTGTACATGCGAGCAAAAAGGGCAGGAGACAGGATTTTTATGGACACAATATCGTTACATTCTCAAACTTACAAAAGCTTAATTCTTCCCAAATCCCAGCTGATTAACATACAAAATCGGATCTTTACAGCAGAAATCACAAACACGAACAAATTCACAGATGGAGTCGACGTTCAAGGGAGAAAATTGAAAGCAAACTCACTGTTAATTCTTCCAGCGGAGTTAGAAATGGCAAGTGGGCACATTCTTGCTGCAGGAAAAGCTGCCATATTTTTGCTTTATGAATTTCTAACAATATATAGTACTAACTTCTTCTTGCTTCATACTAACAATCCAGAGCTCAGAATATCTACACCAGCTCTGAGGAAACACAGAAAAGTAGTACAATCAATCAAACCAAAAATACAGTAATCAGGAAATCATCTACTTTATATAAACTTCAGAGTACTTCAAACATATGAGAGAGAGAGAGAGAGAGAGAGAGAGAGAGAGAGAGAGAGAGAAAGAGGAGACAATAGGACAAGAATTTGTTTTCTGTATTACCTGAAGAGGTCTTCAAGAATTTGATCTTCATTCTATCCGTTGAGGATGCGCAAGGAATTGCACCAAAGTTTCGGGGCTAAAACCGTCAATCCAGCACTAAGAAGAAAATCTCTGCTTCTACTTTTTAATTCCTTATCACCACCCCTTAGCTTGGCCCATTTATATAAATATTACATAAATATATATATATATATATATTTGTATGTGTATCGTTAAAACGGTACACATTGTAAAAATATGACCGATTACGAGTCAAGTTCGTGATCGGTCATTTTTTTTTTAAATAAGGGCTGCTGGCCCAGCGGTCGCTGACTGAGCCAGAAACCCTTTTTTTTAATTCATTTTTTTAAATTTTTATTTATTGCATGATCATTTATTTATATGTAATTTACTAATAATATCTTATTTTATTATTTCAAGCTAATTATGATTAATTTATTGCAATACAATAATGTAATTAAAATTTTAAAATTCTTTTGAATAACTATTAAACTTAAAAATTTACATAAAAAAATATAATTACAAAATCTAATAATGTCGCCTGTCCCACAATTACGTTTTTGACATTGTCGCCTAGGTCGTCGTATTTCCGGACTTGATTGTTCATTTTGTTCTTGATCATCAATATCGGCATGAATTTGTAACTGACTAGATGATGATGTAGAACTAGACTCCATTGGATCACGATATGCACTCCATGAGGGAAATTGGATAGGTGAAACATTATGTACTGGTGCATATGTTTGATTCATGCCAAGACCAAGGTCAAGTTCAATATTTGTGTAATGACCTTCTGTATGTACTGACATGTACGGAGTCAATTGAAACTAATCATCTTGTTGAGGCGGTTCAGGCACGTAGCAGTTTTCAGTAAAAAAATGAGATGAATGCACAGTAGATGACCCAACTATGTCAACCTCAGGTGTATCTCTTTCTACTGTGCGAGCTGATCTCCTGCTACGACTTCGCGTTTTTTGGGATGTGGACGGAACATCATCTTGTGGCAATGGATTTTGAGGGGCCATACCTTGTCCCACTCGTTGATTTGTTGCAATTTGAACAACATTTCGATACATGTCCGAATGCGTTGTCATTGCTTGACGATATGCCTCTAGTTAATCGGATGTAGTTTCACAACTTATTTGAAAGGTTTCCATTTGGTCAAGGTAAAGTAAACCGAATATATTATAATTGTGTAATTTTTAAAGTGTGAAAAGCAAAAAAATATTCTGAATCTTTTCAATCAATAATGGCGAAAGACTATTGGGAGATTCCCAATTTTCAATTGGTCCACAATGATACTCTTCGTACATCAACTCGTCCGGGTTGACACCAAAGTACCCGAATACCTAATGAAATGGATTGGGCACAAGCTCGTGCACGATAACAAATTCGCAGTCAATCTCGACAAAATCAAGGTCCTTCGAGCCAAAATAACGTTCAAAGGCAGGGTCGTAGACGGCAGAATAATGTACCAAATACTTGGATACACATTTTTATGTAATTTTTTAGTGAGTTATTTTTAATTCTAAATTTTTATAAGCATATTTTTAAATTATCATAAAGTCAATTATTTTTATTTTATATTGAATAATCATAATTAGCTTGAAATAATAAAATAAGATTTAAAATATAAATTAATGATTAATATAATTATATATTAAATATAATAAAAAAATAAATTAAAAATTAAAAAAAAAAAAGAAAAGGATTGTTGCCCCAGGTAGCGACCAAGGATCGTTGGCTCAGTCGGCGACCTTTTTATAAAACAAATAATTCAATGGCCGGCCGCGAGCTTGGCTTGCGATCGGACATATTTTTGCAATGAGCACTTGAGCAGTACACATGCAAATTGTTTTTTCATATAATATTCATATAAATGTGCCCCCTTAGCTTTTTAAAAATTATTTAAAATAAACTATTGATTTTCATTCAAAAATATGTATAGATAAACATTATAAAAGAATATATGAAATGATATTTGACACAAATATTGAATTTATAAAATAATTATTAATCAAAGAAGATAAAAATGTACTTTGTGTTCCCAATTTTACCCTTACATTATACCCATCATCTTTACATAAAATATTCTTTTGATATATTAAAAAATTACATTTTACTTCTAAATTAATTTTCCTCGAAAAGTACTCGATAACACAAAACGATGTCACTGTGTTCAGGATTGATCAGCTATATCACTGTTGAAACCAAAATAGCATCTTGTTCTTCCCACAAGGGCACAAGTGAAAACTGTAAATAAAGTAAGAATCTGTTGCTCTTACATGAGTGCAATACAAGGACTTCCCCGGGGATTATCCATCCTAGTAAAACTCTCGTCCAAGCATGTTTAACTTCGGAGTTTTAATGGGATCCAATGCATTAGTGTTGGTATGATCGCACCCTAAAGTAAGAATCTGATCACAAACTATAGAGAGAAAGTTATCCCCAGAACTGTGTTTCCTTTCAGTTCAGTACCATAATTCCATTCGAAAAGCGCCGCAAAGGGAAATTCTAAATTAAAACTATCCAACTTACAACACAACAGTTATATTGTAATTTCAAGGGCAGTAGTGGACCGTAATCGTAAGAATGATCTCTAGAAGAGTTGAAAAAATAAAGCTACAACGATGTTTGAGTTGTAAACTAATCGATCTTGGAAGGTGTTGCTATTGCTTCACTTTTAAGGATCTCCTCAGGCAGCAACACCCTGAAAACAGCGTAGTGATGATTCAAGCTCCTCTCTCCTTGCAATCTGTGAACACTTCCTAGAGCACCGTCATTTGGATTTGGGAAGGCGTAAAATACACGTCTGATTCTCTGATGCACAATTGCCATTGCACACCTAAATCACATACGAGTAAACAAATGAAACTCAAATGTAGAGAGAGAGAGTTAGCGCTATTTTTTATATAGAAAGGGTGTGATCAATAGTTTATGTAGAGAACTCACATAATGCAAGGCTCCCAGACAAAGTAGATGTCGTAACCGGTACATAAATAAGGTCTGGTTGAGTCGCACTGTAAACCATTCCTGTGATGATCCATTCTCTCATCATGCTTAACCTGAAAGATACATTTGCAGCAGCTAAACAAATCCATGTGTTGCCAAAAAGAAACTTCATGATGTAAAGAAGCCTGAAATTCTTAAAAGGGTTAACTGTTAATCTGTGATAGCACAAGGATCAACTTAGCTAACAAGATTCTACATATCTACCTATCTATCAAATGCTCCATCGATCTCTGTAGACTCTATTACATAAGTCTATGCTGAAGTTTCATCACTTCCAAAGGTTCTTATTCTAGAAGTTTGAGAAAAACATTAGTTGGATCAGACCAAGCTGTCTGCATTGCCTTTTGCTCAGGCCAAATCAATATTAACCTACTGCCATGCACACAGCAAGGATGCATAATGCATAAAAAGAGCAGGGGCTTACATTTGTATTGATCTTTTGCCTTTTCAAGGGAGAGTCTGCTGGAGAAGAAACCTTGTAATCCTCTTGAGCAAAATCTGCACTTTGTCCATTCACGGGAAAAAGAAGCCTATCTCTTGCAGCAGATTTTTCAATTGCAACAATGGCAGCATGCCGTAAAGGGTGCCAAGAATCTGGACCCACATGTGATTGTTGCTCAAGCCACCCCCAAGGATGTAAACAACGGACCTCTTTATAAGATTGCTTTGCTTCATTGGATGATTTCACCAGCAATACTGGATCCTTTTCCACTTTAGTGGCATCAACTTTGGTAGAACCTTCAGCCTGGTTTGAACTGCATGATTCCCTGCTAGTATTTTCTGTGGAGGCATAGCAAGACAGGACCTGGTCACATGAGCTAGCAATAACCTGTCTAGTTGAAGGATCCACTATGACAGCAGCATTGACGACCTGCACAAGAAGAGTCAGCTTATAATTGACCAAGAATAGAGGTTGCAGGATCTGTAAGGACAAATGTAAAGAAGGAAATGCTGGGATATCGTCACATGATACCAAAGAACAAAAGAAATTGTGCATAAACAGATTTGATAAATTTGCTTCGGACAACATAGCAATTAAGCACTTTAACTTAGAGAAAAGTAACATGTGAGCTGAAGAACATCAAGGAGCATCTGGAGCCATTGTTTCAATCTAATACTCAAGAATATTCATGATAAGCTCAAACATGAAACTGCTGCACAGATCCAAGCACCGAGGACTTCTCTATCCATGCTATAAGTTAGTTGTAGTTAACAATGTTAGGTTTCTGCAAAATCAAGTTGCACCGATGAACAATTAAGTGATATACAAATTGTAATCTTGTCATCTTTTGAGATGTAGCTCTCATCAGATCTGTTGTTTAGTAGCAATAAATTTATCAGGAACTCTTTTGCATAGGTCTTCTACCTTATCCCACAGATAAACATTAAAATTGCAAAAAGAAATTTCTAAGTATCTTGAATTACATAGATGAGATAGCTACAAAGTCATCTCGTCTCTAAGAATAACATAGAGACAAGGTCCGCTACAATTACCATTTAGTTATTTCATACTTCAAAATGTTTAAAGAAACTATCCACAACTGTTTTTAATTGAAATCCCTAGTAGAAACTGACATCATATTTCATCTAAAAACAGGAAACAGTTGAGAAAGGAGTCCTTGCAACAGAACACAAACTGACATGATATTTCATCTAAAAACAGGAAACGGTTGAGAAAGGAGTCCTTGCAACCGAACACAAAGGATATAGCAGGGATTAAATCCTTCCAAAAACGAGTAGAAGTACAGTGCAGAATAAAATGAGCAAGGCGTATCTACCGAAGTGCCAGATTTTGCCATACAAACTGCAAGTTTCATGAAGTTGAAAACTGCTGATGAATCCTCTTCACTAAACCCAGTTATGCCATCGATATTACTGTAATAGGAAAAAATTTAGAACTCCGAAATTATGTGAAATCACTATAGATCGAGATTTTCAAGAACTCACTAGGTGGGTGGATGAAAAGAAGTTGGCCACAATTTGCATTGTTCTTCCCATTCTTCTTTTGTTGATGCAGCATGTTTGCATACCTGAACCAAATGGCTCAGTGAAAATTAACAATGAAATAGGAAATTATGCATACAGGTTATAACGGGAAAACGCACTTATAAGAGTCAGTATTTTTCAGTTCATTCACAAGAAAGGGAAAGCAACCTCCCTTCAGAGTGAACTTCAAACTGAAACAATCTAGGGCTTTACACATCACATTAAGCAATGTCAGACATAATAACGAGAAGCACATAACCCATACCAAATTCCAATCATTGAAAAAGCAGATATTAGAAAAACAATACAAATCAATTACAACAAATACCATAACTTAGCAATGAGAAAACTCAAACATAATGATAAGCAAAACAGAGTCAGTAAGATAGCAAACTTATGGGAACTTACATCAAAGTGAGATTTCCATCCAATTATGATGTAACGACCAATATCTAACAGGTTCATACGTTTCAAAGACATAACTTATGGTACTTCCATTTATAAGTATTAGCAGAGGGATGTAAAATTCTATTACACAATTTTGTTGCCTAAATAAAACAACTTTCCAGGAGAGTTCTTGTAGGTCTAGAACACATTCTTTGTCTCCATAAGTAGCCAGGATGGTGTACAACATTTTGTCTCTTCAAATTACAAAACATGGTCTCACGTAAGATTCTCAAGGAATGCAATAATAAGTACAGAACAATATGATTACTGAAATATAATTTTTAAATTACTGCTAATGTTAATTGGGCTGTGAAGTGCAACATAAAGTCGGCCACATCTGTTGGTGAAATTTAATTTTTCGAAAGACATTGCAGGTAGTGTTATAGTTTCATAGATATGCAAATTTTCAGACAGGCATGAGCCATAAGCAGTCACACAATAATCCAATAAGTCCCAGAAGATAAAAAGATGACCCACTTTGGTGGTGAAAGTACTCAACTGGTACGTATTCACAAGCTCCAGCACATCCTCTGGCACAAAGTTGGTCTCACCATCACTTCCAGAAGCCAGACATAAGATTACAAATAATTGACTTTTTCCTGTCAGATAACATCACTATCACTGACAAATAAAACATCCATACTCCAAAGACTGAGCAGAGAAAAATTGAAACAAAGGCATATGGCATTTGCTTCATGAAGAGGAAGTTTGGAAACATGGGAAATCTGCATCTAGGCTGTTCTTCTTCAAACACCCCAAGAAATGGCATCTGCTTTGCAGGTTTTATTCCTTTGCGTCATATAAACATGAATATGGAGGCAGAAGCTGACAAATTTGGTTGATTCATTTCAAATCCTTTTAAATAAGTCAAGACATCTGAAATGCATTAAAACTACCACCTCACAACCAAACATATGACAACAGATAATGTGAAAACCCATGCCACCCCGCCTTGAACATTCTCCACTGATTCTAAAATGTGCTTCAAACTTATTGAACATTCTCCACTAATGCTAAAATGAGTTTCAAACTTAAGGGTCTAACACAAGTCCAAATCACTTGGCTTTTAGTAAATCCTTTGCAAGTCAATCATTGTTTTACCTGACATCTTGGCTATAGTTTCCAAGTGAACCACATTAACAACATCTCCAACCAACTAACATGAGAAATCAATCACCTTAAAGTTAAAAACTAAGAGCAGATAACAAGGACACGTGCACACACATGCAGAGGCAAGCAGAAATGTAGAAGAGCAGTGAGAACCTCCATCAAGACAAGTCTTCCGTATGCGCTTCACATGGCGGAGACCTTCCAATGGTGCTATATGATTTAACTTCCTAACAACATAGAGTTGCAAAATAAATAAATACATAGATTTTCAATTATGTTGCAACATAAATATATAAATTTTCAATGACCGCAATAAGTAATGATAGTCCACAGAGCAGCATACCTCACTATAGTGTTAGCGTGCTTAGGTTCAATTACAGAAGCAAGCACATCAACTGCATAAACCAATAGATTAGGAAAATAAGCAAGAAAAAGAAGATGACCATTGGAAAATATGTGTACATGTATACAGATAGAGAGATTCATACCAGTAGCCTGGAGGTGAGGAAGAACAGGAGATTTTTCCGGAATGTGAATGATTGTGCAACAATCTGATGAAACCACAGACGTTTCGTCTAAGCTACCACTCATTGTGTTCTCAAATGCAATTTGCCTGGAAACCTAATTACTGAAAGCTGCGGCAGCAGCTTAGCAGAAAGGATTAACTGTCAGAATCCCAGAGCGTACACTTGCTTGAAGATTGTATTGAGGTTTTCCTGAGTGACTCAAGCGATGAGAACGGAGGAAGCTGCCGTCGTCGCAGCAGTGGCTTTTGTGGCGGCGGCGGCGAAGCGGTTGATGTTTGGTTATGTTCTGTAGCCGGGTCAAGGCGGAGACGAAGTATAGTGGACCCTATTCGGGTCGGGACGGGAATAATCAATAATCTTATTGAATAATTTAAAAACCGAATGTGCAAAAATACAGAAAAATTACATCAAAATAACAAAATTACAGCAAAACACAAATCTTGTGTTTGGTTTCATTTTCTACTTGTCTCGAGACAGACAATATATTTTTTAAACTATTTAAAATTAATTTTAAAAATAAATTCAAATATATACAATATTTTTAACACATATTTATTTTTTTTATTTTCATAAAAAAATCCAAAAACAAAACCAAACACAAGGAACATATATTTCAAAATTACAAAAAAGAAAAAGAAAATCACCAGGGACCGAGTTCGCATAGTTGGACATCGTTGGGCTGCTGCTGTAGGGTACGTTTATTAGACGGCTGTTAAAAATAAGGGATATTTACAGTTTTTCAAATAACTATAAAAGATTTATAATTATATCAAATTTCAATGAAACTCTTTCTAATTTAATCTTGTTAATAAAGCAATGTCTTTTTACGTATTTTAATATAATTGTACTAAAATACCTTTTTTTTCTTGTATCTCATTCATTACTAGGTCACTAGTATATAAAGTTAAATTTGTTTAGTAAATTTAAAATGTGAACTGATTTTGAGTAATAAACCTTTTTTTATTAATATATTATTATAACCATATAAATAAATATTGATTTTTTTTCTATATTTTGTACATTCATCGTTTATGGCCGATGATTAATTGCAGTAACGTAGTATATGTCACTTGCACCAAAATGTGCATCCCTTTTTAAGGTAGATTCCTATCGTTGTATGCTTGAAAAATGCATTGGGAGTTCTCTTTAGTTTTTTCCTTTAATACATAAATTATTTTAAATTTAATATAGAATAAATTTATGCGCACATATTAGATGTGTCACTATTGCTCGTTTATAAGTGTGCAAATTACATGGTCTCGTATTATAAGGCATAAATATAATACTTTTTTATGTAAAAATAATATCATTGAATTTAGTTAATAATTTATACTTTTCGTTTTTATATAAGAATGGAACAAATGTATTTGTAATTTTGATACTTTAAAAGCTAAAACATGTACAAATAAATAGGAATAATTCTTATTTATGAAGTATATTAATATTATAAAAGAGAAATTATTGTCAACAATCATTTATATATAATAAAATAGAATTACTGAGACTATCCATCTAAGCGCCACGTATGCGCAGATGTGGATAGCCTCAATGAGCTTAATTCTGTCAAATGAAATTTAACAACTTTTTAGATAAAAAAGGAAAAAAATATTAGTATTTATCTAAAAGAATCTAATCGATATTATATATTGATATACTTTTTATAAGTAAACAAAAAAGGTATTTATCCAATATATATGTACTTATTTTATAGATAACATCCAATAGTTTATCCACAAAAACAAATTGTATTTTTCAAAAACTAATTAAATAGAACTATAAGTTAATTTATTTTAAATAAAAAAATAAATAAATAATTAATACATTAAAACTTAAATTAATTAGTAAATATAAAAATACAAAAGTATATTGAATACAAAAAATGAATTTGAATTATTTTACTATCTATTTACCTAAAAAAAAAGAGTGAATCTTTTGGATAAACAAATAATCATACACTTATCTAATTTAAATATAAGATAAATGATAATTTTTTAAGTGGCAAAATAACTAAGTAAACAAAATTACAAAGAATTTATCATTTAAGGTAATTAATTAGTAAAAAGTTTAACTTTATTTTTATATTCAATACACGTTTATTTTTTTATATTTATTAATTACTTTAACTTTAAGTTTGAAATTCTTTATTGTTTATTTATTTTTATATTTCATATTTTAAATTATTTATAAACTTATTTCTTTATTTTATCGAAAATACAATTTTCTCGTGCCTTAGTACAGGTATTAACTAGTTAAAATTATATTTTCCAAATTATAAAGTCAGTCGGTCCGCTCTGTTAGGTTTGGACTCAATTTGAACTTAGATCTAAATTCTATAAAGGTCTAATAAATTGAGCACTGAACTTTGAAACATCTAACTTATATCTAAGACTTTGTTTTCTTATACCGCACAAGAACATTAAGAGGGAATTGAAGGATAAAACAACATTATCACTTAATTAATAACCAAATTCTGTTAATGTCGAAATTTCAAAAGTCGAGAAATTGAACATAAAAGTGCTTTAAAAGCCTATCAAAATGAATTTTTTAACAAATATATACGGTAAAAGGATATATTGAATAAATGTTCAAAAGATCATAAATCATCGAGTCGCACCAACATGTATGTATTGATTTCAATGTAGTGTAATGATAATTCTTGATTATATATATTGGAAAAAATGCAAGAAATCCACCAGTAATATTGTAAATGAACAAATTATCCCTCATATGAAAAAATAGATAGTAATTTATTCCTCTGTATTTTTCAAAATGAAGCAGTTTACTCTCTTGTGTTTTTCAAAATGAAGCAATTTACCTGCCTGCCCAGAGGGACAAATTGCTTTATTTTTAAAAATATATGGGGGTAATTTATAAATTTATTTTTTCATAAAGGAGTAATTTGTTCATTTGCAACATCATAAAAGGATAAATTGCATTAAACCCTATTTATATATATTAATTATTAATAATCAAAATTTATGATATCATTGTAACTGTCCCATTATTCAAATTGACGAAGACATAGTGGTTGAAAAATGAAAATTAAAGAAAGATGTAATAGTATAATGAATTTAACAGGGGTGAAAACGCATTAAACTAAAATGTTCATTCATGTCGTGCGATCTTCTTTGACTCAGATGCTTTGATTTCCTTTATGATATATCAAGGAATTCAACGCTTGAAAACGAGTCGTGCACACTCTTCAATTTAGTCTATTCTTGGTTTTCTCCATAACATGCCGGGTGGCAACCCTCCCAAACCCCCTCACTCCTCCTTCCCCGCCCACTCCCACCACCGCAAATCGCGCTGGGAAACCTCCTCTTCGGCCTCCGGTTCCGGCTCCGCTAAAGCTGACCACAAGCCTTCGCCTAACACCACCACCACCACCACTATTCCTCCGAACAATAGAGATCCCAACAGCAAACTCCCAGCCACAAAACCTAGACCCAGGCCGGAGAACCCATCTCCAAGGCCTGATAATCCCAACTTCACATCTGGTCCAAGGCCCGTTTTTCCCTTCACCGATCTGCCTCCGCCCCCATCTTATGGATTCCATATGCTCGACCGCCGGAGTATAGTCCTTGCAGATGGCTCCGTGCGATCTTACTTCGCTCTGCCCCCGGATTATGAGAATTTTGCACGTATGCCTCGGCCTGGTTTCCGGCCCGAATTCCTTGGCCCGCGTGATTTTGGGCTTGATAGACCCCCTATCCCAATGAGCCCCGAATTTCTCGGCCGCGATGCTAGGACCCGGATTGCGGATCATTGGAATGCGGGCATCGAGAATTCATTGAAACGAAAGTTTGGGGAGGATGAGAGGGGAGCTAGAGATGATGGGTTTGAGAGGCAAAGGCAACAGCTTTTGCAGTATGGAAATGCGAATGGGCCGGGGTCAAGTGCTGGGTATAATCTTGGGAGAGGCGAGGAAATGAGAGCCCCTAAGAACATGAGGCTTCTTGAGGGGAGTGCGAGCAAGCTTAAGCATAGTGAGGTTGACCAGAATGCTTTAAAGAAGGCATTTTTACATTTCGTGAAGTTGGTCTTTGAGACTGCAAATCAGAGAAAGAATTATTTGGCGGACGGGAAGCAAGGACCTCTGCCATGTCTGGCATGCGGCAGGTCTTATGCTGATCCATGTTTAAGATTACATACATTTGTTTTAAGATTTCTGCTTTATTTCTCTGGTTATTGTGAGGGTAAGTGTTCTAAGTAGACTTTGTTGTGTTAGTTAAGTGGTCCTATACACGAGTGCATATAGATTGTTTGGTAACTAACGACTAACCAGATGCAGGGCAGTAGGTGGGAGTTTTTGGATAGGGTTAGTTTGAATACTTTGCTGAATTTATCAGGTGAATATGAATGCATGCACAGAGCTTGACGCCACCCGACAAACTCATTATTATCATGTTTTTTACTTCAGAATCTGTGGTGGATAACAGCATATTTCTTTGTACAAAAGTATTGCTCAATTGATGCTTGCTTCTTGTTGCTTACTTATATAGGTTATCTGATATTGAAGATAGTAATCTGCAGGAGATTTTGTCTGTTGTAGGGGGTAATTGGAATTAGTGTTATGATATTGTCGATGTGTACATAAAATAGGAAAGTAAGGGAGTAGCACTGGCCTTTGATCGTTAGCTCTCTTTTAACCTGAGGGCTCGAGGGATGTTAGCACATTAAATACGGTATTAAAGACATTCACTTTTATTACATAGAGGTATTAGCATAGTTGTTAGGCACATGGCGCATCATGGCGCAAAGGTGCCCTGGAGCCATGGCGCACGGTGCGGCGCTCTCCTATGAAAAGCACGACGTGTATTTGCAAAATAAAATTATATATTCATACATCAATATCTTTTAGCATCAATAATGCACAAACAATTTCCAGAAATTATATTAACCATTATTAATAAAAGAAATATGTAAAACAACTAGTCTTAGGGAAAAGAAGAGTTCCAAAAATGCAAGACCATTGAGCAAAACATACATAATCATTATAAAAAGGAAAAACATCAGATATCTATCACTCTGACTGAGTTTCTTCTCCAGTCAAGGGCTTTCTCTTCTTTTTTTTTTTTGTTTTTTCGATTCTTTTAAGAAAAAAAAGTTAAAGGCTGGGCTTGCTGAAGTGCGGCGTTATTTAAAACTGGGAGAGCCCAGTCCTCAACCCAGCCTATTGTGGCTGGCTTTCACCTGGCGCCATAGCGCTCCATTTCTGCGCCAGGAGCAAGCCCAGATGCCATTTACCATTTGCACTGTGCGCCTTGGGCTTCCTTTTATAACTATGGGTATTAGTAATCAAAGGGGATTCTGCTAGATAATGATAATCCTCTAGCCCTATTAGCATTCTTATTATAGGTAGAACTGGTTAAGAGTGCGAGTCTGATGGGGAAGTGCCGGATATATAGGAGGTATATTTGCAGGCCCAATTCTGCGTAGCAAGCCATGGAGGAACTCTTTATAGTCTTGATGTAATTGAGGCTTGTAAGTAAAGGACGATATCCAGACTGGTAATGTAAATAAGGAGTGTCACTCTTTCTAGGGGTAATAAATAGTTCTAGAAAGTGTATTTCCTTCCTAAGAATCCTAACTGGCTTATGACTCTCATTTCCCTGATGGGAAAGAAAGATACCCCATGAAAGTGCGTTTCTGTAGTCCAAGTCCCCTAGAAAGTGTTTTATGCAAAACTGGTATTTGTGATGTGATAACGTTGAAGGCGTAAATCCTCAACTTGAAGATCAGTAGTTGCGGTGATGTGAATGCAATTAAGGTTATAAAATCTTCATGAGCATTACCAGAATTGATTAATTACCACCTACTGTTTACTTGTTGACTTTGCTCTTTATTCCATTTTTGACTGAGACCATTATGCAGCAGTACTATGTGAAGCAGCATTGCCTTTAATAGGTAACTAAAGGAATGTGGTTGATGGTACATCACACCCTATCAAGTGTCAGAAAGCACTCTATGTTTTATGATGATGCTATCATTTTAGCATAGCATACTTTGAAGTTTGAGTATCATTTCCGCTTGAATATTTTTGGCATTTTTCATGTGTTGTAGCTTATTTGTCATGCTTGGAGAGATGTATGTCATGCTTTTGCTCTGGAGCTTCGAACTTAGACTTTAAGGTTCGTTTTGTTGATTGTAGTGTGGGTGTTAGACATTGGTAATCTTTAACACACCTTAACACAGTGGGTTTGTAAGAAGTCTTTCAAGTTTATGCAGAAATTAGAGTCAAATTCCATTCTTGTGCCTGGCCTTTTGATGTTCTGACATTGGGCTGGAGTATCATAGAAGGTTCTTTCATATAGGCTTTTTGGTAACTCTTGAAGGCAAGGAAATAGACAACAATCCATCCACAGGGTCCTACTTTGTCCTTCTAAAGTAAAAAGTCGTTTACTCTGACATCATGTCAGCGGAATGTCCTTTCTTCATAGTCCTCTGAGATGAATGGACCAGCGCTTTTGCACTTTAACTTTAAAGTGGACAGTCTTACTAGCTATACAGATTTGTTTTTGTTAGTTTTTCAAGTTTCATTTGGAGCGTTTATCAGGAACTATGTAGTCTTTGTGATTTGTGCCATCTGCAATTTTTAAATTGATTTCCATAAGAACATAAATATATGTGGAAGATCCTCCGTTTGGATTTGTATTTTACACATATGGAATCAACCCAATTTTGCAGTTGATCGGGGTTTTGATGGTGCCTAGGCAGAGCATAATTATTATTTAGGGTTTACCTTGCTGCCTCAGCAGATCGCAATTTATTATGTAGTCCAGATAGAATGGTTTCTAAATATTTATGATTACCCATGTTGGGTTTACTTGTCTTCTCAAAATATGTGTGTGCTGGGGCCTTGAAAAAGGTTCTGTTTATTGGATGTGCAGATATTTTAGTGTAAAATCTGTGGCTATAACTGAATCATAGTAAATGCTTTGTGAATAATGATTTTGGTTGATTATTCATTTCTGACTTTTGCACTCTAGTGGAGCTTTTTTTGTCCCTCCCATGATTTCTTAATATATTCATCCGTTTACATAGAGCAGAGCTGCTTGATTTTGTGTATATTTTGCTCATGCCTGTCGAGATGCTTGGTTCTCTGGATCTGATGTACTGGCAGCAGGTTGAACTCAAATAGTCATATTTACCATTTATGACTTTGCCAATGTATATACTCCCAAAACTTTAATACAAAGAGGATTGTCTATGTAGTATTATACATTGCTACCTTGTGTTTGATGGGGGACAATTCTGAAGGCTAGCATTATTGTACGAAGTGATAAAAGAAGAGATGAATCTATATTATTGATTAATGATGATTCCACCTCTATTTATAGTGATGGAATTTAAGGATAACTACACCTATAGAAGAGACCTACTTGAAGTAAAACTACACCTATAGAAGAGACCTACTTGAAGTAAAATAGGAAAAGATAAGAACAAATTTAAATATTCTAACACTCCCCCTCAAGCTGGAGCAAATATATCAATCATGCCCAGCTTGTTACACATAATATTAAATTGTTTTGTTCCTAAAGCCTTGGTAAAAACATCTGCTCTTTGCTCTGAAGAAGGAGTAAAGGGAGTGCAAATTTTCTGACTCATGACAGCCTCACGAATGAAGTGACAATCAACCTCAATATGCTTTGTCCTCTCATGGAAAATAGGATTACTGGCAATATGAATAGCTGCTTGATTGTCACAGTGCATAGGTACAGGATCATTGTTCGTAAAACCTAACTCTTTCAAAAGATTCTTTAACCACAAAACTTCACTAGTGGTGTGAGCCATAGCCCGTATCAGCTTCTGCGCTTGACCTAGCAACTGTAGTTTGTTTTTTGCTACGCCAAGTCACAAGGTTCCCACCAACATAGGTGCAATATCCAGAAGTAGATTTTCTATCATCCTTCGACCCTGCATAGTCTGCATCAGAATAGGCTTCTATCTTTGTGTGTCCATGCTGTTGGAAGAATAATCCTTTTCCCGGGGATGCCTTTATATATTTCAAGATCCTTAGAACAGCTTCCCAATGAACTGATCGTGGCTTATCCATAAACTGACTAACTAGGCCAACTGCAAAGGAGATATCAGGTCTAGTTACGGTTAAGTAGATTAGCTTGCCAACAAGTCTTCTATACTTTGCCTCGTCCTCCAAATAGTTACTATCATCATTCCAAAAATCAGGATTAAATTCCATAGGAGTGTCCACCGGTTTAGTGCCGAGTAAACCTGCTTTCTGAAGGAGATCACAGGCATATTTTCTCTGAGATAGAGAGATCCCATGCTTGCTATGAGCAATTTCAATCCCCAAAAAATACTTCGGCCTCCCCAAATCTTTAGTGACGAAGTGCTTCCTTAGGTATGTCTTGGCTTCTTCTATCCCGGAAACATCACTACCGGTGATTAAGATATCATCAACATAGACTGCTAGAATAACCGTACCTGATTCCTTAATTCGAACAAAGACTGAATGATCTGCTTGGCACCGTGAAAATCCAAACTCACCAATAATAGTACTGAATTTATCAAACCATGCCCTTGGACTTTGTTTAAGACCGTAGATCGCTTTCTTCAATTTGCACACCATTCGTTGCTTCTCCCCCTGAGCAACATAACCTGGAGGTTGCTCCATATAGACAATTTCCTTCAAGTCACCATATAAGAAAGCATTTTTGATGTCCATCTGATGCATTGGCCAACTGAGATTAACTGCCAAGGAAAACAAAACTCTAATAGAGTTAAGACGAGCAACAGGGGAGAATGTTTCAAAATAATCTACCCCATATGTCTGAGTAAAGCCCTTGGCAACCAGGCGAGCTTTTGTATCGGTCTAGGGACCCGTCAGCATGAAACTTGAGGGCGAACACCCATCGACAAGCGACGACGTCGACGTTAGGAGGTGGATGGACAAGCTCCCAGGTTCCCCGGGAAAGGAGAGCCGACATCTCCCCATCCATCGCCGCCTTCCACTCCGAATGCGAAAGTGCCTCATAATAAGAATTAGGGATAGAAACAGATGATAGAGAGACAGAGAAAGCACGATAAACAGGACTAAGACATTTATAGGAAAGGGAATGAGCCAATGGATGAGCAGTGCAAGACCTTTTACCTTTGCGAAGGGCAATGGGAAGATCCTCCGCAGACATAGGGGTCGGGGTGCCAGGAGCTGCAGCAAGAGGAAGACTTGGCGGATCAACAGGCATGGTAGTCGTAGAATGAGTACGCCTGCAATACACCTGTAAAGGTCGTGTAGGTGGTTCGGTATGGGGAGGATGTGAGAGTGCCGGGACCGGTAAGGGAAGAGATGGAAGAGGAACATAAGGGGAAGGGGTCTTAGAGTAATAAGCAGTGGACTCAAAGAAAGTAACATCGGCAGAGGTAAATGACCGGTGAGATATAGGATCATAACACCGATACCCTTTTTGTGCTCGTGAATACCCCAAAAATATACATTTAACAGAACGAGGTGACAGTTTATCGAGGTTAGGAGAATGGAGATGAACAAAGCACACACACCCAAAGACTCGAGGAGTTAACCCAAAGAGAGGCTTACCAGGGAAAAGACAAGAATACGGAATATCCCCACTGAGAACACTAGAAGGCATACGGTTAATGAGATAACAAGCTGTGAGAATAGCATCCCCCCAATAGGATTTTGGAACATGCGTATGAGCCAAAATAGTGCGAGCAACATCGAGAAGGTGGCGATGTTTGCGTTCGGCGACACCATTTTGTTGAGAGGTATACGAGCAAGAAGATTGATGTAAAATGCCATGAGAATCACAGAAGTTAGAAACTGCTTTTTGGACATATTCAAGAGCATTATCAGTACGGAAAATACGAATATTAACAGAGAACTGAGTTTTTATTTCATTATAAAAGGAAGTGATTATACTAGGTACTTGAGACCTATCCTTGAGTAAATAGACCCAAGTCATTCTTGAGTAATCATCAACAAAGGTAAGAAAGTACCTAAACCCACCAATAGACTCAATACGACACGGACCCCAAATATCAGAATGAACTAAACTAAAAGGAGAGGAACTACGGTTGTCAAGACGAGGTGGAAAGCTAGCACGATGGTGCTTTCCCAACTGACAAGACTCACAATCCAAACGTGTAGACTGAATAGGTAAAACCTTCTTTAGATTAGGTAAGGATGGATGACCAAGACGACAATGCCACTGAAGAGGGGAGACAGAGGCAGAAAGAGCACGAGCATCTACAGGTGTAGTATGATCTAGAAAGTAGAGACCACCACGCTCATGACCGCCACCAATCGTCCTCTGTGTTTGCAGATCCTGGAACACACAGTAAGAAGGAAAAAAAAGTTACCGAGCAGTTGTGGACTTTTGTAAGTTGACTAATAGAGAGGAGACTAACAGGAAACTTTGGTGCATACAAGACATTATTAAGGGTAAGTTGGTGTGTGGGATGAACAGTACCAGAGCCATATATGGGAGAGTAGGATCCATCAGCGAGGCGAACGAAGGGAGAGGTATGAGAAGGAGAGAGGGAGTAAAAAAGAGAGCGATTACCAGTGAGGTGTGTAGTAGCACCTGAATCTAGCATCCAAGACTCACCAGGAGTTGCAGCAAAGGCACCCGGAGTGGAAGCTGTGGCAGGGGCAGTGGAATTAGCCACAGGGCGATGGAGGAGCTGTTCATATTCTTCACGGCTAAGGGTAACCAAATCAGATTCATTAGCAGAAGGTTCCGATGTTGTAGGTTCACCATCACCTTTAACTGTATTGGCCCACTCCGATTTGCCATATTTGAGCCAACATTTTTCCACAACATGATTAGTTCGACCACAATGGGTGCAGTAACGGGAGTTAGTAGAAGCATTGGAGCCTCGACCACGACCACCACGGCCTCGGGAGGAGTTTCGACCGCGACCACGAACTGCCATGGCTGAGGACTCGGTGGTTGGACCAGATGAAGAGTCAGAGGATATAGTAGCCACGCGGAGGACACAAGACAGAGCATTGGATAACGTAGGCACAGAGTCACTGGCTAGGAGGTGATCACGAACCGATTTCAAATTGTTGTCGAGGCCGGACAGGAACTTCGCCACCAAAAAATCTTCCCACTGAGTCTTGCGAGTCTGAGCAGCACAACTCAAGGGGTGATATAGCAAAATTTTATCAGATGTGCCCTTCAAGGAGGCAAAATAGTCGGCTACTGTACGGCCATCCTGTTTGAGGGAAAAAAGTCTCTCATACAGTTCAAATACCCGAGAAACGTTCTTTTCCTGAGAATACATGTCATGTAAAGTATCCCACATTGTTTTAGCAGAAGTGAGAAACATAACATTGGAACCGACAGTTTCCTCCATACTATTCAGAAGCCAAGTCATAACCGAGTAATCAGCTTGTTGCCAAGTCGAAAAATTAGCATCAGTAGAGGTTGGTGGAGGAGCCAAAATATGATTAAGCTTATTTTGAGATCCAAGAAACAACCGAAAGGCTTGGGACCAGAGGATATAATTCTGGCCATTCAACTTGACAGTGGTGCCAAGAGCACCTTTATGTTCAACGGTAGCCATGATCAAGGGGGGATAGACAGACAGATAGATAGGACAGCAGCAGCAGGGAGAGCAGTCAGCAACGAAAAGCTGATTCAGGTGAGCATCTCAGATCGGGCGCGGCGCAAGGTGCAACGCCGGAGGCGGGCGTCGCGAGCAGAAGTGGCGGAAGGGCGGGGCGGCGCAAGAAGAAGGCGCGGCGCCGCGAGAGAAAGCGGCGACGGCGGCGACCGACGGGTGTGAACGCAAGGTGAGGGGCCGACGGCCGCGGCGGCCGAGTGACCTGCGGCGGCGGAAGGGGGTGGCGGTGGGTTGCAAAAAAACTAGGGTTAGGTTTTTCTCTCTTGTTTTTTTTTTTTTTTTTTTTTTTTTTTCAGAAATATATATAAATATATATATATATACAACTTCTTTCTCACTTTTTCTGAACCTGCTCTTATACCATGTACGAAGTGATAAAAGAAGAGATGAATCTATATTATTGATTAATGATGATTCCACCTCTATTTATAGTGATGGAATTTAAGGATAACTACACCTATAGAAGAGACCTACTTGAAGTAAAACTACACCTATAGAAGAGACCTACTTGAAGTAAAATAGGAAAAGATAAGAACAAATTTAAATATTCTAACAATTATAATTATTGATTTTTCAGTTTAGGTAGGAGAGATAAAGTTCATAATTGGAACCCTTTAGGCAGACTGCAATGTGGTGCTCTAGCAGATTTTTGTTCCATATCTGATACTTGCTTGTTAGTGTATTACATTAATTTTCATTTCTGTACATTGGTATTGTGCATAGTTGTAAATGGCCCTCTATGGCATACACCATGGCGCACAAGGCAAGGGCCCAGCGCCATTTTAACCTGCCGCAGCCATGGCGCCTTTTGCTGGGTGCCTGGAGAAAGAAACTCTTATTTGTGCCAGTTTTGTCAATCTGAACTGTAAACATGAGAACTATGTAGTCTGATGACCAAGAAGTCAGACAGGCACCGTCTCTGGAAAGGGGTAGAATTGATAAATTTAGTAGCTTTCGATATATATATATATATATATATATATATATATATATATATATTAGAATGTTGTTCGTGTTAACGTGTAAAAATGATATATCCTATGGTTAAAAAATACAGTAGGTCCTTATTTGTGGAACTGCTTTTCAGAATTGTGTTATTCTTTGATTGTCAGCTGTCTTGTGGGATTGCTCATATGTAATAATCCCTAGTAATGTTCTGCCTTCCCTTGCCTGTTTCAGAGCTGCTGATGTCCTGCCAATTATTGTGGTGTGACATCATTGCCTCAGTATTCTTATAATCTTATTATCTTCTCAGCATCAATGTTTTAGGCAGTTGGCGGTAGGGCTAGTTCTTTTGTATTTTGCTTTTCTGGTGTTTTACTCACTATGGTGACTGTTTTACTGCTTTAAATTTCTGGTTAGAGACCCCAACTTGCATAAGTACACAATTAGGTCTAGCTAGATCTTTCTCTGGTTGTCATCTTCTGTTTCCAGATGCTATCTTTTGGGTACTAAGCATTATAGTCTTGGAAGGGTGTTCTGATATTTCATCTACTGACTTCAATAGTTCAGTTTTGCATGTTGTTCTATACAGCTATATTTAAATACAATCACTGGAATCTGGATATAATTAGGCTAAATTCTCAAGTAGTGGCAAAAATACCACTGTTTTGGGGATTACTCCTCGAGTTAGATGAAAAATATATTTGTTACCCTAATTATGTTCTTCACTAGTTTCTAAGTTCTTATTTTGGGTAAGTCCATTTTTAAACTGGGTTGAAGACATGGATTTTATGCTGAATTAGAATATCACGTTGAAGCTGATTTCCAGCTTATGTTATCAAGCCTCAAAGCCAGGCGTTCTTCCTTGCACAAATGTTATTTGAGTTTTGCTAATATAAATTTTCTTATGCTGAGAGAAGGAAAATATATGTGAGTGAAAAGAATTTGAATGCTCATATCTAAATCTCTTGTAGGTGTAATCTTACTTAGAAGTAACTTTACCTATACATTGTGCGTTTTAAATTCCATGACAATTCGGCTTGAAGTTCAAATTCTCTAAATGCAGATAGTCTAAATTTGATATCCTATTTCTTGTTGTGTGAAACTTGTGTCTGCGTCTGAGACTACTACACGATTTTGACATGAAAATACAGGTCTTCAAAAGATTTTCCAGACACACACAGTCTTATCATGCATGCATACAACTCAGACAGTGCAGACTCAATTGTGGATCACCTGGCCTTTCATAAGGCTTTGTGCATTCTGATGGGCTGGAACTATTTGATGCCCCCTGATAACTCAAAAGCCTATCAGAATTTTTCTGCAGATGATGCAGAAGCAAACCAAGATGATCTGATTATATGGCCACCTTCTGTTTTTAATTCATAATACTATCACAGGAAAAGGTAGAGATGGTCGTATGGAAGGTATAGGAAACAGAGCAATGGATAGTATTCTTAGAGGTATCATGCACCCCATCCTTTATTATTTTTTCTGCTTTCCAATGAATGAGATGTTCTTTTAAATTGTCTGTCCATCTTTCGAGCTGCATTAGCAATTGATTTATGTGGTTTATTGCACCCGCTGAAGGGTTCTGGTGTTCTTCATGTTTAATCCATGGTTGTCATGTTTACTTTGTTATCTTATATAACTCTTTACTTGACCTAATAAATTTATTTACTACCACTATCATCTGGATTGCCCGTATCTGTGTGCACTGTTACCACACCTCCACCATGACGAGTTCCCTCCACTGGTGGTTGCAGATGGCTGGAGAACTGCAGTAATTGTCATATAGCTTTCTTATTCTACTTGCCTCCATGTCACCTAGTTGTTTCCATGATATTGTGGAAAAGCACTTAAACTGACTCTTTCAGTCTGCAAGCCGAGTCTGGGATAGTGTCAGTTAATTGAAAGCAGAACAATATCGATTTAACTTTTTACCACGTTACATATGCACAGTTTGATTATGTTATCTAATTTGGGGAGGAAGTTGTGTGAGATTAATGGCACTAAGTTTCCTTGACTATGTTATCAAATTTGGGGAGGACGTTGAGTGAACTACTGATATTAAGTTTCCTAGTCCTAAGGTACCTTTTCGTCAATGTTAAGTACCAGCTACTGGGTTTAACTTGTTTATGCACTTATTTAGATTTAGGCTTGTCTTTTCTGGTGAGCTGAGTAGCTTATTACCACCTGGAGAGCAGATGCTGGCATCAGCTTTGCTTTGTTGCATTATAGTCTATTTCTATCTACATCAGTTTGACCGCATGCTATATTATTGATTAGGTCTCACACTGATAAGTGGATGGGTTGTTTTGTCACATTGCGATACTTTATATTTTCATTCTTTTATATTTGCATCTGCCATTTTATTTTGCTAGCTTTGGTGGTTCATTTGCTGGATTACTGTGTTAGAGAAACGTAAGTTCCGTGGTCCAATTCGCTGACATTTTTGGTGGCTGGAATTAAGTTGTAGGCTCGTGGCATTCTAGGCTTTTCAACATGCCTTTATACACTGCAGGGGAATACTAGTCCTTTTATTCCTCTTATTTTCTTTATTTCACTCAGAGCCTTATAGTTATCAAGACCTGCAAGCTTGCTTTTGCCATCTGAACAGTTATATTATTGAATTCTTTTTGTTCTTTATGCCACCCGAAAATTGAAAGGGAGAATGCAGGGAGCAGGTGAATTGAGAATGATATTGACCCTTTTTCTTTTAAGATTATTATTTTTTGCCTTGTCCTGTTAGGCTTCATACTTCTGGAAGTCTCATTTAGCTTATTCATGGATTGGGATAATGCTATTCCTGCTCTGTATCTGATTGTCTGTCTCTCTCCCCTCTCCCTGTTTCTTCTCCTTTAGTAGGATTGAAGTCAGGAAGCAATGTTGTTACTTTTCATATTGATCGCTAAGAGTGAATTGAAAAATTAGTTAGACACCCTCTCCTTTGATGATGTTGGATTATCCATAATGTATGTGCTGTCATGGTTCAGCCTAAACGCTTAGGCTTGTCGATCTTGTTTTAGTGATTTATGTTTTTGCAATAACAGAGGATTCATGACCGTAGATCTATTGTTTTCAGGAGGTGAAAAATAGTATTTCCTCCCTTAGACTTGCAAGACTCATTGCAGCCGCTCTTCCTCCTGATTGGTTTTTCTTCCTTGATGTAGGAGTTGTGTATTAAATTATGGCTTGCAACAGCCTATGTGATGTACCAACTTTTTTACACTTACAATTTGGATAAGTAGAATGAACTGGAGCAAGTTGGTCATCTGGATTTATAAGTCTTTTGATGGCATAAATCAATAGCAAGTCAGGGTAACTGTAGAATAGCAGTGTTACCCTTCTAACTAATCTAATACAATGGATATCCCTGCTTTGGTAGATTGCAAAGAAACAAACACCCGTTTGCCCAACCGGTGAAGGCAAATTTGGGTTTCCCACACCTCGTGAGATATTCAGTTTGCCTTGATTTTATACAAATGCTTAGAAACTTCTCCATGTTCTGAACCATTTAGGCCAATATCCATATACATAAATTCTGCTCTTGCTTGCTCCCGGAGTTGATCAAGTATCGTTCTGACTGTTAATCTCCATTGGTAGTATGTTTTTGGTAGATAAATATCAGGCAGGATAATTCTTGTTTGAGTGGTCTAAAATTATGAAAGCTGCCTTGTACAATTTGGTGTTTTGATGATGAAATCAATTTGTGGCTGCTATTGTTCTAACATTTCACCAATGCTTTAATGGTGATTTACCACTATTGGGATCCTTATGAATCTTGTCTTGATAGATCTTGGATTTACTAGTGGCAAGTCGATGTCCTTGTACTCAAGAGAAGGTCATCTGGGGATTCATACGGTGAAATTCTCAGGCGACGAGTCAGGGCTGAAGGAGGCCCTGAGGCTGTGTGATTACTTCGAGAGGGAGAAACGGGGGCGAAAGTCTTGGGCCCGGGTGCAACCTCTTAAGGATGACGAAAACAACCCGAACCTAGTGAGATTGGAGGGCAAGTCAGGAGAGAAGAAGAGAGTATTCTATGGTCATCTGGCAACTGTTGCAGATTTAGACAAGGTTACTTTTGAGATCAAGAAGAAGGTATCAATTGTGAGCATGAGGGACTTCAAGCAGCAGCAGCAGCACTCCAAATGACATGTTAGTCATGTGCAGTATGGAGAGATTATTACTTGGTTTTTCTCTGTTTTCTTTTCTATGATGATCAGTAAAATCAGACGGTTGTGAATGCAGCAGAGTAATGTGTAGTGTCTTCTGAGGTGTTTGCATAGTATTGGTGGATATATTATATAATTTACATCTCTTTTTCCCCTTCACATGTTAATAATTAAACAATAATTTTATTGTTACTATTAAAATGAAATAACATTTACCATTAAAATAAATAAAGATTGTTACCATGAACGAATTAAATCTGATTGGTTGAAATAATTTAAATTTGAAAGTATAGATTTGTTTTTGTTTTACTAAAAGCCACCATGGTTTAAAATTCCCATGCGTTTCCATCGAAACTACGAAAACGTTTTCCTTTTGGATGTTATGGAAATAAAAATACATGGTAGTTTCGAAATTATTTAATTTCCTTCGAAACACTTCATTTTTCTTAATTTTCCTTCGAAATTTTTGAGTTTCCTAAGAAATTTTTTATTTTTCTTAATTTTTCAGCGAAACATTTATTTCATACTTTTAGCTACAAATATATAAATTCTTATGTTATACATAAGTATTTTATTTAATGATGAAAAATTTAATATTAAGCTAAATTAGTAATGTTATATGTATAAGTATCAACATAATATAGATATTTTATAACACATAATTAGATATAAATATTATATTATTATTTAGTTTCAATAGCAACTACATCAATTAATAAATCCTAATACATAATTATACTACATAAAAATAATGTTAATTGATTAAAGATATAAAATTAAACTACATATAGTTGAATTAAAAAAGAAAGATAATATTTTAAATTTTTCTATGACTATTATGTATGTTTTTTTAATTTTATGATTTTTCTATAATATTTTCGAAACGTTTTCGAAAAATTTCTAATATTTATAAACTCGAAACATTTATTAAAAACGAAATTTTAATCCATGAAAACCACAGCAATATATAACGATTGCATTGGACAAAAATGTAACATGGTACATCAAAATCTGACAGATACACACATTCACTAATGACCAAAAAAACACACACACACACAAAATCAGGAGAGATGGAGTGGCTGTTGTGGTAGGGTGTCCTTTGGAACCTCCAAAGAACAGAACAGAACAGAACAGACGTATGTCATCTCCTAGTCATGAACTACCAACCAACGCTTGTCTATTTTGGCCTCGATACGAGTTACTTGGGCGATAAAATAATATATATATATTTTACTTAGAATATTTCGATTGAATAACGCAATCTACCTAATTAAGTGAATTGAGTTCTTTAAAAAATAGTAATTTATACTGAGTTGGGGATAAAGAAATGTAAAACGCATTACAAGGGTAGATTGGACAATTTATCTAATGGAACGTAAATGGGGCCGAAGCGTATGATTTCCATAATCTCCATTTTATCTTAGTTGTTGCTGTCAATAATATATTTGTGGCCATTAATTAATTAATATCCAACCATTGTTTCTATATTCAATTAGATAGGCATAATAATGTCCAAGATTATTCTTGTTCTACACTCTATTAAATTCGGATACAACGCATTCAATCATATTTGACCCTGTTTTATTATTTATACAGATTTATGCTTTTATTTATTGTATCATTATTTTTTTTTAAAAAAAAATATAGGTTTGTTTATATTGTTCATCGGGCGTATCAATCAAACAATATTTTGGTGTACGTGGGCCAAATTCAGGCAAGGTTCATTTTCATGGGATAATTCAGAATTTAAGAAAATTCTGTCCACTATTTTAATAATTATATATCATCGTAATTGACGCAGGCAGCAAAGGATGGGATATGTAAAGTAACAAGAAAAGTCCACGGCTGAATAATAATTCCAGTATAAATAATCAAAATTACGAGGTCATTTCATCAAAGACAGAGAAGCCCATTACAAGGTGATTCTGCTTTATTATTCTTTTCAATTAATTAATTTCCACTGTTCTTCCTATTTCTCTACCCACTGCTGTAAAGAGTAAAAGACTCCAACTTTTTTCTTCTTTTTTTTGGCTACAATTTGCAGAAAGGAGAAAAAGAGAAGTGGATTAGTCTTACTTTAATCGTGTTTCTGAGGAAAATTTGTTGTGTGGATGAAAAGGGTTTTGTTTCTTTGATGAATTTCAGCTGGTGAATTATTATTTTAGTTGGTGGAAGAGATAAGTTTTTTTTTTTTCTTTTTTTGGTTTGGTTTTGATGATAAGGGTATGGTTGAAAGATGGGCTTGAATGGGGGTGTCCCAGTTTGTTAATAAAGTGTTTTTCTTGGACTTTTTGTTTGGCATGCCCCTTCACTTTTTAATGATGTTTCTGCTGCTGTGTGTTTAGTTTACCATTCACATTTTTACAACTTGGAGAGGCAGAGGAAGAACTGTCAAATTTTGTATTTGGCTGAGGTTGTTCTTGGTGTTTGATTGCAGGAGTAATATACAAACATGGCTGAGGAAAGTGTTGGAATAGCAAAGGATGTCACTGAGGTAATTCTTTGGAAGTTGATTTTGGTATTGTTTCTTGTTTGGTCAACAAATTAGATTTGTTTGTGTCTTGTTTGGCTAAAAAGAGTTGTATCCTATGTTGTAGTTGATTGGTAATACTCCATTGGTGTACTTGAACAATATTGTTGATGGTTGTGTTGGGCGTGTTGCGGCTAAGCTGGAGTCGATGGAGCCGTGCTCTAGCGTTAAGGATAGGTAATGCTATCATAGTTCAATGCCAATGTTTTCATTGTCTTTGCTTTTCACCGTCTTCAACTGATGTTTTTCTTTGTGCAGGATTGGTTATAGTATGATCACAGATGCTGAAGCACAGGGCCTCATCACTCCTGGACAGGTAGATCAACAAATTTCTACTGCTTTGGCTGTAATCTGGGATTTGGTTTAGTAAAAAAGTGTGTTCTTTTCTTAGTTTCTCGCCGTTAAATCTTGCTATGTTTTTGCTGAAGAGTGTCCTTATTGAACCTACGAGTGGCAACACGGGTATCGGCTTGGCATTCATGGCTGCTGCTAAAGGCTACAAGCTCATTATCACCATGCCTTCTTCCATGAGTCTTGAGCGCAGAATTATTCTCCGTGCTTTCGGTGCTGAGTTGGTGCTAACGGATCCTGCTAAGGGAATGAAAGGTGCTGTTCAGAAGGCTGAAGAGATAAGGGATAAGACACCTAATTCCTACATCCTTCAGCAATTCGAGAACCCTGCCAATCCCAAGGTAGTTAACTTTGCTACCATTCTATCGAGCAGTTTTGTTTGCTGGTTGGGAGAATCTATTAGAAATAACACGTAATTCTTCCAGATACACTATGAAACCACCGGACCTGAGGTCTGGAAAGGAACAAATGGAAAAATTGATGCGTTTGTTTCCGGGATTGGTACGGGAGGCACAATCACTGGTGCAGGAAAGTATCTTAAAGAACACAACCCTGACATAAAGGTTAGATCATTGTTTTAGTTTGTCAGCTGTCTTGTGGTTGATTTTATTGTCATACAGAACCGTACTTTTTGTGTAGTAAAACTATCTACTTTGCAATCTAATTTTCTGATAATTTTGATTGTCGTTATTGTCTGTTTTATTTGTTGTTTAGCTGTATGGGGTGGAACCAGTTGAAAGTCCTATTCTCTCTGGAGGAAAGCCTGGTGAGTTTTGTTCCTGTTGCATCTTATTCTTAATCTCATTTTTCACTGAATGTAGTCGTCCTTATATCGATTATGGATCGAGCAAAAGAATTGACAAGAAACATGGACATTCACGAAAGCACTATCGATTAGCTTAATTCGGTCCTTGAGCTGAATGTTCAGACTTGAATTATGATTGTAGCCCAGGCTGCGTACCTTCAACATACTTTTGAGTTATGCTTGAGGTGAAAGTTCATAGTTTCGTGCTTTGGGGGAAAAACTTGTATTATTTCTGTGTATATAATTTGTGATTCATGTTACACATCTCACTTTTATTCCCTTTTGATATTTTCTATTTGTTTAGCCAACTTTACAATTGGTATGACTATAACTCCATCAATTTGATGAATGATCTTTGTATAATACTCAAGGTCCACACAAGATTCAAGGGATCGGTGCCGGTTTCATCCCTGGCGTTTTGGATGTTAATCTCATTGATGAAGTAATTCAAGTAAGAGTCAGTTAACTTCTTTGTGTTCTTTTCAATCTAAGTGGAGTATTCAACCAATTACATTCTTGTTCTATCTACTGTTGGTAAATTAAATGTGATACATTCATTATTGCACGTTTTCTTGTGTATTTCCAGGTTTCAAGTGATGAGGCCATAGAGACTGCGAAGCTTCTTGCATTGAAAGAGGGATTGTTGGTAAGTAGATACTCCACTAACTTAGTCCCAGTCACGAGCTGCCGAGAGTTTGATGATTTCTTCAATCAATCCATTCTTTCCAACTCTATACCGTATCCATGAGCATTTCTTGCATCAAAACATTCTAAAGCTGTAATAATATGCTACAGGTTGGAATATCATCTGGTGCTGCTGCGGCTGCTGCTATTAGGATTGCAAAGCGGCCTGAAAATGCCGGAAAACTCATTGTTGTAAGTCTGTCTACTTTCTTACAACCTATTTGGAGAACATTTTGAAGCTTTAAGAGAAGAACATGCAGCACGCTACTTCCCCAACGACAGGTGGTAGTATTATTCATCATAAATGAAGCCCTTCTCTTCACAGGATAGTGACTGGTTAACAACTTTTTACTTAGTAATCAGATTAATCACCTTAATGTGGCTAATAAATGGTGAGAATCCATCGGTGATTATCACATTGGACGATAGAATGTTCCTTTTCGAAGCCCTGCTTACTGCCATACATTACATAGATTTACTGAAATTCATTTTGCAATATAATTACCATCCCTTAATCTCTTCATAAACTCCACCGCAGGTTATCTTCCCAAGCTTTGGTGAGCGGTACCTTTCCTCTGTACTCTTTGAATCGGTCAGACGAGAGGCTGAGAGCATGACTGTCGAGCCATGAACAGGTTTTCTGGCTTCACTCAAACAACTATATTGCACAGTGAATTACTGCATGCAGCATAATGTCGTTGGGGGTACAACTTTAACTTCTTTAAACATGGGGACGGGGTGGAATAATGCGAAGCTGATTTCTCTGTTCGTAGATGTGAAATCGGGCAGTTTTATATCAGCTGTTTGTCGACTTTATTGTATGTGGTCTTGCTTTGGTATCCTCCGCAGTTTGACATCTTTACTTAATACTCTGCTGCCATCGGCCTGTTTCATTTCAGTTGTTTGGTGCAGTTTCTCTTATTTAGCTTTGCCTGTGTCTCTTGGATGGTTGTCCATAGCTGTACAAGCTTGTCGTGCTAGACATCATGCCTAGGTTGTGTACTATAAATGGCAACGATATCATTCATGGGAAATGCGACTAGCATTTACCCTCGATGAACGTAATTATATGAGAACGTACACAGAAAGAGATGTAAGAAGATACAAATATTATGTTGTTGTTGATCATTTTAAGCTGTGGCCATAGGTTATCAGAAATGCGCCTGGACAGAAACGCATTTTTGATAAGCTGTTTTCACGGGCTATCAAAAATGCGCTGGACAGAAACGGTCATGTGATAAGCTGTGACTACAAAATAACATGTCAGAACGATTTGTCCAACATTTTAAGGATAGCTTCATCACTCATTAACATACCACCATTGTTGGTTAAAGATTCAAGTATTCTCTTGAAAATACTTGTGATGGAACCGGAATATCCAGTTACACAAGCCCGAGCCTTCGCATTGAAACGTTGCTTTATTTGCCGGTCATTGAAGATGGATCGAGCTAAAGTTGTCTTTCCAATACCTTCCATCCCGACAATGGGAACGACCAAGACAACACCATCATTTGGATTAACTAGCATATTGATTATCATAGAAGCTTAGAGTCCACACGGCGTGGAGCCTCTCAACGTAGGTCGTCTCGACTCTCGAAACTAACATGTGGTTGTCCTTAAATCTTCTTTTATCATCTATTATGTGATAATAATATTAAGGGAAAATAATACTTCCCGTAATTCAAAGTATTTTCACTGTTGATTATAGGATTTTAGATTTTGGTTAGTAACTTTTAAACAGTAGCGTTTTTTGTTTTGTAGTATATTTTCGTTAGATATTTTAACAAAAAATATCACGTGCTTAGCACGTGATTATTAAGGCATTTATATTTTTGGGCCCATTGGTTGTGGATTCCCATTTGTCAAAAAGTAGCATTTTTTGTTCAATGTGCTTTACGATCACGTTGTTTTTTCCGTTAAATACGTAAGAGGGTGTCATGTGATCAAAAGTGCTATTTTTTTTAAATTTACTGGTTAAAAAATAAGAATATCGTGATTAATGGGACCAAAATTTAAAAGATCCTAAATTACGTGATGAAAATACTATTTTCGATAATAATAGTAATCAACTGGCTCAAATTCAAATTGAAGATATAAATCGAATTCAATTTACTATGAATATTTATATAGCAAGTCGAACTTTATTACTATTTATGTTAAAAAACCACAATTGTTTTGTTTTCTTTTTCTCTATGAAATACTTATACCGAACAAAGTTGGCCAATGAGATATGTTCCTGCTCCATGCCAACTTTAATTATATTTTTTTCGTAATTTAGCTCATTCTATCACTATTAAAAAAAAAGATTATTTTCTATATTTGTAATGAATATAATTTAAAATTATATAAATTAATATTATCAATAACAATTAAACAAAACAATATAAATACTTAAGGTGACTACAATTAAATAAGTAAAGCATTTTTTCATTATTCTTATGGTTAACCATGGGGTTTTTTGTTAATATTTTGGTCTCGTTCGCGAAAACAATGCACAATAGCTCTGACATAGTGATATGAATGTGTAAAAAGGATTTAACAGGATTTGATATCACAAATTAATAAAATTCGAAAAAAGAAAAGAAATGAAACCTCGAAATTTGAAGAATTTGGTCAAGAGATACTTCAGTGCTGTCATATAATAGCTTATATTATATAGGCTGATTAAGAGCGGGTTTGGCTAATCTTATTTAAAAAATCTTATAAATTTATACGTTTTATAAGATGTTTATAGAGTTTACAGGATGTTAGATTGTATTTTTATAAAAGTTCATAAAGTGTTTATATAAAATAAGATTATAGAGCTCATAAGATATTAGTAATGACAAATTTATTATTATTTTGAAAAAAATAATTAAAATCTTATAAATAAATTAGCAATTTTTTACTTTTTTTTCAAATAGTTTATCAACTCATAACATCTTATTTGTAAAACTTATAATCTCTTTTCCTAAAAAAATTATCAAATAATAATATTTAACTAGTGATTTATGGCACACTCTATATGTGTGCAACTTCTATAATACTATTTAAATTAAAATATTTATAAAATTTTATTTTAATAAAATATATATAAAATAATAAGTTAATATTAAATTTATAAAAAAAATAGTGACAAAAAATATGAATAAAATTAAAGAAACTATTAAAAGATAATGAAAGAATGAAAAATTAGATGAGAAAATAAAAAAAAATAAAAAATATATAAAAAAAAACAGATAAAAAAAGGAGAGACGTTAAATAGGTGCTCTCCTTTAATATAAAGTATAGATAATATCTTACAAACTTTCAAACATCTTATAAGAGGTTTGAAAAAACAAAACCCGCCCGTTGAGCTCCTTATAGATTGGAGGGTGCACTTAAGCCAACTTTAAATTCCTAGGCTGTTGGGCCCAACTAAGCCGAATTCTGGACCTTGTTTGAAGCCCAAATAGAAAGTAAAACCCATTTGACATTAAGGGCCAGGTAAAATCGCAAAATCAACAGTACAATTTAGGATAATTTCATATTTAATATCACATTTTATAAAATTTTAAACTTAATCTCATATTTTGTTAAAAAATATAAAATAATTCCAAAATTGGACCATATTTTGCAACATTGTGGTTTTTTTTTTTTTTTTTTCCAATGAGTTTTGTAATTTTTAATAAAATATGGAGTTAATATTAAAATTTTATAAATCGTGAAATCAAATATGGAATCATTCTAAACTATATTACTGGTTTTGCAATTTTGCCTTAAAAGGTAGAGACATGGCCTGAGCAGCCATCTATTCACACCAGACCAGACATAGTAGTAACATAGTATTTTTTCGTTGAAGAGAAAACCAACCACAAATACATCAATCAAACAAATACTGATGATTCATTTACTCACACAGGAATTACATCAAACACCATCACGGCTCACAAATCGTACACTTGCTTCCCCGTGAATTTCACCTCAATCGGGCTCACGTTTTTACCGATGGATCTCATGTTCTGCCCCACTCCCGTACGCCCCGCGTTCACCTTCTCCGGGTACACTCCGTCTTTCGGGTGTAAATACTGCACTTCTCCGTTCGGGAACACCCGGTAGAACTGGTACTTGATCTTGTACTTGGACCTCAGCCTTGTGCCCAGCGCCAAGCACTGCTCCTTCCTCGCCAGTTTCAGCAAGTTCGGCCCCTGCCTCATGATCGCCGCCCCGCCGGTGGGCATCTCGAACACTTGTTCCTTAGGGGACTCCCAGGTGATGACGTAGAACTCCTCCACTTGGGCTTTGCGCAGGAGCCCGCCAGTGCTGCCGCCGAAGATCGGGGACGGGGTGTTGGGGTCGAGTTCCGGTGGGGTGAATCCCGCTGGAGCAGCTTCGGGCTCTTTTGTTGCAGGTGGGGCTTCCTCAGACATGGCGCGGATGGGGCGGTGAGCCACGGCGGAGGCGCCCTTCATTGGCTTAGGAGTGGAGAATTGTGCGAGGGAGTGTTTCCATGGCGCCGCCACGCGGTCGGCGGATTTAGGGGCGGAGAGGGTGGGGGTGAAGAGGGAGGATTGGGTCGCCATGGCCATGAATTTGAGATCGATGGTGAGAATTATGTGGGTTTTTTTTGGTGATTTGAATGAATATTTGATGAGAAATTGTGTGGAGTGGAACTGGAGGGAGATATGGATATTATTATTGGATAAGGTGATACGGGTTAGGCCAATTAGAGTGTGTGATTTTGATACGCTGGCTTACCCATTGCCATGTGGTCTTGTGGACTGTGTATTAGGAGATAGAATCTACCATTTCGATGAATAAATTATTTATTTTTAAATTTAATTATAATGACATTTAAAAAAATGATATATTTTAAATCAAACCCTTTTTCTAAAAGAATTCAAAAGTATCATTTTTTAGATTTATTTGTTAATAAAAATGTTATATGTTGGAGAAAAAAATTTGACAATAAAGTATTAATGTCACGTTAAATTGTTACACTCAACGGGGCATTACAACGTCAGCATGTTTGATAGGTAGTTCAAAAATCCCAAATTAAAGCGAGTCACGAGCTAATTTTCAGTTAAATATATTCTCAATTTACGAATATTTTGAATTGGTGTTCTTAATTTTCAATGCTTATTCTAAGAACGCAAACGTGTGTGTTGAATGCAATACAATTTTGTAATAGGAGATGGAAATTGCCGGATTGGATCTTATGTTGCAAAACATATTCTATATTTTATACGTTCAACATACACACATCGCGTGTGTAAAGATAACATTATGTATTTTATTTTGGAAACATTCTATGTACATTACATGTGTATATTCAATGAAATAGAAGATAGAATAGACTTTACGACATACGGCTCCGAGAAATTGCTGTCCACTTCCAACTAAACTAGCATCTTCCTTGATCAGGATTCACAACAAGACTTTTCAGTTCAGAACTCATATGCTAGTTTTCTTGAAACAAAGAGCGTTGGTTCTCACAAAGAACGAGTAAAGAACACTTATTTTATTATGTAATGTAATAAATCGTGGAGAATATCAAACTCTGCACATCATCTACTAATTCAAGAACACTTCTACTATCCTCCAACAACTTTTTCCTAATGGTTTTTCACTCCAACAAGCTTCAAATCGATATGCTGTTTGGAATTCCCTTTCCAGTGAGTCCTCCCTCTTTACTGTTGTTCGACGTATTAGGATACAACAACATATACGGCATCTTAACCGGCCCCGTCCGGTTCCTCAATTCCCCGTCGTTGTTCCTGTCTATGATCCTTGTTTCGATTTCCACCAATGCTGCACTGAATCGTTCAAATGCTTCTCGGGGTTGATCATCTGCAGTCCAGTTGGGAGACTCTTGCTGCCCGAGATAAACTTCATCGGTAGAGTGCCTGGAGAGTATTTCTATTAGAGAAACACCAAGTAGAGTTTGGAATTGGGCTGTGATAGTTTTGAGGAAGGCAGCATCTGGATTCGACTCGAGCTCAGCATACTCGGGAGTTCCCGGTTTAGGCATGAAACGTCGGCTGACGGTGGGGCGGTTTGGGAGATATCCTGCATAAGGATACTGTCCAAAGTTTACGGCAGCGTGAAGTGCAGAGGCGATCCATATGATTATTGTGCATGCTTGGAAGAGTTCTTCTTGTGTCTGCATTTTAGGCCACCACGGCTCATCCTTTAGGTCGCCGTGTCCGACTTCACGCAGCTCCTTCCACCAAGACTGTAGTTCTGAGTCTCCTTGGACCTTTTCATCTGTGGGGTAGTAGAAAGAGCAGTATTCTTTGACCCAAGCTTCAATTGCAGACCAAATTTCTAAGCCATCAACGGCGAAAGGATAGTCTTCGATGAGGAGCCGAACGCCTTGGGGCTGCGTTGGGTCAGGAACTGCTATTCCTCTGTAGTTTAGTCAAAGAGTTGAGAGTTAGCAGTGACATAGTTCAAAATCAATGTACAAACTGAACTGTGAAAGTCGAAAATTTGTAATCAACCTTTTGATCAGGTCATGAGGAAGTGCCTGCTCTGTAAAGTTCCAGTTTTTGTATATAGCAGACGACATTTCCAGGGCGTATCGTGCTGGGAAGACAGTTCTCTCAAGTACACCACCAGCATTGATGAGGATTTGCCGGGCCAAGGCGTTTATGTGTAGTGTATCCCGGAAATGAGGTTTCAGAAGCTTGAATATCGGGTGCAGCACGCTCAGCTGTCTGTTCGTTGCAATTATGAAAGGCTCAATCACGGCATGTGTGTTCAACCTGCATTAAGGAATTCGAACATAAACTTAGCTACAGTCAGGTAAATCATTTGTTGTTGTCATCATTGTGTGTTCTTCGAGTTTCAGTCATAAGCATACCAGTGGCTTATGAGCTGATGATAGCCCGAATCGTTTACTGCAGCATAAGCTTTCGCGAGCTGCCAAATTGAACTTCCAATTCCTTCATCACACGGAGTAAATACTTCGCTGACAGCGCCTTGCTCATCCCCATCCTCGTGTGGCAAGCTCAACTCTATTGCCAGTGGCTTCAACGTCCCGTCATCTTGGAGTAGAAGGATAGTTCGGCTGGCATAGGTCTTTGTCGTCGTGGTATTGATCCTTCTGAGGTATGGCATTAGTGCATCATGATGATCTAATATGAACAACTTATTATTCTCGATCGCCTGTGTTTTCCATGATGTAATAACATCAAATTAGTGGACTTAACAACAAAGTAATCTTTGATCTTAGTTTGCTGCTAAAGATTAGGAACATTACTTCATCCACAGTAAGACCGTTCATGTTTTTCTCAACGTGCTCCCTCGTGATAGTACTGTTCTGGTTGCCGTATGCTTGAGGATCTAGCTTGCTAGTAGGTGGAAACTCCTGAGATGTAAGAATCAACAATATTGTCTTAACAGAAAGCTATTTCTAGACATAAACCAAAACTTTGAAACTAAAGTTCCCTTTACCTGAAGTCGTCGGATGACAACAGGGTTCACTCCAGCTAGCATTTCTCGTCCAAACTCCTCATCTGTTCTCCACGCCGTTCTGTCCTCTGCAGAAAACCAAGAAAAGCTCAAATTTACCACAATCTGTCTCAACTCTACTGTGATCTATGTCGTAGATTTACCTTTGATCACATCAGGCATCGGGAACTTAAGAAAACGTTCGCCATCTGAACGAGTAAGTTCCCTGACCAACTCCCACGGAACATGCTCCCTGATTTTTTGCAGCGTGTGGCCATCAGGCAGCTTAATTCCACCTTCATACAGGTTCAGGACATCTTCGAAGGTGTCAAACTCATTTATGGTCTTGTCAAATACAGCTTTGATCTCCGGGATCAGTACCTGGCCGATTGATTTAAGAGAATAACCAATGAAATCTGAAAACTTGACTTGGTTGAACTTTTCGTCTCGAGGGACATAAGTGTTTAAACTAAGAAGAAACAATCGGCTCTCAGTGTTGGGATCTGCAGCAGTTCAACTCAAACAACTTAATAACTTCATAGCAGTATAACAAAGTAAATTTCATTTTCTTACAGACATAGGAAAATTCACTGTTCTTACCTTTCTTGTTTGGTCGACGGCCTGTTCTACCTCTACGAGGATACGGGTAATCCTTCGATCCACCAAGCACCGGACGAGCATAATCTTTTCCTTTCTCCGGACTTCCCAAGTCATTATAGTATGCATAGTCATACACTCTGTCCCATTCCTTTAGCATGCCAGAGCCATTCCCTCGAAGATTTATCAGCTCTTCTTCTCTATATAACCGTAGAGGCTCTGGTGTATCAGACGGCAGGTACGCCTAACGGGACAAGAAAATGATCACCGTTAATTCTTAATCCACTTTCACAATATTTCTTGATGAAGTTGTTCAATTGGGATCCAGAAATACCTTGTTTGTGAAGAATACACGATCATACTTGTAACGATGGGCAGGATACACCCAAGAATTGCAGACAAAATGGACTGGACTATGTCCCGGAACATCTTCTAACGTTACCGTCTTAAGGTAAAACTGACTATGATGATGGTTTCGGACAATGAAAGCACCGGGAACTCCCAGAGATTCGTCCCAGTTAAACGACACGTCGAATGTTGCCTCAGCTTCAGCAGTCAGTGAAGTGAACCTTGATACCCAATCCTCCAAGAATGCTTCTTTTCCTAGTTTCCCTCTTTTCCCATTTGCTGTATATAACATCAAAGCAACACATAGATATAAAATATAAAAAGAATGCTGAATTAACAAGCAAGATCACACAGATTCCAAATTAAACAACTCCAATTACAGACAAAGATCACCCCAAGAATCAGACGCTAACTAAATTCCCACCAGACAAACAAACATAGGAACAATTCTTGTCCGCTGACCTTATCTTCATTCTATTTCTTGACTGTGTAATCATCAGACAACTCTAAGAAAAACACAGAGGAA
The DNA here is from genome assembly GCA_034509735.1 of Sesamum alatum. Taxonomy (NCBI): domain Eukaryota; kingdom Viridiplantae; phylum Streptophyta; class Magnoliopsida; order Lamiales; family Pedaliaceae; genus Sesamum; species Sesamum alatum. The sequence continues at coordinate 35,959,154 of JACGWO010000006.1, forward strand.
GAAAGAAAGGAGACAAAGACTAACCAAGATCACACTTTTCCGCGCTGATGAGCTGAAACGACACCCCCCGGCCGAAAATCTCATGAATCCGATCAAGAACGGAAGCGCCGACATCGGTAACGTCCATTACGTTCTTCTTCATCAACACGACTCTGCCTCTAATCTTCTTCTCCTCAATCTTGGGCTCATCCCGCGTCTTCCCACAAACGCTTCCCAGTAATTTCTCCAACATCTCTGAAGAATGACAGGGAGGGAAAATCGCCATTGCGGCCCAGACCGCTTTTAGTACAAAAAAATTTGCGGGAGAAGAAGCAACTCTAATGGAATAGTGGGGTGGAGGGGGAGGGGGGGGGGGGGTTATATAAGTGTCAGCAGAAGAATCTCACCTGACTTCAAAGGGAAAAAAACAACTGTTGCAAGTGTAGCAGACGCTGAGAGGGTATGTTCTTGGAAATTTAGTGAGTTGGTTGACAGTTTGAATATTTCTTGACAATGTCAAAACCGATGCTATTAGTATGTCTGAATCTATGAATTATGGGTTGTGGGCAGGCAGCATTGTAATGAAATTTCGATTAATGTGCGTGTTTCTGTGTCTTTATTAAAGGTGAAATTGAATAAACAAAAGGGGAAAAGAACTGATTCCAGTTTTTACAGCTTGGCGAGAGACTCCCAGTTTTTTTAAATGCGCTTTTAGGATTGGTAGATATTATTTGTATTAAATGTCTGAGCCTACAGTACTGTACACTGCTCTCTCCACCTATCTCTTTTCTCCGTTTGGGTTGTTTCTGCTTGCCATGTTCTGATTCTGCATGGCTTCTTTTTGCTTTTTTTAAATAAAACAATTAATTATATTATCTTATATATATATATATATGAATTTTTATTAAGTAATTGTGTTGTTGATTTTCAATGAAAATGTATATTGGGAGATCGGGAATTATAAATTATTATGATGGTAGTTCTTTTTTTCTTGGAGGGTCGGGAAAAAAAGCAGAAAGATTTAGATTTTGGAATATGACAAATACTCACACGTACATGAGATGTAAATTTAATTTGGTTCGTTTAATAAAGAGTTTTTAGGTCTCAACTTTTTATTATATAACAAGACGTTACTTCTCTTGTTTCTTTGGTAAAAATATGAAATTTTCCATGAAGAGAATCAATGGAATAAACAAGTAAAAAAAAATGAACCCGCTTACGTGGAACAAGAGATGGACATAGTTCGGAAGCATTTGGATCAATAGAAATAAAAAACGTAAAACTCAAAAGATATAATTTACTTTGAAATTTCAGACGACTGTAACTTTGGATAAAAGGAGTTACAGAGCAATCTATATATGTGTGAGACTATTTTTTTATTTTTTTTGAGTCTAACCCCTCACTATTAGGTTGTTAGGGGTCACCGTCCACCGCAAAATTCTATTGTTTCTATCACTATATTGACATTTTTTTAAGAATTTCATTTTTGAGCAAATTTTATTTTATTTTCATATTTTTTTTGTAATTTTCGCTTAGGCTAATATTTTATTATGTTATTGTTAGTATGACATAGTATTTTTTGGTGGAATCATATGACTTTCCGAGTCAGTTTGAAATTGAATCCATTTTAAACGTATATTGAGTTCTTTAAGAATAGACAAATCGACTTTTTTTTTCCAATTATTTTATTAAATAAATCTTATAACTTCCCGTTTCATCAACCAGTGAGAAGAGAATGGCCAAATCAGAAATAATAATCCCAATTAGTGAAAATTAAGTACAATTTGGCGAAGCTAACACCTATGGGTTCGACTATAATAATTATTAAATGATTAATAATTTATGTGTATTAATTGTTGATTATTAAAATTTACGATGTAATTATAACCGACTCACCTAATATAAGTACAATTGTAAGTGGTTAGTTGGCTATAATCTTGTACTGTTTTTGCAGCCATCATTAATTATTTCATTATTAATAACAAAATTGCAGTACACCCTTGATTAATAATTGTGAACGAGTAATTAATGTAAATGTGGAGTATTTCTCGGAAAATATTTTTGTACCATGCTGACATCGTTGTCCCGAACATCATCATCATGCGACTCATGCTTTTCCGACTTCAATGGGTGTATAATCTAAATTTTTATTATATTTATTTAAAGATAAATAATACTCATTTTTTTATATTTGATATAATTATAAATATCTTCTTGTGTTTGAAAAATTACAAATACTCCCTTGACTTTTACGTTCGTCTAGCAACAAGCTTATTTTATATATTTTTAAAAAAAATTTAAAGTATTTTTATGAACTAATATGCTCTATTGATTATTTATTTTACGCAGCCTCATTTCTTTTTATATATTTTTTTAAATAGCAAGGTGTAAAGTAGTAATGTCATCTCATCGTCTAGGAGCTGCATCATTATTTTTATTTGAGGAGGTATTTGTTAATTTTTCAAATAAAGATGGATATTTGTAATTATGTCAAACCTGAGAGAAAGTAGTTGTAATTTACCTTTTATTTAATTAAATTAAAAAAGCAAGAAAATAAATTAACTTTAAATATGTATGAATAAAAAAATATTAATTATATTAATAAATAAAAAAAATATGATTGTTGTTATAGAGGTGTCCCCCTTAATAAATAGTATAATTTATACATGCAACTCATTAAAATACGATGATACTGCTATATCAGTATAAATAATTTAATAATTTTCAACTGTGCCAGACACTTATCCCCTAAAATCATAAAGAAATGTGTTGATTGGTCTTATTTAATTTGTAAAATATTAATTTTATTTTAGAAAATAAATTTTAAAGTACTTCAATAATAAAGATTATAAAATATAAATATTTACAAATTTATAATTAGGACAAACAGAATTTTAAAAAAAAATTCAAATTTTAAAAGTAAATTAAAAAATCCTAAAATTTTCTCTAATACCTTATGAAATTCAAACACCTTATTATTTTGGCTCTTGTAAATTCATTATCCAAAAATATTATCAAATACTTTACAATTTTGACAAATATCTAAATATTTTATGAAAAATGTTTTTAAAAATTTTATACACTTATCTAAGTACTCTTTGCATGGAAATTTTATATCACACTGGAGAAAAAAAAAATAGTTCGTTTTATTACTACATACCATTGTTGACTGTTCTTATTGATATTGACAATCGAGTATGATGCAATGAACCAAACGAAAGTTCGTTAAAATCTCGTTCAATTGATAAGATTAAGGTTTCATAATTAAAAATTTATATACTTAAGCCCATAAATATAAATATATAATCTATGTTTATAGTAGTTTTTTATTTTCTTATTTATTTTAAATATGTTAATTGATTTAAAAATATCAATGTATTGAATTAATATTTAGAATAGTGATTTTTATACGAGAAAAAAATAAGAGAGAGAGAGAAGACACGCAACAGTGTAAGAAAGAAGACGTCATAATTGAAACCGGGTCTGGTCTTTAATAGTGATTTTTAATGTAGGAAAAAAAACAAAGAACTTTATTTATGCTGACTCAAGCATAATAATTGAGTAGGGAAATAACCTGAACCATTGTATACTAAGGTTTTGCTTATATTCCACCTGCATGGCTTGAATTAAGTAGTTTTCTTTTTAAATTGATACCATGAAAATATTATTATTATAGTATTTACTGAAAGATTAATGTTTGGTATTTGGGGGTAATTAATAATATTTTTCAGTTCTTTTTTTAAAATATAATGTGCTTGTGTATATATTTTGTTAATCCTTTTTTAATAAGGTAAAGACACCTTCTAATGTTATGTTTAATTACACAAACACTCTCTGTCTTTTGCATAATTACAACTACACCTCTTGAGGGGTTTTAGTGTAATATTTTTCAGGGGTAAGCTTTGCTTTTGAATAGGGAGTGTAGTTGTAATATAATTATAATCTCAGGGAGTGTAGCTGTAATTTTATAAAAAAACAAGGGATGTTTGTCTATGTTGATTTAACTTCAAAATGTGTCACTGTAATTTATCCTTTTTAATAATATATTTGAAATTTTGAAAGTTTATTTATTATAAACACGTAAGAACGTGTTACGGCGGCTAGTATATAAAAATAGATGGATAATAATTAGAATTTACTCCAATTTTTTTATTGATTAATACATATTAATAAATAATATGCCTTTATTATTATTTTTATTTAGAAAGTGATGTATAACGTATCCATATGGTTGTCCTCTCGTCGACATACGATTCCTCACATTATTTACCATAATCCTATGAAGCAACCCTTTTCCTTTCCTTGTAGAAAAGCGACGGTTCTATTTACAATATTTTTCTATAAGAAAATTCTTTAAATTATTAATATTAATGATGATTTTTTTTTTAGAATCGGTCTGTTATACTATCAAAAATATATATTGGTCAATATATACATAATTTTAATTAAATAAAATAAAATATATTTTCGACATCATACAAAATTATTCGATTTCAGTTTTTGCATCGATTAGGTACACAATCTCTATCCCACGAAAATTAAAAATAAAATTGATAATATTAATTAGATCATATATAAGTCTGGTTGATTCGAAGATCGATCTTCTGTAATACGTAGATATTTCGTAGTATGCACGAAAGTCATTTAAAAATAATGTATAAAAAAATGTTTATTGGCCTACGTACTACCTAATAGTGATGGATGAAATAATTAAAATTGGTTGTCAATTTTAATTTTGTAAATCATCAACTGCTCTAAATTACTTAGATGATAAATTAAACTGAAAATACAAGTGACATCATTTAGCAATTAATTGGATATTCATAATTCTTTAATATTAAGACAAATAAATAGTGCAGTATGGTGGATTAGTTGGCTGCTAAATTAGTATTTATGAGTAGCCCAAATTTGAAATATAATATCATATGAATATTAGTACCTTTCAATCTCTTTCAAGCCTTTTATGAACTTTTCATCTCTATGGTGCAATGGTTTAAACAGAATTAAAATATTGTGGGTTCAAGTTTCAAAAATATAAATATATGTCTATTTTTATAATAATTTTATTATTTATTTGTCTAATTTAGTTATATTTATTGATTTAAATTGTTGATGTATTGAGATTATGAATATATATTTCGCTCAGTCTTTGTATACGTTATTATTAGTTCTTGGTTAATTATTATTATCACGGTAAATTACTGACACCCCTTGAGTTAGGTCTAAACGTACAAACACCTTTTGCCTTTTGTAAAATTATAAATACACCCCCGCAGAGATGTTTGTGTAAATTTTTGTCACTGAACAGGAGTGTACTTGTAAGTATTACTACAACCTAAAAAGATGTAATTGTAATTTACCAAAAGGTATAAGGTGTTTGTATATTTGATTCTAATATTAAGGGGTGTCAATATAATTTACCCTTATTCTTATAGTCATTTGTAATGTAATTAATAATCATCGATTACTAAGGAAAAAGAAAGGGTAAATTACAAGCACCTCCATTGAAAATTGATATAATTACAGATACTCACTCGTTGTTTGAAAAATTACAAATTCCCCTTTGTGGTTTGTAATTTTTTACCAAAGACCTGAAATTGACCATTTTGCCCTTGATTTTTTTTTATATTATAGAAAATTAGTCGAGGCAAATTGCGTTATGCTCATTTGTGTAAAAAAACTTAAGAAACCTCTCCCTGCGCATGTAGTTCGAAAAAATTCAAAAAAAAATTAAGAATTAAATAAAAAAATTCAATTTGTATAAGGGCAGTTTGGTCAGTTCACCCATAGAATTGGATGAAAATGAATTATTTATTAGATGGTTACAATCTTAGGAAGTATCTATAATTTTTTAAATAATGAGTGGATATTTATAATTATATCAAATTTCAGTAAACGTAGTTGTAATTTACCCAAAAAGAAAAAGCAACGAGTTACTTCCAAAATGTAGGTGCAACAAGAATAATTGAACTTGTGTGGTAAAATGTGGGGTATTAGGTTGTCCGTATGCTAAAATTGGTAGTTAGGTGTTCCACATTAGGAGTACGGGAATAATTGTTGAGATATTTATGGAATTTGATTGAGAACAACACGTGATACATTCTTGTTTATGCAAAATTATTGCTCCGATTAGGTTTAATCGAATCAAATCAATCATAGAACGAACGTGATACACTTACTATATAACTGATCACTTTTTTCGAACTATACACCGATCACACGATAAGTACATTGCACTTGTCATATTATTGGTTCAAATTTGGTCGAATCAAATTTGGGTTAGAATTTTCCCTTGTCATGATCATAGGAATGACTTTCATCTACACGATTACTTTTCCTTTTTTATTTTTTTGTGGAAAAGATAAACTTCATGAAATAAATATAGTGTTAACAATAATATCTATAACTCATATCTCATTACTACTCTTTCTCGAGGTTCTGTGCAATTACACGTAGACCCCTTTTGATTTGAAAATTATATCTAATACTCTTGAAATTTGCTTCTTTCTATCAAGTGAATTCCTCAATTAGTAAAAAAATTCATTAAATTCAATTAGTAAATAAATTAATTTATTTATTTCGAATCAAACAAATCTTTTATAACCTAACTATAATAAATTACGTATACAAACAAGTCAACTAAGGCATGCCTCCTTGTATATGCCTTGTCGCCGCCACTCGAACTATTTAAAATCTTTCGTCTTAGACAGAGAGAAAAAAAACATCAACTTTAGTTGTCTATAAACTAATGATTATTGTTGGATTAAACCTAATTTAGGAGAGACTAATTAGTATAATTATGAGCAGATAATCAAATTATGTGCCATAAACATGTCATATAACAACAATAATACTTATATATATATATATATTTAATCTGGAAATTTATATTTATTCAATATAAAGAACTATTCTCAGCCAAGTTGGATCAGCAACTTTTAAAGTTGTGCTTACTTAAAGTCGCGTTTACTACTTTTCTTAGGATAATCGGATTAGAGTTTTTTGTTTTTAATTTTTTATGGATAAGTAATCCAATTAGGTACTTGAAATGAAGTTTTAAATAGCAAAAGTGGGGTGAAAGTATAATATTTATAAAACAAGTGGGTCAATTTGAGAGTGGAAACAAAAGCTTTTGGTCAAAGTCTGTCTGTTTCTTTCCCTCGTATGCATTAGTTCTGTGGATGGATAATGGACTCCACATTCATCCAACCACGACACAAAAATATTCTTCTTTCTTAATATTTTTTTTAATTAAAAATGATGAAATTTATTAATTGAAGTAAAATTATTATAATCAGTCATGTCAAGTCCTGTCGAATATTCATATCAAACAATCACAACAATCATATCAACAATATCACATAAAATAATACTATCATATTGAGTCCTATCGAATATCCATATCGAACATAGACAATTACAACAATCATATCAATAATACCACATAACTATTACTGTTATAAATAATACCTACTATACAGTAGTAACATCCCACGCAGGGGTTCGAACCTACGACCTCTAAGATCATGGGGCCTCAACCTCGCCAACTGAGCTAACCCTCATTAAATTAATTATTTTTTTTCTTTTAATATTATTTTTTCATTATTTGAAATATATTCATTTGGCTTGAAGGGTTCAAGAAACCCTATGAACGACGACTTTTAGAAGGCAAAGACTATAAGCACGTTTTATTAATTACGATTCTATGTCACTTAAAGACATGTTTAAGTATATTAGTAAATTAATCGTATTTATTTTTGTGATCTTAGACGTGTTCAAGATCTTGATACGATCATTAATTCATTCTAATAAATAACGTACGATAATATTCATTAATTAGATGAACAAACTTACCTAAATACGTACCTAAGTATTTAAGGTCCGGATATATATATATATATATATATATATAGGCAAGTATTATTGACGATGAAAGAATTAAGAGTAAATAAGTTTTCGTCCCATAATTTATAGTTTTTTTTTTTTTTGGTCTCATTTGTTATGAGATTATTAATTTTGGTCTTGTCACTATTCAAAAATAATATTTTTGGTCCCATGACACCTTGGTATATAACGAAAAAGGTCACGTGACCATTAAGCACGTAGCTACTTTTTGAAAGTTATGAGAATAAAAGTGAAGATTACATAACTAATAGGACCAAAAATATAAAAAATGCCCTAATAGTAGCACGTGACGTTTTCCACTAAAATATCTAATGGAAATGTGTTATGTGACCAAAAGTGAAAATCTCGTAATAATTAAGATCGAAAGTGAAAAGATCTTAAGTTACAGAATCAAAAGTGTTATATCCCAAAGAATTGATATAGCAATTAAGTCGACATTATTTTTTACATTTGAAATAACGTTTCACCATTTTCTATCAATAGAAACGAACATATTTAATTCTCAAGATAAATATACAGCTAATAAAGCTCTATTTCTTTTGTTAGTTCCTTTTTATCGTACTCAAATTCTATTTTATTTGGGCATAAATTTTTTTACGGATGACAAACTATTAAGAATAAAACTCATAATTCCACCAAATGTGTGGGTATGTGTCACTTAATATGACTATTGTAATAGGTATTTGTTTTATTTTATTTTTTTTTTTGAGTTGAAAGCGATGAATTTTATTAATTAAAATAAAACGATTACAATCAATTCTGTCAGTATCAATAACAGACAGAGACAAAATACAACAATCATAACGACAATACCACATAAGCTAACATCGTGCTATTACAGCAACAAATAACCTATTATACAGTAGAAACAAATAACCTACTATGCAGTAGAAACAAATATCATCCTACGCAGAGGATTCAAACCCATGACCTCTGGGATCATGGGACCTCAGCTTCGCCAACTGAGCTAAGCTTCATTGATAAGTATTTGTTTTACTTAATTAGTTAATTGATTACATCGATATACTTCCTCAATTTATTGATACTGATGTAATTATAAATTACTGTTTCTATAAAAAAAAAAAATCATATAAATGCAGTTTAGAATGAGTTTAATTAAAATGGTTAACAAGAGACATCTAAAAATTAAATAAATTTGATGGAATTGGGGAATTTTGTCATTGTGCTATGAAAATAATTGAGTGGAGTAACTTCGAACAATCCTTGAGAGTGCCGACAACATTCACTATCCAATATTTGCGTTCTAGCGCCAACTAGGTACAATAATGTTAGAAGTACATGAATAGGAAGGAAACTTCTGTCAGTGATTATAATTACTTATATTGAACGTCAATATCACAAAAACAACTACAACAATCATATACATTGATCAATAATATTATATAAATTATATTTCAAATAATGTCTATTTTTATAGTAGAGATATCACACCTACTATATAGTAGATTCCCACATATTGAGGGATTCAAACCCATGAACTCTAAAATTATGAAATCTCAACCTTAACCACTAGGTTAATAAATCATTGATCAGTGAAACTTAATTTAGTTGGCCAAATTGAGATATCATGATCAAAAGATTATGTATTCAGACATCACTAACATATGAATATTCATTTACTTTAATTGTAATTGTTCGTCTATATATTGTAATAAAAGTTATTTGTTAGTTATATATATTTGATAGTGATAATTAATGTATATCGAATGTTAATTATCGAAATTTATGACATAATTGTAATTGATTTACTTATATATATATAAGTCTTATGTAATTGTCTCAACATCTTGGAAATTTCATTTAATTCCCTCTTCTCTTTTCGGGTAATATAAAAGGCTCACAATATTCATGCACCAAGTTATTTCTTTTTCTATTTTTAAAATGAAAGTGATGAATTATTATTAATTGCAATAAATTGATTACAATCACTCTCGTCGAATTTTAATATCTAACAAAGACAATTACAACAATCATACCCTTATCAACAATATCACATAAATTAAATCTACACAACACCACTATACAGTAAAACAACATCCCACACTTTAATGGGGTTCAAACCCATGATCTGTTTATATAAAATTTTATAAGAGAAAATGAATTACTAAACCCTTTCTCAAGGACAATCAAGATGTGAATGAAGTGTTAAAAGAAAAGTAAAATTACGAATAAAACTTTGTTTGAATGGTGATGTGGAGGTTTTCTCTTTTGAATTCATCACTTTTCGGCTATTATTTGTAGATCTTATAAGTCCAGCCTTTAAAAAATTTACCCAATACTTTTAAATAACTTATAAATTCATCCAAACGCCCTTTTAATTCGATGCTACAAACCATAAAAAATTAAAAAAATAAAATAAAATTGAACCATAGCTTATAAAGAACAACCTATGGGACACATTAATAGATATTTAATCTTTTTTGGAGGGGTAAAAGGTGAAATAAATTTGGATGATGGCTGGATTGGAAATGGGCATAGTGGCAAATCAACATGGGGAACGTGGCCTTATCCTCTAAATTAATTTTTTAATTGCCCACGTGACACTTTGCATTCCACAAATAATTGGAATAATATTCCTAAATTAGCTAATTATCATTGCTCAAAAGTAATAAGTTCTATACTTTTCTTGCAGGCAATGAAAAGAACATAATTGGAATAAAAATAAAAAAAGTTGGATGAGAAAAGTAATTAATTATAGGAAAAATTAGGAAAAGTGCTAAAAGTGAACCCACACACACTACAGGTGGAAAGTTGGAAGGAAAGAAGAAAGCCATTGGGGTACAAACAAAGATGATGATAGTGGACCAAAAAATAAGAGGTAAATAAATACTTTGTGGATATGTTATATTGGTGATCCTTTATTCGAGTTGTGAAGTTGAGGTCTCATAATCAAGACGTCGTTGATTTGAATACTATGTATGTAGGGTATTGATTAGTTTATAGGATGTCTGTATTATTCCTTTAGTTGCTTTAATGTTGGTGTTGGTAGATCTGCAAATGTTGTTACACTGTGGATTGAATATTGTAATAGCAGATGGTTGCTGTAGTATTTCACATTGTTGTATTTCCAAATTAATAGTTCATCGCTCATTATCGGAAAAAAAAAAAACAACTGATGTAGCATAATTTACATTATTTATTGTTTTATGTCATATACATATGAATATGTTTTAATATAAAATTAAAAACATTTAACTTGCAAATATGTAGGGTTTTTTGCCATATATATCTTACTTGGAGAAGATTATTTACCGATTTATCTATTTTTTGAAATAATTGATACGCATAATGTTATAAGTTGAAATAATTGATACGCACAATTTGAACGAAATGGAATGAGTAGACTAACATGATTCATGTGGATTAGTATTTTTCAATCTCAAAAATAAAAATCTTACTATCGTCATCATTAATCTTATATTTTATATACATCAAATTAAATGTCCTTGTCGAAAAGAAGAAAATCACAAAAAAATAAAAAAATAAAAATACATTCACACCTATATAGTCCTCCATAATATTATCTTGGCTCATGGGAATTAAAAAAAATCGACCTTATTATTAATCATTGACGTTTACTTATTTGACCAACCTTTAGTTTTCTAAATGCATATTATAATATATCATTCACATCATCCCAATCATCAGTCAATTGCAAAAGATTGCAAAATCGTTTACTTTTTTTTTTTTCTTTTTATAAATACCGCGTCCTAAGAGATTAATTTGGTGTATCCACACGTAAACTTTCTATCATTTAAAAAATTACACCAGTATGCCTAATATTTGTTTCTGTTCGACGAATAATTCATTCAGTGGTAAAATTCATGGAAATGACTGACATCAGCAAACAAATTAAATGAAAATTCATATTTTACACCCAAATGATCTATTACAGGTTAAATAAATCTTTTCGGATCAAACTAACTTATAACGATGAAAATGTACCTTCTCACATTAGGGTGTGAAGATGTATTAGGGTAGTTTGGTCTGAAAAGATTTATTTGACCTGGAATAAGTCTATAATAAGTCAATATGGATAAATTTGAATTTCACTCGATTTTCTTGTTGATGTCAGCAAATTTCATTTATTTTACTAATGGATGGATCTATTTGTTAGACGAAAGTAAATGCCAACAGGTACTAAGTGTAATTTTTCAAACCACAGGAATCTACATGTAACTATATCAAATCTTAGGGGAGAGCGTTGTAATTATCCCTTTTTTTTTTATAGCATGTGATTCACCATATCATCCAATGCATTCAAATCTAAAAAACTGATTCAATATATTAGTAAATTCAAATCATCGAATAAATTCAAATGAGACAAAGAAATAAGATCTATTATAGAAATATACATATATATATCTCGAGGCCATGGGTTCGAACCCCATGAATGTTATTCTACTATATAGTAGGTGAAGGTCTTTCTACTGTAATCAGTATATGTTGTTTTGGATGTAGGTGTAATTATTTAGATTGTTGATCAGGATATATTTGCTGTAATTATCTTTAGTCAGATATTAATATTCGATATGACGAATTATAATAGATTTGTTTCAATATTTCATCATTTTCACTTTTTTTTAAAAAAAAAATCACGATCTCTTGATCGTCGGCCAAAACGTTTACCTGTAAATGCAATTTTTTCAGATAATATATAATTGAAAGCGTGACTCACATTATCCAACCACCCAAATTTAAAAAATAAAAAATGTGGATTTTGAAGAATTCACACAAAATACAGAAGAGAAGTAGTAATGCTTGTGGACTTTGGGTCAACCCAAAGTAAATATAGACTGCCCAATAGAATTTCGTACCCATTCATGATTGAAATCTGAAACCATTTAACAAAAGGGTCCACAAGATTGTGACATTTTATTTAAAATATTTCAGCATTAATTCGCTTATTGTCAAAACTCTAATTATGTTGAACTTACATTCAAACTTGCATTTAAGTTTTGTTGGATATTATATTTGAAAATGAACTTAAAAAAAAAATAAAATATTTAAGGGTGCATTGATTGATAGATTTTGATTTAACGGAAGAATTTGAAAAATAATTTTATTTGAAAAGAATTTTAAATTCATCAATCTAAATATAACATAAAAAGAATTCATGGAATTCGACTGACGTTTGTGTATCTCAGGGCCCAATGTAAAAGTCCAAATAACTATGAGCCCGTAATTCATTACTTGGACTGATGAATCGATTTAATGATACACCGATCAAGTTGAATATTATCTGCAAAGAATTTCGCCGGTTCGTTGAGAAGGAAAACCTAGTAGCATGTCGTAATCGTCTCGATTGCCATAGATTTGTGATGTGACTTGCGACTCGTTATGCAGGTTTTGTCCATTATTTTTGTATGTGTCTCACAATATTGTCCTAAAAAGACACTTCGATAAGGAAATGATGAACTGCGGAATATAAACTGCTTAAACTCCTCGTATGTAATCAACATGGAACGCTTAACTATATCAATTTGCAAATAACTGTGATACAATTTTTTTTAGCAGAACTCACATGCACAGACAGACACACATATTTGCTGATATTTGGAGTCTGGAGAGAATGGGAAGCTTTCTTGGAAATTATGGATTGGTGGGTATTGGGCCGGCCCAAGACCTCTTCCTTTTAGTTTTGGGCTATCTAAAATGGGCTAAGGTTTTCTAGATCAAAAGTCCAAAATCTTGCCCGCCTCCTATAATTTCTTTTTTTTTTTTTTTTTTGTTTTTTTCCCCTTTTTTACCCCTCAAAATTCAGAATGCGAAATATTATATACCCAATAGAGATGCTAAAATTCCACACAAGAGTGACTTCAAAGTTGGCACCTTGTTTTTGTCACTTTTTCATTCAATCATAGCTTTGAATGACAACCACACAAGGAACAATAAATGAGATAAAAATTAAATGTAACATATGTATCATAGTTTTGAATTATAACCGCTAAATTTTATGTGTATTGGTGTCCAATAACACTATAAAAGTCGAAGGATCTTCAACAATATTTTACGATAAAAGGAGGACTAACTTACAACAAGGGTTAGTAGCCCGATGTTTAAGTTAGTAATTTATTTGATTGAATAAGTAAATGAAAAACTTGAAATATAGTGAGAATAATGGTCAAATATGATGACAAAGTGATAAAAATTGTGTGGAGTACAATAGCTAAAAGATAGCTGAAATCGAGAGAGAAATGAGTGTGAAAGTGTAGGATACTTGTTATCATTATGGTTGCACAATGACCTCTATCTATAGGCTGATGGAGAGTGAATCCCGAAACTACTTGCAGCTTGTGATACACTATTAGAAAGTTGCGTGAATTAGCTAACTAACAAAAAAAAAAAAAAAAAGAATTGCGATTTGGACTTATCTTGAAGAAGTTATGATTGTTTAAACAAGTTTTGCCAGTCAGCCTGGTTTCAAGGGGTTTCATTTTACCTATTGCGACAAGGTCGGCGACAATCTAGGAGGAGTTTGTTGGTGATTTTTTGATATGATATGTCTTATGATGTCAAAAATGCTTGTGACGTGTCAGCCTACTGTCCGTTAAGTCATGCTACTGGATTGAGCTCATTTTTTAGCCCACCAAAATCGTAGAAATAAATGAATTATGGATAGGATATCTTGCTCATAGGCTAGCAGGATCGAATCAACTGGGCTGTCTGTTGGAGCCCACCTCCTTAATTTTGGACTCTAAAATAAATATTTGAGAATGTTCATAAAAATCTATCCCCAATTTAAATTTAAATTCGCTTTTAAATGGGATCCAACCTACTCAGACCATTTATCAACGCCAAACGTAATTTTGAAAATTGTTTTTGACCATCCTCATCTAATTGGCCAAGAATTCATCATCCAAAAATTGAGAATAACTTAGGAAATATTTATTTAAATACTATAAATAATGATCATCATGATGTTGTGCCTTTTGAAAGATATGAAACAATAATTTTTAGCCGAAATAAATTCTACCAATAGAAATTGAAGTTTGATAAAATAGTAGTAGTGAATAATATACTACTTTTTAGGTTGACGAAAGCCGAGTTTTATTTCAAAAAAAAAAAAGAAAGCCGAGTTTGAACTTTGAACTAGGCCTCTCTTCTCTCTCCTCTAACCTTTTTTTTTTTTTTTTTTTGTCTTTTCTCATCTCATCTGTTCTTTTTCTTCTTTATTTAATAAATTCATTCATAAATATTTATGATAATTTCCATATTTGAAAATTTTAAACACATGGATGTTCCGCACGCGATTAATATATTGATTTAATTTTCCTGTCATAATAATAATAATATAAATAAAATAATACATAGCCAAAAAGGGGATTCGCAGGCTGACTGCGTGTTGTGTGTGAGAAAGAGAAACAGGAGAGAGAGAGAGAGAGAGAGAGAAAAGCTGAAGCAGTGGATCCTTCTCACGCACGCACGACAAAAATTTGGTGGTTTTGCTTCCAAACATTCATTCGCTTCACAATCTCTCTAAAAAAATATCCAATCTTTTGTTGTTTTGATTTACTCGCAATCCAGATTAACACCGTCCCGCCCTTTTTGTTCTTTCTCTGTAATTCAACAATCTTGGATTCATACACACGCTATGTATGTGAAAACAATTTGAGCACGAAAAACTGAGTTTTTTGGGGGTGGCATGTGAAAAAATATAGGCGAATGGGCTCCAAGAGAAAATCAAAGCGCCAAATAATCTCTCGGGATAGAGCCATCTCGATCTCGGGCAAGTTGTTCTATTCCATGGGATTTTTAGTATTTCATTTTGTTTCCAAAGATGGTCTGTTTATGAATAGGAGGGGAAAAGAATTCGTTTAGGATGTTAGGAATTTCTTATGAATCTGAAATTTCAGTTGCCTGTTATTATTGTGAGGATTTATGTGTTAATTTTTGCTGTTTTGTTCTGGAATTGATTTGTGAATTAGAGTTTTGTGAATGGAGAGCCTTGAAAGGTGTTCGCTTGTTGCGGTTTCTTCTTCTTTTTCTTTCTTTCCTGCCTGTTTAGTGTGCAACTTGTGTTTTTTTATTATATGTGCAGTTTTGAGATAGAATTTTGACTATTCGAATTACTAGTTTCTATTAGTTACTTTGATGGAGGGCTTACCACACTCCCAGTAATTTGCATGTACATGCAATATGTGTGTTTTGCATTAATGCTTTATGATACGATGATCAACGGGGCTTAAATGATAAATACTTAGGAAGATAGTTGAGTGTTGCAAATGTAATCTGCTAATTATTCATCAATCGGTTTGGTTGATCCACGTGGGGTTGTAGTTTTAAGGTAATGACGGATTTTATCTTTCTGACATGTGGTTGGTGGCTAATGATGGTACGCCGGCATTGTGACATGGGAAGTGAGGTTTTAGTGCATTCGTCTCTTGATTTGGACGTTTGAAGAACTGATAATTTTTTAGGTAGGTGCTATTTGGATGTTGAATGAGCCCATACGTGACACATGTATTCGAGTTTTCTTCATATACTTGGTTCCTTAGTTAATACAGTTCCTTCTGCTCCCTTGGAAATGGGAGGTGTCAGTTATGTCTGCCACAAGATACATTCATGACTGATTCTATTGCATTGTGTATCTAAAATGGTAAGAAAGGAAACTATTACTGAAACTCCAATGTTGTGATTCTTAAGTTGCTAGACCGTTGGAATAATTACTGTTGAATTGTTGAAACTGTGAGAGGGCTAACTACTGGAACTTGTTCACTTAATATAGCAACACTTGCTGCTCAATCTTTTGTACTCAGTGCTTGGTAGATGATTCCATAATGGCTGCTGAATTGCATAGCTTTTATAGAAGAGAAACAAAAGTATGGCCGCTAGTTAAATATTTACACCAAACCAAAGGAAGCAAGACAATTTTGATTGGTTTCAACTTGAATTCATAAAGTTTAAAAGAGTCATTAAGTGTCCTTATCTCCTCGTATTAGGTTAAGTGAAGAATATGTTTTTTTTGGCTGTATTTTTTTGCCAGGAAACTCAAGGCCTCCTGGTTTGTTGATTTATATACTTTAAATTTGATATAAAAATTGAAAAGCGCATTTATTTGGTTTCACAAGTAAACCCTCCGGAGATGAACTTGAGTTCTATTTGTCTTGAAAGCACGAAAGAGTAGTTCTGTATGTCCAAACTAGGAGTCACAAATTGATTTAGCAGTATTAACAATTTAAGATCATGGGTCAGTTGATCAACGAGAAGTGGTGAGCAATTGCAACATCAGGGTGAAGGAGTTTGAGCATTTTACTTGTATGAGCAGTAATTCCATTGAAAAGGAAATCCTGGAAGACCATGTGGTTTATGGATGTAAATTTTGCACCTCTGTCGAGCAGCAGGGCCCAACAGAATTTTGAATAAATTGATTTATTGTGTAACTGAAATTTTGCTGAGTGCACCCCTGCAGCATGACTTGTTAAGATATTCCTAGTTTCCATTTAGGAATCCAATGTTATGTTCCTTGGGATTGACTATGTCCGCTTTTGCAGGACTTCGAATAAGGCATCAACAAGAATTAGAAAGGTTGACTCTGACATCACAGCCTCTCAAGACACTAAAGATTTTCTTTCTCGCTGTTAGACTGTATCTCAGACAATCAACAGCATATCTTTTGTCACATGGCTGTTGGTTGATGGTGTTGAGTACTATTGTTGTGATCTCTGGCATACTCTTAGTGGCTGTCGATGGTCCTCATGAGAAGGTAATCAAAATGATTTATTTGGTTGTCCTAAATCTGCCCAAATTGTTGGACGGATGAACATGGGTTATAATGATTCTACAACTGTTTTCTTGTGTTACTGTCTCGTTGATTGAATTCAGGTATCCACTGCTATATTTTTGCACAGACACAGGATGATTCTCTTATGACAAATTTTTGTTGCTGTTGGCCTGTATTCAACCCAAAAAGCCCTTTTATGCTTTTATGGTTAATGATTGACACATTTTAGGTCATTCTACTTATCCCGTGCATCTTTGATTCGCAATGCAGCACGTTGAGGAAGTTCAACGATATCTGCAATTTGCATTGTGGTGGGTGGCTCTTGGTGTTGCATCTTCCATTGGACTTGGTAAGCCAAGACTTAAAATGAGTATGTGGGTTCTAATTCGTAATGTTCTTGACCATAATGAATAGAATAACCTTCGGACAATCCTCTGTGGATGATTAGAAAATCTATGATTGTTATCAAGGTAAACATATTCTTTGTTGAGCTAAATCTTTACTATGTAATTTTGCTTCTCCAGTCGTATTAGTTCGTGTTACCACGGTCAAATGACTTAACTGGCTCCTACATGCTTTAAAATCCTATTACTGTTAAAATTTCTTGTCATGTTTCAAGTATTGAAATTAACGTGTCATTTTAATTTCTTTGAACCTGCATCAGAATACATATTCAATAGCACTCTCAGTAATTGAATTTTCGGAATGTATATGTTCTTCTCCAGACAACATTTCCATTGATGACTTTCTGAACTCGTTCCATTGTCATACTTTCGTTTAGGATCTGGATTGCACACTTTTGTTCTCTATCTGGGACCTCATATTGCCTTGTTCACTATAAAAGCAATACAATGTGGTCGAGCAGACATCAAAAGTGCTCTGTATGATACCATACAATTGAAAAGAGGTCCTTCATGGCTTGGAAAGGATTGTGCTGACTTTGGGCCGCCATTGTTTCACACATCACATGGTGAACGGGTTCCCCTTAGTAGCATATTGCCGCAGGTTCAGTTAGAGGCAATTCTATGGGGCCTTGGAACTGCACTTGGTGAACTGCCCCCCTATTTCATTTCAAGGGCAGGTATGAGCTTTAAATTTTCTTTTTTGTTTTTTCGTTTTCGGTTCTTTATATTGGTGAATTTTTACTTGAGTCGTAGAAATACGAAAGACCCAGCATTTTTAGAATAAAAATAAACATTTTATTCTTACGGCACAGAAGTGTATTCCTCTCCTCTTTGTAAACATTAGCAGTCATTTCCATTAAATTGAAGATGTTGGTTTGCTTTCTAATCTTGGTTTATTTAGAGTTTGGAGTCCCTATGCATTATCCGCCTCTGAACATCAAAGTTGATGATATAATTTCTATTGATTCATATGTCCTAATTCTGTAAGCAAGGGTGAGACCCATGTTATCAGTTAACATTTAGTCACATGGCCTGTTTCTAACATGTTGAGGACCTTGCTTATATTCTTTATGCAGCTCGTCTGTCTGGCGGTACAGTGGATACCATGGAACTAGATGCTTCCTCAACAGAAAATGATGGTTTTATATCAGCTCGACTCAATCAACTCAAGCGGTGGTTTCTGTCGCATGCCCAATATTTGAATTTCTTCACGATTTTAGTTCTCGCTTCGGTTAGTTACTAAGTGTCTTTTGCATGGTTTACAATTGTCACCTGTACAAAATGTAGGGAAAAAGAGAAAAATCATTATAGCTGCTATTGCATCTTAACATCTCCCATGGGGATAATTTTGTAGGTTCCGAATCCTTTATTTGATCTTGCGGGAATAATGTGTGGACAATTTGGAATTCCTTTCTGGAACTTTTTTTTGGCAACTACGATAGGCAAAGCAATCATCAAGACTCACATACAGGTATGGCAGGACCTGAATTCTTTGAGTTTTTGCTTTTGTTTGAGATCAAATATGCTGTGTAGCTATCTTACTTTTAACATTCTTTAGCTTATATCAGATATAATCTTTATCCAAATATCATCTACAGACTGTATTTATCATCTGTGTGTGCAACAACCAACTTCTTGATTGGATGGAAAATGAACTACTCTGGGTGATCAGCTTTCTACCCGGGTTCAACTCTATCATACCCAACCTCGTTTCCAAGCTTCGGTCAACGAAAGACAAGTACTTGGCCACCAAACCTCATGTTCCTTCCAATATCGAGGTTGTTTTAACGTCCCGTTTCCTAATCTATTTGATTCTTTTCTCTGTTACTTCTAAAACATGTGTTTCTGTCAGGTGTCGAAATGGGATTTCTCCCTCGCTTCCATTTGGAATGCCGTTGTCTGGATTATGCTAATGAACTTTTCTGTTAAGATTGTGAACTCAACTGCACAACAGTATCTAAAGAAACAGCAAGATAGGGAGATTGCAGCATTGAAGAACAAATCATCGTAGAATTCTGATAAGGCTGATAATTCATCAAGATGAACTTTTATATTTTACAAATCTTTTTCCTATTTTTAATTAGTTTATGTTCCCTCTCTCTCCTGTTCTTTTGCCTTTATAATTATAAAGAATAGGGGTTAGAATTTCTGGTTAATGTTTATAGTTTTATACAGTCACCGTCGAAGACTTGTACAGAAGGAAGAGAGAAATTGTCAAATTGCAGGATTGATTGTTTTAACCTGTGTAACTGTAACATCTGAGGAAGACATTACTTATTCTTGACTATTTAACATGAAAATTTTAGCTTACAACAATTTTTTTGTGCAATTCAACTAATTGTTTTCCCAAGAAGATTGTTTCCCAAGTTTGATTTTCATATGTTATTTGGGTTTAAAGCAATTTATTCTTGTCATATTACAAATAAATAAATTATCTCCTATAAATAAACAATAATTTATCTATCTGTCTTGTGGATATAAATTGCTTTATTTTAAAAATACTAAGTATCTTGCTATTCTTTTTATAGAGGATCTGTTGCATCCTATATTAGAGGAGGTTTGTTTGCATTTTTACCTATGTTGTTTATTTAATTAATCCGGTAGTATTTTTTATTTGCAAGTTGAGGGAGTGCATAGTGTACAATGTTGTGAATACATGTCGGATGAAAAGATTTAATGGAAGATTAAAAAAATATTAACCAAGTGGGAGAAGCACACATCTCATTTGATTTGGACAACTGAAGTTACTAGTATAAGGTGTTGCAAGGGCTTCTTTATCTCTTTGTGTTTTTTTTTTTAAAAAAAAAATATTACATTTACACCCCTGATTTATTTATGAAAACCATCGTAAATTCACAGAAAAACGTCAACATCATTTACATAACTACACCTATCTTATAAAAAATTACACACACCCCCTCAAAAATCGTGAATATTAAATAAAGTACACTTCCTTCTTGCTTGTCAAGGATAATTTTTGTAAGGATAATTATATTTTCTTCTCTTGAAATTTGGTGTAATTGCACGTCGATCCCTTGTGGTTCGAAAAATTAAATCTAGTACCCCTGAAGTTTACTTCTATCTAATAATAGGTCCCTCTATTAATCAAAACTCACCGAATATTCGATATTAAAAAAAAATTAAAAAAATTGATTTTATAGCTTTTTTCTGATTAAATTGCCTTTATAACGATGGAGAAGTATCTCCTCACATGTATTAACGTGTGAAGATGTATAAGGCTAGTTTGATCAAAAGATTTGTTTGACTGATACCACCAAATTTCATTCATATTTTTTGTTAATATCAACAAATTTGGTGAATCTTGAATAACGAATAGATCTATTTATTAGACAAAAGCAAACATCAAGGATATTAAATATAATTTTTCAAATTATATAAAATTATGTATAATTATATCAAATTTCGAGAAAAATGAATGTATTTATCCCTGCTCACAAAAGATACGATAATTTATGTAAACAAATTATAGAAATTATAAATGTAATTATCTATTAAGAGAAAAAAGAAAGATTCTTTGGATATGGGGATCCAACCCCACCCACCCAAGAGTGAGGCCAAAGCCTTTTTAATGGATGTGGGTCCTACCACTTAAATTTGTGTCAGCATGAAAAATTCACACTAAAAGAGAAAACTTAACAAAGTCTCTTACCAAAATGTGGAATTTTGGAGTCATACTGACACCAAAACTGTCTGAAAGTTGATTTCCAGGAAGAGGAGAAGGAGGAGGAGGTTGTTATCTTGTCTGTGATTTTGCTGTCAAAACACTCACTCACTCCCCTTCTTCATGGTCCCACCATACCATTTTTTATTTCATTAGATTTTCTTCTTGTCTTAAAATTATTATTACAACCCCTCAGCCTCTGAGTCTGAGCTCACCTAACTAGCTGTATATATATTTACACTACTGATGATACTATACTATATGTTAATTTGAAGGTGCTTTTAAGACAGCAGGAGGAAAAAGGGAAATTTCCTCTTCAGTTGAGGCACAACTCAGGAGCATCATCTTCTCCAATCTCCATCCACACCAACTGATCAGTAAAGTGAAATTTCTCATCTTTCCTCTTCAACTATGGCTGCTGCTCATCAAAGACTTCAATTTTTCTTTATTTCAACAAGAGGAAAATGATCAAAACTTTTCCTGTGTAATTAGTTTATGACAGAAACAGTTCTTTTTTCATTATGGTTGTTGATGTTCTTGCAAGAGGAAGGAAAATCAAATCCACTTTGCAACTCATGAGGGTTTCCTATGTTTTTCAGGTGAAATTTCTTCTGCAGCTAACCTCGACTGATAAAACTAGATATATATAATTAAGGTAATATTTCAAAAAAGGGTTTTAGCAGCAGATGATAATTAACTAGAAGCAAGATTAGGTTATAAGTATATATGCTTTGAGATTAGAGGTTTAAGTTGAAGTTAGCTAGGGTATAAAATACTCTTACTTTTAGTAAATGCGTCGATGATCAATAATTAAACTTGTCATTAATTATGATTATTATGTCGTCGTTCGTTTCCCAACTGCTAATTAACATTTACGTATGTCGACGTATCATCATCAGCTTGGATGTCTGTAATCCGACTCATCAGCTTTACAAATTCAAACAGCGCCACAATGTTTTCAACGCTACGAAAAAGCACCAACAAACGTGCGACTGCCGACGTAAAGTGAAGTGATGACCATAATAATAATAATAATAATAATCAAGAAAGCATTTGAGGCAGGTGATCAAGTTGAGCTTCTGGAAGGCCAGAGGATGAAGAAGCTTATGTGTATTTATGTTTGTATGTTGTGGGGCCCGACCAAGCACAAGTAGAAGTAGTAGGTATCTTTGAAAATGATTTACACCAACCAAAAAAAGAAAATGAAATTGCAAATACCCAAATCCCAAATTCTTATTATTTATTTATTTATAGAGA
Source organism: Sesamum alatum (assembly GCA_034509735.1). Classification (NCBI taxonomy): domain Eukaryota; kingdom Viridiplantae; phylum Streptophyta; class Magnoliopsida; order Lamiales; family Pedaliaceae; genus Sesamum; species Sesamum alatum. The sequence goes on from JACGWO010000006.1 coordinate 35,982,126, forward strand.
AAAAAGAAAAAAAGGTTTTCTTTTGTTTATCTATGTATGTATGAAGTAGACAAGAGCCACGTGTAATGTGCAGACAATGAAAAGAGGACGCGCCCTTTTCAACAACCTGCTTTTGTCAAAAACCCACCCCACCCCACCCCTCATAATTCATGCACCATAACCCCCCCCACACATAAATATTTATTATTGTCTTGAGAGACAACAAATCATGAAATGGTCCACTTACCTCCTTTTTATCTCACACACACAAATAAATAATATCATACTTCCAAGACTCCACCCTCATCCTTTTCTATTTTTATCTAACGACGGAGGCAAGCACACTATATTGATCGTAGACAGACGAAGAATTTGAAAGATTTATAAATCTCAAGACCTTCTTTCCTAAGACAAAATGGTGCAGCTCCTACTTATTGGGCTGAAGCCACTACAGGACTAACTGGGCTAGACGTCCTCCTTGTGAGGCGCATTTTTAGAATAAAATCGTAACCAAAACGATAAGATGCATTTTTAGGATAAAATCATAGCCAAAACAAACAATAACTCACGCAGCATGACACCGATCAAGCAACAGCCCACATCAATCGTAATCCCAACATTAATAGATTGCCAGTCATTCTCCCTCGACGGTCCAAGAACTAATTTAAAGCAGTTGGATGATTCTTGGAAACAGATGTATTTAATGGTAAATAGACAATAACAGCTCAAATTCCATGTTCAGACTAATGTATCAAAGAAAGAAAACTTCACCAATTTCCAAGCACATGAGTACAAACAAAAAAACCAGGGCACTTGGGCCAATGAATAAAACACCAGTGGTTCAGCTCTCACTCAGTCAGAAGCCTTGGCCTTGGTGGGGGTCCAGGACTCGAACAAACAAAAAATTAAAGCAGAATCATTGCATCAACATCATCAAAACATCCAACCAACTGTAGGCCAGATATGATTATGATAGAAAAGAAAAAAAAAGGAAATTGAGGGCTCATCTTACATGTGGCAGACATAAATGTACATGTTCATTACATGTATGTCCAAAAGATAATTTCCCAGGAAGGAGAACAGAAGAAGATACAAAGGATAAATAGAACCTCTCAACTACTACCTAAACTAAAACAGATGGGAATATCTTTTATCTTCTCCTCCTCACCTGTCTTCTAACTTCTAACTTCATCTTGTTTTTCTTTTTTGGTAACTAAAGGATTTCATTCCACTTCCAACAAGAGGATGAGCAAAAACCAAGAATTCACAGTACAAAGCAGTAATTGTTTTTAGTTCTATGTTTAGTTCTAGTTTCATCTTGTCCATACAAAAAATTTGATCTACTTTCGTCTTTCAACGCCGATATCTTGAGCATCAAAACACATCAGTTTCTTTCATTAGCATCTTTTACCTATCAAGAACTCTGTCAAACTATGGACAAGAGTGTACACAGAAACATATTTCATTCCCAATTCCTGGCATTTTTGCGTTCCAAGAACGGCAAGTCGCACCATTCTTCATTCACCCCCTCCTTGTTCTTCTTCTTCCAAAATTGTGGGTTGCTCATTCCACACAATAGATGTGTGTCATCAGAGTTTTCCCTCATCAGTGGTCAGATTTTGATGGCATGATCTTTCATTTCTTCTCAGGCTGCCATGGATGCAAATTGTCATTTCCTGGTCAAGAAATCATAAGTTGATTCATAAATTCGCGCTCCCCATTTATGCTAAACATGTTTGTAGCTCCCACACTTTCAACCTATAATGGGTCCGCAAGATAAAAGATTTAATTAATGGAACAAGGAGCTGCAAATACTAACCTGCAGGTTGTTTCTGCTCAGCAGGTTTCACCTGAACAGTGGCTGGAATGGGATGGACGTAAGAGAAGCCAGCAGGTAACAGAGTTCCAGTGGGCTGCGCAGCGAATTGAGAGGGTAATCCGCCACCTTTCACATTACAAGTGGCTGCAGCGATCGCCTTAGCTGGATCGTTTGTGTTCGTGCCAGCCAATGTGACAGGAGGGCACAATGATAATACCCCAGTTGAAGATGTTACAAGAGCACCTGGTGCCTGTTGGTGTTGGTCTGGCCGTCTTCGCTGCATATAATAGCCGGTTGGGCCAGAAGTTGTTGAACTCGTACTGGTAGAATGAGGAGACTGTGATTGAGTATAAGGATTTGAGAAGAACAGTTGTGCCTGCTGCATAGTTTTTGGCAGCTGCTGCTGAGACTGTTGTTGCATTTGAGTTTTTGCTCCAGTGCTGGAAGACGAAGAAGCTACACAAGGGTTCCCAAGAATAGACGGAGACTTCTGTCCGGAGAGAGATGGCGAGTTTTTGGAGTGCTGTGCTGACAAGGAAGATGCTTGACCCATTTTGTTGTTTGTAGAAGCAGATGTAGTAGTTCTTGGGCTCCCACTGGCTCCTTTGGAGATGGATGAGGTTGTGGGAGAGCCAACCATCATCGGGGAAGATGGAGCCTGGTTGTTACTTGGAGGTGCTTGCCCTTGAGACGTTGTGGATGGTTTCTGATTTCCACCAAAGGAGATTTGAGTGTGCATTTGAGACTGAGGGCGAGAGTGTTGCTGGGGAAGATTCTTGGGCGTTGTTGTAGTGGATGAAACCAGAGAAGACGAGGACTGGGAGGTGGGCGTTCTTGTAGAACTCTTCCACTGGGGCGATTGAGTTGGGCTGCTACTGTTGCTCTGGATAAGGTTTTGTGGGAACCCAGAGAGCGCATTTGGAAACTTGGCAGCCATGGCAGGAGATGAATTCAAGTGCTCAGAGTATATACTACCGTTACTAGAGACAGGCACCTTGCTCCGATTAACTGCAGTTGCAGCCAGCTGTTGCTGCTGCTGGTGCTGCTGTTTAAGCTGCAGCATCTGCTGCTGATGCAGTTGAGCTTGAATATGAGCATTTGGGACATTGATAGCCCCTGTAGCGTTGGTTGTCACGGATCTAGAGCCGCGGGCAGGACCAGATGACACATTTAGAGATCGAGCAGAGCTCTCAATAACACTGTTGGCCTGAATGGAAGTAACAGGTGCATCAGCCAAGTCTGATCTCGTAAATGCTATGGATTGTCCTACACCACCTGGAGCCTTCCCACCCAAGCTTTTTCTTTCATCATCTGCGGCAGAGGAATCAGCACCTCCAGACTTAGCATCCTCAGATATCCGTGAGGCCCTCATCAGGATCCGGTAGTTGTTTCGTGCACCTTCACAACTGTTCCAAGGGGGAGGAATTTCAATGCTTGAATTAGCCGCAGTTCCATTGACGGGACCAAAAGACATCGCAAAGCTATGTGGAGGGAAGGAATCTACTCCACTCTTCAATCCCTGCTGCTGTGGTTGATGGGCCTTCTTCTCACTTTGATTACTGCTTCCACTTGCAGTAGCTGCCGCTGCAGCTGCAGCAGCACTAGCCAAAGCAGCTGGTGGAGTCACCAAGGCAAAATTTTGGATGGGCATTGCAAAGTTTGGACCATAGATATTCATGGAGGCTCGAGACCCTCGACTGTCAGTGGTCGATGGACTATCTTCACCACCCGGTTCACCCTCAAGGTGTCTTGGTCGTGCCGATTGCACATACTGACTATGCGACTGCTGTAACTGCTGAGACAGCTGAGTCTTCTGTGCCGGGAAGTTCTGCAAGTTTGCACTTCCAGAACCACTGGTAACACCGCTGCTTTGTGGCCTCTGCTGCTGGCTCTGCTGCAAATGCTTCTGGGATGAAGAGGAAGCACTAGATGCACTACCATGTTGATGGGCTTGCAGCAATTGCTGTGGCTGATTGGATGGTGGTTGCGGCTGCTGAAGTTGTGATGGATGAATCATCGGGGAAGAATAGAAGGAACCGTTGAACAAAGGCATTGGCTGAGCAGGGGCTCCCCTGTAATTCGGTGGTGCTCCTACGGCTGGTATAGGAAAAGGGTATGCATTGTTCTGTAAGATTGCCAAGTACTGTGTTTCATTAGCAGCCATATTAGGATAGTTGAAGCTCAAGGTGGTTGCTGCTCCTGCACCCGCTGTGACACTTGTACCAGCAGAACTGGAGGAGTTCGATGAAGCCCCAGCAGCTGGAGATTTTGCAGCACCCGTCCTAGCAGCCACGGCTGCCTGTTGCTGGCCCAAGGGGAATATGAAAGCAGGTCCCTTTTGGACAAGGAAAAAAAAACACAATAAACATTCACCGAATCACAAGCACCACCTCCAGAAGCTCAGCATGAAAAACAAAGCAAAATTAGGGACCTACTAAACATACCAGTAAATTACTAGGTGGTACTGGGGGCAATGCTTGCTGGATTAGAATTTGTTGCTTTCTCTGAGAAGAATCTGGAGTCGGGGCAGGTTGAGCGCCTTTCTCCTTCCCACCATTGTTGGGAATGCCAACAGGGCTCTGCCCCTTATCCTGCATACCATTAACACCCCTGACGGAGATGTTTCCGTGTAGATCCGCTGCGGGCAAGACATTCAGATTGCAAGGTTTCGACCCAAATAAAGGTGCAGAGCCAGCAGGTGCTGGCCAGAAGGGGTTCATCTTCATGAATTGCTGGAGGCAGTGTATGTTCCGAGCAATGTGGCAGTGTGTAGCACATCGTTTCGGACGGGGTTGAGAGAACAGTGGCTGCATGAATTCACCCAAAAAATCAAGCGAAAAGGTAAAAGAGAGATCCAAGAAAGATCAAAAGAAGAGGAAGAAAGGAGAACAAAGAAAAAGACCAGAACTTGAACAAAAATGGAACAAGAATAGTATACCTGTATAGGCGCTGGTGTAACAGTTGTTCCTTCCATAGAGACAACTCCTTGCAATGGTGCCATATATCTGGTTACCATAACCAAGTTATTTTTGCCAAAAATAAAACAGATCTAACACTTTAAAATCCAATAAATGGGCATCGAAACACAATAATCAACCCGACCGTACCCCATCGGTGGAAGCCCACCAGGCCAACTAGCCATAGACATAGGCAAAGGCAAGGAGCTTGATGAATGACCTAAAAAACAAGAAAATCAAGAATATAACTCAAACTTCTCAAAGATTCCCAGATGTAAACCATCAAAAATCCATATAAGTATGCGTTCCCTGTCAAGAATATGAAAACTTACAAGACTTCTCAGGGAGTGTCTCTTCTTTGGTTGCTGCCTTAATTGGCATTTGCTGCTGCTTTGGAGTCACTTTGTTTCCGCTTGCATTTACTACAGCACTATCATCTCTTTCAGGCTTTTCCAAATCAAGCTGTAAATCGATATTCCTCCCCTTATTCTCAATTGTCTTGTGGGATTCATCTTCTTGTTCTGTCCCTTTACCTTTATTTCCTTCAGCTGCCACATTCGCCGAATGATCTTTCCCACTCTCACCCTTCTCATCTTCTTTATCTTTCGACACCACTGGTTTCAAATCCTGCATGACTCCGCGGAAAAAGAAAAAATCAACATACTGCCAACCCACAACACAGAACATCCGCAAACAAGATTTTTGAGAATTCATTGATCTACATACTGCTTCAGGAATAGAGAAAACCGGCTTCTGATCCACGGACGCGGCCGTCAAATCATTCTTGGTTTCTCTTTCCGGAGACGATCTTACTTGTGGAGGCGGCGCCTGAAATGGGATTCAAACAATCAGATCAAAGACTAGCATTTCAGCAAAAAATAGAATGGTCTTGAGATGTCACTGTACTCACCATCAGATCTATTTCGAACTTCTCTTCCTTCTCAGTTTCCATCTCGGGCACCATCGAGCTCCTGATTCCAGAAAAGCATAACATCAAGAATTCAAGATTAGGCCAATTCCAACCCCATATGAAAATTACCATAAGAAAATCTCTTCACTCCCGGAAAGTCAAATTTTGTATACTCACGCTTTAATCATTGTAGCACCCAAAGAAGCTGTCGCTATTGATGTTGAATCCTTGTTGCTATCCTCTGCTCTCACAGCAGGAGATTCTTTCTCCTTTGGTGAGCTCACCTCTTCCTTTGCAACCAAATCTCTGATTTCCCTTAATTCTTCAGCTAAAGGCTTGAGCTCTGAATCCAACTTAGTTGATTCTGGAGCTGTCATCTCCGGTGGTTCCGCCGGCTGCACTTGTGAACCAGCAGAATTGCCTCCCATTTCATATCCGTTTTCAGCTGCGGATCCCGAGATTTTCTCCAAATGAGGAGATGAAATCTCACTCTTTGGTGTCTGATCTATATCAGGCTTCGCTGAAATGGGGCTGCTCCGAGCACCATAGCTCGAATTCTCCGGTAATTGTCTTGGCCTCTTTCGCTTCGGCGCTGGCAAAAGAATAAAAAGGGAGTGGAAACTCCAGAATTTAGCCATGGATTTCGATGGAAGATGGGCAGAAATCACATTAAGAGCACACAGTACTTACCGACGGCTGAAAGAGGGCTAGAACTAGGTCCTAAAACAGGATTATTAGTTGAAGTGGAGTTGGAGATTGGCGATGAATTGCGCGATTTCGCATCGCTGTTCGATCTATTAACTTCTCTGGATTCCTCTTTCTTTGACGAAGGGCCTTGTGATTGAGTCATCAAACCATACAACACCTCAGCAATTTCAATCTCCAACTCCTCCGGATTCGAAGAAGCAGGCTTCGATGAGACTTTCGGTGGCTTGAGCTTCGGCCCACTATTGTTAACAGTAGGCTTCTGCAGAGTATAAAACCGGCGTCAGGCAAAAATCAAGAACACTAAAAGTCTGAAATCCTTCAAGAAGATCGAAGGTTATTGAACACTAACAAGCTTCTTTCTAAGGGAAGCATTGGAAGAAGACGGAGACATTGGAGCCGCCGGCAAAGGCGTTGATGTTGAAACGACGCCCTGTCTCACAGGAGAAGTCGACGCTTGCCGGAGAATTTGCTCTCCGCCGGGAACTCCACCACCACCACCGCTATTGTTATTACTGTTGCTTGAAATCCAATCATGCGACCTCTTTGTACAAGCTTCAAAACCAAAAAAAAAAAAAAATAAAGAAAAGAAAAGATTGAGAAAATCGTTAAAATGAAATATTTGACCAAAAGATACAAGCAATCAAGAAAAGGGAGAGGATTCTTTTGAGGTAACTGCAATTCTTACCAGAGCGAGCTTTTCTCGGAACAGAAACACTGATCATTTCATCACCGGCCTTCCAAACAGGGGGCGGTCTGAAAACTTTGGTAGAAGAAGAACTAGGAGGGAAGCTTTTCCTATGTTGAAGATGATGATTACTACTAAGAATATTACTGGGACTATTACTATTATGTTGTTGATGACTAAAACTACCGCTCTGGTTCTGGTGGTGGTTGCTAAGGTGGCCGTGGTGGTGGTGGTGGTGGTTGGAAATGGAACCCACCGACGGCGTCAACAACCTAACTCCGGCGGCGGCAGTGGTGTTTTCTTCATCTTCTTCATCCTCATCATCGTTCACACTCTCTTCTGAAGTTTCATCTCCACCAATATCTTCTCTATTGCTCGTCAATCTCTCAGCTCTTCTCCTCTTACTCCGACTGGACCTTTCTCTTAAATCTCTTTCTCTTTCCCTTTCTCTATCTCTGTCTCTCTCCCGTTCTCTTTCTCTATCTCTCTCCCTCTCTCGATCCCGATCTTTCTTCACTCTATCTCTTAACCTTACAGATTCTTGTAGCTCCAGTGCCCCATCTTCATCTGCAAAACAGAAAACAAGAAAAGCCCAAATCTTTAGGAAAAACTCATCATAACTGTAAAGGATTCAATCTCCCTGAAAAAGAACAATCAGATCTGTTAAAATAAAATCTTCATCTACCTGGAGAGTCTCTGAGACTGTTCGTTCTGTGTCTTCTTCTGTTGAAGCCATTAGAGCCCACGATACTAGCTCTTCTGGCTTCTCTATTCCTATCCATTACTGTCTGTTTCCACCCTTTTTGTAATCAGAATTTGAGCTTGACCCAGATGAAGAAATCCAATCAGATATCTCACCACAGGTCAGTTACAGCATAATTCGCCGGAAATATAATCAAATAAAATTATACTCGCCGGAAAATCAAGATTCAGTACAAATCCGGTGGATAAAACAACAATCTTGTTAAAGATCTTTTCTGAAAATGGGTTCCTCCTCATTCACAAATCCCTCTTACTTTCTTTCTCTCCCCCTATTTCTTTCTCTTCAGCTTCTCTACTTCTCTCTCTTTGTTTCTCTCTCTCTGCCCCTATAAATGAACCCTTTTTTTTTCCCTGCTATCTCAATCTCATCATCTGTTCATCTGTTAGGGGCTATTTTATTTACATCTACAAAAGCCCTCGTGGAAACCTCAGATGCACTTTGCTTTGTCACGCAAATCAATCACAGCCCTCAATTCTCCACCTCATCCTACGGCCAAAAACCCCCCGTTGCCAACATGGCGGCACCCTCCACCCTCGGATAAAAACCGAGACCACCCTAAAATCAGATGTCACCGAAACGTGTCGGTTTCCCCCTCCCTTCCATCTTCCTTGTTTGTCATTTTCAAATAAGAAAGCCATTCTCCTCACGCCTCTTAATAATATTTTACTCTCATATAGTATATTCTTTAACATGCAATCTAATAATTACATATATAATTTAGTACAATGACCTCTTTATAAAAATTATTCAAAATTATAAATAACCTTACCTTATTAATTATTCAACAATCTTATTTTATTATACTTTACAGTATTATTCATCCCCACGACATCAAGTAACAAGGTAACAAAATTAATTCATCAATATAGAAAATAATTATTTTGAAATGAAGAATTTTGTCTGAGTTTAAACCCGATCATTATATGAAGCTATTGTGATAGTATTTTTATTTTTTTTTAGAATAAAAAAAATAGAGGTACGTATTTACATACTTTTATGTATAGTGGACGACCACACAAACGAGGCCTTGAAGAGGTGAGTGAGGGTGACCGGAGGTAGCCGGTAGCAACGGTGACCTTGGTAAAAGCAACATGACGATCACAAGGAATCTAGGTGACCGCAGAAAATATCGCTCCAGCCCCGGTCAAATTTCATTATTTTTCGGTTTCTCATTTTATTTTTAATTATTATTTTTATAATTTAATGTATTTTTCTTTCCCCCACCCAAGAACAATTGGATATTATATTATTTTGTTTTTATTTTAATAAAAAAATAATTTTTAAAGGCGCAATAATTACTACGGCCCTTAGTGATTAGTGGTAGGGACTAAGGAGTATATTGTAGCAGCTCGTAGTTACTTTTTTCCATAATAGAAAATGTAGGACCCACCTGGACGGCTCCGATTTGGTTGGCGGGTGCCTGTGGGAACTCTTCATCCGTCGGATACATCGGTGACGTGGCAGGTCTGGAATTAATAATATATAAATGTCCTAGCTGGCAGCCGGGGGCAGACAGGTTTGGTGGGGGCGTGGAGAAATGGGACGTATCATGACCGTTGATTTTTCGAGACATCCCACGGTTGATGAAGCGAGGAGAGGGAAAATAAGCTGGAGTCACGGTCACGGAACTTCCGAGAAGTCTATGGGGCCCGCGACCTGTAATTGCCCCATTTTCTTTTTTTTTTTTTCATTTTTATTTCCGGGCCCCACTTTTAAGCCTAATTGTCACGTTGCGGTGGCGTGTAAACTGGGTCCCACTGGAGCTACGTTCTTACATGCTCCGCCGCTTGCTTGCACCTGGTCAATCTCATTCTCCTACTATTTATCTTATTTTTCAAATTATCGCCTACAAATGCGCCTTTACCACAAATAGTACAAGAATCGTTATTACTTTAATGAAATATTATTTCAAAGTGATCTATTTAGATATTATCTCAAAACTTTCTAGTCTCTAAACACTTACACTTGTATTAAATTTCGTGGAAAATCCACATTGAAAATATTATGATGAATTATATTAACACCCCTTATGTTACATTTAATTCCACAAGCATCATATAATTTTTGTAAAATTACAAATACACTTCTTAAAATTATTGTTATACTCACGAATACACTTTTTATCCAATGTATTGTTATGGTTAACTTGACTTTTATTATCATGAGTATCAGATTTGACAATAGATTCGGATAAATGAAAAAAATCCCATTTTATTTCGTCCCGTTAGATACGAATTTGAAACTAACTAAACAACTTTAGAGATAGATTCGTTATTATAATTTAATGAAGTCGATCAAATTCGAAACGTATCTATATTATTAACGGGAGTAATCGAACCAGATCAAGAATTTAATCAAATTTATCCCAGACGTCTTACATCATTAAAAAAAACAAAAGGAATACAATATTAAGAATGAAAGAAAGCGTAGTTGTGTTGATATTAAACTTAATTATCAGTTGATCATAAATGATGATGACTTGTGCTCACCTCCCATAAAAATTATTGTCCGTTTCTAATAAAGAATGTCTAAAGTATTTGGTTGCTTCTATTGGCACCAAAAGAAGAACATTTCTTTGATTTTAAACTAAGTTTTGTGTTTTAATCTTTTTTTATTTATTATTATTTTTAAATTAAAAAAATATTGTAGCGAGAAACACTCACTCATCGTTTTCCAAATCTTGTAATAATCTAGAATTAAATATCTAAAAAAAGTGTCAGTTCCAGACAAATAAACGTGGTCATAATGTTGAAAAATAGATAAGAATTACAAGTACAGATTTACCCCTTGAAAGGTCAATCATGAGTTTTGATTGTAGGCATTGAAATCTAATTCAATGCAAGTTATTCTACAAATATTGATATGTAATATTTATGAAATTTTAAAATGATTTGTAGTAAATTGAATATTTTAAAATTTCTGAAATTTGAATATATTTGATAAATATTATAAAAATAAGAATTGCAAAATATTCATTAGTTGAACTTATTTTAGAGACATACATCATACCAACGAAATTATATCATTATTTCTCATTATGCATAGTAAATCACTCATAAAAACGAGACGTAAATTTAATATAATTGTAGCGTATTCAATATCTTTTAAGTACCATCTTGTTTTTTAATACTAAAAAAGTCGATTGTTATTTACTAATGCAGATTAAAAGCCATTACAAAATGGGAGGTAGTGATCCTTGTACAACAAAAGCTAAGGTCTGAAGTTACAACATCATGTACAAGAGGTGGCATATTAAAAAAATCTGCATTTGAGACTGAGTTGCAACTGCGGATTTAGCCAAAAGATCGACCGCGCGATTTCCCTCCCCGTAGCCAAAAGAAAGCATCACTTCCTCAAACTCCATCGCCAGAGTTCTAGAGTCCCTAATTAAATGGATTAGTTCTACTGGTGCTGGGACCTCCCTGCGCATAATAAACAATAAAGCTTTAGAATCCGTTTCTACAACTAATTTTCTTATATTTCTGGTGAGAGCAACTTGAAGCCCATCCTTCAAAGTCTGCATTCTGCCAACATGTTAGTAGTTACAGCAGACTCCCATGAGATTAGGTATAATTACAAGAGTTAAATTCATTTTTTGCTAGGGGTGATCAAGAAAATGTAAAATCGCCCAAAATCGTCCGAACCAAACCGAATCGAACCATTTTTTATGATCTATCTTTTAAACCGCGAGTAAAACCACACCACACTATTGATTTAGTTTTAATTTAGAACTTTCAAAAACCGCCAAAAGTCGAACCAAACTGCTAAATATATAATTATGTTTTTAAAACTATATATATAATAATTTGATAAAATAATAATTATTTAGAAGATTTTCATATTCAAATCTTATAAGCCAAAAATTCATAGTAATTTGGCAAAAAAATGTGCTAAATTCTATAAGCCCATTAGGACTTTATGAAGGACAAGCGGATCCGCCAGGGAGCGCGAGCGGAAGTGAGAAAAGGGGTAAATAAATATGCTAGCATGAATTAAATCGCATAAATAAACGTAATCCCAAAGGGTGTACCCTTGGGTGCTCAACCGGGCGTTCGATGTAGGATGTATTAATATATAAATATGTATTATACATAGGGCATAAATGAAACGTAAATCTACAAAAACGTAATTAACCGTTACCTTTGTAGATTTCACTTGTGCGCACGGCTACTTGCGTTGTTCCTTCTCCGGAATGTTCACAAAGTCCAAACGTATGGACTCTCCAAAGGTGATTCACACCACACCGGAAGAAATTCACGTTCGCCTTGCTAGAAGAAAATGGGTTTGTGAAGGAATCAGTTTTAAGAAGATGAACACTATGAATTAGTGTTCTTCTTAAAACTTCTTTGTTCTTCCCTTTTGATCCAAGATCAAATGAAGAACAAAGGTGAAAGAGGGAGAGAGTGGCCGAGAGTGTGAGGGAGAGAGGAGGCCGAAAATTGCTTCTTCTTTTCCTAGAAAAGATGAATTATGATTTTCTTGCACAAGGTGTTGTATATACTCAAATATATATATATATACATAATTAATATGATTATTGAAATGTGTCTAGGTTCATCCAAGGATGTCTAGATACATCCCAATCAATCACCATTAATTCTTCAATCAAGCCTACCAACTTTTAAGGTATGATCAAATCATACCAAAAGGGAAGGGTTTGATTGGAATAAATTTGTCTCTTACCAAAAGAGACAAGTCAACCGCTACCTTGCATCCAACATGGCTGAATTTTGCTTCCTCCAATGGAGCATTTTCGACCATGTTTAATAAGGGAATAAGTCCAACTTCTTCCTATTCCAAAATAGGAATTAATTCTCCTCTCTGGTCAAAATTTAATGGACCGGGTTTTACCGTAATCCGATTACGACGAACCCAAAATTAAATCCAATTTAATGTCCACTTAAATTATTCCAGTTGGTCTTTTAATCCAATCAAAAGATTCAAACATCTTGACTTTCCATAATTAATCGATAAATCTAATTTACCGATTAAACGAGGCCCCGGTACAATATCGGCCCTTCCATCCAATGGACTATCCCTTAAGTACCAATTACTTATTTATCCTTCGAGATTGACTCCAAGTCAATCTCTCAACCTTCTCCGTGATTTGTGTGTGACCCTTTAGGTTGACCCTCAACTAGACTTGGGCCCGTGTCCCATAAGGACCCGTTACCATGGGTGGCCATCTAGCAACGGTCCATGGCGCTAGAGACTAGGCAAATGTTGGCGTGAACATTTTAGGCGCTGATTTCGTAGGGGTACGGTCCTTCCGTCTCCCGGCCTTAGTTTAGGGTATGGAATTGGACGTCGGTTCCTATCTTGACTAGGCATCTATGCTTAATACTCGAGACTACGTATGCTTCATTGCGTCGACACAGGAAATCATTCCCTGTTCGACCATCCACTGTGGCCACAACTTTAAACAATATGAACGTGTCTCCGAGTGCATATGAGATACCTCTGTCACATACAAACAGGGTACGGATTCTCTTCTTGGAATCCACCGTCCTCGCTACACATTCTGACTGCACTGGACAAGGCTTATAATGATCATCTTACAGAATGATCACCTCTCGCCAGATCCAAGATACAGCCGTCCTGTGCCCGCGACTGCCATGATTCCTCAAATCTGAGGACTACTCCCGTACTATCGGAATTGGAAAAATCCAATCATACCGACCAAGCCTCCAAGGCTTCCATATGATGATCCCCGCGAGTTAGTCCAGTCGGCTCGACCCCTGTCGACCAATCCATTAAGATCGTGTAGGCGTCACACTCCTGTCGCCGATAAAACACGGCACTCATTCAATGAACACAACTCTTAATGCAAGTCTCAATAGGACTCTCGATGCCCTGTCTCGAGGTCCTCAACTTGACACATTTCAGACCCAACTCTTAATCAGTTGGTTTCATGACCACCATCCAATGTGTGACCCAACTGTATGAGTTGTTAACCGTGGTCTGTGGGCTTTGTTGCGATATAAGTAAAACGCCTTAACCTATGTAAAATGAGCGCAACAAAGTATGTACCATTGGTGACGAACACTCGTTTTATTCATCACATAATATTACATTGCATCAAGTTGTCAAATAGGTTACAAAATGTCAAACCTATTGACCTTCTGGTCACATATTCTAACACTTTAAGCTCGTTAGATCCTTCTTCCACTTTCTCATTAGTTTTTCCCCGTCTTTTTTTTTTTCTCACTCCCCCTTTCCCTCCTCTCTCTTTTCTCTCTTTCGCCGCTTCTATTCTCTGTTCTCTCTTAGTCTCTTCATTGCCCTTGCTTTTCTCTATTATCTCACAATCTTCTCTTTTATCCCTTTTTTCCCTCTCCCTTTCTCCTCTTCTTCCGACACGCCTCTACCACCTTCACCAAGGTCGCCGCTAGTCCCTCCTGCCCCGCCGCAAACTTTTGTGAAGTTTTTGAAAATCTTTTATAATATGATGTTGAAGTTCTCTAGTTCATCTTATATCACTTCAAATGTATTTTTTCGTGAACTTGCAACTTCACATGTGAGTTTGTATACGATGATGAATAAGGGAGACTATCACATGGCAACAATGGCTATTCATATGAGAGACAAATTCAATAAGTATTAGGAGAATATTGATAATATGAATTGTTTTCTCTAGAGTATTACCTAGTACTAATTATCAAATATCGTTTAAGGTTTAATAAAATTTGATATGCTTTCTTCACAATATATTTGATATGTACATAACCGACCCTTGACCTTTGTTGGATTAAGTGTTTTCATGTTGCTTAATTTTCTAAATCGTCAATATTGATATCAAACTCATGGCTTCAGGATACATCTATTTAAAGTTGTGGAGAGTGTTTGGTGGTTTATGATGCAGAAAGTTGGTCTTTTATGCTTGCTCAATACAAATACTTGCTTTACCTCTTAATTTTTGTTAGTCTCAACATCTTATTTTTGTTATAAGTATTAAAACAGCCAACTGGCCGAAAATCGCACCTTTGATTTTGGTTTTAAAAGTGGCGATTTGAAAAATTATTTTATAAAATCGCCTATGGCAATTTGACTTAAGAATAGCTTTAAAAAAACCAAAATCGCACCGTGAGCACCCCTACATTTTGCACCCCTAAACTATACATGTAGTCTCATTTACCCTTCTAAAACAGTACCTCATCATTGTTTGATAGATTATAAATACTCCCTAAATTTAATGGCCGTCTAACAAATATTTTTTTGTGACAGCATATTGTGTGGGGTATTTGTTAGACCATCGATAATTTCAAGGGGTATTTATAATTCTGGCAAATCTTAGGAGAGTCTGTTGTAATTTACCCTACACTCAAACCTCTTCTAAAAATGCAAAATTGCACTTTTCCAAAAAAAAAGAAAAAATCAAACTTATGTTTACACCCTCTCCAAAAATTAACTATGTACACCTGACCCCCTTTCATTAGGGTTTGGACGAAAGATGCTGATGTTAACAAAAAAAAAATATATAAAATTTCAATTTCATTCATCACTTGACATTCATATGCAATAACTTTTAATTTTGTACATTTATCCCTTTACAAGTATATATACATCAGAATATTAAATGAGGAGCAAAATTAAAAATTTATGTAATTTTTTTCGCTGACATCACCATTTTTTATCCAAAACCCCAGCGAAAAAGGGTTCAGTTTAAACGAAAATTTTCAAATGAGGTGTAAGTATAATTTCAAATGAAAAAAGTATTAGTTCCGATTTTCATAGAGTGCCTAAGTGTAATTAATCAAAAAAAGAAAAAAAAACTCCATAAATCCAAACTTAGGTTAAACCGACCTTCTTCACTACCATTACACCTCCACCACAAAGTAAAATAATAATAAGAAAGAATAAAAACCCTATGTTTTTATTCCTTTCGTTGGTCCCATAATGTTGCTGGTTTCACACTTATTGCACCAAAAACACAAGTTGGCCTTTGCTGCCCCACAAACAAAAATGAAAAATAAATAAATAAATAAATAATTAAAAGGGGGTTGTCCGACGTGGCATGGTCACTTTCCTGTTGGTGTCCACTTCAGAGTTGGAAACGCGTCTCAAAGATCTTACATATTATTATATATATTTATCTTTCCTCTTTGGATTTAGATTTGGATTTGGGTTTGAGAGCACTTAGTCTTGTGGAGCTCTGATTGGCTACTGCCCATCCACCACTTTCCCTCTACCTCTCAATCACCACCACTCATCTCACTCCCGATAAATATCAAATATCTTCTTCTTCTCACCTAAGCCAACTGATACCCTCACCCTCACCTTCACCCCCTGTCCTCACACACATCCGAATGCTCACGTGCTCTTCTTAATTATTGATGAATCATGTAATACCAATTCTATCCTTCGTGATTCGGACGACCACTCTCTCTCTCTCTCTCTCTCTCTCTCTCTATTATTAATTGTATTTAATTATATTTAATTACTTCTCTAATACCAATCTCATATTTGAAGTTAAGCTTCTCTTATTTATTATTTTAACTTGACCTTCTTAATCGTCATTTAAAATTAATAGTTTTTTCATGTAGTGGGACTTGGATCGTTTTGTATTTTTTTTGAGAGGCTAATATTAAATTTACATCAGATTAATTGTGTATTTTGAGTTGAAGTATTTATTTACGTTCGTCCATTCTATGTGTTTTTTTTTTAAAAAAAACAATAGTGTAACTTAAGCATTTTCAGGGTGCTCACCTAGAGACGAACCTAAAAATAATGTGAAATTAAATATTTAAATTATTTTTTGAAGTAAAATATTAAGCTATTACGAATAGACTGACTGAAATATTAAGTTTAAATCATGTACACGAGTTATGAAATATTTCTTTTATGATTAAATCTTCGATCCGACTCAAATACCATTTTAAACGACTACCTCATTTGTAAAATTAAGTTATTAGCGAAAAAAATCATTACATAGTAAATAGATTAGTATCACTCTATTTTGAAATGGTCTGCTCATTTTATTATACGTAAAACTGATTTTGTCAACATAATTCAAACACCAAATTTTTGAAATATTTATGTGTGGGTTTATAATATATCAACTACTATATAATAGAAAGGTTATAATAATATTGTAGGAAAATTAGGTCAAAACTTTTTTAAAATTTTATATAAAAGATCTAAATAATAAAAAAATAATAAAAGAATTGATTGGGGCAAATCATTAAACCGATGGTGGGACCTACGACCATATCTATATATTAATTATTTCACTACAGAAAAAAAAAAAAGAAAAATAATGAACTTAAGTTAGGTAATTTTAATGTGGACACCTCCAGCTCTGAGATGGGGGGAGTGGTTGGATTCAATCACCGAGCTGTCACGCTAATTAAACCCTTTAAAAAATATACCATTATTTAATTATATTAGACTGTTGCGGCCACGTCGGACCTGTAGGACCCACAACCGA
Source organism: Sesamum alatum (assembly GCA_034509735.1). NCBI lineage: Eukaryota > Viridiplantae > Streptophyta > Magnoliopsida > Lamiales > Pedaliaceae > Sesamum > Sesamum alatum. Next base: position 35,999,374 of record JACGWO010000006.1, read on the forward strand.
AATGGTTGACCCACCACTGCTTTTGCTTTTGTCGCTTGTGAGTGTTTTGTATTTTTTTAACCTTTTTCAAAATCCGAACGTGTCCACCAGCACGTGACGTCATTCCGCCTACGTGGCGGCCTCCCTAGCCGTGTGGTTCCATTAAAATCAAAATTAACTTTTTCCTTAAGGCAAAAGGAAAATTGGAAATATATTAAAGAATAAAAAAAATAAAATAATAGAAAAAAATAATATTTTAATTTAATTTTATATGACATGGTGCAGTTGATTTGAATATGGAAGAATATGCCGTCTTGGAATATTAAACCTTCATGTGCAGTACTTTGCTTATCTTTTGCTTTAGGTGATTAAAAAATTTAATCTCGAAAGCGATGTGCTATTATTTAATTAATTAAGTGATTAGGGCGATATTATAATAATAATACGGGTCATTATTATTATTATTATAATTATTATTAAATATTAAAATAAAAAACAATCTAGAGAACAAGAGATGATGCTGTATTTGTGCATGTAGCTGTGGACATGGCTGGCAAGCAAGTTTATGCGGGGGTGCAAGACTTTAAATTTATTTACTATATTTTTAATTTTAAATATATCACTTTCATTATCTACATTAATTTATTTGAATGGTTGGACGTTTAGATAGTTAGCAAAAGGTCATTTTCCATTATTATTTTAAAATTATGATTGTTTAATCTCGAATTAGACTATTCTTTACCATGTTGGTCGATTATGAATGGCAAGAATAGTTTCAAAATTTGGGAAAAGATGCCAATTATTATTCATTTTTATATGTTGTGTTGATTAAAATATGTATAAAGCTAAAAAGGGGTATTTATATTAGATAATATACACGATTTCGCAACTTTTAATAAAAATGTTCAAAAGTATTGTTCGATACAAATTTATTAATGTATTTAATCAATTTTATTATCTAATGACCTTGTATTTATATAATTAGTACAATGTGGATTTGTTATGTGTAGTAATTTTTTTTGTATTATCGTCCGAGATGCAACAATAATAAAATTTTCAGACTATGAAAAGAATTTGTTCTCATTCATGTTCGAAAATTGACCCTTTAGGTCGGTGATTACGACTCTTTTGGCTTCAGGAATAGAGGAAGCAACCACTCTCAGTCAAGTCGTAGATCGGATGGTTCAGTTCATTCCGTACTGCTCACTAGAAGGACCTTTTCCCTTCTCGAGGAGAGGGAGGCTTGTGCCAACCACTGTCCTTAGTCTCCTGCACTAAAATAAATGAATAAAAAAGACACGAATAAAATAAATAATTAAAAAAAATTAACATATAGTTGGTAATCAAATGAAAAGGTTTTAAGGGCAAAGTGAAAAGAATAACACGTCTTTACGTCACCTTTTTGTTATATCGAGATCAAACAACTTATAATTATTCACTTTATTACATTTTTATCTTTTTCTTTTCCACACACAAAATATGTATATAGTATGTAATAAAAAGTCCATGAAGTGGGACAAGCGTGTAATATGGCACAGTGACTTTTTACACCAAACTTTAGATTTGATGCATGTTAGTTGCATTTATTTAATTCCCCCAAATTTTACTATTATTATTATTATTACATTATGATCTTATCTATGTAAAAAATAATAAAAAAATAATAGGCACTAGTATAGAGTAGAGTAGGCCCCATGCCCACTTTCATCTGGGGAATGCATAAATTCATACTTTATTCTATTATTAAAAAATAAAAATTAAATAAATAAGGAAAAACCTTCGTCCAATTCAATACAAATGTACTATATTTGTGCTTTTTATTTTATAGAATCTGTTGAAATCTGCATCAATTTGACCTTACTTAATTATAAAAAATTAGGATTAAAAAATAGAAAAAAAATATTGGTAGTGGAACAAGACAATCTGGCTTGCCGTGGTGGGGTGTGTGATTATTATTATTATTATTATTAAATAAAAAAATATTTATGTGGGGAATAGGAACATAATTATTTTGTTATTTAAGTCATCAGATCCCAAGCTTATGTGCTGTGGACGAAATATACCAATTTTAAATTTTGTGGGTATTTGGGGATTTATTTATTTATTTAATTATTATTTATTTTTTATATATAATAATTTGGGGGAGGTGGGATATGTGAATTTTGATGATGAGATGAGATAGGGTTCTTGTGATGATGGGCTTATTGTGATGATTGGTTAGTTCTATTGTCATCAGCCCATCCCTTTCTATATGGTGTATTTATTGTTCATTGTTTCTTCTCTTTATTGCTTTTTAACTTTAATTTCTTTCCAAAATTTAGGCCACTTTGTGTTTGGGGCTACCCAAAAAATAAAATAAAGTATTATTTCCTATGTTATAAATAATTATAATTTAAGATTTATGACAAGTTAATACTATTTAACGCGCACACAAAATTAGTGCGAAAACTTAAGTTTTGATCATGATTAATTAATGTTCACTATAGTTTTAGCTATGTCCAATATATTTGCCCTTGATCTTTAGCAGAATTTAATGTTTTTGCCTCGCCTGCAGAAATTACGGTCATTAGTTGTTGCATAATTGTGGGTATTATAATTTTTTAATTTTAAATATGGTAATGAATCATAACCAGAAGTTATATTTTTTTTAGTGTTGTGACGATGATGAGGACGACACTACAGAAAAATTAATTTTTTGGTACACTGTCAATGACAATAATATTCTATTGAAGTTGTTGTTCTTAGCAATTAGAGTATACATAACGATTTAGTGACAATGAAAAAAATGAAATTATTATAACCTAATATGTAATGTCATTGGCAATATTAATACCATAATATAATTTTTTGTTATTAATATTATACTCTCTTTTTGTAGTGATTATTTGATCCGAGTCCACAATTTAGAAGTTAATATGTCTTGGTTGATTGAATCTCACATTAAATTATGAATTGAAAGTCGAAACACCAATACCGTCTTAACTTAGTGTTTCAGATTGAAGTCTTAAGAATAAGGTTGTTGGCTCGAGTCTCACCAAATGTGTCGATATTTTGAAATCACATTTATTTTTATGTAGATTGATTGTTATTTAGAAAGGGTTGATTACAAATAGACCCCTTCCGAAAAATCACCGTTTACACCTAATCCCTCTCCAATAAGGCTAGACAAAAAATGTTGACATCAACAGAAAAAAATTACATAAATTTTTAATGTTGCCTTCATTTAACATCCTAATGTATATTTTTGTACTTATACGGGAATAAATGTTAATTAATATATATATATATATATGGAGTGAGGTTAATATCATTACATTTTTTTCTTATAAGTTTATCATATAAAAATGTCAAATAAAGATTAAAATTAGAAATTTATGTATTTTTTTTTTGCTGATATCAATATTTTTTTGTCAAAACTCTAACGAAATAGGTCAGGTATAAACAGTAAATTTTTGAAAGTGTAAGTGTAATTTTGAAATTTTTTTAAAAGAAAATATTTTTATATTTTTAAAGACGATTTAAGTGTAATTAACTCTTTAGAAAATTTAGGGGAATGAGAAATATTGACATATTGATGTTGTCCTGATATATTTATTGCTTGTACAGAAGATAGAAGAAATTTATAGTAAAAACATTATGAAAAGATAAAAAAAAGATTTCTTGAGATGCAAGATTCTTTAAATTATAGAATTTGAGGAATATAATAATTAATATTTAGTGGGAAGCTGAACCATAATAATAATAACATTAACACCAAAGCCAACCCTAATTGGTAAAGTAATAGCCTCTCCCCACAACCTATCAACAAAAGGGCCCATTCCTATTTCCTATAATTAACATTTAATATTTTATATTAATACCTAATATATTTATTTTATATATATATATAGATATACCTTCTCTCTCTCTCTCCAAATAAAAGCAAATAAATAAAGAAATATGAAAAGTGAAAAATCATTAATAAATGCTATTCAACAACATGGTGACTCAACTTCTTGATTTGCTCTTCATTAAGCTTAGTCTTTATTTTGATTAATAAAATCAACGTACGAGGGCCCACACTTCATAAAATTATTTAGGCTAATTACCAAAAAAATAAATTAATTTAAAAAAAAAAAATTTTTTGGGTTGATTTATTGAAATTGAATCTTGTAGAATCATACGTTAAATTTCAAAAGCATATTTATATACAGTAATTATTCATATTCTGAACTTATACCTTTTTCTAAAAATTGATCTCTTACTATTTAATAATTATTCTGATTCGAATTTGGGTCCGAAATTTAATTTTTCTTAAATTTTAAATAATACCTATATACATAAATAATTTAATCTTAGGTTGGATTTTGATCCCTTGATGTTTAAATGCAAGCCCATTGAGTTAAAATCCTCACTTTCTGTAAATACATTACATCAAGCCCACTTTCCTCCATGATCCAAGTGACCCAATGATAAATTCAAGCCCAACAACAGGCTGAGTTAACTTCTTGATTCAAAATTAATGTTATTTGAAGTTTGGATTGATGAATTTGAAATTATGAGTTTCAAAATATGAATAAATCCTCCGAATTTATTATGACCATTTTAAATTTTAAGAGTGTGAAATTCTTTAACTGTATTTTTAAAATTATATTTTATTGAATATTGATGAATTTCATTTTTTTTTGATATAGAATCATTTGAAATCTTTTTTTTAGATTTAAATCCATCAATCCAAATGTAATTCGAAGGATTTTTTAAAGTTATTAGAATTCGGCCATTAAATACAAATGATTTAATGTACAATCCAAATGCTTAAAAATTTACGGTGTCTTTTTTCTATACGTTAATAACACTTTCTTCCAAAATAAAAGTCTATAATACGTTAATTTTACTCATGTTGCATTTTGATCGATACATTTAAAATTAAGGATTTCAAATCCATAGTAATAACTCCATCGAACTTGTTTTGAATAATTCAATGCTACAAAGAATTTCAAGTTATTCAATTCTCATTTTGAACTACATTCGTCACGCGGTGATGGATTCAAATCTATTTAATATAAAGTCATTTGAAATACTTTATTCAAATCCAAAATTTTCAATCCAGACATAGACAAGTTGTTTTCTATAGTTCTTATTATTGTGTCTTGTGGAAAATTTGCACGTTACTATACGAGATAGTTGGGATAGTTTCTGCCCACGAAACTACTCCGTTTAAATCTACATTTATATATTTCAGTATGAGCAACCATTTCTTAGTGAAATGGTTACAATTATATCGCGAATTTCAATTATCAACCGTCACTATACGTTAATTATCAACATCAAATTTATACAAATAATAAATAACTACTATTATAATAGACCGACAATTATTAGCAAAGCAGACTAAAATCCACTCATTATTCGAACCAAACCCAAATCATGAGACCTCAATATACTAACTAAGCTAGTTCTCGTCGACAGTCAGAACAACAGATCAATTAACCTATTTTCTTGCAGTTGATATTGCCCAACATTATGAACTTCTTAGGCAATTAAACATGTCCATGATTTACTTCTCCTTTCAATATCTCATAAATTCAAACCCATTACTCATAAAAGAAAATAACCGTTTTATCATATAATTATTGGATATAATTATTTTGAGTAATAAAACTAAGCATTCATTACCATAATTAAGGAGGGGTAGAATTTCAAAAGAGTGTCAAATTTATCAAGATCTTATATTAAATTTTTGCCCTTTAATTATTAAAAAGATAAGGAGAAATCCAGGCCATTAAAGAACAAGATCGACTCCCACAAACTTATCCAAACCCAAAATCTTTCTCGTGGGAAATCAAAACCTTTTTCTAAAATCAATCTTACGCATGAATTTTATGGTCACATCTTGACTTTTTTACTAATCTTATCCAATTCCAAAAAATTAAATAAACTCCCCTTTATAACTTTAGACTTACAAAATTTTAGTCAAAAATTGGCTCCTCTACAAAAATATACGGCTATAGTAATTTAAGTTCATTTCATATTTTCGTACTACATCGTACGGTGATAAATTAAGATATTAATATTAAATAATTTTACAGACAGGATTTGGTTTAACATCAGAGTCAGACTAAACAAGAGGTCCTGATTTGAAATCTTATTGTCATCTATTTATGAAAAAAAAGATTTCATGTGCAGGATTTGCACATGAAGAACTTGTGTTAAGATATTAATATTAGAAATTAATAAAAATTAAGAATTAGATCGATAATTTTTTTTTTTCATGAGACACGACTTATTTTATAAATAATTTCGGATTGTAAATTTCTCAGCATGTTTAACGTGGGCGTCGTACTTTTTTTTTTTTGAAGATGCAATTTCTTATTATAGGGAAAATAATTTTTTTTAATTAAGCCTAACCGGAAATCATGTTGCAGTTTTTGACTAGACAATATTTTAATAGGGAAGATTGGATCATGACCGAACAAATTGATCATCTTACATAGTAAATTAATCAAAGACAGAATTAAATTTTTTTAATATCTGGCAACTCTATACGTGTATGAGGGAAAATATTGAAAAATGGAGATATTTAATTCTCCCAGTCAAATTATAATATTTATAGTTAATATATGTGCCTAATTTATTTATTTTTTTTGAAGCAATTATTGAAGGTGTATTTGGGGGAGGGAATTGCATCTGAATAAGTTTGGAGATGAAAGTCTCCTTTGGTTTCTCGATAAAGATTTATTGAAAAAATAACTCAATATTTATTAAAAGTGACTGTTCGCTGTTCAAAAAATTATTGTTTCACTCTTCATATGATTTATACATTTTAGAAGGTCGTGGGTTTCATTTTTCTTTTTTCTTTTTTTTTTTTTTAAAATAATTGTCAAGATTGTGTTGATAGGTGATTTATAAGTAACATGCGATCTATGATTTTGGAATATATTTTGAGTAGGGGTGGCGATTCAATCCGGGCGGATTCGGGTCCAGAAAATTGAAGACGGGGCAGTTAGCAGGTCCAGGAAGAGTCCCGAGTCCTTGAGGGCCTGCCCTGTTTTTATATATAGATATATATTTATTTTTTTTACTTTATCATGATAGAATAAATATTTAATAAAATATTATATCTTTAATTGATTTATTGTTAGGTGCTTGTTCAATCATTAATGAATTGAAAAATTGTCTAATAATACTTAACGATGAGGAAGACGAAGAAGTAGTTATTAATGTATAATCAATATGAATTGTGTTGAGTTGTTTTATTATGAACAATTTTACTTGTATTTGAAAATCTTTTTTGACTTGATTGAATTAGATCATAAACAATTTTATTTGTAATTGATATATTAATTTTTTTTTTTTTTAAAAAAATTATAGAATAAATGAAAAAAAATAAAATAACTAGGTTTACCAAGTTAGACCCCCGATGGGTTTTGTGCCCGGGCAGGACGAGGTTAAAATATAACTGAGGTAGGACGGGTCCCAATTCCACCCAAATCTGTCCTGTTGCCACCCCTAATTCTGAGTCTCCTGACTGGTGATAGTAATCGAAATCATAGCTGCCCAAAATTTTATAATAGAAAAAAAAAAAACTAGTTGCTATACATATGGAACATATAATTTGATATAGTTTTTGACCCGTTTTTTTAATTAAATTCAATTGTAAACTGCCCTCGTGAAACATAATATCGAACTATTTTTTTTTTTTCACAAATCATGGTCAAATTTTAATTTAATTCCTGCTCTGCGCCTGTCAGAAACACGATCGACCAACAACTTCTAACTAAATCAAATTAAATTTCATAAAATATTGTACAGTCTACTATATATATATATTCGAAATGTATATATTTTATATTTGTAGAAAGTATGATGACGCCACAACAAGGATCGATAATGCAATAAATTCAGAAAAAAAGAAAAAGGAAATAGTTAGGTATCTGTCTAATTAGTACAACTGACATTATCTAGCAAGGATTCTTGTTCTGTTGCATAAAACCTTATGTCAAATGCTAATTGCTAACTGAATATAACTGTCATCATATACACATATACTAATACCTAATAATCTGTCCGCATCTTTGAAAATATGAAAAAAAATCTTAAAACAGGATATAGATCCACGTCTTTTTGTGCTGATTGGGTCGCACTCAAATGGTAATCCAAATGGCTACCCGTTGATCCTCAGTCCATCCGATGGCTACCTGGTCAACACGTGGACTGTACAAGTTTCGACACATGAACATTTATAAATATACTTGGGGCTTCGTTACATAGGCATGCGCTGATTATGTTAAGATTGAGCTCTGTGATCGCTATAATCTCAAACATATTCTAACTTTAGTTTAGGATTACCTTAGCAAGCTTAACGACCTGTATTGCAGGCTATCCCTATCATCTAGTTCGAGAACCTCAAGTGGACCCCACTTCACATGTTCTTCCAGATCATCACTAATCTTGACTCGAACCACCTATGATATATTCGAAATAACGTGGATGTCTTGTCAATTTTATTTTCAAGTATATTAATAATTTATTAATGTTTTTATTTGAACTTTAACTTTAATATATTATTACAAAAGAATTATAAGGGTTAATTTTATATTTTTGGACCTTAAAATGGTTTCTTAATTAATTCTTGGAGAATGGATAAACCAAGAAGGATACTAGAATTAAAGTTGCTAAAAATGCTTTCCATTTTTACAAGGATTTTTAATTGTTAAAAAAACAAATATGGAATATTAGGCTGACCCATTTATTTGTTTAGGATGTGATTCTTTAATTATATATTAGGAAAAATAAATACGCATCTCATGAATATACATTGAATCATATATATTTATTTATTTATTTCTCCGAATATTTTGTTTGATCACATGTTCACACATGATGTCTGTACTTAGATGATTCTAACAAAAAAGCAAACACACCCTGTCACAAACAAGAAGTACCTTTGAGTACGCAACAAAAAATCAACATTCAAAATTTAAAAAAAAGGTAAAACTTTGATTCATCAGTTATTAATGTTTGACCAGCCAATGAATTATTATTATTTTTTTCAAATTCTATCACAAGATTATAGTGTTAGAATTCATATAATCATATGTCGTAGGAAATTAAATTTTATTTTTGTCCCTATGACATATGAGAATACGTAGCAAAGAATGTTAACTAATCAACTCAGACCAAAAACTATTAAATCACACTAGAAGAAATTTAGTATTTAACTATGGTTATAAATAAATAGACATAGTAAATGTCATTGACAATAATCACACAATAGTTATTGATCGTAGTTTTTACGAGTGTGGCTAAATCATTTTTCATGACTAAAAGTCATGGCAAAAATAATTTTCATACTGGATAACTTAAATTTTTGCATTGATTTTTATTTAGCCATGATTAATAATAATTATTTATCATAATTTTAGTCAATAGGCAGTAAAATTATAATCAGTAGTAAATTTTCTTCTAGTGTCAGTTTATTCTGATTTCTATTATCCATCCTGAATAGAAAAATCTTGTTCGTATGCAACAACGATGCGATAAATATCATGTCACTAGAAGAAAATTTACTTTCTGCTATAATTTCATTGGCTATGGACTAAAACCATGATTAAATAAAAGCCGTTGCAAAAACCTAGATTATCCACCATGAAAACTATTTTTGCCATGACTCAAATATTTTAGCCACACTAGCAAAATCCACGGCCAACAACTGTTGCGTAGCCGTGGTGAATGACTATTTATTTTTAACCATATCATTAGCCATAGTTAAATTTTAAATTTTTTTGAGTGTATGATTAATAATTTTATTTTGTAGTACAGTACATTAATGACGTAATAAATGCTAGTTTATCCAAAAATTAATAAATATAAATCTAGTCAAACCTATTTAAAAAAATCCGAGTGAAGTTAAGTGAATTTGGCAGAGCCCACATTAGGTGAGGAAACGGATAAGATAAAAAGTTGATTGTTTCTGAATTTCCTTCCAAAACAGTCGCCAAAAAGAGTAATAAAAAAAATAGAAAGTAGCTACGAAATTGCTAACAAATAATTGATTCACACCAAAAAGTCGTACTCCATATTTCCACAGATTCTGTGTAATAAATAATTTCCATAAAAAAAATAATTGGTTATTATCTTCGTAAGATATAGAGACGTGGGTTGACTATATATGTATAGTAGCCGTCAACTAAGAAGAAAAAACAGCCCCATACACCTATTCGCACGTGTAAAGATGCCTAGGTTCATGTGGGCCAATACCCACATCCATTTCTTGATTTTCATTTGGTGTTTTTTTTTTTTTTTTTTTGTCTATATAAAGACCTTTCATTTCTAACATCTATGTATTCTTTCATCACTCTTTTAAGAAGAAACTCCCTTGTTCTTTCTTCTTACTTATACTCTCTCTTGTCTTAATTTGAGGACTTTTGTTCGTTAGATATAGATATAGATATAGATAAGGACTACGGACCATGGCCGGAGGCGGTTTTGCTACTTCGTCGGGTGGGGGGACTGAGTTCGAGGCGAAGATCACCCCGATAGTTATCATTTCTTGCATCATGGCCGCCACGGGAGGTCTAATGTTTGGCTACGACGTTGGTGTTTCAGGTTCGTTTCTTTTTATGAATAAAATTCAGTTTCGTATATGGGTTTTTTTTTGTTTTTTTTTTATGTGTCAAATTATAAAACTTTGAGACCATTATTTGTTCAAGATTGTCTTTTCATAATGTTTGGGTCAATGTATGGCATTTTAATTTAGTTAGGACGAGATTTGATTGCCCTGTTTATGATATCTAGATATTTACTATGTAATTGATGTACGGACCTCATAATTAAATTAATTCATAATATGATTACAGGTGGCGTGACGTCGATGCCTGATTTCTTGAAAAAATTCTTCCCGGTGGTGTACCGGAGGACACAGGACGAAGGATTGGACAGTAATTACTGTAAATACGACAATCAGGGTCTACAGTTGTTCACGTCATCGCTGTATCTGGCCGGTCTTACAGCAACATTCTTTGCTTCTTACACGACAAGAAGGCTTGGGAGGAGGTTAACTATGTTAATTGCTGGTTTCTTCTTCGTAGTTGGAGTTGTTCTGAATGCTGCGGCTCAAGACCTTGCCATGCTCATCATCGGCAGGATTCTGCTCGGATGTGGAGTCGGTTTTGCTAATCAGGTACGATGATTTCTGATGTTCTTTCTTGTCAAACCACTTACGATATCCGGACAGGTGTTTGTAAATCTTACTTTGAAATTTGAGCACATCTGTTTGAAAAATATTCTTAATCAGTATGTTGTTCACACCTCAACATCATTGTAGTTTGATTTTTTAACATTCTTAAGTTGTGTCCGAAACTTCATAATTGGTTATCATGTCCAACCATATTTGGGACCCAAGACTAGTGGAGAAATTTAACAGAATGATTAAAATTGGTTCCTCGACTTCTCATGAATTCGTTTATTTTTTCGAAATTTAGAATTTTGGGCTCACTAGTAATGGTACATAATGTAATTATATGACTTCAAAATACAATTTCCCAATGTTGATTAGATGTGAAGGATGGATAGTTGCTTTACAAGTGAATGACTATTCAAATTCTTGAAATAGTGACTAAAATTATTGAATGTAAACGTCACTAGTTGTAATAACAGGACAAAACTTTGAAAAATGTTGCCATATTTTGTAGTGTTATATGATCGGTTGTTGAAAAAGCCAATAATAAATAAATGGAATGGTCCTTATCTTGACAAGAAAATGACTATTTATGTTTTCCACTTCAAACTTTCTTTCTGATACTTTAATAAAATTGAGGATTGAAAGGCAGTGACATGAACTAAAAAGTAACAGACTTTTTTAGTCTGGTGGTGTCTAAATTCCCCCGGTCCATTTTCTTACACCTTCCTCGTTTCTAGCTTTATTCTTGGAAATGGTCTTTCCTACGAATCATTGCGATGCTCTCAACTTTTGCTTTTTGCTCCTTAAATATTTGAATAATTACTACATCTCGTGTACATTTTTTCCATTCCGATTTTTTTGGAAGAATCTCTTCTTAAAATGGAAGATTCTTATTCGAATCAAGTTTGGTCGAATCAAATCAATCATAGAGTACGTGTGATACACTTGTTATATGATTAATCACTTTTCTTGTAATTGTACACTAATCACACGACAAGTGTATTACACTTACTATATGATTGGTGATTGGTTTAGGTTTGATCGAGTCATGTCCGTCTAGAATTTCCCTCTTAAAATAAAGTATTTTTCTTATATTTCCCCCCTTTTTTTTTCTAACTTTTGGCTTCCTTTACCTTTTTTATCTTTATCCATGGTAATGTTGGGAATCAATTGCATTACCTGCCAAAAATGAAAAGGAATTTCTTTTTTTAATTTTCCAATAATTTAAAATATTTTTTGTTTTCTAAAACCTCTCCATTAAAATGGTAAAGATACGATTTTAGTGAATCATAGCTGCTATCTGGAAGGACAATACCGTAATACTTCACATAATATTCTTCGTCCTTTTCATTTCTTTCGATTTTATATTCGTGTCAAGACATGATATGTTGTTACAAACAAACTGAATGAAAATTGCAGGCGGTTCCGCTGTTCCTGTCAGAAATTGCACCCACAAGAATACGTGGTGGACTCAACATTCTATTCCAACTTAATGTAACCATTGGAATTCTTTTTGCCAACCTCGTCAATTACGGCACTGCTAAGTAAGTTTCTTCCTATTTTCTAACATTTCTTGGACAATTTTTTCATGCTGCAGTTGTTTGCTTCAGCTTCAAGTCTAAGGATATGATAATTAGTTTGTTTTCTTGATTAAATAATCACTATTCATCTTAGTTTGAACGTTCCAAAACTACTCCGACGTTGGAAAAAAACGAAAATCTTGAATAGGGACAATCTCAGAAAATTAGTACTGCATATTCCCAAATTTGTAATTCAAACGTTTGTATGTGTTGAAGAATTTCTGAGGAGTGAATATATGCTAATCCTATGTTTGTTGATCTTTTGATGACAGGATCAAAGGAGGATGGGGCTGGAGGTTGTCATTGGGGCTGGCGGGGATCCCTGCCGGGCTCCTGACGTTAGGCGCCCTGTTCGTAGTCGACACGCCCAACAGCCTAATCGAGCGTGGTTATTTAGATGAAGGAAAAGCCGTGCTCAAGAGAATCCGAGGCACTGACAACATCGAGCCCGAGTTCTTGGAACTGGTCGAGGCGAGCCGTGTGGCTAAGCAAGTGAAACACCCTTTCAGAAACCTGCTCATGAGGAGGAACAGGCCTCAGCTGGTCATTGCTGTGGCTTTACAGGTTGGTTACATTCTGATCACAAAGCCTATAATTTGTTGTGAATTTGAGGGAATGAGCAAATTTTTATTTGAATTCTTGCTGCAGATCTTCCAGCAGTTTACTGGAATCAACGCGATCATGTTCTACGCTCCTGTCCTGTTCAACACAGTGGGATTTGGGAGTGATGCAGCCCTGTATTCGGCTGTGATCACCGGTGCAGTCAATGTGCTATCCACCATTGTATCGATCTACTCAGTCGACAAGGTGGGAAGGCGTGTGCTTTTGTTAGAAGCCGGCATTCAAATGTTCTTGTCCCAAGTGATCATAGCCGTGTTACTAGGGCTCAAGGTGAAGGATCACAGTGACAACCTTAGCCACGGCTATGCGATTTTCGTTGTGATCTTGATCTGCACCTTTGTGTCTGCGTTTGCGTGGTCTTGGGGCCCGCTCGGCTGGCTCATCCCTAGTGAGACTTTCCCATTGGAGACACGTTCGGCAGGGCAAAGTGTGACCGTGTGTGTCAATCTGCTGTTCACATTTGTGATTGCGCAGGCGTTTCTGTCGATGCTCTGCCATTTCAAGTTCGGGATATTCTTGTTCTTCTCGGGTTGGGTTTTGGTGATGTCGTTCTTCGTGCTGTTCTTGGTGCCCGAGACGAAGAATGTCCCGATTGAGGAGATGACGGAGAGGGTGTGGAAGAGGCATTGGCTATGGAGGAGGTTTATGGATGATGGCTATGCAGATGAGGAAACTGGGAAGGGTGATGGCACCGGCAAGAAAAATGGACGATTTGATCCTGATTCTCAGTTGTGAAGAATGTAATAAGATTTTGAGTTATGTTAGAAAGGTTTACACAAACAAGAAATAGACAGACTATTTATGCAAGAAACAAGGGGTTTCATCTGTGTTACTCTAACCCCTTGTGAAAATACTAATGTTGCTTGAACATGTTGAAATTCAACGACGAATGCAGCTGATATTCGGCTTCGTTTCTGTGATTAGTATGTTATAACGAGAAAAATGTAATGATTCTTGATCAAAGACTGAGTTTCAGTTTAACGACTCGTTTTGTGTCTTAAGGAGAAACTATTTAATTTATCACAAGCTCGTATTGGCAATATGACCAGACAAAGATTGCTCAGCTGAATAATCTTAAGTTGTCCTAAACATGGCTGCTCCCAACATGTTTGGCAATATGTGTAGGCTAAGATTGCTCAGACCCGACGCAGTAACTGTTAACTACCGATGAGAATGAGACTGATGCTACTCAAGAATAACGACGCTAACTGAAATTTTGACCAGAAAGTTGGGAAGCTTAACGTCGAATTCAGTTGTTTATTTGTTGTTGTAATAGTTATTGCAGTAAAGCAAAAAAAGTGGAAAGAAGAACCAGCTAGACAGCAATGTTTGCAAACTGAATGTCAATTATGGGCACCATCCAACCACCTTAACATATTCTCAATCATTCTTTGCTTTTAAGTCTTTCAGCCCTTCTTCTCAAGTTAATTTAGTTAACAGCTAAGATGTCAGGTCTCCACCTTAACAGTATTTTTGTTTATTTTGATCAAAGAATACTAAAAACCTTCAGTTTGATAAGCAGAAACTGAGGAAAAATTGTTCTGAATATTGAGTGTAAATACCCCATTAATGATTCTTGTACATGAAGTGAAATATGTGATTTTGATGTTTCAACTCGAAGTATTGTACTAATTGGGACATCATAATTCTTTTGTACATGAGAATAGGAATGGAGTGTACTAAAAGCCAATTAACATGGACAGCTAACCATATGCCACTTTTGAACTTAACTAACTTAATCTTGAAAAAGCAAACAAATATTTGTCCAATTTTCCATTTCTCCCACATGAAATTCTAACTCGGACCGAACTTGATCAGATTTGAACCAATTACATGATAAATACAATATAATTATCGTGTGATTGATGTACAATTTAAAATGAGTGATTGATTTAATTCAAACAGACTTGATTTGGGTAAATTACAACTATCTCCCCTGAGGTTTGACATAATTGCAAATATTCTCTCGTTGTGTGAAAAATTACAGATACCCCTGAGGTTTGTAGCCGTTTAACAAATAACCCATTTCCAATTCAATTTCATGGGTGAACTGACCAAAATACCCTTATGCAAATTGAATTTTTTTAGACTACATTGCGCGGGGAGAGGTTTCTTAAATTTTTTACACAGATGAACAATATTGTAATTTGCCTCGACTAATTTTTCTATAATTCAAAAAAAAAAAAAATCAAGGATAAAATGATCAATTTCAGACCGTTGGTTAAAAATTACAAACCTCAGGGAGATATTTGTAATTTTTCAAATAACGAATAAATATTTATAATTATGTCAAACTCAGAAAATACAACAATTTACCCTCATAATTGCATTTTTTCTCAAAATTATATGACACACAAAAGAAAAAGGACAAGAATTAAATAAGGGGAAAGGTTGTGTTAATTTGATTGAGGCCCACCAGCACCAAACTCCTTAAAGACAGCAGTAACTATCAGAAGGGTCCATTCTGAAAGCATCTAAATCAACATCCAAAACCAAAAGTCCCAAGTTTTTTATAATTATCCTGACACAAAAACTCAAACAAACAGACAAGAAGAAGAGAGTCTCTTGAGTTCTCAAAGCTGATCAGAAAGTTCAGACAAAGAGAGAGAGAGAGAGATGGGCTCAATTCTTGGAAAGAGAGCTGTGGCATTACTTGTTTGTCTGATTTTTGGTTCAACGATTCAGCTGTCAGGTGGAGCTGTGTATAAGGTGGGAGATTCTGGTGGCTGGACCACCATTGGAAACGTTGATTACAACCTCTGGGCTGCTACAAAAACCTTTCATGTTGGCGACACAGTCGGTATGTATATGTCTTCTCCTCTTCTCGTTCTCTCTCAGTTTCTTTGGTCTCATTTTTTGACCGTGGTTTGTTTATATAACATTAACATTTTTTACTGTTTACTTACTACTTGTAAGATGAAACTTAGGCGACAAACTTCACCAGTTTTGGGCCATGGCCTATTTTTTTTTTCTTTCTTTTTTAAAGGTATAATTACAGTATCATTTTTTGTGGATGAGTGTAATTACGCCGTATATTCTTTGTGATTTGGGAAATTACGTTTATTCTTCTTTATTTGTTTTCGTCTAACAAATAAATCCTTTAATTATTCAAAATTCGTTGAATTTGTTGATATTAGCCAAAAGAAAAAGTTAAAGGAAAATTCATATTTTACCATGACTAATTGTTACTGACTCATTGCTGATCAAACAAAATTTTTCTGACCAAACTACTCTTATACATCTTCACATACTAATGCGTATATCTTTACGTCAGCAAAAATTTATTTGACTTGCAATAAGTTAGTAATAATGTCAATCGATGATAAATATGATTTTTTTGTCATTTTTTTTTTGCTCCTATCAACAAATGGAGGGATTTGTTTATTAAATATAAACAAATGTTAGAAAAACTAGATATTATTTTTTAAATTACTGGGATACACGTATAATTACATCAAATTTTAGGAAGTGTAGTATAATTATTCCCTTCTTCTTCTTCTTCTTTTAAATTAAATGTTCGCATAGAGTATGTTGCAACTTTTGTACCTGAAAATGTATTCTTTTGGCTGCTTAAGCTCAAAGGAAAGCCGTAACTTATGGTCCCAAATTTGTGGTGGTTTGCCTGATTTAAGTCGTATTCCTAGTACTATTACATGGACCATGTTGCCATAGTGGTGATCCCCAGACAGGACATTGTCATTCTGGACTCTAACAATGATGGTGTCGTATCATATGTAATGCAACCCCGCGTGCCAACTTGACTGGACCTTCTGAAATTCAAACCCAAACTTACGAGTTGTCTATTATATTAAATTATATTATTCATTGAAAAGCTCTTGTCTTAATTGGGAGCAAGTAAATATTAGGAATTTCCTTTGGTTTTTGGTCTACTAGAAGCTCCAGTTTATAGTTTATTTGTAGTTAAATGGGAATTTTTCGATTGCAGAGGAATACATAGGTATTTTATTTTGTGGGATCTATATTAATTAAGCCCACCATATACCCTACAAAACAATATTATTAGGACAACTGACGAAGTTGCTATGAAATAATGACAACTAAGTATCGTACAAATAAAAATATGCGAGTAAAAAAATAATTATTATTACATGACACTAGCATAGTAAAATTGAAGTGTTAACGTGGTTCCATACAAATAATTTTTCTGAAATTGAATATTCCAAATTCATGACTTAGTGAGTATGTAGTCGGATTCCAAGTGGCAAGCGGAGGGTAGGAGTGGCGCTAGGGGGATTCTAGTTCAGGCTTGGTTTGGTCAAATCAAAATTAATTATATGGTAAATTTAATATACTTACTGTGTGATAGATATACAATTTAAAAAAATAATTAATTACATAATAAATATATTATATCTGTTTTGTAATTAATTTAATTTGACCCAACCTGATTCCAACTAGAATTTTTTCATTTGCAGTCAAGATTGGTGTGCTGCATTGCACCCATTGGAATGAGGTTGAAAACTTTAATTCACATCCAACCGCCAAGAGTACTGCACGCCCGTAATCATGATGGCCACTACTCCAACATTTTCAACAACCCCATTTCATCTTCCACTACACTCGACTTTCCAAAAGTTTCACAAATTGAAATTGCAACTAAAATAATATAATTGGAGAATAATTAAGGGTATAAATAATATTTTTAGAAGCATATATATATATATATATAGGGATAAATGCAATTTACTCTCTTGTGACATAAAAAATGAATAAAAATACCCATGTGACAAAATAATTAGTAAATTACCCCATGTGATCTTAAAATAAAGCAAATTAACTCCCTGTGTTTTCCCTTAATAGAGGAATAATTTGCTTCATTTCTCAAAATACAGTGAGATAATTTACTAATTATTTTTTCACAGAAGGGGTTTTTGCTTATTTTTTATATCATATGAGGTAAATTGCATTTATCCCTATATATATACATGTAGTTTGTGAAAATTGGAATACATATTCTTGGATTAAGAATTAAGAGGTGTTTGGTAGCCGAGTTTCATCTTTTGAGGTATGATATATTATCATCCACATATATGCCACCAAATAGTTGTTGGAACACAACTTTCCGACAAGACAGATCGATAACATGACAAGTATAAAAAGTCTAAGGAGAAGGGATGTCGTTAGTAATTATACTAACCCGCAGGGAAGGTCGAGATATGTTGTATTTAACCCCATGTAGATTTTGTAATTTTTTATGTAGTTGAGGCACCAACCTGCTCAATCGAAAAACGGTCGTATATGAACAAAAAATAGAGTTAGATTTCAGACAAAGAACAAATTAACTCATCTTGCTTATGTCCTGCGTTTCAGTTTTTGAGTACAACTCTCAGTTCCACAATGTGATGCAAGTCACGCACGCTGAATTCAGGGCATGCAACGCCTCGTCCCCGATCTCGACTCACACGACGGGCAATGACTCCATCACGATCAATACTCACGGCCACCATTTCTTCCTATGTGGTGTTCCCGGCCACTGTCAAGCAGGACAGAAGGTCGATATCAACGTTCTTCGTGCTCCTTCCGTAGCACCTAGCCCGTCGGGATTAACTCCCCCTCCAGTTCCTCCAATTACAGTTCCAGCACTTTCTCCCAATGATGCCGTTCATGTGAATTTGCAGTTTCGCAGGGTGCTTCTGGTTTTTCAGCTGTTGCTCGTGTTTTGTTTTTGTCGTAATTAAGAACTGATCAGGGCCAGAATAATTCATTTTTTATTTTTCGCTTTAATTTCTTGATTGACAAAATGCTGTATGAGACCAATTTTCTTGTAAGAAAAAAGTGATAGTCCGTCCTTACATTTTGATTGAACATGTACTGCTACATTTCCCTGAAACTCTTCCATTTTGTGCTTAATTATAAGCTGCCATGTCAAGGAAATCTGAAATTTAAGGGATGGCAATTGGGCCCAGAAGCCCCAGACCCGTCCCGTTTAGAACAACTTTGGTATAAGTTTTGGCGGGTCGGGGGCGGTTAGGTTAGGATCCGATCGAGTCTTAGGCGGGGTAGGTTTTGTCAAGGGCCCGATCCGGACTCGGCCTCGTCTCGTAAATTATATATATTTTATTATTTATCATTCATATGTAATATATTATTAATAAAACATTATGGTATTATATGTAAATTTTAAAATAATTTTGCATGTATTCAACTTTATATAAGAAATATAAAAATAAAAAATTAATTGAATGTATTATTTGTATTCTATAGACCATAAGATGAAAAAAATGATATTACTGAATAAAGAAATAAAAATTTAGTTGAGTATATACTTTGTCTTATACAATTAATTTTAGATTGTAAAAGGGAAATATTTGTCCTTGTTTGGATTTTGAGTTACCGAGGGATTATATTTTATTGTTATGCAATTTTCAGTCATTTGCAGTAATTTATGATAATTCGGCAAATTTAGAAAGTGTGTGAAAGTGAAGTAGGGCAAGTTTGGCATAGCGAGGTCGGGGCGGGGTGCATTACAAAAAAAATTGTGTTTTTGCTATACTATAAATGACACGGCTTAAAAACTGTGGTAAATTAATACTATTAACTACGGTTTACAAAACTAAAGCAAAAACCTTAAACTTTTATTACGATTAATCACTATTCGCATGATTTTTAGCTACAGCCAAAATATTTGTCATGATTTTTTTTTTCTTTTGACTAGAGCAATTAACCCTTGCAGAAAATCATTTTTTTTTCTAGTGGTGAGAGGCGGGGCGGGGTGAATTTACCCGGGACGGGTCTCAGGTCCGGACAAATCCTTCTCAAACCCACTTTGTTGCCATCCCTATCAAATTTTGCCTATGTCCACCCTATCTTTCTAAACTTCTTATCAAAATGAAAAACCCAGAGCCAAAATGAAAGTAAGGGTGAGACGAAATAAACTTCAATCGTCATCCCTGTGAGCCAATTCAGTTCATTTCAGCGCCTTTAACTTCTTATACTTAATTTGGTCATCAATCCTTTCCAAAGCTTTAGCCAAACCCCGTGAGTCACAGCATCAACGGGCACGTCCTTCGTCTTCGGAACCAGAAACATTTGGTTAAAGGTAAAAAATTGTAGAAAATACTAATTAATTATGATTGCGTAAACGACTATTAATCTTTATTTTTGTAAATGAGGCCAAAACATTCGCGATAGTTAGAATCTGTGATCTTGAGCAATAATACTTAGAATCTGTGATCTTGAGTAATAATACTTTGTCGCAGCTTTTACTCACTTGCTTTATTTTATCTAGTCTACTAGCGTGTGATCCGTGATATGCACGGGTTTAACTTAATTCTAATTAAAATTATATTTTATAAGATTTTTTAAATTAAGTAAATGTCAAATGAAAAATATATTTAAATAAAATTATCTTTTCTTTTTCAGTTATAGTGCATTATATCAATTTTGTGTTATAAAAATTGTAAAATATTTACAATCATAACAAACATATACAAAGAGATATCTATCTAATTGACTGGTAACGTCATAAGTTGTATTGCATTTTCTCAATGCAAAGGTGATTACCAATAATATAAATACCCAATATGTATGCCCTCAAATATATTTATATGTTTATTTAATTTGTATATATAATGAATATTAAATACATTAATTTTATATATAATGAATATCTATAGAAAATACTTATATGTGTCTTATTAATATAAAGCTATATATATAATATAAAAACAATTTAAGAATTTCACTACTCATGGATGATATTTATCCTGAATTATTCAGTTTGTTGTGCGCATAACTTTTGTCAACTAAGTTTATATATTTTTATGATGATATTTATATTTATAATTTAATATTTTTGTGATAAAATTTTATGGGTGACAAATCATTAAATTATTATAACAATAAATGATACCAAAGTAATTATGAATAATTTTTATGGATTCAGATTTTTATAAAAATATTAGAAGAGAAAATATATCTCACTTGAAAATCAATTGGCGTTTACAATATCTTTTAAAATTATTTTTCGGATATAATGTGAATGAGAGAAGAATTTTTTATTTGATAGATTTTTTCTGAAAAATTTAAGAAATATTTCTTTTCTCATAATGTAAATTAAAAATAATAAATATGATCGAAATTTGTTTTATGCAAAAACTTTATCACGGTGCAACGGACGGGGAAAATGCTAGTTATTATAATAATAAACATTACATACAAATTTAATACATGGTATAATTATTATATTTTAGGTAACTTGTAGCAACCGATTTTTGATTTGATTAAAATAAAATAATTAGCATTATTAAATATTAAATTCTTCTTGTTGGCAAATTATGCTTGTAAAGAAATAGATCTAATTATGAGATTGATAGAAAATTAGCTAATTAATATGACAATGAAAAAGATCGCAAAAGCTTTTTAAATTTTAAAACTAACAACAACAACTTATTATGAAAAACTTATCTTACTATATATATATATATATTACTTAATTATAGAAATAATTCAAAAATAATAAAATTACTATTATAATAAAAGGAATTCGCAGGGGTTCGAACTCATGATCTTCAAAAATATTTATTATAATAAAAGGAATTCGTAGGGGTTCGAACCCATGACCTCTAGAAATATTTATTATAATAAAGAAATTTAACAGGGGTTCGAACCCATAACCTCTAGAAATATTTATTATAATAAAATGAATTCGCAGGGATTCGAACCCATGACCTCCAGGAATGTTTATTATAATAAAAAGAATTCGCAGTGGTTTGAACCCATGACCTCCAGGAATACTTATTATAATAAAAAAAAAAATTCATAGGGGTTCGAACACATGATCTGTAGGAATATTTATTATAATAAAAAGATTTCGCAGGGGTTCGAACCCATGACCTCTAGGGATATTTATCTATACTAATATATAAAGGAAAGACCTTTATCACTCACAAATGACTGTTTATGACACCGCTACACCGATTTTCTGATTCGGCCGATAATACCCCTAAAGTTAGTTTTTTCTTTCTTTCTTTCTTTCTTTCTTTTTTAAATATAATTTGTTGATTTATCTATACTAATATATAAAGGAAAGGCCTTTATCACTTACAAATGACGGTTTATGACACCGCTACACCGATTTTCTGATTTTGCCGATAATACCCCTAAAGTTAGTTTTCTTTTCTTTCTTTCTTTCTTTCTTTTTTAAATGTAATTTGTTGATATATATATATATGTATTTCATATGCACGCAGGGATGGCGTGCCACGACGGCTAGTTTTTTTTAAACTAACCATTGTGGTAGTTACTGCCTGCATATAATAAATATATTTTTTTAAAAAATATATTTATAAATAAAAATAAAATATATAAATCAATACATTATATTAAAATTTAATAATTGAATAAGTTAATTATTTTATCAATTAAAATATATTTTTAACTTTACAAAAAAATAATGCAACGATGTCACGTGAATGTTGAAGGCCTTTCCTTTTTATTATTTTTTTTATGGAGGCTTTTCTTTTTATATTAGCATAAATACTAGCAAGCATTGTACGCAATACTAGTGCAGATATAATCATATAGATAATGCACATATTTTAAAATAAAAAGTAATATATAAATAAAAATAGTATGTTAATGAATAAAAGATAAGATGTGCCATTTTAAATAAATAAAAATTATATTAGTACTTATCTATACTAATATATAAAGAAAAATCCTTTATCACTCACAAATGACGGTTTATAACACCGCTACACCGATTTTCTGATTTTGCCGATAATACCCCTAAAGTTAGTTTTCTTTTCTTTCTTTCTTTTTTAAATGTAATTTGTTGATTTATATATATATATATATATATATATATATATTTCATATGCACGCAAGGACGCCGTACCACGACGGCTAGTTATAATAAAAAAAGTTCGTAGGGGTTCGAACTTATGACCTCTTGGAGTATTTATTAACATAAATAGAATTCGTACGGGTTTGAACCCTTGACCTCTAGGAATATTTATTATAATAAAAAGAATTCGTATGGGTTCGAACCCCTGACCTCTAGGAATATTTATTATAATAAAAAGAATTCGCAGGGGTCCGAACCCATGACCTCTTGGACTATTTATTAACATAAATAGAACTTGCAGGGGTTCGAACCCTTGGCCTCTAGGAATATTTATTATTATAATAAAAGGAATTCGCACGGGTTCGAATACATGACCTCTTGAAATATTTATTAACATAAAAAGAATTCGCAGGGGTTCGAACCCCTGACCTCTATGAATGTTTATTATAATAAAAAGAACTCGCGGGGGTTCGAACCCATGACCTCTAGGAATATTTATCATAATAAAAGAAATTCAAAATTCTAAAAAAAATTAGAATTTTGGTCAAAGACCGCCTTCAAATATATATATATATATATATATTAACTAGCGTGTGACCCGTGCTATGCACGGGCTTAATTTAATTCTAAAAAAATTATACTTTATAAGATTTTTCAAATTAAATGAATGTTAAATGAAGAATATTTTAAAATAAAATTATTTTTATTTTCCAATTATAGTGCATTATAGAAATTTTGTGTTATAAAAATTATAAAAATTTACAATCATAAGAAATATATACAAAGGGATATCGATCAAATTTATTGATGACGCCATAAGTTGTATTGCATTTTTTTAGCAAGCGTGATTAGTAATAACATAAATATCAATATGTATGTCCTCAAATATATTTATATGTTTATTTAATTTGTATATATAATGAATATCAATAGAAAATACTTATATGTGTCTTATTAATATAAAGCTATATATAAAGTTGTTTTTCAGAGATAATGTGAATGAGAGAAGAATTTTTTATTTGACATTTTTTCAGAAAAATAAAAATAAAAAATATTTCTTTTCTCATAATGAAAATTAAAAATATTAAATATGACCGACATTAGTTTTAGGCAAAAAGTTTGTCACGGTGAAAATAACGGGGAAAATGCTAGTTATTATAATAATAAATATTACATACAAATTAAATATATGGTATAATTATTATATTTTAGGTAGCTTGTGACAACTGATTTTTGGTTTGATTAAAATAAAATAATTAGCATTGTTGAATATTAAATTCTTCATGCTGGCAAATTATGCTTGTAAAGAAATAGATCTAATTATCAGATTGATAGGAAATTAGCTAATTAATATGACAATGAAAAAGACCAAAAAAGATTTTTAAGGTTTAAAACTAACAACAAAAGCTTATTATGAGAAACTTATCTTACTATAAATACATACATTACTTAATTATAAAATGGTTTAAAAATAATAAAATTACTATTATAATAAAAGGAATTCATAGGGGTTCGAACTCATGACCTCTAGAAATATTTATTATAATACAAAAAAATTCGCAACAATTCGATCACATGACCTCTAGGAATATTTATTATTATAAAGAAATTCACAGGGGGTTCAAACCCATGACATTTAGGATTATTTATTATAATAAAGAATTTCACAGAGATTCGAACCCATAACCTCTATAAATGTTTATTATAATAAAAAGAATTGGTAGGGATTCGAACCCATGACCTCCAAGAATGTTTAATATAATAAAAAGAATTCGTAGGGGTTCAAACTCATGACCTCTAGGAATATTTATTGTAATAAAAAGAATCTGCAGGGGTTCGATCCCATGACCTTTAGTAATATTTATTATAATAAATGAAATTCGTAGGGGTTCGAACACATGACCTCGTGGATATTTATTAACATAAAAGGAATTCGCAGGGGTTCGAACCCATGACATTTTGGAATATTTATTAACATAAAAAGAATTCGCAAGGTTCGAACCCCTGACCTCTAAGAATATTTATCATAATAAAAGAAATTCAAAATTCTAGAAAATTAGAATTTTGGTCAAAATTGAAGGTTTTGGTGAAAGACCGCCTTCAAATATATATATTAATAGATTAATAGATAGATTATAAAAGTACGAGTGAACTAAAAGATTTCTTTTATTTAACAAAAATATCCTTATAATTTTATGTTAAATTTAGTGACATTTATGTCAATTAATATTATTTAACTTAATTTTGATAATATCTTCAATCAATAAGTATATTAATTGAAAATATTGAGCTTAGACAATCTTGTAACAAAGATATTAAAAAGGTTCGTTAATTTGTCTAAAGGGATTTTTTTTTCTTTCCGTTAACTTTGTCCGCGATTAATTTTGGTCTTCTAAGTACTATCATTGTCACATTTTTATTATTAACTTATAAATAGGTGTAAATGTAGTCCGATTTAGGGGTTTTAGATAATTTTCCGGCAATATTTGCCGAAATTTGCCACATGTCCGCTGGAATTGCCATCTAAGCAAGGAAATTGATGATTAAAGTTTTCAAATTTTCACTCATTGTTTACTTAACAATAATTAACTAAAAAAATTAAATTTTTTAAATTTCAATGTCAAAATTTTGTTTGCAAAATATATCAATATATATTTTTTTCAATAACAATTAACAGATACCCTATAATATTCAAAAAATACTTTTTCTATTCATCATTTGACTAATTGTTTTATCCAATTTTTTAAATTTAGCTTTGACTAATCAATTTACCTTATTTAAATTTACCTTTGACTAATCAATTTTGATGTTTGATTTAATTAAAATCTTAATATGTTCAGATTAAATAATTATTTATAATATTTCAATTTACTATCTTTTTAGTAATTTTTCATATTTTAATGTTTCATTCGTGAACCGAGCACATTAATTTCCAAAATATTTGCAGTACAACTTTTCTAACTTTATTGGCTAATTAGCTAAATCTTTGTTAAAGTCATTAATCCTAGCAAAATTTGGGCCATACCATCTGCTGCATGCCTTCCCAATTTGATCATGCTAATTAATACTTTTGGACCAAACACCCCCAATTCCCGTTAAAGCTAATTAAAATACACAAATTTTCTTTAACTTAAGGTGCTCACTATTCTCCCTAAAATTTTATATTATTATGTATCATTTTATGTTCATTGTGAGTAATCTTATCTCACGTTTTTCATCCCTAATTTCTCTTGATTTACTTCAGTTCACTTCTCCAAAATTTTAGGATTTTACAGACTTCAATATCAGGTAAGCTTCTCAATTAGTTTTCTTATATAATATTTTGCTTCTGTAAATATTATATTTCTTGCTATGTGGATGTTAAATCTGTATTCAAAAGTTTATGCTTCGATTTTTACTCTGCATTTCAAAGTATATTTCATGCATATGATGTTTTTACCTTCTCAATTTTATGAATGTTTAAATAATATAACGTTGTTTTACATATGCTTTTAAAATATTTGTCTCACTTCAATAGTTTTTTTTTCCAACGTGTTTTGATTTCTTTTGTTTTTTGGTTAGATTTACATGATATAATACAATAGTTTTCATGGATTGAGTTATGTGCAATAGACAATGTAAAAATAATTTGCTAATTAGCTCAACGTCGATTTTTTTTCGTTGCTATTCAACGATTATTTTGTAGTATATTGAGTTTATTATACATTGTTCCATATTTATGAGTTTTTTAAATTTAAAAGAAGATATTTGAACTTAAATGATATGATTAAAGTAGTTTTCGTAGTTGTTCAACTGATATTATTTTAGTTTGAATTATTTTTTAATTATAACTAAAGTACATATAAGAACTTACGGTAGATACAATTTTTACAAAACAATTAAAGCATAAATATTGACATTCACATATAATATCTAAGGCATTAAATCCTTTATTAGCAATTCCAATCCCCAATAAAAAGTGAATATAGTTAATATCTTGGTAAATGAGTTTTATGATAAAATTTTATTATGCTTAGCTAAAAAAATGCTTTGATAAACTTTTGTTCTTTGGGTTACATGTATATGGTGTTCCATAAAACTTTTCATGGATCGAGTTATGCGGGCTAGACAATTTATATATGGTTATCACTTTCTCTAAATAAAAGAAGTACGTCATGTCATTTTTTTTTATTATAGTAGGATAATTACTTATTATCAAATACAATATTTAATATTAGTTAGATTTATTATTTCTATTTTAATGTATTAATATCAATTAAATTTCTTATTTCATTCAAATGTTTTAATATTTTGTATCATTACTAGAAAAACCTTCCCCAATATATCAATGTTACAAAAAAATTAAAGTATATTTACAATTGTTACATTCATATAATAGCAAACACAATAATTTTCTAGCATATTCAATTGTCAACAAAAAGGTAATACAATTAATATTTAAGATCTTATTATTAATTAAAATAACTTTAATAGTGAATATTAAATATTAAATAATTTTTATTCAAAATTTATATGTCCGTGCAACGCACGGGTTAATAACTAGTTATATTATTTAAAATGATAACCAACCAATGTTTCAATCTCTTTCTTAGTTGGATAACTTCTTTTTTCTTCAAATTGCCACATTGACATACTTCCATATTTAATTTCAATTAGTTAACATTTATAATTTTCCAATTTACCTTATTTAGATTTCAGTTACATCTTTTCAATCATTATTCCATGTTTTAATGTTTGGTTTAATTAAAATTTAAATATAATTAGATTAAATGTTTTGACCTATTCATCAATTCAAAATATAATATTCTCATTTGCCTTCTCACTCTTTCACAAAAGCAAACATATATATGTTACTCTATTTTGATTATGTCAATTATTCTTAATTAAAGTTAATTAATCAATTCTTTGATTAAGTTGTTTAAACACTTTTCTTAATTAAGCTAATAATAATTACAGCTAATTCTTTGATAAGCCCATTAGTTCTCTAACTTTATATGGTGGTGCATTTTAAACATTGTGCAATAATTGTGTAATGTTGTATTACATGTGTTTTTTTTTTTTTTAAATTTTGTCTCACTTCAATAGTTTTTATTGAATATGTTCTAATTCCTTTGTGTGTGTGGGTGGTTTTCATGAATTGAGTTATGTGCAATAAACAATTTAAAATTAATTTATGTTATATCAATTCTCTCAAAAAAATCATAATGTAATTAGTTAATTCAACATCAATATTGTAAATATAGTCAATGATATATATTTGAACAAATAAATATAATAATTATGATTTTTAAAGTTTAGAGATTAGTAAACATATTAATTTCAAAATAATGTATTTACTTTTTTGAATATTAAAAACTCTAATTTTCTCTATATCTACTCCTACACAGATTCAATCATAAGTATATAGACATATAACGGAAAAATAAAACACAAATAAACTATCACAATATAATAAAATAAAAAAGATGGGTAAAATTAAATTGAATTAAGAAGATAGATTAATTTTTTTAACATATCTCTTGAAATAGGTAGCTCCTTACCACTGTTCGTCTTAATCAAATTATAACATCTTTCTGCCTATTCGAGTAATAGAGTTTGTTATTTTGTTTGAACTTGTGTGTTTATAAAAAATTTGTATTGGATCCTGATATTATATATGTTCTATGTATTATAAATTATATCTACTTTTGGAGACATGGTATAGATCAATGATGCAAGTAAAAAGGCAAACTTTGGTTCTTCAAGGTGTGAAAGTTCTTTAAACATTGAGTCATCATCACATATTAGTCAAAATATTCAGAGTTGTAAACCAATTTAGTCTTCTTGAAGTGAATTGTTGGATAAATAACTTCCACTGAAAAAAAAAATTGTATCCAAAGGTAATATGATATCAATTAGATATCCCCTATGCTAAATTTGTCGAAAGCTACATATTTACTGATATTTTTATAGGCTCGCAATAGGAAACATGATCAAGATCACGTCGACAATCAAGCCACAAATTTATAAAAGAAGTTTGGATAACATGTTTGAAGTACATAGTGAGTTTATTATACATTTTTCAATATTTTTGAGTTTTTTAAATTTAAAAGAGTACTTTGCAAATAATTTGATATGATTAAAGTACATAGTAGTTCAATTGGTGGGCAAAATATTTTTTTAGTCCCGTTAAAAATGGTTATTATCGGTTTTAGTCCCACAATTCTTGCAGGTGTCGCTTTTAGTCCCGTTAAACCTGAAAACAAGCCTTTCCAGTCCCAAAATGGCATGTACAGTGCACATGACTTAACGCCCGTTAACAGACGTTAAGGGCAGCTAACGGCGTCAGTCTGTCATGTGCACTGCACATGCCATTTTGGGACTGAAAAGGCTTATTTTTGGGTTTAATGGAACTAAAAGCGACACCTGCAAAAATTGTGGGACTAATAATAACCCTTTTTAACGGGATGAGACTAAAAAAATATTTTCCCCAATAAATAAAATACCTAACTAATAAAAAAATAATAAAATAAATTTATTTTATTGTATATAATTAAATAAATAATTAGTTTGTAAATGAAACAAGAATAACTAATGGTATTTTAGTCAATTTATATTTTGTCTACCTAATATAATACTTTTTTTTTTAGCATATAAACCGGAGGGATTTTATTTATTTTGACCAAAGTTTTGAATTTT
The DNA here is from genome assembly GCA_034509735.1 of Sesamum alatum. Lineage (NCBI taxonomy): Eukaryota > Viridiplantae > Streptophyta > Magnoliopsida > Lamiales > Pedaliaceae > Sesamum > Sesamum alatum. The sequence goes on from JACGWO010000006.1 coordinate 36,029,201, forward strand.
TAGAATTTTGAATTTTTTTATTATTTCAAAAAATTTTGATTTATTGTTTAATATGTATAGTAAATGTTGAAATTAAGGTAATCCTCAAAATTTTCTTTAAAATATGATGTGATCAATCTTGATGGAATACCCCTCCTTTTCCTACCATTTATTATCTTTAAACCTCACTCTATTTAATGAACATAATTTATTTTTTTATTAGATAAATAAAGGATAAAATATTTTTTTAATCCCATTAAAAAGGGCCATTATCGGTTTTAGTCCCACAATTCTTGCAGGTGTCGGTTTTAGTTCCATTAAACCCAAAAATAAGCCTTTTTAGTCCAAAAATTGTGGGATTAAAACCGACAATGACCCTTTTTAACGGAACTAAAAAAACATTTTGCCCTTCAATTGGTATTATTTTAGTTTGAAAGTTTTTAACTTTTATAATAAAGTACTTATAAGAACTTATTAGATGCAACTGTTTTGCTTTGAACCATTCATCACCTATTTAGCTAAGAATTTTGAATTTTTATTTTTATTTATTTATTAGATTTGTTATTCCTGAATTAATGAATTTTACATCGATGGAGTTTCAAATTGGTTCAATTTAATTTTATTTGTTATGCATCATTACTTTGTTTTTTTAGGAAAACCTTCCTGCATCTATATATATAGCAAAACAAACTTTGACTGCAATTAAGTTAATTTTGACTCAATTTTAATTTATGGTGATTTTGAATTTTTTAATTACAAAGAAAAAATCTCATTGGTTAAATAGAGATTTCATCTAATTTAAATTAAGAATTTACATTGTATTAATCTAAACAAATTTACTTATCCAGAACTTATCTTCAAGATTTAGATACTAAGTTAATTAATTTGTATTTATCTTAAAATATTCATGTTTTAGGATAATATTCTACTTTACATTGTATTAATCTAAACAAATTTACTTATCCAAAACTTATCTTCAAGATTTAGATACTAAGTTAATTAATTTGTATTTATCTTAAAATATTCATGTTTTAGGATAATATTCTACTTTTAATGATTAAGAAATTTTCATTGGTTAAAAGCATCACCTACAATAAATTAATTAAAATTTCTATGTATGTATCTTAAATAATTTTATATTTTAAGATTAAGTTTTATTTATAATTCAATTTTATGTCAACCGAGTTTATTTCTAAGATTAAGTTTTATTTATTAACACTAAAATAATCCAATACAAATCAAATCTTAAAATATAAATTATTTGTGTATATCCAAACCAAGATTTTCAATTACCAAAAGATGGTGGTCTCCATCACATTTGTATTTAAATAAAATAAAGTCTACTTTGCATCTCTTCATTTATTGAATAGGCTCAATACCACTAATTTTCTAATTTTATTGAAAGATCTCAACACTTAACACTCTATATATGTCTTACATTTTTATGATATTATTTTATTTATTTTTTCATGATCTTTGAAGTTATGTAATTAATAAACTCTATCCCTTGCTCATATTTATGTCTATTAACTTTAATATTTATTTGTCTTTACACTTATAACCTATGGCTAAATTGATGTTTTGCTTTTATCATGATGATATTATCTTATTTTTATATATTATTTTTCATGATATTTTTTTTATATTCATGAGATTCGAACTTGGGTCTCTCAAAACCACAAATGCTACTTATGCCATTGGAATAAATAAATATATTTTATATTAATAAGTATATATTTCATTTTTAATATCTATTTGTATATTCTACGTAATTTGTCATTTGATTTTTATTTCTATTAAATATATACTTTTTTGTATCTTTTTGTACACCAATTTATATATACATATATATACACACATATTACAATTTCATTCATTGAATTTTTATTTTATAGTTTAATTTTGTTGTTCTTATTCAGATTTTGTTTTCCTACTAGATTGAACAAATTTATTTAGTGTTAATCGATACATATTTTATTTAATATTTATTTGTATAATTCTACTCAAGCTATCAAATTTAGTTTTTATTTTTTTAAATATTTATCCCTTTGTATTTTTTACGCACCATTTTTTTATATATAATATTTTCATCTGTTAAATTTTATAGTTTAATTCTTTTGTTCTTTTTCAGATTTTTTTTTTCTGTTTTTTCTTTTTTCAACAAAAAAGAACATATTTATTTAGTGTTAATAGGTACATATTTTTATTTAATATTTTATTTGTTAATTTTACTTAATCGACATTTAGTTTTTATTTTTGTTTAAATATTTACCTTTTCTTTTTAATCTTTTTATACCACCTGTGTTTTTTTTATATTATAGTTTTATCCATTGAATTCTTTTTTATAGTTTAAATTTGTGGTTCTTTTTTAAATTATTATTATTATTATTATCATCATCATCATCATCATCATCATCATCATCATCATCATCATCATCATCATCATCATCATCATCATCATCATCATCATCATCATCATTATTATTATTATTATTATTATTTTGTCTTTACATGATGTTTTGAAGGTTGGAAGCAATCACAGGGTTTTAATTTATAGATAATTTGTTTCTCGAACTATGTAAATATGATTATATTAATCTATGATGATATGCTTGGTAAATCTTTTCATTACATGTAAATATGCATTTTCATGTGTGTGTAATTGAGTTCTTTTTCAGAATTTTTTTTCTCGATAACTGAACAATTTAATTTAATCTTGAATATTTCAGGTAAATATGAAATACAATTAAATATATTTAAAATAGATCATGTTTCTAGAGACATGATCATTAAGTAATTATTTAATATAAATACAAATTAATTAATTTATAATATTTGAGATAAGATTTTGGATAAATACAAATTTTAATATATTTAAAATACAATTAGGTAATTATTTAAGATACATACAAATTAAATTAGTTAGAATGTTAGAGTAAAGATTTCCAATGAATACAAAATAAATATTTAATATATCTAAAATAGATGATGTTTCTAACCAATAAGAATTTTTTCTTGATAATTAAATAATTCAATTATAATATTAGAGATAAGATTTTGGATGAATACAAAGTAAATTTGAGTATATTCAAAATGTATGATGTTTCTAACCACTAAGATTTTTTCTTGACAATTAAAATATTGTGTAGATGGTTTTGTAGATAAATAGGAATTAAATTATTAATTTAAAAAGATAAATAGGAATTAAATTATTATTTTAAAATATATAAAATTTTCTAACAAATGAAGTTTTTTCTTAGTATTTAAAAAATTCAAAAACACCAAAAAACCTATTTGATCAAAATTAAACCAATTTGGTCAATCATTGTTTATATATATAGATGACTTAAAGCTAAAAAGTCCATGATCAACAAGTTGAACAAAAAAGTAAATTGCACCAAAAGAGCCATTAATTGAACTCAACAACCTGAAATTTCATAAATTACAAAATGAATTGAGTTTCAAAGTACAATTTCTTGTTCAGTGAATGCCTATTACATACACAAAATGATTGAGTTTCGCTCTCAACATTAGTTTTTCAGAAAACAACAAGCAAAAGGCTATTACACTTTTTTCATCCCCTTTCCATCATTTTTTAGTTTTACCTTCGTTGCAGCTTCTCTCCTTGCATTGAGGGCATCCTCCAAGCTTTTCATTGTGACGCATTTTTGGCCATCCTTGTCAGTGACATAAATTGATGTTGAAGGGGTGACATCTTTTGTATTGAAAGTGAAACTACAACTCTTGGATAGTCTCTTGCAAAAGGGACTGGTGGTCTGATGTTAACACTTCCTCTAGCTGATGGTATTGGTGGTTGACTTCTAAGAGAGTTGAATCCCAAATTTTCCCTTGCAGTTTTTTTAGCCCACTATATGAGTATAATCATATTATTAACTGTATAAGCCAAGGAAAAAATGTATATTTTAATTGCACTTACAAATTAAATTATTGGTGGCTTAGATATTGGATTCTCTCCTTGTAACCTAGTGCTTCTTCTTACTTGCATTGCAAATATAAAATGAGTATTTATGGAGTGCGGAACACTATTTCAAATGCGGGAACCAACCTTTTTTGCTTATCTGACATAAAGGTCCATTCATATGCATTCACAATTTAAATAATATTTTATCAAACTCAAAACTGTTGTCATGTTTGCCTTATATCCCCTCCAACCACAAAATAAAGGGAATGAATCATTGTTTGGATCAATACTCACTGCAGTCAACAATACTCTCCCATGTGATCCTTTTAGATGACAACCATCTACCCCCAATAATTGGTCTACAACCGGCAAGAACCCCCTTTTTCAACTCCTTGAAACAAACATAAATTTTCCAAAGGTAACCCTATCACCAATATTGTTTGTTTCCATTGAAAGAATTACAGTTGAATTTGGGTTAATACTTCTAAGCTCTTCTGCATAATCCCACATTATCCCATATTGTTCATTAGGGCCCACCCCTCTATTCTTGCTAATGTCTTCCGCTTGGTTCTATAAGCTTGGTTTTTAGACACATTCACTCTAATTTCTTTAATTACATCTTGTCTCCACCCTTTTATTTTTCTACTTGGATCAGTCCTAAACGCATTTTTAGATCTTTCTCCTAGCCAAGCCGAAGTGCAGTTTTTCACACACAATTATGCTTTGCATTGTACTCTCTAATTTGGAAAGATACATGTTTCCCTACAACCAAAGCATGGATCCTTCATTCACAGCCTTCCTCCACACACTTTGCATAAATTCTGCTCTTGTTGTTTTCTTGGTTATTCTTCACATTTCTCCTGATTTTAATAGCATGTGACTGAACAATAGCTCTGAGTTCATTCTTACAGCTAAACATCATCCCAAGTTCAAACTTAGGATCATAGCCATCACTTTGACTAAATATTAGAAATGTTTCAATATTTTCAGTATGAGAATCCCTCCCACTGTCAAAGTTAGAAGAATCTGAACCCTACTTCACCCCCTGCCCCTTCCTTTCTTCTTCAGTGTTTTCAGTATTTTCTTCATCTCCCTGCCTCTCAGTTGCTTCATCCCCAATCCCAGTTATTTTAAAAGACAATTGAATGGAAGCAAAAAATAACTAACTCCAAATGATATAATATTTAAAAGTCAATTAGTAAATGATTCAGTCATTTTTGGAGTTTTTAAAAAAGTTTAAATTGAATAAAATTGGTTCTTTTTATTTGTAGACAACTATTTTTTATTCCTATATTTAGTTATCATCTCTTTTAACTTAAACTTATTCGTATAAAGTACTCCTACAAAATATATTTCTCTTACTTTTATTTATCTTTAACTTTTTTATTTGTTTATAAATTTTGCAATACAATCGACTCATTTTCTATATGTCGTTACTTTACGCTAACTAAGTTGGTCCTTTAATTTGTTTACTTATTTAATATGAAAGTATAGTTTATAAAATTATAATTTAGACTATGACTAAAACGTTGGGATAATTCATATCGTCCATATGCTTAGCCACTTTCTGGTCCCCAAAACGTTTGGCCCAAGATTTTAGTCCCCAATCTTCAAATTTTTTGCCATCTTCGTCCCATCGTTAGTTTAGGTGGGAAAAATGCAAGCAATCCTCTGTGATATTGTAAATGGACAAATTATCCCTTTATGAAAATTAAAATAATAATTTACCTTCTTATGTTTTTAAAATGAATGAATTTAACTCCTCATGTATTTTAAAATGAAGCAATTTACATCCCTACAGTCCTAGACCTCATTGACAAAATTCAACATCCTAATAGTAAGGAACCTGAATTCACAAACTCGAACAATTCATTTCAAATGAAATTAGCCAAAAGGCATATGAACTGGAGTCAAGAAAGGTTCATCCCTACCAAAAATTTTAAGACGACGAAAGAAAAAAATTTCAGCATCTTATTGAACCAATGTAAAAATTATATTCAAACTTTTCAAACGTCAACCCCGACAAGAATCAATACTTTGTTTAAATTTAATAAACAGTTTTAGTATGGCTATGGACCAACAACAATAGGCTAAAGTTTAGATTATTTTGAATTCACATTTAGAATGTTTTACTTATCAATAATCGTTCTCTGAAATAAAAAAAGAAGAACAATTTGCCCTAATTCTAATTGTGATCATATTGGTCCTGAAACATTTTCATTCACGGGAATGGTCCAAAAAAATTGGGATTTGCTAAGTAAAGATAGAAGGGATGGTTGACTTCTAAGTGAAACAAACAGAACAGAACTCCATAAAATACGAGGTTCACATTTTTCTACCTAGTTAGTTGGGATTAAGGTCCACTAATACCTCTCTTTACAAAGAAAGAGCCGCTGAATTTATCTTTAATGCTACAGTGTTCAACAATATTTAAAGAATTGAAAATTTCCTCAACCACAAATGATCCATAATTTTATTCGAGTTTGGAGTAGCTAAATTTAGTATGAGGATGGAGTATAAAAAGGGCTCTCATTGAACAATTCTAACACAAAATAATAATTCACATCCTCTACAGAAGAAAATAAAGCTGGAGAGTGTGGGACAAAGATTCATGTATAGGTCTTTGTCTCGCTTACCTCCGAGCCTGTGCATATGTAGTTAGGTCTACGAAGATCAGAAAACTGTATATACTGTTTTGTCTTGTTAGGGATATTCTGAGTTGCAACATTTTCTAAAGTTTCTGGAAAATCTTGGAGAAAAAAGCAAATATGTCTACCGCCGACAAGAGTCAATACAATTCTAGGGTGACACCCTATGTGTTTTCGTGTTGGATTCTTGCAGCCTTTGGAGGGCTGATGTTTGGTTATGACATCGGCATTTCAGGTACGTACATCAACTATAGAAATAATTCATGCGCTTTATTTGCTTGACAGGAATATATATGAGTAATGATGCATGTAGTGATGTTGTAACAATGAATTGATCTTGTTGGTCAGGCGGAGTAACTGGAATGGATGAATTCCTGATGAAGTTTTTTCCCAAAGTCCACGAGAGAAAGTTGCATGTTACAGAAGACAACTACTGTAAATATGATGATGAAATGCTGCAACTCTTCACATCTTCTCTGTACATAGCAGCACTTATAGCCAGCTTCTTTGCCTCTAAGGCCTGTTCCCTTTTGGGACGCCGGCCCACAATTCTTATGGCATCGCTGTTATTTATCGCTGGTTCCATCTTCTGCGGTGCTGCTAATTCTAAGTGGATGCTAATTTTTGGTAGAGTTCTTTTTGGAATTGGAGTAGGCTTTGGAAATGAAGTACGTATTTTTCTACTATATATATATCTTGCAATCGGACATAGAAATAGATATACTAATCAAAGAATATATATATATTGACAGTTGGGTTCATGTTGACAAATGTGTTTGCAGGCTGTTCCGTTATTTTTATCAGAAATTGCACCTATAAACCACAGGGGAGCGGTGAACATCCTCTTCCAGCTCTTGGTGACAGTTGGGATCCTCGTTGCCAACCTTATAAACTACGGAACATCAATGATGAAACATGGTTGGAGGGTGTCATTAGGGCTTGCAGCAGTTCCAGGATTCATCCTCTTCATCGGGTCTTTGGTCATCACTGAAACTCCTCCCAGTCTTGTTGAAATGGGCAAAGAAATGGAAGGAAGAGCAGCCCTCCAGAAAATCAGAGGTGTTGACAATGTTGATGCTGAGTTTCAGCAGATTGTTACAGGCTGTGAACAAGCCAAACAAGTTAAAAAAACCTTTCAAGAAATTGTTCAAGAAATCCGGATTCCCAGCTTTGTTCATCTCCACCATCATTCAGGTTTTCCAGCAGTTTACCGGGATCAATGCCATCATGTTTTATGCTCCAGTCTTGTTCCAGACATTGGGATTCAAGTCTGATGCCTCATTGTTGTCGGCTGTCATTACCGGGTTGGTTAACGTGGGTGCAACTTTCGTGTCCATCTATGCTGTTGACAAGGTAGGAAGGAGGAAGTTGCTTCTTCAAGCTTCAATCCAGATGTTTATTTCCCAGGTGGCAATTGGAGCAATCTTGGTAACCCACCTGAAGGCGACAGGTGGATTGGACAGGGTGTTGGCAGCTGTGGTGGTGGTTCTAGTTTGCACATTCGTGATGTCATTTGCATGGTCGTGGGGGCCAATGGGATGGCTCATTCCCAGTGAAATCTTCCCAATTGAGACAAGAACAGCAGGTTTTGCATTTGCAGTGAGCACAAATATGATCTTCACTTTCATAATTGCTCAGGCTTTCCTCTCCATGCTGTGCCATATGAAGGCCTACATTTTCTTCTTCTTCTCCGCCTGGATTCTGGTAATGGGACTCTTTGTGGTGTTCTTATTGCCAGAGACCAAAGGAGTACCCATCGAGTTGGTCGAGGAAAGGGTCTGGAAGCAGCATCCGGTCTGGAAGAAGTTCTTCGAGGATGAAAGAAAGGAGACAACCGACTGATTGATCACCCAATAAAACATATGAATAATTTTTGATTTCCGTACGTTTGTTGCCAAATAGTTTTGTTTTTCTCTTTGTATTTGCGTTTAAACAATATGAAAATGTATCACATGCGATGTAAGTTTATTGGAGTTAAATGCAAATCCCCTGTTTTGGATTTTCTTGTAAGCAAATCCAATTTATCAGATATGTCAACGTTTTTCATTTTTTTTTAATATTTATTGCTACTTTTCTTTGAATTATTATTTTATTTTCAATTTGACTCATTTTGATAAAATATCTTCATTGATCTTATAAAATCACTCTGCTTTGTTTCTTTTATTTTGAGGTCCTTTTTTTGTCCTTGGGTTTTTTTTTTTTTGTATTTTTCTTCCTCCTAAAAAAATAAATTATTGCGTTTTTCTTCCCCCTGCCTCTCTTCGTGTCCAGGATCGAAGTCTGGGCGACTGCAGCAGCGGTCGCCTAGATTTTGGGGAGGGGGGGCGCTATGGTCGTCTACCCTAAGCGACGCAAAGAGATAGATCACAATTGCTCAGATTGGAGGCGATGGTATTGTTGTTGTCGGCCCCTTCGGCATGGACGATAGGGGATTGGGGTGGGCGGCGAAGTAGGGGTCTGGTGGCGGGGATAAGTGGGTATGTGTTAACTTTAGTAAAATTATTTTTATATTATAAAATTATTTTGATAATTTATATTTTTAAGTTTTTAAAAAATTAGGAAATTAATTTAAAATTTTGAAACTGAAATAATTACAAGAAAGTATTAAATTTTCATTTTAAGTACTTATGATGGTAATTTAATTTTAAATATTATTTATAATAAATAATAGAATTTATTTAAATATACTTCATTACTAATTTAAATAAGTTAAAAATATATAATTTGTAAAATTAATTAATATTTATATTTATTCAGATATTTAAATTTGAAAAAATGAACCTTAGTATATTAATTTTTTTTATGTGATGTTAATTTAATTTTTCAATTTGAATTATAGAAAACTAAAAGTTTGATATACTTTTCTGGTATTTTGATATTTAAATAAATTATTTTAAGAAAATAGTTATTTATTTTTTTAAGATGGATAAAATACCAAAAAAAAGAAAGAAAAAACCCACAAAAACCAACCTCAAAATAAAAGAAACAGAGGAGGGTGATTTTATAAGATCAAGAAAGCTATTTTAGTCCAATTGAGTCCAAAAATGGATTTTTTCAAAACACAGGGAGTTGACCAGACATCCTTGTTGTTCGCAAAATTAATATTTTGGGTGTACTAAAGACTTTTTTTCCCATCAAAACATAGCATCACGTGCATAACTAACGGCCACGTGAGTTTTCTATCCAATTTTAATAGAAAAATCACGTAGAACTAATATTGAGAATTTTTCTAAATATATGGGACTCAATGTGAGAAAGGTGTAACATATCAGACTAAATTAAAAATGGGTCTATTATATGGGAGGAAAACTGCAATTTCCCTTATGTTTTTATTTTTTAAAGTTTAGATTAGTATTTACATGTTACTCATATGCTATTCATTTTAAATTTTACTGTGCCCTAGTAAATTATTTTTTTAGGGTTAAATACACTTTGCCCCTTTGAATTATACTTGATGTAATAGTTACCCTCCTAAACTATCAAATGTACCACTTACCCCCTTAGTTGGACAAAATTGTCCCTCATGTCTTTGAATAATTATAATATTATTCTCATTATATTTTCGTATTTTGCACATAAAATCATCACCAAATTATTTTCTAACTAAAATAATTTTTTAATAAGTGAAGAATTTAAATTAAAAGTGGTGCAATAAGTTAATATATTATTAGATACACAATAAATATAATATCCCAACAAAAAAAAAATCTTTTACATTGAAGTTTTTTGTATATTTATTGTACTCATTTATTACTTAACATAAAGTTTTTTTTGTGTATTTATTATACAATTTAAACTATTTTAGCGACTCAATATTATGTAATGAGCGAGGACAATAAATACACAAAAAACTTTCATGTAACTAAAAAGATTTTTTGGTATTGTGATATAAAATTAAGTTATAAACTACTTAATTTTTTAGATAGGGATGAATAATTACATAATCAATTTTTTAAATATATTTTCTTTAGAAAATATGATAAATACATTTATTAATTTTTTTTTTGTAAAAGTGTTTAAATTTTGGTAAAGCATATATTGTCAATTTCTTTTCAAAAATATATATTTGTTGTTAGGATATTATACTTATTGTGTATCTATTATATATATTCACTTATTACACTACTTTTAATTTAAATTCTTCAATTATTACAAATTATTTTTAGTTAGAAAATAATTTGGTGATGATTTAATGTGTAAAACTCTAAAATATTTTGAGAATAATATAATTATCAAGGCATTAGCGGTAATTTTGTCCAAAGGGGGGGTGGGGTAAGTGTTACATCCGATAGTTTAGGGAGGTAAATGTTACATCAAGTATAATTCAAGGGAACAAAGTGTATTTAACCCTTTTCTTTTTATAAATATTTAAGATATTTCCTAGCATATTAAGCGTGTTAAGATATTATTTTTCTATTTATCTTTTAGGTAGATATAATATTCGTTCTAAGTAGTTTAGGGAAATTAGAAATACCCAAAAAACAAAAAAAAAAAAAAAATTCTTCGATAGAATTAAATATTATAGTTGATTACTTAGTTTTCTTTTAAAATCATTTTAGTCCCTAAAGTTCATTTATTGACGTTAGCGTCCCTAAGCTTTAGTTGTTGTCTCAAATTGGTCCCTTTGACCATATTATAGTTGAGGATAAACTGGTCAGTTTAGGGGTTTCTTTTCCTCACTTTAGTTCCTTAAATTGGTATAATTCTCAAATTAGTCGTTTTTTTATGGAAAAAGTTTTGGCCGATCAAAAAGGTCAGAAATTTTGAAAATGATGTAGAAAGGCTCTGAGAAGCACAAAAATGTATTAAGATATTTTCGTGCTAGCTTGTGTAACTGTGTTTGTGGTTTGATATAATGAGAGGGCTAGAAATACACATGGAGATATTGTATCTGAACTCACTGTTGAAGCAAATAATGTATGTGATGTAATAAAATGAACTCGTTTTTCAGCTAGAATAATTTTCTCCCTTAGAAATGTCTGATATCGCCCCTTAAATATTTTAAAAGTTTGTCAAATCATGATTTGAGAAGATTTTTGGTAAAAACATAACTTTGGAACACGACTTTGGAGGTGGAACACAACCTAGGCATATTCTGGTTTGCTCGTGCATTGAAGAACATGATTGTGTTACGCAACTCGGTCTTTGCGTGTAACTTTTTGTTTAAATGCAAAATGTGCTCGTATGAAGGACATGCCTCTGTCACAAAGCATGACTAGGTTGTAATGATAAAATAACCCTGTGGACTAAGCCATATGCTGGTCACATGACCATTTTTTGGCCATATTTCCATTGAAAAATGGTCAAAGGGACCGATCCAAGAGAAAAAACTAAAATTTAGGGATGCTAATGTTAAGAAATGAACTTTAAAAACTAAAGTGATTCTAAGACAAACTTAAGGGACCAACTATAATATTCACCATTTATATGACTTATTCTTATTTATTAATTATTGGGCCAAACTCCATTTTAACCCCCTGTGTTTTGTTGAAATAGCTAAAAAGCCCCTTGTGTTATGAAAATAAGCGAAAACCCCCCTCGTGTTTTAAAAAACTCAGCAAAAAACCCCTATTCCATTAGCAATTGACGGAGAGTATAATGCACGCGCGAGTGGTGCGCTTGGTGGGGTGTTTCTAACATTTTGGGCCTTATTTTTAGATATTTTTTATTAAAATTCCCTTATATTGTGCCTAGTGCTTTTCTTTTGCATTTTCAACCATTCTAAACATATAATTTTTTGGTCTTAACTATATATATTTAAATATCAAAATACCAATAATAAGAACAAACTAATTTAAATTATTATTCAATTAAAATATATTTTAATAAATTATTTTATTTACTGTGAATAATTTTAATAATTATATTATTTATTGTGAATAATATTTAAAATTAAATTACTATTATATATTTACGATGAAAATTTTAGAACTTTTAGTTATGATAATTAAATTTACATCAAATTTCTTATTTTTCTTCAAAATCTTAAAAAATTTTTAAAATTTAATTTTGTTAGTTTTATTTTAATTAAATCTTAATAAAAAAATTTATTTTTTTTAAATGGGGGGCGTCGGCGTCGCCACCGCCCCCGCCGAGAAGGGCGATGGCGCCCGTCGCCATCGCCCAGCGCCTGGTCTGGGTGGCGTCGCGTCGCCTAGATCAGATCTGGGCGACGCGACGCCGCCCAGGTTGGGGGGCGACGGCGTCGCCCCTCTCTGCGGAGGCGGCGTTGCCGTCACCTACCTTTGCGGGTGGCCGGGTGAGGGGGGTTGGGGAGTAGGCGGCGGTGGTGGGGAGGGGGGCACGAAAATCGCGAAAATTGAAAAGTTAAAGGACTATTTTGCTACCCTAGAAATTTAAAGGACCAAAACTCCAAATACCTATACTTACAGGACGAAAAATGCAATTAACTGAAAAGTTAAAGAACTATTTTGCTACCCTAGAAATTTAAAGGATCAAAATACCAAACACCTATAATTACAGGACGAAAATTGCAATTAACCTTTTCAAAACACAGGGGGATTTTATGCTATTTAGCCTAATTATTGAAAAGAGTACTTATGTAAAGGTGTCTTTTCACAATAGGAATAAAGATTTAAGAGATTCTCACTTTGATATATTTAATAATAATTATAAGTTGCACTTATTAGTATCATTTTACCTCCAGTATATTATGGTAAAAAACGAAAGTACTTCAAAGGAAAACTTAAAAATAATTATCTAACATAAATATTAAAACAAAATCAATTAGTTAGAAGTTACTCATATTAAATTTTTCAAAGGCACTTCTAATTTAATAAGATTAACTTTTACTTAAAATTTTATGATACTTATTTTTTATTATTGTTTTTGATGTTTAATTAGTATTTAATTTAATATATTATTCAGAGGCTATTTCATTTTAAATTTCAATGTGCTCTAGTAAATTAATTTTTTCTTAAAGTATTAAAAAATATCTTCTAACAAATTAATTGTATAGAAATACTATTTTCCTATTTATATTTTTTATTGGGTATATTTACCATTGTGTAAGTAGTTTAAAGATATTAGGACGGGAGAATTACACTTTAATTTGGTCCCCCTTCATTCATGAGTTACACTTTTGGTCCAAATTAGATACATTTTTTAACACTTTTGGTCCATTCGTCAAGTCTCCGTTAGAAGTTAATGAAAAACACATGTGTGGTGCACGTGAGGCTGAATTTGGGGGACAATTATTGCAATTGGGCACCCAAATTGGTTTATTTTCTTCAACCAATCATGTTCAGAAACATAATTGATCCAAAATTAAAAGTAAAAATATGGAAATTTCAAAAAATAAAAAAAATAAAATTCCGTACCCCATAATTTGGGCATGCACGAAATCTCCTTCCAGGGTTATTTTCTGTCCACGACGTCATTATTGGTAGCTCAAATCCACATATACAAAATAGTGCTTCATTTGAAAAAAAAAAAAAAAAAAAAAACCTTCTTGTTTGAATAGCTTCTACTCATGGCTAGAAATATGATTTGAAAGTAATTGAACAAAAAAAATTCGATCAAAATTTTAAACTGAGAAGCAGTGATGGAGTTGTGAATTATGAGAGAGAAAAAAATGTGGGTACTTGGTGTTAAAAGTGCTTTATCATGACGAGCAAGCAATTCGGGCGCCAAATTGCAACAATTTTCCCCCAAAATACAGCGCCACGAGCGCCGCACTTGTGTTTTTCTTTAACTTCTAACGGAGAGTTGACAAATGAACCAAAAATGTAACTTGTGAATAAAGGGGGACCAAAAGTATTTCAGTGATATTATAAAGGGACCAAAAGTGTAATTAATTCTCCCGTATTACGACTATTAAATAGTGTTTTTTTAATAGGATTTTATTCTTTTATAACTAATTCTGATTTATCTATATTAATATAAAAAAAATCCCATTTACACCCATAAATGACGGTTCATGACACGGACGCATCAATTTTTAAATATATATGACAATTAACCTCTAATTAGATTATTTTAAAAATTAATCATAATTACTTTTTTTTGTTTACAAAAGGAACTCCGCATCATTTTAATATCACTGCACCAATCCTTTTGTTGTGTTGATAATACCTTATCATGTTGGGTTTCTTTTGTTTTTTGTTTTTTTCTAAAAATGTGATTTATTGCTTTATATATTTTATTTTTATTTATAATATATTTTAAAAAGTGAAAGACTGTTTATTATATGTACGCAGGAACGGCGTGCCACGACGCTACTTTTTGGTCCCCAATACTACAAAAAAAAAAAAAAAAATGACTTTTGGTTAGACTATAAATGATCAAGGGTAAAAATCGTAGTAAATCAATACTATTAACCACGGTAAACAAAACCAACGCAAAAACTTAAAGTTTTACCACAATCAATCAATATTTGCTATATTTTTAGCCACAACCAAAATATTTGCTATAATTTTGGCCATGACTAATGTTTTGACCACATTTGCAGAAACAATAGTGAAATTATGGCTATGTTTCGGCCACACTTGCAGAAACAACAACTAATGACCGTTACAAAGTCGTGATTAATTTGTATTTGCCACAATTATTTTTATCATAGTAATTAACTGTAACAAAAAATCATATTTTTTCTTAATATAAAAATCTGGTCCAAGATTTCAGTCCCCAATCTTCACATTTTTTTGCAACTTTTGTCTCATTGTTAGTTTAGGCATTAGATTTGACACAAAGTGATCACGTGAATGGCATTTGATCACTTATCAAAGGGATTGAGGTGCCAATCTGCACCAAAATTGAGATTGTTGTTGTATATATATATATATATATATATATATATGATGGAGGCACTACAAGAAATAAACTTTTTGTTACTAATTTTTCGGCCACGACAAATGCCCGTAACAAATGCTATGTTTTACTATAAAATTTAACTCAATAGCAAATTTTCCAAGCAAAACGACGTCGTTTTCATTTTTTACTCTGAACTAGATATATAGAAGTTGAATTGTTGGTTCTATTTACTTGAAAAATAAGTGCAAGTTCATCCAACAAATCTAGAAAATCATATTCAAGAAACATTCACATTAAATGAAACAATTACATTGTAGTGAGCCTTGAAGCTTCCCCGAAGAACTTTCGGTACCTCAAAAAAATTCAAGAAGAAGGTTCAACTGTTGTCAACAGAACTTCTATATTGCCGTAACCCAAATCTGACAACAATCGGTGAAAAATGAAGAGTCCGACGAGTCTAGTCCTAAAGAGACTAATGGGCGTACTCTATGTTCTCCAACGCTATGCCTTTGTAATAAATAAATAGCACCTAATCAACCAATTCATTATACTAGATCTCATTGGCAAAATTCAGCTTCCTGATCATCTTGATTTAAAATTTTCATATATTTCCATCGAAACTACGGAAAAAGTTTCCATTTTCGATTTTATGAAAATAAAAATAGATGACAATTTTAAAATTATTTAGTTTTCTTCTAAAGACTTATTTTTCTAAATTTTCCTACAAAATTTTTGAGTTTCCTAGGAAACTGTTTATTTTTCCTAATTTTTTAGCAACACATTAATTTATTTCTTACTTTTAACTACAAATATAGAAATTCTTATGTCCACACATAAATATTTTATTTAATGATAATTGATTAGATATTATGCTAAATCAATATTGTTATATATATGTATATATCAGCGTAAAAAATACATTGTATAACACAGTTAGAAAATAAACACTATATTATTGTTAAGTTTCAAAAGAAACTACATTAAATAACAACTCCAAATATATAATTATATATACTTCATGAAAATAAATAATTTTTATTGGCATAGATGATACAAAATTAAAATTGATATGCTTGAATGGAAAACACAAAGGTGATAGTTTTAAATTTTGTTTTTATGACTATTATGCATGTTTTTTTAATTTTATAATTTTTTTGTGGCATTTACGAGATGTTTTCAAAAAGTTTTCAATATTTATTAACTCAAAGTATGTGTTAGAAATGAAACTTTAATCCAAGCTGATCATGAAATGCCCTATGTTCACAAACTCCAAAAATGAATACTTAGTTTAGATTATTTTTAATAAACAGTTTTAGTATGGGCCTACAACACATTATAAGAAATATAACATTTAATCGTGGCTAATTATCATAATCAAAAATAAATTGTTGTAGCAAATAGTCACTAATCACGGCCACATTACGGTTGTTGGTTGTGATTTTTGCGGGGATGACTAAAGCATTTGCCATGATAAATAATTTTTTTATGATGAAAAATTATGTTTTTACGTTGATTTTATTTAACCGTTGTTAATAATAGTTATTTACCAAATATTTTAGTCCATTCCATTAAAATTGTAGTTAATAGTAACTTTTCTTATAATGACAATACGTTAAACTTTAATTAGAGCATTACAACTCACATGTAGACTGTTTTATTTATCAATTATCATTCACAAAATAAGAAAAATACAAGAAAAACTCACTTATCATATCTGATTATTAGGCTTAAATGCAAAATTCATCCTCTAACTTTACCCTTTTGGCGTTTTAGTCCTTTATGTATCCAGGGTAGCAAAATGGTCCTTACATTATAAAATTCGCGATTTAAGGACTTCCGCCACTAGAATTTTTAAATGTCCCCAGAAATTTGCACATACGACGCACGTGCGGAAGAAAAATTAGGGGCTAGCTTTTGATTGGTCGAAATGGTGCTGAGATGGCGGGGGCCACTGCTGACTAAAAAAAAAAACCCCAACGTGGCAAGCCTCTGCCACTTTGCCTTGCTGACTGGATTTAGAATGGAAAATGTAACCCCCTTTTTTATAAGAAGCTGCTCCCCCCAAATTAGATGGACCCTAAGTTGGCTTCTCCATGAAATTGAAGAGAACTTCTGACAATGTCCTCAATCAGCAGCTGGGTTGAATGTAATTGTGGAAGGCCGGCGGTTTTGCGAACGTCGTGGACAGAGGAAAACCCTGGGAAAAGGTTTCACTCCTGTCGGGACTATAAGGTAAGTTTTGAAGGTTTTTTTTTTTTTTTTGGCATTTTCTTGGTGGAAAATTGAAGGTTTTTTTTTTCTTTTTTTTGGAATATGGCAGAGAGGAGGATGTAAATTTTTTGCCTGGAAGGATCCTATAATATGTCGTAGAGCTAAGGCCATTATTCTTGGCTTGTTGAGGAAGATTAATAGGCTGGAAGAAGAAGTGGAAAATATGAAGATGAGCAATCGAAAAAAAGGGAAAAGTTTGTGTTGCTCTCTTCATCATTGTGGTTCTGTTGTGTTGGTTGTTTGCAAGCTCAATATCTTCGGAGAAGGAGAATAGTCAATCCAAGAAAATGAAGATGCTTGACAGTTTTTAATTTTCTGTTATTTTTAGTTCTTTTCTTTTCAGTTTTTTCCTTTTTATTATGATTCTGCAAATGGATATTGACAGAATTTCCCATGATGTATTAGGATGTTATTGGTGTTTTTGTGTGTAATGTGTAATTGAGTGTTTTGTTATGTATTTGAATCTGGGGAATTTATGGTATTCTTGTGTAATCAGTGCAAATATAAAACCTGGTTAATATGAAGACAACCAACCTATTGGAATTGAACCATCAAAATCATGAGATTTCAATAGCAGGACAAAATGTCCATTCCAAAACAAATTCCTTGCAACAAAAGGAGGACCATTGTTCTATTTTGCAGTCAAAACAGGATTGTTCTAATCAATAAACTGCACAAACACAGGTGCATCCACAGATAACATCTACTAACATGGCAAAAACTGTGTTCAACACAAGACAAAAACTGCACCAACACTAAGTCCCTAACTTGATGGATTCTGACTTAAGTCCAAGAATTTTTGTCCCCCTTCTTTGATGATTGGATTCACTGTTGATGGAATCTTTGATCTGGATGAAAACATTGGGACATGCTGGTGGCCCATCATGGGTGGAGGGGATCTAATTTGAACCCTTGGTTGTAGAGTAACATACTGGTTCGACAAGTTCAATTGCTGTTACATTGAAGGCCCATGCATGTACATTTTTCCAGCTTCAATTTATGGGTGCAACTCTTGTGTAATTACTTCCTATGTGAGGACATCTTCTTCTTCTTCTTCTGATACTTGTTCTTGTTGTATAGGCAAAAGAATAGGAGGTTGTTGTTCATTTGTAGCGCCTCCCTATAAAGAGGAAGGTCATAAACTTAACATACAAAAAATACAAAAATAAAAAATAAAAAAAATACACTTAACAGCTAACACTTACAACATTTAGCCTAGTACTCCTCCTAGTAGCTGCTAGTGCTGCAACCTTTCTTTTCCTCCTCTATGAAGAAATAAACAAGTTAACACTGAAAGTCATAATTGATATAACAAAAATTCATTTTCTTACTCTGACAGGCTCATCTTGAGTGTCCATTTGTTCAGTAGCAATAGTTGCTTCATGAACTTCATTTTCCTACAAACAACCAAAACATGTATTGGATATCAAAATAGTAAATATAAAAAATGTATCTTGTACAACTTCATTTACCACTTGACTGTGTTGCACATCCCTTCTTTCTGGACACCCTGTTGTGTTATGTCCAGGCTCACCACAAGTCCTGCAGTGTAGTGTCTTTTGGTGCCGTCTCAATTTGTTAGTTCTGGCCTTCTGCTTCTTGTTCTTCATACATGGCTTATCAGGTTCTCTTCTTCTAGCCTTGGAAGGCCCTCGTGCTCCCCTTCCAAAGTTGGGAGGTAAAGGAGGTATAATGCATGACTCAGATCACAAGCCTTCATGGCTCATTGGCAGAATTGCAGGGGCATACACATTCTTATAAGTAGCTATAGAATAACATCTGTGCATATATTCAACTGGATCTTGTTTTTGATGGAATATTGCACAACATGCATGTTTACATGGAATTCCAGAAAGTTGCCATTTCCTACAACTACAACTGTTGTGTCCCAAATCTACACAATGTTGACTCCCATCAAAACATGAAATCTGATAATGTGTATCATCTGCTTTAATTGGCATACAATCAGAAACCTTTGAAATGTGTTTTTGCAGAATATGTTGTATTTTTGGACAAATGACTCCTTTCCACTTACCATTTGCTCAGTCTCTATTCTCCTGCATTCTTTTCATAAGGTACTCCCTTATCCACTCCAACATAGTTAAAATTGGTTTCTCCCTTGCCTCTAAAATACAAGAATTGAATGTTTCACACACATTGTTAAGCAACATGTCACAGGTTGAGGATTTACCGAAGTGAGACTTACTCTATTGTGTGGGAGGTTTATCACATAACCAGTCATAAGTAGCTTGTGAAAGATGTTTCAATTCAGCCATTTTTGCTTTCCATTCACCTACTGTACATGCATTTGTTGCATTCCATAATGCAGTCTTGAAGGCAAAACCCCTGAACTCAGCTTGTTTGAAATTATTGTTCAAGTGCCTTACACAATACCTATGATCAGACCCTGGGAAAACTTCATCAAATGCTTGCATAAGACCTTTTTGTTTGTCAGACATGAAAGTGAATTATTCTTGTTTATCTATATTCAAATCATACTTCAAAACAATTAAGAACCACTCCCATGTTTCCCTACTCTCCTTACTCACCACAACATATGCAATAGGGAACAAATTATTGTTAGGATCCATTCCAACTGTTGTTAGAAGAATACCCCCATGAGGCCCTTTCAGGTGACATCCATCTATACCAATAATGGACCTACAACCAGACCTGAAGCCCTATTTCATTGCTCCAAAGCATATATATAACCTGTTGAACCTTTGTTCCCCATCTTGTTCATCAATCCCAAAAATTACTATAGATCCAGGATTAGTCTTCCTAATCTCCTCAGCATAATCCCACAATCTGGTATACTGAAATTTAGGACTCCCCTCAAGTGCCTTCAATGCAACCTTTTTAGCTCTATACATCTGATCCTTAGACACATTCACCCTCAATTCATTGATTATGTCAACCCTAAACCCCTTCACATTTCTTTTAGGGTCTGACTTAAATCTCTGCAAATATTTTTCTTTTAACCATGCAGTTTTCACATTCTTTACCTCAAATATCTGAGGACATGAATGATGTGGATGAAACATATTTATCTAAAAAGTTTCTTCATCCTTGAGTTTAATGGCATGCACTTTCCAATCACAATCATCAGCCCCACAATGTGCATACATTCTCACTTTGTCATTCTTTATGTACTTGTTCTTTTTCTGTTAATTGCATAAGAGTCTAGGGCCATTTTTAGTTTGCGTTATTACTAAACATCATTCCCAGTTCAAACTCAGGATCAAAAACAGCTTCAGGGTTAAAAACAGGATATGAAGGACCCTCCCCTTCACCATCTGACACTCTGAATTCATCAAAGTCCACCTCATTCCCTTTCTTTTCCTCACTTAATTCAGTTGATACCCCACCATCACTATTCCCTTTCTCAATCCCAGCCTGTTCATTTTCATTTTGACCATTCCTCTGTTCATAATCACTATTAACTAAGTCCTCTCCCCCGACATCCTCAACATTCTCCTCTGTTTCTGCCCTTGCCTCTGCCTTAGACTCAATGTAAATATGCAACTCCCTTTCCTCCACTGCTTCATTAAAATGTTTCCTTAAGTCAGCATTATCAATCAAGAGTTTAAAACCCTTACTCATAATTATATAATAACGTCTATCCTTAGGGACCCCAATACCATCACTCCACATGTTCAAACTCTCCATACAACATTGTCTCCTCTCCACATAATCAAGTTTAGTAACATTTCCCCCAACATATTGGGCTTCAGGCACATGCCTGGCCTCACCCCCAATATACAAACACACTATTACAGTTTACTATCTAGGTCTGCAAATTTTCTTTTAAATATAAAAATACAGTCACAACACAGTAAAATCAAACAGTAAAAATACAACACAATCAAACATATACAAAAGCAATGGGGTCAGGGGGACCATTAATAGACAAGAAATGGACCACACACTAAACCATTTTAAAAAACTACAACATTCACAACAAAGCTATAAAAAATCAATTTTCACAAACTAAAAAGCAACACTCGAAATTTAAAATAGAATAAACTTACGGTATCGAGGTGGAGGTAGCCCCACATATCTTTCACTCCTTTTAAACAGGCAAAATTACACTTTTGGTCCCATAGGACTCGGGGTCAACACTTTTGGTCCCGCGCTTCCTGAAATGATCAATTTAGTCCCAAAATTGAAATTTTTTGACACATTTGGTCCATTAGACAATTTCCATAAAAAATATTTAAGGCAAACATCTTGCCATTAGTGGGACCAAATGTGTCGAAAATTCCCAATTTTGGGACTAAATTGGTCATTTAAGGAAGCATAGGACCAAAAGTGTCGAAAATTCCTAATTTTGGGACTAAATTGGTCACTTCAAGAAGCACGAGACCAAAAGTGTTGACCCCTCAATCCTATGGGACCAAAAGTGTAATTTTGCCTTTTAAACACCATCGTACTGCAAACTGCTGTGAATATACAGCCAAACTCCCACTCCAGAAGAATCGCACAGAAAAAATGATATTTTTACTAGGGTTTCGAGAGATGACGAATGGGGAACGATAGGAAATTAGGGATTTTGAGAGAGTGTGTTTTGGGGGATATTCATTTTCAGACGAAAATTAGGGAAGAATGAAGTTGTAATCCTCACGTGCAAGTCACGAGGGTTACATTGTCCTTCCTAAATCCAGTAAGCAAGGCGATGTTGCAGAGGCTTGCCACGTTGGGGTTTTTTTTTTAGTCAGCAGTGGCCCCGCCATCTTAGCACTATTTCGACCAATCAGAAGCCAACCCCTAATTTTTCTTCCGCACATGCGTTGCATGTGTAATTTTCCGGGGACATTTAAAAATTTCGGTGACGGAAGTCCTTGAATCACGAATTTTATAAAGTTAGAGGATCATTTTGCTACTCTAGATATATAAAGCACTAAAACGCTAAAGGGGTGAAGTTAGAGGACGAATTTTTTGCATTTAAGCCTGATTATTACCCCTTTCTTATTGCGATATTGGTCCAGGAAACGTTTTCATCCACAGAAATGGTCCAAAAGGATTGGAATTTGCTAAGTGAAGATAAAAGGGATGGTTGACTTCTAAGTGAAACAAATGGAACAGAACTCCATAAAATACGAGGTTCATATTTTTCTGCCTAGTCAGATTGGAATTAAGGTCCACTAATACTTCTCTGTATAGAGAAAGAGCCGCTGAATTTATCTTTAATGCTACAGTGTTCAACAATATTTAAAGAATTGAAAATTTCCTCAACCACAAATTATCCATAATTTTATTCGAGTTTGGAGTAGCTAAATTTAGTATGAGGATGGAGTATAAAAAGGGCTCTCATTGAACAATTCTAACACAAAATAATAATTCACATCCTCTACAGAAGAAAATAAAGCTGGAGAGTGTGGGACAAAGATTCATGTATAGGTCTTTGTCTCGCTTATCTCCGAGCCTGTGCATATGTAGTTAGGTCTACGAAGATCAGAAAACTGTATATACTGTTTTGTCTTGTTAGGGATATTCTGAGTTGCAACATTTTCTAAAGTTTCTGGAAAATCTTGGAGAAAAAAGCAAAAATGTCTACCGCCGACAAGAGTCAATACAATTCTAGGGTGACACCCTATGTGTTTTCGTGTTGGATTCTTGCAGCCTTTGGAGGGCTGATGTTTGGTTATGACATCGGCATTTCAGGTACGTACATCAACTATAGAAATAATTCATGCGCGATATTTGCTTGACAGGAATATGTATGAGTAATGATGCATGCAGTGAGATTGTAATAATGAATTGATCTTGTTGTTCAGGCGGAGTAACTGGAATGGATGAATTCCTGATGAAGTTTTTCCCCAAAGTCCACGAGAGAAAGTTGCATGTTACAGAAGACAACTACTGTAAATATGATGATGAAATGCTGCAACTCTTCACATCTTCTCTGTACATAGCAGCACTTATAGCAAGCTTCTTTGCCTCTAAGGCCTGTTCCCTTTTGGGACGCCGGCCCACTATTCTTATGGCATCGCTGTTATTTATCGCTGGTTCCATCTTCTGCGGTGCTGCTAATTCTAAGTGGATGCTAATTTTTGGTAGAGTTCTTTTTGGAATTGGAGTAGGCTTTGGAAATGAAGTACGTATTTTTCTACTATATATATATATATATCTTGCAATCGGACATAGAAATAGATATACTAATTAGAGAATATATATATATTGACAGTTGGGTTCATGTTGACAAATGTGTTTGCAGGCTGTTCCGTTATTTTTATCAGAAATTGCACCTATAAACCACAGGGGAGCGGTGAACATCCTCTTCCAGCTCTTGGTGACAGTTGGGATCCTCGTTGCCAACCTTATAAACTACGGAACATCAATGATGAAACATGGTTGGAGGGTGTCATTAGGGCTTGCAGCAGTTCCAGGATTCATCCTCTTCATCGGATCTTTGGTCATCACTGAAACTCCTCCCAGTCTTGTTGAAATGGGCAAAGAAATGGAAGGAAGAGCAGCCCTCCAGAAAATCAGAGGTGTTGACAATGTTGATGCTGAGTTTCAGCAGATTGTTACAGGCTGTGAACAAGCCAAACAAGTTAAAAAACCTTTCAAGAAATTGTTCAAGAAATCCGGATTCCCAGCTTTGTTCATCTCCACCATCATTCAGGTTTTCCAGCAGTTTACCGGGATCAATGCCATCATGTTTTATGCTCCAGTCTTGTTCCAGACATTGGGATTCAAGTCTGATGCCTCATTGTTGTCGGCTGTCATTACCGGGTTGGTTAACGTGGGTGCAACTTTCGTGTCCATCTATGCTGTTGACAAGGTAGGAAGGAGGAAGTTGCTTCTTCAAGCTTCAATCCAGATGTTTATTTCCCAGGTGGCAATTGGAGCAATCTTGGTAACCCACCTGAAGGCGACAGGTGGATTGGACAGGGTGTTGGCAGCTGTGGTGGTGGTTCTAGTTTGCACATTCGTGATGTCATTTGCATGGTCGTGGGGGCCAATGGGATGGCTCATTCCCAGTGAAATCTTCCCAATTGAGACAAGAACAGCAGGTTTTGCATTTGCAGTGAGCACAAATATGATCTTCACTTTCATAATTGCTCAGGCTTTCCTCTCCATGCTGTGCCATATGAAGGCCTACATTTTCTTCTTCTTCTCCGCCTGGATTCTGGTAATGGGACTCTTTGTGGTGTTCTTATTGCCAGAGACCAAAGGAGTACCCATCGAGTTGGTCGAGGAAAGGGTCTGGAAGCAGCATCCGGTCTGGAAGAAGTTCTTCGAGGATGAAAGAAAGGAGACAACCGACTGATTGATCACCCAATAAAAAACATATGAATAATTTTTTATTTCCGTACGTTTGTTTCTAAATAGTTTTGTAGTGTTTTAACTTCTCATTATGCCTTAATATATTAAAGATTTAATTCATTATAGTTTATGTTTTGCCCTTTAAATTTAATAATTCAACACAATAATAACTAAATAATATGCTATTGTAAATAAATTATAATTAATATAATTGGTATATTTTACATTATAGAGATTAGAATATCAATGCAATATACGATATCAACCTACTTTAACAAAAGTTCAATATATGCTCATGTCATCTAAGTTTTCGTTAGGTTACCATTTCGGTTAGCTCAACTTTGCTCTGTTAACTTATGATTTATCAGCTTAATTGTTGTTAAAAATGACAATTTATAAAAATTAAAATTAAATGTATGAGTGAAAGTTTTAAAATAATAAAGGCACATAATGTTTTATGATAAAACATATTAGCTCAACTTTGCTCTGTTAACTTATGATTCTTTCAGCTTAATTGTCGGCAAAAAATGACAATTTATAAAAATTACAATGAAATGTATGAGTGAAAGTTTTAGAATAATAAAGGCACATAATATTTTATGAATGAACAAATAAAGGCACCAAATTATGAATTCTACTATTTCAAAATGTGTATATAATAACACCCTAACCAAGGTTGAACTCAACATGAATTAACTTTTTTTATTAATTTTTTTCTTTAATTCATTTATATATTAAATTTTAAAATAAATTATTTAGGGAACTAAAGAATAGAATATAATTTAATAAAGCACAATTTCTCTAAGGCGAAAATATATATAAAAAAAATACTTTTGTTTATTTTGTTCACAATCTCATATGGAGGAACAATAACTATAAATGTCAATAAAAGTGCTTTACCTAGAGATTGAAAAATAATATAGAAAATATTAAAATTAATGTTTTTAATAATTGTGTACTAAATCTATTAGTTATAGACTTCAACTATATACTTATATTTTCACATTAAGTAAGTTAACAGATTTGGGAAATCAACTTAGTACCAATAAATTAAAAAAAAATAAAAAATGAGTTAATTGTGTTGAGATAGAAACAAAAG
This sequence comes from Sesamum alatum, assembly GCA_034509735.1. Lineage (NCBI taxonomy): Eukaryota > Viridiplantae > Streptophyta > Magnoliopsida > Lamiales > Pedaliaceae > Sesamum > Sesamum alatum. The sequence goes on from JACGWO010000006.1 coordinate 36,055,164, forward strand.
AGTTGATTAAAAAAAAGAAAGAGAAATATATTTTTCTATGAATTTATATAAATAAGTTAAAGTTAAAGTTTTAAAAAAAGTGAATAAGTTTTAAGAATATAAATATATTTGCAAATTAAAGCATTATTTTTATTAGATTGAAATAGATTATATATGAAAATTTCAATTATTGAGTGAATCTCTTATTATTATTTGATTTTAATATTAAATAATCTTCGATGCACATTAATACTTTTACTTCTATGACAATTACTTTTTATATAATAGCAAAAATTTTAATAACAGCAGATTAAGTTGTAAAATCATAATATACTATTTAAGGAAAAACATACTACAAGAAAATGACTTATTAGCAATGAAAAAAATTAATGTTGAACTATTTAACAAGTAAAATTTGCATTGCTAATTTACATTATTAAATACAAAAAATTTACTTGTTAATACATTTACCAATGAAAATTTACTTGCTAACGAATTTAGCAATGAAATATTTAATATATATATATATATATATATTTAAATTATAGATTAGCAATAAAAGTTTACTTGCTAATTAGCTTGACGCTGATTTTAGCATTAAAATTTTTTGTTGCTATTAAGTCATTTTCTTGTAGTGATAGATATAATCACTATATAAACTCCATTTTAACAACAACCCCCCCCCCTTCCCCCGCCATTTTAATAAATTTAGTGCAAAACCCCCTTTCCTAATGGAATCAGGTGGCGTGCACGCGCATGTGGTGCATTAATTGGGCTTAATTTTTTTGTGTATTTTGTTTTTTCCCTTAGTTCACAAAAATATTCCTATATTGTGTTAAAAATAAGCATAGCCAATTTACTTATTTTAACCTTTTTTTTATTGGATTTTTTTATTCTATCCTTCCTTATAAAATAAAATTTTTATTCTTAAATATATTTATTTTTAAAATTACAAAATTATATAAAATTTTATAATTTAAATTGAAAAATTAATTAATAATTACAATACAAAGATTAATATACTAAATTCATTTTTAAAATTTAAATATCTATATGACTATAAATATAAATTAATTATAAAAATGATATTTTATTAAGTATTTAAATCATTATTTAGTTTAAATATATTGTAATAATTATATTATTTACTGGGCTAAATTACCTTTTTAGTCCCATAAAGAAGGGACTTTTCCATTTTCGTCCCACGCTTTACGTGATTTCCAAATTGGTCCCAATTTTAATAAAAAAGTGGCCACGTTAGTCCCGACCCCTAATTTTCCGTCTATACTTAACGGCTGACCAGTCAACCGTTAATTTGGAGTCAAAATCACACATGTGAAACTCACGTGTGTGATTGTTACATTCCAACCCCAAATTCGAATCTGCTCATTCCTCCCTTAGAACCCTAAAATTGCGACCGAGCCTTTTCTTCAAGAAACACAAGAATACAAGTGCAATTGATAGTTGAAGTTTGAGAAAAACACAAGAAATCAAGAACTCAAGTTGGGATATTGCTTCAGACTGATTATGCGGAGATGTCTTTGCGTCCTAGCCACCTAATCGAGTTCGAGAACCCTAATTACGGTAAGCGTTGATTTCTGTATTGTAGGTTTGGTTTCTTAGGGCTTTATAGTTTTTCTGCTTTTAAAGATAGTGGGTTTACTATTGTTGTACAATAATGGATGTATTTGGTTAAGATATGCACTTGATTTTTGTAGCCTTCGTTCTCGATTTTTTATGAAAAGTTTAGTTTTTTTTCAGAGTTTTCAGTAGTGATGTTGTTATGAGTTGTGTGGATATGTATTTATATTGCTAAGTGTGGGCCTGACAGGAAGGAGTATTATTTACTGCAATGTGGTCCCATTGTATTTTTTAATGGGGATGCATGTGATTCCCTATTTTTTCTTGTCTATTCGATAATGCTTTTTAGTGCTTTGCTAAGTGTATTGCTTTTTATGTTTGTTCAAGTACTGTTTTTTTTTCCTGTCCAGATGAACATGAATTTGTTGTTACCTTTAAAATTCATCACGGAGAAACACTGGTGCATATGCCTGAAGCTCAGTATGTAGGGGGCACATTGAGTGCCTTTGATTATTTTGATTTGAGTTGTTTGAGCATAAGTTATATTGATGGTTTGGTACAACAATTAGGGTATAATGGGGTTAAAAAGTATTATAGGCTGGAACGGGGTAAATGGAGAAGTGTGTTGTACCAAACAGATTTGATGCAATTATCAGATGGTTATGTGACCAAAAACAGGGAGCTGGTACTGTACTTAGATGCAGTTTTAGATGGTATTGGGACTCAAATAGGGTCATCTAATCCAATTGTTGAGGGTGATAATCCACCAATAAAGCCTAATGGGGAGGATAATGGGGCTGGGGATTCTGAATCAGAAACTGATAGCTTTGAAGATAGTGAGTTTGACCTTAGTGATGGTGATAAAAATGAGGGTGGGGGTGAAGATGGGGGTGAGGATGAACCTGGGGGTGAGGGTGAAGCTGTGGTTGGGGATGCAGGAGGGGATAAACAAGAAGTGATGAACCTGGGGGTGAGAGTGGATCTAACATCCCAACATTTGTCAAAGGGGGTAAAAAGTATGTAACGTTGAACAATGTCACTTCAGCTGTGAAGTGCATTCAAGAAGCTGGGAAGTCCAAGAAGCCTACAAACAAGAAGTGATGTTCCAATTGTTGTTTTTCTGTTTTTGTTGTTTTTGAGGGATGCTCAATACCCAAAACATATGCACTGTGGCTTTTTTGTGTTTAGTGCTTTGAGCATTATCTATTGAAGTATTGAGAAGAATACTGTTACATTTTGTGTATTGGCAATGACTTAATACAATTTCAATTGCTTTTTTAAATGTTGTCTACATTTACTTTATCTAATGCACAGTGGCTTAATACAATTTTGCATCACATTGATAATATCAGGTACAAAATCGGCATTTGCTTACCAACAATGCCATATTCAAACAACTAAAGTTTGTTGTTTGATATACATACAGAAACCATGGAAATAGGATAATAACTTATTTTCCCAAATTCCATAACATGATAACCAAACAGAAAAATAAAAGAGAGTACAAAATTTTGATTTTTCGACGAAGCTTCGCATTTTCTTCCTCCATCTTATTTAGGCGACGCAGCAATCCGGGAATAATAATGCGTGCCCTTGTGCACAAAGGATTGTCTTCCCAAGCAAAAAAGCCACAACCACCATTTCTCTTTGCACACGAGTGGAAACGTCTTCCAGGATTTGCATTTGTCCATGACGTACGTAGCTTAGTAACCTCTCCACAAAAGCAATTTATGGTGCTCCTTTCAGACATTATTTCTTTGTGAAGAAGAAGAAGAATTTTTCAGCAAGAGAATTAAAATTTTAAGGAAAAGAGTGAAAATTGTGTTTTCTAACCTACAACAGCTGCTACTTATAGGAGGAGAAATATTTTGGCGCCAAAATTTGCCTCCAAAACTGATGTTACTGTGCCAACAGTAACAACTTAACGGTTGACTGGTCAACCGTTAAGTATAGACGGAAAATTAGGGGTCGGGACTAATGTGGCCACTTTTTTATTAAAATTGGGACCAATTTGGAAATCACGTAAAGCGTGGGACGAAAAACGAAAAGTCCCTTCTTTATGGGACTAAAAAGGTAATTTAGCCTATTTACTGTAAATAATATTAAATACTTTTTTATATTACATATAAATTAGAGAAATAAAACCAATTTTCTTAACTTCTTAAAATATTTTTTAACTTTCTTTTTAAAAATTAACTTTTCTTAATTTTTTTAATTACTTTTGATCAAGTTAATTAATTTAAAATATATTTAAGTTTTTATTTTCTTAAGTTGGTGGCGACGGCGACTCCGCTGCCCCCACAGAGGAGGGCGAGGGCGTCTCCGTCACCCTCCACCTTTGGGCGACACCACGTCGCCCCCCCTCTACGGCGGGGAGGGGGTTAAATTTATTTTTTTAAATAATATTTTATATTTTATTAATTATAATTATACATATAATATAATTCAAGATTTATTAAATCTAGGTCATTAATTTTTTATAAACTTAAGATCTATCGCTTAAAATGAATTGATTATAGATCTGATGGCCTTTATATACTCAAAATAAGATCTAACGAGCATTAAAAAAGATACAATATATATATATATATAACAAGGGCAAAATAGTCCTTTGATAAAAAATGAACGGGTAAGATTTCAAAACCCAATATGTTTCTATTTTCAATTTTTAGTTTTCAGTGAAAAATATATATTTTTAATTTTGTATAGATTTTCACACGAAAATAAGAATACTTTTGATTGGTTGATGTATTATGTTTTACGCTATTAGTGGCTTCAAATAAATATATTTTTTTATTTGATAAAAATTATAAAAATTTTATTTTTTATTGTTAGTGGTGTCAAATCAAATATAATTTTTATTTAAATGAAACTTATAGTTATATTTTTTTTATTGATTTACAATTATTAGTGATGCCATATCAAAGTAGTATGAAAAGAATATATTATTAGTTTATAAAACTAATGATTGAGGATTTTTTTTATATGTTTGTAAATATATATATATATATATAAGGGTTGAAATGAGAATGGTAATAAAACATTTCTAGTAATAAAATTGGCAAAATTGCAATATTGGTCCCATAAAATGGATCATTTCAACTTTGGTCCTGCACTTTTACGGAATTTTATTTCTGACGGCAAGTCCTGTTAAAAATTGCTCAATTAGTCTAAAGATATAACAAATTTAGTCCTTTCCTTTCCTCCATTAGCAACTAACACAACTCATGTGATATTCACGTAGCCTTAGCCTTAGTCGGTGATTCTTTTTGGAAGGAAAAATCAACACATGACTCTCATGTGCACCCAGTAAAAAGCCAAATCAATAATCACATCTAATAAAAAGAATTCCTAATCCCAAAATCATCTACTAATTCTTTCAAAAATCTATCTAAGTCCACCCGATTTTTTTCTGCATAAAACAGTTGAAAGGTGAAAATTGGGATTGAATTTCGAGAGGATAATCAGATTGTTTGAGCTTAAGAATTCTTTTTACTTTTACTGTTGTGGGGGTTAGTTTGGCTTTATATTACATGCATGTAAAGGTCATATGGTGATTATCCCTCTAAAAGATCATCAGTTAAACGACACATGAAGATCACGTGAGTTGTGCCCGTTAATTTCTCATTGCAGAGTGAGAAAATAACTAAATTTACTATATTTATGGAACATTGGCCCACAAACAAAATTTCGAAAAGTGTGTGATCAAAGTTGAAATAACACCGTATTAGAGGACCATTATAACAATTTTGCTTGATAACAATTTTGCTTGATAATACATATAAACAAATATATTTCATGTTCACGCATGCAGTTTAAAAAACTGAAAACTGAAAATAAAAAAGAATTCAAACAAGGCAAAACTAAATTCCGTCAAATACCCATACTTCTGTCCGATTTTGAAGGAGCTAAACTCAGTAAGAGGTTGTACTATAAAAAGGGCTCTCAATGAACAATTCTAACACAAATAACTCATTCATATGATCCATTTCCGAAAAAAAAAAAAGAAAAAAAAAAAAAACCTCATTCATATGATCCATTGAGCGAAATAAAGCTGGAGGGTTTGGGATAAAGATTCAGACATACTCTTCTATAGCTCTTTGTCTCGTCCTCTCCCGCCCTGTGTATATATAGATAGCTCTAGAAAAATCGGAAAACTGTATATAAGAGATATTCTGGGTTTTGACACTGTCTAAATATCCTCTCAAATTCTTGGAGAGGGAAGGCAAAATGACTACCGTCGAGAAGAATAATTACAACTCGAGGGTGACACCCTATGTGTTTTCGTGCTGGATTCTTGCAGCCTTTGGAGGGCTGATGTTTGGTTACGACATCGGCATTTCAGGTACGTACATCAACTATACTTTGATAGGAATATGATTACTGATGCAGTGAGGTTGTAATAATGAATTCTTGTTGATCAGGCGGAGTAACCGGAATGGATGAATTCTTGATGAAGTTTTTTCCCAAAGTCCACGAGAGAAAGTTGCACGCAGCAGAAAACAACTATTGTAAGTATGATGATGAAATGTTGCAACTCTTCACATCTTCTCTGTACATAGCAGCACTTGTAGCCAGCTTCTTTGCGTCTAAGGCATGCTCCCTTCTTGGACGCCGGCCCACTATTCTTATGGCATCCACGTTTTTTATTGCTGGTGCCATCTTCTGCGGCGCTGCTGATGCTAAGTGGATGCTAATTTTTGGTAGAATTCTTTTCGGAATTGGAGTAGGCTTTGGAAATGAAGTACGTATTTTAATTATCTTGCAACAGGGCATATAAATTGATATACATAAGAAATACATGTATTGACACTGGGATCGTTGAACAACTTGGCAGGCTGTTCCCTTGTTTTTATCAGAAATTGCACCTATAAACCACAGGGGAGCCGTCAACATCCTCTTTCAGCTCTTGGTGACAATCGGGATCCTTGTTGCCAACCTTATAAACTACGGAACATCAATGATGAAGGAGCATGGCTGGAGGGTGTCATTGGGGCTTGCAGCAGTTCCAGGAATCATCCTCTTCGTAGGATCTTTGGTCATCACAGAAACTCCTCCTAGCCTTGTTGAAAGGGGCAAAGAAATGGAAGGAAGAGCAGCGCTCCAGAAAATCAGAGGCGTTGACAATGTTGATGCTGAATTTCAGCAGATTGTTACAGGTTGTGAACAAGCCAAACAAGTTAAACAACCTTTCAAGAAATTGTTCAAGAGATCCGGATTCCCTGCTTTGTTCATCTCCACCATCATTCAAGTTTTCCAACAGTTTACCGGGATCAATGCCATCATGTTTTATGCTCCAGTCTTGTTCCAGACATTGGGATTCAAGTCTGATGCCTCATTGTTGTCGGCTGTCATTACCGGGTTGGTTAACGTTGGTGCCACTTTCGTGTCCATCTATGCTGTTGACAAGGTAGGAAGGAGGAAGTTGCTTCTCCAAGCTTCCGTCCAGATGTTTATTTCCCAGGTACTGTTGTTCTTTTCCTTTTAATTTCTGATAATTAAGAGTTGTGTTTGTTAATGAGATCAACTGAGGAAAATTTGAATGTTGGTGTAGGTCGCCATTGGAGCAATCTTGGTAACCCACCTGAAGGCGACAGGGTCATTGGACAAGGGCCTGGCAGCTGTGGTGGTGGTTCTGGTTTGCACATTCGTGATGTCATTTGCATGGTCGTGGGGGCCAATGGGATGGCTCATTCCCAGCGAAATCTTCCCAATTGAGACAAGAACAGCAGGTTTTGCATTTGCAGTGAGCACAAATATGATCTGCACTTTCATAATTGCTCAGGCTTTCCTGTCCATGTTGTGCCATATGAGGGCCTACATTTTCTTCTTCTTCTCCGCCTGGATTCTGGTAATGGGGCTCTTTGTGGTGTTCCTCTTGCCGGAGACGAAAGGAGTACCCATCGAGATGGTGGAGGAAAGGGTCTGGAAGCAGCATCCTGTCTGGAAGAAATTCTTCAAGGATGAAGTAAAGGAGACAACCGACTGAATCAATGAATAGATGAGGATTTGCTTTTGTAGATGAATAATAGTAATTGTTACATGCATTTTTTTCCCCGGCACTGGTTTTTTGTTTGGTAATCCAGGAAGTTGCCTACCTATATGAATTCTTTCAGTTTACTTTCAAGTACTTAATAAATAAAGCATTATCCTTCTCTATATATGTTATCTTATAATCTATGTTTATATTATATGATACTCCATACTTTCCGATCAGATGGGATCAAAATTATTAATTTTTAAAAGTTAAAGGATTAAATTGGCGAAAATCAATTTGTACAAGATCAAAATTGTCGCTCTCCTAAGTTATTGCAATTTTTTCATACAAAAAAACTCATATTTTTGTTGAAAATTCCACTATTTTTTATTCTTTATAGAAAAAATAAATTAATAACGTTCTTTAACTGAAAAATTAGCCCTAATTTTTCAAACTCCTCAAATCAGCATGCCCCGATATGGAATTTGACGAGGATTGTGCTAAACAAGTAGACTATAAAAATATTAATTTTATTTAAATATTCACATATTTTTTACTCCTCTTAAAGAAACTAAATAATAAAGTTCATACTTAAAAAATTTAAAGCTATAAAAATATAATTTTGAAACATCACAGATAACATAAATGAATAAAGTCCGTAATTCAAAAAATTAGAGCCATAAAATATAATTCTCAACCACTGCAGATCAACATCCACCAGCATAGGGTGTACTGAGGGCAGTGCCGAACAAATGGACTGAACAAAATGAAAATTGCAATTTTTATCCTATAATTTAGGGGATGGCAATTTTGGTCCTGTATGAATTAATTTTCGTAATCTAGTCCTATAATTTTTTTTAAAAAAAAATGACAATTTTGGTCATTTTTTACCGGAAAAACACACGTGTTGGGTACATGACCTCTAAAATTGTGGCTTTCAGGAAAAATAAGACCAAAATTGTCAAATTTTTAAAGTTACAGAACTAAATTGCGAAAATTAATTCTCAAAAACCTAATTTCCAACCCCAAAGTTACGGAACAGAAAATACGAATTTTCCTTACATAAGTATGAATATTTCTTTAAGTTTTTTAAGGAGACTAGGGGTGTTCAATCAAACCGCCGGGCCGCCCCAACCGACCGGCCCAACCCAAACCGCACCGCAATTAGCGGGCTAAGGGTGGGTTGGGTTGGTCTTGGGCTAGTAAAAAAAACCGCAATTTAGTAATCGGGTTTGGTTTTATACTTATGTGGACAGCATAGCCCGCGCTCGACCGCAATAATAGTGATAATTTAAAAAAATTATAATTCTTTATAAATATATATATATATATATAAGTTTTGATAAATTAATGTTCAAGATAATAATAACAATTAGGATATTTTTTTATCGGTATTGATAATATATGTATAAATTAATATATATGTAAATGAAATCAATTATTCAACTAATTCTTGATTATTGATAATTTTCTATATTTTTTATACAAATAATAAATGCAAAAACTTAAAATAGCTTACATCATCGTAGTGTTGTAATATGTTTTATATTCATCTTAAACTCTTATTTTATTTTGAATAATATTCTTTTAATATCTCACATCTTTACATTTCTGCTTATTGTGTTCCAACTAAATAATACAAAAAAAAAAAGAACAAAAGAATATAATGTTATATATTCCTACAAGTACATTAAGTTAATATACACATGTTTTTAGTGCTTTAAATTTTATATATAATCAATTAATAAAAATATGTAAACTATCATTATATTTCCAATTTATTTAATTCCTCAAATTTTCTTATTTCTTCCATTAAAAACTAAAAATCTTCTTTTATTATTAAACTCATAAAATATTTTCTCAGCTTCCTTTGCGGTAAATTAGTATAATATGTATGTATGATATAATAATATATTATCATTGTATAATAATACTTTATTATATAAATAGATACTTTTTTTAATAATCAAAACTTAAGAAGTAAAAATTAGATAAGAAAGGAAACAAAGAGTTTTCGAAGTTCAAACTCTTCAATGCCTTGTGGCTTTTAATTATTTTGTAAAATATTATTTGAAACTTGACACTACAAAAAAACAGGGTTATAGAAATGGACATTTTGCAACGGACCAATTCGTTGCAAATTTGCAACGACCTTTGCTACGACTTTGCAACGGATTCTTTTTTTTTTTTTTTTTACATTATCGTTGCAAATTCCGTGGTAAATTAACAATGATATTTTGCAACGGACTATCCGTGGGAACATTCCGTTGTAAAATTTGATCAACTTTAAGATGTCCTATATTCAACATAAGTCATTGCAAAAGTCGTGGCAAAATATTGCAACGACACATTCCGTTGCAAACTTGCCGTGGTTTTTGCAACGACACATTCCGTTGCAAACTTGCCATGGTTTTTGCAACGGACGTCTTTCGTTGCATACTTTGCAACGAAGATTCTAGTTAAATATGTTGCAAAACATTTGCAACGGAATTTGTAACGAATCCGTGTCGTTGCAATTTGAATATTCTGATTTGCAACGGATTTAGTGATGGAACTTTGTCCGTTGCACAACTTGCCGACAATTTTGCAACGACATTGCAACGACCTTTGAAGTCGTTGCAATCCGTACATACAGCTGTAAGCATTAATTATTGAGCCGTTGAATTTGCAATGATTTTTGCAACGGATTTGTCCGTTGCAATATATGTGTGACAACTTAACCCACTATTTTAAAATTCTATATGTTTTGCAATGGATTTTGCAACGGTTATATCATTTTGTTGCAAAGTCCGTTGCAAATCCGTTGCAATATCTGTTGCAAAATCCGAAATATATATAAGAAAACCCTCATTCTAGTTCACACACGTTATAATCATCCTCTTCTTCCTCTTCTCTCCTTCCATCCACACAACCAATTATTTAATAAATCTTTGCATTAAACCGTTAATGATATCACGTTAGTGCAACGAGTCACGCATTTGGACATTTTGCTGACTTACATTAAGGTTAGTACAAAATTTTTACTGGTTTATTTATATATATTCATTTTATTCTTGGAATTTTTAGTTTTTTATGTATGTATGTATGTTAATGAATTTGTATAATATTTGTTGATTTTAGAGCAAGATATGTTGAGAGAATTGAGAAAATGGATATATGAGAAGAATGTACCCGGTAATCGTCATCTTACAAAAGAATTTATAGATGGGGTCGCTGAGTTTATAGATTGGGCAAAAACACAACATGATTTTATGGATGGGGAGAAAATTAGTTGTCCATGTAGTGTATGTAAAAATCATAAGTACAAATCCACGGAGGAGGTGACATGCGACCTTTATAGGAAAGGTTTTAGGAAAGATTACTATAATTGGATATCTCATGGTGAGCCTATACAGATGGATTATGAGCATTCAATTTCAGCTGACAACTCTGTAGATCAAACGACAAATTGGAATAACTATGAGCAGTTGAATTGGGGTCAGCGGATGGTGTTTGATGCAGGTGGTCCTGTATCTCGTCCACAGGGGGATGTATTCAATGATTCGACATATCCTAGCGATCAACCATATATAAACGAGGCTGGTCCGAGTTCTAATTATGATGAGGCTGACAATTTAGGAGCATTTTCTGAAAAGTTTTTTGATGTCGTGCGTGCTGCAGATCAGCCATTATATGCTGGGAGTGAAACTCACTCTCAGTTATCTGCGGTAGCGAGGTTAGTAAACATCAAATCTGAACACAATGTATCACAGAGTTGTCATGATCAGTATTTACAAGTAATAAGGGAGATGTTGCCACGAGATCACACGTTGCCCAATGATTGTTATAGTATGAAAAGGTTGATAAGAGAGTTGGGTTTACCTGTTGAGAAAATTGACGCATGTAAGGATGCATTTCAGGAGGATGAAGTCGAATCCGTTCCAGTGGTTACTATTGAAAATGAAATTCAACCTCTAGATGACAACATAAGCATTTTTGTTGATGAGGATAATGAAACGAAAGATGATGAAGAGGAAGAAGAAAGTTTTGAAGAATACGAAACGACTGATGATGAAGAAGATGATGATGATGAAGATGATGATGATTATTAATTGAACATAATGTATTGATGATTTTTGTCATGATATTTTATCTCATTTACTAATTGAAGAGTATATCTTAAATCATTTATCTCATATCATTTTAAAAATATTTATTAATTATAAAATATTTTATTTTATTTATTAATTAAAACTATATCTTAAATCATTTATCCTATTTATTAATTATAAAATATTTTATTTTATTTATTAATTAAAAATATATCTTAAATCATTTATCCCATTTAATTTTAAAAATAATTATTATTTTAATTTTATTATTTTTAATTGAATAGTATATCTCATTTCTTTTTAATTAAATAGTATATCTCATTTAATTTTAAATAAAATTATTAATTAAAATAATTTAAATTTTTACTATATACTTTCCCTCTCTATTTCCAACCCTAATTTTCCCCCCCTTTCCCTCCTCTATTTTCAACCCTAATTTTCCCCCCTTTTCCCTCCCCCCTCTCCCCCTTCCCCCCTTCCCCCTTCCTCATTTCAGCACAACATTCCCCCCCCCCCCCATCCCCTTCTCCTTTTCTCTCTTGAGCCGCCGCCCATCGCCCGCCGCCGTCGGTTGGTATTTTTCCTCCTTCTTCTCTTCTCTTTCTCCTCTTTTATTTCTTGTACTTTTTTTTTCAATTTTTTTTCACTTTTTCAGACTCCGCCGTCGCCGCCCGCCTACCGTGAGGTATTATCCTCCTTTTTTTTCTCTTCTCTTTCTCCTCTTTTATTCCTTCTACTTTTTTTTTTCAATTTTTAAAGCCTTTTTCAAGTTCACCGCCGCCCGCCTGCTGCCGCCGCTCGCCGCCGCCCGCCTTGAGGTATTTTATCTCCTCCTTTCTTCTCTTCTCTTTCTCCTCTTTTCTTTCTTCTACTTTTTTTTTTCCAGTTTTTTGTTAACTTTAACTTTAAGTTTTTGTCCCTCTTTCTTTTTTGTTTCAGACCGCCGATCGCCGCTGCCCTGAAGGAAGTATTAACAGTTTTTTTAAATAGTCATTCTATCTTTTTTTGAGTATTTGGTTGGTATATTAAGCAAGGATTGATTTATGTTATGAGTTAATATATTGAGTATTTGGTTGGTATATTAAGTATGTGTTTAATATAAAATTGTGTATGACAATGCAATTTGGTTGGTATATTGAGAATCTGATTTGTATATTGAGATGGATGGGAATGATAATTGTATTGATGAGATTAGATGAGTGTTGTTGGTTATGATTGTAGATTAGTATTTATAAATCTTTACCTAAATAAAATAAACTTAGTTATATCACAAGTTAAAAATGCAACTAAACAAGTGTAATTTTGTTAACTTTCAACGTAATATCTTTACCTAAACTAAATAAACTTAGTTATATCACAAGTTAAAATATAACTAAACAAGTGTAATTTTGTTAAACTAATTAAACTAAGTTTACTAGTTAAATCACAAGTTAAAAATCTAACTCCACTAATGTTATTTTGTTAAATTTCAACTTAAAATCTTTAACTAAACTAATTTAACTTAGTTAACTCCATCGAATGTCATTACTCCGGCTGAAATCATGTAAGAAAATTTAAAATGTTTGATTGTTTTAAAAATATTTTAAAAGTGTTATATTATATTTATTTTTATAATTATTTATTTGATACTTTGTAGGAATTCGAAAGTTCAAGAGGTCATCAAGGAGCGACTCTAAAGATAGTCCGGGTGATATCCCACTCGACCACCGACCTTCACAACATTGTGAAAATGAATTTGATCCCCCTCTTTAAATTTGTATGCTTTAAAATTGAATATTTTTATTTTGTGGATTGAAATATTGAATTATCTTTACTGTAAGTATTTTGCCTTAAATATATTGTCATATTTGAATTTTCTTGTTAGAGTTAAATTAAATATATTTTTATTATTGAATATAAATTATGAAATTGTCGTTGTAAATGAAAATAATTTTGCAATAGATTGTTGTTGCAATTATCGTGGTAAAATTTGCAATGGATTGTCGTTGCAATTATCATTGTAAATGGAAATTATTTTGCAACGAATTGTAGTAAATTATGTCGTTGCAAATTTTGCAACGGAATGTCGTTGCAAAAAATTATTGCAGTATAGCAACGATTTCCATTGCAAATGTCGTTGTAAATAAAATAATTTTGCAACGAATTATAGCTAAATATTTCGTTGCAAACTTTGCAATGGAATGACGTTGCAAATATTCCGTTGCAACATTGCAACGACATTTCGTTGCAAATAAAACCCGATTTTGCAACGAATTGCCATCATCTTTGCCACGAATATAACATCGCAAAGTCGTTGCAAAATATAAAAAGTCAACTTTTAAAATAACGAAATTTGCAACGGACTTTTGCAACGGATAAAAATCCGTGGCAATATTTTGCAACGACCAAAAAATCCGTTGCTATATAGCAGTGGTACCTATAGCAACGGAAAATTTTTCGTTGTGAAAGTCCGTGGCAAATCTGTTTTGCAACGAATTTTTCATGAAATCCGTTGTAAAAATCCGTTGCTATAGGTCTGTTTTTTTGTAGTATGAGAGAGAATCGTATAGTGAATGTTATTAATTTATTTTGTATGTAAAATTTTATTTGTGACTTCAAAATATGTATCTTGAACTTACAAATTTTATGTATTTAGAATAGTTGAACTTTACTTTTTTCTTTTCGTTTTTTCTTGTATAGATGATTAACTTTATACTAAAGACCGCAAAAACCGTCCCAACCCACCCCAACCCAATTAGATCGCAAAGTGCGATTTTGATGATTGTCGGGCTAGACTTGGGCTAAGTTTTTCAAAAACCGCAAATATCGGATTGGGCCGAAAAATTACCTAATTTGGCCCAACTCGCACCGCATACACTCCTAAGGGAGACTATATTATTTTAATAATATTTTTCTTGATGGTATATATGTACATAAATACATTCTTAATTTGTGATAAAACTTTATGAGCTCGATGATTTCTAGATACATCTCTTCCGTGCTCATATAGCATATTTTTATTTTGATAAATACATCTTTTGTAATAGTAGAGGCTGGAATCCTATTTTTTATATCAACTCGCATAAAACCTGTGTTATGTACGAATATATATCTTTTTTTCTATTTGAAACTAAATGAAAATTTTTATATATAGTGTACCGTGCTATGAGGGAATCCTTTACGTAAAAAAAATATTTTTAATAGATAAAAAAACAGTACTTTTAGTTTTGTTTGAAAAATAATAATCTTCTACACATATAACGTATTTTTAGTTAATTATCAAAGTTTGTCTTTAGGGAAAATTATACTTTTGGTTCCACAGGATATGTCATGTTGCACTTTTGGTCCCATTGTTTACGAGCTTAACACTTTTGGTTCCTGTCAACACTTTTGGTCCCACAGGAACCAAAAGTGTTGTACTTTTGGTCCCATCGCCGTTAATGGTGTTAACTCATGGATGGAAAACCACCTTTGAAAGTCAAAGATGGTTTTCTATGGTTTAAAACCACTAAATTTATAAAAGTGGTATTTTTCCAAATTTTGACCCCAATTTGAAGATTCTCACTATATAAAATGTATTTTAATAACTAAATTTAGCTAAAATTATGTAAATTTAATTCATTATAATCCTTAATTTTATAATGATATTATTATAAATGAAATGTTAAATTATGTGATTGCAAAATTAAAATAACTACAAAAAAAATAAAATAAAAACATCGCAAAATTGAAAGCAAAAAATGAACTGATTGCATTGAACGGGAAAAGGACCAACTTAATTGTTTGTAATATACATATTGAGTCATGTTTTCCCTTGCCAACTATGCACATATATGCAATTGCACTTCACAAAAGAATTGCCAAAAATTACATTCCAAAAACTTGATTACATCCCCAAAAAGTTAACAATACCAAAAAACTGATTATAGTTCAACTGTTCGGTTTCTTCTTCTTCTTTGATGCATGTAATGCAGCCGAAAGGTTTGTCATGGTGACAAACCTTTTTCCTCCTTTTGTCAAAAAAGGCACTTGACTCTCACTCCCCGAAGCTTCATTGACGTTCGAACATTGTGAGAAAATGTGCCTAAGGGGTTGAGATTTCTGCACATAAAGAAAACATCTTGTTTAAATCCAACATTAACATTAACAACTAAATCCAACATTTTAAACTAAAAAAATTACCTGTTGTTTCATAACATTAATATCCTGACTTTGTATTCCTTGTGTAGGGGGCTAACTTCCAACTTGCAATGTCAAATAATCTCAATTAGTTTTGACCATTTGATAAATGAATCAGTTAAAGGGAAGGATACTTAAAGATATGAACTCCTGACTTTGCAACATAGGAGTTGAAATGGTCATTTTCCTTGCCTGAAAGAAGAAGATATATAAATTAGAAGAACATAACATTGAATTTGGAGTATAACATGACATTAGAATGCCTAGATACTTACAGTCAGCTTTGATTGGGGCTGTTGTTGTCCTCCATCATTCTTCTTCTTGTCACAGCCTTTTTGGTTGTGGCCAGTACCCCACAGTAATGGCACTTCACTGTGTAAGACTGCTTCTTGAGCTTGGTTGGTTTTTTCTGTCCCCTTCTACTGCTTCTCCTCTGCTTGTTTGGTACTTCATCTGGCTCTATTCTCTTAGCTCTTGATGGTCTACCTACTTTTCCCCAAAATTGGGTGGAAGTGGAGGAATATGCCCTGTCTAAGCCGACAACTTAGGGCCATGTTGTGGAAGGTGGTTTACCTGCTCCATTTTTCACATTGAAAGTTCTTGCACATGTATGTACAGGATTATACTCCCTAATCTGGGTGGAAGTGGAGGAATTACATTTTTGGTCATGTAACTTTAGATCATTAGCAATTTTAGTCCTGTATCTTTCGCATTTTACACATTTCGTCCTTTTTTTTTTACACATTTAGTCCTGCACACCTCAATTTTTTTTCTTTTTTTAACAATGTCCTGTCTTTACATTTTTTGTCCACCGGTAAATTTTCCGGCCAAACAACTCCACGTCAATAACACATCATCTGCCACATGTTATTGACGTGGCATTCCGGCCAAACGAATTGGCCGAAAAATTTACCGGTGATCCAAAAATGTAAAGGCGGGACTAAATTTGTTAAAAAAGAACCAAAATTGAGATATGCAGGATTAAATATATTAAAAAAAGGATGAAATGTGTAAACCGCGAAAGATACAAGACTAAAAGTGCTCATGGCCTAAAGTTACAAGATCAAAAATATAATTTTGCCTTATTTTTAAGCTACTAACTTCTTATTAGGTAATGACTCATACAAGCACACTCATTTTTTATGGAAATCTATATTTTGGGTATTACTATTTTCAAAATTCATTAATAATATGTTTATTGACTTATATACCTTTCTTTTTTTCCTTTTTTTTTTTCATCTTTTCGCATTTTCTCAAAATTCAAACTTTATATATAGGGTCAATTACAGCTACCCATGAGGTTTGACATAATTACAAATACACCATTGTTATTTGAAAAATTATAAATACCCCATTCAAATTGAAAATAATTATGTAGTCTCTGGACGGATATGTGAAAAGTACTACTTTATCCTTATTGAATTTTTTAATTTTTTAAAAAGAAATTGAAAAAATGTAAAAAAAAAAAAAACTGTGGGTGGTAAAACAAATAATACATAGAGAATATTAATCCATAAAAATATTTTTAGAAAGTTCTAAAAAATATATAAAATTATAACTTACAATTCAAAAGGGTGCATATTTTGGGCAGTTCATTACAAAAATTAGATGACGGGCATTAAATTCGGGGGTATTTGTAAGTTCCCAAACAACAAAAAAGTATTTGTAATTATGTCAAACTTTAAAGGAGGTGATTGTAATTTACCCTCAGATATATAATTCATGGGTTACTGTAGCAATTGCCAACATAATAAAAGTTAATATAAGCTTACATTTTGTTTTGTTTTTTAATTAGTTTATTATTTATCTTTCAAAAATTATCTAATCCTTTACCAGCTCTTATATCCTTAAATCTAGTTGGATACATGTAAAACATGATATATATATATAGATATAATGTCATAATTGTTTGAAAGTAATCCTCATATATCTAACTAAAAATATGTTGTGTGTGTAAAAAACTATCATCTGCAAATAATAACCAAAATAGATTAAAATTCAAAAATATTATTTTTATGTAAACGACCTTTGTATAGCACAATATATATTAAAAACATATTCAGTTGAAAATAAAAATATATATATATATATATATAACTAGCACAAGTTTTGTACTAGTTCTTTAATAAAGATAAATAAATATATTTTAAATATAAAATTTAATAAAGAAAACATTAATAATAAAATTCAAAGAAAAAACAAATGATCATAAAATCAAATTATATGAAAAATTAAGTTAGTTGAATATTTCATCGTGAAGAAGTCTTTTTTTCCTTAAAAAATAATTTTAAATAATTTTCTTCCTTAGGCTTTATAGGGAAAAAAAAATTAGTACACTAACTTGGCTCTCGTTCAATTTTAGTACACTAACTTTGGTAATTATCATATTTTATACATTATGTTGCAATTTTACTTCAATTAAAGTCCAATTGATCGGAATTTGCTGACATGGTCAATTTTTGCTTATGTGTCCGACGACTGACGTGGCGGGATGACTTGGATGTATTTTCTTTCATAAGGATGAATTTTACCACACTAACTTTAGCATGGTTTAATTTTAGTCCAATAACTTTGAATGAGGTGAAATTTAAGTCCCATGTCATTGTGTCTAGGGGTTGTCACTGTCCATTTATATTTATATTATAAAAAAAATTAAATATAAGTGTACCGTTGAAAACGGTACACTTATATATTTATGACTGGTTGCTAGTTGTGAGCTGCACTCACGACCAGTCCTCAAATTTTTTTAAATTTGTTAATTCTTTATAATTATTAGTTAAAGTTAAAATAATAATTATTAATACTTAATTAGATATAATTAATTAATAATAATTTGATAATTGTTAATATAGCTATTAAATTAATTAATTAGAGAATAATAAATTTAATAATATAGTTGTTAATATTAATTAATTTAATATATATTAATTATTGAAAATTTGATAATATAGTTGTTAATCATAATTTAAAAAATAGATAATTATATATTTTATAATTATTAATAATTTGATAATATATTTGTTAATTATTTATAATTATTAATAGAGTTGATATTATTATAGCCGAGATCTTTTCCTTTTCACACTTATCAGTTCAGTTGGATCATCTATTTTTTAAATTATGATTAACAACTATATTATCGAATTTCTAACAATTAATCTATATCAAATTAATTAATATTAACAACTATATTATCAAATTAATTAAAATTATCTTAATAATATTACATTCCGTACGAAAAAATAAAAAATATTATATCATTATTATAATTATTATTCTGTACTTAAATTTAACCTCATTCAAAGTTATTGGACTAAAATTAAACCATGCTAAAGTTAGTGTACTAAAATTCATCCTTATGAAAGAAAATACATCCAAGTCATCCCGCCACATCAGCGCCTGCCACGTCATGTGCTGACGTGGTTAATTTCGCCGGACACGTCAGCAAATTCCGGTCAATTGACCGGAAAATTGGAACAAAAACCCTCAATTGGACTTAATTGAAGTAAAATTGCAACATAATGTATAAAATGTGATAATTACCAAAGTTAGTATACTAAAATTGAACGAGAGCCAAGTTAGTGTACTAAAAAATATTTTTTCCCGGCTTTATATTTAAAGTGATTTGTTTGATTATTTTAATTTAATATAAGTAATATCTTAATTTCTTAATACATTGTGTTGCTAATATATTGTTTATATTTGTTTAAACGTACAATATAAAATATATTGCTATATTATTTACTTATTTGGTCAAAATCGACGTTCTTGATTGCCGTGGGAATTTTTCCTTTGATTTCTTTTTTAAATGCTTTTTATTTATATTTCAAATATTCTTTTCACATCTATTTCTAATATGAGTTTTATATTGTTTTGGATTAATATTGTATTAATGTTTTATACATTTATTTGAACTTAACTACTATAATGGAAATAGCATATTATTTCATTATTATTGTGTTGAATATTTAAATTTTAATTTTATAAACTATTCTAAGGAGAAGTAAAATGACTTTATTCTTTAACATATTAAGGCATAAAGCTATTAGAGATAAAATATATATATATATATATGTGGTTTATTTTGTTTTGCTTTTTTTTATTATTATTAAGGCATAAGGCATAAGCAAATCTTTCACAAATATGATTCTTTTTTAATTTTTTATTGGCGAACAGATGTTAATGTTTAAATACATGATAGAAAGAGAAACAAAACTATTTGGCAACAAACGTACGGAAATCCACACTTATTCGTATGTTTTTATTGGGTGATCAATCAGTCGGTTGTCTCCTTTCTTTCATCCTCGAAGAACTTCTTCCAGACGGGATGCTGCTTCCAGACCCTTTCCTCGACCAACTCAATGGGTACTCCTTTGGTCTCTGGCAATAAGAACACCACAAAGAATCCCATTACCAGAATCCAGGCGGAGAAGAAGAAGAAAATGTAGGCCTTCATATGGCACAACATGGAGAGGAAAGCCTGAGCAATTATGAAAGTGAAGATCATATTTGTGCTCACTGCAAATGCAAAACCTGCTGTTCTTGTCTCAATTGGGAAGATTTCACTGGGAATGAGCCATCCCATTGGCCCCACGACCATGCAAATGACATCACGAATGTGCAAACTAGAACCACCACCACAGCTGCCAACACCCTGTCCAATCCACCTGTCGCCTTCAGGTGGGTTACCAAGATTGCTCCAATTGCCACCTGGGAAATAAACATCTGGATTGAAGCTTGGAGAAGCAACTTCCTCCTTCCTACCTTGTCAACAGCATAGATGGACACGAAAGTTGCACCCACGTTAACCAACCCGGTAATGACAGCCGACAACAATGAGGCATCAGACTTGAATCCCAATGTCTGGAACAAGACTGGAGCATAAAACATGATGGCATTGATCCCGGTAAACTGCTGGAAAACCTGAATGATGGTGGAGATGAACAAAGCAGGGAATCCGGATTTCTTGAACAATTTCTTGAAAGGTTTTTTAACTTGTTTGGCTTGTTCACAGCCTGTAACAATCTGCTGAAACTCAGCATCAACATTGTCAACACCTCTGATTTTCTGGAGGGCTGCTCTTCCTTCCATTTCTTTGCCCATTTCAACAAGACTGGGAGGAGTTTCAGTGATGACCAAAGACCCGATGAAGAGGATGAACCCTGGAACTGCTGCAAGCCCTAATGACACCCTCCAACCATGTTTCATCATTGATGTTCCGTAGTTTATAAGGTTGGCAACGAGGATCCCAACTGTCACCAAGAGCTGGAAGAGGATGTTCACGGCTCCCCTGTGGTTTATAGGTGCAATTTCTGATAAAAATAACGGAACAGCCTGCAAACACATTTGTCAACATGAACCCCACTGTCAATATATATATATTCTCTAATTAGTATATCTATTTCTATGTCCGATTGCAAGATATATATATATATATAGTAGAAAAATACGTACTTCATTTCCAAAGCCTACTCCAATTCCAAAAAGAACTCTACCAAAAATTAGCATCCACTTAGAATTAGCAGCACCGCAGAAGATGGAACCAGCGATAAATAACAGCGATGCCATAAGAATAGTAGGCCGGCGTCCCAAAAGGGAACAGGCCTTAGAGGCAAAGAAGCTGGCTATAAGTGCTGCTATGTACAGAGAAGATGTGAAGAGTTGCAGCATTTCATCATCATATTTACAGTAGTTGTCTTCTGTAACATGCAACTTTCTCTCGTGGACTTTGGGAAAAAACTTCATCAGGAATTCATCCATTCCAGTTACTCCGCCTGAACAACAAGATCAATTCATTATTACAATCTCACTGCATGCATCATTACTCATACATATTCCTGTCAAGCAAATATCGCGCATGAATTATTTCTATAGTTGATGTACGTACCTGAAATGCCGATGTCATAACCAAACATCAGCCCTCCAAAGGCTGCAAGAATCCAACACGAAAACACATAGGGTGTCACCCCTAGAATTGTATTGACTCTTGTCGGCGGTAGACATTTTTGCTTTTTTCTCCAAGATTTTCCAGAAACTTTAGAAAATGTTGCAACTCAGAATATCCCTAACAAGACAAAACAGTATATACAGTTTTCTGATCTTCGTAGACCTAACTACATATGCACAGGCTCGGAGATAAGCGAGACAAAGACCTATACATGAATCTTTGTCCCACACTCTCCAGCTTTATTTTCTTCTGTAGAGGATGTGAATTATTATTTTGTGTTAGATTTGTTCAATGAGAGCCCTTTTTATACTCCAACCTCATCTAAATTTAGCTGCTCCAAACTCGGATAAAAGTATGGATAATTTGTGGTTGAGGAAATTCAGCGGATCTTTCTCTATAAAGAGAAGTATTTGTGAACCTGAACTTGAATCTGACTAGGCAGAAAATTATGAACCTCTATTCTCCCTAAGGTCAAGGAGTTCTGTTCCGTTTGTTTTACTAAGAAGTCAACCATCCCTTTATTTACTTAGCAAATCCCAATTTTTTTTTTTACCATTTTTGTGAACGAAAATGTTTCCTGGACCAATATCACGACTATAAGGGCTAATGATCACCAAATATGATAAGTGGGTTTTTCTTTCTTTATTCCTTTTTCCAATGAAATGATAATTGAAGTAAAATCTAAATGGGGATTCAAAATAATCTTAACCAAGTTCTTAGTATAAAAATAAAGCGAATGACTAAACAAGGGGCAAAATGCTTTATTGGTTCCATAAGATTAGGGCATTATTTGTTTTGGCATCACAACTTAGGTAGGTGATTGTTTTAGTCCCATAAACGTTAACACATTTTTCAGTTTTTTTGGTCCCAAAATGTCATGTGCTTTGTACATGGACATGACATTTTGGGACCAAAAAAATTAAAAAACGTATTTTATGAGACTAAAACAGTCACCTACCTAAATTATGGTACTAAAAGAAATAATGTCCTAGCCTTATGGGACCAAAAAAGTATTTTGCCCCTAAACAAGATACCACAAAGTGGGCAAAAAGTATGTAGTTCAACAAATAATTACTTCCAAACACCTTTTGTAAAGCCTTACATATATAGGCAATCAAAAATTATATTAGGTTTAATGGCATCAGATGTTTAATCTTTTTGTTCCTAACTTCACTTGAAGTTTGGAACACTGTGGAAGGGAAAGACAGCATCAGAAAAGAAGGGCAAATAAAGCTCAATCAACTACTATGGAAGAAACTTCAAGAATGAAGCAATGGTGGACGATTTAGTCAAAAAAATGTTCTAACATGTCATTAAAAACTTTGTTGCCCCACATGTGTGTTGTCGCTGCAGCTTGTCCCGGCTCTGGATACGAGTGTTAGGACGAATATTTTAGTCTTAGTATATATCCTTTTACAGCCCTATTTCATTTAAACTATTGATGATCGTTAATTGAAACTTTTCAATAGTCTCAAATAACCAAATAGCGAAAGGATAGCCACCTAAGGATAATAGCTTCGCCAAATACTACAAGAAATAGCTAAATAGTAACGAAAAAATTTGTTGCTGAAATCGGCCTCGAGCTAATTAACAAGTAAAATTCTTGTTGCTAATTTACAATACTTAATATATTTTGTAAACAATTCGTTGCTAAATTTGTTAGCAAGTAAATTTTCGTTGCTAAATACATTAGAAAGTATATTTCTATATTAAATAATATATTAGCAAGAGCAACGAGAATTTTACTTGTTAATTAGCTCAAAACTGATTCTTTTTCATTGCTATTGAGCGTTTTTCTTGTAGTGAAAGAACATAGAGACCAACATAAATCTATTATATATCTTTTGTTTGTGTATGCTTAATACTTATATATTATCTATAAATATTTTCTTAAAAAATATATTTATGAAGTTCAAAATTATAAAATTTAATTAGTTGATTGCTTTTGAAAATATTGTTAGACTTTCCTTTTTTAAGTTTTAATCAATGAGATGTTGTTGAATAGTAACTTAACATTTATTTCTTCATACATGATCTGATTTTTTTAAAATGTAAAACAAATCAAAACTTTTAGAAGTTTATGGTTTTTGTAATTGCATAAAAATTCAAACTTGTTTTTACCTGTTGTAGTTTAATATTATTTTAAGTAATCAATTGTTTTTCTTAATCAAATTTCCATCTATACCAAGTAATATACTATTGAAAGGAAAATTCTAAGTTAATTTATTATATTTAATTAAAACAAATATACACTAAGTAAATATTTTTTTATAAATAATGAGAATTAAAAAAATAAAAATTTCTTGAATTGTTCAAAATATATCAAGCCATAGCTTACGTGTACTTATCATGAAAATATTATAAATAGAAAAAAATTTAAGAAATTATAACATTCATTTATGTCAATTCATATACTTTAATTTACTAAATAAAACTAATTTTGTTATCAAAATCTATTTGTGAAATTCAATGTGTCCTTTTGCTTAGGCTTTAGCTTAATATTAAATAATTATTTTATTTTTAAGAAAATTAATTTATACGACTCTCAAAAGGCATTAGATAAATTTATATTGACTTACGTAAATATTGCAAAGTAAAACAAAATAAAAAAGATTAATAAGTACGATTGATCAATTGTCAATTGTGGTTCATTTAATTTTTAATAGGTACCAAATTGATCATTTTTCTATACTAATAACTTGTTAAATAACCTAATTAATAGTTAGTCAAAAAATTGGTCCTGTAAGTATGGGAGGTGGCAAAATTGGTACCGTAACAATGGAATATATTTTAATTTTGTGACAATTTTGGTCCTTCCGACCAAAATTGGCAGGCAATCTAAAAAACAGACTGGGGCTTAGGGTTTCATCGGCCTACTAGGCAAATTTAACCAGGCAGCATCGAACGTGGATGCCGATGTGGCAGAAGCGGGAAAAAAAGGACTAATTTAGTGTTAGGTTTTAAAAAAATTTCCAAATTAGCTGAGTCGGGGCTGAGGTGGCCAGTTGCGTCGAGGCTCCGATGGGAGATTCTGATCGGAGGGGGAGGTCCGCCATGAGAAGACGAAGATGAGGGAGGAGATTCGCCGATGAACGGAGCACCAACGAAGGAGAAAACTAGTGGCGAAGTTCACAAAACGACGGGGAGGCGAGAGTGGTCGATCTGGTTAGAAAGTTGATGAAAATTGATCGAAAAAGTTGCGTTGAACTCATCGGAAGATGGGCAACCGAATAGTGCTGGTTCGGCTGCTTTGTCGTCGGCGATTCAATGGAGCAAAGGTAGCGAATGTGTGATTTGGGATCTAGTGTAATAGCTTATGAAAATGGGAAGCAAACGGATGAAATTGTTCGCCTTGAAGAGGAAATTCCAATGGTGTAGTCGGCAGCTGGAGATTCGTCGGATCGGCTTCGGAGAAGGTAGAGAGAGAAAAGAGGGATTTTATGGTTAAAACATTGATTTGGAAATTTTTTAGAACCTAACACTAAATTAATCCTTTTTTTCCCGCCTCTGCCACGTCGGTGTCCACATTGTATGCTGACTGGTTAAAATTTGCCCAGTAGGCTGCCAAAACGCTAAGCCCCAATTTATTTTTTGGATTTCCGGCCAATTTTGGATGGAAGGACCAAAATTGCCACAAAATTAAAACATATGGGACTAAAATTGTCAGTCCCTTAGTTACAGTACCAATTTTGCCAATCCCCCTACTTACAGGACCAATTTTGCAATTTTGCCTACTAGTTATTTTTATGATACCTTTTACAATCTTATTAGTAACTATATTAATAAAATTATAATATGAAATATAAAAATTTCAAATGACCCTTGAAATATTTACACTTTTGTAATAGTATAGCTAATGTTGATCTTTACGTAGTTGCATGCTCGTCGTTTCTTCTTCTTTTTCTTTTTCAGAAAATAGGTATATGTGGTGATTGGTTTAGATGTAGCTAATATCGATATTTACAATGAACAATTTCTATCGTACATTGTTAAAAAAGATTAAATCACATGCTGACATTTTATTCCTATTATATCATATACAAATAACAAATCATATAACAAATTAAACAGTAGTTGCACCTCCTTTACTTTATCGAAGAAGTGATTTGATTGATTCCCATTTATCTTTTGAACCTCTTTTACTTTAAAATAGGATAAATTACAGCCACCTCCCTAAAGTTTGACATAATAACAAATACCTCCTCATTGTTTGAAAAATTATAAATGGCATCCCGACTTTGATCCGTCTAACAACGAGCCCATTTTGTTAGCCTCCGTTAGATTTCCATCTTATTTTTGTGGTGAAATGCTCAAAATGCCTTTTTGAAATATAAGTTATAATTTTATACATTTTTTAAAATTTTCTAAAATATTTTCATGGGCTAATATTCTCTATGGATTATCTATTCTACCTATGCCACCCTTAGATTTTTTTTATATTTTTTTGAACATTTTTTTTAAACAATAAAAGATTCGACAAGGATATTGTTGTACTTTTCACATCACCGTCTAGGGGCTATATAATTATTTTTCATTTGAGGGGGGGTATTTCTAATTTTTCAAACAACGATGGAGTATTTGTAGTTATGCCAAACTTGAAGGGAGGTAGTTGTAAATTACCCTTTAAAATATTTTCTTTTGCACGACAATTCATTTAATTGTTTTGATTTGTTTTTTCAACTTATTTTAACATGATTCTCATTTATATCTATGCTAGGAAATTCCTCAATACATTAAATCCTTTTAATTTTCTTGATCTCTTTTAGTTATTTCGTGTTATATCGTAAGGGTGTTTTTTTTATCTTGTAAGTAATAATATATTATAAATATAATATTAAAAAGAAATTAATTGAATAAATAATTATAATGTGAAAAATAATTAGGCTTAATTGCATTTACTGCCCCGTTCCGTATATTAGGGGGTGGCAAAATAAGGACATTAAATATAGATGTGGCAAATACTGCCCTGGAATTAACTTTTTTTTGGCAATTGTAGGACTCCGGCCACCGAATTTTTAAAAGTGGCCGGAATTTGCTGACATAGACAAATTTAGGATTTTTTAAATTGGAAAAAAAAGCTGACTGGGTATATTTTTAAAAATATCCTGCCACATAAACGCTGACATAGAAAAAATATATAAAATAAATTTTAAATTTACATTATGTGTATATAAATTATAAATTATAAAAATAAAACTATTATATAATATAAATTAAAAAAAAAATATATTTTTTAAATATAATTTAAAAATTTTGTAATATAAAAATAAAATTATTATATAATATATATTTTAAATTTACATGTATATATTTATACATTATTATATAATATAAATTAAAAAAAATTAAATAATTTAAATTTTTTAATATAATTTAAATTTAAAATTTTTTAATAATTTAAATTTTTTAATTTATATTATATAATAATGTAATATATAATTATATACATAATATAAATTTAAAATTTATTTATATTTTTTTTTCATGTCAGCACTTATATAGCAAGATATTTTTAAAATATGTCCAGTCAGCTTTTTCCCCAATTTAAATAACCTTAAATTTGTCCACGTCAGCAAATTCCGGCGACTTTTAAAAATCCGGTGGCCAGAGTCCTGCAATTGCCAAAAAACAGTTAATTCCAGGACAGTATTTACCACCCCTATATTTAAGTCCTTATTTTGCCACCCCTAATATACAGGGCAGTAAATACAATTAAGCCAAATAATTAATAGGAATAAATATAAATAATGTAAAAAGTAATTGATAAAAATAAATAAATGTAATGTAAAAGCAATTAATAGAAATGAATACGTATGTATATTGTTTTACACTTTTATCCTGAGTAAAATGATATTATAGCATTATTTAGTCAAATAAAGAAAAGAAAGAGACTTTTAAACTCATTCATACTTTTATATATACTAGAACATATACGTGCGTTTCACGTGTAGAAACATATTAAATTCATAAATTTATTTATATTTATATCATTGAACATTAGTATATACAATTATATTTTTGAAAAACAGATAATAATTGTTTTAAAACCATGTAATTCTATTGTTTGTAATTTATTTCTAAATTTACTTGATATTATTAAATAAAAAAAACTTAATCCTTAAAATTGAATTTTTTTTATTTTATATGTAGTGATAATTATATATATTTGATGATCTTGTATTGAAAGAAATTAGTGCGAAAGTAAAATATAATAAAATTCAATATTAAAATAAAATTAAATACTCATAGTGCCTTATTTCTAGATTTTTTTATAAGAAATTCTAATTTAATAGAATTGATCATGTTTTATTTGTAGCCTTTTTTTGTGATTTGCTATGTCATTAATATTATTTATTTGTATTATATTATTCTGTGTATGATATATTTTTTCTTTTATTATCATATCTTGATGTCTTTTATTTTTAAATTAATGATATTGAATGATTTTAAACATTGTTAATCAAATTGTAATCTAATTAGATACCCATAGTATCAGTATATGTATCGCATGGTCGTATAATTAATTAATTGGTATCATCTATTTTTTATTCAATAATATATTATGTTTTTGCATACTCAGAGGGTGTTTTAGGCGAGCAAAATTTATTGTCAATTATTTTATTGACATGTGCTATATATTTTTTCATCAATTTTATATTTTATAAAATAAAATATTTATTGATGGATAAATTATATATTGGCAATCTGAATCTTGCCTTGCCAATACAGGAAGCAAATACCACTGATTTGTCAAACAAATCATGAAGGACCAATCAAATCGCGCCACGTCATCAAGTAAATATGGCAAAGTCTTTCACCCTACAACTATAAATAGGAGAGATTTTCTAGCAATTGAGGACACACACAAACAATTGAAAAGCACAAGCAAGAGAGTATTCAAAAAGCTTCAAAATCCTCTCAAGCACAAAAACAAGGAGAATCCACGCCGTTCAAGCAAAGTTCAAGGCGTTCGTCGTGAAAATCATCCAAATCCAACGTTTAATTCGAGAACAAGTCGAAGGACCCGCGGATTAACATTATCAAAGCACAAATCCACCTTGGCAGAAGATCAAAGCTTCAATTCCACCAAGAAACACAGAGTTCAAGTCAAGTCATCCAAACTTATAGCGTTTAATTCGGGAATAAGTCAAAGACCCCCAATTAACGCTATTGAAGATCCAAGTCAAGGTCGAAGAAGATCAAAATGTCAAGTTCCTCCTTCGAAGTTGCCGGAAATTGAAGATTGTGAAGAATTAGAGGTTTAAATTAGAGATTTCGCACCCACAAGATATTTGATTAAATTCAAAAATTATTTGTAATATTTTTCTTGTTTCAATAAATTCAGAAACACGAAAGTTGCGTTACAAATTTCTGGCACGCCCAGTGGGACCATCTCTACCTCTCATCTCTTCGCCAAAGTTTTAGAAGTTTCGCAATGGCCGCCAACAAGATTCCGGCGCTCAAAGTTGCTGCTTCAAGTTCAAATGACAGTATCGGAGTCATCACCAAAAGTATGTCGAAGAAGTTGCAAACATACCCTGAGATGACTTTCCATGAAGTTGAGAAAAACCTACTCCACCTCAACAAGACTAATGAAGATGACGGAGACCTGAAGGATGACTCATCTCCGTCTACTCCCCGCTCGACATCAAGCATTGCTCCCGTCATGGTGACAAATACGACAACCTTAGAGGAACAAATTGCAAGCTTCACGAGGGCCATAGAGAGTCTAGCAAAGCATGTTCAGCAACAAGACTCAAATCAACAAATTGATGAACAAGATAGACAATACTGACACCAATTATGTGGCCGGAAAACAAGTTGAGGGCCACGACGAAGCTGAAACATCCCAAAAGTAACAAACCAACGAAAAGGAGAAGTCATCAACAAAAGAGTTGCAAGTCTCCTCAGATGGGTTGATTCCTGTTGACCAATTAAAAGAGTTCATCATGGGGACTATTAAAAACAAACTCGATAGAGGCTCTAAATCGTATATAACTTATACGAAACCATATACACAAAGAATTGATAATCTGAAGATGCCAGTTGGGTATCAACCTCCCAAGTTTCAACAGTTTGATGGCAAGGGCAATCCAAAACAACATATGGCTCACTTCATCGAAACATGCAACAATGCGGGGACTTACAGAGATCATTTCGTGAAACAATTTGTCCGATCTTTGAAAGGGAATGCATTTGACTGGTATGCTGACTTGGAAGCCAACTCAATTGATAGTTGGGGGCAATTGGAACAAGAGTTCCTCAACCGCTTTTACAACACCAGACGAACAGTCAGCATGATCGAGCTCACAAACTCGCACCAATGGAAGGAAGAACCCGTTATTGATTATATCAATCGCTGGAGAAATTTGAGCCTCAGTTGCAAAGATACTTTGTCTGAAACTTCTGCAATTGAGATATGCATCCAAGGAATGCATTGGGGACTTTGCTACATACTTCAAGGAATCAAACCAAAAACTTTTGGAGAATTAGCCACCCGTGCACATGCCATTGAGATAAGCATAATATTGACAA
Organism: Sesamum alatum; assembly: GCA_034509735.1. Classification (NCBI taxonomy): domain Eukaryota; kingdom Viridiplantae; phylum Streptophyta; class Magnoliopsida; order Lamiales; family Pedaliaceae; genus Sesamum; species Sesamum alatum. Next base: position 36,085,432 of record JACGWO010000006.1, read on the forward strand.
ATAAGAATACTTGAGTGCTAGCACTAATGAAGATGGACAAGAAAAAGATGTCACATCATACTGAAAACCTTAATTACGTTCCTCGATAAAAGTCTAAATTGTCATTACGCTCCTCGATAAAAGCCTAAACTGTCAATTATGCTCCTCGATAAGAGCCTAAACTGTCAATTACGCTCCTTGATAAAAGCCTAAACTGTCATAATGCTCCTAGATATGAGGTTAAACTATCAAAACTCCCAACTGAAATTCCTTCAAGCACTCATTGATACGAGTATAAATTATCTACCATATTCAAATTCAAGTGAAGACTTGATACGAGTATAAACTATCTACCATATTCAAATTCAATTGAAGACTCCTTGATACGAGTATAAACTATCTACAAATTCAAATGAAGACTCTTTGATACGAGTATAAACTATCTACCATTTTCAAATTCAAATGAAGACTCCTTGATATTAGTGTAAACTATCTACAAATTCAAAACTCTTTGCCACGAGTATAAACTGTCAGTAAATTCAAATAAAGACTCCTTGATACGAGTATAAACTATCTACCATTTTCAAATTCAAATGAAGACTCCTTGATATGAGTATAAAATGTCCATAAATTCAAGACTCCTTGATATGAGTATAAACTATCTACCATATTCAAATTCAAATGAAGACTCCTTGATATGAGTATAAACTGTCCACAAATTCAAGACTCCTTGATAAGAGTATAAACTATCTACCATATTCAAATTCAAATGAAGACTCCTTAATATGAGTATAAACTATCCACAAATTTAAGACTCCTTAATACGAGTATAAACTATCTACCAAGTTCAAAAAGTCAAATGCAGACTCCTTGATACGAGTATAAACTATCTACCAAGTTCAAAAAGTCAAATGCAGACTCCTTGATACGAGTATAAACTATCTATCAAATTCAAAAAGGTCAAATGAAGGCTCCTTGATATGAGTATAAACTATCTACAAAATCAAAATTGAAGGCTCCTTGATACGAGTCTAAACTATCTACATATTTTTATGATTAAACTATGTTATGACTTGATCCTCTCAATGGGGTACGTAGGTAGCTTGAAATTTATTTTTCAAGTTCAGTCGCATGTCAAAAAAAAAAAGAAGAAGAAGAAGAAGAAGAAGAAAGTGGAGCAAATAAAATCTCATGCGAAGAAACAATTTCGAGACATGTTCACTCTTTCGCTTTGTAGCAATTCGTGAACAAGTCTTGAGGGGGCATTTGTAGGCGAGCTAAATTTATTGTCAATTATTTATTGACATGTGCTATATATTTTTCCATCAATTTTATATTTTATAAAATAAAATATTTATTGATGGATAAATTATATATTGCCATGTATGTAATTGAAGTATTTAAGGCAATCTGAATCTTGCCTTGCCAATAAATGAAGCAAATACCACTGATTTATCAAACAAATCATGAAGGACCAATCAAATCGCGCCACGTCATCAAGTAAATATGGCAAAGTCTTTCACCCTACAACTATAAATAGGGGTGATTTTCTACCAATTGAGGACACACACAAACAATTGAAAAGCACAAGTAAGAGAGCATTCAAGAAGCTTCAAAATCCTCTCAAGCACAAAACAAGGAGAATCCACGGCATTCAAGTAAAGTTCAAGGCGTTCCTCATGAAAATCATCCAAATCCAACGTTTAATTTGAGAACAAGTCGAAGGACCCACGGATTAACGTTATCAAAGCACAAATCCACCTTGGCAGAAGATCAAAGCTTCAATTCCACCAAGAAACACAAAGAGTTCAAGTCAAGTCATCCAAACTTATAGCGTTTAATTCGGGAATAAGTCAAAGACCCCCAATTAACGTTATTGAAGATCCAAGTCAACGTCGAAGAAAATCAAAACATCAAGTTCCTCCTTCAAAGTTGCCGAAATTGAAGATTGTGAAGAATCAGAGGCTTAAATTAGAGATTTCGCACCCACAAGATAATTGATTAAATTCAAAAATCATTTGTAATATTTTTCTTGTTTCAATAAATTCAGAAACACGAAATTTGCGTTACAGATGTTCGACTAAACTTATCTGAACATCTTATGAGATGTTTTAAGAGCTTAAAAATATTCTATTCAGAAATAAGCTTTTAAAGTATTTTGATAAATAAGAAGCCAGAGCTTATAAGATGTAAGAGTGTTTTGTATAATTTTATATGGTAAGGAAAAGTTGAGCTTACCTTTTTCTGAAGAGCTTATATGATCATGAACATCTTATTTTAAAATCTTATAAGCTCTATAGAAAAGACAAATTACCAAACTATTTTGTAGAACTTATAAGCTCTTAAACATATTATAATATATTTTAAAGAGCTTATAAGCTCAACCAAAACCCACGTAATCTTTATGTGCATATATGTGTATCTAATATTGAAAAATCAAATAATAAGATTTTTCCGAATAATTGAATTTTTGTGGACAATGTCAATTTAATAAAAAGAAATAGTGCTTTTATTTGTCAATATACTTTTATTCTTAATACTTATTTGCTTTTGTTAACCTTAGCTTATTTTGTATAAATTTATTCTAAAAAAAAAACATATTTGTATTTTGTTAGCATACAATTAAAATTTCATCTACGATTAATATGTTAGTATATAGTTATTTCTAAAATCTTAATTTTGATTGTTATCTATGTTTATTCACAATTATAGAGTTTTATCAATTTGAGTAATATTAATTATATACATTATATTTTCTTTTTGGTATTCTTTTATTGATATCTTTTATATACTAATTGTCTGTTATTTTTGAATATTTTAAAATTTATTGATATTCTAATTGTCTGTTATTTCTGAGTATTTTAAAAATTTATTGATATGCTAATTGTTTGTTACTTTTAAGACGAAATAATCTGAATTGAATAAAATAAAATTAAAGAAGTTATAAAAAGATAAAATTCTAATAAAAATAGAAACTATTTAGTAATTCTAATTCCTCTCAACTATTTCCATATATTTGTCATTATTTAAGTAGTTTAGAGGTATTAGAACTATTAAATTATCTTTTTTTTAACAGAATTTTTTTATAATAATTATGATTAATTATTAAAAAGATTACTTAAATAAGGGTATAGGTGTCTTTTCACAATAGGGAACAAACGGGAAAAATGCAAGCAACCCCCTTTTGATATTGCAAACTCCTCGTATTTTTTAAAATGGAGCAATTTACCTCCCTAGACAGGTGGTAAATAGCTCTATTTTAGATAACACAGGGAGGTAAATTGTAAAAAATCCGTAAATGAGTAATTTAACTCATTTGCAATATCACAAGGAGGTAAATTGATTAAACCTAGAGATGGCAATTTCAACCCAAACCCCGGAAACCCGCCCCGTATGGGGCGGATCTGGGACCCAATTTTTCGGGGCCAAGGCGGGTTTGGGGCATAAAAACTTGCCCCGACCGGGTCCGGGGCGGGGTACGGGCCCGGTCCCTGCCCCGCCCGACCCGCCCCATTGGCCCCTGCCCCCGCCCTTTTTTTTATTATATATTATTAATATATATTATAAATAAAAAATTATAGTATTATATATAAATCCTAAATAAGTTTTGCATATACCCAACTCTATATAAGAAATAAAAAAAATAAAAAAAATTTAGTTGATAAGAAATTTAATGATTAATTTAAATTTTAAATTGAAACTACATAGTCTATATTAAGTTATTTAAATCTAAATTGATATTATTTATTAAAACATAAAATATTAGTTTAAAGTATTTTTTTGCATAATATAATTCATTGTTAATTATAAAATGATATTATTTGAAGAGAAGATTAATAATTTAGATAAACGTATTATTTCTCTTATACAATTCATTTTAGATTTTATATTATTATATAATGAGATCAAAAAGTTTAATTAACAATTACGATATCTTAAAATCCAGCCATCCGATTCATACCAAATTTTAGTATATGTAAGTATGTGTCCATTAAATCATATTGGACGGTACAATTTAAAATCACACGGCCTGATTCAACGATACACCATTTTAAATGATTACTCTTTTGTTTCAAGTACGATATCTCAACATCTGTATACCCAATAAGTCTAAAACTTTAGCAAATTTATTTTTGTGTAAGTTTGAGCATATCTAACGGTTTGATCTGAATTTTAACGGTTTGATTAACCCATGTTGTTCAACAATATAAGATGACAGTTATATCAATGTAATAGTAACATTTATAAACATACAAATTTATTGCATATTGTGTATATATATCGATCTCAACTATAAATTTTTTTATATTTTTGATTGCATTATTCTAGGAAATGAATATTTTCTATAATATTAAATTGTTCAATATGATTTGTTTTAATTTTTTAGTATATTTTACTAATTATATTACTACTAAACTAATTAGTGGTTTATATTTATAAAAAATAAATTAAAATATTATATTATATATTTAATATTTTGATAATTAATATGATAATATTTAATATTAAAAAATATAATATATTTATTTTATTAAAATTAATATTAAAAAATTTAATATATTTATTTTAATAATAAAATTTAATATTATTAATAAAATCATGACGGGGCGGGATGAGGCAGGGCGAGACAAGGTCAGGGTGGCGGGGCGAGGCGGGGTATGGGGCTTAAAAAATTTAATCGCGGCGGGTCTCGAGTCTGAGCGGACCCGTACTAGACCCATCCCGTTACCATCACTAATTAAACCTGGGAACAAACACTTAAAAAATTCACAAAAAGAATAAAAATTCACTTTCAATGGCTATCTTTCTTATATTTTTCAGTGTAAAATAAAACGCACATGATTAATAGATATTCGAACACACACGCCTAAGTTCCCAACAATTTCAAGCAACTCTTTTAAGGCACGTCAATGCTCAAGAATTTTTGGAATAGAAATTGTACAAACTGTCTCTGATTTGGACAAAGTTCATGTCTATAATTTTGTTGAAAATAACCACGAAGTTTAAGAATAGTCCATCTCTAATTCCATCACTAATGTCTCAGTATTTTTCGTCTGATATATATTTAATTAATATATGACCTAAACCACTCATATTAAGTTTCCAAGTTTTAGACAGTGCAAGTTACTTAAAAATTCTCTAACAAATTGTTGTAAGATACCAACTGGAGAACAGCAGAAAATCCATTGAGATGGTACACAGTCCTGACTATTAATCCAATGGTTACATTACGTCGGGTTCCACGAAATTTGTGATAATTACAAACACCCCTCGTTATTTAAAAAATTACAAATACCCCATAAAATTAACAACCGTCTAACAAATACCCCCTACAATGGCCCGTCATAAGAAAGTATTTGTCAAACGATAATTAATTTCAACAGGTATTTGTAATTTTTAAAACAACAAACGGGTTACTGTAATTATGGCAAAACCTCGGAGAGTCCATTGTAATTTTCCTAATCCCGATAATTATTCAAAGTATAGATAGGCTGTAGTTTCCTCTTCACAATCATATGGACACAATTCTTGCCAGGGTATGCTGTCATAAGATGTACTGGTCTGATCATCTTACTCATCTTTTCAACAATTCAAAGCAATTTCTGGGCAGAGACATGAGATGCTGAGAGCTCGTTGTACATGTCGGATATCGCGTTAGCGAAGTATGCTTTTGCTTGCGGCCTTTTAATCTGGGAACGAAGAGCAAACCGTATCCGTAACAATCAGTAACCTTTCAGACTCGATTTTCATCTCAACTAACAGAAATACACACTTGCCTTGAATGTTGGAGTCAGCAATCCATTCTCCAAGGTAAATGGTTCGAGCACAAGACTAACAGCTTTTGCAAATTCAAAACCTCTGAGCTGAAACAAAAAAATCAGAGCTTGCTGTTAGAAAAATGCAGGAATAATTAAAACAACGCTGTCGGACTAATTAGTTTATGCTTGTTACTTGAGCTTCCCTTGCAACAGCATCCATGTCAGCTAGAACGGCTGCCCTCGCCCGTGGATCAGCACACAATTGCTTTAAATCTTGATACTGCACTCAGAAAATCAAAGAAATTTGATGGCAGAAAATGGACAAATAGACATTCTCATGACTTAGTGATGCGCGTAAATTGTGAAGAAACTGTGTGCAGCTTTCCGCACGTATCGTATATTACCTTGATGCCTTCAGCTGCAGCCCATGCTTTTAGCATATCATGGTCCACAGCAACAACGGCAACTAGAGAAGAGTTCAGGCTATCACCTACCGTTCAAAAGATATAGAACCGTTCAGTCCCATAATGGAGCAATAAGCATTAATCTGGCGTTGCATGCAAAGCACACGCAAAGAAGAGAGATATCAGGATATCGTTTTCTTACCATATATAAAACACTGTGCGACAAACTTGCATTTAGCATATACGTTTTCTATTTTCTCAGGAGCTATGTACTCTCCCTGAGCTAACTTGAAGATGTTCTTTTTCCTGCCAATGGAGAAAAAAGGATCAAATTTTTACAACGTACCAATTGAACTATATCTTTGGCTTACTACTTCAGCCGAAAATCTATCTGCATGTCGTCAAGTATAGACAGAAAGACTGGCTCACAAGTTTGCATTAATAAGATAGAAGGAAAACATAATACCCTGTTCAGGCTAGAAAAATTATTGATATAGATGTTGATTAGGTAATATATACTATAAATAGATAGATACACATATGATAATCGTTGAAATTTCTGTTTATACCTATCAATTATCTTCAATCGACCTCCAGGTAACCACAAACCTATATCTCCCGTGTGAAGCCATCCATCATCGTCGATTACTTCTCTCCTGAACAAATTATAAAACTATCATATTTTTTACGTCAAAAGTCCATTTGATTTCTAAAATCAAAAGATTAAAGAATAACAAATGATAAGTATATACGTCTGGACTTCATCTTTATAGTAGCCTTGGAACACTATGGGGCCCCTTACGCAGATCTCACCGCGGGGATGGGGCTGATCCTCTGATGTATAGTTCATTTCTGGAACATCCACAAGCTTTATTTCTGAGAGAAAAAACGACCGGTTAAATAAAACTGTCACATTATGTAAAGAGAACACATCATATATCTTGTGTGCTTGATTACTGACCACAAGCAGCATTAGGAGCACCCACATGACCAGATAAAACGTCTGTTTCGTCCATATTGCTTATAACACAAGAAGATTCTGTCATTCCATATCCTTCTACGACTACGCAACCGAAGCATCTGAGGATACGAATTCGTCACTTGGGCAAAGGTATCGAGTATGTGATGCAGACTCATTCATTATGAGTAGAATTCCATGACATTGAATACGAAACACCGACTTACACTCGTAAAAAGTCCATGACTTCAGGAGACAGAGGTGAGGCACCGGAGACCATGTACCGGACTCGACCTCCCAGCTTTTCTTTTATCTTGTTGAAAACCAATCTGTCCCACATTGGCGATGATTTCTTTCCTGAAACGACATGAATTTCTCTTTTATTGACCAACAATTGTGAGCATAGTTTTACTAATATGAACATATGTTAGATGCAAGAGAAAGTACAATTCATCAAAGAAGTTACCGCTAAATATTGCTTGCTTCTTAGCTTTATAAGCAGCATTGAACAGCCTCTCCTTAAGAACACCAGATGTCTTTACAGCATTTGTTACTCTGCAAGAAGAAAAGTATTAAACTGATTTTCTGCATAGCGGTAATTATACATCTTGGAGCAAAGAGTCCCACTTTTTTACCCTGCATATATCCTGTTGTACAGCCGTGGAACACTGCAAAATACAGTGGGCTTTAGAACGGCCATATCCTCCAGTAATTTCATATTATCCTACAAAGGAAAATAACTATCAGCATTTCTACTCGAAGGCAAAAATCTCTCTCTATGTTTTCCGATGACAATACTGAAAGTTATGAGTCTATTGCCGGAGCCTAAATTTCCTGTAAAGGCTGATCAGTGGCAGTAATTTGATGTCAATTTTTTTTGGAAGACCGAAAAAGCCAAAGGGATACATTAACTTTATATTACCAAATTCATATAATTGATCAATATGCTACCAATTAAATTTATATATCGTCACTTCCTTGAGGAGAATAATGCTAAAGTTTGCCGTAAATATTAGCATGAAAAGCAAAAAACTGCGGGTGTATGTATAACAACAAGAAGTCTAAGCTAAGTTCATAAAAAGTTTTTGCCGGATCGCCATATAAAATAGGACTCATTACGAGTCATGTCTGCAGCTACTGCACTGAAAAACTTCTAATTTAGAGCCAATTCCAGCAGTGCAAGTGTAAGCTTTCTTTCCTGCAGTATATGTATTTTACTATATCCGTTACTCTCCACATTGATATTATCATGCATGCTAAAAGTCTAAGGCCCTAGGTTTTCTATTTAGTAGACACTCTATTCACAGAGACTCTTAGGCAGAAATAGCGATAAACTGAAATGCGTAAAATCATATAATCCTCCCAGATGAACTCCAAAAAAAGTAGCACGAAAAGGGATGAACTCCAAAAAAGTAGCACGAAAAGGACATATATATGAAAATTTGAGTGTCATACTCCTTGATAAAATCCAGATGCTCCTCCAAAATACACCACCAATATCTGATTAGCTCGCTCATATATGTGTGCCAGCGGAAGATATGATATATAACTGGCCAGTGGAAAAAAAATAAATAAATAAGGTTACGAAACCTTGAATATAAGTCATATAAAAGATGAAGCAAATCACAGAAAGAAGAGGAAAAAAAAAAAAAAGAGCTAGATATAATCTTTTAAACTCACAGGTCCGACGGATATAATTTGATTCCCAAGCTTGCACCAGCAACATTGGCAATTAAATTTCCATGGGTCAGTACAACTCCCTAACCAGAACAACACAGAGAAGAACAAACTAGATCAAATTATATCTGGAGGTACATATTATAGCCCCTGTGGGAATTGAGAACTCAAACTGATACCTTTGGAGTTCCAGTTGTACCACTTGTGTAGCATATTGTAGCAACCTCATCAGCTGTTGGTGAGCAAAACGGCTGAAGGCTGCTGAGGCCCTTGAGGGATATCGTTTAATGTTTATAACAAAATTGACTAAGAAAACTGGAAATAGTCAAGTAAACTTAAACTGTCGACACAAACTAAAGAGTCGTAATACCTCGAAGAACTAGGTGAATCCAATGTAAATAAACTTCAGAAGAAATCCGAAAACTCACCTCAGCATGTAGTTTTGAATACGAAATGACCTCAACTCCTGTTGTTGATGGAAGCGACGGGATTTGGCCTTCAACTCCTCCAACAACCTACAAAATGTTGAGGTTGAGGATAAACTGAAAAGGTTTCTCTTTTTAGCAAAATCATGAATTAAGTTCCGACAGATAATATTCATACCACAATCAGATGTACCCGTGGAATTTCAGATAAGAAGCTCAGCAGCTGGAATTCAAGGATAAGAAATTAGGCACCTTATTTGGAAAGCAAATAGAAACAGAAGAAACAAAACAAGACTGTATTTTTCAATGAGGATATGGTTTTACTTCAAAAATGGTATCAACTACCTTCAGAATTCAATTGATTTCTTGAACCTGAATCCATGAAAATTCTATTCATGATACTCGATCATTACTAGATTTTTAGTCACATGATCTCCACTTAGATCAAGCAAAATACAATCTTCAAAAGGTTCATCGCCTAACTATTAACCAACCTCTAAACCTTTTTCTATCATAAAAGATTGTATTGTAAGTTCCAAATATAAATGAAGCCGTATCGCATGCCTGATAAAAATATTTCCTAAATAATTAAGGGCTCTTAATTGACCATGTTGTAAACTCACAATATTTAACGTTTCGGGGGCACAAAATATTGCTTGAACAGCTGCATGATTCACAATGTATTTAACCGCATCCGGACCTAAAGTGTGAAAATGCGGAACACTTTGCATTAGCTCTCCATCTTGCAAAGATAATAAAATAATAGTTCTCTGATCACTGACCTAGGGTATCATATAAAGGTACAGAAATGAAAGAATATGCAGAGCAGGCATGATCAACGACAAGCCACTCAGGCCTGTTAACGAAATACAGCCCAATGCAGGATCCCTGTAGTATATATATGAAAACAGAAATATAATCAGATGAAAAGGAGTTTAAACAAGGAAAAACCAAAGGGCTTTCCAGGGAAATAAGAGATGTGGCTGAAACCAAAATGAAAAGTTTGCAGAGGAAAAACTGTGCCGCTACATTCCAATACATAAGAAGTTCATACGAACAGAGACAATTCCAACTCAAACTTGCCTTCGGTATCCCATATCTGATTAGCCCTGAACCAATAGCTGATCGTGAGGCACCTGCTTCTCCATAGGTAATCCACTTGTACCTGTAGCATTATTAGATTACATAAATAAGGGATCTTCCCAATAACTGAAGCATGAATCCAGCAGGAAAATTACTCTCCCACTGTTCCATCTTCGCGAACTCGTGTTCCCAAGTACTTGTAGTCTCGGAATGTCTTCTCTGCGTGCCTATGCTCACAAAGTTAGAAAATATAAACGAATGAGTTGTCCTCGACAGAAATAATATAAAGGCGAGGAAGTGGGCATATGATTTACAAGTGATAACTAAAGTTGCTTACACAAAATTATCATGCAACGTAGCAATCTCAGGATGATCAACAAATCTACTCACAAGTTTCAAAGGAGAGCGCCGATTTCTGAAAGAAAAGAACAGTATGTTATTTGACCACTCCAAAACGCATTTAGAAAGAATTGTAATGTAGACAACTCTAACCTGTATACATTCCATTTCCCCGTCTGTAATTTCTCAGGAAGCACTACACTATACCCTTGCTCTACTACGAAAACAGCATTAATGTCAAAAATTAGGGAAGGAAGAAAATCCTATTCAAAATCAACATCGCCAGACTTTACAACAATTAACAAGGCAAAAAAGATGGAACTTTTCTTTATGTCAAAACGAGAAAATTACAACAAACAGAACGCTCAACCAACAGAATATATACTTTGATGGATCCCCGTCTTAGTACTCAAGACATTCTAGTTATATTTGTTCCTGAAACAATCAGCGGATAGCAATCTTGCAATGTCCTCAAGGTTGAACTAATTTGTTTCGGGCCTGTGCTATTTGAAAAGTAAACCAAAATCAAGTTTCGATCTTGTTTTTCCTCTTTCTTTCTTTTTTTCTTTATTTCTTTTTTTTCTTTTTCTCTTGGTGACAATCATGGATGAATCACCAGTAGAGGAGCTCATAACAAAAGCACCTTCCTGAACCAAAACATCACAATAAACGGAGAACTGCTGAACCTACATAGCCTCAGAAACTAATACAACAAATTGTTACTTGAAATCGCAAGAAGAAAGAACAAGATTACTCAACAATAACTCTGAAATACGATGGAATAGAGTTATTTCTTGCTGATTCAGTTAGAAATGAATAATGCTCATCTTATTCAACACCTCCTTTCTCACCAGCAAAGCCAAGAACATTTCAAGAACAAAAACAAAATCGTAAACGCTCTGCTAAAGATGAAACACAACAAGCTTCCATTCCCCCCCCCCCCCCCCCACCCGCCCACCAACCACCGACCAAAAACATAGAAAAAGAAGAAAGTTAAAGATAAGATAATCCCACTCAGCTGACAGTGTCAAACAAGCTCAAAGACATTACAAGTAAATGAAAGCTACCTGAAATAAAATCTCCGGCGGTGGGTTGTGGCCTTAGAACCGGCGATTGCTCGCCGGAGGTAGCACCAAGCAGATGATTCCTAACTATTTGGAGGCGCCGTTCAGCTCTTGAATCCATGGTTTTGTCCAGACTCTGTGGTGATGAGTGCAATGTTGTTTAGTTTCTGGGCAATTCAAGAAACACAGAACAAACAGAAAAGAAAGAGGCCGGCACGAACTCCCATAAATCATAATGGCGCATGGATAGAGACATACGTATATCCAAATGGATGTAGTAGCTTGTTCTTGTCACCATGCTACCATAGATAAGAACGATTTTATACAATGCAATTGGCTTTTGCGTGGATCTCTGTGAAACTGATGTATTTTGTGTTTAGCGTGAATGGTATGTCTACTAATTTGAGTCCACGATAATTAAATTTTGAAATACCAATTATACCTCAAAATATATTTATAAAAATGTAATTATTTAGTTTTTCAAATTATGAAAATGATCTTTTTGCCGTCAATATATTATTATGTTTATCTTTCATTTTCCCTCGAGATTCACTTATTCCACTTTTAATGACGTATGGATTTTAAAGTTTTCATCATGTCGATTTAATTATATTACCGAATAACTAGTATTTTGTAAATACGTCGAAAACATAGTTTAGTCCCGCAAGTACAAAAAATGAACATTTATGGACTCATTTTAAGTCCACCACGTGTGAACATCTTATGGGACGTCTCGTGTACTAATTATGCAAGAAAATTGACGAGTACCTGGTCTTTTATGATTTTGGGGCATGCTCGCGATTCTAAATTATTTTGATTGATAATCTACCTTTATAATTACTGTTCACATTTTTCCATCTTTTCCCCTCGAAATGGATTAATAATGGGTTTTTACTACGACCATAGTGAAAAAAGATGCGCATGATTAGATTAGGAATTTGTCCAAAATTTCAGTGAGAAAATGGAAATCTTGTGTAGTTTTAATTAATAGGGTTGTAAATTCATTCTTTTTAAGCCAAAAAGTGCAAATATAAAATACAGTTGAGGTGGTTGTGATGTTGCAATCAAGCATACAATGCGTTTGCCAACAAATTGAGAGCAAAAAGGCACATGACAGCTGAGTCAAAGTTTTGATCGGCAAAGTTCGTTTCACTCAACTCCAAAATTTTGGTACTACTTACTATTTAATTTTAGGAAATTTCTTGCTGGAAACAAACCAATCACAATACAAGTGCGATACAATTATTATGTACTTGATTACTTTTCCTAAACTGTACAAAAATAACACAACAAGTGTGTTATAATTGCCATGTGACCGATTCAAGTTTGATCGAACAGGTCCAGACTAAAATTTCCAAAAAAATTTAAAGAAGGTGGGCCATATTGTGTAAGGATTAATTTTTGGTAGTGAAACCATTTAATTAGTAGAGAGAAATAACCATTGCAGGCAAAGTTAGCACAGAAAATAACCATTACTGGCAAGCACGCTTACAACCAAAGAGAAATTTTAGAAATACTATTACCAAGATTCCGCATTTCACCCAGCACAACGCGAGTCGTGTGAGATTTACACCTAAATTAGTGCATTCCCTTCTTCATCTACAATCTACAGAAACGCTTTTTATCCATGGTCGTCAAAAATGGTTATTTGGTACTATAAACGTACAACGAAGTATATAGACGCAGAGCTAACAGGTACTGTTAACTAGATCGACTGCTTGGAGGGGTTCATCTGAGATCTTCTAAAAGAGTTCCATCAGCTGATGGGCAACATCTGCATCAAACACTCACATGATCACTACAAAGATGAGTCTCACAGTTAAAAGCATTCAGTGTAAGAAGCAGCAATAAGCATGACTTCAGGGTATGTGTTTCCTCATTAGTACCATGACTTACCAAGGACAACGACCAAAAGCATGTTCGGGTAACATTACTATTTACTATCATTAGACTATTGAATACCGTTAACGCATCATTGGTTATTTGAGGTTCAAATGTTCTAAACAATGACTCACGTAAACAAGCAATTGCAATTAATATCTGGTGACTAAATGAATTTAAACTCCTAAGGAAACATTATTTGCGTCCCATAGTACCAATTACATCAGAGACACAAGCTAAAGATAATATAGTTGTGTAGCATTTGCATACCTTTAAGTACGGATGGTGGTGTATGGAACTCATGCCAAACATTATGGCAAGAAGCAAGATTCATATTTAAGAATTTGGCAGCAAGGTATGCGGCACCAGCAGCTATCTGGTGAGGCTTGAACTGGAGCCACAGAGAGCTTCTAAGCCTGCAAAGAAAACTCGATGTCAACATAAGCACCATTATGGATGCATCTAGACAGAAACAGATAACTAAAGCAAACCAATCGCAGCAACACCAACGACTGAACCGACATCGTCTAATGCTGATTCAATGTATTCTCCACAATCACAAAACAGTTATGCACAGAAGATAATATAGATTTAAATTGAAATACCAAATAAGAGAAAGCCAATAAGTGAACCAAAGCAATTTTCCCTTACCAACTAGAAAAGCAGCACCCAAGTTGGAAAAATCCAAGATTCTCCTGCAGAATGTTCGACCGATACCCCAATATAAACCATGTCACACCATCTACAGAAATATCTACTTCATGTCCAACCTCTGCTGCCACAGTATTCCCACGACATGTTGATTTAAATGGACATACAAGAGAAGTAACACATGTTGCAGGCAAAGCTAAACCTCCCGGAGCATGGTCCAAATCTCCTCAAATTTGTAACGCGAAGGCTAGCAACACGCATGCCTACATGCCCTTAGGCTAATTCAAACAGATTTAATTCTACAGGATGCCAACATATCTTTCAGGCAGAGGCACAAAGTATGCGACTTCGAATTAGTTTCAGTGGTGAATTACATATTAGGATCAATTACAGTATCATATTCTCTGCTCTTGTTGAATCCACCGCAAACTCGTACCTATATTCCAAGGCTAAGGTGTTGAACGTGACATAATATTCAGCATAATTATATATATAACACTCCCGTGCAGTAAATAGAAAGAGAAAATCATTGGAGGCTAAAGACACCCCATATAAAATGGAATAATACCTTAGTAAAAAAGAAAATGAAAAAATATCAAAACAATATACTACATCTTGTATTAGAAAAACCAAAATATTTAGTTTAAACTTTCTTTGTTTTTTCAAATAGTGCTTCCTCTGTTAGAAAACAACTAATAACATGGACAATCTATTGCCGGTGAACAAAATAACTTTGAGGACTTTAGCTAAAGAACAAGTCTGTGAGTGCCATCCGAAATCTAAAACCAAGTAGAGAACATGCAAAGATAAAACTCTGCTATGGATATGATAGGTCATATTTCCTCTTTTCCCCAAAATTTGCAAATTCAT
This sequence comes from Sesamum alatum, assembly GCA_034509735.1. NCBI lineage: Eukaryota > Viridiplantae > Streptophyta > Magnoliopsida > Lamiales > Pedaliaceae > Sesamum > Sesamum alatum. The sequence goes on from JACGWO010000006.1 coordinate 36,100,522, forward strand.
TCGGTCAAGGCTTGTTGAATGCATCTGAAGCAATAACCCTATAATGCTCTATTCAGGTCCCCAGAACCAGAAGCGTACAATTTAAAACATTAATTAAATTTGCAAGGATTAACTTCTATACATCAGAACAACCATGAATCTACATCAGTTAGCTTTGAACATTAATTATCATGACAAAATGCATATTCAATAGCTCATCTCTTCTAAATATTATCGCATATATGGTCATAATGAGGTAAAGAACTGCTCACCGGGTGGGAAAAATGCAAAATAATGTTGCAATTCTCTCTTTAGTCCACCTTAGGCAGCTAGGCTATAGGCTAACATTCCATATTGGCACATTCTAGATATAAAAGCAAGTATGGTTTATTATGAGATGGCTTCTCCAGTATAGTATACTAAGTCTTACTTAAGAACAATAATAAATATCATACCAAAAGACATAGCTAACCAAATAAAATATTATATATCCAAAAATGGGTCAATGATTAAAAATGGTTCGCAGAAACTATTTTAAGGAAATAACTAGGTCTTGAACTTTACCAATAAAACCAATAAGCGTAAGAATCAAAAGACCATGATCTATTAAATATGTTTAGTAATGCTCAAAAGATTCTTTTTTTTTTTCACAAAAATAAAAACAAACCAAAAAACAATCAAATAACAATTATGAAATAAGGAGATCTCTTAACGCCCCATATACATGTTTATTAAATCATATATTATAGTATCAAATAATACTCAATTTTTAAGCATTACAATTAGTTTTCTTTATAAAAAGACATCTTCTATTAATCCTACTTCCAGATGAAACAAGTAGCCATATCTTGGAGGAGATTTGACCAACACCCAATAAACATGACGATAAAGTCTAGACATATTTACATATGAATAATTCAATATATATAAGTAACAAATATAAAGTATACAGGTGACCCCCATGACAGACAAACACTAATTGTGAAATAACTATATGAGTTCTGCCATCAACAACTTCTGTGTAGCAAGCAACTGTAAGCACAGAACATCAAGCACTTCATGGAATTAATTCAATCAAGCTATTTCCACCTAGAATGTTACTACAGTACAGAAGTAGAAGATAATCTAACAGAAGATTAGTGTACCATGGAAGTGGTAAACAATAAAGCATATTATTCCTATAAAACTAACCAACCTGAAGATGAACTAATAAAGAGAGACTTAAGAACTTCTTTACACACTATGACAAGATTAAATATAAAAATTGAAGAATGGAGAAGTACTAGACCCAAAAAGAAAGAAAGAAAGAGACATCAAGGCCTTTCTTCTATAAATGTTGAAACATAGCTTATTCTCTTTTTTACTCTGTTTTCATTCTTCTCTCCTCCCTTTATCTTTGATTTCTTCTGAGGAGAGGATAGGATTGTAACTATTTATATCAGCTACGATTTGTTACTTTATGTACACCAGGCTCTGCAAGGGATAGACCATACAAACCTCATATGGTGAGACAATGATCAAACCTGATGACAGCAGAGTAAGATAAGATGGCACATTTTTACGGAGGTGCTTGTTTCCAGGATAAAAGAAGACATGAATATCATTCCTCTTTGGCCCCTCATTGATTTTAACACGATGAGAAGAAAGAACGGCTTGAACCTTATCATGATCCTCCCGGATGACTACTCTGAAAAGGTCAATAACCTGGGCTCAAGTATAAGAACATAATAAGGTGCCAGGTTAACTTTCAAAATCAGGTAGGGATCTTCCTCTTCCCAATCTCCCTTTCTGTGACTGCAGTAACTATTCCTACTTCTTAGGATTGTCAATACATGACATGAGGATATGTCACTCTAGGAAGCTCTGATATACCAAACAAATATATAGGACTCATTCTGCTGAATTCGGTTTAGAAATTATCTAAACCAGAACTCAATTCAAATTAAAGTTTTTGAAGCTAGAATAAGTAGTCGAAGAAAGAAATGGCAAGCAAGTGATAATTAGGATTACCAGGGCGTGCTTTAGTGGGTGATGGCAATAAGAGGGTGAAAACTGAGGGACTAAATCAGTAAAAGTTAAAAGCAAATGGTTTGTAGAAGTAACTCGTGAACCCCATCTGGCCATCATGTACAGCTGAGGGACAGTCAGTACAAGCACTGACAACAGAAATATCGCAGGGCAAATCATTTGAAGTTATTCAGCCTAATAATAAGCTCCGTATACGTAAACAGAGTGAACAGGTTCCATTGAACATAGATCAAATGTTCAAATGGAAAAATAAGTCAAAATCACCCATGAACTATCTTCTATAGCCATTGAGCAAGTCATTAAGGTGTCAGCATGGAAAAGGCATCCACAAGATATCTCTAGTTCAACTTGAGATGAAAAACATAACATTCAACGAACAGCACATCACCGCCAGCTATTAATATCATAAGGTGAGCATCCTAATCCTCTATAGACCCTGCAGTTATACAGCATTCCAAAGCATCAATGTCATATGCCAGAATGAATGCAGACTTGCAGAGCAAACAAGAGAGTATGGGCACTAACAGGATAAGGTGAAATCAAGGACTAATAGTTGAAGTAAAATCTCATACATGCTCCTCTTCAATGATAGCAGGCATTGACCACTGTAGGTTGGACATTTCATACAAAAGCTCAGAATCTGAAGTTCAAGTACATTCCGGGCAATCATTACACATTTTGAATCCAATTATATTGAGTGTTGGTCGGCCGCTGCATGCTTTCTCACACTTATGGATTGTTCAGAGCAGATTTTCGTACAAATTAGCAACTGACAACCAAATACTCGAAGCGGTAGACTTACCCTTCGCTGACCAAGTTCAGTGCCAGATTCACCAAGACCGATTGTGAAAAGCCTAACTTTTGAAGAGTGGATGTCAGGGATTCATAGGGATGCTGCACATTTAACTCAAAATTTAAGGTTGTTAAGATCAATTGCTCAGCATCAGTTATTCGCTCGCGATATCGTTCAATCCAATCCTGTTCAAAGAAAATGATTCATAATCAAATCAGCTACATTAGTCAAAGTTTTTAACGATAATGTCAAATTTCACATACTGAATGCAAATAATAGAATCCCAAAACCCCAATAAGTATTCTTTTGTATTCTGCAATAAGGAGGGGCAAACAAACGAGAGGATACTAACAATGGGCAACATATATGACAGAAGTGTGAAGTCCTGCTTGTGGAGAATTTCACACGATGCTCTTAGTACATCATTAAGTGCTCGTGGTGTCTCCTCAGATTTTGAGGCAAGGAAAAGCACTGCAGTAGCTATTAACTGCAGCAATAAACAAATTAGCTAATTAGCTTTCCTGGGCAACGTAATCTAAACAAATGTTGGAAACATTAAGGATTTCTTCGAATCACGAAAGGACTTTCTGCAAGTCAGTAGGATTTCTAGCAAGCATTTTGCAGGCCAAATTAGCATAGAAAATGCAAGCTTCACAGGATGGAACTCACAAATCTATCATGAGAGGCGTGAGACCGGCGAACGAAGAAACGATGGCACAGAACCATGGCAGTTCCAATAGTGGTTTGTGGTCTGCAAATTCATAAGAAAAAAAAATATCTTAGTAATAGAATTAATGAAATAAACATAAAATAGTAATATACTGCATGCTCATTCAGTATAGTGGCAAAACAAACAGCAGAATTCTACATTAGTGCATATATAGCGTAACAGAATGCAAATGGTTCCCAAGTTAAAATCTTACAGATTAAGCCTAATGCCAAGATTCTGAAGGAAGACACAATATGAGTATCGAAGATGTGCCTCCTGCAGCTGATCAATGCCATCTTTTCTTGAAGGGGAGCACCTTTCTATCTCATCTCTTGACATAAGAACAACTTCGTCATCCTCGAATGTCGACCGGTCACGCTTAGAGTTACTCGAATCATAAGCACTGACGTCTTCGCACCTAACAACAGCGGAATTGTTGGAGACTAAATAGGCATTGGAGTAAGCGTTGTAGTATTTGGAAGGTTTGGACTGGTCAGCATGATTTACAGCATCAGTTTGGTATGTGTTTTGATGTTTATAAGGTCTCTCATTTCTTTCAAAAGACAAAGCTGAAATCTTTCTTCTTTTCGAGGAAGGTACTACGTCAGGAAGAGGGTCATAATTGGGTCCATCCAGCCTACAATTTTGAGAGAAATCATTGTATGAGTCATGATTAACTTTATCAAGCTTTGTATTGTTGGCGTAGTTATCATAGTTGCAGTTGTATTCAGCAGCAGATGCTCTCGTGCTCGTATTATTGTTTCTACCATAGAATGGTCTACCATGTCTGTGAAACTGGCCACCTTGTGGTTGGTAAGATCGTACAAGAGACATAATTTGTCCTGTTCAATTGACCAAAGTGAGAAAACATATAAGAAAGTGATACACAAAAGAAGCTGGATACGATGATAACTTCTGCGTCAAATCACTACATAAGTGTCCAAATAAAAGGAAACAACTATCTTGTCGACATTTGTCATGTGTAGGCTGTCTAACAGCCAATGCAATTACCATAAAAGGAGTTATTCAAGTCCCAAAACCGACAAAGAATAATCGCTTAAGTAGATTCTTTACCTCTACATTATATCTCAACTTCAATCCCCCAATTCTTAACATACCAACAAAATACAATATTCCATTATTTATATACTTCAAAAGCACGTGAAAAATACATGTTCAACCCCAAACAATCTAAAAGATCAGACACTTCACAATCCAGTTGCTACTCGGCTGAAACAAATACACTCCTGAAATAAATCTTATATAACGCCTGAGAATTCGTAAAACACGAGATTGATGAAATAATCCATAAACGTTAATTACATAAACTGAAAATCAAGCAAGATAACAGAGCACAAATCATAATCCAAGCCAATCCGGTATGAAATTTTCCAGAATCACATCGAATCAACTCTTCAAAACCGCCACAAAACGGGAAACAAAAGCTAAGCTAATATATTTTTCACATTTTTAAACCGATAACCCAAAAACACAAAAGTAATTAACCTGAACAGCAGGGAGTATGATCCAAGATCTGGAAAAGATCGCTCGCGAATTCCGAACCAGAAATATACGAATCCTTTCCCGATTAGGGTTTGTTAAATCGGAACAACAAAAGAAAATTAGAGGGAATGAAGAGAGAATTAGAAATTGTTTTCAAGAAAAAACAAAAGAAAAATTAGCTTGAAATTTGATTTATATACACATACACATATAGCATCGTCATCCACGTTTTCTTTTTGAGTCGCGGAAAAGAAAAGTCTTAAGCTACTATTTTGGACCCTAGTCCCACTTTTTTCCTTTTTTTTCTTTATTTTATTTTCTTAAAATTTGAAAGTGAGAAGTCAACAAACAGTACAATTATTTTTTATGTTGAAATTTTAAGACAAAATTGAGCCAAAATATCAATAAACTATTAAAAATATTCATTGTGCGTCTAAGATTAATAACTTTAGTGTTGAGTATGGATTGATGATGTTGAAATCAAGAATTTCGAATATATACTAATAAATTCACTACACTTGTTCGGATAATGCAACGTTTTAAGCTAGAGAAGAAACAAGTTGAGAGAAAAAGAGGAGAGGTAGCTAAAGAAGAAGAACTTTCAAATGTGTTATTTGAAAAATATTATTGTGTTGAGTATAATTTATAGGAGCTTCTTGATAACATAAGCAAGTTAGATCTACCTAACCATAACAATCTACCCTATTGGGAATCTAATAACAACACGAAGGAATAAAACGAACAAGTCAAACAGAAAATGGAAATGAAGAAAACATGCAGCTGAATATGTGGCCAATGGCCATGGTTATTGACTGAGCTTGAACATGTCTTTAAGAGCATCTTTACTTGCAATGATTAGCCTTGATTAAATGGTTAATCCTTACTTATCTCATGTTTACTTTTTTTTTAGCATGCCCGAACATAATCCAGACGGCCCGTATGTTTTCTTGATAATTGCATGATTAACATCCGCCCCGCCCCCCCCTAAAATTAATTTATCCTATTCCCCCACCTGCCATGACAATAATTCTTTAGCCAAGTATGCCCTCATCTTTACATTTTTTTCTCGATTTTGACCTCCAAAGATGAATAATTTACACTACCTACCTACATATTGATTTGACAACACATGCAGTGAATTTTTTGACCAAAATTGTGTTTGCCTCACTCTTTATCGTTCTTCCTCTATGTTTTGCTCTACTTCTTTGAAAGGCTCAACTCTGGAGAAAACCAGTAATCTCCATCTCCACATCTCTTTTGAAGCATTTTAGTTCTTCGGTAGTTTAAGGTACACAGGTGTTCTGTTGTCTCGTGTTGTTTACATTATTTCTTTTTTTGTTATGAATATCGTTGCATTAAGTCCGAGAGTTCCTGCCATGGAGAACGAAGTTGCTCATAACATTGGACTAATTTCTTGTGTAGTTGTGTACAAATATATTTGCTCGAGAACGAAGCTTCAAGTTGTGAACAAATCAAAAAAAAAAAAAAAAGTATGACCGTATGGTTGCCAGAAGTAACCGAATGCTGAGGTCTTATCATCTTCCACGAACAAATGAGTCGCAGCTGTGGACGACGGAAAGCCGCCTAAAGGTGGAGAGTGGAGCCGCGGAAAAGGAGAAGAGAGTTTCTCAATATACAGAAGAATGGTGTAGAAGTGGGTGGGTGAGGTTTTCTCCAACACTCAACCTGTCAACTCAAACCGTTTTTAGAAGGATAGAATAATAATTTCACTCATTAAAACACTATTTAGACACAAGAAAGTCAAGGTATGGTCTGAAATAATCCTAATTCTCAATGTTGATGTAAACACCATGCTAAATAATCTCTGTTGCTCTAATCACATATTCAATCAGATTTTAGTCAATCCCCCCTTAATCTTTACCCAACAAGTAAAGATGCCCTAAGTCGTGGTTGTTGGATTAACAGCATCTAGGCCGTTGAATACACTAGTCCCACTAAGTAAAACGACATTGTTCGACTTAAGTTGGTCTCGCCCCAATTCACCTAAAACGTTGTCGTTCAATTGAATGATTGCGACCTTGATCAAACGGTCAAGATAAGAGATAATCGGACAGTGGTTGCTTCGTCGTCTTTCTCCGGCTAAGATTCTGAAAGACCAATGAAATGTGCAAAGTTGGTTGATATGGAGAAAATTTCCTCCTCCTTGACAAAATTTGTCCCAAGTACGTACGCGAGGCCCCCTCATCCCCGCTGCCTTCGAACGTTATGGTTTCCATCTAGATTAAATGCTCATAGAATAAGGCAAAGTATGAGGTCACTCATTTTAGGAATACATCTGAAGCATGAGTCGCACGAGGCCACCTTCTCGAAGACCCTTCATTATATTACACGAGGTCGCTTTCTCGAATACTCGTCACTATATTATACGAGGCCACCACATTGGCAACCTATCCTCGAAAACAAATCTACGAGGCCTCCTAGTGAAAAATTCCCTCTAAAGAAGACAATCTACAAAGCCATTTTAATAAGAAGATCTTGGAAAATCTATAAACAATATCATATACGACGATAACTTAGAACGATCCTATAAATACCCTCTAAATTATAATTGAAAGGGCGGGCATTGAGTCCTTGAGCACCAATTCATCCCACATCAATTGACGCCGTCTGCAGGAAGTACTTAAGTCACACAATGATAAGGAGACAAATAGTAATGAGATCTCGAGGAGATGAGTGTTTGCAACAGGAAAAGATCCTGCTGCCCGAGGAGGAACCTGAACTACAACATTCTCAAGAAGTGAATCCCTCACTGACACGATCCCCCATTTGATATGCAGAGCCGAGGATCTGCCGACCTTACTGGAGAAAGCAGCAGAGAGGGGAACTTGCACTACCTTGAGATGGATGCAAGAAAATGGGGATAGATCAGCTCATCTTACACCCATCCGAGAAAATCCTCACCTCACTAAGAAGAGGGGACTCGGTGGGAAGTAGTCAAGCTCCCACCCTGGTACGCTCCCAAGCCGAAGCGTTACCCAAGGATCCTTAAATTGAGGCCTTACAGAGAGAAGTGGCGGATTTGATAAAACAACTAGAACCAAAATTGTCAAGAAAGGGAAGCCCATTCTCAAATGAAATATTGGCTGCTCCTGTACCGAATAATGTGTGGATTCCTCAACTCTCCCCCTGGGGTGGGGGGAGGGGGGGCAGAATGGGGATCCATGGGATCATGTTGATCAAATTATTGTAGCAATGGATTTGATGGATCCTAGTTATGCAGCATCTTCAGTACTACGTTGATAGGCATAGCCAAAACTTGGTTCTCCCAAGTGCCGATAGGATCCATCTTGAATTTCGAGCAGATGACTCGAGGATTTATACATCACTTTGCAGGCAACAAACATTATTTGAAGAACCCGAGTCACTTGTTTGCTGTAGTGCAACCCAAATTTACTTAATACAGAGTCATTCGAAATTCTTCATTTAATTCATTCCTTCGAATCTAAATCAGTCCATCCACATAAAGCCTAAAAGAAATATCTGATATATAATACTTTCTCTGTCTTGGATTGCAATAATAAACAGTTGGAAATAAAAATTTAGATGTAAATTGAAATTTTTATGTAATTCACATTATTTTCTTTAGAAATAGTTATTTCGATTCAATTATACCGAAGAAATGTGATATCAAAACTGTTAACATGATATGAAATTAAATGCACCATTTTCAAGCTTATATTATGTCTTAAATTGAAGTCATTACTGAAAAGAATATGGGCCTGGATTTGGGCTACACCCACATGCTTCTCTACAATTGGACCGGGCCTGATTTTGGACTGAGACTCCCCAATCAAACAGTCCTTGGGTCCACTTGGACGGCCCACAGTTGTGGTCCCGTCCCCCAGCAGATGAGGTTGAGTGCTTTAATTAGACAGACTTAACAATTTTGTGGTCCTTCAGACACATTGAAGCTTCTTCGTACGAGAAGCGTTCTGATGCTACGAAGGGCCACCGTTTCTCCGTACTGCCACGGCCCGTACCTCGTTGCACTTGATTAGGTTCAAGTTAGATTAATTTTTAACATTTTTATTATATGTAACATGTACTATTATGTGTTATACAAGATTTGTAAATATGATCAGATTTTTGTGATGTGTCGGTGCGTTTAGTGTATTTTTGGGTGGCCTAAAAATGGATTTTTTGTTTGTTAGATATACGGTGCGTTTTTGTAACGAACGAAAAGTTTAAGAAATATCATTAGTACTTTTGGCTATTGGAAATGTCTTATTGATTCGTTCAGGTTTTGTTGATATTCCGTATTCAAATTAGTAGTCGTCGGGCTGCCGCTTTGATATATATACTTACGTTCGATCAAGGATTTAAGGCGATTAGTGAGGATTGCAAAAATGTCGTATTTGATAGGTATTGATGGGGGTAATTTTGGTAAAACCTCCTTTAAAGACCATCTTATCCTTGAAAATTTTTGAAATTATCTAACAGAATTAATATCCGTGTGTTTTTAGTTAGGTTGTGTTATACCTGACTCAATGATTCTTAATCATAGTGGTTGATCCAATGATATCCAAGAGTGATTGTGACTATTAAATATGTATGCATTTATTGACTGTAAATTCTAGCTCTTCGACTCCGTACCTATTATCCAATCTGATTTTAGCATCATAGGATTTTAACTGACGATCACTCCAGCAAAAGTAACTTGTGCTTCAGGTTCGAGTGGGCAATATCTCTTGCTCACATTGCCAATGAATCGAGTACACCGTCCACGACCTCGATCAGATCAAATATAAAAAACAGTAGTGTTTATATTAGTCTTGCACACACCTAATAGATATGCGTCAAAATGTCTAGACCATGAGGAACCACATTTAAATGCAAAGGAATTTCGAGTTCGATAGCATAAATCTGTACCAGTACAAACAATACTTAGATCTACATTAGTATTTAGAAATAAATATTTTAACCTAAATAACAAATAAATAAGTACCATATTAATTAATAATAACCCCACTTCATTCTCCCAAACAGATCTAATTAATCTTTTGGTTTTGTATAATTAGTGGGAAAAAATAGCTGGTTTACTTGATGATCGTGCGATTAAAACCAGAAGCGTGTTTGGGGACATGAGATTACCTCCATCTTATGCTTGCATTCCACGTGAAACTACTAGACTAGCGCCTTTTCCCCCATGAATCAAGATCAAGGTTGTACTAACTGAGATTTTAGGACAACGTCGTAATTAATGTTCCTTCATTTACGCTATTAATTTACTTAATCCCATGTGTTGTCTATGCTTTTGTCGCCATCTGCAAATGAAATCAAGATTAGTGAAAATTACAAGTAGCAGAAAACCCAGAAATATTAAATTATTAAATAAATAAGGTAGGAGCCAAATCGCCCTCGGATACCATAATTATGATAATATATATGATTAAACAATGGGAAATTAGAATAATTATTTTTGCATATAGAACAGTTCAAATGTTTGTATATCCCTTTATTTATTTATTTGTTTTGGAGTCAATGTTATAATAATGACTATTAATTAAGTACATATAATAAAATCATATAGTAAAATTTAGATAGGTAATTTAATCGAAAGAAAATAATATGAGGTAACATGCATGCTCAATGTGAATTAAACTGAAGAACTTAATTTTGTGCACACACATTTTTTTAAGATTATTTTAAAAAAATATTATTTTATAATATATATAATTTAAAAATAATATAATATTATAGAGTAAAAAAAGATGCATAAAAATAATTATAAAAAATAATTGAATAGTGGAAAGTTAATTAATAAATTAAATTAAAGATTAAATTGCAAATCAAAGATTGTGAGACACCAAATTGTTACTCCCTTAATAATAAAGTAGAGATAATAAGGTATAGAATATAGATAACGAACTGTTAGTGTTTCGCAAATAAACGTGATGTTGTTACGTGTTCCACATTGAATGCAGATGATGAGTTTGCGTGAGTTATTAACCAAAGTCTCATGTCTCCAGTAATGTATCTTTTTAAGGACAAAGTGGTATAATATTACATTGTACGTTGTTTTCAATAAAAATTAAATTGAATTGATAGCTCGTAAAGAGGTGGAATTTTCTATATAGAATGAAGTTGAGCTAAACATATACGTGATGTCTTGGTGGAGTTTAATTTGAAATAAATATTATATTTATACCGTAATTTAATTATGTTATTTAAAAAAAATAATATTTTACTATATATGAATAACTTAGTTGATAAATTATAAAAAAGCGAATTCTTATATTACATTGACAAAGCAAAATAATTTTAACTTATTTAAAATGAAAAAAAAAAAAAAGAGAAGGGAATTAATGATAAGTGGTACAGCTCCACAGTTTGCGATTGGGACACGTGAGAGGAAAGGGAAGCACGTGATAATACGACGAAGGGCAGAAAACGTAGCAGAGGGAAGGAGTGCTTTCGCAGCGCCATGCATGTGACCTTCCAAATTTTCCATCTTACATCCCCTAAATTTTTTTATTTACTATAATATTATTTTTGCAATTAATTATTTTTCATATAAATAAACATTTAATAGAAGATATAATATGATTTGTAATTAAAAAAAATTTAATTCTTTTTCCGTAGTGCTAACTCAAACGTAGAATTATATCACAAATAATTTTAAATAAATTTGAATTAATTATAAGTTGAAAGATGATAATATGTTATAATAAAAATTTTGAAATGGGAAAAATAAATTATCCCTAATCTCTAGGGTTAGTTAACAATTTAATATTCCATTAATATTTCAACGGTATGCCCATTAATATAAGAGGGAAACCCTTTCATTTCATTTCCCCCATGTTCTCTTACTCCATATACAAATCTCTCTTTATGATTATCACCGCCACCGCCACCGTCGGTCAAATATCCAGATAATGTAGCCAGCCACCACTCCACCACCACCATGGGGCGGCGCACGCACCACTCCACCACCAAGTCTCACACCCTTCCCTCCTCCCCCACCCACTCCTTCTCCTCCTCTTCCTCCTCCGACTTCGAATTCACCATTTCCATCTCCCCCCGGAAATCCTCCGCGGCCCTCTGCCCCGCCGACGAGCTTTTCTATAAGGGACAGCTCCTCCCCCTCCACCACACCTCCCGCCTCTCCATGGTCCGAACCCTACTTTCCTCCTCCTCCACCTCCTCCTCCTCCGACACCACCACCACCGCATCCCGCGACTCCACCGCTTCTCACTCTTCCACCGATTCCTCCTCCTCCTCCGCCTCCGCCGCCGACCTTCTCCACCACCTTGATTGCGACTCCTCCCGCCCTAGCTCCGTCACCGACGACGAATTCAAACGCCTCACCAACGCCAGCGACAACGACATCCTCTCGCTCAACTACCACCCGCGAAAATCAGCGAAGTACTTCTCCCTCGCGAAGTTCTCCTCCGTCTTCCGTAAGGAAAACAAAAACGCGACGCCACCTGCAGCCTACTCCGGCGGCGGCGGCGCAGCAGTGAAGCGCGTGAGCTCAAGCGCGAAGGAAGTCATACGGAAGTACTTGAAAAAGGTGAAGCCTCTGTACGAAAAGCTCTCACAGAAACAACAGCAGCAGCAGCAGCAGAAAATGTCTCGTCCGCCGCCGCCGTCGTCAAGATCGGCGAATACTACTCTGTGCGTGATGAAAGATAAAGATCAAGAATTCATGACGACCGGCGTAAATCATCATCCAAAGGAGAATACAAACACGAGCATTTCACACTCATTTTCAGGGAATTTGAGGTATCCCAGAAGAAGAAGCTGCATCTCGAGCTGCCCATCGTCGATGATGTCATCTCCCAGCCATGGCAAAAGCGGGTTCGCACAAATGGGTCGGGCCGGAGCTGCAGGCGTGTACAATTCGGATGCTTCGTCAATGGAGGAATTGCAGAGTGCAATCCAGGGTGCAATTGCTCATTGCAAGAACTCCATGCTCAAGAACAAGAATATCATCAGTAATGAAATTTGAGAGATCATCCAAAAAAAAAAATTGACGTCCGTTTGATGGTTGTAGAATAATTAACTGAGATCGAGTATTTTATTAACATCTCTTGTTGATTGATTAACGTAATTGATGATCAAGTTGCTAATTCGGGTTAATTTGTATTTGACAATCCATGTTATTAAGGATTTCTTTATTTTGAAATTTCCTGTTTTAGATTCATCCTGAATTTGAATTTCATTTTCCATATATATATATAAGTACCCTCTTTATTTATTATTTTTATATTATGAATTTCAAATTTATAATTGATGAAAAATATTAAACACTAGTGTAAGTTCTACATAGGTGATTAGTATTATTATATTTATTGCTATCTTATTATATATAAAATTTAATATAAAATTATTGTAATCGATTTATTTAAATAAATACTTTAGTGCAAATTCAAGTTTTGGGTTTTGTGATAATTTGGAGATGGATCACCAAATTTGAATAAATAAGTAGAGTGGTTGAATCTTGCATGTGCCCTAGATATAGCATTAATTGTACTTTCAGCTTTTTTCAGGCTGTATGAGAGTGTCGCATTTATTGCATGAAGCAACTTTGAAGTTTCTTCATTTGGAGTTTTGAATACTTCTCTAATTATTTCATCCTTCATTCCTACTTTGGTAAATATTATTTCTACTAATTGGTGGAATAAGAAAGTCGCATTTGATATTCGATGTATATATAAATATGTATACTAATTGATTATCTAAATATAGTTTACAGTTTCTTAAAATTCTTGCCAAATCAGCTAAAATGACTAGCTAATATTCGTTTAAAAGAAAATCTTGATCTTGCCTTTGATTAATGTCAAACCAAATAGAAAAAATGCATTTTTCATTATGTAACATGTTGGAAAATTCTAGTTCGAACCCAAGTTGGTTAAACCCGAATCAATTATATGGCAAGTGAATTATACTTGTTGTGTGATTGGTGTAAAGTTCAGAAAAAGTGACCAATCACACGACAAAGTGTATCACACTTGCTCTATGATTGGTTTGGTTCGATCAAACCTGGTTCGGACAAGATTTTTCCGTAACATGTGGTGGGACGATGACACTTGAGTTTTGATGTACTCCAGTTTAAATTTACAATCAAGGATAATGATTTAAAAAGTACGTAGAACATTTTGTCTAATTAATTTGTACCAAAAAAATGTCAATTTTGATGGGTGAAAATAAGGCACGTGATAACCTCTTTCTACATGAAATCAGACCAAATATGCTACCTTTTTTGGGTGAGCGGGTGCGTGTGTGGGTAAAAAAAAAAACCACTTATATCATCATTTCAAAAAGATTAAAAAATAAAAAACCCTTCAATTGAAATTCCAAACTGTGGAAGGACTAATGAAGATATTACATACTTTTTAGAGGGTCAATATGCAAATAAATTAAAATGCAGGGGGTGCCCTACAACATTAATCCTTGGGCAACCAATCCGGACAGAGTTAGTCATTACACAAAAATCCATGAGATTTTCACAAATGGGCCATAAATTCTGTGGTAGATACATAATCATGATTTGTACTTGGCAGCACAAACGCCTTTCAAATGTGTGTCGGTCCACCCACACCAGACCCAGCTTATAGAAGCCCCACACATGATTGACGATGCTTATCGAATTTCTATTTCTAGGGAGTGTTTGGGACCAAGATTTTTTCTGTTTGGGACTATTCGAAAATTTATTAAATTTATAGTAACAATGTCTTTATTATTTTTTTTAAATTGGATAATTATATATATACTCTCTGATCTATGACCTATTTATGTAAATTATTTATATTTTTTAAAAAATTACATATATACCCAACAAAAATTTCAACATCATTTACACAATTCACCCCTACTTTTTGAAAAATTGAACATACACCCTCAAAAAAATAGGAGCGATTTGTAATTAAGTAAAAGATATGTGTGATTTGTGTAAATATATCGTAAATTAGGGATGTGAATATAATTATCTTTTTTAAAATTATAAATCGTATATATATATATATTTTAATTTTATGAGATCATTATAATTTTATGTAATATCAGAATCCAGTTTGACTAGACAAACAGACTATGATGTGAAATCTGTATAATGTAATAACCACAAACAATTAAGCCATGTTGAATAACATATATGTAAACCTTTTATTTTCGTCTTGGACTATAATACTATGCCGACAACATGAAAAAGGATATTAATGATTAATAATTTATTTATTTTTAATTGAAAGCGATGAATTTTATTAATTAAATCAATTTTGTCGAATATTTATATCGAACAGAGATAATTACTGCAATCATATCAACAATATCATATAAAATAACACTTCAACTATTACAGTTATAAATAATACCTACTATACAGTAACAACAACAATAGTTTGTTATGCACCGATTCTTGCGATCTTATATTTATAATTTATTACATTATTCAATACATTTAAATATTAAAAATTGGTTAAATGTATTGATAACTCTATTTTTATTAAAAAAATCGAAATAAATTGATATTGAAACTCACAAATCTTTTTGTCACAAAAACCCAATTTTCCCACTTAATTAGAATCTCTATAAATCTATTTCAGCATATCTAAACAAATTAATTTATTTTATACCAATAATATATTGGTCTAATAATTAAAGTTGGAGTTTCATTAATAAGTTCGAAATTATGAGTTCAAATTTTAAAATTATCTGTCTCACAAAAATTATTGTAATTTATTTCTTTGATTTTAATTGTATTGATTGAATATTGATTTATTGGTTGAATATTGAGATATGATACAATGATACTTAAACTATTAATAAAGGGGTAAATTACAACGGGTTCCCTCGAGGTTTATCATAATTACAAATACATCCGTTGTTAGAAAAATTACAAATACCCTCTAAAACTAATAGCCATCCAACAAATACCCTCTAGTGACAGTGCATTATAAAGGGGTATTTGTTATATGACCGTTACTTTCAGAAGATATTTATTATTTTTTAAATAATAACGAATATTTATAATTATGATAAATTTTATAAAAAAAAAAAAACTTATTGTAATTCACTCTAATAAAATTGTATAATTTTTTTTATTTAATATAGCCCCACAACACTTGGACCATGCATGTAGCAAAATATTTCATTTTTAGCTATGATTAATTATTTATGAGATAAAAGTGATTGTGGGCACTTGTCCATAAAAAGTAGTTAGCTCCACATGTGTGGGGAAAGGAGGCAATGTCACATGCACCCATTCATGAAAAGTAGCATCTACTCCAACAATCACTTAATATCCATTTGCTTGCATGTAATTACAAATATTCATCCAATTTAATTTCAATTATAAGCTTTCTTGATTTTTTTTTTCTTGATGATGAGAGGAAAGAAAGATTATTGGGCCCCCTTTTTTTTTTTTTTTGGGCGAGTTTAAACTAATAATGGAGAATTATATTTACATCTTTGATATATTGTCTGTTTATACAAATCATTCATGGATTTTGAATAGTTAAACTTATATCATCAGAAACTTTAACATTATTTACACAAATCACATGTTAGTTATTGCTCATATACCAGAAAAAGGACGGGTGTTAGAATGGAGCGAAGTGAATGAGTGGAGCACAGCGCAACGAAACGAGCAAACGAAGTTACAACATCTGTCCAATTGGGGGAGTTTCGGAGGTAGTCTGCGGGCTACGATTATGTGAGTTGGGGGTTGCCCTGCGATATGGTACATGGTAATATTTTAGATGTACCGAGGGTTACATATATATACTGAATTGCAACCTAATTGATATATTATTCTCTGCAATAAAAGAAAACAACCACTCAGTCGCTCCCGATGATATAGGCACATTGTCGAATCTCGTTAAATCTTTATTCTCTTTATTCTTATGATTATTAGAGTTAACCTCTTAACACCTCCCCTGCTTTTTGACACATATACTGTAAAAACACATTAATGTCATTACACAAACTATCGTTATTTTAGTTGCTAATGATAAATTTCATAATAATTCAAAAAAAGCACGAGTAGTTGTGTAAAAAGACCATAAATCAGAGGATGTCAATATAATTATCCCAATTAATAAATAATATGATGTTTTACGACTGATTGATTATTTATTAATTTTAATCGCGATAAATTAAAGAATACAGCAGGAAATCATCATTTTGAAAAGATTTGCAGAATTGTAGATGATAACCAACCGGCATGAATTGGAAAGCCGAACACATAATTGCGATTAGTTGCAAAGTGTAATGCCAACTACCAACCTAACTTCAGGCATAGGACCACCTCAAAGATTTTCCTTCTTTCTCCCGATAAATTACAGTGAGTTCTTTTAAATTTTGACATAATTATAAATATATTTTATTATTTAAAAAAATATAAATATTCGTTCAAATAAAAAATAATTATTAGCCCATAAATAATGTGGAGAAAATTATTACTTTACACTTACTATTTTTTTTTGAAATATTTGAAATATATATAAAAAAAAATGAGAAGTGAGTAAAGTAAATAATTCATAGGGTACACCGTATATCAATCCAGAAATATATTCTGAAATATTTTAAAAAATTATAAAATTATAGTTCATAATCCACAATGACATTTTGGTTAGTTCATCACAAAATTTGGATGAAAATTTAATGGAGGTTAACAGAATGAGCTCGTTGTTAGATATACGTTAAGATAAAAGGGTATTTATAATTTTTCAACTAATAAAGAGATATTCATAATTATGTCAAATCTCGGTAAAAGAGTTGTAATTAACCATTCTTTCTTCTTTCTTCGTAAAAGATAGGGGAAAAAAGGGGGAAAGAACAAGAAAAATGAGAGACTTGAAAATGATGAAAAAATGAAGGAAATTTTGATTTCCCTAAAATTTTCTTTAAGATAATTTCCAAAATAGGGGGAAAAAAAGAGAGATAAATAATAAATGTCAGGGATAGTTACATTTACACCCCTTGACCTATAGCTTATTTACACAAATCACTCATGTTTTTTGTATAATTACAGAAACCATTCTAGATAGTCAAAAAATAGGGGTAGTTTGTGTAATAATATCGATACTTTGGAGGGGTGTAAGTGTAATTTTATAAAAAATAGGTGTGGTTTGTGTAAATGATGTTTATATATCTAGTGAGTTTATGTGTAATTATTCAAAAAGTAGGGGTGATTTGTGTAAACAGATCATAGGTTAGGGGATGTAAATGTAATTATCCCTAAATATTAATTTAAACAACTTCATTGTAATATAGGAGCTATAAAATTAATTGAGGACTGAAAATTATTCTTTTTGGTGAAGTTTTTCCAGGCGCATTATGATTGTGTAACAAGGTCTATTTTTTCTATTAACTAGGGGTGACAAAAAGACTCGAATTCGGCACGACCCCGCCATGGACCCGTCCCTAATGGGGCGGGTTTGGGTCCAAATATTTGGAGACAGTGCAAGTAATGGGTCCTAACAATTAGGACCCGCCCCAATGTTATATATATGTTATTTTTATTTTTTTTAATACTCTCTGTACAATCAGATTTTTTAAGTTTCATTCCCCCCAAATTAGAGTGCGCTAAAAGTAAAAACCCTATTCTCTCTCATTTCGCATCTATCTTCTTCTCTTCATTCTCTCTCTCATTAGTCATTACAGACATAGCACAAATTGAAAGAAATTCCAGTAACAACGGCAATTAAGAGAAACTTGTGTCCTTCCTGATAGCGATGACAACAATCGAGAGAAACCCAGGTGAGTCTAGTTCTTGTGTGTGTTAGTGTGTGTCTAGAGTATTGAGGATCCTAGTGCCCGTGAATTCCCCGGGTCCCGGATCCATCCAAACCCGCCCCATTACCACCCCTACTATAACTACTCATCATGGCGCATCATCCTTATGTGCATATAATAAAATAAATAATTTTTCACGTTTTAAAATATATTGTAAATAAGATAAAATAGATAAACTAACACATCATATTTCAAAAAAAAAAAAAAGTATTATTGATAAAAAAAAAAACTTAGTGTTGCAGTGATGCAAACTGTTGTTTGTGAATGAAAAATATATTTTAAAAATATTTTATAACACGAGAGGTTATAATTAGTATTTCTCATCTGGGCCATAAAGTATGGGCCGAATTCATATTGGACTCAGTACGGCCCGAGTGCACTGCAAAGGTTTGAATTTAGGCCCATTAAATGTTATACTTGAGTTCGAATTAAACATTTTATAAGTCCAACCCGATCAACATTTACTGAAGGCCCGATGGGTCGGCTAATTCGAGCATAGTAGTTATTTTTAACGGTTGGACAAATAATTCCAAATTCCAATTACACGAAATAAACATAAGATCAAATTGTATTAAACTATTTTAATAGAATTAGAACGCATAACTTCATAGTCATGCAACTTGAATAATTGCACCAAACACTTAAAATCATATAAGAGAGAGCGCACATGCATGCACTAATCCTGGTAAAAAATTGTGATTTCTTTAGAGGTCCCAGATAACGATTTTCTGAAGGTCCTAGTTAGCGATATCCTTGGAGGTTCCAAGTAGCGATCTCCTGTGTTCACCCAAATGTGATATGATCCCTGAAAAGAGAAAAGAACGTCAGGCTGGTCGGGATGGTTCCCGGCGAAAACTCTCCGATGCTTAAGTCAGTCCAAAATCGAGATGATAATATGTGATCTTAAGTAATAAATGAGGTAGAAAATAATGAATGTGTGTTATCATAAATAAGGGATGGAAGATGTATTTATAGGCTAATTGTGCACACTTGCTTGATCCACGTGGCATCATCTCAATACATGAGCTGTCAGAAAATCCATAATCTACATTCCCTGTCCATGAAGTTGGTCTTGGTCCGAGTCAGATCGCGTGACCCGACCCAACTAGACTACACGCGAATCTTGAACCTAGTATGCAATTTTGACCATTTCTCAAAATTATTTGTATCTTTTCTTAAAAAATGAATACAACCCTATTACACACATGTATACATGACAAGTGACAACCCAACATTGCACATGCTGGTCTTCCTTGAACCAAAGCAACCTGTAAAAGAAAAGAAAAATCCATGATGTCTTTAGTCTTATGTTGCACTGAAAAGGTTTAAAAGGACAAGTCAAAGTTCATTGCACGTCTGCAAGGGAAGTTGCAAGTAAATTGACCATGCAATGCCACAGACTTACATCATAAATAAATGCATTTAAATTTACACGTACAAACGACACTTGTCATTACAAGTCGGGCGTTGTACTACTGCAAACCCAGCCACCCAAGGACACTGTCCCAACCTTGACTGCTGGGATTTCAATTTTTGAATTTCTCATTAATTTATAATGGCCCTACCCTAAATTTTAAATTATCTCAAGACTCAATAATCATCATGCATAAGATTCACATGAAATTATCAAGTCATGTATATTATGTAAATAAAATAAATAGAGCGATAAAGCAAATATTACGACATTCTTGATGTCGTGGTTTTAATACTTTCAAACCAGATAAAACAAATACTATATTACGTTTGACGTCATTTTTTGAAATATAACTCGAAACATAGGAAATGGGTCTCAAAATCCGCCAAGTTTTACCTATTTAAATTATATTTTACATAAGTCCACGTCGAAATAATCAACCCAATCTCAAACAAATTAAACAAAAAAAAAAAAGGAAAAGAAAAGAAAAACACACACAGACTTACTTTCTATGTATAAAACTCGTGATATTGGGAAACTCTTTAAATGTATAAAAAAGTTACATAAATAGGTATAGATTCATGATTTATTTAATATGGAATTGAATGCAATAGGTCTAATATTTCCCTGCATGCAAAAAAGGAACTATTAATACAACTTAGGGCCCATGGGGATTTAATAACAATTGGGATTTGCATGAAACCAACCTCTCAAACTCTATTTTTCGTTAAGGAGGTCTAATTAAGTTGACGAAGTTAAGGCTTTATGCGTTCAAATTTTATTAATATACTTTAACAGTAGTTGTTGATCCATAAAAATAATATAAATTATACATATTTGATAATAATATTAAAATTTATTATGTAATTGCAATCGATTAGATATAAAAAAAATAAAATAATTTAAAAAATCTCTCCCTTACTCTTACATTTTCTTTATTTATTTATTCTTAAAAAGAACAATTCATTAAGTAATACTACTAATTTACCCCCACAAAGGGGTCCCTCAATTCAAACCACATTGCTTGCTTTCGGGGCCTTTTCCCGGGTTTGCAGCTCCTCATCATAAATTCTGTCTTTATTGCCCCTTTCCCCACTTTTTTTTTTTTTTTTAAAAAAAAAAAATTATGTACAGAGAAATTATATCTACACACCTTGATTTATGATTTATTTATACAAATAATTTATGCGTTTTGGATAATTAAACATATACCTACCAGAAACGTCAACATCATTTATATAAGCCACCATATTTTTTGAAAAGTTACAACCCCCCCCCCCCCAAAAAAAAATCATCAAATCATTATATAAACTACTCTTGCTTTTTGGTTGTCAGATATATTTTCTATAATTACGTAAAAGATATAAATAATTTATGAAAATATACTACATATTAGGAGTGTAAATATAATAATTCCGATTGTATATTGTCCTTTTTTTTAAAAAAAAGAAATAATCTCAATAGTATTAGATTATTATTTTTTGGAACGTAGCGAGTAAAACTCAAGTTCATAATATTAGACTATTATTTTCAAATATACTCTTTAATTTGAAGCTATTTTTAAATTCACAAACACTATTTTTAAGACCTAGCAACAATATATATAAATCTATACAAAATTTTATTTTTTCAACTCTTATTTAAAATCGTATTGGTCTAAATACATACCAAGAATTGGATTAGGGAGTAGTATTACAAATAATACATCGATATTAATCATATAAAATTAATTTTTTTAAATAAAAAATTGAGTACATTGTGCAGACCTCTAGAAGTCCAACTCAAGTTGCGCTAGAGTAATTTTGATGCACATAATTCTGATTAATTAGCTGTATGGAGTAATTGAATAATAATTATTACAGCACATTTATATGTAAAAAAATACTTAAAAAGATTTACCCAATGTTTGATTAGCTGTCTGGAGGAGATAATTAGAGTGTTCCAAATTTTAATTAAGACATATCTTCAACTTGAGAACATGGCAAAAGACAAGAATACCCCTATCCCATGAGGGGAAAATGGCACAAAGCAGGGTGGGAAACTAAATGCGTGGAGGGGTACAGATGTAAATGGACATCATAATTTTTTCTTGATTTAGTGGGGAAATGCACAATTTCACATGGGATGTAATTAGATTCATGTGAAGACACATGCCTAGGGCTATGAGTCCTCCTCCCATGTTACTATGATCTATGTTAGAAGACTACACCTTTTTCTCTCTTTGACTAATCCATGTCTAATCATTCATCTCCGACCGATGATTCTTTGCTCAAGTGGTGAGGTTGAGGTCCCATAATCAAAATGTAGGGAGTTGTTAATATTTAGTTTATAGGATCATGTTTGCATCATTCTTTTGGTTGCTTTAATGTTGGTACTGATAGATTTAGAGATACTGTATTTTCAAACTAATAGTTTATCGCTCATTATTAAAAAAAAATTCATTCATCTCCCATCAAGTAAAATATTATTAATTACTCTTTTTTTTCTTTGATAATGTTAATTAAGACCAAAATTCAAGGAAGCGCAAGCTTTCGCAGAACGAAATCCTCTTGTACTTAATTATAATACAATTGATTCACTTAAAAAAAATAGATTATTTCCTACATTATAATTACTACAGCTTAAAAATTGAGAAATCAATATTATCTACCACAATTTAATATGTAAACTTAAATTTTAATCATGATTAGTTAATATTTGTCATGATTTTAGCTATGATCAGAACATTTATCATGATTAATGTCTTGGTCTTGCATACAGAAACAATGGCTAATAATAACTGTTGTGTTGTTAATTATGCACCATTATTATTTTACTTTTCGCCATGTTAATCAATTATGGTAAACTCGTATTTCTTGTAGTGATTTACGTTGTAAAATAATAATGTCATAACTAAACAATTCAATTTTATATTTTAAATTGAACTTTTATTACACAAAATTATTTTAGAAAGCCAATAAAAATATATATTAAATCCCAATTAATTCATTTGCACTTCACTTTTATGTCGATCCCATTTGTTTAATTCATTGCCTTATTTATTATTCCCACTTTCCAGATTATTTCTCAAATTCAAATTCAAACTAGAAAAACTGGGGAAAGTGGAGGTAGTGAATTTGAATTGATGAAGACATGCATGCATGTGATGTAATAACTCTCTTATAATATTTATGATTGATGTAGCCAAACGTTTCACGTTAATTGCAAACGACCAGACAATATTACATACTTCTCAATTGTCTATAATTACTCACACGCTTGCAAGTTTTGGGCAACATACGTACGATACAACTCCACAAGGACACACACACAATTGTGCCGACCTCCGAAGCCCAAGGTGTCCATGTGCTGTGCCGCCCCCGAACGATCGAGCTCTATATACAACGTTGTTTCACCTTCACCGGACCACTTTCATCTAACTCTTAATATTCTCACCATCCACCGTCCAAATTATAACAACAAATGAATGCTCAGACATCATCAACTAGAATTAATGAATCCTACGTACCTCGTTTAAAGTAATTACGTATATGTACCACATTGATATATTAATTATATTATGATCTAAATTATGTGAACTTTGATTCCATGTATATCCATAAATTTTTATTTTGACAAATGTTTTAATTTCTGATCATAGGAGTAAAGTTACAATTTTACAAAGATGGTGATCATTTATTATATTTTCAAATAATCCAGCTAGATAAGAAAAAGATGGAAAGAATTTGTTGCAAATTGTATTCTATCTCCGACGTACTATCATCATCATGCATACGCCATGTGTATAAAGATGACATCATATATTTTATTTAAAGAAAGATTTTATACAGGTAATATGTATATATTTAAATTGAGTAGGAGATAGAATAAGATTTGCAACAGAAAGTACAGTTCTGAATAAAAACGCTCTTACAACCTCCCACTCTTTATAAACTCATGCACGCGCGACATGTTCGACCACATAAACTCGCCACCCAAGCCTACTACTTCTCTCCTTTCCATCACAAATGGTCTCTGATTTCGAATCCGTTGAACCCACACCCGACACCGTCGAGCCGAGCTCGAGCCCCGGCCGGATATCATTCTCCTCCTCCGAGTTTCTCGACGAAAGCAACTTCATTTCCATATGTCCAAACCCTCAAGCAGACTATGAGGAGGAGGAGGAGAGACCTAAACCTGGACGAAACGCGGAGTTCGAGTTTCTCTCAGGAAATTTAACAAACACCATGATTACAGCTGATGAAGTGTTCTCCGAGGGCAAGTTGCTCCCCTTCTGGCAAATGCAGGCCGAGAAACTCGACAAGATCAGCTTGAAAACGGAGAATGGCGAAGATGGGCCTGAGGAAATTAAGGAGGAGACCAGAATAAGCTGGTTTCTTGACGATGATCCCTCCCCTAGGCCCCCCAAATGCACTGTTTTATGGAAGGAGTTGCTGAGGTTGAGAAAACAGCGTACTTCGTCGGCTTTATCTCCGTCTTCTTCTTCTTCTTCGTCTTCGTCGTCCTCTTCCAGGAGTTCACTGGCTGAAATCCCGGCAGCGGAGGAGACCAAAGAAGGGGTGAGGAGTAAAGAGAAAGCTGTGAAGACGATGATCAAGAAGGGACAGGAGAGAACAAGAACAGGCAGTATAAGGATAAGGCCTATGGTTAATGTGCCTATTTGCACGCAGGCGAAGAACAGCGCACTGCCTCCGCTGTTTTCGTTAAGGAAAGATAGCAAGATCAGAGAGGTGAGATGATGAAGGCAAGATTCAAGAATATATGTCGATACTCATGTAGAATAATGTTGTTTTTTTGGTTTGTTTTAAGTTGTATTGATTCATGTATTTTTCTGTAGATTAACTGATGTTATAACATCAGAACCTGCTATTTTAGATGCTGACTGAGTTCTTTTCTTGAATGTTATCAGAAACTAATTATTAAACTAATCTCCTCCTATTATGTGGCTTAATTAGTTTCCAGGAAGAGAATTAAGTGGGAAACATGATCCAGAGAATGTGGAAACCCTATGAATTTTTTGGGTTAATTATTTATATAGAACCATATAAAGACAAGGGAATCTGTTCAGATTACTATGTAATAATGAGTGTTGGAGCATATAATTCTTGGTCTGAATATTAAAGTTTACATTTATTGCTGTTGCAATTATCAATGGTGGTACAGCATTAAAGTCACTAACTACAAAGCTCCTTTATTAGATATATATTAATTAATCAATATATGCATTAAGGATGTATATATATAATAATTCTTGTAATTTAGAGGCAAACTTTATGAAGGGAAAAGTGGATATAATATTGGGCTAACTGCACTTACACCTCTTCTGAAAATGTAAATTTATACTTTCTGTCAAAAAAAACTTTAAATTATATTTACACCCCATTTAAAAATTCTTTATTTACACATGATCCCTTTTCGTTAAGATTTGGACAAAAAAAGCTGACATAAGCAAAAAGAATTAGATAAAATTTTAATTTTACCCCCCCACCTAACATTTTTATGTATATTTTTATACTTATAAAGGATAAATATGATATATACATATGGAGTGGGGTTAACATCATTATGATTTTCTCCTTATAAGTACAAAATTATTAGGTGGAAATATTAAATAAGAGATAAAATTGAAAGTTTATGTAATTTTTTTGTTCATGTCAGCATTTTTCGGTCGAATCCTATAATAGACTGGGGTTAGGTGTAAACCAAGAATTTTTGGAGGGGTTGTAAAGTATAATTTCAAAATTTTTTTGAGGGAAAGTGTAATTTCACATTTTCAGATGGGGTTTAGGTATAATTAATCCTATAATATTTTATATTTGAACAGATTTATATGTAATTATATCAAATCTTCGAATTACTAAAGCTCTCTCTCTCTCTTTGGACCCCTCCCAAAAATGTTCTTGAACAGGATTTAAGGAAACATGAAGGCCAACACAGATTGTACAATATTGCATGTTTCTTTTAAGACAAGATCATGAGTAAAAGTTGTAATGAAACATAGGAAATGATTTGCAGTGTGTACTATACATGTAATTGCAGCAGTACTAGGCTTTCACTAGTGCCTTCCACAAAGTAATTAATAGACAAGTAGAAAGCTTTAAGTTCGTCAGAGGAAGGTTGGCTGGAGGCAGCAGGTACTTTAATCTGGGCTGTCAGGTGGTTGTTGTGTCTGCAGGAAGCTGATCATCATCAACACATGAAGAGAGCCAAAGAAGAGAAAGGAAAAAACTTAAGAGAGAAGAAGTGGGCAACGCTAGAGGAAGGGCTTGAACCTTCGACCTTGTGGTTAACAGCCACACGCTCTAACCAACTGAGCTACTCCAGCACTTGTTGTTAGTGCTAGGAAATATTTTTACTTAACATATTACATAAAAAATTAATTCAAACATGAAAAATGAAATAAATCAATATAAATACTGAAAGACCATTTACTTTTCATTATTAAGTTTATAAGCTGTCCAATATACGAGAATAAGATAATTTTTTTGCATTATGGATGCTCATTTTTAATCCAAAATCTCAATACTAATTACTGTTTGTATTGAATAACTCGACTTGAACAGTCTAAATAAATAAAGTATGGTTGATATAATATTTTTTCTATCCTATCATTCAAATAATTCAATCAGGATAAAAAAATAAATAAATAAACAGAACCTAAGAATAAAAATAATTATTTGTAAGAGTATTAAAAGAAGAAATAGACATATTCAACTTGGCGCCCCCCAACGCCCACAAAAAAGGAAAAAAAATAAAAGGAAAAAGATAAATAAAAGACATAAGTACGATATTTAAAAATTTACCATAAAAGTTTCTTTATTTTCACTTCCCCCCAAAACATTTTACATTTCAATTTTGAGTTCCTTTTATTTCTCCCCTCTATCCAGACATACATACAAACACAGCGGCGTAATTCATTCAAAGAGCCGCACCCTACTGTCAGAAAATCCAGAAACCGCGACAACACAGGTATCTCCATCTCCTCCTTTTTTCTTTTTATCTATCAATTTCTTTTTTCTTGTTTTTCTCTGATGTTTTTTTCCATTTTAGGGTTTTTAGGGTTTCTGTTTCTTGCTTCACTTTCTGTAAGTAAAACCCGCCTACACAAGCACGTGCATTCGTGGGTTTGCTTTTGTTTCTAGTTTTTTGAGCAGTCGAGGTGTTATTTTTCCAGTATTTTATCATATTTGAAAGGTTTGATTTTTGTCGTGGATCTGTCGTAATTGGCGGTAACGGTTCGTTTTGATTTAGTATTCAGCGAAGGGAAGTGGAAAGGGAAAGTTAAATTAATGAAAATTGGATTTCTTTACGGTATCCTGTCGGAGGAACTGAATAAAATTTTTTAGATTCTTGTTTTTGTTGGAAATGTAGTTAAGTACTGTGATGAAATAAATGAATAAAGTGTATTAGGTCATTAAGTGCTACTGGTCTTCTTCTTTTTATTTGTACAAGCATTTGTCTTCGTCCTTTACTTCCATAACAACCAATGAAAGCGTTTTCCTTTATGTTTTCTTGGCCTAGTCCAACTTTGCTTTGAGTGTTGATGATGGTGGGTTATTTCTCTCCGCAATGTTTCTATTTGTTGTTTGCCTTTACTTGTGTATTGTATTTGCTCATATGAATATTATTATGAATGTTTATTGTGTTCTTCCGGGTTCTTACGTAAAATGTTGGGTGGAGGAAGAGATACTTATATTATGATGTTGCAGTTTGTGTGTGTAAACGCTAGTATATTGAAAAGTGAATCATTATGGAAGCAATCTTAAGAATCTATAAGAAATAAGGAAAAGATGTTTATATCTGAAAATAACATAACATAAATAGGTAAAAGGGCTGCAGGATACTCTTACCGGGGGGCGGAGGTAAAGTTTAAAATAGTTCAAGAAATCAACCTTAAATGGTAAATGGTTCATGACATAAAAATAAATAAAACACTATATAATAATTGTCACTGCGTGTGTATCATTTCTATTGATAAATAGT
This sequence comes from Sesamum alatum, assembly GCA_034509735.1. Classification (NCBI taxonomy): domain Eukaryota; kingdom Viridiplantae; phylum Streptophyta; class Magnoliopsida; order Lamiales; family Pedaliaceae; genus Sesamum; species Sesamum alatum. The sequence goes on from JACGWO010000006.1 coordinate 36,128,692, forward strand.
TTACCATTTCCCTCCATTTATAACTCTGTTTAGCCTGAATGACCTAATCTACCTTATGCCCGGTGGATGGTGATTCATTACTGAAATATGGATCTTCTGGACCCACCTAGTTACGAGGATCCAGAGAGACCGCCGTCTGTATGCTTTCATAATATGATTAAATATGCTTAGTAGTCTGGTACACAAAATGCTTAGAACTGTTCACAAGTTTGCATAAACTAGTGTTAGACATCGATCAGTGGTTGAGCATAATTTTTCTGCATTTGTGAAGTTTTGAAATAATGTATCTCTTACTGATCCCAAATGTAAGTATTGGCTCTGGATTTCTGAAACATTGCCATTTTGTGTTAGAAAATTATCCTATTGTTTAGTTGGCATCGCCGATATTCTAGCTATTCCCCCATTTCAGATGAATGCTTTGTAATATGATCCACATTGACGTGGCGTCTGAATTCTTGATTATTGTTGGACCTTTTTGGAGTGATTTTGCTGCTGCTGCTGCTACTACTGCTACTCTACTGTTCGATTTCTTAATTTCTCTGATGTATCTCCTAATAATTAACACTCTATAGTGACAAATATTTTGCAACATTTTGGTGTTTAGGTTTTGTCCGATGGATGCCAAAACACCAAATGGAGAACGCCGGCACATTACCATTAAACTCTGGCCCCCTAGCCAGAACACGCGCCAGATGCTGGTTGAACGAATGACTAATAATCTCTCCACTCCAACAATTTTCACCCGCAAATATGGCAGTCTTAGCAATGTTGAGGCCTCAAAACATGCCCAACAAATTGAGGAATCAGCTTTTGCTAGTGCAGATCAACATTATGAACAAGAACCTGATGGTGATGGCAGTTCTGCTGTGCAGTTGTATGCCAGGGAATGCAGTAAGCTAATATTAGACGTTCTGAAGGGAGGCTCCAGGACAGAGGAAAAGGAGGCACTGCAATCTGAGGTTGATTCTGCTTTCCGTGAGACCTTTTTCGATATATCCAAAGGTCAGCGGGCATTTATAGAAGAAGATGAGGCTCGAACACTTTTGAGTCCCTTAAAGACGCCTGGAAATTCTTACACCAAAATATGTTTTAGCAATCGAAGCTTTGGTCTAGGTGCAGCTCATGTTGCTGGACCCATCTTAGCGTCTATTAAGAACCAACTCAAGGAAGTGGATCTGTCAGATTTTGTTGCAGGAAGACCGGAGGTGGAAGCTCTTGATGTCATGAATATTTTCTCGGAAGCCCTAGAAGGTTCTCATTTGAAGAGTCTGAATATATCTGACAATGCCTTAGGTGAGAAGGGAGTTAGAGCATTTGGTAAGCTCTTGCAGTCTCAAACTAGCTTGGAGGAACTATATCTTATGAATGACGGCATATCCAAGGAAGCTGCACAAGCTGTTTGTGAGTTGGTTCCTTCCACAGAGAAGCTTAGAGTTCTCCAGTTTCATAACAATATGACAGGAGATGAAGGGGCTCTCGCTATTTCTGAGATTCTGAAGCGTTGTCCATTATTGGAGGATTTTCGATGCTCATCTACCCGAGTTGGCTCTGAAGGGGGCGTTGCCTTGACTGAGGCACTTACACAGTGTAGGAATCTGAAGAAACTTGATCTTCGGGACAACATGTTTGGTGTAGAGGCTGGACTCAAGCTGAGTGATGCTCTCCGCAAACATGAGTATCTCACAGAGATTTATTTGAGCTATCTAAATCTGGAAGATGATGGAGCAATTGCAATAGCCAATGCTCTCAAGGAGTCAGCACCCGCGCTCACGGTGTTGGAGATGGCTGGAAATGATGTCACTGCTGAAGCAGCTCCGAGCTTAGCTGCGTGCATTGCTACAAAGAAGTCTCTTGTCAAGTTGAACTTGTCAGAGAATGATCTTAAGGATGACGGTGTGATTACGATAAGCCAAGCATTAGGAGAAGGCCATGACCAGTTGAAGGAAGTGGATATGAGCCAGAACTCTCTAAGAAGGGTTGCCGCTAGATCTTTGGCTCAGGCTTTATTGCGTTTGCCTGGGTTCAAAATCCTCAAGGTTAACGGAAACTTCATTTCTGAGGAAGGTATTGATGAGTTGAAGGATATCTTTAAAGAATGTCCTGATAAACTTGGTCCCCTGGATGAGAATGACCCTGAGGGAGAGGATTTTGATGACAAGGAATCTGGGGATGAAGATGACGCTAGTCAGCATGAGTTGGAATCGAAACTCAAAAGTCTTGATGTCAATCAAAAAGAATAAATATTGTTTTGGCGTCGTCAGTGGGAGTAGCAATCATTACTTTTAGTTGATAGCTTTGGTGGGTCTGGTTGATTCGAGCAGGAGATGGTGCTGTAACTCTAGCTGAAGCTAACTGCTTGCCATCAATGGTTTGTGTTCTATGGGACTTTTTGCCCTTAATCTGCTTTGTTTGTTGCCATCTTGTATCAGCTGATCCGGAGGTACTTTTGGCGATTCTACGATTAGACTATGCTCGTAGACTTGTAATTTTTGGTTCCCCATGTTTGGGACCATGGTAGATTTCTTTCTGCTTTTTCACAAATGTCTACTTGCTCTTGCAAACTGATGCTATTCATCTGCAGTTATGCAAAATTGAGTTATTTCTGTCTTGGTGTTTGATCAGGGATACTGCACCACTATTAGCTGGAAAATGATGTGATCGTGGTGTTATAACCTTCACCTTGTGTTCTGTTTTTGGGTTTCTTTTTCTTTCTTACCTCACTTTTTATACCTTTGATGGATTTTTAGAACTGTGCTAAACTTAAAACGATCTCTGTAACTTTATAATGATTCAACAATCGATGTAGTATAATAGCATCGGTTCACATAATTGTTTACTTGGAGGCTGTGTGTTCGTCCTGAGCTCCTTCTAACAAAAAGGAGATGATAAGAAAATGCAAAGTTCAATGCAGAAGACAAAGGAAAGAGGATTAACAGTTTCTTTAGAGTCCTAGTTTACTCTGTGATACGAGTTATTGGGTTGATAGGATACAAAAACGCTTTGTATAAATTATTATATGGTTACTTGGACTATTTGGGTTAAATAACTCAATCCACCTAAATACACGAGTTGAGTTATTCAAGAGGAATAACAATTTGTACGGGCTTGGGAAAAATTGAGCTCCACAATCCAAAGTAAGCACCTTATAAGAATATATTGGACAATTTATCCAATTTAATAATGGAAAGTAAACGAGGCCAGCACAACGACATAAACACCGACAAATTTGGTCAACAGAAACGCCTATCATGAACAGTTTTCCCTTTGATTGGATTTACAAATGTTTCTAAATCTCATTCAAGAAAATAACTCCACTCACAGTTAGGCCCATGCAAAAACAAATAGTATTTTGGTTTGAATGTTGTCCTTTTATCATCGTTTTAAAGAATAGGAATTACACAGGATTTTCGAAACCACAAATCGATTTTAGTGGCACTCTGGACAATTGACATGACACTGAAGAAAGAGAGAACTAATCTGAGTTGCAATATCAAATAAATATGTTGCAGTGAGCTGCTAAAGATAGTAAAAAATACAGCTTCAGGTTCAAAACAAATCTGCTACAACGCATCAATGGGTTATCAGATGACTGCATCTTACCAATGTAAGTAAACTAGTTTTACTTCATTTCTAAATTCTAAAAGGCTTCAGAAAATAGTCTGTATATAATTAAATCACATCAAGCTTGACCTCTTCTTCTTATGTGCTCTCCATGTTAAGCCATTCAACCCACCTTCCAAGCCCTCCAAGCTGCTTCTTTGCGAACTTTCAGCTTCAGATTTAGGCCTTTGGGAGGTCCAGCCGAAGGTTTCTTCGCTCTTCGTTTCACTCACCAACGAAACCGTTTCACTCTTCAACTCCGTGACTTTCTTCTCCCCAACAACATTGTTGGTACCATTACTCTTAGGCAATTCATTATTTACGACGGATGGATTCTCTCTTCTTCTTTTTGCAGGATGCTTGGAGTTGGATGCATCGTCTCCATTCTCCACAGCCTTCATCCACTGTGTATCACTAATTGTATCCTCACGAATGACCTCCTTTCTACGTCTCTTTCCAGTGACAGGGACATCATCAAATATAGATCCTTTCCCCTTGCCTGCCTTTATTTCAGGTACAGTATAAACCCAATCTGGCACCTCGTGCTCTTCCATAAGTCGGGATCTGTAGTTTTCTCTCTGTCTTCTTTCTTCATCCATTTTCTCAAACAACCAAAACTCCTCATCTGACCGGGCTGCCAAACGATTGATTTCTCTTTCACTTGGCACATCTGTTCCAAGTGAGCTTGTACCTCTACGCATGATTTCCTCCAGCATCTCCCTCCTGTCTTGAGCTGTAATAAAATGAATAATTATTTCTGCATTCAACCAATCATAAAACTGAAAGAAGGATCATTTAGTAAGATATGAGCTCACGTATACATGATAGTCAAGTAGATATGTCCATTTCAATTGTTGTTTTGATGTAGATGCAAAAGATTTAAGAGAAAACGTCTTTCCAGTGGAGGTGCTAGTGACCTAAGAAAGTCATATGTACTTGATTTACAGGCAAACCAGACATTGTTGTTTTGATGTAGATGCAAAAGATTTAAGAGAAAACGTCTCTCCAGTGGAGGTGTTAGTGACCAAAGAAAGTCATATGTACTTGATTTACAGGCAAACCAGACAAACAGCGTCAAACCTTCTTTATGCTGTCGCCTAAAAAGTTTGCATTTCTTAAACCAGGGCAAGGTATTTATTTATTGACAAACCTGTTGAAGTTGTGTTGAATAACCCTGCCTGGATGACCTTCGCATCAATGCCCATTTTCTGTTTAGCTCTTTCCAAAATAACCTCTTCAATTGATCCGACACTGACAAGTACAAAAACTCTGACCTCCTTCTTCTGCCCAATGCGATGCGCTCGATCTTCTGCCTGCTGGTCCATTTGAGGGTTCCAATCACTGTCAAATATTATCACGGTATCTGCAGTTTGTAAATTCAGACCAAGTCCACCAGCGCGAGTGCTTAGAAGAAATATGAAGTAAGGAGAGTCGGGGGCATTAAATTGTCTGAGTAATTTGCCTCTGTCGTCAGTGCTAGTATTGCCATCAAGTCTAAGAAATTGATAACCTTTTAACAGCAAATAATCTCCAAGTATGGTCATGAGCTTAGTCATTTGGGAGAAAAGGAGGACTCTGTGTCCAGCTCTATGAAGTTTAGGGAGTAAACGATCAAGAAGCTCGAATTTTCCCGATGCCCTGATGATCTCCTCACTTCGCTGCATAAAATAATCACCAAGGAACAGGTACGGGTGGTTACAACATTTCCGGAGCTGCATTGTCAAGTTCTGCAGACTTTTGGGCTTGCCACTACCTGCAAATTCATATAGTAATATTGAAAGATTAGCCTGCAAATTCATACTACAAGAAAGAGAGACTTATCCCTCTCGGCCTCTCCAAGACAGATTAACAGGACGATCTAATAGCTCCATGATAGGAAGCTGCTATGGAACCATCCCTGTGATGTTGCCCTTGCTTTGGTGGCAGAATATCCCACATCCAAGAGCTATTTAGAAAGATATGTAAACAGACGAGTACTTATATTTTGCTTTTGTAATTTTGTTAGCTGAGGGACAATCTTTGTGGGGCATGAAAAGACACAACAGAATGAAGAAGAAAAATACAACTCAGAATATAAAAGCATCGAAACGAAGTTGCTTACATGGTAAAACATTGAAACATCAGATGATGCGGACAGAAGATAAGTCAACCAGGAATGACCAATTAGTTGTTTGATTTTTGCAGAAACTGAAACAAAGGTAGACAGCTAAGTAATTTCATGGTCCTATGGCTGTGTTGGTTAAAATACTCATTTTCATCTCGGTTGCACACTACTTCAACTATTGAAGCATAGACTATCAGAACTAAGACATTATATACAGGACTAAGAGACAGATTGCCTCTTTTACTATGGCATTTGAGCTTCCATGCCATACAGATTATGATATGACATGATTCAAAATAAGGGAGACAACTCTCTGACCCGTCATGCAAGTTGCAGGCACTGGCCAACAACTGCACTTTATTAATCAAGATGCAGAAGATGTTACCAACCAACAAGAAATTCTTCTCCCACTTCAGCTGTTGGAATCATATTTCAGGTTATAGTATGTTTGTTTCTTTAAAAAAAAAAAGACAACAAAGTTAAACAGATGACAAACCTTTAGCCCATCATCAAATTACTTAGAACAGAAAAAAACGGGGAATTTCAGGGGAAACAAGACATCAGAAATGCTAAATTTTGTTGCTGATATCAACATAAACCAATGAAGTAAAGTAGTAAATAGTGCGAGTAGCCACATCCTTAGAAAAGAGAGAAACAGAGGGGAGAGATGCTAATGTAAGAAAATACTCACCGTGACCCATACCAACCCTCCCTATTTCTGTCACTTGCTGGTAATATACTTTCTGCCATGCAGACATGTCACATTTTAGTATGACCTGAGTTTTACCAGGCAGGAATTTCTCGACCTCATCTTTCTTCCTCCTCAATATAAATGGCCTTATTACCTGAGAACATATTGCAAACAGAAGATCAAAAGAATCAGAAGGTTGGGTTATTAACTCATACGGAAAGCAAATGATGAACCAAGACGTACATGGTGCAACCGGCGAATGATTAACAGCTGTTCTTCATCTGTTAAGCTGACATCACATTTGTCGGCAAAGGGAGCATTAAACCACTCCTCAAAGTTTTCAACCGAATTAAAGATGTTAGGAAGGAGAAAGTTAAGCAGGGACCATAGCTCCTGCAAGCTATTCTGTATAGGGGTACCAGTCAATAGAAGTCTCCGCCGAATTCGGTAACTGTCAATTTTGATGATCAATTAGCGAATCAATTCATTTGATAATAATCTTGACACTGAAGTTGCTATGCAACAAATGCTAATAAATGACTTCCAACCATACAGCAACAATATAAAAATTTGCAAATTTATCAGATACCCAAATGGCTATGTAGAATAAGAAGCAAAAGTGAAGTTGAGACAAACAAGCAGAATAAGTATTGAAGTACCACTTAAAAATTTTAGTGTTAGTTCCAGATAAGAGCCAAAAAAAGGAAATAAATAAAAAAATGGCCAGAAGTTATTAGAGACAATACCCTGAGACCAGAGTCCGTGCAAGAACACAGTCATAATTTTTAAGGCGATGTCCTTCATCAACAATCAGGTAGTGCCAGTGAATTTTCTTCAGAAATGCTTTATCTCTAATAATAAGATCATAATGGGTAATCAACACATTGAACTTCCCTTCTCCTGAATACTCTTCTCTCATGGCCTTTCTTTCATCTAGACGCCCGTCATAAAGAACAGCTGAAATACTGAAACATAGAGAACATCCATAAGTGCTGAAGCATTTATTCACAAACTACTGGCGAAGAAGAGATAGCAAGGCATACCCAGGAGCCCAAGTTGTAAATTCATTAACCCAATTTGGCAGGACAGCTTTTGGGGCCACAATCAAGTGGGGCCCACTCACACCCTTGTTTTCCATGAGATATGCAATCAAAGAGATGGTCTGAATAGTTTTCCCCAACCCCATTTCATCAGCTAAAATCCCATTTAAATTGTTATTGAATAGAGAGAGCATCCATTGAAGACCCTCTAATTGGTATGGTCTTAACTCTCCACCCTGAAGCATCGTTGGTTGCTCAGTCACCTACAAGAGTTCTTGTCATGTTAGATCATACAAATAATTGCGGTGCTAGTTACTACAAAATTGATATTCAAGGGTCTAGAAATTTCAGACTATAGCATGCAAACACAAAAAGGGTAAAACATCTAGTCAGCAATCATCCTTAGAGTTTAGTACGAACGAATACAATATTTATTTACCAGAGAATAGTGAGGGAAGCAGAATCATTATGGTGAAGAGATATATGAGATGCCTAGAAATTTATACAAACTTTTCAGAAGGATTTCAATTGTTAGATCTCAGTGAGCAAATTCCTAGAGGAAAACACCCAAAACCTTCCAAATGAATTTGATCCAAAAGATAATCTGAAGGTATAAGCTACACGGGAAGGTCAGATAGTCATATTATACCTTCTCCTGGATTGAGTGTACAACAGAGTTATACTTTCGCTGCCCTTCTAGTAAATCACCTGTCTTGACTTTATCATCAGATTCATCATCAACCTCTTCATCATCTTCCGGAACTGATTGTGCTGGTGTATCAGTCCTTGAGGCAGACAACTCAGGCAAGTCAGTGTCTGAACCTTGCAGGGGCTCTATGCTGTCATGTGCAGCATCTTTTTCACGTTGAACAGCAGCTCCCAGACGAACTAAGAGATCATTAGTTTTTCCAAGGAGCATAGTCAATCTTTCATTCTTGCTCTCCTCAACCATTTTCATGTAAGCTTCTTGATCATCCGCTTTCAAAGCTTGGAACCTCAATTTTTCAGCTCGTGTTGCTCGTTGCCGCAGCCTACCATGCCAAGCCTGCACAAATGGAAATACTTCAGTGAATACAATACAACTTCTATTATCAACAAGATTCCAAAGGGGATAATACGCCAAAGAAATAAAGTCTCGTGTTTTAATGGATATCGGTATTAAACATCTGGCAGATCCCATGCATACAACTCATAGAGTACATAATCATACTGGAGTCGTTCCTAAAAATTAGACGAACATTGCCATTTCCGCTAGTAAGTGTTCACAACAGTGTCAATTTGAAGAAAAAGATCTTTGTTTGCAATCATAATACTTGTTTCCAAAAGTCATCAGATATCAATTAGCCTGCCTTCTAAAATTTGAAACCAGAAAAAAATCCCATAATTAAACCAGAAAAAAGGCCTGACATCACGTATTAGGTTCAGTATTTTCCTCCTTTTTGACATGTCTGTTTGCATATATAGCTAGCTTGTTTCCGTGCCATACAGTGGAACAAAAGGATCAAAGGAAATTGTGTAAGAAGGACGTGCCTGAACACCATCATTTCTTTGCTTCCTCCGTTTCTGGGCAGCCTGTACTTGCAATTGGAGTTCACGTGCACCATTAAGTAAGTCAGCAAAAAATTTCCTTTTCCTAGTCTCTATGCGATTCCTTTCTTCTTCCTCAAATCTTGACAACCTCTGCAGCAAAGACAATCAATTTACTTCTCTCATTCAATCAAAATCCTTCCAACAGACAAATAAGAAACACACACACAAACACATATATTTATATATAGAATATATGCTTTGGACTTGACAATAAGATGAAACTTTGAGGTGGCATTTTATATGAATTGTTATGAACCATTCATGAAACGTAAAATTTTTCAAAAGTAAACACTAATAACCCTCACCTCAGCCTCTCGTTTCTTCTTAAGAGGATCATCAGTTTCCAAAGCAAAAGCATCTCCAATTCCATATAAAGGACGACGTAGTCGCATCATGCCCCAATCAAAAAGTTGCTTGTCAGGGTTTGCACAATGTAGACGAAGCCAATATTCTGAACTCACTTCAGACCGCACTTTACTCTGGAGCTCGGCTAACTGATAGGAACAAGAAATTTATTATCAAACAAGACATAAACCATTACAGTCTGAAATTTAGGCAACAGCAGCACAGAAGATGCTTGCAGCCATGGATCACAAAAGGAAAAATTTGAAAGGCTTCGAGGAACAAAAGGGAAACTGGATAAATTGAGAGAGAAAATAACTAGTTTATCCCTGCACCATTCCCCACTCTCACGCGTTTTATGTGTATTCACATCGAAATGCAGGACAAATACCAGGAATATCAATGAATTGTTTGCATTGCTTTTCCATCCAAAGCACATCAAAAGTTTCACGTCAATAATTCGTTCAAGGAAAAAAAAGTCAAAAATTCACTCCACCAGCCGAAGATGTTTTTGCAGGGGAATTTGTTGCTAACAGCAGAAGAGTTCATAAACACAGTTCCACTCCACATGATCTTAGAGTGGCAACTAATCCAGAAAACCAACCACCTTAATCCTCTACTTAAAAATGCCAGGATTAGACCTAATTTCGACAGATAACTTTGACACTCATTATTAACTGTACCTTAAGTCCATAGAGTTCAAGCAAGCATCTTGACTGCAGATCCTCGCCTCTACTTGTCGGTAATTCTGTTTAACAAAAGAAAGGCATAAAACATCATTAGCAAGCATGTCTGTATTTCTGTGAACGACAAAGTAAAAGAGATTTATTACGGAAAAGCAGTTATTTGGCAATATCCTATATACATGTATGTCCGTATGTATACGTTATGTATATATCGACAGTGTTTTGGCCGCTCAGGATGTAGTTGGAGTTGGTTTTGCAAATCCCATGTTTAGTGTCTGAAATTAATAAGTTATAAGATAAGTTTTGGTCTTCTGAGGGTTCTGACGCAATTATAGACAAGCTACTCAAATCCTTTAAAAAATGCATGTCCTCACTGGATTTGGAATTAAAAAGATTCCGAATTTAATAGAATACTAGTTTCCATCTTTTGACCCTATACAGCTCCTATCTCACAGTGCTCTTCAGGCCCAAAGTCGCAGAATCACATGTGCTCAGGTTGAAACTTGAGGTACCTAACTTCTCCCAACATATTGAATAGTCAGGGAGCACCTCATTCGAAGACTGTCCATGCTCCCTCTGGTGCTCTCTCTTTTTCTTTTTTTGGTTTCCAAATATCTAGAAGCAGTTACGGGTGTCTTCCAGGAAATGTCTTAACACCCATGAAGAGAACAAAAAATGTGATGGCCGACCAGCAGCGAATTCCAAAAATTTATTGTAAATGATATCCCATCTTTCTCATATAATAAGGTTATTGAACATTCAGTCTGTGATCCATATCTGGAAATATTAGATACGTCTCATGTATTTATTGTCACGAATCACAATTAGAGTCCATCAGATACAATCTTGGGCTGAAGTTGGACTTTGACTCAAAGGAACTTTAATGAGTTGCTTCTGAATTGTTGTAAGACTGTATAATAGATATTTTCTTAGCACTATCTGACCAATATTTCGGAATTTCATGTTCTATAGGACATAATAGTTAAGATTTTGCTTGCTTTGGTTTCAGAAGATTGCATACATAAAAATGTTTCACTGTGTGGTAACTTAGATAATCCCTTCACTTAGCTCATAGAATGATCTCTATTTACAGCATAACTTAAGAGCAAGGATATGTAAATTATTAAATAAAAAAATTCAATAATCTTCCCAATTAGTAGGATAGGTTTAGGATAAACTTTCGGATATCCAAGTCACTGTCTTGCCATCCCAAACACCATGCTACAATAGGAGCGGGAAATGATAATAGGTTTTAAGTCCAATATGATTTGGATATAAAACACGACAATAATATGTTCTACATGCAAGGAAATAAACAGAAAGGATGAGCTTGGAAGGGTCGCATGAGATATAGAAACCAGAGGAAGGTACCACAAAAATGAGATAAACTTTAACAAAGGAAACAAAATAAGCAAAAGAGAGTTAACTAGGGCAACACCTATTAGAAGCCAAAGAAAAAAAGCCAAACACCACTCAAGCAAGATCAAAGCAAAACCAAAGACAAGGTCGGCCAATGCTTTATCTGGAAATCTTTTACATTTGCAGTAGCAGATAGATAAGACGGATTAGGACCACAACATCCACATGTTGAATAGAAGCCACATCAGATCGGCCATAAATAACTCTGCAAAATGATTGACTTGTGAACGAAATAATTTTACTTGAAAATAGTTACCCTCAAGTTCAGCTAATCGATGCTTGATACGGCTCTGAAACCTCTTTTCCTTTAAGTCTGACAATCTAGAGCCAGGCAGACAAGTTGATCTCTGCTTCAACACAGCATCCTCAAAGTCCAACATTAACTCATCATAACTTGAAACACCAAGACCGTCCTGCATCATTACAACTAGATCAACATTAATGTCTTAAACAAAGTAAAGCAAACTTCTAAGGAGGTTATAACAGAAAAGAATGCTGCACAGAGTTCAAGAACTTGTGCACAAAATAATTATTTCTCATCAATATCAAATCCCATGGACTGGTACAGTACCAATGCAACCCAAAGGTGGCAGTCAATTTAAAAGAATCGTCCGACCGCCCAAAAATTATGGGGCTAATGTTTTACCTATAACAGAGTTTTAGACGAGGACTGAAAAGGTAAGCACCTTCAGACCATTGTCCAAAAAAGTAATGGTTGAGTGTTAGCGGAATCATATCTTAACTATTGAGAGACTAGTCTTGAAAAAAGATCTTTGTTTCAGTAAATGTAGTATTCGAACTAATCACCAAATTCTCAAAATTGTGGGAAGAAAGCAACAAAGCAACTACTGCAAACCAAAAGCTGCAATCTTCCTCTTGCGGGAAAAAAGCCAAGAATAAACAAAAATCCAACAATTAGCCAGCTCAAAACTGAGCATACTCAGACATTAGAACAAACTGTCAGTACCAATTACCCTAATTTCCAACCAATCAACAAACTCTTGAAAAAATAAAAGAGAAATAAAATAAAAACTAAACCATAAACCAAATATTTTCTCACAAAATAATGACAGCTAGAATTCCAAAAAGTAAATCAAATTAACACCAATCTGAGTAGCCTCAACTATTAGCAACCCCACTATCAATACCAGATTATATAAAAATATAAAACACAAACGAGAACTTCTCATCCAAACAAAAAATGTGATCTTTCCCTTAAAACAATTACACTAAAATAAAAAAAGTCCCAGAAAACATAAAATGTGTCTCCAATAATCACACAAAGATTCCGAGAATAGTAACAATTAAAGCGAGTTAAACTTAATGACGTAGCAAAAATGAACTACTTCTTGAAAACTAATAAACAAATAACACAACAGGAACTATACAAACCTAAACTTGTGATCTTCCTGTTACAACAATTATACTAATACAAAGAATCCAACAAAAAACAAACAAGAAAATAAAAAGACGCAAACCCAGAAGCTCAAATCCCACTCAATCATCCAAATTAATCCGCCTCAAGGAAAAAGCACCACCACTAAATGCCAAAACCAAAAAAAAAAAAAGAAGATAAAATTAAAGAAGCACAAAAGCACTAACCGTCCGCAACGGCGGAGTTTCCCCGTCTCCGACGTCACCCTCCACTTCATCATCAGCATCCGATGGGACTTCATGAGCGCTGTCAGAAGAGGAGTCCTGGTAAATGGAGGAAACGGCGTCGTAAACATGTTGGGGCAAGGGCAAATTGCGGGAGATGAAATTGAGGGCGCAAATTAAGGTCTTGGCACTGGCGAGCGGGTTTTCGGACTGGGGCTCGTGTTCCACCGGAGTGAGGCCCAATTGCTGGGACGTAGAGGGCTGTGGCTCCGCCACCTGGGCAACCATGGCGGGAAGGGGGAGCAAGATACGGCGTCGTACCAGAGTATTTTGAAAATGATACTGCACCACCTCCAAAATCCGTAAATCGGAAAGAGAAAAATAAAGAAATTGAAAAAAGAAACAAGAAAAGATTTTTATGTTTGTGGATTTAATTTTAGTTTTTATTTTTGTCTTTTTTTCTGTTTGCAATTGAAGAGTTAGGTTTTTTCACTTATCGGAAGGGTTCTTATATACATTGACGAGTTGGGGGCTACGCCGGAATTACGATAAGGTCCTCCGCACAGGGAGTACTGTTGTAGAAGAATTACGAAAATACCCCTGGTTTTAGTGTAAGTGAGGCATAAGTCGGACCTGTACTTTTATAATACAACGATATCATTAAATTAATTAACAGACTATTATAATGTTCAGTACGCATTAAAAAATATTATTAAATCTATCATCAACAACTTTATAGCGGATCAAGAAACAAAGTACACATTATTATAAAAATAGACTCCACATCTACAAAATTTTAAGCCCATTGATGATTAATGATCAATGTCGTGATCGTGAAACTTCAACCCCATTGATCATTAATCATCAATGGGCTTAAAATTTTGTAGACTAAAATTTCCTCTCAACAACAATTTTATTGAGAAATTGAAATTTTGAATCTGATAGAGATGAATACATTTCATAAAAGATTTTTGAATTTCGACGTAAATTGATATTTTACAAGTAAATTGAGTTAACAAAATCAAGATATAGTATATTTTGATTCTGACTCTTCTTTTAAGTGATTATGTCACTATTATGTCATAAATTTCAATCATTAACAATCAATATGCGTCAATTGTCAATATCAAAATATAACTAATTAATAACGAATACCACAAATTAATAGAATTTGACTTTTTAATTATGGGACATCAGCTTCAGCAATTAAAGTAGACTCGTTACCATTTTGGTTCTAATTTTAAAAGTTTTGTATTAGAAAAAAATGATTCTTGGTTATTATTACGTACATATAATTTTCAATTAACATTAAAAGTTTTGTGTTTTAAGTTCATCATATGAATGAATGAAATGAAAGCTACCACATTTATGGGAAAATGACATGTCTTCTTTTTGATCCAATGAGATGAATTAAAGAAAGGAAACCTAACACATGCCATAGCTAGCTACCACTGTGTAAACAAACATTGCATCCTCATAGAGAAGAAGAAGAAGAAGAAGAAGAAGAAATGGCCGCAGAAACAATGATTGATGCAGCCATGGAAGTCAAGAGTGAGCTCATCAAACTGAAGAGATTGGCCTCATCTTTGGAGTCAAGAGTGAGCTCATCAAACTGAAGAGATCATTCATCATGATTCAGGCATTCTTGCAGGATGCCTCTAGGCGCCAATTGGAAGATGAAGTCGTCAAGTTGTGGTTGAGGAATCTCGAAGACGTTGCCTACGAAGCGGACAATTTGTTGGATGAGTTCAACTATGAAATCATTCATCGCAAGGTAGAGATTGGGGACCAAATGAAGCGAAAGGTACGCGTTTTCTTCTCCTCGGCCAATCCTTTGTTGTTTCGTTCAAGAATGGCTCATAAGATCAAGGATGTGAATATGAAGTTGAAAAGGCTTAATGAAGAGGCTATTAGCTATGACCTTCAGAGGAGAGTTACCGATTCTGCTATATTTGTCCCTCACGTTACTGAAACTGATTCCATAAGTGTTGATCCGGTTCTTCTTGGTAGAGAAAATGATACTTCTAACATAGTCAATTTGTTGGTTAATCCAAGAGATGAAGTCGTTTCGATTTTTCCCATTGTTGGGATGGGCGGCATTGGGAAGACAACTTTAGCTCGATTAGTCTTCAACAATCAGCAAGTAATGAAACATTTCGATGAGAAAATTTGGGTTTGCGTATCTGAGAATTTCGCTTCCACCACAAGGCTTTTCAAGAGAATTCTTGAATCATTAACAAATGATGTTGTTCAAGTTGAGAGTAGAGAAGCCATCCTAAAGAGTCTCAAAGAAAAATTGAGAAACAGAAGATATTTACTTGTTCTTGATGATTTGTGGAATGAGGAACAAAAATATTGGGAGGAATTTAGAAGTTCTCTTCTTGGAATCAACTCGAATAAAGGAAATTTCGTTATGGTGACTACTCGTAGTGAAAATGTGGTATCGATAATGAACCCAAAGGATAAATGTCTTTTGAATAAATTAACTGATGATGATTGTTGGAAGATAATTAAGAATAGAGCTTTTTCCACCGGGGAGGAAGTTTCTGAAGATATGGAAACCATTGGAAGAAACATTGCTAATCGATGTGGAGGTCTTCCATTAGCGGCGAACATGATTGGTGGATCTTTACAAGGGAAGGGAATAAATGATTGGACCACAGTTCTAGGAACTGGAATTTCAGATTCCAACGGGGATGTAGGTGGCGTGCTGGAAGTACTGAAGGTCAGCTTTGATCGTTTGCCATCTGCATTACTTAAAAAGTGTTTCGCGTATTGTTTCATTTTTCCCAAGAATGCAATAATAGATAAAGAACGACTAATCCAACTTTGGTTGGCAGAAGGATTTCTTGTAGAAAACGATGGAAATGATATGGAGAGTTTGGGCAGTAGAGTTTACGACATTTTGCTGCAGCATTCTTTCTTTCAAGAGGCAGTGAAAGATAAGTATGGCAATGTCATGCACTCAAAAATGCATGATTTAGTGCATGATATGGCGTGTTTGATCTCAAAGGCAGGAAGTTTTAATATGGGAAATTTTGTTGCAGATAACATTCCTCCTACAGTTATTGATCAGGAATCACATAAGTTGGCAAAAGAGGATGCAGTTTATCTACACCTGATAGTGTGTTCCGTGATTACAAAAACTTGCGCATTTTAGATCTACAAAAGACAAATATTGAAGAATTGACAGCCTCAATTGCCAAGCTGATACATTTGAGATTTCTTGATGTGTCTTTCACGAAGATTAGAGTTTTTCCAGAAGCAATTTGCAAGCTTTATAATTTGCAGATCCTCATAACGTTTGGTTGCATGAACCTAAAAGAATTTCCGGGCCAATTGCACAAGTTAGTTAGCTTGAGACATCTCATTATCAGATGGTATCCGGGGTTCCAAATGCCACTTCAAATTGGAAAGCTAACTTGTCTTCGAACATTGAAATTCTTTTATGTGGGCCACGAGAATGGTTGTCGAATTGATGAATTGAGATTTTTGAAGAATCTGAAGGGAGAACTTGACATACATAATCTTGAGTATGTAAATGACAAAGAAGAAGCTTCTAGAGCACGCCTCATTGAAAGCCACAACATACACAAGTTAGAGCTCGTGTGGAGTCGCTCAAGGAAAGGTAAAAACTCTAATGATGAGCAAGTGGTGGAAGGCCTTCATCCACCTCCAAACATAAAAAGCTTAACCATTTCGGGGTTTCATGGACATAATTTTCCATCGTGGATCATGGATAGGACCATTGGTACGATACTTATGCTTGATAAATTGATTGAGCTTAAATTGACAGATTGCGAAAGATGCATAGAAGTTCCAACACTCGATCGGCCATCTACCACTACTTGAAATTCTTGGTGTTGAGTGGACCGAGAAACGTAAAATCACTAGGTCCTTGGTTTTACTATCCTCGTTATAGCACTAACGAGTCAAGAAGAAGCGACCAACCTCCATTTCCAGCACTTGAATATTTCCGACTAGAAGAAATGACCAATTTGGTAGAATGGATTGAAATTCCCATGAACAATGCCTCCAGAGTGCTTGATGCTTTTCCATGCCCTCAAATCTTTGAACATTTCTGAGTGTCCCAATATCACTACTACTCCGGACCATGATTTTCCTTGTCTTGAGAATTTAAGTGTCATTAGTGTCAAAAGAGGCGGAGTATTATTGGAAAAGATATGCAACAAGAATTTAGGCTCTCTCACGAGCTTGAAACTCGGTCATATTTCAGATGTCACTCGTCTTCCTGAAAGGCTATTGTACGACAACCAATGCCTTTTGAATTTGGTAATACAACATGCTCCCAGCCTAACACGTCTCGAATTGCCTATACAGTCTCTCAAAAGTGTCAATATATGCGGTTGTGACAACCTTAAGTCAATTCGATATTCCATAGGAGGAGGTGACAACAGTTTCAGTTCTCTTCTTGGACATTTCCAGATGTCCCAATTTGAGGAGTTTGCCAAAGGGTGGTATCAGTTCTCTTTCTCACTTAACTCATCTGAGCATTGGTCCATTTTCAGACCAAGTGGATTTTGCTTCTTTTTGTGAGATTTTCCAAGGCATCGGACAACTGCAGTTGCTTGAGACATTAACATTAACTGGATGGCAGCAGTTTGAGTCTTTGCCGGATGAACTCCAGCATCTCCTGTCTCTCTCTTTCTTCGAATTATGTGATTTTGGCATAGAAGCTTTGCCTGAATGGTTCGGAAACTTGTCACATCTAGAAAGTTTACATCTTAGAGGATGCAAGAGGCTAAGGCACCTGCCATCTAAGGAAGCCATGAAACGACTCACCAAATTACAACGTTTGTTTGTTAGCGAATGTCCATTGTTAAGAGAAGCATGCAACAATCCAGCAGATAATTCTGAAAGGGACAAGATTTCACACATCCCGTGTATCGTTGTGTAAGGTATGATCATCATGTCATGAATCAAATAGCACAGATTCATTTCCTATATGTCCATTACAATTATGATCATGATAGTTTCTTGTCTTGTGTTGCCATCTTGATGCAGTGAACATGTTTGGAAAAGACAAGGGTGTTTGATCTCTCTTATGTGTATACATATCCTTGGAGACTCACTGGAGGTATGAATTGCTGCAAGAATTAGTACTCAGAGGCTCCTCAAATATGGTAAACTTTTGATATTTCCCTTGTCCACTGCCTCTTTGTTTGATTCCTATGTTATTACAATGATGTTTTTCTTGTAGCTCATCCGACTCTTCATTTGTTAGATCAAAAATTAGCAAATAATATTATTGTATAATAATTAGACCCATGCATTTTAATTAATTTTCTTTTTGTTCCTGTTGTCATATAATGATTAGACTGATTGAATTATCTGCATGATTTTTCATTCGATAAATTATAGCTACTTCCCTTGAGGTTTGACATAATTACAAATACCCCTCTTGTTGTTTGAAAAATTACAAATACCCCCTGAGGTTTATAATTTTTAACCAAATAATTTTTTTTAATTAAATTGTAGAAAAATCAGCCGAAGCAAATCGCATTATTGCTCATCTATGTAAAAAACTTAAAGAAATATTTCCCCACGTATTGTAGTCCAATTTTTTTTAAATTAAATAAAAAATAATTCAGTGTATAAGAGCATTTTGGTCAATTCACCCATAAAAATGGATAAAAGTGGGTTATTTGTTAGATGGTTACAAATCTCATAGAGGTATTTATAATTTCTCAAACTACAAGAGAGTATTTGTAATTATGCCAAACCTAAAAAAAAGTAGTTGTAATTTACCCTTTTTCATATTTATGTTTTTGGTGCTGTGTTTTTCATATCCTCATGGCCATCTACTTGATTAGACTTTTTTTTTTTTCATTTACAGGCATTTTGGTTTCAAGAGGTGATTAAATACAATTTACCCATGTAAAATTAGAAAATTTTATTTGGGGTTTTTTGAACTTTTTTAATTTTATAGGGAGGTAAATTGCATTTAACCCATTTTTTTATATTTCAAAAATTCGTCAATTAATTTGATCGTTTTCGATGATATTGTTTTCTTTTTATAATTAACTATTGATTTAATTTTATTGTACTTTAATTATGGTCATTAAAAATATAACTAATATTGATTTTTTTTTTCTAATGATAAGACAAGAAAAATGAAGAATTTAATATGCAAAAACTGATGGCAAATAACCAAGAAATTAGGAGTTGTTAAGTAATAACAAATCATGATTTAAGTTCTTGGGAAACAAACATGTGGACCCAATTCACAGCCCATATCCTACCCGAAACTTTTAGGCCTCCAGTGACCCGGATTTGCAAAAAATTGATACTAAACACCCAATAAAATTAGATTAAACTGAATATCCAGCCCAATACTAATAAGTAGTAGCCATTACAAAATCCCACACATAGTTATGATTTTTCATATATAATTGGTCATATGATATATTTTCACATAGAGTAACCAGTGTGTGATCCATATTATGCACGGGTTTAATCCAATTTTAATTAAAGTTATACATTATAGGATTTTTAAATTAAATGAATATAAAATGAAGAACACTTTTAAACAAAATTATTTTTTATTTTCCAACTATAGTGTATTATAGAAATTTTGTGTTAAAAAAATTATAAAAATTTACAATCATAAGAACATATACAAAGAGATGTCAAATGAAAATAAGTTTTATTTATCTATAATTCATTATTATTATAGAGCACCCTCTTGGTGTCTCAATTCTTTGATCTTCTATTTTTTAAATATTTCACCAATTTCGTATTTTTCTCCGTCTCTCTTTTCTAACTTATTTTCTCTCTTTCGTCAACTTACAACTTCATTTCTTCTCTCATTCTGTATATTAGTAAGTGTGACATATTTTATGTATGTGCATAAATTTTAAAAACTATTTTGAATAAAATATATTGATAAATTATATTATTTATTTTTTATAAAGTGAAAAATTTACTTAATATATATTTATAAGATAATATATATAAGATAAGAATGCATGAGAAAGAAAAAACTACCAAAAAGTATATAAAATGGGTGAAAAAGTTAAAAATAATCAACTAATTTATTTTTAAAAAAAATGGCGGACCAATTGATTTAAACACTAAATTGACCCTCTTCGATAATATATAGTATAGATATTAACAACTATTTTCATTACAATTCAAAGAAAGTTTTCCTAAAGAAAACTTAAGCATGAATTCGATAAAAATCAATACACTATCCAAAATTTGTTAAATTAGTCCGTGTCTCCGAGTAATATCCGCTTTAAAGATGTTTTCTCTATAAATAATCCACAAATAGATCATATTTATACTAATATAAAAAGAAAACACATTTTTTTATTTGAAATGTGATATGTTGGTTTATATATATTATTTTCTTATTTATAATATATTTTAAAATATAAAATATAATTAATTATATGCACGCAAGGAAAACGTATCATGTTGACTTAGTTTTACCAGTTACAACTCCAAAAAAAATACCGTACCATAGTAGAAAAAAGTGCAAAAAAAAAATGAAATGCTTGAATTTAGGAGATATGATTGGTGTGTGTGGAAATAGATGCATCTAAATATAGTGCATTTAGCCGCAAAAATTGCTACGAAAACATGTCTGGTAATAATACAGTATATAATATCTGTACCTCAAAGTCCGGAAACAGTACTGTCTTCAGTGTTTTTCTGGCGAAAGATGGAGCAAAATATAAATAATAATCTCAAGCATACAAATTCATTGGTATTTGCAATCTGCAAACAGAATCTGAAATTTAACTAACTATAGAAAATATTTGGATATGAACAAACAATATTGCCCTATAAATATAATCTGTATGGTCGAATTGCCCAAATCATTGTACATATTTCTTTGTTTAATTGTTCATGTTCTAATTGATCAGATTCCTCCGACTCCATACCGTTGCACTGTATCAATAAGAATAAAAGATATTAGGCAGTAGTAAAAGTTGCTGGTGTTTGAAAACAAAAGTTAAAAGTGAAAAAAAAAAAAAAAAAGAAGAGGGTTAAAGTTGGAGCGTTTGGAGATCTAATATTTACGAAAACAATTTTACCAAAAAGGTGTAAAAGTTGGTAGAGAGTTGCTTATAACTTATGGCTTAATTCGACTTAATTTAAGTTGTTTAAAAGCAGAAGTTGTAAACAAAAACTCTTTCTTCAACAATTAGCTGAGTATGCTTATTTTAAATGTTTGAAAACACCCCATCCCGTTGCATTGTATCAATAAAAATAAAAGATATCGGGCAACATTTAGATACAAGGATTTGGGTTCGAGGAACTGATTTAAGGGATGTTTGCAATAGTTTCTGTTTTTGTAATGGGAATAAGTTGTAGATAAAGTTGTAAATTAAACAGTAGTAAAAATTTGGAGTGCTTAAAAACAAAAGTTAAAAGTGAAAAAAGTTGAAATTCGAGCGTTTTGAAATATAATCTTTACAAAATAGTATACTAATAAATCGTAAAAGTTGGCAGAGAGCTGCTTACAGTTTTTAATTTAATTCAACTTAATTTAAACAGTTCAAAGTAGAAATTGTAAACAAAAACACTTTTTTCAGCAACAAGTTCATAAGTGTTTACTTTAAATATTTGAAGACACCCCACTAGAATAAGAATTTCAAATGAATGCATACTGCTTTTTCTTATAGGATGGATAATTATATTATTACATCAATGTTTAAATACATTTCGTAATTAAGTAATACATCGATTCGATTAATGCAATAATAAAACTAAGAATTATGATATATATACAACAAATTCACATAAAGTGAAATAAATATAAATATTCACATATTCAGTGGGACTTAGATTCACGCCATCGAACTAGTTTATGGGTTCTTTAACATCTTGATATATTACACAATTATAATGAAAATTGTGTACTAATATTCCGTAGCTAGTACATTGCTAGCTAGACTGCAAGTGACCCAATTGCACTCTTTTTCGTGCAATGATTTGAAATTAATTAACATAGTTTTTTCCAAAAGATGATTCTCATGTACATTTTTGGTTTCAAGTCTTAACCACAAAAGGTATGCGGACAAGGTGGAATGAAACACCCAATTAAGGAATTATTACACCTCACATTAGTGGGACTTAACCTGCAGAGTTCCAAGTTTCAAGGTTTTGTCACTTTCCAATCACAATAAACTTTATTCCAAATTTTTTTTTAAAAAAAACATTTCAATTCATACTAACATTCAAATATTTCTCTATTTTATTTCTTTTCCAACGATATAATTTTTTCGAATTTTTGAGTGAAATATAATTCAAATACCAGTATATTTTATGTTTTCGCATTGCTGTAAAGGTATACGAAACTCTGTTTTGACTACAACAGAGTGGCGTCTGACTGCAAACGAACGTATAATTTAAAGTTTCTGGTACGAACAACATAGGAGAACAAACTTTTTATTTAGATTTGGAAACTTGACTAGAGAAAGTAAACTCCGGATTTGCTATCCTAGGAAAAATGTTGAAGTGTATTTGTGTGTAGAGATTCTGTTTGTCTGTACACTTTCGGTAAATTTAATAATTATGATGAAGAAGGTACTGAAAAAGAAAGAAGTAATACTACTAGTATGGGTGCATATATATTAATTAGTGGGGTGAAAATGACAGAGTTATGTTTATGGTAATGATGATTAATATTCGATGATGCAGATGCAAAGTATCTGTACTATTATTACATGGGAATTGTCTTTCTGGAAAGCTATAATAACCTAGTACGTACGTACCTCGATGTCAACTTGTCCTAATTAATGCTTTCATGGGCTCGAGAAATATTAGTATTAATTAATTCCCTCAATCTTTTTGAATTTATCGAGAAACAACTTGCTAATCTTGTGCTTTTAATCACCTATTGATATTCGAAAGAGTTAGTTCCTATTAAATAAAATATAATAAGAAATATTCGACAATTTTTGTTGTTTTTATTTTTTAGTAAATGGATATCAGATTATCAACTGATTTGACAAAAGGAATTTGATATAATATGGAACGGTCCTATTGAATGGTATGAAAGAGAGTGTAACGAATCCTTTTTCTTTTTAGAATGAATTACAATGATCTTCCCTGAAATTCGATATAATTACGTATATTTTATGGTTGTTTCAAAAATTAAAAATACCCCCAAGGGTTGTAGTTTTTAATCAAGGACCTGAAATGGTACATTTTGTCCTTGATTTTTTTTAAAAGAAAAATTATAGAAAAAGCAGTCGAGGCAATTACATTATTGCTCCTCTGTGTAAAAAAGTAAGACTCTCTCCCTGCACATTTTTGTCCAAAAAAATTTAAAAAAATTTAAAAAAGCAATTCAATTTGCATAAGGCATTTTGATCGGATCACCCATAGAAATGGATGAAAATGGATTATTTGTAGACAGTTACAAACTTTAGGGAGGTATTTATAATTTTTACAACAATGAGGGAGTATTCGTAATTATGTCAAACCTCATGTGAGGTCATTATAATTCACCCTTTTCTTTATCATGTCGGAAGGTCGTAAATGGACCAATTTTTCCCTGTTCTTTCTTTAATTACAAAATAGATCAAGATTTGCATTTTTTTTAGATACGGTCCCGACCTGATCCAACTTGAGTATGTATGAATTCATGGTGATCATTTGATCATCTCTATATCGATATGTGGTTTATATAAAATTATACAATATAAAATCTATAGATATTAGCCCTCCATACCTTAGTATAACTTTTGATATCCGTATTATTCTTACGACCTTACGCTTTTTCTTATATAATTTTATTGGCTTTCTCCAATAATGATATTTTTTTAAGATAGCAATAGTAGATATATTCTTCAATTATATTAAAATCACAACTAATAATAAAACAATTATCGAGATAAAGTATGACAAATACCCGTTCATTTGCTGCATTGGAATCCATAGCTTCATATTTGTTCATAAAATCTCAACTTTTAACAAAAAATAATTTGATTATCAAACAGTATTATTTTCATCAGAGCTCATCGACACATAATTCAATTTGATCACCATAACCCATCGAATGCACTAAACATTAATTCCAAACTCTTGCCAATTATTTTTTTTTTTTAAAAAAACTATTTAAATAATATTAAAAAAATATTAGGCTGGGTATAAATAATCCATAGAGAATATTAACCCATAAAAATCTTTTAGAAAATTCTAAAAAATATATAAAATTACAACTTATAATCCAAAAGGCATTTTGGGCAGTTCGGTCCAAAAATTAGATGAAAACTAACGGAATGAACTCATTATTGGACAGACGTTAAAGTCAAGGAGATATTTATAATTTTTTAAACAACAAAAATGTATTTATAACTACGTCAAACCTCGTCGGATCAGAGGTGATTGTAATTTGCCCTAATTTAGAATAAAAGATTCAATTCTCATCAAACAATGAGTCTTATATTTTCAGTGACGTTAGAACTCGAATTAGTTACTTAACTATTAAATTATATATGGTGGTAATGGGAAAGATAATAATTAAGTCCATAATACTAAGAATAGGATTTGCATTAAATTTAATTGTAGGCTTTCGTAGACTTTTCCTAAATTCGAATATAATAATGTAATAAGTTACTAATAATAGAAAGGAAAAGGCGGCAGTGGGCACTAACAGTAGTAACATGGTGGTCAAAAAGCCCATGCATGAACTGGATTCTCTTCTCTTTGTTAATCACCCTATTAAAATATAATTAAGGCCACAAAAAATCTCAATTTGCCAACTTTCTCAACCCACAAAGCCTAAGATGACGTACTCTAATTAAATATTCTTCCATGCTCTCTGCCTTTAATTACTTAATTAATCAAAAGACAAAAAATAATTTAAAGGAACAGAGAGATGGATTCTGATGCAAAACGTTGATATCCATCCATACAGTGTTAATTGTTATATATGTACAGCCCATAATTAGGCAATGTCATATTGTTAATTGCGCTTGTTTAGGTTGTTAATTGGTATAAATCTTCTAAAAGGAAAGGTTTGATTTGGGTGGTAATAATTAGGCAACTTTCGTATTGTTAATTGCACTTAACAGGTCAAGATCTGCGTCTTTTTATTAGGGTCGTTCCGACCAGACATCGCTTTGATTAAAATTCGTGTGCGAATGGGCTTATGATGACCAACCGATCATTCATAGATCTATGGTTCGCTTGAAATCGTACAACTAGAAAAAAACTTATAATATCAATCCCTTCATACCCTAGGTACAGCTATAACTGACCCTTTCTGGTGTGGTTTCGTACAACTTTCTGTCTTGTAGGTATTCTGTTGGGAGGAATCTGGGCGTCTCCAAACCATTTGGGCAGTATATTCCGTAGAGTGACGTAAACACAATCTAAGATTAAATTACGCACGTCAATATTAGTTCTCATTAATTATTTTTTATTTCTAAGACATATCTCAAAATTCATTCGGGTCAAGAAACTGATTAATAAAAAAACATAGAAAGTCGAGGAGGCCCAACTTAGTCGGCGAAGCTGAGGCCCCAGAATCCTAGAGGTCATGGGTTCGAACCCTTGCGTGGGTTGATGTTATTTCTACTGTATAGTAGGTATGATTTGCTGCTGTAATAGCTAGGTGTTAGTTTATGTGATATTATTGATTTGATTGTTTATAATTGTCTCTATTCGACATTGATATCCGACAGGGTTAAATATAATCACTTTACTTTCTATTAATAAAATTCATTGCTTCCAATTCAAAAAAAAAAAAAAAACATAGAAATAAACAAAAATCAAGAAATGCATGATGCAAGCATCTTTAATTAAGTTGTCTAATTATAATTAAAACTAATTACATATACATAATGAATGAACTAAGCAAAAAGACAGATGGTATTTGATGCTAAACAATTGTCCTTTAGCTGTGAAAATTAGTGGGCTGACCTAATTGATGCTTAGGCTTGCTAATGAAGTAGCTAGCTTTCCTTGTACTTTGCTTAATAAATGAACTAAAAAGCAAGCTCGTTTAGAGTCGCCAAAGGTTAATTACGATTGTTTAATTTTTTTTAAATCTTAATGGGATGTAGTTAGGACCACATTAATTATTTCTATTTTCTAATACGAGGCTGCAATGAAACATCAAATTTGTGAGTGTTGGTCCTTCTCATCTTTTGTACTATACGCTATGCCTTTTCGAAGCTTTTTGGCTATGCAACTTTCACTCTCCCTTTCACCTTTTAATTACATCACTACGCTACAATAAAAATTTAATATTAATGACAAAATATCAAGTCACGATCGCTTACAAATTTGTCAGTTAATTAAATTATTTTGATCATGTCGTGGTATTATATATCATCAGCGATAATAATCAATTATGCATAAAATTATCGTTCCAAATAGTTAGTGATCGATATATATATAATGACACAAAAAATTATTGTTGCTAGGTTGTCATTATAAATGTGTCACTAATTATCTTTAGTGACAACTCTATGAACATTTTTTTCACTAATTCTTGCTAATAATTTTTTTTTATGAAATAATAAGTCATTATTATGACAAAAACAAAAATTCTTATCATGAATATATATAATTAGTGACAATATTAAGATTGTCACTAATTTTTTTTATTTTTTTTTTTTGTGTAGTGCTATTATGCTATAATTAATTGTAAATTTAATTATATTTAGACTTGAATTGATCAAAAGCTTAACCAGGAATATTGTAAGAACATACTTAAAATTAGGGTAAATTATATCTACCTCCCCTGAGATTTGACATAATTATAAATACCCCTTTGTTGTTTGAAAAATTACAAACACCCCCCTGAGGTTTGTAATTTTCAACCAAAGGCCCGAAATTGACAATTTTACCCTTGATCTTTTTGTTAAATTATCGAAAAACCAGTCGAGGCAAATTGCATTATTAACTTATCTGTGTAAAAAACTTAAGAACCTCTCCCTGTGCATTGTATTCCAAAAAATATCAAAGAATTTTAAAAATTAAATAAATGCATAAGGGCATTTTGGTAAATTCACCCATAAAAATTGATGAAAATGGGTTATATGTTAGACGGTTACAAACCTCAGGGGAGTATTTATAATTTTTTAAACAATAAGGAGGTATTTATAATTATGCCAAATCTCAGGAGATGTAGTTGTAATTTACCCCTTAAAATTATACATTTTATAAGCTTTTTACCTAAAAATATCACTCAACCACTTAGATTCTTTTAATTTTTTAATAGTTATATGAGTGATTATTGCTTAGGAAAAAAAAAAAAGAAAACAAAAAAGCAGCAGTCAGATTATAATCCATAAGCTGAAAGCTGTATTTTGGAGATGAGATCATTTGGGTCACAGTCAGAAGTGCCTTATCTCTAAGGGCCGCCCCTGCTCTCAACTTGCTCACAGTAGCACCAAACTTATGCTTTTATCAAAGCACTTAATATTACTAATTATTGTGTCACAGTGCAACGGATAATTTTGCATGTTGTTCAGCTCCATATTTCATTTTTTTTTTAATATCTGCATAAATGGATAATTCACGTCACCACTATATATAAAGTTTAATTATTAATCTCCAATATATTTTTCTTACTTCAATTTTAAATTTGGGTAAATTATAGCCACCTCCTCTGAGTTTGACATAATTATAAATATTTCATCGTTGTTTGAAAAACTACAAATACATCCTGAAATTTGTAATTTTTAATCGAAGATTTGAAATTGATCATTTTGCCCTTGATTTTTTGTTAAAGTGTAGAAAAATCAACCGAGGCAAATTGCGTTATTATTCACTCGTGTAAAAAACTTAAAAAACCTCTCCTTGCGCATTGTAGTCCAAAAGATATCAAAAAAATCTAAAAATAAAATAAAATACATAAAGGCATTTTGGTCAGTTCACCTATAAAGAACGGAAATGGGTTATTTGTTAGACGATTATAAATCTCATGGTGGTATTTGTAATTTTTTAAACAATGAGGGAGCATTTGTAATTATACCAAACCTTATTAAATTTCAATATTTGTACATTTATATATATATATATATATATTGTATTTGTAAACTGTTTTTCTAGACGTACATGAATTGACAAGAACTTTAAATATAATTAATGTTAAGATATTAATATTAAATAATTTTTCTCTCTAACAATTCAAGCTTTAAAATGAGGTAGTCATTTATCATGGTATCAAAGTCAGGCTAAATCCAAACAAGGAGCTTTGAACTTGAATGCACACGAGTTTTTAAATGAGGCGATCGTTTATTAATAATATAACGTAAAAATGAAATATTGATTTTCTAAAATAAAGGATTATTGAGATTGATATTTTTCTTGTGATTATGAGAAAAGAACATGTATATGATCAGTATATATGAATGTTGACAGGTAGTTCATGTGACCTGGTACCCGTATAAACCATTAATTTTTGGATTGATTTTATCAACATTTCAAATGATTCGTGAAACTGATGTGACTCTTAGTACTAGATTCATGTCACAAATTTAGCTCAGATCTAAATCTAAATCTAAACTAGTACACTATCAGTATTACAACGCCTTTTCTTGAAATTTAAAATAATTATAAATATTTTATCGTTTTGTGAAAAATTATCAATATTTTATGATATTTGATGAAATTATGTAATTCTTTGATGGAAGTATGAAATTGTCAACTTTACCCTTGTTGTATTTTTTTTTTAAAAATAAGTAAAATTATAATTTATATTCCACAGGAGTATTTTATATCGATTCACACAAAAATGGATGAAAACAAAACGAAACCTAACGAATTGGTCTAATTGTTGGACGACCGCTAATATCAGGGGGTAGTGGTAGTTTTCAAAATAATGAGAATGTATTTGTAATTATGTCGAACTTTGAGGAGCTCATTGTATTAATATACCCTTTTAAATTATATAAATCACCCCGTCAACTCAGAAAAACAAGGACAGAATAAAATCGAAAACATGATCAATATCGAATGTCAGCCGTACGTCTGTTCAGACTAGAGAATCTTTCAATTCGTGTGTTTGATGATACCCCTTTACAACAAATCTCGCCAGCTACAAAGATACACATATATTCCCCGTGATCTTAAATAGGAACAAGTACTAAATCAAATGACAGTCGATCCATATAAAAATGATGGAAAGACATACATACATACATAGTACATGAATGGTATTTTCTATTTGGTTGAGGAATGAAGGTAAGAAGAGTAGATGAGTCAGCATTTCCATAGATGGGAATTATTTGCAGTACAATTCATGTGGGCTTAATTGAAAATTCGAGGTTGAATTTGCTGTCGAGTCACATGGATTCTAGGTAGGTGCATCGCACCATCAAATTTGTAAGTGGAAAAAAAGGGCCATTAAGTGTCCCATACGTGATTTTGATCCCTTCATTTTACAACCCAATAAATTTAGTACATCAGTTTAAAAAAATTATAAATTACGTTCCATCAACATTTTTCGTTCAATTATTAATAGATGAATCATTAACTTAAGAAACAAAGTTATCGCAACATGTGTTTGACACGTGCTCCTTCCGTTAACAACTTAACGGAAAGTGTTGATGGAACATAAATTATAAATTTTTGAATTTGTGGAACTAAATTTGTTGAATCGTAAAATAATAAAATTAAAATCACAAATAAATAAATTATGATACGTAAATTATAATTTTTCCTACGTATGTATAGTATAGAGAGTTTAATAACCAACACCAGCACCAACGCCAACACCGACCCGACAAACCAAAAAGGGCTGGCTACCTAGTGGAACATGATTTCATTAATTAATTAATTAAGGGTCGCATCACTCCTACTACTCTATTTGTATGGGGAAAATATCCTTTTTCTTTTTTTTTTTTTTTGGGGTGCAAATCTTTAGTTGGTGTCCGTACGAGAACAATTGACGTAATGGTGGAATCTATCGTTAATTAGTTGGTATTATTATTACTAATAATAACTAATTATAGTGGTACGCTGTTTTTCTGTGTATATAAAAAATAATGTATCATGTTTTAATTATAAATAAGAGTAAAATATATAAATCAATACATTATTTTTTATAATAAATAAATAAATATATAAACAAAAACTAACTTATTTGTTAATGTAAGTTAGTTATCTTATCAGTTGAAAGATATTTTTAGAATCACAACAAAATTAATACAGCAGTGTCAAAATCGTAATTTTTGTACTTATAACATATCTTTTCTTTATAATAATAGATAATATCGGGCAGAAAACACTCAACGTGTATGTAAAATGAGTTTAAGAATATAATAATTTTTATTAATATAATAATTATACATGTTATACGGCGATTTTCTTCTAAAATTGAGTAAACGGGTGTCATAGTTACTCTGAATTCAAAAAGATGCAATTGCATGTACAGCTAAAATTTCAGACCTTTTTTTTTTTTTTTTTTTAAAAGGGATAATTACACTTCTCTTCCTTGAGGTTTGGTGTAATTGCACGTAAATTTCTTGTGGTTTGAAAAATTACATCTATTATCCTCGAGGTTTGCTTCTGTCTAACAAATGGGTCCCTCCGTTAGTTAAAATTCACCGAATTTGTTGATATTAGCAAAAAAAAAAAAAATGAATTAAATGTGAGATTTGCGATTGATCGACTTATTGTAGGTCAAACGAATCTTTTTATGACCAAACTACCCTTATATATCGTCGTACGTTAATGCATGAGAGGAGGTATATTTTCACTGTTTAAAGGGTAATTTAGTCATAAAAGATTTGTTTGGCCAATATTAAGTCATTGATAAGTCAATCGAGGGTAAATATTGATTTTCATTCAGTTTTTTTTGTTAATATCAACACTTTCGGTGAATTTTAACTAACAGCTGGACCTATTTATTAGGCAGAAGCAAACTTCAGGGGTACTAAATGTAATTTTTAAAACCACGGGGGATCTATGAGTAAAATTACACCAAATTTCAGGGGATAGGAGGGTAATTATCCCTTTTTTTAATTACTGTAAATACTTTTTTATTTAACATATATTTTTTTTTAAAAAAAAGAGAAGAATATATACGAAATTATATATTTTGTGGTCAACCAAATATCAAAATTTAAGACAATGAGATCAACAAAATAATACAAAATTATGTTTACTAATATTTTGTAATCTTCTTTTTCTAATTTTGTAGTATGAGATCATCAAAATCCAGAACACGCTTTACAAAGAGTGACATAAATGCCCTCATCCCTACCGTTACCCACGGGCCAACCAACCTTAATGACATCGAAACGCATCTCATCTCATGCGCGTTGTTCCTTCCCGAGTGGATATGGTTAGTTTGGTCAATTTGCTGGTGGGGGAGGGCATGGACAATGTCCTCTTTGGTAATTTCACAACCGGGAAATTTCAAACCTTGGGGGCTAAGAATATGATTATGATGTCTCCTTCCTTACATTTTGACTCCAACTCATACATGAAATCAAACATATCAATTAGGGAAACTCCAACTCACTTTCCAATACCGAAAAATTAATTCTTACATTTATTTATTTTTTTCTTGAATTTTTGGTATATTTTATACTATATGTAATAAAGAATTATTTCGATCGATATTGACTATAATGGGCTGTATTTTGAAAATTATTATAATTATTCATTTATATACTTTTTTATTTTAAAAAATATCGCCCCATACTGTTTGAATATAACAATATTTAAAGATTTTAATGGGATGTTAATATTTTATGTTTTAAATAGGACAAACTATAATGAGCTCTCCTAAATTTTACATAATTACAAATATTTTCTCGTTATTTGAAAAATAATCCATACCCTTGGTATTCGATTAAATTATGTAATCATTGAATGAAGGTTTGAAATTTTCTAAAAGGAAATAAAAATTGAACGAGATGGATAGAATATTATGAAAAATTATAAAAGAAAATTTGTCCATTTAGTCCATAACAAAAATTTCAGAAAATTTTAAAAAATAAACAAAATTATAATTCATAGCCCACAAAAGCATTTTCAGTTTACCACAAAAAATGGTTGAAACCTAATAGAGACTAACGAATTAAGCTAGTAGTTGGATGACCATTGAAATCAAGGGGGTATTGGTAAATTTTCAAACAAGACAGATATATTTATAATGATTCCGAATATCATGAGAGCTCGTTGTAATTTATCTTTAGAAATGTTAATAACGTAATTGTTATGTAGCTTAATTCCAGGATGAATTTACGTAATTATAAAATATTTTCCAATGCGAAAAATTATATGAATTTTTTTAATAATTTGAAATATTATAAGTTGACCACTTTTCAAAATTATGAAAAGTAATAAACGAAACACGGAGGCTGTTTCTTTTATTTGTATTTATTGAATTAATTAAAATTCGATGTGTCCCCGTTTGTAGTACATGCATGTACATATATGGTATGTCTTTAGACATCCTCATGATGGCAGTTTCGCTATCAACATGAGGTAATGAGAGAGACCCCAGTAATGTAATCGACTTGCGATGTTTTTCCTCCGTCCAAAACCCTATGTTTATGTCAAAGTTTTTCCAAAATAAATTATTTTAAATATTTTTGTATTTTTATCATGAAAAAACACTAGAGATATGGAGTTAATGATATTGGTTGTCACGTCACTATTTTCATATTTTAAATAGATAGAAACATCTGAAATTTCCATAAAATAAACACTAAATTATTATTTTTCTATAGAAATAAATTATCTATAAATTTAAAGGAAATAAATTAATAATTAAAAAATGGACATTTAATTCAACGGAAAATCTTGAAGATTCTGCATTATTATTAAGAAAAGATCTTATTAGCTGGCGATAAAAATATAATTATAAATGAGAGAACGCTATGTACTAAACCAAAAAATAAATAAAAATAGAGTACAATATTGGAATATTTTCCCCATTCCAAACTGGTGAATTACGCTTATTCCCTTTTCCCCAAATGTTTCGTGTGGCAGATTTAGTATATATATATTTATGTATTTATATAATTGATCAAGTGGTGCGAAAAAGCAAACCCCCCCCCCCCCCCCCCCCCACACACACACACACCCCCCCCAACACAAGATCTCCACACCACTTTTCCACACTACAAATTCACCCCCATCTCCTCACTTATCCCTCGTTCAATCCACTCCCATCTCCTCCACTTCTCTCTCTCCCTCTCTCTCTTCCCTTCTCTTTCTCTCACTAAAATTCAAGAAAACAAGGAAATAACTTGTTCATCATCATCATCATCATATAATTATAATTTTCTGTAATTTTTTTGGGTTGGGGTTTTAATTT
The DNA here is from genome assembly GCA_034509735.1 of Sesamum alatum. NCBI lineage: Eukaryota > Viridiplantae > Streptophyta > Magnoliopsida > Lamiales > Pedaliaceae > Sesamum > Sesamum alatum. Next base: position 36,162,029 of record JACGWO010000006.1, read on the forward strand.
GTGATATTTATATTTAATTTCTTAGCTATATACTCTTGATTTCCACCATGTCAACTATAGTTTGCCAAAATCTTGTGTCTTGTTTTGAGTCCCAAGTCATGGAAACGACCACCACCCTAAAGCTGAAAGGGGCGGCGGCGCCGCCGGATTTGGACTTCTGCAAGAAGATGGCAAGTGATGATCATCCAGCTGAGGTGAAAACGGTTCTTGAATATGGAAACTGGGGTTTTCTCCAAACAGGCCCTAAGGAATCAGGGGACAAAGAGAGCTGTATTTACACACACCCTTTGGCTAGAAAGTCTTCGTTTTCAAGACTCAGTGCTAAGTCCCTGGAATTATGCACTGAAAATTTGGGAAGCGAAACCGGCAGTGACATCGTAACCGACGATTGCAGCAGCATTTTCTCGTCGCCGCCGCTCAGTCCCTCCTCCAACTCGACGTCGTCCCGTAAAAGTGTTGATTTTGATGATTGGAAACAAACGACCATCTCGTCATCCAGAAACCCTCTTCACAGGGAGGCGAGTTCTTGCCGGAAAACCAAGAATTTCCCGCCGCCGCTGACGACAATGAGTGGGTCGAGTTCTTTGCAAGTGCGCCGCCACCGAGAAGACGGGAGGTTGATCATTGAAGCGGTGGAGGCGCCGTTCCGGAATTCTTATCTGCAAGCGGAGAGGAGTGACGGCAGACTCAGGCTGTGCTACTTGACGGGCTCCGACAGGACGGAGATAACCACATCTGCCGCCGAAGAAGAAGAAGAAAATGGAGATGAATGCGGCGGCGAATCCGCGGCGGAGGAGGAAGAAATTGAGGAGGCCAGCAGCGACGAGGAAGCAGAATTTGATGGAGAAATTAATTTGGAAATGGAAATGGAGAAATTTCAATGGCTGAGTAGGTGCAAGGAAGGAGGGCATGGAAATAAAGGATTATGCAGTAATTGGAAGCCTGCTCTTTGGGTGGCCATTTCCTAAAATTAAATTCTTCTTTTTTCTTTTTTTTTTTTCTTGGATTTTAACCTCCATTCCTCCTTTTTTTTTCCTTAATTTTTTGATCGAAAATTTTTAGGTTTTCTGGGACCATTTGGGCTATTTCGATTAACTTTTTTTTTTTTCCCTTTTTTCTTGGGTGGATTGAATTTATGGGGTGTGGTTTGGTAGTTATAATTGGTGAAGAACACCAAAATTTGGACATGAAGTTGCATGTTTTTACCACCCCAGAACTCGGGATCTTCCAATGATGTAACATTATGTAAGAACTTTTATATGAAATTCTTATTTAAATATTTAAAAATAAAAACATGCAATAGCATATACAATTAAGCGAGGATTAATTAAATAAAACCGTGTTTATTAGGACATTCTTGTAAAGATGTCTTACGTCAAAATGTTTCAACTTGGTGAAGTGAAGGAAGACGGTTTTGAGCATTAATTAATTAAAGTTAAGTGTTGAATATGAATAATATGTAAAGTAATATTATTACATGACATATGACATAAGATGTCACTTTCATTGTAAAAGGTGTTTGTGGTTGACCACAACCTCATATCCTTATTCTATTACATAATTACACTACTACTACTACATGATGAAGTGTGTCTTTAGTCCAAGCTATATATGAAACACATTAATGAATTTATTCTCTTCCCCAAGAATCAAATCCGACAACTAACGAGTGACAACATGTTAAATCCATTTAATTTGAAAAACCCATAATTTTTTCGTCCCATAACTTAAATCAAATACATTGCTTATAAATGTCTTGATAATAATTTCATCAAGTACAAAAAGTCTCGTCTTTGATTAATCTGGCAACTTTTTTTAAAAAATTAACAAAGGGGACACTTGCGAAATCTTATCTTTTAGAATTGAAGAAAACGAACAAGTTATTTGGGAGTCTAATGAAAGTTGATAGGAGGATTGAAAATTCTGTAAGTGATTGAACTAAAAGTGTATGGAGCTAAATTATGAAACAAAAAAAAAAAATGCAATTTCCCTTGTTTAATTCCTAACAATAATATTCTCAAAGGAAAAAATGCAAGAAACTTCTTTGTAATATTACAAATGAGCAAATTACCCCCTATGAAAAATAAAATAATAATTTACCTACTTACGATCTTAAATAGCAATATGGAGTATTTTGTTCATTTACAATATCATATAAAGGTAAATGCACTAACCCTATTTTCAAAACAAAGAATTTGCAATAATTTAAAATGTGTATGTATTGGAAATAATTGCAATTATCGATAGTGGGATTGGTGGATGTTGTGATGGTGGTGTAAAGTCAAACTTGGTCTCTGTTCTTTCTTTTTGCTCTTGGGATTGGTATAATTTGCACTTTGATCCTTCAAAATTTTTACCATCTCTCTTTTGGTCCATTATATTAACTATTCTATATATCAGAGACCGCATGTGATAGTTAGATTGCGCTTTTCGATTGGGTTTCAAATTAATTCAAATAGGAGTTTGAGTAGAGTAATTGATTCCAATCTTACAATTTTATGATCATACGAGACATATCAGTGTTTACGAGATTGGATTTTCTACTCCAAATCATATAGCATCTTATATTTCATTTAATATAAATACGTCATGTGCATAAAGAGGGAAAATTATATTTTTGGTCATATAAGTGGACATGTTTCTAATTTTCATCCCATATTGTGGAAAATTCACACATTATATCCCACATGTCCAATTTTTTTTCAATTTCAGGACCAAAAGGGATTTTCCATTAATTGCTAACGGACTCGCACGCGTCCGTTAATTTGCTCGGGGTAAATTATATTTTTGATCCCATAAGTGGACATTTTTTCAATTTTGGTCCCATATTGTAGGACCAAAAATTAGAAATGGGTCCACTTATGGGACCAAAATTAGAAACATGTCCACTTATGGGACCAAAAATATAATTTACCCCGAGCAATTTAACGGAGATGTGCAAATCACGGGATTCTGCCGTTAGCAATTAATGAAAAACCCTTTTTGGTCCTAAAATTGAAAAAACAAACAAACATATGGAATGTAATATGTGAATTCACCACAGTATGAGACCAAAATTAGAAACAAGTCTACTTATGGGACCAAAAATGTAATTTACCCGTATAAAGATGACACCACGTATTTTATTTAGGGAAATGATTTTATACACGGAGCGTACATATATTAAATAAAATAAAAGATGTAATCAGGTTTGCAATAGAAAATTCAATCCGTGTGTTTAATTACAAACACAAATTATGATTTTCATTGTGGGAAATAATGAAGCAGTGTTGTTCTTCTATCATACTTTTGTGTCATGCATCTTTGTATTATATCAATAAGTGATTGACACGTATGTGTTGTTTTTTAAAATAATACACATGCATGTACGAAATCCGTCTGTATGATGTGGATGTGTAATAAAAGATTTTTAACCCTAATGAAGACCTCCAGCAAGTAAAGCAGATTGGATTTTCTATTGCAACCTTATTATATCTTTTACTCTATTTAATATACGCGTATTCTGTGTATAAAAGCTTTTCCTAAGTAAAATATGTGATGTCATCTTTATACACATGGTTTATAACGATATTTTTTACTAATATAATTCATATAATCAAGCCAGGTATAGGAAATAGACGTGTCCTGATCTCAATGGTCATACATAAAAGAAATCAATACTTAGGAGGTCAGACTGTTTTGAATTTTGATTGAATCTGCCCCAAATAACAAGACAAAAATCTTAAATCGCGTCAAAATTATTTATTAATAATTGAGGCTAAGTGATCTTTCAAGACTTTTGATACATATATTATATATATATATATATATATCCCACATAATTACCAATTAATTAAGTATGTAGATAAATAAATCTCTCTAAACCAAAATAGATCTATTATTTTTTCATTTTTCTAGATAATATTCAAGTCACATATAATATAAGAACATGAGTTTGGATCCCACCAATGTCTGAATTTTTATATTACTTTAATAGTAATTATATTTCTACTTTAATAGTAATTTTTAATTAAATATAAATATATAATATTAATTATTAGCATTTTAATTGTTGTAGTTGCGAAATCATAATGTAATTATTTAGTATATGCACGCATGGAGTGTAAATTAATATATGTTATATAATTAAGCACTTATTTAACATGACTGGTTCTTGAATGAGATACACAAGTTAACAGTACAAATACATTCAATCAAGCCCAAAATGGTCAGTAAAATACGGGCATAAAACATTCCTCCCGGCCTCCTTAGACTTTGGAACTTTATTATGTTTTTGTGGGGCAAAATTTCAACCGGGCATCCATATATTTATTACAAAACGTACCATAAAAGTCCACCTTTTTCTAGAGAAACATTTGTCCTCAATTCACCTAATTAACTGTACATCTCACTACTTTTTTGTCTATCTACTTTGAGTGATTAATACGCCCTAAATTATTTCCGAAACTGCGGGACCTTAATTTACTCAATTTATTAGCATACTCTAAAATTGAGGAAATTTTAGTTCGAACCTGACTCGGTCAAACCTGAACCAATTATATGGAAAGTGTATATACTTTTCGTGTAATTGGTGTATAGTTTAGAGAAAGTCATCAATCACATAACAACTGTATCACATTTACTTTATGATTGGTATGATTCGACCAAATCTGATTTAGGTAAGAATTTTCCGTAAAACTAACGAGACATGGCAGCCATGATGTAATTATGCATGCATGAACACGAAATTATGAAAGTCTGATGATCTCATGCAGCAACAGCAAGTAGGCCCATCTAAAGGGGAAAATCTTGCAATCTTTGACTCACTGGTTTTTGTCTAATTGTGTTTGGAAATTCAAATGAAACTTTTGATTGTTTTCAGACAGTGACGATCCAAATCATTCTTGCCCTAAGAAACATCCCTGTTTTTCTGTCCTCTAAATAGGTGGAAAGCCGCCCCTTAAAATGGAAAAACACATTCTTGAACATGGACTGTATCACTTTTTTATATGAGCAATCGCAATCGTTTATGTGAAAATTATCTGACTAATCTACGACTTAATTAAATCAGGACTATTCAGAAATTTATGACAACTATAATGTTTAAATTAAATCCATCATACATTACAACGACACGATAAAAATATCTCGGGCTAGTAATCACAAATGTAATGAATAATATGTATTGTAGATGTCATAAAATTAAATTTTTAAATAAATGTATTTATATCATAAGTGCCAAAAAAAAAAGTACTTACATGCATATCATAAAATAAAATCTTTACCCTAAATTATGAATATATCTGGCGTCAGACGTCTATGATCTAAGTCGTTTATATGAAAACTATCTGTACGCATTCGATATATAATGTGGCAAGAAGTAAAATTGTTGTAAGACATGTACATCTAGCAGGACGTTGAATTTTCTATTCTAAATTCTGCTGTATTTTCTATTCCACTCAACATATACATTATACGTGTATAAATATGACATCATGTATTTTATTTAGAAAAATATTTTATAAACATGACGTGTGCATGTTAAACGAAGTGAAAGATACAATAGGATTTGCAATAGAAAATTCAATCCGATCTAACAGAGCAGCAGAGGTTTTTGTCGATTCTTACACAAATTGGGACCAATAATATGTATTCACGTGTGTGTGTGTGTGTTTGCCCATTTCTTGGAACCCTAAAAACCCTAGCTAGCTAGTGAAGCAAACATGCACAATGTGTACAATTTTGAAACCGTATAGTTTCACAAAATCCAGGAAAAAAGATATATTTGCAGCTGAGAATGCGATTATACATTATATGCTCCCTCGATCCAAAAGTTGCAACTTGACCCGTACGGAAAAGATAAGATGTCGCAATTCATGTTCGAGACGCGTTTCAAGATAAAACCATTCTTCAGTACGGACTTTAATTTCTTACATTTATTACCCACGACTTCTTTTTATTTTTTCTAATGAATATTGTAATAACATATGAGGTTATGATTTTGATTATTCATTTAAGTAAATTCCAACTTAATTTAAATGTTCGAGGTCGTGGATGAAGTCTGAGTACATATACGGACAAAATTAAGTCGGACCTCAAAATTTTATGCGTAATTAGTTAGTAAATTCATCATCATAAAGGACTTCGACAATTTTCGTTGTGACATAAAAAATAATTCAATTATATCGTCTAAATACATTTAAAAATACGATCGATGTGTTTTTAGATCTGTCCAAAACCCTAATGAATATTATAAGATTATCTCTTTAATTTTATTCATTCATGACCTAAGCAAGCGTCCCACATTGATTGCAAACGAAGAGTTTAAGTGGCGTATAAGTCCCTAGGTCTCCTCTCCTTAGCGAGACGTCTTTTTAGAATAAAATCGTGAGGCTCTCATATGCGGTAAAAACAGATAATACCTCGCGCAGTATGGCACCGATCGAGTTGCAAATTTTTTTTAATTAATATCCCTTCAAAAAAATTATCTTTTTATATGTAGGTATCTTGGGAAAAGAAATAATCCATGAAAATATTTTGGGTCGTTGTCATTATCTTGATAATTAATTTATAAGAATCTGATGCCCATACCCAAAAATATTATGCAAAAATTAGTTGGCATGTAATGAGTGTATGTAAGAGGAAGGAAGGATATGATCGTGGAGTTAGAATGTCCATTCACTTGGATCCCCCCATCTCCCTATCTCTTCTTTGTATTTTTCCATTTTCCTTCCTTACAAACCCTAACTTTCTGCACCAGATATTTTTTCCCAAGAAACCTACGCCCCTCATTTTATTAGTCTCTTCGTAAACGCCTAATTTGAATGAATCAGTTATAATTATTTGTTATTAGCCGTCGTGGCACGTTGTTCCTCCGTACATATAATAAATATTTTGTGAGTGAATGGACAAAAATGCCCTTATGCAAATTGAATGTTTTTTAAATTTTTTTTAGACTACAATGCGCAGAGAGGGGTTTCTTAAGTTTTTACACAGATGAGCAATAATGCAATTTGTCTTAACTAACTTTTTTATAATTTAAAAAAATATCAAGGTCAATTTCATGTCTTTAGTTAAAAATTACAAACCTCAAGAAGATATTTGTAATTTTTTAAATAATAATAAGGTATTTGTAATTATACCAAATTTTAACAGAAGTGGCTGTAATTTACCCTATATATATAATTCACAAATAACTACTATTGCAGTAGTTAAATTAATACCCATATATTGGTAACTCAATTTCATTAACTAAATTAGGCCTTATTGGACAAGAGCTAATATGGGCAAATATCTACGATTGAAAAATGGGTAAGAAGGGAATAAAAAAGATTGATATTTATTATATATTGATAAACTAAATAGGGGAATTCATGAACAAAAAAAAAAAAAGTTAATTCATGGATTAAGTTGATTTGAGGAAATAAGACGACCTTAATTTGGTAGTGTTGATTGCTTAATTGATTTTATGATCCACATGCATTTTGCACGTGAAAAACGTGGAAAAAGAGACATAATCGTGGGCCGGCCGGCTACTGTCGATCCCAATCCATACTTCATGGTCGGCCAAATTTCATTAAAATTAATAAACTTTGAACATGGTGTAAATTAATTATTTGGGAAAAGTTTGCTAGAAAACGAAAAGGCACTATCATATTTAAATATCTTTCCCCTAAATATTTTAATAATTTGCCAATATCCGCTCCTACCTTCTTTTTAAGTGAAAGTGATGAAATATTATTAAATATTGAAACAAAACTGTTACAATCCGTCCTATCGAATATCAATATTTGAATAAATACAATTACAACAACTATATTATGATCAACAGTCTAAACAATTACACCAACATCCAAACAACACCTACTAATTACAGTAGAAAGACCTTCACCTACTATACAGTAGAAAAACATCCCACGATTCGTGGAGTTCGAATCCATGACCTCAAGGTCATGGAGCCTCAGCATCGCCAACTGAGCTAGGCATCATTGGCCGCTCCTACCTTCTTAATAACAACCCCCGATTTTAGGTAATAATCTTAATGTCAAGTAATAAATTTGAAACGGGTAAAATATTGATTAATTACAATAAAAATAATGATAAATTTTTAAATAATAATATTTAAATTGTTACGAGTAATATTGTGAATTATTAAGTGACAATAAACAATAATTTTTATTTTGTCAGGAATAAAATTTAAAGTATTTAATTAATAGTACCAAAAATATCATTTAAGTTGTCACTTTTAATAATTAGTGATGTTGTGGTGCATATAAGATACACTATAGTTACTGTTATTAGTATACATGTGTTACTGATTATTATATAGGCACAACTTAGTGCATAATATTTTTGTCGCTTTAATTCTTAATAGAGATAACTTTTACACAATCTATGTCACTAATAATATTGTGAAAATCACTAATATTATGATAAGACAAAAAAAATATTAGTGCTTTAAACATATAATTAGTGATAATTTTATCACTTGAGTTGTATTAATATTACATTTTTCAGTGAACCATTTTCCTTATCTATATAAATCATAATAATTACATCAATTTTGTAATCATCATAATATAACCTGACCTAAAAAAAGGTAGAAAGCTAATCCATTTGACAAATAAGACAGCTGCAGATGGATATAACTTATCCATAGCAAAAGGCCTTACTGATTTGGAACAGTGACACATAAATAGGATGAGGAAATACATTCAACATGTTAAAAGGACCAAAATGTCCTTTAAAAATTGAAAAATACCACAATACTCCTGGAGTTCGCGTCTTTCAAACAGGTCGGGTCACAACTGACCTTTCTGACCCATCGACCCTGAATCATTAGCCATTGATTCGGAACTCATCCAATGACTATCTACTGAACACGTGACTCATACGGTTTTTGACACATGAGTTTTTATATATCCGTAGAGTATCCATTTAACAGGTGTGCATTAATTAATATCAGATCCCTACAATTCCCTATAATTTCAAGCTCCAAACTATCTTAAGCATCTGAGAGTTTTAGCTAGATGCCACCACAACTAGCCTAACGCTTTGTGTGCAGGTTAACCATATTCATTCAATTTGAAATACTCATCAAGGCCTATTACTCCATACCAACATCATGTTATCATCAGATCATCACCAGATCACTGAGGACCTCATCCCGGATCAATATATATATATATACTTGCTTACTAAGGAATTAAGATTATTGGTTTCACTTTCTCATGGCCAAAAAAAGAAGAAAGTATTAATATAAAGTGAAAAAAAAAAATGATTTAGAAAAAGCCCAATTCTTGAAAAAGCAGCAATTCCGGTCTGATTTATATAAAATGGTTTCACTTTTGTTTCAATTTACCAGAAAAAAGAAATGTTTTTTTGTACATAAAAGGATGAGCAATATGGATGAGTAGTGCTTCCTGTGGAATACACGTTGTTGTTTCCACAATAAATTCTTCAGCATTAAGGTTTTGATTCTTCAACATTAATCCAAATTTATTTAAAAAAATTCTCATACTCACAAAAAAGCAGATCATCAGTCAAACTATTATTCATGACATTATATATAAACAGTGCAAATTATTCATTCATTAATTTGCATAACAACCAACATGTCACATCTAAGCAGCAGCCTCATGTCTTTAAGGAAAGCAACATTGTAATTAAGACAACAATTTGAATTTTGATATATACGTCACCCACCACAAACAATGAATGCGGCTTAAAATAAGGTATAGTTTGACTATATATTTATATATATAACATTTTTTTAAAAATTTGTCTGTGCCTGAACGGGAGTTTGACATGGTCCCTTACCCGTATTTTAAAACCAAAGAAAATCATTCCTTTACAATCTAAAAGAAGTAAATGAGGAGTAATTACTCCCTTATAAAGATCAATAATGTTTTTAACCATTCTATCTATAATATATATATATATATATATATATACATAACTAGAAGTGTCACTGGAAACGAAAGCTCGGCAACAGATTGTCCATACTTAGCCGCTATGAAACGTCGACGTGAATCACATCAGTTATCAGGTCACCACATAAATTTAACTATTGACATGAATTGATTTTTTGAACTTAATGTATAGAAATTAGTATTTTATGTGCTGATTTGATGTATGAAGAGACAATTTATGATGTGATAATCTTATTTTTGAAATAACCAAAAATGAAATACAAGGAAACTCAAATTAAATGAATAATTTTGATTTGGCCACAAGAAAAGGCTTAATTTGTGGATGATGGCATCATCAACAAAAGGTGTTAGCAATTTGTCATGGAAAGTGACCAATTTTGTTACACTCCACTAAAAGACACCAATACATTTGCTAGAAAGGAATATGTAATAATTTATTATGTAAATTACAACCAACATTCTCAAATTTAATACAATTATAAATATCTTTTCATTATTTGAAAAATTATAAATTCTTTTTTGAATTTGACGATCGTCTAACAAATTAAATACTCCTACAATGAGCTGTCACGAGGAGTATTTGTTCGACGACCATTGATTCTAGGGGATATTTGTAAATTTTTAAACAACAAGAAGATACTTATAATATATGGCAAATTTTAGGGAGCCTGTTGTAATTTACCCTGATTTATAATATACAAATATTAGTATGTATGTATGTATGTATGTATGTATGTAATGTGTGTAATGTATGTATGTGTGTGTGCATGTTGTTCTTGATTTAAATTGCATTGCCCAGGCCCCCCCTACTCTTTCTTGGTATGGCTTGACATGTGTAAATGAGTTGTGGATAAATGTGAGATATATGGTGTCCATGTAAGATCTTGTGGTACTTTACATGCAAGATTTTGTGGGGTTGATGTATGCATATGCAACTAAAAACAATGATGATGTCGTTAAAAGTTCGTTTGAATTCGACTCACTCGTTTATATGAAAATCTTATAAAATCTTTATGTGTATAAATTAAAATAAATAATATAGTGTATTATATACTTTATTACTATATTGTTTCTGAAATACATATTTGTGTGTGTAAAACACAAAGTTCGTATTCTTGAATTCGACTTAAATTTTTAACTATATTGTTAAAATGTAAGCAAACCCTCAAATTGTTCAGCCTCGAAGAATTTAAACTCAAGTTATAGTGCTAAATTTTCAAAATGTGAGTTATATATAGTCTTTACTCTGTTTTTCTTTAAATTCAAATTTATTTGAATCAAACTAAACTCAAATACTATGTATAGTTGTTCTCTCGAAGATTTAATTCAAGAATAAATAACATAATGGTCAATATTTTGAAATAAATAGATGTAATTTTATTTCTCTTTTGTTCGAATCCCCACAAATATATATCGAAAATACGCAAATATAATGATTGTATGGTATTATTCTCCAAGTTGCACAAATAAAACAAAATAAAGTGGAAAGAGTTGATACATTCAAACAAAAGAAAATTACAGGCAAGAAGACATATTTCCATAGTGAGCTGAGGATTTGTTGTTGATATGAATTTTGACTTCCAAGAAAAATTAATTTCTCTGGGCTTTTTCCATTGCATATCTGCATCTTATTATGACCTCACAACCATTGGCAGACAACACAAGAAAGATTATGCTTTATTGCGTATAATTCTTGCAGAAAAATTCTCTGAACCCACAAAATCCCTGTCCAAAATCATACAACATATATATTACGAAACATGTCAAGGAACAAAATGAGTGGTCTGCCCTTTTTCTTAACTTTACATACATATATTCATGACAATATACATATAGATTTGTCAATGGGCGGGTAATACCCATACCAAGACTCATTATAATAATTAATACTCAGACCCGGACCCAATAGTTTTATATTAGACTCAGACTCGGACCCATACCCATTAAAATAAGTACGTTGGGTATGGGTAGGGTCTAGACCCTAAAATACCCGTGAGTATGAGTATAGAACGGGTAACATCTAAAAATTCATTGAATTTGTAAATTTTTTATACATCAATTGGCTCGATTTACTTGTCATCTAAAATTAGTTATGCTTGACTAACATATTAAACTGATAAGATCTGTTTGAATTTGAATTGTAAAAACTTCATGAAATTAAAATTGAATGCATTTTTAAATCGATAAAAAAAAATTCAAAGTTAAAATATGGTTTTCATACTTATTTTTTTCCTACCGATCTTCAATCTCTCTTCATATTTCGAATGTATGTAGATTGTGTAATTGATTAATGATGGTCTAATATTTGAGAAAAGTCAAGATCATTGTTTATATTTCAATGATATTTAATTTGTACATGTTAAAAAGTTGAATAATTTTTAATTTATTTTATCGATTGTAAGTTTATGAAATATTTTTATTAAATTAATTTGGTAATGTATTCTGGTGATATCGTTACAAAAAATATATGTATAATGCTTCATTCATTTTACCATAGGTAAGACCCAATGGGTAAGATACAAATTGGACCCAATGTTTGTGGGTATACCATGGGTAAGACCCGATGGGTATTCCACGGGTAGGGTCTAGGTAGGGTCTATAAATAATAATTATGGGTATTTATTGGGTCCGAGTCTGGGTAGGGTGGGTCCGAATCTGGGTAGGGTAATACCCGCCCATTGACAGGCCTACATGCATGATCCATAATTATGGATTAATAATAAGCTTCCTTGATTTATCAATTTTATTTTGTCTAATTTATGTAAGAAAGTTTTACAGAAAAGAGAATTACGGGCGTCTAGAAAAAAATTTATCTATTAAGAGTATATTCGTTGTAATTTTTTTTGAAGACGTCGATGTATTAGGTGCTCATTACAAGAAAATAGTTCAATAGCTATAGAAAAAAAAAATCAGCATCGAGCTAATTAGTGAGTCGAATTTCTTGTGGTCGATCTACATTATTTAATACAAAAAATCTACTTGGTAATGAATTTAGCTACAAAACTCTACTTGCTAATGAATTCAGAAATGAAGTTTTGTATATATATATGTTAAATAATAGTGTAGATTAGTAACAAAAAATTTATTAGCTAATTAGCTCGATGCTAATTTCAGTATATTCGTAATTATTGAATTATTTTCTTGCAGTGGCTTATTTATTTACAAAAATTACAATAGTTTTTTTTCTTTTGCTTTGTTTTTTCTCCTTTTGAAATTGTTGATGATGGATGTATATTTATGTATTAGTTGGTTTTCACTTATGTCCACTAGAATGTGAATGCTTATCCATTAGGGTCAATTATATGTAGATTGGGGGGTGAGGCAAAGGCAAAGGCATAGAAAGACATATATATATCACTTGTTCTCTAAGACACCTTTTCCCATTATAATTCTTTGAGAAGGACAAAGGAAAGGGATTGCTCACTATATGTTGGATTTGAGAGAGAAAGAGGGAGATATGCTTTTAATGGATAAAACAAGAATAAATGTTGATCAATAATGCCACCCTATTTTGAGAAAGTGGGAAAATTGAAATAAATAAAAAAAATCGGGGTTTTTAAACATGCTCGAGTAAATATCGTATGTAAATCGATAATATATTTTGTTTTTCCACTTTTTTTTGTTTAAATAGATGTAAGTTAGACATGCGCACTGATGTGACAAATAATTATGCTCTTTATTAAAGAAAAAAAAAGATCCATGATCGTCCTTGAGTGAAGAAGTATAATTCGGAAAAAAGAAATTCTCTTAGCATTTGTGGAGTATGTTTCCACAATCAACCACTCAAAAAGAGTCATACGCGTTAACATAATACATCTTTGTCTACAATATCACACAAAAGACTATAAATACCCCTTCACTTTTTACTTGACTGAAATTTTTCGTAAAATAAAAAAGAATGCACTAAAAAACGCAGAGTAAATGAAATATGATCTTTTGTGCTGTAGACCAAGTCGAAATTCTCTTGTGAGCTGATGATTTTATTATAACTTGCATAAAATTACCAAAATAATTAGATTTTTTGCACTATGAGTTTATTTGTCAAACTATTCATTTAAAAAATCTCCTAAATCACACCCAAAATCTTTGAAAAAAAGAAAGGGTTTTTCCAGATGTTGGAAAAGAGGCAAAAGATGAAAAAGAAGTTGCCCAACTCATCCCTCCAAACATCTCCTCTCATGCACTTTAGTCACTCCCAATATCTTTGAAAAAATCTCAACACCATTGCACAATTCAAATTCACATTGCCCACCACCTTTTTCCATGCTTTTTTGATTTCCAGAAAATCCCACTTTCAATGGCTCAGCTAACTATTCATGCATGTTTTTTGAAAAAGAATATATAAAATAGTGTGGATCGTTAGCTGATTAACAACACGCTATTTTTGCGACTATTTCTCAATTTGGGTTATAGTTGCGAAAAAACAAAAATATATAGTATTTATAAAAATTAGCGCTTTGAATTCTCCTTTATGGGGCTTGGCTCTCCATATTCAAAGGACAAATGAATTCTAACAACCATATTCCTTTGACTTTTGGGCCAAACCAACTAAATGGACAGAATCTTGGCCATCATTTTCGTTTGGGTATGTAGGGTTTTATTGTGTACATTTGTTGGGAAACATGTGGTTTTTAATCAAAGGGGTAATGGTTCATGTTCCTGCTATACCTCTGGATCAATCATCATCATCATCATCCCCCCACCTAACAATATCATGTCTTTTTGAATTCAAAGAAATGATGCACCGACGGATATTTACCTGTGATTGGAATCCCAAGTATCATATCTTCTTCCATCCCACAAAAAAAAAAATAATAATAATAATAAAAAGAGAGAGAGTTGTAATTTAAATCTGGCAAATTTAATCTTGATTTACCACATTTAATTTGGGCCTAGTTACCAAGAAAGCTTCTTGTTCTCCCGCAGGGTCCATTTTCTTTCTGTCCACAAATGGTGATCTTAGCATGTTGGGCTGAACAGCGAGGGAACTTTAGCCCTCAAGAAACAAAAGCCCGGCCAGAGACTTTATGAGAATGAACCTGAAATTACTATACGATAATTACCTCTACACCTCTATGGTTTATATATACAAATCACCCATATATTTTTTTAAAAAATTACACATAAATCTATTAAATCATCAACATCATTTATACAAATCACCCATATTTTTTATAAACTTACGCATTACACCATCAGAAACATAATCATTAGACAAATTACTCGTGATTTTTTGCTGTCAGAAATGATTTTTATAAATTACGCAAAAGACAAGGATAATGTGTAAATAAATAAAAAAACAAGAAGTGTAAATGTAATTACCCAATTACTATTTATCCCATCGAAGCAAACTCAGATCATATATTGAACAGGAAAAGGTATACGATACATTCTCATTCTGTAAGAAATGGACGTAGATATCACACACATGCGTCAAAACTATGAAGCCTTCCATCTGTATTTCCTTTATGCAACAAGAGACATCTTCCAATTCATAGAACATTTTCTTTCATATATATATATAGAGAGAGAGATCTTTAGATGAACCACATTGACTGAATACAAGTGGTCATCTTGTTGGTACATGATATTATGACCAGGTACCCACTATGATTGTGTAGAATTTCCAAGAACACAAGCTCTATGCACAACTATCACAAGAAAACAAGATATACTTTCACCAGAAGCAGAAGCACTGCATTAAATTGATCGGTCAGAGGCAATGCTATCTGTATAGATTTATTCAGACTCGTGCTGATGGAAATATAATCCTCTGGAAGACAAGACATTTTCTCAATGGCCCAGTCGTTGTTGCCGCCCAACTGCAATAGATTCACATGCCTGAGAATGGAGATTAATAATCCTAGTACCAACTTGATCGTTCATTGAAACCAATAAAGACATGCATTTATTTTCCTGGAGATGCAAATCTTAATCGTTCTCTTTGTCGATTCAATATTCTATCCTTTGGAGATGATGTTTTAGCTGCACCTGCTTGACGCATGAGCTCTACAATATGCAAAGTTAGTTGTCAAGCTTTAGAACACATCCTGAAGTAAAAAGAGTATGGCAATGGCACAATCAAGAAGACAAGATTACAGGCCATGAAAACAAAAACACCAGTTTCAGTTGAATTAAGCACAGTAAGTAACTAAGATCACTTCCATTGGTGAAAATTACTTCAAGGCACTAAAAACAGCTACATTGATTTCACTTGATTTGCCATCTAGCAGCAGCCCCTCTGAAGCTATAGTTAGTCCAACAATTTTGTTCAAAGAGGGAACTATATTAACTCATGTAATGTATATCCAGACATTAGTAACCTTTGTGAACACATCCCAAGATAAAAGACCCGCATATGGCCATATAAGAACAGAACAAGTCTTCTTGCTATTTTAATTAACATAAAGGATGTTAGACACAACTTGCCTCTTGTCCTTTCAAGTTCTTCATCAAGTTCTTCTTTCCACTTCCGTTGTATTTCGGTGAATCTAGAGCTACAAGAAGACATTGTCTCAAAGTTTTCAAGTTAGGAGGAAGAAAAGATTATACAAAACAAACTATATGAAGAAAGGATATTTGCAGACCTTGGAGTAAGTGGCTCCCGTTGAGAATCAAGATCCAGCTCTTTGACATCCTGAGAAGCTCGAGAGTTTACATCAGCTACGTTTGATGCACGCCTGGAACCACTCCCTGGACTTGAGCTGTTCTCAATATCAAAGGCAGTAGAAAGTCTTCTACCGCCCACCCTGTTGGGTGACCGACTTTTAGGAGGTAAGTTGCAGTTACTTGAAACATTTTCCTTGTTCCCAATACCAACAGGACTTGTAGGAGCAGCAACATTCAAAGAATTGTAGAACTCATAAAGAGGTGTTTGCAGCTTCTTCAGTTCCAAAGCCTACACAGATAGTAGCACAGCAAGTTCGAATAAGGCTCTGTTCTTTTACCCAAGAAATTAGAGGTTGGGCGAGGGGAGAGAGAGAGAAAATAGAATTTTCAGGTTTTCTTGGTCAACATAAATTCTAGAGAAAGGTGGAGAAAATTCAAAGTAGGTATATTGTTGACAATCTAAAAGACTTGTTCAGTTGTACAACTCCTGGACAAATAGAGGTGAAGCCACAAACATGTAGAAAATGAAGGAAATTTTTCCTGAGTATCAGATACCTTTTCAACTAGGAATGCTCTAATCTTTGTTTCAGTTACTTCATCATCATCTTCAGGTCCTGACTGTCCTGTAGGAAATGTGAAGCCATAATCCACCTCACCAGAACCTAAAGATCTATTTCCCGGCTCAACACTTTGACTGGAAAGAAACTCAGTTCCACTTTTAGTTAACTCAGTACTTCCATCAAACTTGCATGGCCAATCATCATCGGGCTCGGACATTGGATTAAACCTCTGCATAAAGAAGACCAGATAGAACTTCTATTAGCATTATAGCCGCCTGGCCGAAAAACATTGGTCGCCACAGTTGGAAAAGATTTGAGATTGAATCTAATATACAATCTATTCCTCAACCTGATTACAATCACTAGAAACTAGAGTATGCTTGAACTTTGTGGGTGCAGCAAGTACAAGATCATCATTATCATCTAGTCGGCACATATCATCATCAAAGTTGACAGGTTGCCAAAGGGATCCTTGTTCAGAGAACTGCTCAGGGTGAATGGTCGAGCAACTGGTGCTACCCAACACACTGACGTCCTTCAGACCATTGCAGGACTTCCTTGCCTCTAGGTTCATTCTGCAGCATGAATAAATTGACAAATTTCAAAACAGCTCCAATAACAACTGATTTCAAGAAATTTACAAAAAGATATCCAAATCGGTTTCCAGAAAGCACATACAAGCTCTTAATTTCATCACCAAGTGCTGCCATCCGTTTTCCAGAACTTCCCTGTTGATCAAATATTTAGCTTATCAGTTCGCATGGTACCTTACAGAGCTAAGAGAATAAATATCAAGAAATAAGCATGCTAACCACAAGTGAAGACCGACGAACAAGATTGGATTCCTGACTTTCTCCAGTTACAAATGGATGCTGAAGATAACATGCAAAGGAGAAATACCATGAATCAAAAATCAACAGAAATCAATTCAAGTGCGGAATAGAAAAGAGATAGTTGCAACACAGCATGAATTATTTGTCATGTTCCCCAGGGCATGATCGTGCATGCAGCTTACAAGAATGCTTAAGCAATACAATCCTTGGTACTACCTTTAACAACTCTGATGCAGTCGACCTCAGGTCTGGCTCCCTGCAAGAATTACAAAGTTAAATATAAAGTGTCAAGTAAGAGCAGAACAAATAACAGAATCCCATGACCAGTTTAACTTTCCTCCATAGCACAATCAACAACCACCAGTAAAGCCAATCTCACAGATGGAAATTGGAACTTGCAAGTATGTACAGAGAACATACTTCTGTAAACATTTTAACAGGAAGTCCTTTGCCTCAACAGAAAGATGATCTGGTATTGGTGGATGAGATTTGGTTGTCCCTACGTAAAAGAGAGCAGCAACCTAAGATGACACCAACTGTTAGAATCCAGACATGCTGATGATATATAGGTATAGTCAACTTAAAAGTAATAAAACTTATTGAAAGGTAAAATGTACACCTCCTGATACTGCTGGCTCCAAGGAGCCTTTCCAGTAGCCATTTCAATAACTGTGCATCCAACACTCCATATATCTGCTGAGCTGTAGATATAACCAGAAATAATCAGGTCTGAGTTCAAGTGGTGAAACAAATAAAAGTTCCAAAAAGGGATGCTTCTTGCATAGGAAGCACTCTGGGAACAAGCAATCCATTTTTCTATGTGCAATAACTTCCAGGAAATGAAAGTGATACATTCCATACTAGGGAGCTCTAGCGTTTCATCCAAAATAGCAACCTTTTTGGTGTTACCATTTAGAAGTTTACTTATGAATTATGATAAATGAAAACTATCTAAATAGAAGGCAACAGTTCAGATATGTTGATCTGTCAAGGTCCTCTGGGTAACTTAGTGCCATAAAGAACCTACTTAGATACACTGGCAGCAAGTCTACAGTAAATTCTAAGTTCACCAGCTACAAGATCTGAGCTGTTTCTTTACTCACTAGCTGTGACCACTCTGAACAATAACTTCAGGAGCCATCCAATATGGAGTACCCTTCATTGATTTGGCACCAGTGATGGTGGCCTGCAGCAACATATAGTCTGTAGTTATGATACAGTGTCTGCTAAAGTGGAATAGGGAAGGTAATAAGAGAAGGAAGAGCATACTAATGCTTCAACTTTCTTGGATGCTCCAAAGTCAGCAAGTTTAATGCAACCCTTATTGTCAACAAGAATATTTGCTCCCTGATAAGAATACAAACCATCATACACTGGAATTGAGCATGTAAAGCTCCTTAAACACACTGATATATATATTTATATATCAATAGAGAAATACCTTGATGTCCCTGTGCATAATTTTATTCTTGTGCAGGTACTCCAGTCCTAATAATATTTGTTTTGTGTACATTCTAATAACCTGAAATGCAAATTGGAAGTGAGAATTAGAAAAATAGAACATTACTACAACATTACACAATGGTTCAAGTTCCATGACGATATATCCTCGTAAACATTGTTTGGGAATTGGGAGCACTTGCAAGATGCTTAGAAATTTGACATTTATAATGTTGAAACATAAACTTCGCAAATCTGAGTCCATACAACAACACAGACCTCATTCACAACGGTACAGATTAAAAGAGAGGATTTAAGCTTCAATATGACTAGTTTGCGAAAATTGATGCTGAACTTAGGAAATAGATCTAAGATATCTCACTACTCTGATATTTTCTAATATAAGATAACATCATCACTTACAGATTCCGGGAAAGACCCAAATTTTCCCAGGAGAGATGAAATAGATCCACCTGGCACAAATTCCAGTAATATGTTCAAGGAGTCATCCTCTCTAGCAGTTCCCAAGTACCTCTGAGCAACAAGACAAAATGCACTTAAATAGAGATTTAAACAGCACTCACTAATTGATTAAAGCACAAAAAGAATCTATCTTGTCTCACCACAATGTTTGGATGCGAGAGATTTTTCAATAGATTCACTTCTTTTTCAAGCTCCCTTATATATTCCTAAACAAATTCATCACAGGGATGGTCAATTAAATACAATCTTCTATCCAACAGAATAAACTGGAAAACTTTGATAAGTTAGTAAAATAACATATGAATGACATTTGTGCACCAGCAAACAGAGTTTGTAAAAAGATAACTTTTTATATTATAATAATAAATATGAACTAGATAATTAATACTGCAGAATTCATTTACAGCAGTGTCATATCCATTTAAAATCAATTGGAATTACACAAACAGAATAAGCATAAGCGAATATCAGCAAAATCAGCACAAAGAAAATGCCATTACTTGTGTTTTCTTTGAAGCACTATTTCCAGCAATTGCAACCTGTATTCAAGAAAGAAAAGAAAGCAGCACAGTAACAAATCACAGCCCCATTCGAACGAAATATATTGCAGAATGTGTAGAAATCAACAAAATCGACCTCTTTCACAGCGAGCAACTCTCCAGAATCGAGGTTCATCCCCATGTGAACCCTCCCAAACGCGCCGCACCCAATCAACTCCCCCTTCCTCCACCGGATTGGAGGCGGCAAGTTAGCCTCCTTCTTCTTCCTCGATTGCTCCTCTTTCACAGCTTTTGACATCTGCACTATGTCATTTCTATCCCTAATTGCCGTTGGCTCATCTTCTGTAGCTTCTTCCATCGGGGGCAGTGGCTCCTCCATCGGCGGCGCTTCCCTCACTGTGCTTCGCGGCGGTGTTGCAATGGGTGGCAACGCATGAACTGGAGGCTTAGCGAAGAGTCCGATGCGCGATTTCCGAATGCTCGACCCGATTTTTTCCACGAATCCTCCAAATCCGGGGGATTCTTCACCTGAAGGCTTGAAAACTAGGGATCGGCGAACGGAGCCTATGAAGTCTTGCATCGCCGGAGATTACGGAGCTGTAAGTTAAGGAAGACTTGGGGGCTAACACTGTAGTGAGAGGCAATCTTACGGCTTATTTCTGTGTGTACTCATTTCGGTGAAGAGAGAGAAGAGGGAAAAGAAGGTTTGAAAATTAAAAAAATGGAAGAATAAGTTATGACAAATTATGATTTGTACCCCGATAATTTTATCTATTTGTGTTTTGACCAAAGAATTTTGAAAGTATTGAGGAATGAGCCGTTGTGACGTTGTCAGCATTTGGTCAACGTTATCTGAAATCTATCATTAGATTTTGTGAATCATTTTAGTGGGCTTAGGCCCAAATCCAAACGAAGCATACGATATGGGCTTAGGCCCAAACTATAAAGGCAGCACTCATTTTACGTCTAACCCAATATCATCTGTTATTAATTTTGTATCGCATTTTGCATTACATTTCATGTTTTTACACTTTATCATTTTATTATTTTTTTTTATGTCAACTTACATCCCAATTTTGCAAAAATTGTACGTTGCTATATATAATTGTTTTTTGATAGGTTTTTCTGCTGAAAAGACATCACGTGTGCACATGTCGGAAAAACATCACTATATTGTCCTAAAATATCACATGTGCAATGTATGTGATGTTTTTTTCTGGAAAAAGAGAAATTAAAATACAATCATATATGGCAAAATGCAAATTTCGCAAAATTGAGATGGTAAAATGACACACAAAAAAAAAATTTAATGACAGTGTAAAAACGAGTATAATATGACATATTGTAATTTACTTAAAATAAAATATATACAGTAGTTGTATATTAGATAAGTTGAGATAAAAGTTTGACTTTTATCTTAACGATAATATTGCCCGCACACTAGTATTAATGGTGACAACAATTTGTCTGCAACGACTTTACAATTTCAAATAGTAACTAGCATGAACCCGTGCTATGCACGAAAATTTATAAATTTTAAATTATATAATGGTATGTCATATTTTAATTAATAACCATCTTACTTTATACGATAGTGCAAAGTTATTTGTAAAAAAACCCATTATTAAATACGTTGCTAAGTTTATTTATCAAACATTTTCAAAATAACAATGAAATATTATAATGCTTTTACACATTGAGAAATTTTATATATATATTCTTATTCAATTAATTATACTTTCAGTAAAATAAAAATATTAGGATTAAAATACATCATTTTATAGTTACTATCATATTACCCTATGATAATTATTTCCCTGAAAAAGAACAATCCAATTAAATGATCTTTTAATAAAAATTTTGGAACTAATAATTAAAAAAGCATTAGTAATATTGAAAAAAAAATTAACAATATCTTAAACTAATAGAACAATAAAGATATATATATATATACATATATATTTCTAAATTATATGGTACTCAATACAAATATATAATGGGAAACTTGAAATGGTACAATCATAATATATATAATTAAGCGGATTGCTATAAGCCTATAGCATATTAATACGGTCATTTTCTTCTTTTTTTAATAAAATTTAGTAATTATAATTACCTAATTATACATTTTATCTTTGTAATTGTAGCTAGCTTTTCTTTTCTCTTTCTACGCTTTCTGCTTTCTTATCAATGTATTCAGGCTTCTAGACAAATGTATTATAAAATATATTGTTTTAATTGTTGATTTATTCATGTTCAACTCGTTCTTTTATTTTCATATTAATCTTTCAACTTTTAGGATTTCTTTACTCCAGTGAAAGTATTTTTATTCTCATGGCCGGTGATAATATTGCTATATTTCTGATTTAATTGAACTTAGTTATTTATGTTTATTTGTACTTATTTTATTTTATCATTTATGATAATTAATTTACTCCTTATCTTTTTCCTTCAAAATGTTGAAATGATATTGAGATTTTAAAATTATTTTTTAACTTTTTTTTAATCTTCCATCTTTTGTTTTTCTTTTACTATTTTAATTGTCTTTCTTATAACTCATTAAAAGTAAGTTTATATATTTGCTTTATATTTATTTTTTTTAATAAGAAATATCATTGTAGATTTATGTATATTTTAATATGATTTTTTTATAGAAGATGAATTATATAATACAAAAAATATATTTAACTATTCTTTATTTTTTATACTTTTACATGGGGCTGAATATATGTAATATATATATATATATATTAAATAGAATGTCATAATTGTTTGAAAGTAATCCTCATATAATATAATTTTTTGTGAGTATAAGTATATGTAGGAAAATATATTTGTTAATAATAATCAAAATAGATTAAAAATAAGAAACTATTATGTTTTACCGATTAAAAAAAAAATTCTTTTTACGTAAAAGATTTATTTATAACATAATATATTATAAAAAAATTATTTGATTTAATATATATATATATATATATATATTCGTGCATAGCACGGGGTCTATGGTAGCATGAACCCCATGCATGCCATGCGCGGGAATTTATAAATTGTATAGTATTTTCATTAATTCTAAATTATATAATGGTATGTCATATTTTAATTAATATATACAATAGTGCAAATTCGTCTAAACAAAACTCAATATAAATTTCTTCACTAAGTTTATTAATGAAATATTCTAAAAATAACAATAGAATATTACAATAGTTTTACACATTGATAAAAATTATATACTTATTCAATTAATTACATTTTAGTTAAATAAAAATATTAGTATTAAGATACATCGTTTTAAAGTTACTATCATATTACCCCTGTGATACAAATTAATAAAAAGTACGATCGAATTAAATGATTATGGAACTAATAATTAACAAATAATTAGTAATACTACAAAAAGATAACAATATCTTAAACCAATTAAATAGTAAAACTATATATATATATATTTCTAAATTATATGGTAACAGTATAAATATACAATAAGAAATTTGAAATGGTACAATCATAACATATATAATTATGGGGAAATTACAATTTTAGTCTTGTAATTTAAGGGGGTGGCATTTTTTATCCTGCAAGAACTGTTTAGTCCTATAACTTTAAAATTTTGGCAATTTTAGTCATTTTTCGGTCAATTTAACTGCAAAATTGCATGTGACCTGCATATGACCCAACTAAATTGCAAATTTAGTCCTATAAATCTATTCATGTAGAACCAAAAATGCCAACTCCCTAAGTTACAGGACTAACATTGTATTTAATTGGGTTATGTACAAGTCAAATGTAATTTTCCCAAATTGGCTGAAAAAAGACTAAAATTGCCAAAATTTTAAAGTTATAGAATTAACTTGTAAAAATCAATTCATACAGGACCGAAAATATTATCCCAACCAAACAAACAATGGTAATCGTAAATACTCAAAATAATAAGAGCAAATAAATAATTATAACATTATAAAATTTTTAAGAAGTAAATATAGGAATACATCATGATAAATCTCCATTAGAAAAGAGTAAAAAAATAATATCTAAGAGATGAAGAAAAGAAGATTAACTAACTTAAAAAGAAAAATGCATTGTGAAATCGGACATCAAATAGCAAAAGAATAAAACAAAATCGCTTGGTAATGCATCAGATAAAGAAGCTATGCTACTCTATCAGGTTGCTTCCTACATTAATAAAAAATATACTATCATGTTATACATGCATAGAGAATATTTTATTATCTAAAACAATTATAAATAAAAATTGAAATTGAAAATATTCATACATATATCAAGTATAATCATTCTTTTGTATTGCAATAAATGTAAACATATGAAGCTTACTACACATTTAATGTTAAAATTTTGATAGAGCAACATTCACAAAATTATTTCACTAAGAAAAACAAATATTCATATAAGAGAAGATGACAAAATATATTTTATAACATAAATTTTTAAACAGAGTAGTGACCTATGATTTTTCAAATCTAAATAACAAAGAAAGAGTAAAAATGAAATTCAACTATAGAAAAACTAAGAAAAAGATATCAATTAGAATGAAGTTCAAAGACTTACTTTATCAGTACTAATTAATAAACAAATATAAAAAATATGTTAATGGAATATCTAAATTGCAAAAAATAATAATTTCACCTAATTTAAAATTAAAAATTTACTGCATGAGATGTACTAAGAGATTGATATAAGTTTAGTGATAAAAAAATACACGAATAAAATAAACTAAAAAGATTTTTTTTTATATAAAATTAAACCTAAAATTTGAAGGTAGAATCTAGTATAGATAGACACTGGGAAATTTAATTTTTAATTTAAAATAGAGGAAATTTTTAGCCAATAAGATTTTTTCTTAACAATTAAAAAATTCAAAATTACCAAAAAATAATATTTGGTCAAAATTAATTTAATTGTGGTCAATTATCGTTTGTTACATATATATATATATAGATGCTACAAACTTTGAAAAATAATAAACCAAAAAATATTTGGAGCTCTGGAAATAATACTGGAATTGCATAAATGCATTTACCGCTAAGAATGATAATGTGATTTGGAAACTGATGATTATGAACTGGAATAGGTATTGAACCACTATACTGCATGTATATTTATGTCTCCCCGATTGGCATCAATATTTTGAAAATGGGACTAAAAATTGAACCAAACAAGTTATTGGGTTATTGATTCGATCGGTTGAATCGGATAAAAAAATTGATTGACTCGAACCATACTACTATATATATTATATGTAACATATTAATACACATTATATATTAAGTAATTAACAACAATAATAATTATCAACCAAGTTTAACAAAAAAGAATTCAACAAATTACAAAATAAATACAATTTATCACAACAATATATAAAATGTTATAAATTATTCATCATAATTTATAAAAAGCACAAAATAAATTTAACTCTGCTAAAATTTAAAACTAATTACAAAAGTATTTGACAAAATTAAATTTAAAAAATTAAAACCACCTTTTCATCTTTCCCATAGTTCCCATCGCCCTTTTTCATCTAATCATTTTATATCCCCACCACCACACATCTCTTCAACCTCTTTATCCTCTTTCCCTATCTTTCTCTCCCGACCACTCCACCTTCTTCTTCCTCCTTATTTTCTTTCCCATAGGTACAATTTCCTATGGCATTCTCAGCAGGTCTGTCTCAGGGCTCCTTCTCCACCACGTCAACATTCTTACAGAAACCTAAGAGGATCCCAATTCCATTACCTCTTATCAGAGCTGTAATATCCTCGGAACAACCAGAGAATGCAGAGGCCGAAGCCCAGAAGCCTTCTTCCACTGCTCAACCAACACCTAAAGCAGCTCCCAAGCCCAAGAAACCTGTCTACTCCAGTCAGTATTTCTATATATATATATATATATATATATATATATATGTTCATAAAATTGTCACACTCTCTTCATCAATGTGTTTAAATTCTTCTGCTTTGATCAGTGAAGAAAGGCCAGATTGTGAGAGTTGACAAGGAAAAGTACCTCAACAGTGTAAATGTGAGTTGGTTGTCCTTGCAAAAGTTTCAAGTACACACTTCAGTTTATTATCTTTATTTTTGTTCATTCTGTTTGTGTTTTCAAATAAGATTTTTATGTTTTTTTTTTCCCTGTAGATGGAAAACCATTAGAACTTGATAGATTTTTATTTTAAATTTTAATAACGGTAAATTACGTTGATGTCTCATTGCATTAACGCACCTTGAGGGGTGTACTTATAAATTTATAATTATGATTAGATTTAATCTCCAAAGGCGTCGATTCAAAATCCATAATTTCAAATACATCAACTACGTACGTACATATATGATTATTCGATTTAGTGATTTCCACAAATCAATTTTTGTATGTGTTTGCAGTATTTATCTGTTGGACATCCACCGTACTACAAGGGGCTGGACTACATATACGAAGATCGGGGCGAGGTATTGTACTGAGAAAAATACATCTTCAGTTGAAATATATAATTTATAACATTCCAACTGAGACATCATCTAACATCAGGTGTTGGACTTGCGCATATTTGAGACAGGCGAATATGCACTTGTAAGTACAACATTTTTGCATTTTGTAAGAATACCCCAAGCGGAGATTGGTCAAATGCTTGTTTTCTAGCTTTTCAGTGAATTTTGGGTTTCGGATGCAGATTGCATGGGTTGGAATACCAACTGCACCAGCTTGGCTTCCAACAGACATGCTTATCAAGGTAATTAATTAGAGATTTGAGATTATTAATTGACTCTTCCTATCTACAATCTTTGCTTTTCTAACAGTTAAATCTTCATTACTTTTTTTATTTTCCTTTGTCTTAAGTGAGTGATTATGTCTTTCTGCAGTCAGATAAGCTCGACTACGAAAGAATCTGATAAATAGAGGTTCAAGACCTATCTTATTTCACATGGCACAATTGTCAGAGTAGAGTTGTACCTTTCTTCAATTAAAAAATGATATCGAGTAAACTACGCACCCGCGTGTTAAGTACCCGTGAATAAATCAACAATGTGATATTTTGAAAATGGTATATTAAGTTTCTAATCCTATTGTAGTAATGTTTATTCCAAATTTTATTACATCTTCTACTCTATGTAATATAGACCAATGAATCGATAGTGGGAGTAGGAACACTGGAATTTCCCAAGGTTTGATGTAGATGCGATGTGTTGGATCCCACTGCAACAAGAAGGGAAATGTTTCCCTCAAAAGAGTCATTGTCACATCCATTATTAGAATTTTACCATTTTCCACGCTTTTCGCTCAAGTTTTCCATAGACAACGTCAAGAATGCGTATCGAAGTCCAATGATATCACAACGATCCAAGGATTTTCAGTTAAATCTTAAGGTAAAAGGAAGACTAATATGCAAAACAAAGGTTAACACTTTGATGTCTAAGTTAGTAATTTGATTAACTGAATAAATAAATCGAAAACTCAAAATATGGTAACAATAATGGTGTACCAATCGAATCCGAATGATGAAACATGATGATAAAGTAGCAACAATCGTGAGGAGTGCAAAAATATACTGAAAGTGTGCTAAAAATCGAGAGAGAAGTGAAATTAAGAGTGACTGATAATTGTTATCATTGTAACTGCAGTACGATCCCTATTCAAAAATAAATATTAAAAAAAATGTAAAGTAATACACTAATAAAAATATATGTTAAGAGGATACTCTCACTTAATAATAAGATAAGATATAAATAATATAATAAATAGGCAGAAGTGACAACAAATTACTAATATCATATGAAACAAGTCTCTCTATAAAATTTAGGGACAATTTATTCTATTTCCTGCAAAATTAAATTGGAGTTCACAGTAGAACAAACGGCGTCGCTCGTCAGTAGCAGCACTCGCAACCAAACCGAAAGCCTTCGTCTTTGCGATGGCAAATCCTACGCCGCCGTCCTTCGACTGATCCTGGTTTGAAGCAATTTACGGCCCAAAGGAAAGGGAGGCACAAAAATCCCAATTTGAAAGAATCTGCGGGCATGCTCCAGCGAGTCATCGTGGGAGAGGCCGAGCGGGCCAACGATCGTCGGCCATGCGGCCCGGCCCAGTCTTCTCCTTGAAGACGAAGTATCATCGCTGGTTGCGGCGGTCGGAAGGATTCTGGCGGCGGCGGGACTAGGATAGCGGTCGGTTCCTGATTCGTTGTCCATTAGGAGCAATATTCGTGAAAACTGCACGAGTACTTGCTCAATGCTCGCAAGCTCAGCTATTTCCTTGCACACAATTATTTCTAGTTTTTAGATAATTAAACGTGTATTCACTTTAAACACCAATATTATTTATACAAATTATTTTTATTGTTCAAAAATTAAACATGCACTCCTAAAATATCAATATCATTACATAATCTGTCTATATTTTTTTTTATTACATGATTTTTGTAATTATAACAAGTATAATTTATGTAGACAGACCACTCTCAGAAGCCTATAAATATAATTATCTTTTCTAGCCTCATTTATTTTATATATACATACATTAAGTATGCATTTGTGACGTGGGAATAATTATATTGAGTATTCAAAAATTGGTGGACACAGTTAAATTTGGATAGCGTAGGGTCAGTTCTCAATCCCATGCATCTCTCATATTCTCACCACACCGCATTCGCTTGAGAAAAAAAAGAACCACACACCTCAAAATCTTATAACTCAACGCTTTCTTTTCTTTCTAACTCCTTAAAAACGGCACTCTCCGTCCCCGTCAATCGGCAGTCTCCGCGCGCTTACAATTAGGCATCATCGACAGAGTATGGCGGCCTGCAGCTACAGGGCTAACGCCCTCGTTTATCATATGAAAATGTGCTATGTACTATTTCGCTTGCGTAGCGCCTTCAAACACCTGCCACGGAAAGCCGCCAAAATAGAATTCTGGCTCCCTCCCTAGCTACTCGCAATTATGGAATTAGTTCCGTAGTTGGCGATGCCTAACTGTTCGGGTAAACTTTTGTTACTTTATCGCTCCTATTTCATTGATGTTTATATACGCCTAGTTTATTTGAAGGAAAAATGCAAACAACCCATGTGATCTGATATATGTGTAAAATACCTTCTAATATATATATATATATATATATATACTTCCTGAGATTTAGTGTGATTACAAATACCTTCTTATTGTTTGAAAAATTACGAATACCCCCTGAGATTTGTTATTTTTAGCCAAATGACTGAAATTGATCATTTTGCCCTTGAATTTTTTATTAAAATTATAGAAAAATCACCCGAGACAAATTGCATTATTCCTCCTCTGTGTAAAAAACTTAAATAACCTCTCCACGTGCATTGTAGTCCAAAAAAATTTAAGAATTAAATAAAAAATAATTCAGTGCATAAGGGCATTTTGGTCAATTTACTCATAAAAATGGGTTATTTATTAGACGGTTACAAACTTCAGAGGAGTATTTGTAATTTCTCAAATAACGAGGGGGTGTTTGTAATTATATCAAATCTCAGGGGAACTAAATGTAATTTACCCTATATTAAA
Organism: Sesamum alatum; assembly: GCA_034509735.1. NCBI lineage: Eukaryota > Viridiplantae > Streptophyta > Magnoliopsida > Lamiales > Pedaliaceae > Sesamum > Sesamum alatum. The sequence continues at coordinate 36,191,902 of JACGWO010000006.1, forward strand.
TCACTTTTATGTATTTTTTAAAATGAAGCAATTTATACCCTCAGGGAAGGAGGTAAATTGTTCTATTTAAACATTGAGATAAATTGATTTTTTTTTTCATAGGGGGACAATTTGCTCATCTGTAATCACGGGATGTTAATTGCATTAAACTCGATTATATGTTCATTGAAATAGAAAATTCAAATCAAGTCGAGAATGATTTGAGGGCTTTTGAGTTGTACCGTCTTTATGAGGTATCGAGCTATAATTCTTATTAGAAGTCAAAATTTATTAGTGCTTTTCTTTGTTTTAATACAACCATAGTAGAGAGTAGTGCTTGGTAAGAAGCTAATTTATTGCTTCTCTAATCTATATATATGAATTCTTGCAGTTGAACCCAAATACACAATTCTTTTTCACTAGGCTTTTTGGTTTTACACCAAACTTTAATTAGTTGCACACACACATCATTTAGGTGATCGAATGTGATTGAGTTAACATCAACAATTAATACATACATTGGAAGAAAATTAGCTTAACAAGATATATAAAATATGATTGATTATACTTTTCGCACCTTAAAGTATGCATATAGTCGCATTTATACCTTTAAATATATAATGCAATAAAAAATCCCTCTAATAACATTAATCATAATTTTTAGGATAAAACTACCCTTATCCTTTAGGCCTGTTAATTTATTAAAACCGTTTTTCTATAAGATAATTTGAATTATTATAAAAAAATTATTCAAAATTTATAATTTTATATTGAGTATAGAAACTTGTAGAAGCTCTATAAGCTTACAACCTGTAAAATTAACATATTTTGTGTTTTATGTTGTTATTATATTTCAATTATCGATGTTCGATTTGCAAATGCAAAAATTAATTGAATAGCTTGTAATTTGTTTTATCGATTGCAAATTCATGAAATATTTTTATTAAATTAATTTTGTAATATGTTTTGATGATATCATTATAAAAAAAAAATGTGTATAATGCTTTATTACTTTAACAAATCAACATAGGTAAGAGTATAGCATGGGTAAGACCCAACAGGTATTATATGGGTAAGATCTGGGTAGGGTTTATAAATAATAACTATGGGTATTTATTGGGTTCAGGTCCGAATCCGGGTAGAGTAATGCCCGCCCGTTGACAGGCCTAGTTATATATCTAAACACTCATATGCGGATAATCTTTTAAAAATATTGTCAATACAATTTAAAAAAATATAATTGAGCTTATATATATATGTGTTTGTGAAATATAAAAAACTATATATCTAATTCATCTAAAATATATATTCCATATTTTTGTAAGTAATTAATGATACGATATATTTTAAATATTTATTCAAGTAACCGAATATAAAATGTATAAAATTTTATTTTTATAAGGTGATATGCATGATATATATATGGTTACATCATAATTTATACATATTTATGCGTATCTCTTTTACATAAATAGTTTGCTTTGTAAAGTATAATTACATATATTGAGATTCTAAATCTCTTTATATTATATAATTTATAATAAACTAGTAAATTAAATATTATTTTTAAAATAAAAATTTTAATAAAGAATTCAATATCACTAAAAACAGTTCACGGGGGGTTTTGTTAAAACATATTTTAGGGAGGTAAGTAGGAAGGGCATTTTTATCCAATCAAAACAAATTATTCTGTTAGGGAATTTTCTTTAGGGTTAAATACATTTTGCACTTTTAAAATATGCCCGTAGTCATTTACCTCCTAAACTATAAAAGGTAAGAAAATGCCCCCTCATGATATGAATATATATATATATATATATATTTACAGAAATTGCCTTATTATTTCCACCTTATAACATATGTCTATTACAATCATTCCTTAAAACATACTGTGAATTGTTATAAGAAATTTACTATAAAGACTGTTCAAAATTTATGATTTTTATAATTAGTATAGAATCTGTATAAATTTTATAAATTTACAATTCTTATAGTTTTATGTAATTGTTCAAAAATATACATAATTTTTGCTTGTGTTTTTATATATACTGAACTTTTTTTTAAAAAATAAATTATCAATACAATTTTAAAATATTACATCAAACAATATTCTATAATTTTTTAGTAATGATATTGTATATTTTAGTTATGCGTATATGTAATTGAATAGAAATTTATAAGTTATATTAATTACATACTTTTTGATAAATTTCTATGCATATGTATTCACACATATTTACATATAGTTTTTAGCATAAATAATTGACTTTGTTAAACTATTTGCATATATTTAGCTCATAAATATTTTTTGTATTAAATTATTTATAAAAAGCTAATTTTAAACATTGTTTTTTAAAAAAAGAATTGAGTAAAACTTGAAATCACTAAAAGTAGTTTTGAGGGAGTTTTTTAATAAAATATATTTTAGGGAACAAAATGAAAAGTATGGGAGGCGAGTAAGAAGAGCATTTTTGTCCTGTCAATGCCAAACTATTTTGTCAGAGGGATTTCTGTTATATTTCATACTTTATGGGGGCAAATACGACTACATGCATAATTTAGAATTGCAAAATGTATTTAGAGGGTGTTTGGCTAAGCTTATAACTTATAAGCTTATCAAAACATCTTATAAGATGTTTGAGAGCTTATAAGCTCTAAAAAATTATTTGGCAAATTTTTATTTAAAGAGTTTATAAGATCTCAAAATAGGATGTTTTGGATCTTATAAACTCTTTAAAAAAAAGTTAACATCCTCCAACGTTTTTATTAAAATCTTATAAGCTCTATAAAATTAATGTATAATTAGACAAAAATACTCTCCCCCCCCCCCAGACACACCCTCTCTCTCTCTGTCACCCTCTCACACACACTAATACAATTCCTCTCTCTCTTAAGATTTTAAAGCATCTTATAAGTATTTAATTTTTCTTTTAATTGAAAATGAGAAATTATTTCACTACTTAATAAATTATTATTTATGAAACGAAAATAAGATTGCTATTGATATTATATTTTCTGAAAAATATAAATTAACGACATTAGAAATTATACGACTAGAAAATAGTCATTTCGTTAACAAAGAGAATATCAATTATATATCAATGTCAATATTCAATTAACATTAATGTACATATATATTATTTTTATTCAAAAAATTAGGTAATAATTATCATCATTTTCTTATTTTTTTAAAAAATATTATCTATTAGATTTTTATTAGAAGGTAAACTAATGTGTACTATTTATGAAAGTATTTTTAAAATAGTAAAAATAAAATATGTCAAGAAATGATAACTTATTTGATTCTAATAGTAACACGTATTTTTTGGTCATTTTGCAATAAAAAGACCTTATTATGCCAAACACCCTAATATCTTATAAGATGCAAAAACATATTATAAGTTATAACATCTTATTTTATCCAAACACTTTAAGACTTATTTTTAAAATAAATCCAACATCTTATAAGCTGTTGTAAAAAAATTTAGCCAAACACCCTCTTAATCCTTTCATACTTTAGGATGTGAATACAACTAATATATATATATATATATATATACATTCCGGGCTTGGGTGCGTGAAAATAATTTTAGAATAGAGAATATCATATAAGTAATATGATACTAATATATAAAATATATATTTAATAGAATACTACAGTACATTTTTTATTAGCAATAATAATTCAATGCATTTTTTAAAATTTAAATAATATATTAAATTATTTAATTGTATTTCTTCATTTTCAAATTGAAAGTTAGTTAGGGAAAAAATTATATAATATGAGTAATTGAAATTTAAATGTGAGCAGAAATAATTCACTCGGTTTTATTTATAGTGGTGTGGTGGCAAAAATATATGATGCAAGTAATAACTGGTGAGGGAAAGGGACCAGCCAGGCAATTTTATAAGCCCATACTCTCTCATATTTCCAAATCCCAATACGATTAGTTGACTGCCCACTCACGACAGCGATCACAGACACCGCTTCCCCATCCCCACTCCGGCGAATCTAGCCACCGGTAACGGAAGAATCGAGGTTTGTTTTTGTCCTTGCTCTTCTTATCATCTTCTTCTTCCGAATTAATTTGCTTGATCGGCGGATGACTTGATCTAGGTTGCGAAAGACGGCAGCGTAAAATTTACTGGTTTCCTTTTAATTTTAGTTGTTGTGTGCGGAAGGTGGGAGTTTCTCAATGGCGGTAGATATGGAGTCGTTAGTGGAGGCGACATCGGGTGCGGTAGGTGCGCTGGTCAGCACCACCGTTCTGTATCCGCTCGACACTTGCAAAACTAAGTACCAAGCTGAAAATCGAGCTCATCACCACCAAAGATACAGGTTACTGCTCTTTATATATATATATATATATACTTTCTCGTGATATTTAAATATAAATATATGTATATCGTTATTTTGCTAGATTTCAGTTCGCTGATCATGCTGGTGATGCGCTCCTCTGACTCGTGCTTTTCGTTGTATAACGCTTTCTTTTTTCAGTTTTTAGTTTTTGAGTTGTTTCCTGTGAAATTCCTGCGCTGTACCTATGCTAGAAGCAGCGAGTCAATTGAAACCAGTGAAATTAAACGTTTCATGGTTTGTTGATTCAACCATATTAATTTGATATTACCGGATACTATATATCCAAAAAGTTTAGGCAAATGGAAGGAAGATAAAGCGAGAAATTAGAAGATAACTCATAAAAATATTCAAGAACTACAAAAGTATATCTTTGTTCATCACGTTTGGAATAATTTTATTGTAATTCTGAATAAACTAATAGGAAAAGAGACTGAAATGATAATTTGCATACCATATGGTGGATGTCTTTTGTTAAATCATTTGCTTGGTAATGTTATATGTAGCTTATATTGGAAATACATTCCTCTGCATATCTTATATTGACAAATTTATGTAATACACCTTCATAAGGTCCTATTCTTAGGTTTCTACTGCTAAAAATGTCGTCTTTTTGCCCGCTTGTCTAAATTCACTCCGTCAAGTGTATTCACATGCCTTGTTACATGAATATCACATGTTCATCTTTGGATCTGTAACCATGTCTGCCAGTCCCTCCTGAATCCTTGCAGCAATGCTAATCAGATAAATATCAATTTTGAGAAGTTAATCTGAACAAATTGCTATTATTTTGACAGGAATATTTCAGATGTCCTCTGGGAAGCAATTTCCAAAGGTCAAGTACTATCACTGTATCAGGGCCTAGGGACAAAGAACTTGCAGTCTTTCATTTCACAGTTTATCTACTTCTATGGATATAGCTTCTTTAAAAGACTGTACTTGAGAGAAAGCAGATCTAAATCTATAGGAACTACAGCTAACTTAATCATCGCGGCTGCTGCTGGTGCATGCACAGCCATAGCGACACAGGCAAGTCATAGTGCCATTGCAATTCTGATTTTTATCCGGAAAGGTTCTCTATTCATGTTGCATTATGGTTGTTTCTTGTATGTTGAATACTCACCCAGTAAACCTAGTTTCTGAGATTTTTCATAGTTTACATCTCATACTCTGAACTTGGCAACACACATTAAGTTTATGACCTATTCTTGACGCATTGCATAGCAAATAAGTATGTTCTGACTGATCTTGTTTCTTTTGTGTCTTTAAATAGCACTTGCTCAGGATTAATTATGTTCTTATTTTGACTTCGGCTATCTGATTTGTAGCCTGTGTGAGTATCCTGAAACTGAATTTAGTTTTACAGCCTCTTGATACAGCATCTTCAAGAATGCAAACAAGTGATTTTGGAAAATCTAAAGGTTTGTGGGAATCTCTCTCAGAGGGCACTTGGACCGATGCTTTTGATGGTCTTGGTGTTTCCCTTCTTCTGATTACAAATCCTTCTATACAGGTAGGTAGCTGTGCTTTCTCTGCGGAATAATTTGTTACTTTAGCAGGTCAATAGAAAATTTGGTTGAAGCAAATTCTAATTGTAATTATAATGGGATGCAGTACACCGTATTTGATCAGTTAAAACAGAGAATGCTGAAGGGGAACACGACGAAACAAAGAGATGACGTATCATCTCCAAAAGCTCTTTCCGCATTTTCTGCTTTCGTCTTGGGTGCAGTCTCAAAATGCATTGCTACTTGTTTGACCTATCCAGCTATAAGGTGAAGGTCTATCTCCCTTTTTTGTAACCATCCAACTCCTTTTTAACTCTTCCTTCAAATACTTGCATTGATGGAGGAGTTCAGCACAAGGACCATTGAGACTTTTGTTCTTCTCATTTGAGGTAACTGCTCTTCTCTTGCTAATATCTGGACAATGGACAGGTGTAAGGTGATGATTCAGGCAGCGAAATCAGATGAAACCGAGGAGGGTAAGCCCCAACCAAAATCCCGTAAAACATTGTCTGGAACAGTCCATTCCATCTGGGAAAAAGAGGGGATACTCGGTTTCTTCAAAGGGTTGCAGGCACAAATGCTGAAAACTGTCCTAACCTCAGCGTTGCTTTTGATGATAAAGGAGAAAATCGCAAAGACCACATGGGTCCTAATGATTGCATTAAGGAGATTGATGTTGATAACAAGACCCAAGATCAAGAGCTCTTGAAGAAATCTTGGCATAAGTCTTATGTAAATAAAGGGGAATATCACATGGCAAACCTCTTGGTAAGTGCACTAAATATGAAGATGTTCCAAAATCTGAACTTCGAACCACATTGATTCTGCTTGACTTGTATTCTCATGACAATCCATCTGAAATAATTAGCAAGGATGTTATACTAGTTACTTGGAGGCACAACATAAAACATGAGATATGCATCACCACACCACAGAGCATGGTTTGTCTCAAAGCATGCATAGACTTGCCTCTGGAAGTAGAGGTTTAAGTAGTTTTTTTCCCTCTTAAAGAAGAGACAAGTTGTTGTAAGTTTTAGCCCGTCGTCAACGTGTTTTCTGGGTTAGTATTGTCTTTGTAGTAAAACCATATGAACGTTGTATTCAAATTATGTAGTTTCTATTCCTCCGAGGATATAGCTCTTCCTTATTCACTCCGCCGTGGTACAGTAGGTGCACACCATTTGTTCCATTGTCAAGATTGGAGACGCTCATTTCTGAAGGATACAGTAAAACTTAGATCAACATTTATCCCTTTGGAACTGATGAGTTTAAATAAAAGGGATTTTGCATGTTAATTCGAATTTGAATTTGAAAGGACATGGAATCGGAGTTGGAGTATGAAATCTTGATTATTAACTTTTTTTGCTCCTCAACCTCAAGAATCGAAAATCAATCGTCCTGACTGACCTTATAATCAAGTAATGATGTGCTTCCTTCGGCTCATGTCTCTGATAGACCAACAAGATTTGAGTTAGGACTCTTCCCATTGTGGCCCAAAAAGATCTTAAAGGTTTAAGGGAGGAACCGATAGAATATTCTTTAATTTGATGATGCAAGACCATTAATTTTTGTGTGAAACACATGCAACCTCTCAAGTGGTGGATTGTGTTTTCTCTTGTAAATATTATTTTTTTATTTACTTCGTTTAACATACACACATTATGTGTATATAAATATATATTTTATTTAGAAATTTTTTTATATATATTATGTGTGTATGTTGTGTGAAATAGAAAATAAAATAGACTTTGCAATAAAAAATTTAGAGTGCCCTAGGAGTTGTAAAATATGAGATGAGAAAGTGAAACGATTTGAAGTTAATAGTCTGTCAGTCATAATCACATCGTGCAAAATAATTTTGATGTACCACCAAACAATAACAAAACAAAATTGCACTTAAATTTATGGAAATGGAATGAAATCTAATTCATTGATAACAAAATACTAAATAATATCACATGATAGTTAGGCGATTATACAAATTTGAAAGGGAAATGAGTCAATCAAATCTAAATATATATTACATATATTCCAAAGCATTGAACATTTAAATAAAATTTCAAATTTTTTTTCTAACTAGTTAATGTTTACGAAATCGAATATAGAGTAGAATTTGCAAAGTTCACATGAGACGAGACGAAAAACAAAATTGGTGGACATAATTAAATTTGGATAACGTGGCTCACTCAACCAATGGCATGCATCCCATGTAAGCATTCAGTCCTCTGCTTCCCAGTAAACTGAATCATATTCATTCACATACCTTCAAACTTCACTTCCTCCACAGCCGGAAAACATGGCAGTCACGGCCAACGGCCGCATCACCCTCTCAGCCACCGCACAGTTGGACGGCGCCACCCGATTGTATGGCAGAAAGGGGAGGCTGGTGAAGTTCTGCAATGGAGAGCTAATGGGGGAGAAGCTGAATTTTGCACCACTTCACCTTAGGAACAAGAACAACTATATTAAGACCCCTGTCTGCATGTCACTTACAGCTGATTTTGCAGGTGAGACTAAGGTGAGTTTTCTTGCTTTTCGAGGTTTTCAATTCCCTTTTTACGAGAAAATACATGTAATGAATGATGTAAACTGTTGTTGGCAGTTAAGGGACTTGGAGATGGAGAGGAGGGATCCAAGAACTGTTGTTGCAATCATACTAGGAGGAGGAGCCGGCACCCGTCTCTTCCCCCTCACTAAACGTCGTGCCAAGCCCGCCGTCAGTCTACTTCTTGCTAAGGATTCTCAATGCAATTCCATAGGCAACTAACTATCTTGATCAGATATTAACTGATATTGTAAGGTGTTGCTCAACAATGTCTCACAGGTTCCGATAGGAGGAGCGTATAGGCTAATTGATGTGCCGATGAGCAACTGCATCAACAGTGGGATCAACAAAGTTTACATCCTCACTCAGTTCAACTCTGCATCACTCAACAGGCATCTTCAACGAGCTTATAATTCCGGAGGTGGTGCCACATTTGGAGATGGCTATGTTGAGGTAAATGTTCGAAACTTTACCTGTCTCATGCATCAGCAGTTGCCACACACGCTCGATAATATGTTGGACAGAACTAATCAAGATGGAAAATACATGTGAATTCAGTCAATCAAGATTGAAGTGAGTCGAGTAATTCTTCTTTGTTCTTCTGTTATAGGTTTTGGCTGCCACTCAAACGCCTGGCGAGGCAGGGAAAAATTGGTTTCAAGGCACTGCAGATGCTGTTCGGCAGTTCCACTGGCTTTTTGAGGTATTAGTTTCTAGTTTAGTTGTCTAATGTGCAAATTGATCCCATTATGATCATGCTATTAATATGATGCTGATGTTATTCGATGCTCATAGGATCCAAGAAGTAAAGATATTGAAGATGTTCTCATTCTATCGGGCGATCACTTGTACAGAATGGACTATATGGACTTTGTTCAGGTAAGCTACAACTACGATGAAAATGTAAAGTGTAAGAGTTATTGTGGCTGAAGATTATAAGTTCATGTCGTTACGCTGGATAACATTCTGTTTTCTGCAGAATCATCGACATAGTGGTGCAGATATTACTATATCATGTTTACCAATAGATGACAGGTAGATCTTCTTGTATAGTCGTTACCACTTTGTGGTATTCGTTGCATTAACATTTCAGGTATATCTCTTTTCATGATAGTCGCGCTTCAGATTTTGGTTTGATGAAGATCGACAACAAGGGAAGGGTAATTGCATTCAGTGAAAAGCCGAAAGGAAATGATTTGAAGGCAATGGTAATGCATGCAAAAACACAGAGACTTTCTCAGAGCAATTGTGCTCTAGATTTCAAGTTAACTCTGTCTGCATTTCAGGCAGTAGACACAACAGTTCTGGGACTCTCACGGGACGAGGCAGAGAAGAAGCCTTACATTGCTTCAATGGGAGTTTATGTCTTTAAGAAGGAAATACTTTTGAATCTTTTAAGGTAATCTTGTATCATTCTGACCCTTTTGAAACATTACCTCAAGACTCATCAAAACATGTGAGATTTGTTTCTATGTCGATTCAGATGGCGTTTTCCAACTGCAAATGACTTTGGATCAGAAATAATCCCTGCCTCAGCTAGGGAATTCTATACTAAGGTTTCTTGAACAGTTCTTCACAGCTGGTTTTTACATCAGATTCTGACTATATCTTCAAGACTTCAAACTAAGTCTCTGTCTGAAAATCTCTGCAGGCTTATCTATTCAACGATTACTGGGAAGACATTGGTACAATTCGGTCATTTTTTGAAGCAAACCTTGCTCTTACAGAACATGTAAGTTCTCCGGACGGATCATGAACTTCTCTGCCTCGTATGCTTTGATTTGTGAACTAAGGCTCGGCCCATGTTGTCCTCGATTTGCTTTACTATTTCAGCCACCAAGATTCAGTTTCTATGATGCAGCAAAGCCGATCTACACATCCAGAAGAAACTTGCCACCATCGAAGATAGATAACAGCAAGGTTATTACTTCTGGGCACAACTTAGTTCCTATGGATACTGATCATGCTGAAGATTTTTCTTCCACAATTTGCTGAAGTTTGTTCTGTTGCAGATTGTTGATTCGATTGTATCACATGGAAGTTTCTTGACTAATTGCTTCGTCGAGCACAGTGTTGTTGGCATCCGGTCACGCATAAACTCAAACGCTCACCTAAAGGTTTGGTTTCAGTATTATTTCATTCTTGATATTGCCAACAGGATGAAGTTTGACATAATTAAGGTTTCTGATATTTGCAGGACACAGTGATGCTTGGTGCTGACTACTATGAAACTGATTCTGAAATTGCCTTAGCTTTATCTAAGGGGAAAGTTCCTTTAGGAATTGGAGAAAATACAAGAATCAGGTACAGGCAATTTGGCTTCTGTCTATCAGTAAACAATTTCCTATTCAGTTCTTCCTCTTTAATTTGGTTCTTACATCTCTCTGCTTTATCTTACGCAGAGAATGCATTATTGACAAGAATGCTAGAATTGGTAAAAACGTAGTCATTGAAAATTCAGAGGTAAGTTCTTCTGAATCCTTAAATATATGTTGCTTCAGAGTGGAACTGAAACTTGTTCTTACCATACCTTGATTTGCAGGGCGTGCAAGAGGCCGACAGGACTTCAGAAGGATATTACATCCGGTCCGGCGTTACAGTCATTTTGAAAAATTCAATAATCAAAGATGGAACTGTAATATGACATTCCCTTTTTTGTCTCTCTTCTGTGGGGTGAATGTTCAAGAGACTGAGAATCATGAAATAGCACTCATGCTCAGAAATTCAGATTTTTTGACATTAATATGCGAAAGTATGTTCAGAAATGGAACTTGATCACTGTGTATATGCTTCAGTTATTTGTTCTTTTCAGAAAGAAGTAGATGTACAACCAACAGAGAGGAACAAGAACAATAACTACAACTATTTCCAACCTTGGAAGATGGGCAACTGCATTTAAAAGAATAATTCGTCACAATGAAACAGTAATTCGTTTTCAAATCTCTGCAATACAAAACGTTCTTCTGCCGCTATAATGCTGGTAACAAAACATTTACTGTCTGAGAACGGCTTCCTACCTGTTCTTCCAGCACGATGAAGATAATTGATAGCATCTCTTGGAAGATCAAAATTGTATATATGAGTTGTCTCAGGCAGGTCAACCCCTCTAGCAGCTATGTCTGTCGCAACTAGAAGATAACCTCCTGATTGCTTGAGATCCTGTGACAAAAACGCAGAAATATAAGACAGACGAAACAGCACAGTAAGATAAATCTCAAATTTTCTTTCACCAAACAAGCAGAGGATAACTTGAATGAACGGACTAAGGGTAATTACGGTTAATGATGCCGCTCGTTGGTTAAAATTCATGTCTTCCTCTAACAGAACTAATTCCAGGCATCCTCCATATGAAGTTTTCAGAAATTCGAATAAGGCAGTTGTAGGTGGAGCATTTCCAGCTTTCTTTGACTTCTCAGACTGCATATCGAGAACACGATGTTGTTAATCCACAAGATATCCCATACTTGAATTTGTGCCTCCAAAATCAAGAGCATATTATTTCTAAGATGTCACAGAAATAATCTGACTGGTAAAATTCAAATTTCAGGTTGATAGATGCAATTTTATTTTTACCAGCAATATCGTAGCGCTTCATATTGATACATGTTTCTTCAGGGGAAAAAAAGGCTTTTGATTATCCCAATGGTTACATATTTATAAATGGAGGCTGATTCAGGGATAAGCCTTCTTTTAGTTCATACAGAGCTAGATACCCTAACGACAAAATTAGATGATATCAGCCAAAACAGTTGAGAGTGTTGAGAGGTACTAACTTGCTCTCCAACAAAAATTATGGCTGACTGAGGTGTGTCTGATTGTAACAAATGTAGGAGTGTTGAGTTCCTCTCTCTTTTATCACATACCTGACAAACCAAAATAAGAGTTACTACATTACGAGGGAGTAAATGTGAAATACATGGAGAAAGAAATAGTAGGAGAATGAACTGTTACACAAATAAAGACCGATGTGATGAAGATAAGTTATTCAATTATCAAGGTTCATTATTTCAAATACGTCGTGATGCATTTTCTTACCACAAATCTATGATATAGGCATGAGGGCAAAGGCTGAACTGGATTTACATGGACATGGACAACGTCAGCCTGTTGTGATAAGTGAAGCATCAAAATATCACACAAATAGGACATGCTGATGCCAAATTCTGGCAATTATGGGTAAGCATATAAATCCGCAAACCTTGGTCCATTTCTGCTGAATACAGTCATACAGAAATCGCCTATGCTGAGGAATTGAGGCACTAGCAAATACAGTTTGACGGTTATTGATTGATGAGTAGGCGGTCAAAAGCTTCTTTAAAGAACTCACTTCCTTGGAAGAATTGAACATAAAATCAACCTACACAGTGGGCAAAATATTATGCACAATACAACATGTGCTCCAATTGTCAAGACAAGGCCATCACAAGTTCTAATGACAACACCACTAAGAAGTGAACAACCTTAAGTGTCCTGAATGTTCAGTAAACTATTGAAACCAGTGAAAATTTAGTAGCTCGAAACGACTTTGCAAGCTGCTATTACATAATTAGTTCCAGAAGTATATTAATCATCAGAAACCCAAATTAATCTTCTTCATTGATCATTTTGCATACAGCGTGGAAAAAGTGAACTTTGGGATTTTTGTGAGAATATGCTAAGTTTACCGCAAAGAAGAGAGATTTAACAGGGATATCATTTTCGTTACCTCATCAATCACCAACACACGCATGGTGTCCAACTTAAGAATTTGCTTGTCAAGCATTTGACAGAGACTCCTCAAAGTAGCAATTACTATAGCTGGGGGTTCCACCTGTTAATAGAACAGGGTTTTATAGGCTCTGTTAGAAAATCAATATAGAAGCTAAGAGTGTAATTGAAAGGGATTTTCAATTTTTGGTTGCTGTGAACCTCGAAAAGATCAAGTAAATAAACTAGGAATCTACAACATTCCAAACAATTTACTCTTGCATATAATTACTATTATTGGGACCAGTTAGGACCTATAACATAAGACAATTCTTAAGATTCCAGATGGTTCATACAACATCAGGCACCAATGGTTCAGAAAGCAACTCTAGCTCGTGCGGCATATGACATATGTGATTACAGCAATAAATTATTACCTTTAACCAACTCTTATGTCTTCTCAATGTTCCACCATATAAAAGAGCCATCACTGTACATGACCCCTGCTCTGAGTCAAGTTCTGGAGATTTTGCAGCCAACATACGTGCAACTTTGGTAACCTTCCTTATGGCAAGATACAAGATTAATTTTTCGTAAAACTATGATTAACTTTATGTGGAGATTATAGAAGCAGTTAAGAGAATCTACCTGCATGCCAAGTTCTCTTGTGGGCACAACAATTAAGGCCTGCACAGATGACCTTTGTGCATTGACAACTGAGTATATCAGAAGTAGGTATGCTAGTGTCTTTCCTGAACCTGTCTAGAAAACCAGAGGAGCAACAAAATAACAGTAACTTCATCAGCTTTCTTCTAGGGCTGCTGAAATAATGAACTAATGACCAAACCAGCTATCGAAAAATTACTGGATGCTGTTATCTCGCATCAAATAAATTTCACAAAATGTTTGTGTACTTCACGGTTAATGTAATTAATGCCTAGTATTCATCGTAATACAAGATGAATTTAACGCACTGTTCGGATCCTTGATTGGGTAGAAAGCGAAAAGGAAAAAGAAGTGACACCATTCAGCATTCAATTGCATCATATTCTCCTTTTGCAAGAGAAAAGAAAAGAAAAGGAAAATTCCTAAATTCATTAACTGTTTGAATTACAAAGAAAGAGGTGAAATAGATACATAATTTTTTTCTTTTCCTTCGGAAAACAGCCAAAAAGAAGCGTTCCTTATTGCTTTACACGATAAAATCAAAGGTCTAAATGTAAGAACCTATTTCCAATATCCCAAAAACACAAATTCCAAATACCGAAAGCACACAAGACTGAATCGACCTGAGCATGAATCACGCAGTCCCGGCCAGAAAACAACACCGGCAACGCTTCACGCTGTACGTTCGTCGGCACAATATATCCAACCTCCTCCGCCCTGCAATTAAAAACAGTAAATTGACATCTAAACATACCAAAAATACTATCAGAATCCGAACCAACACCAAGTCAATTAATTTGCTTACTCCAATCAAAATAACTGTTAAGTTAACCCCACAAAAACTCAGCATTATCCAAAATCCCAAAGCTGCCATTTCTCCATCCAAACTCAAGAGAAAAACGAAAAACTTGCCTGCGGAGCACGTGATCGGGGACGTGACCCTGACATAGCTCGCGCAGCCCGGAAGAAGTGTTGTTCGTGGTTCCCGCGTCGCTTTGTTCTACACAAGTGGGACTGACAGAACCTGATATTGAGAGAGAGCCCACCGTACGGTTCGTGCGGTCCGAGAACAACGAGACCTTGCGTTCAGAGCGAGTGAAGGAAGGAGAGAGTGGTCTCGTCGTATAGGTCCATGGTATGGACCGCAGGTGCGGCGCAGAGGAACACGCCATGGGAAGCTAGCCAAAGTTCTCCACCAGCGGAAGAAGCAGTGAGGGAATGAGGATGAAGCTAGGTATAATTACTTTCCTACCCTTACAATTCAACTGTTTTTTCGCAGTTGAATTAAAGTCGCTGTTTAAGCCCTAGCGACTTCAATTTTGCGTTAGCTAACGTTTCACGCTTTAAAATGTAACTCAGTGGGCCCACTTAGGAAAATTGGGCCTTTTGCAATTAGGTTAGTACTGCATTTATGAGCCCACTTAGGCTAATTGGGCTTTTTGTATATATCTTAATTGGGCTTCATAGGCTCATATTGGGTCGTCTTACCATCATTTGGCCCAATATGCTGCAGTTTTGGAAATATGCAATTCTTTTTTTCGTAGCTCTTCCTAATTTTAAGTCAAATTAATAGAAAATACATCAAGCTTTAATTTACATTCCATATTGAAAACATAATTTCATTTTCTTACTAAAAATAGTCTTTTGCGTTTGTGTATTTACACATGTGGTGTCTACCGGGATCCAACCGCATCATGAGGGTCGAAAGATCTTAAAAAAGGATCTTAAGATCAATGTAGAACTAACCTGCAAAATAAGAATTAATATTCCAATGCTTAAATTAATAAATAATTAATTAAAATAATGTAAGAATAATGGTGTAATAATCAACATGTAGTGATGAAGTGTTGAAATTAAGTGATAATAAGTGTGTGGAGTGCAACAACGAGCAAAGAATTTGCTGAAAATCTAGAGAAAAGAATGTGAGAGAGTGAGCCCTACGAGTTACTCTTATGATTGCACAATGACCTCTATTTATAGGTCAATTGGGAGCAAAATCCAAAAGTGGTTGCAGCAGATGATATATCGTTTGAAAGCTGCGTCGGTTAACTAACTAACAAACAAAGCGAATGAAATTTGGAGTTATCTAAACGAAGATATGACCGTTTGAGTAAGTCATGTCCAGTCAACCCGAGTTCTGCAGAATCTGTTTTACCTATTGACAGGTCATTCGCCGTGTATTCAAAAGGAGTTCCTTGGAGATTCTTTAGTATAAAATGCTAGGAATGTTTATAACGTGGAATCCCTACTGTTTAATGAGTCATCGTGCTGCATCGAACTTATTTCTAGGCCTGTCAAGTTAGTGTATGTAGGGATAATGGGCTTGATACCTTGCTTATGGACCAATAGATCAATCTTGTCAGCTACTCCATGGGACGCCTACATCCTTTGTTTTGGACTTTAGGAAAAATGTTTGACAAAGTATCATCAACATGATTGTCCCCCAAGAATTGGGTTACTATTGGTAATATTCTAAAACTTGGAGGATAAAAGAGAAAATATAAGGTATATGTATGTACCTTCGGAAGTTTTCACCTACCCCTTTTTCACCAAGAACAAGTGTGTGTCAAATCAGGGAGGTAAAGTGTCAAAATAGTGAAATATAGGGGTCAACTCGCAATTTTTCCAAAGTGAAAGAACAGACCTCTGATTCATTCCACCAACCGTCTGAACAAGTAAAACGGAAATTATTTCCTAAGTTTTCTGCTCTTTCTTCTTCTCTCCATAATTCCTTTCTTTGACCTTTCACACACACACTCTCTCTCTCTCTACACTCTTCTTCTAAACTTTATTAATTCTAATAATAAATAAAATACTTGTATTTATTGTTTACTTCTTCTCCTGATTCTTGAATTTTCCGCCGCTTATGAATATATATATTAGTGGTTAATCAGCATTACATGATAATAATAGTTGCAGTGTGAAATGTGATTAGATGAATATGGCGACTTCTTTGCTATCCCTATCCGCGCCTTCATCTTCTTCTGGGCAGGTTGATAATGTTTCCGATGACAGCTTTGAGTATTCATGTAGCATCTGTCTCGAGCCCTTCACTTCTATTGATCCTCCCTCTGTAAGATTTGTGTTACTTTACGCACATTGCAATGTGTGTTTGATCTTTCATTTGTTGTTGTTGTTGTGTGATTGATACATGTGAATTTTACGCACATATACAGAATAGTTTGGTTGCATATGAATGCACAATTGCACAGGGAGGTAATTGGTAAATCATATGTGCGTGTGTGTGTGTGGATGTTTGTAAATTTAGGGATTGTGCCAAAGATCAGGATTTCAAGAAATTGAGAGGATATTTCTATTCGACGTTATATGATTATGAGTGATTGATGATCACTGGTTTGTATTGTCTGTTTGGTTCGACCTGGTGGTATGCGTTTCATCAGCTGAATGGAATTTGATTAAGGGCTAAATGTGAAGATATCCATTTTCTTAAAGATCCGTTTTCCTTTTCAGGTCACGAAATGTAATCATGAGTATCATCTGCACTGTATTCTTGAATGGTAGGTTCTCTTGTTTTCACCAATTTTATGTTTACAACTAGCAAATTCATGTTCAGACAAATTCCTTCATTTGTTTAGGTCCCAGAGAAGCATTGAATGCCCAATATGTTTACAGCACCTTGTCCTAAAAGATCCTGTCAGGTAATGAGGATGAATGATATTGCACGGGCACGGAGAACTGTCATTCATGTTTTTGATTCATTGAGATTATAAAGCAATTCCGGTTTTTCTCCTTTCAAGTCTCTGTTGAATGCATTTGCAGCCAAGAGCTGTTAGCTGGAGTGGAGAGCGACAAGATTTCCAGGTCGAGCCAAAATCTTAACCCTGTAAACCCCGACAACGATGTCAATAATGTAGGTTTACATATCCAACTCACAAGTTGAATCTACATTTGGCTTCAAATATTTCTCCTTTCTCTTCAAGGGTGTTATAATCAAATTTCCAGGACGCACCTGCCGCGGATGAGTCTGATTTTGAGCCACGAATTATGCGACATTTTGCTACTATAGCTAGCAGAGCTCGAAGCATCAGCAGTAGACGGACAAGGCAGACGTCTCCACCAGTTGGCCCTTCACAAATACTCCCTTCTGTTCCTAGGATGAACATGACAGAAGTCAATAGTTCATCACCGGAGCATCAGAACTTCTCTGAGTCCCTGAAGTCCAAGATTTCCACTGCTTCAATCAGGTAAGCGATGTTCCAATGCATTTTTATGGCCCAACAGGAAATTTGGCTCGTGGCTGATTTCGCTCTAAATGGGACAGGTATAAAGAATCAATCTCAAAGAGTACCCGGGGTTTGAAGGAAAAACTGATTGCTCGCAACGACTCTGTCAAGGAACTGAGTAGAGGAGTTCAGCGTGAGATGAGCGCAGGAATTGCTGGAATTTCCAGGATGATTGAACGCCTGGATATTATTACTCAAAAGCGAGCCGGAGTTTCCATTCCTGTATCCAGCTGCACACTGCAAACGTCAAACAATGAGGTAAAGGGAACTGAACATGAGATTATACTTCATTTGACTAACCAAAATACAGGAGAAACTTCAAAAGTTCTGAGTTCAGATCCCACCCCATTAACCACAAACAGCAACTCAGGAGGTATAGAAGGTTCTCTTGCAAAGGGTACCACAAGTTTGATCAGTTTTCCTGTTAATTTTCTCTCACAGGAGAAGAATTGATGATGGTGAAATGAAGATTCTGATGCTAGAAATCCAGCCAAATGCTCGACTTCTCAAGCGACGGAGTACTGAGGAATCATTCTAGTACCATTAGATGGATGATTGATCTGCGTCCTGCGAGGGAGCTTTTGATGGCTGCAATAACATTGTAATGCTAAGTTTCTCTATTGCACTAAGTACATATTACTCTATGATTTCCTCTTATTACCTGAAATTTCGTTTCAGTTTCTCACTTTGCTTGCGTTAAAGAGAGATATTGTAAAGACCTTTCAGAAGAGAATAAAGGGATCTTTTATTGATGCTTGAAAGTTACAAAACATTCAGAAAAATCAATCTTAAACACCTTGAACTCGTGTGGATTACACTCAACCGTTGACTATCATTCCACCTGCAGAACCAATACAATTTCACAATGTATAAGCTATGTGTTTGAGCTGAGAGCCAAGATTTCTCATAATTATGGTAATGAAACATAACATATATACCATTAGGGTGTAGAACCTGCCCAGTGTAATAGGAAGAATCCCTGGTTGCCAAGAACATATAACATGGTGCAATCTCATGAGGCTGACCCGCCCTGCCCATTGGTGTCTCAGATCCTAGGCTCTGAACCTTATCTTTGTCGTGAATCACGACCTGCACCGGTGTCCACACCGGTCCAGGGGCCACCCCATTGACCCGAATTCCTCTACCTACAAGCTGAAGAGCCAGACCTCTAGTGAAAGCCACTATGGCTCCTTTTGTGGACTGATACTCTAGAGATGATGGTGAGCCAAGATAGGCTTGAACCGATGTCGTGTTGATAATGCTAGCCCCATCTCCCATGTGCTTCAGAGAATGCCTGCATTGATATAGAACCAACCCTTACTTCCACAAAACTTCAAATTTTTTTCTTTCAAAAAATTTTCAGCAGCTAATATGAACCTGGCCATGGAGAAGTAAGCAAAGATGTTTGTTCTGAAAATCCTCAGAAGCTGGTCTTCTGTGATCTCATCAATTGAGCCAACACGCGATTCTGCTGCATTGTTCACTAGAATATCGATCTTTCCATAGTTTTTCGATGACTTCTTCGACTACCCTTTTGCAGTTCTCATCGTAGCCAAGACCAGCAGGAATAGCAACAGGATCTTCTGCATCTGTAGCCTTAAGTTGTTTAATTTTCTGCAAGGTATCATGTGCATCCTGTTCTTCTTGACCCTTTACATATGTGAAAGCTACAGTAGCACCTTCTTTGGCAAAAAGATAGCAAACAGCCCTTCCTATCCCTGAGTCACCTCCTGTGATTAGAGCTACCTTCCCCTGCATTAAGATACAATTCCACTCTTAACATCATGCAAGAACTAACTTAGTATAGGTATAAAAGATATCATTACAAGAACCTTGTTGGAGGGATGATAATCAGGGTTCATAGACTGTGGGATTGGATTCATGAGATGCTCTTTCCCTGGCTGACTCTCTTGTTTCTGAGGTGGAAATTTGTTGCCTTCCATTGCCATCCTTGTTCTTGATACTGAACCGCAAAGATCAAGATTTTCAACACTTAGTATGCACTTTGTCCAAATACATCACAAGGAGATTTATATGAGTCATGCTCACTATACAATAGATCAGAACGCACCGCACCCATCTGTCACCTGATATCACCTCATTTGCACGTGTCAATGCGTGCAAAAAACGTGTCAATCAGATCACTGAATATTGTCCGACAATGACAAAATGAAAGGCCAAAACAGGACAGAAAAGTCACCATGCATCATGTGTAGTATGATACAGGTTACTACAGTGAAATGTTTTAGTACCAAGTTCTTCATGCTGTCCACCTGGTTAAGTGAACTATCAAATGAGCTTATAACACATTATCGAATATTTTAATCCAAATTGAGTTTGGCAGAATCTGAATATATATTATAAGAAAAATGCAATGTATTTATCGTATTATTGTCGCACAGTTAAAAAAAATAATTAATTACATGATAAATATATCAAACTTTCTATATAATTATTTGATTCGACCAAAAATCTAATTTGAATAAAAAATTTTCGTCGTGTAATAATCAATTGGTGGCATGACATTGACTTGACAAGATTTTGTGTATATACTTGGATTAGTATAAACAAAAATCCACTCTGCAAACTAGAGAACTGCATTTATTTTCCATGTACAGAAAGTAGAGTACAACTCGTAGACATTATTAGTATTATACAGCACCCACAGCAAGAAAGCCTGAATCACAGACAAATATGCACAAAACCACTCCCATTTATTTTCTGATAGCTGATACTGTACACCATGTCTCTGCTCTGATCCATCATTCTCCTCTTCATGCCTTCCTCCAATCCACAAACAGTGTAAGCCCGCATCAAGCATTCACAATCATCCCACCTGCAGAAACAACGTCAATCGAAACAATAACTTAGTCAAGAAACACAGATGTAGTAATGGAAGTTGTGCTAGTATGATATATAGCCACAGACCATTAGGATGGAGAACTTGTCCAGTGAAGTAAGATGACTCGTGGGAAGCAGCCAAGAAAACATAAGATGGTGCTATTTCATGAGGCTGTGCGGCCCTGCCCATCGGCGTTTCCGACCCGATTTTCTTGATCAATTCCTCCGGCTTGGTGGAAACTTGCAGCGGAGTCCACACAGGCCCTGCTGCCACGGCGTTTACACGGATCCCTTTCTCGACCAGCTGAAGGGCTAGACCTCGAGTGAAGGACACAATGGCTCCCTTGGTTGCGCAATAGTCGAGCAATATGTCCGAGCCACAGTATGCCACCACAGATGTAGAGTTGATAATGCTGCTACCTTCTTTCATATGCTTAAGAGCGTGCCTGCAGCCATATTAGCAAATGCAGTAGAACGTATAAGAAAACTTACAACGTGATTTACTGGACGACGCTGCTAAATCTGATTTGAGCGAGAATTTTCATATATGTCAAATTCTATGTCTATATTGATGTTCTTTAAGTTTAGACTTACGATTAAAAGAATCCTTAAATTTTGAAATATCGCGCGTATATAGTAGAAATGGAATAGGCTTTGCAATAAAAAATCTGATTTGCTAAATTCTATATTAATGACCAAGTAAAAGCAATCTATGAACATATTTTAGACCAACTTCAAAAGTAACATGCATATAGAAAACAAACGTGCATGCCTGGCCATGAAAAACTGAGAAAATATGTTGGTTCTGAAAATCCTCTCAAGCCTGTTTTCATCAATTTCCTCGACGGTGCTGGTCATGTGCTGTTCGGCTGCGTTGTTCACCAAGATATCGATGCGTCCGAAGTTGTTGACAACCTCATCGACGACCTTTTTGCAGTTCTCATCAAATCCTAAATCTGCAGGCAGGGCAATGGGGTCCTTTGCATCTGCTGATTTCAGTTCTTGGATCTTTTTTAAGGTGTCCTCGGCATCTTTTTCCTCCTGACCCGGTACGTATGTGAAGGCTACCGTTGCGCCTTCCAGGGCGAAGAGATAACAAACTGACCTTCCGATCCCTGAATCACCTCCGGTCACCAGAGCCACCTTTCCCTGGAATTTTCAAACCAAAGTGTTAATGAACAACTATATATATAACTTACAGAAGATCATCATTGTAAAGATGAATGTCTGAAAATTCTTGTTGTTAGTTACATGGAGCTTGTTGGCTTGTCTGTAGTCAGGATGAAGTGCTTGTGGCATAGGGTCCATCTGATGCTGTTTTCCAGGCTGCTGCTGCTCCGTCGCCATCGATCACCTCTGCCTTTTTAAGTGCTAAATTTGCTGTTATCAAGACTCAAAGAGGGCTATAATATTATAAGTAGAAGAATCTTGCAGCTTTCTCAGGATATCAAAGGGATTGGGAAGCTTATATATTATGCAGACAACATACAGATATACATAGTTAAAGCTACTGAAAATGGAGAATTGAGGGGGGGAGCTAACAGCTGCAGCATGCAACAGTGCCACGTTTCTTACATGTTTTCTTATGTGGCATACTTGTTTTGAATGAGACAACGTACGATCTCATGTATAGCTTTGGCCGGATACGTTGAGGGAAGCTTACAGCCAGCGTCGCTCACTCTTAGTTATCTTCTTTTTTCATTTTTCTCTTTTTCTTTCTTTATTTTTTGGAACTCTTTTAAAGCAAGTTTGCTAATCTTTTTTTATTTTTCTCTTTTTCTTTCTTTCTTTATGTTTTGGAACTCTTTTAAAGCAAGTTTGCTAAATGTATAGACGCTAGATAGAATAGGTTGTTTTGTAGGAAGCTAGATTGTTACTAAATGCTCGATATATTCATATGAGATGGACCAAAAATAAAACCAATCATAGTGATTAATTCTAGAATAGTTCAATGTGATGGCTCACAAGTCAAGGTGCATGGCCCGACCCGTATGGACTAATCCAAAAAAATTCAATCCAGGACTGGCTCGCTATTGTTCATAGTCGGTTCGAGGGTGGTTTTGGACTTTTAAATGAGGCCCAATTAGGTCTATTTTAAACCCAGACCCAACCCACAGATAGGCCCAGACTCAGCCCTAGTGGTCTTGGTCCAGTGGGTTAGGCCCATCCTAGGTATTAATACCTAGTACCGGCCCGATAGCGAGTTCGGGTCGGACAGACCCACTTTTTTATGGAGTCAAGCCAGTCTTGGACCAGTCTAGCCCAACCCGACCCACTGTACATCTTGACTCACAAAAAAACGAAGTTCACAAGATGCATTTCTGTCATGTGTTGTTCATTGTAACTAATACTCCAAAACCAGGCCATGTTTTACACCCTGTGAAGACATTGGTACACAATAAGGGAAAATATCCAAGCAAAACACAAAACTTGCAAGATCCTACAACACATCCATGCTACTGCAATACCATCTAACATTAGAAGAAAAGTCGACCTTCGCTGCTCAGGCAAATCCCTCCTGGGCTCGAAGTGGAAGTTAACAATGGCAATGCCAGTTCTTCTTTTTCCTGAAACTCCATGTGAGAAGTACTATTGCTTCTTGTGCCACTTCTCTATGCTCCCGTACCAATTCCATTGGAAAAATAGGCCAGCAAGACGAACTATACCAGCGGTCATTACCTCCACGAATGCCATCAGATATGATCTCTGAGGGGATAGACCAGCAGTCCCTACAGAAAGTAAGAACCCTTCAAAGTTGCAGGGGACAATGAATGTGCCAGATTTGATGCCGTCCAAAGATTTCTTGGCAACTTCATCGGCTTTCATTGCGCCAGAGGAAGCTGCTATTATGTTGGTAAGTTGTGGCCTTCTTTTGTTCTCTGCAATATGGGTCAAAAGATAAGGATACATCACAAAAAGGTAGGGGTAGTTGAGTATCTGATAAACAAGAAAAAAGATGCAACTTAGGAGAAATTATGGTGTGAAGCTAAAGAAACCAGACCGCGGACTGTCTCTGAGTAAAGCAGAAAGAAGGTGGGATCACAAGATTTAAAGATGGCTAATACGTCGATGTAATACTAAATGCTTCGGAGCCTTTCAGAAAAAGGGAAACTAACAGTAACATTTTCTATCAAAACAGGAAGTTAACTCCTATTTTTGCTCTCTGCTGTTAACCCACAACATGTTAATCCTTGCGCAGAGTAAAAATGAATTCATAGAAAAAGACATTTTCCACCAATACAAGAAGGGAAGCCAAGATTATCCAGACAAGGGAGAATCCTGGATAGTTCACCCAGACTCACCGTTGGAAGAAATAAAATATTATCCAAATGTTACATCGATGCCATTCAACAAACTTTAAGGACATTATACTTCCAAAATATGAAGTAAATTATGTATATCCATAACAACAATGCAATTATAAGAAATAATTTAGAGATGCATGCTGTGCAGTTCACAAGTAGGATTATAGGAAGATCTTGTACCTTCTACAAAACCAGGAGTTTCAGTGTCTGGAGGGAAAATGAGGGAGACATGAATGTTGTCTGCTATAATCTCATGCTGCAGTGCTTCTGCCAGACCCTTGAGGCCAAACTTACTGGCTGAATAGGCTGTATAGCCATAAATGCCAACCTGAACCAAATTAACCAAAGAGAAACCAAGACAAGGTCAAAATATGTCAAACTGTATCAAAGTAAGGATTCTTTACCAGATTCAAAACTCCAAAAGAAAAAAGAAAGAACCTTTAATTAGTAGCAAGCAGACTCAATGAATTCCTCATTTTCTCTCTAATTTATTAATGGTATTGTCGAATGGTTTCATTGGGTGTGATTTTGGACTTAATACGATTTGAGGAATTTGATCCAAATGACTCTCTATGTAGCTGAAAAAATCACGGAGAAGGATGCCTCTAGCTTTTGTCAGCTTATTGGCGAGATAAGCAGGTTAAAAGAAATACACAGAACTCCCACACTTTCATACTTAGTTTTAGCTAGCAGCACAATCTTTTCAACACAATCTTTTCCTAGAGGCAGAGAAGGGTAAAAAACCTGTAGTTTAATTCCTTCCTTAAAACAACAGATGCAATTGCCTATAGGACTCACGAAACATATCAATTTAATGCGCGACGCTGTAACTAATGTACCTACCTATGCTAGCGCAAAGTCATTCTTCCCAATTATACAATCATTCACGACTCAAATACTAGCTCATTAAATCCTTATCAACCAACAAACCCATTCATTCAGTTGTACTTCCCAGTTCAATGACATTTTCATGAAGAACACGCAATGCAATAAAGCAAAAGGTCTGATACTACATTATGTTGGTGTAAAACCTTACGAAAAGCAAAATAGACCATTATATATGGGGACGGCATTGAAAGTAGACCGAATTCCAGTTCAGGACTAACAGTTGGAATAGGAAAAATGATATTAGCTCAGTGCATTTGAGTTCGTTTTTGTTCCTCCCACAAAGCATAAGTAATTATCCCAGTAAGACTCAAACAAATACCAGCTCCTCCTTGAGCTTTATAGCTAACATTCTGTAATCCACAGAAATTCAGACATCAACAAAACACTTAAACCATATGTGTAACCATGTAAAGGGCACAGCAAATCTTAGTTTCTGGGAGGGACGAGTAGGGAATTGGATCCGATAAAGATTCAATTTTTGGTAAGGAAAATCGATCGACAATTCCATCCAAGAAATAGATAACCAAAGTTGTGTTTGTTACAATCATGTCAACATACCTGGCCCGCCTGGGAGGACATAATAGCAATGGAGCCGGGCCCCCGCTCGGCCCGATTCTTCTTCATACCGGGTAACGCGGCCTTAATCAAATGAAAAGTCCCCGTCAAATTGACATCAATCATGAACTTAATCTCCTCCAGTTCCTGATGCTCCAATTCCTGGGGTACGAACACACCCTGATTGCACACAAGCACATCGATCGGGCCTGCCTCCTCGATGGCGCGCTTGACGGCGTCGTAGTCCCTGACGTCAGCGCTAAAGACGTTGACATCACGACCCGTAGCCAGCTTGATGGATTGCTTGGCTTCCTCAAGCTTGCTGACATTACGGGCTAGGAGAGTGACGTTAGCGCCTTCCCGGGCGCAGAGATGGGCGAGGGCGAGGCCGATGCCGCTTGAGCCGCCGGTGATGAAGACGTGACTGTTCTTGATTGGTACCCTGACGGGCCTGGGGCGGACGATGAAGTAGAGGAGGATAAGGAGGAAAAGTGGGACGAGGATGGAAAAAGAGAAGAAGGAGAAATAGACGTCCGCCATTTGAGAGATGATCTGCTTGGGATGTGGAGAAAAAGGTGAAAACTTTCTTGATTTCACAGTCAACAAAGAACAAGAAATTCAAGCAGTGGAGAGGGGAGTGATTGAGGAACTGTTTTCCTCGAAAGCTGATTAGTGTTCGATACCAGGAAATGAGAAGGAAATTCCGGTTCTTGGCTGTATAGTTGAAACAAAAAAGAAGACAAAAGGGATGGGATCTTGTGTAAATTTTAACGTGTTTTCAATTTTGTATGAGGATTCGTGTGAAAATTGGAGCATGTTTATGTACAAGTAAATTTATATTTTTTATAATTATTATCTTAAAAATTAAAATAAAAATAAAAACATAAACAAACAAGTTGTTATATTTCACGTTACGAATTTGATGAAAGTTGTCCATTGGATTAAAATATTTGCACAGCTAGAGTGTAATTTGTGTTTCGTATAGATGTAAGAAAGTATTACTTAAGTCTTGTTTACTATCTCTTACTGGATTGTCTCATTTTACAGTATGTGCCTACTATCTCTTGTATTACTTCATATTGGACAATTTCATATATGTATTCATATTTACTTTGGCCCATTATTCTGCATGTTAGTCGATGGATAAACATATAGCCGGTTACTTTCCTTCATTGTGCATCGGATATATCCAAAATTCGAATTCTGTCCATTGCTATAGTTGCCCATCAAATCAACTACTTTTCTTGAAATTGGACGAGCAGGCACTCCAACTTCCCATCTACTTTCCCCAATTCTCACAAGTTCTGTTAAATCGTAACTTCGTATGTGTAAGGGTGAGGGAGTGTTAAGATCTATAATCAAATGGGAGTTTAATCTTTTTGTTCCTTGTTTTTGGGCTCAAATCAGTATGGATTTTGTTTTTATGTGGATTCTTGAATAGCAGAGTAGGGGAGTTGCTTGAGTATGGAGAGCATAATTGCACCGGGGAGTTATTTCCAGTATGCTTCTACTGGAGTCCACGATTCACTTTAGAGGTCTTTTTTGCTCACAGATCGTGAAAGGCACGATTTTCGAATATGTTTCTGAATTGCCCGTTCTTTTCAACTTGTTTGTTCCCATGGGATTAATTGTAATTAGGTATGTGCAACCTGTATGAATGTGTTGAACTTTGTGTTGGATCCAATTTGTGTTGTTGGATGATTGTACCATAGTGTTTTTGTTGCGTTTCTTGAAGATCGCTTCTTGATTCTGTTATGGCTAGTTGTAACAAACGGCCAATATAGTTAGACCCTACCTTAAATTAAATGGAACAATGGCAAATTGCACAAAACAAATGTGTAAGAAAAACCCTTACTAATAACAGTTTGGGAGAGGAAGACAATAAAGGTGACTTAAATAATGAAGATATGCATTTAAAAAATCCAACAACCTTGTGTCAAAAGACTTAATGAGGTGAAAATTAACATAAATTTGGGGCAAAAACATAAATTGGAGTATCAGACCAAGGACATTATTAGAAGACAAAAGTTAGTAGGATATGTGGTCGGCCCCACAGATTATTAATATTGGACCCTCAACCCATATTACAATCGGCGTTCGAGTAGGGGCTTGTACTGAATTGTCCAATGTAGTAGCAGGCTGACAGATTTTAAGTAAACACGAAACTAACCTCTGCTAACCACTATATAGGGCCTAATAAGTGAAGATAAACAAGGCCTTAAGATAAGAAAGCACCCGATGTCATGGACGACGTGTTAAATACCTTGATTAAGAAAATAACTTGAAAAAATAAAATCGTGTACGAGTTTTTAGACTTTGAGATCAAAAGAATTAAATTTTGATTAATTGTGATCAGTGTGTATAAATAGTTGTATATGTCAAAATATGGCTGACTACTAGATCTCCAGATCAAGTCGAATAACGGGTTACATGAGCGGATATTGTCTCCGAATTGAATATTTTGGCATTGTTAAGGTTAACTTATTTTTTCAAGATTACTTTATAAAGAAATTTCGCAAATTTTAGTATTTAAATTTTATTTTCTTTTATTATGAGTGAATACTTATTGTAATAATCGAGTTGGATTTTAAAGTTTGTCTTTTTATCTCCATTAGTCAAACAAATAGAAAAAAGGAATTTTTTTTTCTTTTATGTTTGTCAAAAAGTCATTATTAGTTGTTCACACCCCTTTTTTTACTTTTTTTTGTTGTTTGGTGGAGAGAAGACTTGCATTGACTTGAAGTCAATCTTGGAGAGGTTTAAGTCTCTAAGCCCATGTTTATTTTAGGGTATGAGATAATAGGGTGATAGAATAAATCCAAAGTAAATATACAATGAATAAATGTGAGATTAATTATATTTCTCAATTGAATTGTAGTGGTAGGATATTTGAGGGATATAACATTAAGATTAATCTGAACATAAATATTTTACCCTTTATGTCTAAATTACCAACAAAAAATTTGGACGAAATGAGTTAGATCTAAAAGATGAATTATCACATTTAACTTAGTCGGAAGGCTTAACCAAGCGAACAATAAATAAGTAGGGCTTAGTCCATAAGCTCGAGCCACGTCCAAATAAGTAAAATTCTGTTAAATTTAGATTGGACTGATTATTTAATTTAACCTAAGAAGGTGAACGCCACAGCCTAAAATAATAAGATGGATCATTCTTTTAGAACTTTCATTCTCCTTCTATTTCAATTTGTCAACTACCCACCACCCAAAAGAGAAAAAAAAAAAGAAAAGAAAAGAAAAGAAAAGCTTATATGATTCTAATATTTGGACAAATTATGAATTATTCTAGTTCAAAAGACTTAGTCAATTTTTTTTGGATTTTTTATATTATTATTTTTAAAATTGCAACTCTTGATATCCCATCATTGATTAATACAAATTAATCTTTTGAAAGGAAATAAAATAGAATATGTATTTTAGAAAATAATATTATGATGCAAAAATTAGGGATGTGGGCCGAGCTTCTATGGAGTGTTTTAAGGCCCATGATATTTGATGGGCCCACATAGGCCTTTGTAAGTTGCACCAGGCCCAAGTCCGTAATGGGCCACATAGGTCCAATCAAGGAAAGGCCTTGTCTAGCTAAATTTATTTTAAAGAATTTTACAAATTTATATATCCTATAAAATACTTATAAAGTTATTTCATATTTTAAAAAATATAGTGGATTTATTGTTATCGAATGTACTTCAATGTCCAGCAGCAGCCAGTTCATGCATTTAATTTTATTACATCAAAATCTACTTTATCGGGTTATATTTCATTTAATGCTGATTCCGACGAACATACAACTTTTTCAACACTGTACGATTATTTCTTGTCCTGAAAAAAAAAAAAGAATAATAAAGAAAGAAAAGGTTGTCAATCATGTCATTGGATGAATTATTTGATTCTTCTATGCATTATTTGCTTTATCGTACAATTAAACCCTAGATCTACTTTTTTGCATTGTGGTCCCTCACTTATTCAAACCTATCATTTCTTCCCAACTCAGTTTGGACCAAAAGGAATATGACCAAATTGATGGAGAATTAAAAAACAAAAAATTGAGGGTAAAAAGACATTTTCATTCGATGGAAGATAATGAAGAACTACCCAATATGCGCGAAATTAGGTGTGAAATTACAAAACTAACCCTTAGAGAAGAAACCACATCCATATATACTATAGGCTGAAAATCGGTCAAAACAGTAAATGTTATCATGCTTTACTGTAATCGAATAATTTAACGTATATAATTAATCTCCCCGTAATTCCAAAGGACGCCTGATGGGAAAAAGGGTAGATCTCCAGACTCAGTATTAACTTGATTGTCACTAGAATTTTTTTTCTAAAAACATTAGATCGTATTACAAATTATTCAATATTTATTTGCTTAATCATAATTGTTACACGAACGTATATCTCTGGTTACTCTTATGCGTGTCCACTACTATTAAATTCACGGACTCATCCATAAAAGTACGAAAAAGTAAATAAAATAATATTCTTCTGCAAATTGCACTAACCCAAAATAATAGTTAATAGCACTATATCATTGAGACCCTAAAATTTAGAACAATCAATATAATTCCAATTAATATTACAAGAGAGGCTTACAAACATTAACCTCCACAACAAAATGATACACATAATTTTCCTTGTAGATATATATAGCCTATCAACACATTCTGAATTCTTGAATTCCTTTTATTGGGTTATAATTATACGTACATAATTGATTAATTTTTCTTGAATGATTTCGACATCAAAATCTTCTAAGGTTGAATGAGTAGTGATCGTGCGAGGGATTATTAAGGTTGTTACTATAATTAGCCATATGGTCGGGAAGGCCTCTTGAGTTATGGTCGGAAGGCCTTTGATGGGATTTAGTACTTCCTGCAGTGAATGTTCTTGCTTGTTTGGCATTTTTCCTTCTAGCTAGGTTGGAAGAACGAGGGATGAACACTCCGGTGCCTTTGCTTTCTCTTTTGTTGCTTGCTTGATGCTCATAATTCAGGAACGACGCCTGTGCTGCTGGTCGGATTAATGCTTGGTTGAAGGCCTGGAATCGAAAAATAATCACAACCCACAAAAATTAAGAAAACTATCGAAAATCTTGATTCTTACATGCATGATTAAATTAGTATTTAGGTTAAGTTGCACGAAATAAGTGGGATCCGTATAAAAGCTGAGTAATCACCTTTTGTTTGTGTGGATTTTCTATTATGCTACCGTGTGGCACGTTATGCCACACATGCGCGTTCTTTTCAAATTAGAAGATATCGTTTACATTGGATGATTAATTCTGCAAGTGGGCTAATGACTCAATCCCCCTCTGAGGGTGAGTTGAGTTATCTAAGTTCTACAGTCCTCACTCAAAGTCGGGCTCCCATAACGCAATGTAAATGGCCTATTAGGCTATACTAAAAACCTTATTCAATCTTATAAGTCCAAGTAAACTTGGCTGGAGTCCAAGTAACAAGTACCATTTTTTGATGGACTTTAGTTTAGTAAATCAAGTAAAAGACTAAGACAAAACCTAGTGGTTTTCTTGGACATGATGATTAACTAATAACATAGGAAGAACAACAAGAACAAGACAGGAGATGAGTAGTTAAGTACCTGTAGATTCACAGATGGACAATGAGCAAGTGAGTGTTCATCAGCATCATCATCCATGATCAGAAGAGAGATTTGTCTGCTCAAGTCTTTAAAGAAAACATCATCCTCTAACTCCAAACCAGCTTCCATGAGTGTGTGTTTTTGTCCTAAAGAAATGCTTCAAATAAGCATATTATCAACCAATCACAACTTCTGCTTCTGATACTGTTTTTTTTTGGGTTTCTCCAGTTGAATCAGATGCTCAAGTGTTTTAAATAGGGGAAGAAAAGGCAAAGGGATGGGATCCAAATAGGGGGTGGGCATGTGGGGGGTGGGGTCAAGAAAGTCAGTTGGCCATCCTGTCACAAGTCCATTGCACCAGCCCCCACAAGGATGTAATCATCAAAGTGTGTGTGTGTGTTTGTGTTTATGATATTATCCAGTTGTGGGGGGGAAAGGGATGAGGAAGAAGACCCACAGCCCAGATTATCTCATCCAACATATCTTCAGGGGATATATAATTGGTTCTCACTCTACATACCAATTCTCCTCTCATCCACTTGTTATTATGTATGCCTCACTCTTCCACTTCAACTGTTTGATTCTTGAGACAAACACCACTTGGGGACAAACAAGTTTAATGAATATGATCTTTTTTATGTCTTAATCCACCGGTTGGATGAGAAATCCCAGCATGAGTGATCGTCGTTCAGATTCATGTGTATCATACAACAAGTATATTATACTTGATATGTTACCACGAAGTTGGCCCTGATTTGAACAAGATTTTCCAGTTAAGAAAATTCTTGCCCAATTCAATCAGATTAAGTGATACATGTACAATTTGTTTGGTTTCTTGACTCAAATGGTTGGCGCTTTGATGGAATAAGTGATTGATTTAGTTGACAATTTTTTGCACATATTTCAATTTTAGCAGCATATTCTACCACAATCTCATGCGGCATTTGATGGAGCAAATGCTAATGACGGCTCTTTAACTATAGGTGCAAATCGGCCCACAACGAGAATTTGTTGAAATATGGACCATAAATTTGCCATCATCAAGGGGATTTTGAACCTTGATTCACGGTATGAAGGACACGCTAATTTGATAGGCGATTATAGTTACTCCTCGAGAATGATAAAAATACCTCAAAAAGAAGAGAAGTCTTCAATTTGGGCCCAAGATCCGCTTCCTAGGGTTTGGCCCGGGTCGCTCGACCCGACCCATTATAAGAGCCGTTGGATCTCCTGACAGTACCTATATCAAGATTGTGACACGTGAACCTGAGTAAGCGGGCATATTCAATCTATAAATACATCCCATGCTTTATTTATGGTAAGATATGTATTACACTCAACAAGCATTAAATTTACACCGTTCGTAT
Source organism: Sesamum alatum (assembly GCA_034509735.1). Taxonomy (NCBI): domain Eukaryota; kingdom Viridiplantae; phylum Streptophyta; class Magnoliopsida; order Lamiales; family Pedaliaceae; genus Sesamum; species Sesamum alatum. The sequence goes on from JACGWO010000006.1 coordinate 36,224,467, forward strand.
ATATCTATCCCAATCTCGAGCCGACTTAAATATAGAAGGGTCTTAGTTGGGGACATCCCAGCAAATTTAATGTTCTGCTCTTTTCTCATAATCCAAACTACCCTGAATACCGTCGAGACAACCTGCAATCTTCTATCCGGATCTCAACTGATTGGAATTTGGATGTCTCGTACTCGTTACTCCAATTGAAGTAAATTCTGCAGTATAGTATGAATTTCCCTCTTAAAATTGCATTGACAAGTCTTATTCATGGAAAACAAAAAAAATAAAAAAGTAAATGGGCCCCACTTACTATGGATAGAACACTGTCTTGTCTTGTGGGGTGGGTTCCCCTCTTGGGGATTGAGAATCATGTAGAGAGATTCAGCCCGGATTTTCTCAAGATCTCATGCCCCATTTAACTTTTCAATCCAGTCCTTGTCTGGTAAAACATGACTCAAATCAATGGGTCTACAAACTACCGAGTTACTTTCTTAAGTCCAATATGCATTAAAATATTTTATCGGACCATCACAGCTATCCATGTATACGTGCTGTGAACCACCAAGAATGACCCATTCTGAGGTGCCTATCACATTCCAGCTGACTACACTTTCCCGGGGTTGTATATATATAACTTAGCTTATCTTCCAATAAATTTGTGAATTATGACAACCCCCTGTGGTCCAGAGCCTACAATGCTTGCTGGCTGACCCCACTGCCCAAGAGCATTGAGCTAGCACACTTCATTTTCATCTCTGCATCACCCCTTTTTTCCTCCCTTAGCATTATTTAATGGACTTTTATACAGAAAAAAACACCTTTGTACTATATCACATACAATACAAATCTCCAGGGCTGAAACGCTGGCCACAAAAAACTAGTTGATGACTTCATTTCTGGAATCAGAGTCTGGAAATTTGTGGTCACTGTTTGTTTAGCCAGAGTTAGAAGTGGAGGGCCATTCTAACACAACTTGGTATTATAAGAACAAGAAGATGTAGCCGACATTCACCAATCTGTGCATACATTAGCAAATTTCCAGTTTCATAGATGTATATCATTGATGAAATTCACAGGCTTCATCTAACAAAAACGAGGAAAATAATGGAGGATGTTACTGAACAGAGTGGATCCCCCTGAATCAGCCGTATTGGTTCCTGCTTTCCATGATTTTGTCATGCACTCGCAAAAATTATGATATCAAAGGGAACGTATGCAACTGGTCCAGGACATGTTAAATTGGAGACTGAGTAATTCAAGAATTATGCCCCGCCAGCCATATCAATATCTGCAATGCCGTCTACTCCCCTGAACACAACACGTAATTTCCTCAAACAAGATTGCTTCTTGTCACCCTTCCCGGCCATACCATTAACATGAATGACGTCTTTGGCTACTCCACCCATTAGATCGAAAAGAGGTAAATCCAGATTTGATCGAGTCAGCTCTTCCAGTACAGGAGGCGCCTGCATATACAAATTCTTCCCTCTGTGTGTTACACTCACTCTAGTCAGGAGCAGACTAGGGTGATCTTCCAGTTGATCAATGAACTGTAGCACCGCATAAGTGAAACGCAAATGGCCAACAACAGTCAGAATTACTGCTAAAAAAGTAAAATGGGTTATAAGAGTCTCACTGAAGAAAGAAACAGAGTCGCACCTTTTTAAGAGTGACAGACTTCTCCAACTCAATAAGCACACCAGGACCACAAACAATACAGTCTTTGTCCCTCACAAACTCTGTAACTTTGGTATGGAGACCTTCAACTCCATTATACCTGTGACAAGAATTGCATTTAGTACTAACAGGTACAATTCCACATATTATCGAACTGAAGCCAAATATTTCTAGGGAAGATGATCACTTCGACATAACACAATCTAGAAGTCAAAGGAGGCATACGTTAAATAATTTGACAACGTCTTGCTGCATCCAGAAACAATCTTCAAGGTCTCCAAAGCACATGCAGCGGAGATAATAGCATTGGTAGAAGCTATAGCGGGAATGATATTTTTCACCACACCCTGTAAAAAATGTTGTTTGTTATTGCATTTCTTATACAGTTATAAGCAACCAAAAGGATGCAGCTGAAAGGTAATTATTGCAAGACACATGCTGACCTGCGTAAAAGAATATGTAACTCCTGGAATTCCGAAAAGTTCTGCCCTCTTGACGGCCTGCGAGGATGAATTAAAGGAGTAGACCCAATGAGATAATAGGATACAACTCCCAATATATTCTTGTCACTTTACTCATCAAAAGATATACAGAATTATATGTATACCTCGGCATAAACCCATTGCATGTCTTCAGGATTATCTGGATCGAAGCTTTTTCCACCATGAACCTGCAAGTGAAAAATATTATATTCAGATGACTAAGTAATGCAGAAGCATCTCCATGAATAAATATGGAGAAAAAGTAGGACTACAATTTGTATGCTTACCTCATTCCATTTAATCAAATGGGCATATTCAATACAATGAGCAGCAGTTCTGGGAGTTTCTGCTAAAGTACATAAAGGAAATTTCACTTGCGGCGGAAATAGCCAAATGGTACACTCAAAACATGGCGTTGTTCCTGGTACTATAATCCTCGCATGGCCCTTGAATCCTTCAGTTCCACCATCCACCATAGGCTTAACAGTTTCTTCTCGAGGGTTATCTTCAGAGTCATACTCTTGTTAATGAAAAAAAGAAACAAAACATAACCTCAGTCAGACTGTTGAAAACTTGTATTCCTCTTGTGCACATGAACAATTGACAAAGCATATCTGCAGACAGCTTCTGTATCATGTCCAAACCCAATGGAATACCTGAACAAAGCTATTTTGTTACATGCATGTGCGTTAGCAGATTTTAATAGTTCTTTATAAAGATGGTTGGTGGTTGAGGGTGGGAGGTTTGCTAATGTGAGGTTTGGAACATAGTACAATCAAACTCATTATAATCTTCGTCAAGGCTATATGTGCTTCACAGTTCTTTCTGGAACAATTCAATAGAAGACCAAGTAATAGAGGACGGATTTATGTTAACAGAAGGTTATATAGCACCTGGATGTTGGCTTAGGTTAAATTTAGTGTTACATGTAATTTAACTCTAAGAATCTACCACTGGATCAGAACTCAAAAGGAAAAAGCATTTGTGTTCAGTTGTTCAACCAAAACAAAAATAAAAGACGAGGCCCAGGTTAGTAGCAAAGGAATTGCCGTGTCTGGTCCAAGTTTCAGTTTATTGTTATTTCTCACACTTATCAAGCTTTACTGTTCTTAACTATCAACCATAAATCTCCTACACGTAATTTTGATAGAATAAACACAAAAATAGAATAAACATAATAGCTTATCAGATTTTCCAAGTCCTCTATTTTATAATTGCTACAGCTCAATCCAGTGGAGAAGTCAAACCTAGGAAGCCACAAGCCACTGCATTTATGTAGCTCCGAGCCTCGACTGAATCAAGACCAAGGACGATTATGCTGAAATCACTATAGAAATCCAATGGTTTGTCCTCAATGCGACAGAAATGTGGTGTGATATTTACACCATTAACTCTTTCCATGACTCGTTTTGCAGCTACCTCAGCCTTAGGCTTTCCCACATCTTCAAGCCTACAGAGAGGATAAAGTGATTCTTTTCAAAATGATGTAAAAAGGTACACCAAAAGGGAAGTGTGAATTGAGATCGGAAAATATGATAGAAAACACTTAGATGCAAATACACTTCCTCCAGGGAAGTGTTAGTGCATGATAGCAAAAAACTGTAAAAGATTGGGTTTGTTGACAGTTGACCCATAATTTGGAGCTTGGAATCCAAATGTACTTTGCTTTGTCTTTGGCAGTATGAATTAGAGCATCAAGATCATTAAGATTAGTAAGCTACTCATGTAAGCTAGAGATCAGGTCAAGGGAAAAATTCAAGAAATTGTATAGCTTGCAATATAGTATCATACTTTAATGCAAGGATTCCAATTCTAAAGACTGGTATCCATGCATTAAAATATGGATTTAGATTAGTGTAAAACCTGATTTGATTTCACATCAGTCCTTCAGCACAAGCCAAGAACTAAAATGTGTAAGATTATAGGTTCAGTTATTAAATACTTATGTTCCTTAAAAATACAAATAATGTGACTTAAAGCCATTTTTCGCACAATAATAACGTGTAAAATGATATTTTACCACCTTACAAAGATATTAGAATAGGCCAAACCCAGAATTCAAACAGATTGAAATTCAAATGCTACTCAACAAAATGGAGCACCTTGTCAGGCAGCAGTTCATTCAACATATACTTCCCTAAATCATCAAAAACCTGAAAAAACGACATTATCAACTAGCACAATTCTCAAAATTTAACTCACATGCTTGATTAATTAGGCCCACTGATATAACAACACCAGGAGCAGTTGCAAATAATATGTACCTGAAGAGGAACTGACGATTAAGGTTTGTGACCTCAATGCGGTCCATATCAATTACATCAAGATATTTGAACCCAGTTAAAGCCAAGTCCTTCAGCAACTCGCAGCCCAGCCCACCTGCCCCCACCACCAAAACTTTCACATATTCTTTTATGTCGTCTCTCAGCTACAACCATTGAAATAACAGCAGTATTGATCGTCAGAAACAGTTCAGAATGTAGAAAAATCAATGCACACCAGGTGTTCGAGAGAACGACACAAAGATAAACACCAAAATAAAGACCAAAATTTACTTGTGGGATGTCTCAATTTCGATCCCACGAGCTCGGAAACAAGTCTAAATAACCAAACAGATATACAATGTGGCTAACTGAATGCAGATCAACTGTTCGTAAAATGACACAGAGAAGAGAGAAGCTACAAAGAGGGGATAATTTTACTTCTGGGCCGGGCTCAAAGTTCGGGCCAACAAGGTGTCCGGGCCGGAGGAGGAGCTTGTCGAGGTCTCTTGATCTGCTGGGCTGCGACACCGCCATATTTGTTACACTTGGTAAAAGCTTCTTAATTATTTCTTTCTGCGTGAAGAAGGACCTTCAGATATATGGCAGGAACCCTCTGCAGTGAATTTATATACAATACATACAGTTTTGGAGCTTAAACCATCTCTGGTGCCCAATTTCGACTGTCGACCCAAATAGCGACTCAGGTACGGAGTAACTCGTTTTCGAAAACCCGACTTTGCGAGGGAGCACAGCGTGGACTACGTTGGAATCGGTCAGTTCAGTATTGGAAAAATATGATAGAAGAGGCTTCACACGGGGGTAGCTTAGAGTTTACGCTTGGGGTGTGGCTTGTCTTAACCTGCGCACTTGTCCTTTCATTATCTCTCTCTTAAGTTTTAATAATCCGAATATCAAAAAATAATAATAATAAACGAAAATCCATATTTACCTAAATTTTTTTACCAAACTATCTTTAAGGGTGGAGACGTATTTTCTCACATATATTAGCATTTGGAGAAGTATAAGAATAATTTTGTTATAAAAGATTTATTTGACTTGTAATAAGTCAATAATAACTTAATCGGGGGTAAATATGTATTTTCATTCATTTTTTACTGATATCAACAAATCCCGTAAATTTTGACTAATATATGAATCTTTGACGACCAAATTACCCTTATAAAGTTGAAGATAAACATACTCACATACATTAGTATGTGAAGATGTATAAAGATAATCCGATCAGAAAATATTTTCTGATCTGCAATAAATCAATATTAAGTCAATTGAGTGTAAATATAAATTTTCATATTTTTTCCTGATATTAGTAACGAATGAATATTTTATTAGATGGAAACAAATATCAGAGTACTAGATATAATTTTTCAAACCTTATCGCTCAGGGGAGGAGAGGACAGTGTGCTTATCCCAACAAATTCCAACACGTTTAAATAAATATGCATTTCGTATTTCATGTCAATGAAATGATCCAACATCAAACACTCAAAATATACCATCTTCTTCTGTTGTGTATTCTATTAACATAACATTATAAAATAAGAGCAAAGGAATTTACTACTAAATTCCAATTCTTGTTCTTGTAAAAATTAAAACAAAAATGTACCTAAATTTCTGCTATTCCTACTAAGTCAGAACTCTGCACCAGCTGATCTTGGCTTTGCTCACTTCCATCTTCTGATCAAAACTGATGTCTTCTTGCACCATATAACTTATGTACACTTTCCACAACCAATCATACCTGTGCATAAAACCTCGAAGAATTCGAGGTTTTTGTCGCCTCGCGCTTTAAAACAAGAGCATAGAGCAACTCATTCCATGCGTCAGGGACGCCCGGTAGACACCAGTGGCTGCAGTCCTGCCGACGAAGAGGCGCAGGGCCGACGTTTGGACCCAAGTAATACAAAGACGAGTGCCCGTCTTTTCTTCTTGATGTCATGTGAGTTACGTTTAGCACATCAAACGTTCTTGAATTGGATACGTTTGAGTGGGTGGCGATGACTTGGGTGAAAATACTGTATTTAGTCCATGTGTGAGTCGGCACCAATGAAGAACCGAGCTCCGGAAGGGTTTCCAAGTGGCACGTTCCGCCTGATCTCCAATCGCCGCCCCTGAAAAATTCATGTTCAGGTTGCTTACTGAAAATGAACTTTACATGATTCAGAAAACACTCCTACACCCACCGTTGCTCAAGTTTCTCCTACTAAGAAGGATTTCTGTCGTTGTTATAATAAACGACCACCCATCAACTGATTATCCTAAGGTATACGTAAAACAACGAAATACGACGGATTTACACCTGAGAACCACAATAATAGATTTGCAAAGTGTACTTGGTGCAAACCTGAAGTGTACAGGAGCATATGTCCGAAAGAAGACTTGTGTCTTGTTAGTATCTACTTCACGATGAATCCATTCGACGACTGTTTCCAAGGCTTTCTGGTATGCACTGTCAACTTTCATGTCCATCTTCACATTTGGACCTTCTTGGAAGTAACAACCTCTGAGAATCCATGTAACATTATCAGCAACTTGAAAAACAGTAAACGAACGAGCAAATCACATAACAACAATACTGCCTAACAGGACAAGACAATTTTCGGCTCAGTGACTCTCATCCTGGCCAATAAATCAACACATTGTCTAAAGTATGAAATCAGAACCAAAATCTTTGCGAAATTCGACAATATATGACAGAACAAAGTGATGTGAGATTACCCTCTTGCAGTCTTCTCATAATTCCACCAATGTCCCGTGTTGAAAATGAGTATATCCGCATCTTTCCATCTGGACGATGTCCAATCCATTTGATCTAGTTTCAGCGTAGTTTTAATCTTAGGTGGAACTTCGGCAGGAGGCCGGCTTTGCAGTACGAGAAACGGAGCCCTGTAGTACTCCACCGTGCAATTATAATCCATAAACTTGAAAACCAAGTACCCTTTGTGCTTTGTGATAGGATTGCCATTTACTTCGTATATTGAGTCCTTGTTCGCAACCGCAGACGACAGCATGCAGAGCAGAGACTCCCACTGGTTTCTCCCGATTGAGTCGCCCGCAAACACAACACGTTTATTTCGCAATTTCTCCAGCATGATCTTTGCATCAAATCTGTCTTACAAGAGGGGAGGAACATTATGAGTCACATTTCCTTTTCATGATCAATATATTAGAATTTCTTCACAGAATTATTAGATCATACATGATACATGTGAAAAGGAAGGATCAATCTGAAATTCTACTCCCATACCGAATTTTAATATGCATCATCAGATCAAGTCTAAATGAAGGTCCCTGTCATTGACATCTGAGATTATTTTTCCTAAGTTGATAGACAATAAAGGCATAGAAACAACTACATAACTAACACCACAAATATTACAAGAATTCCTTAAAACCATTATTAAAAGACTCAAAAAAAAAAAAAAAATATATCCTGAAGGGAAAGCATTTCTGGATAAACTGTTCATACATAAACATAGTCTTGAACAAAAATACAGTTTTCCAATTGAGAAATAAATGATGAGAAACAACAGTAATAAAAACCTGGGCAAGTTGCAGTCTCTGGGCTGCCACCTCCACTTGGTGTAGAAAAGATCAGGCCGTCCATTTTCTGAACACCTGAATCCTTCATCCAAGAACCTGCAATCCTTTGATTGGTAAAGAGGATAACTCTCATCCCACACCCAATCACCATCAAACACATCACACCCACCATTGATATCACTCAAAAAATCAATCTTTTTCCTGCTCTGATTACCACCATCACCATCAATTCTCAACCAGAGAAGCCTCTCACTCTGTGATGGAAACCTCACCCCTTTTCTCACACTTCTGTAATCCAACAAAAAGAAGCAAAAAATAACACAAACCGTCAGCCCAAGAATCCCCACAGAGGGCTCAAAAAGCCTAAAACGCTTCACTTTCTTGTAAAAATCCACGAAACCCATAGCCTCGGATGTTTCTGCAGATGGGCTGCCGGACATTTGGAAGAATTCTGAATCAAGATTCGGTTTTGATTATGTTTCCTGAAGAGTATTTACATGTAGATAAATAGGGAGAGGAAAAGGGAGGATGGGAAAAACTCAAGAGTTGTAGTGTGCAAGCAAAACAACAACTGAAATCATCATAGCGAATTTGGGTTTTGAGAGTGTGTGTACTGTGTGTTTCTCTTTCTTTTTTGGTTTTTGGCTTCTTTACTTGTTGAAGGAGTAATGGCTGGCCATTCACTGTAGTACAGAATTGTTTTTTTCTACAATAGTGTGATTAGTTACAAAAGGGAGAGTGAGAAAGAAAGACGGGTGTCTGGAAAGCAAGGAACCAAGAACGGGAGAGAGAGAGAGAGAGAGAGAGAGAGAGAGAAGGAGAGAGAGTGGGGAATTGCAATGATGGGGTAGTGGTGGTGGTGCAGGCAAGGAAGATTAAATTCAAATCCAGATAGGATCTCTGGTGCTTTATTACAGTTAGTGTTTTTTTAAAAAAAATAAATAAATAAATAATCAGATTTTCAGAGAAAAATAATCAGATTAACATAATGTTTATATGATTTTTTTTATCTTGATAATCAGATTTGTAAGAGCTTTGGCATCCCAAATTTCAGTTACTTTGAATTCATATCAACTTGCACTATTATTAGTATAATTTTACAGTTCTGTAGTTCTTGTTTGTTTTAAATGATATAAAATTCTCCAGAAGATGATGTTTCAATTCTTTTCATGACTTTAGGTGCATGTTTCAATTTTTTTAATTAATTTTATCAGTTTATAACTCTATATATTTCAATAACTAATAAATAATATTAATGGAATAAGCAAACTTAGGCATATGAAATAAATATTCACGCTTCTAATATAATTTGAACATTGAACCTCATATTTAAAATATCGGTGCCCTAATGAATCTTTGATCAGCCAATACATCGATCACCAATTGAAGGCTCGAGAATGTATTAATTAAGATTTGATCGTTATCATGTTTGAAATTTAAACAATAAATAAAAAAGTCAATTTTATACAATCTTATTGACAAAATCTTTATTGTTTTTTACTAGTCAATTCTCTCATAAAATTTTGCTTAATTGGGTTTTTTTTTTTTTATACATATTCGTGTTCTCCTAAATTATGGCTTGTGTCTATTAATTACTTTTTTTTTAAATTGTTATATTCCAAATTATCCCATGTTTCGTTTTCAATCACTTATTGGAATTTCGTACTCATATTTTTGGATTTGCCTATAAGAAAATATCGTAGATTATAATATTTTCTTCAACAAGCTCATTCTTATAATTATTTTACAAAAAACCTTATTTTGTTTAATTTTCCGTGGAAAAAATATGAGTTATTAAGCACGGAACACAAAAATAACTTAATTAAAATAGCAGTGTCCGTCACAATAATAATTTATTTCCAATTAAAATTAAAATAAATAAATAAATAACAGGAAAAAGGAATTGCATAAAACCGTTGCTATAGCTATAAAGCACACACAAGAATGATTGAAAGATAACTTTCGATGAAATTTTTCTGCAAAGTTTTTACACTTAAAAATTGCGTGGAAAAAAGTAACTTTTGTGGGGGAAAAGCCAAACGGATACTGCCTTAGTAACGGTTAAAAAACAGTCGCCTCACCTTCTTCTCGCTTTTGCATTTGCATTCCGGCGAGGAAAATGACAAATTTTCTGTTTCATTTTCTCTTTTCCTTCTATATGTTGTTTTAAATCAATCATTTGCGTTGTTAGTAGGATCGAGACCATGTGCCTATCTTAAATTTCTTGTTTGGAGGGCTGATGATGTGGGTAAACGTCCCAATTGATTGCACATAAGGAGTTTGAGCGGCTTACAAGCCTCAATGCCTCATCTCCCTAATGATACATTTTTTTAGGACAAAAATAATGAGGTTCATACAAATTAGAACAAACAATAACTTGTCGGATGTGACACTGATTGAAATGCCAAGCCGCATCAGTAAGGAATCAAGATTAAGATTATATATTTCTACTGTGATTACACTTGAGTACCCCAAATGATTAAAAAGTCTCCAAATACAATTTCTACTAGCATGAACCCGTGCCATGTTCATAAATTTAAAATTGCATAATGGTATATATGTCATATTTAGTTGATCGTCTTACTATATACAATAGTGAAAACTTATTTATGCAAAACTTAATATTGAAATTTTTACTAAGTTTATTTACATAACGTTTTGATAATAACAATATAATATTATTGTCTTTTTACACATTGAGAAAAATTATTTTATCGATTTCAAATACTATATATATTTTCTAATTCAATTAAATATTTTTAGTCTAATCAAAATATATTAAAATACATTATTTAAAAGATTTTAGTATAAACTCCTTCAAAAAAATATGATTCGCTATAAATGATCATTTAATAAAGTTTATGAAAATAAGAACAAAAAAGTATTAATAAAACCTTTTATTCCCTAAAAAAATTAATAATATCCGAAACTAATAAATAAGTAAAGGGATATATACATATTTCTAAATTATATGCTAACAATACAAATATACATTTAGAAATTTATAACGGTACAAACATAAATAATAGCAATAATACACATAATAAAAAATTTCTACTACTTGGATTCATGCCCATTAATTTTCATAAATACTTTAAGATAATCGAGCTACTTTTTAATGAATAATTAATTCTTTTTTATCATGTTTTTCCAATCTGAAGTCAAATTTTCACTTCATATTATACTTATTAATTGTCTATAATTTTATTTTAAAAAGCCCTAATTCCACATACACTACATCAGATCGAACCTAACCCGATCTAAACCCGTATATACAGCATTCCACTATAATTATTTAATTAAACTTACATAAATGATTCACGTGAAATTACATAATTCAATCATATCTCTAAATACACCTCCAACCCCATGCCTCATGCATGATTGATCATCTCTTTTAGGTTTACAATTCCAAGAAATGAATTAACAAATCACAATGATCTTATAAAGAAAATTAAAAACTGACGAATTTAGCCAAAAAAGAAAAATATTAATTTCATCTGCACCCCATTATTTATTGTAGAAAGAATTATCAAATGCAACTATAACTACGTGTCCTAGTTTCATTGGAACACATAAATTTAATAATAACTCTTATTAAATATATATTAAAATGGTCAATTGGTGAGAAACAGCAAAAAACATGTAGCGTGAGGGATCTTAATAGTATGTGTACGTAACCCTAGACATTTCACCTGTCTACATCTTCCCATTGGAATAAATCAAATATTATTAATAATCTTTATATTAAAAAATAAATAAAAATATTCAATGTTATATCAATACCAAGATCACGTGTGATGCTGTGTAATAAGTGTCTGATGCCATTCTTCACTCACTCAATCATACGTTTCACACTCTAACTTTGCACACATTAATTGAAGTTTAATTTACAAAAATAATTAATGTTGAAATTAATAAAAACATAGAATTATTTGTATTTTCGAGTTGGAGCTCAGTTTTACCATAATATAAAAATGAACCCATTAGACTTGTTTTAATTTTAAAAATTTTAATGAAATATATTTTTGAAATTAATACTAATATGATTTTTAGAAAATGAGAAAAGTTTTTATTAACAAAGAACCGAAATATAATTTTCAAATGTAAACAGGCTTATTTAATAAGAGAATTTAAATTTATTTTTATTTTTATACATATTAAAAATATAAATTATTTTACATTTTTTATTTTTTTGAATTTTTTTTATATGCATTATATGTGAATATAATATAATCTATATCTATACTGTTTTCACCGCGACATCAATTTTTTGTTATGCCAATAATTCCCCTAAGTTAGTTTCATTTCTTTCTCTCTCTCCTTTTTTTTTTTTTGGAAGTGTGTTATAAATTATAATATATTTTAAAGTTTGAAATATTATTTATTATATGCACACAGGGACGACTTGCCACGCCGACTAGTTACTATAAAAAAAAAAAGATCCTCCAAACTCACAAAGGTTAATGATACCGTTACACTATTTATTTGTAAAGTCAAAAATGCCCTTCAACTGATAATGTAACTTTCAAAGTTTACACCAACTGATAAATTAGTTTCTTGTCTTTCTCTTTTTTCTTTTTTGTTTTTAATGCGGTATATTAATTTATATTTTATTTTTATTTATAATAATATAATTTAAAATAAAAAATAATATATAGTATATATGCACTCAAGAACAATGTGTCACCACGACTAATAATATAATATAGTAATAAGGGTAAAAAGAAAGTAAAATTTTGGATGTTTGATGAATAGAAGAGTGTTGTGTTGATTCACGTGCAGCGATGTCTGGGGATGAACCATTCGCCTCACCAATCACTAGTTTGTTTTTCATATCTCTACATTTTTGGAATTCTCAATTTGTACTTTTTTTAATTTATTTCTTTTAATGATTAAAATATTAGGTGTGGCTAAATTTTATGTGCAGGGTCAAAGACGCAAAGTTCATAGTCTTTTACCCATTTTAAATTTCTAAATGGACACATAACTTAATTTAACATAAAGCCGACATTTGACCTATAAATATTTTAAAATTATTTGGGGCCAATTATGTCATTTTATTGAGAATATTTTTCATCTTTTCTTGCTCGATCGTATTTAATTAATTTAAACACCAAAAAATTTTATTCAGACTGGATTGTCCTTAGAGTAGTCGCAATTTCAAATCCGAATCAATATTTTTGCGTCATATTTAATCACATACTTAGAAAAAAAAATCTAATTTCAACTAAACTTATTTCTATTTTATTTTATTATTAAAATGAGATAAGATATGGACTAAATTGAAAATTATTATTATAAAAACATTGATTCTTCTTTAAAATAAATTTGGAGTATGAGCTGGGGCAGTCCAAATCACGATTTAGACATATGCATACATCAAATTTTATTTAATTTTGTTGGTATTGGAATGGAATAATGACAAGGCAAATTCCAATACAAGAAGCAAAGTATGTTTTCCTATTAAAACTAAAAATGAAGGGTTCAAAGTAAAAGGGAATCCTATTATCATACATGCACGAAAACTTTGATTAGACTTGCACCAAATCTTGCTTAAAACCAAAGCTACAAAATTTAAATTGGGATTACATCTTCATCACAATATATTAATCGTGCCCCTCTTAATTAACACTTAGTTTAATTAGAATAAACAATACTTTAATATCTTAATTCAAAATAAAAATTGTCAAGTCTTGCTTAATTGACGAAATTGAGGCCTCATGAGTTCAAATCCAATTAATATGTAAATATTAATCTATTTTAATAATAGAGTTGGTCTACTATGGTAATTTGCAATATTGATTCTCGATGACTGAAATTTATAATGTAATTGTATTCAATCTACTTTAAAAAAATCAAAATGAAAACCCAATACAAACAAAAGGTATGATTCGAGACTCTAGAATGCTCCTCGATTATGTATTCGATACTTTAAAATGTTTTCAAAATAATAATATTTAATAGAAACTTGTATCTAATACTCGATCGATGCGGGCGATGTGTCGGTGTAAGCAACTCGTAATTTAATTTTCCTTTCTCTCATAATATCATTCTATTTTATGCAAATTACTAAGTACGATAAGACAATTGTGCGAAAAAAATGTAATTCACGCGGTGTATCACTACGGTGAATACGCATGCTGTGTAATTAATGTATGGTTCAAGAAAAGTGATCAATCACATTACAAGTGTATCACGCTTTTTTCATGATTGACTTGGTTCGACTAGCCCTAAAGAGGTTTATTGGCCATGCAATCTTATACAACACATGCTTTCAACATTAAGACAACACTTGAGTACCACATGTTTGTAAAAATGTTTCACTAAATTACAACAACAGAAGACTTACAGCTCCTTCACCAGTCACTTGATAGACTCTAAACTTGAGGGATAAGTTCTCACAGTCTTGGTTGATTGAAGCCCTACAGCAGCAACCCCCTGATCAAATACAGTATCATAAAACTAGTGAAAAAAATGGCAACTTGGAACTCATGAGATAAATGTGAAATCTATGTGGTCCATGTGCCCCTGCTAAGAAGCCACACGTAGCTCCGGCCTCCGAGCTCTTCTTGATATCAGTCGAGACGAGTGCACAAGACATCACCACTGCAGCTTAAGGCTTAACATTCAAGAACAGGTAATCGGCAATCTGATTCTACCTGCAATCTGTGAAATTCTTGAAAACTCGAAACAATGAACTAAAGGCAAAAGCTGCCATGATTCGACCCTCAAAATGATCGTCTCAACTCCTCACTGCAATTAGTACTCTGCAGCAAGTTGCAAGAAAAGTAACTCTCTTATTGTAATGAGCCAAATACATAAAACTACAATATCCTGAACTCTTTATCACTAGCTAACAGTGTGTTTTAAACCCGAAAACGAAAATCATCAGGCACTCCTATTATGATCAACAACTTCTGGAACATCTTTTCTACCACTTTCAAACTTTTGACTCCATGATCCCCTCGTATACTAAGGACTAACAACTCACCGTCAACTACTATGTCAACAAAATCAAAATACAGACCAAACATAACACATACTATGCCCGACTCTCATATTTGCAGACTTGTTGAAGTAGTTCAATACGTTGAACGTCTAGCAAAATGTGGCACCACCTCCCTCAAATCAACAAGTGCTAAACTCCTAGTTCAATCATTCATATAGCGCTGTCAATAGATTTAACCAATCAAGAATAAAGCGGAATCGCCTCAAAGAAAGCTCGACCAAGCTCGAGTCGAAAGTTTAACTGGCATGGAGCTTGAAAGACTTCACCTTCTAATCATTCTCAGCTGTTTCAAAGCAACTTCACTAAGCTAAGTAATCAAGCTGCTCAGTTCTGCTTGCAAAAGCAGCTCTGGTCTTTAAACCACATCCCTTTACATTCATGATAAAAACACTCATCATCACCATATCTAGTGTTCAAAGTTCTCAACTTTAAGCAATTTAACAAAAACTATTAGAACTAAAAATGTAAACAGCTATAATTCAAGAAACATAAGCAAGTTTATTGAGGAATGGTATATGATCAAATCACTCATCATCCCCATTCTAGTCCTAGACTTTTCAACTTTAACCAATTTAAGAACAACTAGTAGAGCTAAAAGCGCAAACATCTCAGTTCAAGAAACCTAAGCAAGTCACTGTACTAAGAAACAATCCAGAAAACTCTCTAAAGATAAAACGAAAAAGAAAGAAAAACAACAAGAAAACACATAATTTTCATAGCTTATGATCCGAATTCGGGAGCCCATCGGAGAGAACTGTGCCGGCAGTGTGAAAGCTGTCATCAAAACTATCTTCGGCATGAGAGGAAGCGGACTGGGCTTGGAGGAGAGCCTCTTGACGCTGTTGCTCCAGTTGGGCTTTCTCGAGAAATGGTTTGAAGCCCAGTTGCAGAGTCAAGTACCCGAACGCCAGGGCTCCGACCACCACCACCGCCGATCTCATTGCGTTCATTTTCGCCGTCCCTCCCATTTCCGCAGCCTCCTCTGTTCCTCTTTCCAGTCTATTCTTGGAATCTGGAATCAGCTATTTTGGGAGCAAATTTCCACGATTTCTAAAGCGCGACTTTAGTTATTGTGGTGTTAATTTAATTGCAATGTAACCCCTCTACTTTCTAAAATTTCTGATTACTCCAAAAACTTCTATGTAATGTCGATTTGTGAACATGAAAAGATTCTTGTAACCATAATGAAGTCCTAAATGCTCAATGCAGATATAATTATCAATTTGTAATTATTCAATTCTTGACATTGTACTTTTACTGTCTAATAATGATAAAAAAAATTATAAAATCATTGAATACTAAAATTACCAGTGAACATATTAGAATTCGTGTGTTTCTCAATTTGGTTAGGTCGCACACTGCCTTAACTCGATCTGTGATCGGAACCAAAACCATTCAATAATCTTGTATTTAAGGGATAATGACACGTAGACCCGTTTGAGTATGGAGATTTGGAGTTATAAATACCCCCAACCATTTTAAGTAAGGGTATGCATTTAACTTCCACTTTAGCTTACAAATTTTCCTTCCAACCTCTCGAATTAGCGAACTAACTTAAGTATCAGATGACTTTTGCTAAGGACTACCCAGAAAACCTAACAAACTTTTTTGTTCTCAGGTTCCCAAACACACAGTCCTAACTACTTAAAAGATGATATAGATCTCCAATCCGGATCAAAACATGTTCATTTGCTTGACACATATATCTCATTTAATGAAAAATAAAAAAACTTATGACATGTCCTTGCTGCAAAAGACTTAGAATTTGGGATATAACAATTTTTGGGGTTTAGAATGAGAAACATGAAATTCTTGGACTCGGATGCAAAGCAAGATGAATGACAATGGCTAAAAACGTTTTTGCTCTTACGCTTTCGTAGTGTACATTTCTTTCCACCGCAAACAAAAACATTACGGCCGGTGGCCACAGTCAGCCTTCTCCGTTTACGTGAGTAGTGCCCTCTTTTACTTTTAATCCTCACTTATTGTTCTTCGACATCGAAATTGATTAATTTATTATTCTGCTTTTTGACAAAATTTCCGGGTTTTTGTTATCTCCATATTTGTGCTTATGCCGGTTCTTATCGAGTATTAAGTAGAAAGATTGAGTCTTTTGTAAATTGTCTTTGACAGTTTTGAGAGAATTTT
Organism: Sesamum alatum; assembly: GCA_034509735.1. Classification (NCBI taxonomy): domain Eukaryota; kingdom Viridiplantae; phylum Streptophyta; class Magnoliopsida; order Lamiales; family Pedaliaceae; genus Sesamum; species Sesamum alatum. Next base: position 36,241,593 of record JACGWO010000006.1, read on the forward strand.
ATGGTGGGTTCGGCTGCTGTAATCAGGAGGCAACAGTTCTTGATAAGGTGTTTAGGAGGTTCAAGTGCTGGCTGCAAAAATCTTGGCTATACCACAATAAAAATGCAATCTTTAATGAGTGGTGGAGGCCCTTCTTTGGAGGTTGATGCTATCAGCATTTTGAGATCAATCACTCCGTCTCTTGATCCTTCAAAGCATAAAGGCCAAGCTGGTGATGCTAACAAATTCTCACTCTTTTTGCTATTTTTACTTTAATTTAGTGTATTCTTCATAGTAATCTTCCTTCAGGAATACTCGCATTTCCATTTTTCTTTTAACTCTTCTAATTGTTTGTGGTAATGTAAGCGTAATACTTGAAATTTTGGGATGGCCCTGATTTTCAGATTTATCCAAGGTTAGGTCTGCAAAATGCTCCACTTTAGTTCTTTCTTGTACTAGAAGACGAAGAACTCATTACACATTATCTGGGAGTCAGTAGATGGATTTGGAGTTTGAGTATTTGTTGTTTTAAACTGAAAACTGAGCATAGAGTTTGTTAGATAGGCTGTCCGAAGATGATGTGTACTGCTTTCACAAAGACTAAATTTTTGCTGGAGGGACCATGGGATGTTTAGATTTTTCTTGCATTGGCAAAGTTTTTCATAATTTCTGGCTTGAACTTTGGTTGCCACCTAGAAGAAATTTCCGGACTTAATTGACCATTAACTTTTGTGGTTAGAACCAAGCTACTATTGTTAGCCTATGATTCAATTAAGGACTGGTAGTAGAACATTAGAATAATTAATTTGTATTATCTGGCTTTTCAATGGGCATAAATGCATGTGAAAGGAGGAGGTTTGGTGCTTTGATCAATTGTCATATGAGCCAAATCAATGTGTAAATCTAGGATCTTGCATCAGCAATTTGCTACGGTATGTAGTTGTGGATTCATGCGTGCACTCCATTTTTCAAATTTATATTAGGATTTTGGAGCCAGTCCTTGCCCAAACACTTCTTCCGCAAGTCCTTGTTTTAGTGATTTAAGAAATTTTGTGATTCCTTGATTTTGGTAAAGCACCGTATAAATTTGATTTATTGATAATTGATTGCAGATATCAGTGCCTACCACGAATTGTTAATGTGTATTAGACCTATATGTATCAGCAAAAGACACTTTAGATTTGCAGTAGGGTGATTTATAGTAAGTTTCGCTACTATCAACTTTACTAACTTAACTGATGTCTATTCCATTTGTTTAATTGCGTTATCCAGGTAAAATAGCAGTTGTAGGTGGTTGCCGAGAGTACACTGGTGCACCATACTTTTCTGCTATTTCAGCTTTGAAAATTGTTAGTTCTCTCTCATATGGCATCCCCTTCTCTTCAATTCTCTCCCTTGCTCTATCTCCTCTGCTATTGGAGTAAGCATATGTTATTGCAGTAGTTCAGAGGAACAGAGTTGTTTTCCTTTAAAATAGAAGTTCTTTTTATTTTTGATTGTGAATTCTGGATGTCTATATTTCCCAGGGTGCTGATTTGTCGCACGTGTTCTGTACAAAAGATGCTGCTACAGTTATTAAAAGCTACAGTCCTGAGTTAATCGTGCACCCTATTCTTGAAGAATCATATAGTGTTAGGTGAATATAATTGTGAATTACTTCTTGTTCTTTCTTAAACTATTATCGGATCTATGTTTCCATTTTTGTTTATGTTGAATTCTATTTAGAGTCCTCAAGTTTCTAAAGTGATGCATTTCAGGGATGAGGATAAGAAATCAGTATCAGCAAAAGTTATTCAAGAGGTTGATAAGTGGATGGAGAGATTTGATTGTCTAGTTATTGGTCCAGGCCTTGGAAGGGATCCTTTTCTCCTGGTGCGCCGCTTGGGAGAAGAATATTTTGTGCACATGTTTGTTCTTGATGTGATTTACTGGTTTAAACATATACTTCCCTGTTACACTCATTCTAGGGAATGCTAGTACATTTTAAGTGTTCTTGAATCTTATTTGCATCGGCTCTTAATCCTTATACCAGCAAAAGTTAGAATAGTTGAACGGTCTTCTTGGTAAAAATGCGAAAAGCTTGGATAACTAGCAAGTAATATGTTTGGTTATTGGTTCCTCATAATCTCTATTTATAAGTTCACCTCCATGTTTATGGTTGACCTCTTGTTGTGGCCAAAACTTTTTTATTAGTGTTTGCATTAATGTCAACATGTACTCTTTTGCGCCATTTACCTTTTCTTTCTAACTATCCTAGACGTGTCTTACTGTGTAAATCACCTGATTTTTCATTTGAGCATCCTTTGAGAAAAGGTCCTTTACAAGGTCTTGATGTGCTTGTTCGAAGGAAATATTCCTTTGCTCATCTCTTTTACCTTGTTTGCTTCTCTTTTGCTGCCAATCACTTCAAATATTCTCTTCCCTTACCAATGCAAGAGTAGTAATTCATGTGTAAACATGGATTCTCTCCAGGACTGTGTGAGCGGTATAATGAAGCATGCAAGAGAATCCAATGTCCCAATGGTTTTAGACGGGGTAAGAGTGAAACCAACAAATTTCTCTGTACCTGATCTCATCTGTAAAGTGATAGAGCTTAAACATGTAAACTCTCTTTCCTTGGATCTTCTCAGGATGGGCTTTTCCTTGTTACAAATTGTCTTGATTTGGTCAGTGGTTATCCCTTGGCTGTCCTGACTCCCAATGTTAATGAGTATAAGCGCCTTGTTCAAAAAGTTTTACAATGTGAAGTAAATGATCAAGACGGAACTCAGCAGTTACTTTCTCTTGCGAAAGGGTACGTTCTTTATTTCATTTCTTTTTTTCTCTTCTAGCATTCCACAGACACGTTATTGTTTGTTTGGACCACATTAAGCTTTTCGTTTTTCTCTTGAAAGGTATTAGTGTATATCACTCTTCTGCATAGACAAATAATGCCGCATATCACCCTCTTAACATTAATGCAAGATGCACATGCCCATGCATTAGTTTTCTGAAATGAAGTATAATGTTTTATGACGTGATCATAATGGGATTATGACATCCGTGATTCCTAGCAAATGGCCATTCTGCAAGATCTTGGTATCATATTTTCTTTGTATTTAGTAAGATCTCATTTTGATACATCAATATATTCAGAAGGCACAGTCTGGTTAATTTACTATATATACATACTACTCCCTGATGAATTATATCTTTTCTTGGTCAGAATAGGAGGTGTGACCATTTTGAGGAAAGGCGGCTCCGACTTTATCAGCAATGGTGAAACAGGTAAACTTTCCAATTTGCATACCCAAATTCGTTAATAATGTGTCACTAGGAAACTTATATGGTAATCAAGGCAATCCAGTTGAAATCATTCACTAACTACCCGATAACCGGTGGTTGACAGTTGAAACCTTCATCTGCTTCAGAAGCTATATATCATTTCAATCAATACTGGTACATATTATTGAGAATAATGCAGAACATCTTCCGACTGAGGATATTACATTATCAACCTCTTGATTGATTCAATCACACGATACACTTTGAGCAATTCTAATTCCTCTATGTACTGTACAGTTAGTGCAGTGAGCACTTTTGGTTCTCCACGGCGCTGTGGTGGCCAGGGAGATATACTTTCTGGAAGGTAAGCAATCATCAGCTTTATTACACGCCTAGCAATATATTGTAATGGCATGGGTTTTACTTACAAAGTTGCGAAAATATTCTGACGTCTTTTGCTCTTAATTTAGTCTCAGTACCTATCTTCCGAATTACTTCATAGATAAAAGTGCAACTTCTTATTCCACACATGAAGGTTGTGTGGAACTGGTTTGAATACTTCAATTCGTTTTGTGGAGACACTTTCGTCTGTCCAAATTAGCTGCCTGTTTACTGTGGTTATAAAATTACAGTTCCGTCTTCTATCTCCAATTGAAGGAATTTAACACCCTCTCTTTCTTGATGACTAAAAGTGATGTTATTTTGTCGTTGCTTTTGCTTTCAGCGTTGCTGTGTTCATATCATGGGCCCGTCAAAACGCTGTTAAAAAGGAGTCGAGCATGAGTCCTACAGTTCTGGGGTGCATTGCCGGGTCTGTTTTGTTGAGGAAGGCTGCTTCACATGCATTCCAGAGTAAAGGAAGATCTACCCTTACCACTGATATAATCGAACACTTGGGAAGAAGGTGGGCGTTGCATTAAACTAACTCAATATGTGCAATGCCATGCCATATATTAAACATGCTGATCTTCTTTTTCCAACTTTATTTTCGGCAGTTTGGAAGAATTCTGTCCAGTCAGTCGATGAGACTCATAGCCTTAGTATTGAGTTGAAGGAGGTGTCATTCAGGTGTTTCCCCCGTTGCTGGACTTGAGAGAGGTCAAAATTTCAGCCGAGGCACCAGACAACGGGAATTAGCCTGTTATGAGAAGGAACTACATGTAGTCTGTCCGAAGTATTTCAGATGAATGGATTTGCTGCCAATTTTCTTTGTATTCGATACGTTTAGAATCTTCAATGCTGTATTTTTCTTTTCTTTCATCTTGTCAGGGTAGATATCATGTAGTCGTGGCTCAGGGAAATTACAGAAATGGTGTATCACATCACCTTGAAGAGCAATTATGAAGGGGCCATGTTTCAGCATTACATCCACCATGAACAACGTAAATTACAACATAGCTATGCTTGTTACGCAATTAGAAGGCAAAAGACGCCAGTTGGGAGCAAAAGTTTACAAGTTCATCATCACTTAAAAGTTTGACAAAGCCAAAGTTATATATAGTACAAAAGCTAAGACTTGATAAAGGTAGCTCTCTGGCACTCTTAACATAGATATTACATTACATGTATAAACTGAGATGTTCCATGTGCCTGACTACCCACTTCACGTATTCCTCTAAGCCCCATGGACATTCAGAAACTGGGAGCGCCAATAACCTCTGTGAATGCAATTTCATCAACGTATCAGTACATAATAGGAACGTTAAACAACCATCTTCTTCCATGGGAGACAAATTTGGTGATTCGGTGTTTCCTAATCTTGTCTAGATTGCATCATTTCATCCCATTTAAGTTGACTAATTACAAGAAATCTATTACAATGCACAAGACTTACTAAGATAAAAGGAAGACGGTGAGCAATGCTAGAAGCAGCTAAAAGCAGTGAATTTACATGGCAAAAGCCATGACAAGCACTCATTAGGTTGATGGCTATCAAACCTGCTCAAGAATCTGGAGGTGGTTGCGGTTGCTGTGGCCACATCTGCTGAGCCATATAAGGGCGAGGCTGTTGACCATAAAGGGCTGGATCCACAGGCTTCCCCACAAACATTCCTGGAGCTCCAACTGGTGGAGTGGGCTGTGGTGGCATATAATAGTAAGGAAGCCCTTCAGTAGGAGCTCCAACGGGAAGGGCTCCTCTGGGCATTGATGCAAGCACCTCGTCTTTCAAGTCCTCCCTGGGCACAATATCAACCAAGAAATCAAATATGTCAGTCCTTGTGATTGCAGCTGCAATGTCATTTTTTTGGAGCGTCCTCCTTTTGTTCTCCTCAGTGTGATTCCATGCTCGTAGCGTCAACTCGAGAATGAACATTTCACAGGCTCGGGCAAAGACAACAGGTGCTTCTGCTGATATCATCCTAACATCTTCATCTGCTTTCATTATCTTCTTGATCCTCGCCAATGGCAGGCTATGGTTCTTAAAATCTGTAACCTGATCAATTTCTTCATATTGGGTCGCCCAAAAGTTCTGGAGTTGTTGCTGCAATTGCTGTTGCTGCTGCTGATGTATGTGCTGATAAGCAAGTTGGTGTTGCGCCATCTGAGCTGGAGAGGCAGAGATACCAGCAGCTTGGGTGGATTGTGTTGAAGCAGCAGGTGCAGGGGCAGAGAGTCCTGTCATTTGGTTAGCTTGATATTGGGTCACACTATATGGCATCTGACCAGAGCTACCCACAACTCCCATACCTGGAGTCTGTCCATTTCCTTGCTGCTCCATTTCACAAGCTTCTGGAGAAGATTCGACCTGCTGAATGGCAAGTATCACATGAAAGGGACATTATTGAAACTTTGATTAAAGCTTAAGAATAAACTATATTACAAACAAACATTTTAGACAACAAGATCAGGAATAGGCTTAAATTATCTTCTCAATTCATAATTCACATCAGATAGAGAATTTGACAAGTTTTATGAACCTTAAGGTACAACCACGTTCAAATTAAACAAAAACAATTGAAGCATGGAAAGTACAGTAAGAACCATATCATACCATGACCCCTAGCATTTGACTGAAACACATTACAGTGATCATGCGATAGTGGAAAGGCCATAACATTCAACATCCATTAGAATCATAACTTGTTCAATGGAGTGGCTGACTTGTGCACAAAGGGGCAAAAACAGCATGCATAGCGGTGAAAGGGACAAAGAGAAATCCTTATATTCTGACGGAAACCTGGAATCTGAAATGTAAGAAAGCCTACAATAACTAGATACGAATCCAAATATCTAGGATTATGCCTTTCACTGAATCCTTCTTCTGACTTTTCAGTCTCAAACAAGTAGATCTCTTTAGGAGCACTTCAAACCAGGAAACCATGCAACTTGCAAGACAATGATAGAAGAGACTGCCCTTGTATGCTTAATTTCTTGAAACCAAGAACTCAGTCACAAGGCAACCCTGCCACCCAAGAATGACCTATTTCTCTCTCATGCAACAGCAATAGTTAATGTACAATCTGATTTAAGAAACAGGATCTATTTCATCATCTGTTTACATCAATACATACTACCTAAAACTTTGTGTCTCCTCACTATTTATATCTTCATATAAGGCACTCAAACTCAACTCTCCCCACAGATTTAACAGAAGTCATCATATCAACCTATTCAGTTTCTTTACAAATATAAGCCAGATGAACACGCAAAACAACAATAATCGAAAACATTACAAGGATAAATTCTCCTAGCAACTGAGAAAAAAATTCTAAAAAACATTCAATCTTACTGAAAAAACAACGAGGATAAACCCAAATTGCAACTAAAAGCACAGCAGCCAACTATCACCTTCTTCCTCTTTTACCTTCAACTTCAAACTATATTTTTTCTTCCATAAAAACTACAGTTATATTTTCCCTTTCCTTCAGTAATTTAAACTATTCAGCGAGCATAGAAATCACAAACCAAAAGTTCAACTCATGCAACATATCTAACTCGCACACATCTTCAAGCGAAAAGACTTAAACACCACGTAAAAGCCAAACACATTACCCAAAATAAACCCCAATAAGATAGCAAATAAACATTATTCCGTACCAAACATACATAAATCAATTAAAACACAGCACAAACACCCAGCCAAGCGCAAAATCATACCTTTCTACACGAAACTACAACCTGAACTTCAAGCTCCGTTTCAGCTACCAAAAACCTTGCAAACAACAGGTAAATAAGTAATTTTCAGCCGAAATCCTGAGCGAACGAAAATAAGACGGCGAAATCAATAAGTATTGATACCTGTAGGTTGCAGTTGAAAGCGGTGAAGGAATTCGAGTAGAAGACAACAACAATCAAAGCTAGGGTTTTCGAAATAAATAGCTCACTGAATCCTCAACTCATTTCGTCACCTATTTTTGCAAATTTACGCGCATATATATATATATATATATAGTGTTTATTGTTTATGAGTGATTGTGAATATACCTATACATACATATATATATATGTGTATGTATATGTTGTATGTATATGTGTATAGGTGTACCACGGAGAAAGCTGGAAGCTTTGGTTCGCCAAACTCCATAATTCTGCACTACCGAAAGTGACCTCCTCAATTAATTGTATTATTTCCTTTTTTATTTATATTTATTTATAATTATCTCTTTTTATTTATTCGTAGTACTATTTATTTATTTATTTGTTTGTTTATTTTGTTTTGTATTTGAAGGTAATTGTAAAGCTACTCTTAATAATATTAGTTTAGTTGTTGGATGTGAATATTAAATACTATTTTCTTTAGTATGCATTTTTAGTTATTTTAGTGAAAAAAATTGATAAACTTAAATTCGTATATATAGTTTTTGTAGTTTTTTTTACTCTTTTCTATAATCACGATTTTTGTTTGAAATCAGAATAAATAATTTCTTTGTGATAGTTAATAACAGAATATATTTAATAAAATTAAAAAGATATAGAAAAAATATTTATTAATATATCATTGTCATTTTCTAAGCTCGAATTCACAAAATAAAAGACTATAAATAAAATATAAGTTTACTAGAGAATAAAATTTATGTGATTGCTTGTAATTTCATCTCATCTCATCTTAACGAGGAAAAATGAGACTAAGTAAATTTAATTGAGATCGTCTTTTTTAACGTTTGGAGTGTAAGATAAAAGTATGATGATGATAGTTGATACGATGAGTAAAAGAAGTTAAGTGATAAAATTAAAATATAATGATTATAGGTCACATGATATGTTTTAAAACGTTATATCCTTCCATGGAATAATTAAAATTTGATGAAACGACCAACTATTAAAAGTTGAGCCCATTCATATTTTTTTTGGGAATTGGCAAATAAATATCTTAATAGACTAATAGAAAATATTAGAGATGCATTTGGTAAGCTAATAAATTTGTGGGCAATTAAGGCATTTATTTATTATTTTTTTTTATGGACAATTAAGGCATTTAGGCTCCTACAAGAAAAGAAAATCCCAGCAAATGAACATGAGGAGCTTTTTCTTTTTCTGCCCACTAAAAGCTGCTTTTTGCTAAAGTAGCACCCAAATTATTATTAATTGATAAGTATAGATGGCAGCCAAACTATGGATAAACCAAAGTTATTATTAAAAGGATTAATCCTAAGTTTTAAATCATTATTATATTTGTGAAGACATTTCTAGTTGTTTCAATCTTGAAAGCCCAATCTATCTAGCTCTTATTAGGACGAAAATAATTTTTTTTATGTAATTTTCTACATCATTAATGAATGTGATTCGGGTTGGATAACGGGGTTACTCCAAGTGTTTAAATCAGGTGTTTAAATCGGGTGTTTAAAACCTGAGAAAAAAGAATATCATTAAATTCGTTGGGTGGTCTCTAGCAAAAAAATTTTGGTGTTTAAATCAATTCGTTGAAGTCGGAAGAGAGGTAATAAATGCTACTGTGAATAATAAAAATGACGTACTATTACCTAAAATAGTTACGAGATATTTATAGAGATAAATATGCATACTTGTATGGGTCTACGTAGCATGATTCTGAGCTCCAAATACAGAGTTATTTAAAGGGTTCAATTCCAGGTCATTGATTTGAAACGAATTGGGCGTGACTCGGCCCAAGTAAATGTAATGAATGAATGAGTTAGATAGTGCGGAAAATTGTGTATTACAAAGTCGAGGCAAGAGTTAGACTCTTTATCTTTAAGACAATTATTGCCCCGCTCTGGTGCTCACGGAATTGGCAATTTGTCTCCCAAGATACAACGACTTTATATCTCAAAGTAGCAGCACTGCAAACTTTGAGAAACGGCGAACCAAATGATATCTTGAAACTCTCTTGCTAAACTCTAAAATGCTTTGTATGCTTAAGAATGCTATGAATAGTTGAATGCTTGAATAATGCCATGAAATGAAAATGGGAGATCTATTTATAGGAGTTGGAAAAGTGTTTCGTATGGATATGTCCAATCAGAAAAGATGCCTTTGAAAAGTTATGACCTTTCAACCGAATGGATGCATCATTTCACCCAAAGGACATATCATTTAACTCAAATGGATGCATCCTTTAATCCAAAGGACATACCATTTAACTCAAATGGATGCATCCTTTTATCCAAAGGACATACCATTTCACACAAATGGACACGTCATTTCATCCAAAGGGTTTCACCCAATGGACATATCATTTCAACCAAAGGATACACCCATTAGGTTGATCAGACACGACCGGATGATGATTGGGGCCCATCAACCATCATCTACGTGTCACGAGCTGTCACAAGCTATCACGAGTCCGTTATGTGTCACACATCGTAACCAATCACTTGTCACGATTTATCCTTTAATTTATCATTCACCATTTTCCAACAGTAAAAATACGCGAATCTTGGTCTTGAGTGGGTATTTTGCATTTATGGGAGGGTATTTTGGTCCTCTTAGTGTTAAGTTGATATATGCTCATCAGAATGGTATTCTTTTCTTTTTCTTTTACATAAAATACCATCTATTCTTTATAAAATTATAAATACACTCCCTACAGTTATATCTAATTATGTATACAAATTACCCTTTGCCAAATTATGATTACACCATGAGAGAGTGTTGGTATAATTCACATTAAGAAGTGTATTTCTAAAATTTTGCCTCTAAATAGAGGGTGTGATTGAAATTACAACTAAAATATTTGTGAGGTACTTATCTCTTATCGTTCCTGAGCAATTAAAAAATTTACAAAGAATATGAGATTTTATGTAATTAAATTCTAACCTTAAGGAATATTGATAGAATTTACACTTCTTCTTTCTTTCCTTCTTTTTTTTTTTTTTAGTAATCTATACTATACAATTATTGACTAGCACCCTTTTGATGTCCTTCATTTTCTTTTTCTTTTCTTTTTCACCCTTTAACTTGCACATTTATTTTTTAGTTAATATTTTTTTTTTCTCTTTCTCCTGCTTCAAATATTATGTTTCAAAATTATTTAGTTTTTATTACAATCTTTTCATATCATCATTTCTCCTACAGCAAAAAAAAAAGTTGGTAAACAATATTTTATTATTCATATTTTTTAAATATTTTGTGCACATACATTGAATCCGCCACGTTGAGCTAATTTCCATTATTCATGAAGGGGGTGGATCCCTTATTCATTTTATAAGTAGGGAATGCTCATATTTCCAATATGCAGACGCAAAATAATAAAGATTACGTAATATTAATGATGAGATTTGTGTTAATTCTGATGTTAATATAAACTGCATTTATAACAATTTGCACATAATAAATATAAAACTTTTTGGAATTAAATTATCGTTAGTTAATTTGTAAGGCACAATCATATCACATCAACAGCGATTCTCACTCAATAATTGCAAAATTTTTCGAAATTAAATTACAGTGCGGTTATTTTTATAACATACAGTTTAAAATTATATGATCAAACGCGCTAATTTAATTTTAAGTGAGTTTTTTTGAATGGGAAACGATGAAGTTTATTAATTAAAATAAAACAATTATAATCATTCACTGGACAAATATCGACAATATCACAAACTAACATCTTGCTATTACAACAACAAATAAACCTACTATAAAGTAGAAATAATATCACTGATGTGGTGGGAATCATGTTTCACTCCTATGAATGAATCGATGTGTGGGTGTCCCCTTTGGTCACAAAGGGGGGGTTTTTATAGCCAAATTTTCAGAGGGATCGTAACTTCCTCCATCCTCATATAATATCTTTTGCGGGATTTCCACCGGGATCTCTCCAATTTTCTGGAATTCTTGTACGACCTTGGTACCTGAGTATGATCGCACTCGAACCTCTCTGGTGCAGAGCGGGCCTCATAGGATCCTTCTTGTAGCTCTTCCATCGTACTCGTATTCTATGGGGCTCATCGTGGCCACTCCCTCGTATTTCCTTCCCTCGTACTTCTTCTCCTCGTATTTTTATCTTTTACCCACATCAATCACAAATAAATCTACTATACAGTAGAAACAAATCTTCCCACGCAGGGAATTCAAACCCATAACATCTAGGATCATGGGACCTCAGTTTCGCCAACTGAGCTAGGTCCCATTGACTAATTTAAGTGAGTTTTAGTAGAGGAAAGTAATGTAGATGAAAAGAGAAGTATAATGCATTGCTCCATTAGTTCGAACACATGAGCCAAACTTTATTACCACAAGACCAAAAGGAGACTATACAACCACGAAAAAAGACTGAAAAGACACGGCTAAAACACAAGCAAACAAGCCCTAATAAGTAATACAACTCGACACAAAGCTATGTCTTAATTTACCAACAAACAAGTGACTCTCCTCCATTTATTTACACGGCTCTAACTCATCATGCCCAGACTTGACCTTAATTTCAGCTTCTTCCGTTTCATTCAACATAGGATAAGAGATCACGGGACTGACGTTTAGATATTAGAGAGCGGTCTACTTTGTGGCTGCAACGATGCTCGGCCCTTCCACCTGAAATATCATCCACATACAAAGAAACCGTCAGGAGGAAGATGTGGCTACAAGGGGTTACTTTATAAGGTCGGATATCAGTCAATTTTTCCAAATAAAAATCGAGCACGATAGATAGGGATTCAGATGGACCCTTGATTGTCAAGGATCGTCTACAATATGGTCCAAAATTTGCGATTTTTTCTTCAATAATATCCTATCTACTGCTCCTCATACAAAAGTCTTTTGTGGGAAGTAATCAGTTGTTATTTACTCTAAAATTGGCAAGTCAAAAGGATGGAAGATGTCGCTCTCTAAGTTCACACGCAAGCTATGGCCGGTGTTGTTTTCGTGCGCGTGCTGCAATTAATCTTCATTTTAGTAAACACCCTAAAGATAAGTACTAACTAATCTTGCTTGACTTGCTACAATAAAGAATGCAACTTGATACAACAACATCGGTTTCATGACGACTTGGAGCTTCCCTTATCAGGTGGCATAAGGGGATTGATTATAAGTAGTGTATCATAATTCATGATAACGTGATGCGTGGCGTGGAATGAGGAAACACCACCTAATTGAATCAGTAATCTTAATAGATTATAAGGCCTAATTACAATCACATGAATACGCCACTGGGATCACAACACATATATTCTCTTGTCTACCGGAGATTTATGCAAATGATTGAAAAGAGAATGATTTTACCATGAATTTTGCTCCCCATATTTCTTCCTCTTTAGCAGGTACAGCCGTGATCTTATTCTTTGGGTTTTCGTAGCTCTGAAGTTCCCCGACTGCTGTTGAATAGAAGCAACCTGAGAAATCAAGCAACATAACCATGGTTAAAATAGGAAAGTCGCCTAATTACCGTCTTTGTTAAGCCCTGAAACTGTGAATGCTAAGCAAGCCAATTATATTATAGTAAACGACGATTTTCTACTCACCTTGTGGGAAAGAAGCAAGCGACTTTCCACAAGCACCCTTAAGCAACTCGGCATCATCGGCAAATGCCACATAGCCATCAGCAGTGATTCCCCAATACAGAGGAACCTTAGCATATTGGTCCTGTCACAACACCACCAACTTTAATTTATTGGCGAAAGTAATTAAACTAATAAAGTCTCAATTATACAATCGGTTAGTCCAATTACTCACGGTAGCCACAAATAAAGTAGAAGTGGACTTGTCAAAAACTATAAATGCAAAGTTCCCCTCGAGATGGCCAACGACATGGTTTGGAGGATAGGGCGCTCGATCACGAAGCGTTTTGTACGCCTCGATCACCAAAAGCACCTCGTTTGCAGATTTTGCAAGACCATACTGTTGCTTAAGGCTTCCCAGGTTGTCGAGTGCTCCTTCAAACAAGCAGAATATTTCATCCTTAACCGCAAACGATCTGCAATATTTTTATTCGTCAAATCAGGATCGACCAGTCCATGATAAACATACATAACAAGAAGCACCATACGAATATATACTTAAGAATATTCTAGTACATAAAAACTTATTCTTTTGAAGTTCATACGTGAACGAAGATAAGCTATAGTTTTCATGACAATCAATCAAATCGGCATATCGAGGTCAACAGTGATCCCACCTAACATAAGCGATAGAATGTCTTCCATTAAGCATGGTGGAATATTAGGTTCAGTTTGTCTCAACAACCTTATCTTTCTATATTCTTCGTGAAGTTACTGAGCAAAGTTGCTTCATCATCCAAAAACCAACAAGATCAATTTATTAATTGTATGAATTAATAATTAACAAGTATCAAATTATTAACAATTACTACTTTTAAAAATATTCATATATTAGAGGGATTTGAACATACGAGCTCAGAGACTTGGGCTTGGCACCTGCTCACTAATTGATGGACTTTACAACGTAATTAAGCAGAAAGTGTGATTATGAGGTAATCTTTGTGAAACACGGAATGATCAGACAAGTAATTAATTCACGGCAGTATATTTAAAAAGAACTGCTTGGAATTAAGAAAAGTGAAACGAATTATATCTTATTTACGAAAGAAGCGTGTGGATCTAATTCTTCGGGTAGGGGTCTACATGATCTGTACATCAAGACAACTCGAGACTTGACTACATTGAACAGATCCAAGAACTAGACAAGAATCTTGGGTTCAGTTTCCGAAACGTGGCACCCATGCAATAAAATCAGGACCAATAAATTTCAAATCCTAGAAAGCTACATCCTTCTACTGATTGCCAAAACATTGATTTTCATCAACAATAACCAAACTTTCCCAATAATTGGAGAAAGAAATCACAATTATTTCTCGTTCAGCCAAGCTAATTAAACAATTATCAAAATATACATGTGAGACCATCAAAGCAATAAAATCAATAATAATTAATGGTGTTAAGACGAAAAAGAAAACAAAAACAAAAAGGAGAGAAAAATAAGCACATACAAGTAATAAACTGAAAAAAAACCAACCACAAGCCAAAAAGGAAAACGTAATATTAAATACTTTTACTCGTGTCATCATAATCACAGTGGAAAGTTCAAATTTCACATATATAAAAATTATGCAGAAATTATTTCTCTTATGATAATTAACTCACATGCATGATTCATCAGGATATCAAATGATCAAAATACTCAAAAACCATTCTTTACCCTCCGATCACCACACACCATCACTAAAGATCATCATCATACGATCAAAATGAAGCTGTTCACAAATCCATATATATACTAATAATTTACACCATTTTAACTTTTTGATGAAGTAGAGTGAGTACCTCGGCCGTAAAACAGACTGGTTCTGGTGAGTGTAGGCTAGCTGGACATCGTCTCCGATCTGGACGGAAACCGCCGATGAATTGGCCTCCAGGAAGCGCGCCACCAGCTTCGCCGCCGTCACTTTAGGCGACGGCGTCCTGCTCCCGGCTGCCACCAGCTCGTCCGGCGGCGACACTATAGAGCTGCTAAAAACTCCTAACATCTTCTCTCTCTCTCTCTCTCTCTCTCTCTTGTTTCTAAACTGTATATACACACAAAAGATGTATGTATAGTTCTCTCTCAGTACGTCTGAAGGGACTGGAAATGGAATAGAGAGAAAATGAGGCGAGGGGCGATTTGGATTTATAGAAAGAAAGGCGAGGGTGATTCTGTAATTTAATGTGAATCTTCCTAATCTTACGTTGCTGCCACATGGAATTAGAATAATTGCAATTCCCTCCTCCAACAATGCATTTTTACATTCCCCCCCCCCCAATGAATAAAATTAATAAGATTTAATCTATGGAGTTTTCGTTTTTTAGAATTTAGACATGGTAGAAAAGGCTAACATCATATTTCAATTATTGTAATTCATAAGTATATATGTTTCTAAAATATAGTCGTTCAGTCATTTACTATTTATTCTTTTTACAAAAAACATATTTGTCCATTAAAAATTCCAACAAAAAATTCGAGTTATTTTATTGGAATAATTGCTACTAGAATTCCTTTTATGTAATTTTCTGCAAGAGTACTGAAGTGGAACTGAGTGGTTATTGTACGAAAATTCTCAGATGCGCCAAAGCAAAAATTGCTGAAAATTCTAAGCTCAACTGTATTTTTGTTTTTACTTGTTGCTCATGCAATTGTCCGATCTGTATTCTACATGTAACTGATCTGGCTTCATACATCCCTTGTTATTATCATTTTTTTATTTATAAAATTATTACGAGCTTTTGCTTTCAAGAAAAAAAAAACCTTTAATTCAAAATGTGTCAAACGGCTTCATAAATTGTCAAATCAATATTATTAATTATTGTACTTCTCGAAATCACTTTTCTATAACAATTTATGTACAAATGTCAGTTTTACTGGACCATTTTGGCTTATGGATTTCATGAGTGCTCTTAAATGTTCACAACATTTCCCAATTGCAACTTAGGGGAGTGAAAGTCACAGTTTCTTGATTTTGGGGGTAAGTTAGGGAAAATGTACTAATCCGGGGGAAGAAGTGATATTAACCCTAAATATTGGAGCATCGGAGAATATCTATCTGCGGTGGGTCCGGGGACGGGCGATAATTCCCGTGTTTCTGAAGGTGGGGGGTCTGCTGTGGGCCCCCCCGGGGTTTTGGATTTTTTGGATGACGTGGCACGCACTGGAGGTGAAAGCTAGGGAGAGATCAGATGGGGCGGTCATCGGGTGCGGCGTCGGGTGTATTCTAGAGTTTAGGGATGACAAGGGAGATTCTGCCACGTACCCTTCCCTGATTGTGTTTTGTTTGCTTTCATCATCAAGAAGAGATAATTTTGTAAAAACTACAATGACAATAAATCAAGCATATGATTACATTAATATTTTAATATTTGATTAATATAATTAAAAATAATAAATAATTTTTTTACATAAAAATAGAATAAATATATTGGTGGAACTTGAACTCACAACTTTAAATTTATTCATAGAACATCAACTTTAATCATTAGGTAAATATATTATTAATTAGTTACTGTAATGTATTTCATAATTTCACTAAACAACATTAATGATGTGAAAAATCAAAAAAGTAAAAATCATTATTTACAATATTATTATTATTGAGATCTCCATATAATTATAATGGGAGAGTAACTTTATTTAATTCGTGATTGGTTGTTTTTGTCGAAATAAAATTTAATTTAATAGAAAATAGAAAATAATTGTTTTCGACTTGAGTTCCACATGATAGAATTCAAAGAATAATTCTCCTCCTAGTTATAGACTAATTAAGATCTCTATTTTTTCTGATTTAATTAATATCTCTATTTGGCTGTTAATTCCTTCCATGCTCTATAATATTGTCACCTTAAATTCTCTTTCACGACATAAAGAATCTTATGTCGCATTTGGTTTGAAAATTTTAAATTTGTAAAATTCAACATCATAATAATAAATAAATTAAAGTTTATTTTGATTATTTCAAGATACAATGAATATATTCACTTTCAAGTTTGTTCTATTGTTGCGGTAATTTAAATTCACCTTATATTAATTGTTGAAGAAATTACTGAAATTAATTGACCACCAACACTAAAGATTTATTTATTTATTTGAACAAAGTGTGCTACCCTTTTCTTTTCTTTAATAAGATTCGATTCATGATTATCCAATCAAATTCAAATACTAATTCAATAGATTAATATTTTTAAATCTATGAACATATTCGAATGAAACAACGAAATAAGACCCTATTATTAAAAGTGGACTATATACCATATTTTTAGAACTCAAATCGAACTTAACTCCACAGCTTTTTGATTGTGAGACCTCAATATTACATTTCGAACTAGGCATGTTTGACTAAACAAACATTTAATTTGAATATGCCTAAAAATAGGAATCATTTGCCGTTCCCAAGATGTCATCCCTATGTTTGGTTCCAGTTTTAAAATGTTTTGTTTTGTTTTGTGGTGATAGAGGGAGAAAAAATAATTAAATAAGTGCGCGTTAGAAATATGATGTATGTTTGGGTTTATTTTTGGAGTTAATTTTAAATAGTGTAAAAAATATATTGTATGTATTGTGTTGTATATTGGGAGACAAAAAACACTGTTTATTGTAAAATCATGTTTCTTTTATATATTTTTATATATGTATATAGTAATATTTATGTTTTTTTGTATGTATTGTGTTATATATTGAGAGGCAAAAAATATTGTTCATTGTCAAATCATGTCTCTTTTATATATTTTTATAAATGTATATATGTATATAGTAATATTTGTTTATTTATAAATGAATGTATGTATATATGGAAAATGTGCCAAAATTACCCAAAACACCCAGTAAAGGTGTTTGGGTAATGTTATGTTTGATTTTATTTTCTCACCATCTCGGAGATGGGGAGATGGGGAGAAAATAAAACCAAACATAGGGTAATACTTCCTCTTATTTATTTATTTTTTACTCAAGAAAATTATCATAACATTATTGTATATAGTCGTCATTATTATTGTACTGTTATATATTTTTTATTTTAAACTAAATAAAATATTTTATAAGAATCTTTTACATAAAATAAATATTTCAATTTTAACAGGTACAATATAATAGTTTCAATTTTTAATATATTTGATTATTATTAAAAATAATATTTTTCTATACATACAACACATTTGTACCTACCAAAAATTTTATTCGTATAAGGATAATTTTCAAATAATTATTAAATTCATTAAATACAGATATCTCTTTTACATATATTCAGTACTATATAAAAAATAAAAAAAATAGTTAAATATAAAAATATATAGTCATCATCATTGCATAATTATTTATTTGTTTGCCCAATGCTAAAATTTAGGCGCATATTGCAATAGAAAAGACTTATCAATGTGGGCTCCATGAATAAGTTGAAGGAATTTCACTAAAGCGTGTGAATGCTCGTCTTATTTAATGTGAATTTTATTGTAATATTAATTTATTACTATGAATCTGTTGATTGAACGAGTGTAATGTGTAGTTACCGTATTTTCTTTTTAATATATATATATATATATAAAAAGAAGACGACTAATCAATGTCAAGGCTTATCTAAGACTTCTGTTAGACAATGCTTTCATCCATAGGTAACAATTCCTAAAATCATACGTAAACTGTTTGATTGCTCTACAACAAGTAAACCCTCCTTAGTTGTCAAAATCAGTTCCAACCCCAAATTCCAATTAGGTATATTTTCATATTTCTTTTCAATTGATTTGACAAATACTCTTTTTTATTTACGGGTGTAGAATAAATACTCACTTCGAAATATACCATCAGTTATATTAAAAAAATTAAATTTTGATCACTGTAATGTTGGAAATAAGCTTTAAATTTTTTTCAACCGTCAAATTATTTCCAACATTTTATTTGAGCTTAATGTACCAATATAATTTAATATTTTTTTGAGATTTATGGCCCCATTATTGTAATTATTTAATTATGATTTTTATAAGGTTTAATAATTTGACCGTTACATTTATATATTTATGTGGCCATTTGTAATTGAGTTTGTTATAATATTATGAATTTTTATGGAGCCACTTAATTTTATTATAATTTTCAAATTGTTTGCTACTATATATTTAAAGGGTCATTAGCCTTCTTCATTTGGCACGTTAAGATTTTGATGTTTGGTGTAGTTTATGAATTTGACAAACACATTTTATACTCCCACAAGTTTTGAGAGTTTTGGCAACGTGACTGTGGATTGGTTCCTAGTCTCCTCATGGTCGTGCACATGGGATGAGACACTACTGAGAGCTAATGAGGTTTTATCCTGGAGTCGTAATCAACCGTTAACACATGCACGTAGGGAGCCAATCATGGCTTTAGGACAACGACAAGTGTTGTGACTCTCCATCGGTGCAGCTTTTCTAATTTCTCAAGTTTTATTTAACTTATTTTCTTACTATAATAATAATAATAATAATAATAATAATAATAATAATTTGCCATTTGCTAAGGAATAATAACACACGGGTCCAACTTGCGAAGTTGTGAAACAATGGATGGACCCAAGTTAATTTCTGTGTGCTAATGGCGACTGGAATTAGAGGGTGTTTGTCTGAGTTAATAAATTTTATAAAACTGTTTGATATTATTTTTAAAAGGTTTTATAGATCACAAAATAAAATATTTAAAAGCTTATAATTTTTCTTAATTTTTTTAGCTTAATTCAATTTTTTTATTATTATCTTTTAAGCTTTTTAATCTTGACATCCAATAGATAAAAATACTCTCACAATTTTATTGACATTTCACTTTACCCTACACATAGTCGATATTTTTTTCCCCAAAACAAAAATATAAATATTTATATGATTTTAAATTTTATTAGTTTGATGGGGTTTTTTTGGGTCATAATTACAATATAAAGAACTTATTATATTAAATGCTCTAATATCATATAAACCCTGTCATCTTAATACTTTACACTAGAAGAAATATAACGTTTAACCATGGCTGATTGTCATGGTTAAAACTAAATAGCCGTAATAAAAAGTCAATAAAAGTCATGGTAAAAACATTGAACATGACTTATAACCATGACAAAAATAATTTTCTTGATGGATAAGTTAAATATTTGTATCGATTTTCGTTTAACCATGGCTGATAATAGTCATTACCACAACTTTAATCTATAGCCAATAAAATCATAACTAATAGTAGTATTTTTTTTAGTGTTAGTAACTTAATTTTAAGGTAAGAATTTAAACTCTTAAAGTATTTTATAAAATATAAGAACTTATGAGACGTTTCAAATAAATTTAGCCAAACACGCTCTTATTCCGGAGTGTTGTTTGAAAGCAATAATAAAGTTTAGCACACAGTAAAATATAGAAAAAATTGATTAGTACTAGATTCTGATTTAACGAGGGAATAATTACAATTAATTTCATGTGAGTACTTTGGAGTTAAGAATATCAAATATATTCTAGTCCCATTTGAGGGAACATCAATCCAAACTTATATTCCTCTTGTCCTAAAAATATTGGTCACCCTTTTTTTTTAAGTGTTACAAATATAGTCTTATTTTTAATAAATATTTTAAAAAAATCGTTTCAATTAAAGTACTGATATGACTCCACTATTTTCGATAACATAGTTTAAAACAATAAAATAAAATTATATATTATGGTCTATATAATACTATATATTGAATAAAATTAATCAAGAAAAAAAGAAGTGGAGAGATTTTATATTATTTTAGTTGTGTCAAAAGTAGATGAACAATCAATTGTAGCACGTTGTGATGTTGAGGAGGAACCCAAGATTCGACATAGTGGTATTACTAGACATATACCTTAATTAATAATAGACAGCAAGTTGTTCACTTACTATTACTAAAAAAGAAAGAAAAAATATCTAGCTTATTTGAAAATTTATTTTTGTTCATGAAGCAAAAATAAGACTTAAAATTGATATCATTTCATATGTATTATATTTTTTGCTTATTTTTAGATTATATAAGAAAATACTTTAGACTTGTCACTTTATTATTCGATTTATAATTACAATACAAGTTAAATATGTTTGATAATTATTAGTATCTAATGACTACAAGTATATCACATTTATTGTGTGATTGCTTTGATTCAACCAAACCAGATTTAGATAAGAATTTTCCCCATTTGTTATTATGCCAATTAATTTAAGGTACTTCAATTAGACTCCCTTATTATTGGGTCTAGTGATGCCGAATAAATTCTTGTCCGAATCAAGTTTGGCCGAACCAAACCAATCATAAAGCAAGTGTGATACACTTACTATGTGATTTATCATTTTTCCTGAACTGTACACCAGTCACACAACAATGTATTGCACTTGTCATATAATTGGTTCAGACTTGGCTGAGTCAGGTCTGGACTAGCATTTCCCGTGATGCCGCCCATTTGAGTTCGTAACCACGTAGGCTATAAGTCGTTAGATTACAAATGATATGATCAATATGTGAGTGGTATCAAATTTCCCCCTAAACAAAGGATGTATTGTCAGCAACAAGAACTGAACTCCCACAACAGTTTGCTATTACAGTTCTAAGTCATGCATGTCAAACTGAACATTGTTCCATCTTTATTGATAGAATGAATAGTAGCCAAGGTAACTATATATATCTAGTTGAAATTAGTACAAACTCTAATGCAATGAGCTCTGGCTGGCTTGAAGAGTTCTATGTGAAGGATCAGGTTTGCATGACCAGCCTTGTAGACGTAGAATCCGGTAGGCAAGAACACCGGCAATAGCTCCTGCTATAGGGGCTACAACATATATCCATAAGTGATCAAATCTCCAAGAAACAAGTGCTGGTCCTAGTGATCTTGCTGGATTCATCGACCCTCCGGAAACAGGCCTGTGTTCGACATAAAATGATGAAAAATTTAGTCAAACAGATGAATTCTCATGCTCAGAGATGAGTTTTTTACCCGGAGATTAGGACTCCTAGAGAAATGGCAACTCCAGCAACAAATCCGGATAACGGTCCTAGCTGCAAAACTTGTGTTACTATGAATGGGAACCGAGAGATGGCTAATGTAACTATGAGAAATTCAGACAAGAGCTTTTTGTGAAGACAATCTTGGATTCTTTGTGATGGTTAAGGTGAAGTAGGTGTTAGATTCTTACAGATTGTGGTTCTGTGATTAAGGATGTGGATAAGAACAGAATGATGAAGGTTGAGATGAGCTCCACACAAAAGGCCGACATGCATCCGTGGAGTGGTCTTGTCATCATAACCTCTGGTTTAATACTGTAAACTAATTTTCCTGTGTATGTTGCCAAAGCAGAACCACCAACTTGTGCAAGGACATAGAGTGGAACCTTCAACAAAAGAAAATGAGAAACGAATAGCTTCTGTTTCTTACATAGATCAGTTTAACTAGAATCGTGGTTCGTGATGGAAACTTTTACCTCAGACCATGGGAATAGGCCAACGGCTGCAAAAGCTATTGTGACCGCAGGATTAACATGAGCACCTGAGATGGAACCTATGGAGAAAACTATGACTGTAACCGTTAGACCTGCTGTTGCTGCGTATTCCAGTAGCCCTGCTTCGACTCCCATGAAACGCATGTTTGCAACGATCCCGCCAATGCAAAACATCAAGATGAATGTTCCTAATGCCTCTGCCAAGACCTGTGGTTTCAGATCATATCAAGATCTTTCTGTTTGAATTCATTTTAACAAAATATTGCCCTATGTTTGGTTTCATTTTCTCCCCATTTTTGAGATGGTAAGAAAATAAAACTAAACATAACATTACCCAAAACACCTTTACTGGGTGTTTTGGGTAATTTTGGCACATTCTCCCATACATACATACATCCACTTATAAATAAATAAATATTATTATATACATATATACATTTATAAAAATATATAAAAGAGACATGATTTGACAATGAACATTATTTTTTGTCTTCCAATAGACAACACAATACATACAAAAAACATAAAACATTACTATATACATATATAGAAGTATATAAAAGATATATGATTTGACGATAAACAGTATTTTTGTCTCCCAATATCAATACATTTTTTACACTATTTAAAATTAAATCCAAAAACAAACCCCAAACATACACCCTATTTCTAACACACACTTATTTATCTTTATTCTCTCTCTCTCTCTCTCTCTCTCTCTCTCTCTCTCTCTCTCTCTCTCTCTCTCTCTCTCTCTCTCTCTCTCTCTCTCTCTCTCTCTCTCTCTCTCTCTCTCTCTCTCTCTCTCTCTCTCTCTCCACAAAACAAAACAAAACATTTTAAAAATGAAACCAAACATTTCTTTGGAGTTTTTCGTTGCTTTCTTACCTTTCTGACGAGACTTGTACTAATTTGATTAGGAAACTTCAAGAAAGGGTTCTTTCTTGCAACATTTCCATTGCTTGATGTTGGGATGTAGCCCAATTCTCTATCGTTTTTAGGCTGGCTACTTGTCGATGCTCTGGTTGAAATATCAGCAGACGATGAATCTTGAAACGGGGCTTTCATGATTTGCCTTTTGTTGCACTAGTTTCACTCCCGAATTTGAATATAGTCCTTAAATTTGCAGTTTTTGAGTATGTTTTCATACTTCCATATTGGAAAGGTGGTAGTAAGAATGTTGCAGATTATTTGTTAATTCACACTGCTTAAGCTTTTAATTGAAGGGAAGAAACTGCGGGAAGCTGGAAATGGGGTTGTTGGCTTAACCACACAATACTTGTGTTGCTCCCATATTATACATGAAAAAGTTACTCATGCTTCTTCAGTGTCGATGTAAACAAGACAGGTTGACGGTTTCTGTCTAACTGCTTCTCAGTTTTCTACTACCTAGTGTAATAGTTATCTACTCATGTGCGTTGCATCTGCAGAAACAGAAGTGAATCGGAGATTTGCATGTATGTGGGAACCGGCATGCAGCAAGATCAGCAAATTCTTGTGTCTTGTTCGAACAATTTGTATTCCAGAAAATTAAGATTAGTTTTTGCATAGATTGATCATGTGGGATGTGGTCCGAACCAAAAGGCCGTTTCTTGACAATCTTTTAAAGTTAAATTTAATGGATCAAACTCTAAAACAAAACAGTTCAAAAGTATATTAAAACATATGATATTGCAGCAATAATGTTTCTCTTGGTTATATGTGGTTGGGGAGTGTTTGATGCCTGATCTGACACTTTATTAGTATTTCTGGAAGGTTAAGAAAGTTGGTGACCTAATGATAGAGGAGCCGACGACTGAGCCCCGGTGAGCGGTGATTGTAACTATAACGGTTTTAAACTAGTAAAATTTCTTATCAAGTATTACATATATTGTTATTTTATACAATTAAAATGATTAGGTAATTTCAATTGAAATTTGAATTTTCAAAATAAAAAGGGGGGGGGGGGGGGGAGTGAGAGAGAGAGAATTGGAAACCAAAAAAATAAGTAAATATTTTTATTAAAAATAATGAAAGAAATTGTGGAAAGGTTATAAAGAGTGAGGGTACAAGTTGGTGATGGTGACGCCCACGGTATTGGGCTGTAGCCCCAGGTTTTGATCATGATGATGATGATGATGGTAATGGTATGGGCGATTGACGCTCACTCTTTCCTCTTTATCTTTTATCTCTCTTTTTTATTTATATATCTTTTTCTTATTTTGTCATATTCATTTATGGAGGAATACTAATGTGGGGGCACCCCACACTTAACTATTGTGAACCACACAGTCAAGACCACACATATTGCTTGATCTTTCTTCATTTTTTTATTGAAATTTATTGGGCTAAAAATCTAGAAAAGACCTGAATTTGAGGCAGCTCTTCTGATAGTGAACAGTGAGTTCTAGAACTTTGAGTCTTGAGATATTATATATTTTTTAATTCATATATATTTAAATGAGTGTATAAGTTTTTTCAAAATGTTCTTTTTTCTAATATTTTGAGAGTTTATGAGATGTTGTAAAGATTTTAATAATTTCTCGAGCAAAGAAGTTTATAAACCCTGTGAGTACGATAAGAGTTCATAATTTATTTTTTTATATTAATTATAGAACTATAATTATAATATTTTATAAATTTTAAAATATTTTATAAAGTATAAAAATCTATAATTTTTCTTTAAATAAGTTGGGCCAAACGCCTTATAGGACCTGAGCATAAAAATTGATTTTTAGAATGTGATCTGTATAAGAGGTCGAAGGTCGCTCCAAAATTATCGAAAATGCAATTTTGGAACCTAAGAAAATTATAGAACAGATCGTCAGACTTGTTGGGAGATCCTCCATAAAATCCTCCAATACTTAAGTCAATTCGAGATCGAAATCGAAAGATACGAGCTTGATATATTTAATGCTAGTGAGTGTAACAAATTTCTTACCATAAATAAAATATAATGAATGTATTTTTAGGACCAGATATTAGAATTTTGAGTGTTGAATTGGAATTTCAATAAAAAAAAAAAAAAAGACAAGGACATGAGTGTAATTTCATGATTTTGAGGTATTCAAATAACTCACTCATCCTTGAGAAAGAAAAAAATGAAAAGATTGTGAAGAGGGAGTCGTGCAGGAAACGGGTGGTCCGTCCCTGTCAGAAACCCTAATTTTGAGGGCCCTTTGAAGTTAATTTCCATTACTAATAGTGACAATGACAAACGCCGGCTCTTGCTTGTTTGTAGAATATTTTTCATCTCTTATAAATAATCGTCTCGTCTAAAAATTTAAATTGTTAACAAAAATAATAATTTAATATTAATATTTTAATATACTCCTTTCGTGTATAAATTTAGCATGTTAAGATAAAATCTTTCTATCCGTGACAATGAGATTCTAATTCAGAACTGTTGTTTGACCTAATTTTAATATCATATTAAACGACCATCTAACATAAAAACTTATCTTAGGTGAAGGTTTTGTTTGTTTGTGGGAAAAGTTTTTTAATTTTATGAAGAAAATATCTCAAACACATTTCATTACTCTAAAAAAAAAAAATTACATCAACTATAATCATTATATATATAATTTTTTTTACATAGCACCTTTTATACGCAACATCAACTATTATTATTAGGGATAATTACATTTATACCTCCTGACTATAGTTTATTTACACAAGCCATCCCTACTTTTTGCATAATTACAGAGACCACCCTTAAAAGAAAAAAAAAATAGGGGTAATTTGTGTAATAATGTCGATACTTTTGAGGAGTGTAAGTTTAATTTTGTAAAAAATAGGAATGGTTTGTGTAAATGATGTTTACATTTCTAGTACGTGTATGCGTAATTATTCAAAAGTAAGGATGGTTTGTATAAACAGACCATAGGTCAGGGGTGTAAATGTAATTATCCTTATTATTATTATACTTTTATCTTACGATGAACCAAATACTCAAAAGTATTCATGAACTAAACTCATTTCATTTAATTTTTTCTCACCTAAATGAAATAATGTGAATAAGTTAGAAAAAGAAAAGAGTGGGTGAAGGAAGCATAACCACAAGCATTGATGATGATGAAGACAAGGCTATGTATGTGCTTCATCAATAGTCACTTTAGGCTAAGTGTGTGAACCACATCATCTTCTTCCAATCTCCATTCACCTTTTGCCCTTGGAAAATATTGTCTAGTTATAAATACATGCACACCAACTCTAAATAATTGATGATTATATATGTAAATAAAATATTAAATTAGAATAAAATATCTGAATTGTAATTTATTTATAGGGGAAAAAAATGGAAAATTTGAAGATAAATACGACGTCGTTTTCGAGGTCAAGAAAAGTGCCTTTTCTTTATGGTGCAGATGCTCCCATAATTGTTGGAGATTGGACCATTTAAATATTCACATGTCCATATCTTGATCAACTCATATTTTGTCCATTTGATTTGCATGATGCGAGTCAGCTCATCAACAACCAGGGATCTTAGTTAGTGGGTGATTATGATTCAAACATTGGAGATCAGTTTCATTAGATTCCATTCTCCTAAAACTAGACATTTCATGTCTAGAATGGTTGAGAAATTAAAGTTATAGAATATAAGAGTAGACGAAACAAGGATTTAATGAGATTTGGTAATGTGTCTATGTTTTCGGGAGCGGTGACGACTGAGTAATTTTATTATGAGAGTATGAATCTCACTAGATTACAAATACAGTATATACATAAGTAACCCTACGGTACTTTTTACAAAATTCCCCCTGTACCATACCGCGGGGGCTGGGTCACCATGCTCGTCTAGCTAGCAACTGTATATATTCAACAAGTCCAAGCAATGGTAGAACTTGTTGATTGTAACTGGCTTGGTCAACATATCAGTTGCATTCTCATTTGTATGAACGTTCTTTACAGTATCTCACAAGATGCCATCAACTCTCTAATCTTGTGATATTTCACATCAATATGTTTTGTTCTGGCATGATACACCTGGTTCTTAGCCAAGTAGATAGCACTTTGACTATCACAGTGCAACTGAACTGCACCTTGCTCAACGCCCAATTCCTTTACCAACCCGTTCGCTCGATGCGTTGCGCTTCTCTCGTTCACCCCGCTCCTCTCCAATATTTGTCCTTTTTCCGATATATGGGTCATACCTAACAAGAATTTATTGAAATATTACTCGATTTGATTATTGTAACTCAGTCTTTACTAGATTAAATATTACGAACTGATTACTATCAGTCTGTTACGCGAGATATTATCTGCTCTGGCAGCGTACAAGTTCACGATTTTGTGTTGAAAAGGCGCGTTGCTAGGGAAAGGAGGTGTTAAGACTATAAGCTGCTCAAGCTCATCGTCTGCAACCAATATGAGACGTTTGTCTACATCATCAGCCCCCCAAACGAGGGACTTGGGACGGGCATATGGCCTCATTTTTATAGACGTGACTTGCGACTCGATCAGTGTCTTATTGTGCGAGATATTATCCTTTCTAGCGGCATATGAGCTTCATGATTTTATCTTGAAAAAAATGCTTCGCTAGAAAGAAGAGGTCTTGAAACTTATAAGCCATTCAAACTCCTCATTTTCAATCAATATAAAATGCTTATCTACGTCACGACGCATAAAACACCAGTGTAAATTGAGTAGTTTTTGTCCGAGTGGGTGAAAACTTTCTATTTGGTATTCTCCATACATCCCCTAAGTTGTTGGATGGGAGACATTATTTGTTTACCCTCCAAAAGGCACTTTGACGTTATAATTTCCATTATTTTAGGAATGGAGCTAATGTTTTTCTCTTGTTTGAAAGGAACCCATTATTACTTTAATTACTTCTAAAGTGACACTCTTATTTTTAGTAACATTAAAGTATGTAAGAAGCTGACATACTCCCTAATTTGTCCTAAGTCTTTGCCAACAATCAATGGTATCTTGATATGAAAATAACAAAATAACAAGGATTTTCATGCTGTCATAAGGCCTTTTTTTTCGAAGTAAATGTTTGTTTTTATGTATTTTTCCGAGTATATGCCGTTTTAGTTCCGTTATGCTGGTTGTCCATCTCATGCTTCATTATTCATACAAAATAAAGAGAAAAATAAGGAATTAAATACTCGTGTCCGATTACGACACAAATCAAGAATGGAAATATAATTTTAGTTTGAGGATGAAAAAAAAAATGTTATTAGAGAATTTTATATGTCGTTTATGAGTGAATGAACAAATAAAGACGACAAGGTTTATACATTCAAATGCATATTTGTATATATGTATATTTTTATGGATGTGAAAAATAAAAAGTCATACATACATTAAAAACCTCAATAAAAGGAAAAATCTCTGTAACTTAGATTGGGCTGGGCTTTTGGTCACAGCTTGAAAGGCCTAAGCCCAATTAAGATCTGGGCCATTCATTGGCTTTATTGGGCCCAAGTGCCATTTCTGATGTCTGAAAAGCAATAAACTATTACAGAAAACACATCATAGATCATCCATGCTTTCTTTATTTTTTATCCTCGTTTTACCCGCCTTCGCTTTTATCGTCTCTTTTTCTTAAGTTTGTTTGGCTACTCAGTCCCTCTTGGCTTGGAGCCAAATTTTAATCTTAATCTACAAGAAAATAGAATAGAATAAAGCTATGCTCAAAAGTGCAAGTCACAACACACTAAATATTCTAACCCAGATCACGTCTCTAAATCAATTATAATGCAAGTGTAACACACGTGTTGTATAATTGGTGTATAGTTTAAGAAAAATGACTATAAGTATATCACATTTATTATGTGATTGCTTTGATTCGACCAAACCAGATTTAGATAAGAATTTTCCCCATTTGTTATTGTGCCAATTAATTTAAGGTACTTCAATTAGACTACCTTACTACTGGGTCTAGTGATGCTGGGTAAATTCTTGTCCGAATCAAGTTTGGCCGAACCAAACCAATTATAAAACAAGTGTGATACACTTGCTATGTGATTGATCATTTTTCCTGAACTGTACACCAGTCACACAACAATATATTGCACTTGTCATATAATTGGTTCAGACTTGGCTGAGTCAGGTCTGGACTAGCATTTCCCGTGATGCCGCCTATTTGAGTTTGTAACCACGTAGGCTATAAGTCCTTAGATTACAAATAATATGATCAATATGTGAGTGGCATCAAATTTCCCCCTAAACAAATGATGTATTGTTAGCACAACAAGAACTGAGCTCCCACAACAGTTTGCTATTACAGTTCTAAATCATGCATGTCAAACTGAACATTGTTCCATCTTTATTGACAGAATGAAAAGTAGCCAAGGTAACTATATATATCTAGTTGAAATTAGTACAAACTCTAATGCAATGAGCTCTGGCTGGCTTGAAGAGTTCTATGTGAAGGATCAGGTTTGCATGACCAGCCTTGTAGACGTAGAATCCGGTAGGCGAGAACACCGGCAATAGCTCCTGCTATAGGGGCTACAACATATATCCATAAGTGATCAAATCTCCAAGAAACAAGTGCTGGTCCTAGTGATCTTGCTGGATTCATCGACCCTCCGGAAACAGGCCTGTGTTCGACATAAAATGATGAAAAATTTAGTCCAACAGATGAATTCTCATGCTTAGAGATGAGTTTTTTACCCGGAGATTAGGATGCCTAGAGAAATGGCAACTCCAGCAACAAATCCGGATAACGGTCCTAGCTGCAAAACTTGTGTTACTATGAATGGGAACCGAGAGATGGCTAATGTAACTATGAGAAATTCAGACAAGAGCTTTTTGTGAAGACAATCTTGGATTCTTTGTGATGGTTAAGGTGAAGTAGGTGTTAGATTCTTACAGATTGTGGTTCTGTGATTAAGGATGTGGATAAGAACAGAATGATGAAGGTTGAGATGAGCTCCACACAAAAGGCCGATGTGCATCCGTGGAGTGGTCTTGTCATCATAACCTCTGGTTTAATACTGTAAACTAATTTTCCTGTGTATGTTGCCAAAGCAGAACCACCAACTTGTGCAAGGACATAGAGTGGAACCTTCAACAAAAGAAAATGAGAAACGAATAGCTTCTGTTTCTTACATAGATCAGTTTAACTAGAATCGTGGTTCGTGATGGAAACTTTTACCTCAGACCATGGGAATGGGCCAACGGCTGCAAAAGCTATTGTGACCGCAGGATTAACATGAGCACCTGAGATGGAACCTATGGAGAAAACTATGACTGTAACCGTTAGACCTGCTGTTGCTGCGTATTCCAGTAGCCCTGCTTCGACTCCCATGAAACGCATGTTTGCAACGATCCCGCCAATGCAAAACATCAAGATGAATGTTCCTAATGCCTCTGCCAAGACCTGTGGTTTCATATCATATCAAGATCTTTCTGTTTGAATTCATTCTAACAAAATATTGGAGTTTTTCGTTGCTTTCTTACCTTTCTGACGAGACTTGTACTAATTTGATTAGGAAACTTCAAGGAAAGGGTTCTTTCTTGCAACATTTCCATTGCTTGATGTTGGGATGTACCCGAATTCTCTATCGTTTTTAGGCTGGCTACTTGTCGATGCTCTGGTTGAAATATCAACAGACGATGAATCTTGAAACGGGGCTTTCATGATTTGCCTTTTGCTGTACTAGTTTCACTGCCGAATTTGAGTATAGTCCTTAAATTTGCAGTTCTTGAGTATGTTTTCATACTTCCATATTGGGAAGGTGGTAGTAAGAATGTTGCAGATTATATGTTAATTCACACTGCTTAAGCTTTTAATTGAAGGGAAGAAACTGGGAAGCTGGAAATGGGGCTGTTGGCTTAACCACACAATACTTGTGTTGCTCCCATATTATACATGAAAAAGTTACTCATGCTTCTTCAGTGTCGATGTAAATAAGACAGGTTGACGGTTTCTGTCTAACTGCTTCTCAGTTTTCTACTACCTAGCGTAATAGTTATCTACTCACGTGCGTTGCATCTGCAGAAACACAAGTGAATCGGAGATTTGCATGTATGTGGGAACCGACATGTAACAAAATCAGCAAATTCTTGTGTCTTGTTCGAACAATTTGTATTCCAGAAAATTAAGATTAGTTATTGCATAGATTGATCATGTGAGATGTTGTCCGAAGCAGAACGTCGTTTCTTGACAATCTTTTAAAGTTAAATTTGATGGATCAAACTCTAAACCAAAGCAGTTCAAAAGTACATTAAAACATATGATATTGCAGCAGTAATGTTTCTCTTGGTTATATGTGGTTGGGGAGTGTCTGATGCCTGATCTGACACTTTATTAGCATTTACAACATAAGATCAAACCTTAGTTGTAAAATTGAAGTAACCACATGTTATGCTCTCAAAGTACAAAGAAGAACTGAAGCCCAGCCTTGGTTCATCAAGATCAAACAGCAACAAGTTATCCTACATCTGGAACGATCCAATCACAATTGAGTGTTCTGGAGTTTTTCGACCATCTAAAAACGCAAGGCATGCTGAATCTCCACGAACTTGCTTCATGGAATTTGCTCCATATATAGTCCAGTTCTTGCCGTTGGCAAACTCCAAGTCAATCTGAGGTACATGCAAGCCGACGCGACTGAAGCCAATTGCACTAGCACTGAAACATGTACTAAATGGACTCACTTTCTTAGTCCTGGGAATGCCCTTCATTGCTTTCTTGAAAAACTTGAGAAAGAGTTGATAAATATCTGTCCTAAGCGTAGTATAAGATACAATGGTACTAAGCTTGATTCCCTCGTATGGAGACTGTGCAATAGAATTTCCACTTATGGAGAAGGCCTTGATACCGATGAAGTAATCTGCAGACTTGGGATTTTTGAGGAGCGTAGTGTACGAGAAAAGACTTGATGCATCAAACTTTGTCGGAGGAAAAAGATTATACGATTCATCACCAAAGAAAATAACCCCATTGCCTGAACTTGTGCTTGGCAAACACATTGCAAATTTTCTACTGACTCCAACCAATGGAGGAGAGAACTGAGGTGGGAGAGCTAAAGGAGCCCAAGCAAAGCTTGCCAGGCCAATGATTCCCCTTGGAAGTGAATCAAAAAGGAAGGCTGGCACGCATGATAAATATCGGTCACTGAAAGTAATCTTGGCCGTAGGTTAGCACCATTAGTCGAAGGACGAGAGCCCACGACCGGAAAGGTTTTGTAGGTGTTGGGGTTGTGCCCGGAGGGATGGAAAGAAACGGGGTGAAAACAAGACATAGTAGAATGGAGGAAGACGAAGACTGGTCTACTGATAATGTTAATGTTATGGGTTTCGGAAAAGAATTCTTCAACGCATTCCCTCGTAAATTGCCTTAATTCCTCGCCGATCTTCTATTAGTTTGCTCTAACGTTGAATTCTTGCAGAGTTCAAAAGCTATAATCTTTAAGGTGTCCCATGTTTTCTGACTTTATCCTGTAAATCCCATACCTCTTCTGAAGCATTTGCAGATACAGACCTGGCAATGGGATATTAGGAGAATGTTGCATTTTTTTATCCCACAGTTTGTGCAATGGTTCCGATTGGGTCTAGGACCGGATTGATCCAATAAAAAAGTTTCCAGTTCGGCCTAGGCTGCTTGGGATCATGTGGGTCTTGGTCCGGTAACCCAACCCAATGGTCGAGGACCACTTGGGTCGGACCTATACATGACATATAATTTTTACTTTATTCTTCTAAATGAACTATTCTAGTAGGTTTCTATACTTTTGAAACTCTAAATTTTTTTATTTTTATTGTTCTACTTATAAATTTTTAGTACATGAATATTTTTTGTTTATTATTTTTTTAAGTTTATTTTAGCTCCTTTTTGAATTTGTTATTATTAAAGTTATTATTGTAAGCTTGTTACTCAAATTATTATTTAAGAGTTCGTTTGGTTCAAATGATAAGTGAAAGGGGGAGGGATAGGGAAAAAATAATAGTTTTCCTTCAAGTTTTTTGGTATGATTGAACAAGGAGTAAATATCAAATACTTCCTCTTGTTTGGTACGAGAAAATAAATTGAGAAAAAAGACTAATTTTTGTAATTGTAGTGTTTAACCATTTCTCTTCATTTTGTATTAGAAAATAAATAAGTTAATATTATACTAAATTAATTTTAGTATAACAAATATTTAAAAATCTTATTAATAAAAATATTTATCAAACAAGAACAATAATATTTTTTTATTAATAAAAATATTCATCAAAACGAATATTGTTCATTTATTTTAAACTATTCAGTTTAAATAAAATAAAATTACTACAAATGCTCTCAAATATGGGCAATAGAGTAAGTAAAATGATAAATTATATTGACATCCCTTGAGGTTAGGTCCAAATATACAAACACCCCATGTTTTTTGTATAATTACAGCTAACCCCCTAAGTGGTGTTAGTGTAATATTTTTCAGGGGGTATTAGTGTAAGCTCTACCTTTGAACAAGGGGTGTAGTTGTAATACAATTATAACCTCAGGAGGTGTAGCTGTAATTTTGCAAAGACAGGGGATGTTTGTGTATTTTGGTCTAACCTCAAGGAGTGTCATTGTAATTTACCCATAATAAAATTAAAATATGTATTTTTTTGTTTTTTTGGCTTCATACTTTTATTTTTCTGCCTAATTTTGGACAGAAACAAAATTGAACTCCGGAGGGGTTTCATATACACCCAGTTTTACTTCCCTCCACCTCTTCTCCCAAACCAAATACTAAACTGTTTCTTATACATCCTCTTTTACTTCCACTTTTCTTATACTTCCACTTTTTCCCCGAACGAAACATATCCTAAGTTCATTATATAGTTTAACTATTATTTTCTTCCAATTATAAATTTGTGTGATTTAATTTATATTTATTTATTTCATAAGACAATCATAAGTTTAAGTAATTGCTAAAAAAAACCCTCAATTTTATAAAAGTAAAAATAAAATAGGCACATCCAGGCCTCACCATGGCTGGTCCATGGCTGCGCTTGGGTTTATAAATGTACCCCATTGGCCCGGCCCATTGTGCACCTATGATAGGATAAAAAATTGTAACATTTTTGCTCCCATACAATTAAAAATGTGGCATATTTGGTCCTATTGAATAAAGAATTACAACATTTTTTCAAGGTTACAATTTTTTAGCCTATGGGACTAAATATGTCAAGCCCGTAAATTGTAAGATCAAAAGTGTAACATCCTCTATCGTGTGAGACCAAAAATGCAATTTTTCCACGATACTGTGTATTTATTAGAATTTGAATTCCCAAATTCAATACTTTTACAACCTCAGATACCTGAATCAGACAGCAGGAATTCCGAGGGGTCATCTGTAAGATTGTTCATGCTCTGTTGGCTGTTAGATTGTTCATGCTCGTGTATTTATTAAAATTTGAATTCCCAAATTCAATACTTTACAACCTCATATACCTGAATCAGACAGCAGGAATTCCGAGGGGTCATTGTAAGATTGTTCATGCTCTGTTGGCTGCAATGCAGAAAGGAAACTTCACCAGTTTATTTCACAAGCCAGCCCATAGCAACCAGGCCCGGGTCCATGGTTGGACCGTCACTGTCGGTGAAATGGCCGTAAATTAAAAACAAACTAGAAATATAGACCAATATGCAATATATAATAGGACAACTCAATTATGATTAGCTGATCATCAGTAGATTAAGCCCCTTTTATCAGCTGAGTTTGGACATTGTTTGTTGTTGCCATATCAGTTATCAACTTATCACTTACAAAGGAACTTAAGTACAATCTTACATAAGACTGAACAAATAATCTCAAATGAAAATTCAAGTAAGCAACAAACAATACTTGTGTTGCAGAAACAGAACAAGAATTCCAAGAAAATTACATCATGTTATCTTTAGTTTGCGACAGTTAGAACAACATAGGACTGCATACATGATACAACCTCTGCCTTTGATCCTGTTTCATGTAGTTTTACCTCTGTGTGATATTGCAGAGGTTTAAAGTGAGGAGAACTTGAACAAACTGAAAACTATTCCTGTTCCTCCTGATCAATACTTCTCAAGATATCTGGACAAGTAACCTATGTAACTCTTTTTACATGCTTACAAGCATTACAAGATGAGAATTACAATCCCACAACTATATATAAAGTGGAAACTAACCAAAATTTTCTTTCTGCTCATCACTAAGATCACAAAATCTCCCTGGACATAACAGATGCTTCAAAGTCAGAACACCCTTTCTGCCCCAATAACAATGATGAAGAAAATCCAAGCATGGAATTTCCCAAGTTAAATTCCAAGAGATGATCTTCCATCTGATATCCCCCAATAACAATTGAGTCTTTTGGGCTCAACCCTCCATCCAAGAATCCCAAACACATCACTTCATCACTAACAGGAACCATTGAATTCCTGCCATAAATCCTCCACTTCACCATCTCACTCTGCAAAACGAGATCGATAGTCGGGACATTCGGGCCAGTTCTTTGGATTTCCACTCCTTTTGAACTTAAACAGATTTCAAATGGAGCCACAGGTGGGACTAAAGTTAAGTTCATTGAAGTAGCAGCTTTAACATAAGCCTCAACAAATGTGCTATAAATCTTGCTCTCCATGGTGGTGTAAGGAACAACAGTACTTATTTTCGTGCTGAGAAGCCCTGTTTGATGCAAAGACAGTTTCTTACCAGAAATCTTCATGGACTTGACATTCATGTAGTATCCTTCTGGCAAACCGTCTTTCTTGGAAATGAGGGGAGTGTACATCATTGAACTTGAGATCTCACTCCCAAAAGGGTTCCCACCTAGGAAAACTGCTCCATCTGATGGGGACAAACACAAGGAGAATTTCCTCTGGAAGAAGCCAAATGCGCTGGAAAATTGTGATGGGAGTGAAATTCTTGAATTCCCCAGCCCTACCATGCCTTTGGCACCATTAGCTAACCCTTTCAGCAACAAATTTGGCGCACATGAGAACAAGAACTGCTCACTTTTGGCAAATGAACCTGAACCCGTCCCATCCCAGAACTCTATAGCCATCCTGTCTTCCTTCAACTCCACAGATGTAGACATTCTTGCAATAGTATTCTCCGCTTGTAAAGCACAAGTCTTGGAGCCGTACACCGCCCCACCACCAGGCCTGGAGCAACCACTGATGGGCCTCGCCATTGAACACTTGAGAGAGCAGCTCTCGACCGGCTGCCGAGATGCAGAAACAGAGTTGACCTCACAGTCCACCCAAACAAAAGGGCCATTGAGATCCACCACAAGCTTGACGGGCGCAACATTTTCACCCATGAAAACATCGGCAACATACTGAAGAGTCAAGAAATCCTTTGCAACTGGGACGATTCCAGCTTTCGGCAAGATGGGATTCTGAGAAACCGAGCCAGAAACAAGAAAAATGAGAGAAAACAACAGAAAGAACTCAACAGAACCAGCCATGGCAGACGAAAAAAGCAGTGGGAAAAGGGTCTATAGATCTGAAATTATATCTGTGTTTGTGGCGGAATGCCGCAGTTCACACGGCTGAGATTTTAAGATGTGCACAGAGTGTCGTTCTGACTTTTGGGGTCATTTTCTAATGTTAGATAGAACTGAATAAGGATGGATAAGCCCTAGCGGCTATTTGGGATTATTCTTGATTTTAGCTGACTAGATTTCTGTACCTTTCTCTACCACTTTGCTCATTCTTTATAATATTTTTCAAAAAGAAAAATGATAGCTTTACTTTTCTTGTGTATATGCTCTAATTTTAATCTTATACTTTGATTATTGTTTAAGTATAATAATAACAAATAATTGATAGCATATGATCAAAGTTGATTCTCAAATAATTAATTTTACATATTATTTTTAATAAGCAACTACTCATATGCATAGAGAATACTGTGATACAGCTATCATTTATATTTCCTTCACATGTTATAATATATAAATTTTTTTATGAACCGGACATAAGAAATAATTAGTGGGACGTATTGATTTTTTCAATATGAGTTTGAAATATGAATGTCTAATGAAATTAGATTCAAATACAGAAAGATTCAAATATGTTTAGGTCAGCCTGCATTCTCTGAAACAAGACATGCAAGGCAAGAAATAATAAAAACTGCACCGAGTGAAGTCATACTGGAGAGATAATGAAGGCAGTAAGAAAACAATCCATAGCAAAGTTGTAGTTGGTGTATAGAAAGCTAATATTTATAAATTTCATGAGTTGCATAATGTGAATGCAGAAATAATCGGATGGTTATCATGCGTACACACATACCAGAATTTTAAATTGGGAATAAAAAAAAGTGTGGATCTTGGTGTATTTTGTAATTAAGAGACCTTGAGGTAGGCCCCCATCAACAATACTATGTTAATTAATCTAATGATTTGTTGACTTAATCACGAGTGAAACTAATAATTGTGATTAATTAACAATAATACAGGTATAATATTATTTATTTTGGATGATTAGTAGTGTGTTAGGGCCACCATTAAATTGATATGGGCATGTGATTAAAATGAGTTGATTTCTTTTTGAAAATTGTAGATGAGGTGGGGATAAAAGCAGGTGAGACTATCACCTTCTTGCAAGTGGCATATCCTTTTAATTATTATTGGCATATGCTGAATATAAACTATAAATGTGAAAAATATTAATATTTATGTGTTAGAAAAAGATATTCTGAAGCATATCCACATTCTTGATATGGGCCACCGTGCTTGACTAAGAGCCACGTCAGGCATGAGCACATTGGATATGGAAAAACCAGTGCCTGTCATAAAAACAATTATTATTCATATATTTTAAGGGTAAAATCCATTTTACCACCTTGTTCTCAAAAAAATTAAAAAACTCCCTGTAATAAATTAATTAGTAAAAAAATTCCGTGATAAAAATAAATAGGTAAAATACCCCCTCTAACATGACGAGTGCCTAATACGTGCATGTTTTTAAATTTTTTTATTTTTTTAATTAAACAATTATAGTTATACCCATTATTATGAACCATACGATTTTAGTAAGTTAAACCAACGGTCAAAAATTTATCTCTTTAAATTGAAAAAATTTGACCTATTTATAGGAAAATAAGTAAATAAATTCAAAAATTATATAATAATAAATATTTTATATAAAATAAATATTAAATTTATAATTCAAATAAATTTAAAATATTAAAAAAATTCAAAAACAGTACCTACTCACCCCCACCCCACCCCTTCCCTCGACAGTGGCCCCCTCCCTCCATCCTTAGCCGCCGTCGCCCCTTCCCCCTCCCCCTGTCATAACCCTCACAGCTCTGCTGCCTTCTGCTCCCGCCGCCCACTTCCCCCTCCCCTTCCGATCCACTTCCTCCTTCCCACCTCAACCGCTGCCCCTTCCCTCCTCTCACGGTCACAACCCTTCTTTTTGTTTTTCTTTTTTGTTATATATATATATTATGCATATATAATTAAAAATTGTATATTTTTATATAATATATATATATACAATTTTAATTTTTCAAATTAAATAAAAATTGGGCCACACATTTTATCAAAAAAAAAAAAAAACAAATACCATAGATTTGTTAAGTTAATTTGAACCGTTAGATTCTGGTTTGACAAATTTGGGGCTTTGATTTGTATTACTTAAATGTAGACCGTTGATTCATATCAAATAATATCCAACAGTTGATAAACAAGGGCATTTTTGTTATTTTATACGTCAAAAATGAAAAATCCGTGCATTCTTGGCGCGTGAACTACAAATCCAGGCCTAGGGGGTATTTTGCCTATTTATTTTTATCATGACGGGGGTTTTTTACTAATTAATTTATTACAGAGGGTTTTTTAATCTTTTTTTAGTACACAGGGGTAAAATGGATTTTACCCTATATTTTAATAAATACAATATTTACACTTCTTGAAATAAATATTTGAATGAAATGACTTTCATACTATATGTATATTTCTTTTAGTTATAATAAAAGAAATAATTAGTAATATATAAAAAAAAAAAATTCAAACGTTGAACAAAAATCTTGAATGCAAAAAATATTATTAATTCTTAACTTCAATATCAAATTATGAACGATTTAATCTAGTCTTTTTTTTAATGTTAAAATAATAAATGTGATAATGTCTACCACATATATTTTTCCTAGCTCGATGGCCAAATACGACCCAAATCCAAGTCAAGGAACCTGACCCTATCCACTCAGGTCAGAAGACCCAAATCCTATTGGCCCAAGTATAATTGACATACACCAAGGTAACAAGCCAATCAGCCAGTCTTGCGACCCTGCTAACAAGGTAATGCCTAAAACAAGGCCCATACCAACACGCCCAATGTCGTACAAACAAGGCCGCTAGACCAATTGTATTCTACACATCCTAAGCCACATCATCCTAAAAGTGTGCCAGCAGGACGTTGTTGTCAGCTAGATCCCTTTTTACTGACATATCTTTCAGAAGATAACTCCAATAGTTGAATACATACAATCCCTAAAAAATAAACATCCCAAAAATTCTGTAAATATCTTAATCACCTTCAAACGATATATAAAAATTTCAAATTTGCTCCTAATATATAGAATCTAGATAAGTCAATAAGGTAACTATCAAATGCAAAATACTCAAAATATGTTGGAAATCATACAAATATTCATGGTATGAGAAACAATTCCGTCCAAACAAACTCATTCATAGAGATAAGTCTTTCCTTTATTGCTTTTATGGAGTCAATGTATATTAGTTGAGGGGGTGAAGTGTATTTATCCCTAAATCAACTTTTGGCTTCATTATTTTGAAAACGACCCAAAATTGACTTCAAAATTAGTATTATAGAATCAATCAAAACCTATCTTTCTAAATTATATATATATATATATATTTATATACACATAATACCTATTATTTAGGTATTATTTGACATATCGTTACATCGAAAAACAATATCAAAAATATTTTCATCGATTTTCAATACTTTTCAACTAGTAGCAAAACATAATTTACTCTATTATACCATCAAACAATAGTATCAGATATATTTTCGTCCATTTTCACTATTTTCAACTAGGATTAATTACATTTAGATCGGCTCTAAAAATACAAAATTATATTTTTTCTCATTTTTTTTTGAAATTACACTTACACCACTTTAAAAATTGTTCGTTCACATCTGATCCTCTTACGTTATAGTTTGGACGGAAATTATTTATTTCAGCAAATGAAATACATAAATATTCAATTTTGCCTCTCATTTACATTCTTGTGTGTATTTGTGTACTTATAAAGGAATAAATGTAATGTATATGTAGTAAAACCTCTATAAATTAATAATGTCGGGACCACGTAATTTTATTAATTTAAATAGGTATTAATTAATCAATAAATTAATAATTTATTAATTTAAAAAGATTTTTTCCGATTCAACGAACCTACATTATTATTCATGAATAATATTCATTGCATTGACTAACTGAATGATGTTCATATACAATGTGACTAATTAAATATGCATTACTGACTAATTGTAGTATGAGAACACAATACTGAAGCTTTTGGATGCAGTAAGGAAAGTTAAAGATGAAATACAATTAGATTTAAATTTTAAGAAGCAAACAACAATATAATCATATTTTACTAAGTTGTCCTAGTTATATTTGTAGTTTTATAGAATTATTAATTTATAATATTGAAGGGACCATAAATATATATAAGGGTCTTTCAAAAATTATTATCTTATTAATTTATCGAAATTATTAATTTAGACCTTGGGCCCAAGTCGAGAGCGAGAAAAATTATTATTTTAGACTAGTTATTAATTTATCGAGTATTATTTATAGAGTGTCTACTGTATATAAAATTAGATTAATATTATTACAATTTTCCCCTTATCAGTACAAAATAGTTGAATTAATTAACAATCCAAATATATTTCACAATAACTCAACTTTGAATTATATATATATATTTCTAATCACAAAGTTCGAGTTGAATTAATTATTAATAATTATGAATTCATAATAATTAAATTCTTAACTATAGTCATAGATAAATAAATAATTTAATGATAATATTGATGGAAACACTTTCTTTTATTTTTCTAATTCCCAACAAAGAAACCATTTGAACTCAAGATTTCTTATTAAAAGAAAAAAAAAATGCTAATCCAATCAAATGATTGTGAGCAGCAGAAAATTAAGAAAGCATTAAATAAGAAAATACATCCAAAAATCTTAAAGGCGGGAACAGCTCTTGTTCTGCACCAAAAGAGAAGAACTGAACTTAAGCTGGGAGGAAACCAGGTCGAATTCCAAGAAATTCTCCTCCAATTGATGCGCCCCGATCACGATCGACGTCCTTGGATTTGAACCTCCATCCACAAACGCAAGGCAAGTTGTTTTCTGATCTACATCAACCAGCGAGTTGGCTCCGTTTATCCTCCAGTACACATCATTTCCAGGCAAAACCAAATCAATGGCCGGCGCAGAAGGCCCCGCCGAGGTCCTGGGAATCGATTCTGAGCTGAAACAGGCCCTGAATGGCGGAACAGCCGACACACGCTTAATCTTCATGTCAGATGCCGCCTTCACGAAGGCCCTGGTGAAGGGCTTGTAGATGGAATTATGAAGAGCTGTATAGTTCTGTATAGTGCTGATTTTCGTGCCCCCGACTCCATTTTTGTCGATGGAGAAGTAAGAATCCTTGACAGACAGGGCTTCTCCGTCGACCTTAATGGATTTAACGTCAATGAAATATTCATCAGATGGGTCATTTTCCGAATAAATCGGGGCAGTGCTGACGGGGTTTATAATCAGGGGCGTGGACTTAAGGGTTTTGGAGATGCCTGATTTTGCAGATTGGCCGACGGATAATTTACCCAATCCTGACGACGAGGGGAGGCAGAGGGAGAATTTGTCAAGCAAGTTCAACTTGCCCGCCACCTGTTTGTGAAAAGAGATTTCAGTCCTGGCGAGGCCTAACAGCCCTGTGGCACCCGTCGCTAGGCCCTCTAGAAACCCGCTATCCATGCAAGAGAAGAGATATTGGGGCACTGCTGCCTGCTTTTGGGAGTACAATGTGTCCTCTGCAAAACCTTCAGCGACGAGAGCATCTTGGAACGGGTTGTAGGCAGGGGAGCCGCAAGTGTCGTTGGTGCATCCAGGGCGAGGGGGCAGATTGCAGCCCACGCAGCCCATTCCCCTAGCCATATCA
The DNA here is from genome assembly GCA_034509735.1 of Sesamum alatum. Classification (NCBI taxonomy): domain Eukaryota; kingdom Viridiplantae; phylum Streptophyta; class Magnoliopsida; order Lamiales; family Pedaliaceae; genus Sesamum; species Sesamum alatum. Next base: position 36,284,268 of record JACGWO010000006.1, read on the forward strand.
CATTTGCTCGATCCACAAGCGATTGGAGCATATGTGGTAGACGTGTAATCATTGCAAGCGAACCACAAGAACTGTGCCCCAAGATCGATAACAGCATTGATCTTGGCTCGGTTGCTGCCCATCTGTATTGTGGTGTAGAATTGAGACGTTTTCGCATCCTTCCGAATGGGAAGGACAAGGCCACTTTGAACGTGAGCAGCAGAAAAGAGGACGGCAAGGAAGAAAAGGGAGGAACTGAAAGAAGCCATTGGAATGAGCTTGGATTATGAAGGAAGTGAATGTTTTAGTGATGAAAGTTGAGATAGTAGTATGACTATTAATAGTACTCCAAGAATGGGATTTCAGTACCACCCATCAAAAGCAAATTTAAAGAACGGAATTCCAGGCAACTTCTGGGTTGTATAAGTTGGTATTCAAGAATGGCTGCTTTTAAGAAATGGGAATCTATCATAAAAAATTGTCTGCCTTTGTCTCTAACCATGGAGTTGTATGGGTGTAAAGATGGGATTATTATCAAGTGGTATGGCGCCATTTCCTGGTTGTCTGAAACTTTTTATAATAGGTAACCATCCACGTTCCTCTGAAAACAAAGGCAAAACGACGTTATCTCCCTGGTTTTTATTTCAAGAATTTATCAACATGTCTCTTTTTTTAATCCTTCTGCTGTGTACAGATTAGAGCTAAGTTTAAGATGAATCAAGTAGAGGAAAGTGTAGTGTGATGATGGCTGCGGCGGCTATCGGAGGGTCCCTCTGCTCTTTCTCCACATGCAATCACTAATTTATCTCATATTTTATCAAAAGCTGTTGTCCATTAGCATCTTAATTATTGCATTAAAGAATGCATTCAATAAACGATGAAATTAAATGAAGAACCGACCAAAGTTTATGCAATTTGTAATACTATAATCTTACGCTGAAATAATCAAGTAATCAGAAATTTTAATTCAAATCAGGTTTGATCGAACCTAAACTAATTAGATCTAACAAATGTAACATACTAATTAGATCTAACAAATGTAATATATTTGTTGTATGATTGGTGTACATTTTAGAAAAAGTAACTAATTACATAAAAAGTATATCACACTTGTTCTATAATTAATTCGATCAAATCTAATTTAAATAAGAATTTTTTCAAAAACTCCTTAATTAAATTTATTTTATATTTTTGAGTTGACCCAAAAAAGCTCACGAATCTCAATATAGAACACCACCCAACACATTAAGAATTCAAATTGGTCGACCCTTAATATATTAAAATAAATTTTACGTGTGTACTTTCCCATTATAATTTCATGCAATAACATCTCATGATTCATCATGTCCTCTACTATTAATATCTTTCTTTCTTATCACTTCCCAAAGAAAAAGAAAATATAATGATAATAAAGGCGTCACTCTGTTTTCGATGAAAACCCTAAAAACTCAAATTAAAAATCGATGCAAAAGAGTTTAATTGTAAAGAAAAATAGTTGTATGTATAAAGTACTTTTTATAATGAAAATAACGGGTGTTTATAATCTTCCCAATGTATTGTTGGTAGAGTTATATATAGGGTGAATTACAATAACCTCTTATGAGGTTTAGCATAATTACGGATACCTCATTGTTGTTTTAAAAATTATAAATATTCCTTGAGATTTGTAATTTTTTACTAAGGCTTGAAATGGTCCATTTTGTTCTTGATTTTATTTTTAAAATTGTAGAAAAATCAACTGAGTCAAATTATATTATTGCTCATCCGTGTGAAAAACGTGACAAACCTCCCCATCCGCATTTGTCCAAAAACAATTAGAAAATTTTAAAAAGTAATTCAACTTACATACGGACATTTTGGTCAGTTCACTCATAAAAATGGATAAAAATGGATTATTTGTTAAACGGTAACAAACCTTAAAGGGGTATTTATAATTTGTAAAACAATGCTAGATATCTGTAATTATGCCAAATTTCAGGAGAAATTATTTTAATTCACCCTTATATATCTAAATAGTACGATTTTGTTTATTGTTTTCTTTTGGTTGGGACTATTAGAACCATATTTTTCTGGGTAATGAAGAATTGAGAATTGAACAATTGTGTATTAATTAGATAGAGTAATGAAGAATTGAGAAAAGGTAGTTATGAGATGTAAGGGAAAATTTACAATTATTTGGGAATTTTTAATCCAATGTGGCGTAAGAATGACTTGGCAGCCATACCAATCGTTTTTGGTAAAGTAACAAGGTAACGTAGCGCCAATTGAATAAAGTTTTAAATATTTGTTATAAAAACAAATTGAACCTACTTAGAAATTACCAACTACTACTATTTATAAGTTATTAATAATGGATAATTATATTTACATTCCTCACTTATTTCTCTTTTACACAAACCACCCATACATTTTGAAAATTCACAAAAATCACTCTAGCAGCTTTTAAAACCTAAAAGTGCCCTTATTGACCCGGTCAAAATTTAATATAATTTTCAAAGATAAAATGCCCTCAAAAGTGTTTTTGTAATTACTAAAAGTTAGAGGAGCTGTCGAAGTAATGTTTATGGGGATGAGTAATATGGGTAAAATTAATTAAATAATATTAAAAAAATAAAAAATTACAAAAATGGAGTTGTTTTAAAATGTTTAAAATTATGGGTGAAGCCGGGGTATTTAACCACGGTTTCAACACAATTTTTTAAAAAATAATCAGAAAGCGGGGTAACCACCCCGGTTCCTGTGCAAATTAAATGAAGTTGGGATCAACGACCCCGGCTTCATTAAATATATGCATTTGCATGCACACACATGTGTGCATGCATGCACATATACTTATAAAATAATTTTTTAATTATTAATTAATAAAAAATAAATTTTAAGTTATATATTGAATATTTATATTTATTTGTGTATAAAAAATTAACAAAGTATTATGTGACATTATCGAAGTAACGACGTCAATTATTTTTTTTAAAATAATTATTACCAAAATGTATTTTTAATTAAAAATATTAATTTTAATTTAATGATAATATTATTAATATTGTGTACAAAAAATTGACAACAATGATATTGCGTGACTTCACTTGAAGTAACGACCATATTTTGTTAAAACCGTTGTCCGAAATATACAAAAATAAAATTTCAAAGTAGTAACAAAATATGGCTATTAATTCAAGTAAAAATTTGATAATACTATTATTATTTAGTTCGAGTAAAGTTATGCAATTATTTTTAATTTTTTGTACATAATATTAATAATATTATCTTTAAATTAAAATTCATATTTTTAATTAAAAATACATTTTGATAATAATTATTCTAAAAAAATGATTGGCGTTGTTACCTCGATAAAGTCACATAATACTTTATTAATTTTTTTTACACAATATAAATAAAAATATTAAATATATATTAAATATTAACTTAAAAGTTGTTTTATTATTAATTATTAATTTATTTTTAAGGGGTGAAATTACTTTTCTAAATCAATAATAATACATTATCTCATGGTATTGCATAAATGAACAACAAAGAAAAGGTTGTTGAAATGAAAAGACGATAAAATTAATTAAATAATATAAAAATAAAATTTAACGAAAAGGTGTGAATTGTAGACTTTTAAATATCTAGTTCGAGTAAAGTCACGCAATTATTGATAATTTTTTGTACACCATATTAATAATATTATCATTAAATTAAAATTAATATTTTTAATTAAAAATACACTTTGATAATAATTATTTTAAAAAAAATAATTGATGTCGTTACCTCGATAGAGTCATATAATACTTTGATAATTTTTTATACACAAATAAATATAACAATTAAATATTCAATATTCAATATATAACTTAAAATTTATTTTTTATTAATTAATAATTAAAAAATTATTTTTATAAGTATATGTGCATTTGCATGCACACATACGCAAGCAAATGCACACATTTAATGAAGCCGGGTTCGTTGACCCTGGCTTCATTTAATTTGCACAGAAACTGGGGTGGTTACCCCGGTTTCTGATCTTTTCTAAAAAAAAAAAATTATGTTGAAATCGGGGTTAAACTGTGATGTCCGTAGAATTTTTATTCATAATCGAGGGACTAATTAGTAATTATTAAGAAAATCTAATTTAATTATAAGTCATAGGTTAAAATTATAAATATATTAAAACTTGAAGGGACTAAATTGGGACCTTATTAAATATTTGTGGTCAAATTACAAATATATAGAAGTTGAGGATTAAATTGCAATTTTAATAAAATTATTAAAAAAAAAAAAAGGGGTGAGATAGGTTAGCAGCACGTGGCTGCCTAACATCTTTACTTATATATATATATATATATATATTATATTACTAACTTAGATATGAAGAAAACAAAATACAAGTTTAAAAGTAAAAAAAAAACACACATACATTACACATACTTAAGGGTGCGATTTTCAAACGAGAAACAGGGTAGCATAATTTTACTTTAAATTATGAATTAATTATTATATTAATATTGTTTAATTAGTGCATTTAAATATAATTTCTATTATTCAATTTACTATTTAATCGGAAAATTTATTGAATTTGAGTATTTATATAAATTAGTGTTCGGTATATATTTAATTGGACCGGTAATATTATAGCCAATAATTAGAATTTATTTAATCTATTGGATTTAGTTGTTGGTATAATGGATTATTCAAAATTCATCGGGTTTATTAACCAAATACATAATTGTATATATTATTGTGTAAATAATTATTATAATAATGAGGAATTGACATAAATTAATAGAAATAGTAGAAAATTATATTTGAGAAATGTTAGGAAATTATATTTGAGAAATATGGTATTAATTAAAAAGAAATATGGGATATTTGTAATAATTTCATTTAGGGATGTTATTGAGAACGATAGTTATAAAAACATGAGGGGTTTGATAGAATAAGCTTTTATGAGTTTATAGATAAATTAGATATATACCGGGGGAGTTTATAGCGTCTAATATTTAGACGAAAAAGGAACGGAGGATTGAATTTCAATATAAATGAAATATTAATTAGTGATTTTATTCAAAATTTACAATAGTTTTGATATATTAATAATATATATATATTATATTCTATTATAGGATGTGAAGATAGAGTAGAGGGCTGAGCAGTTTCTCCTATTTACGAGCTCTTTTGAATTGGAGGTAAGTATAGTTAATTGAATTTATATATATATATATATGTTTATATATATGGAAATATATTCTTGTGTTGTATACGAAATTATGACTTGTTGACTATTTGTCTGGATTACTTGTTATACTGCGAAGTTGTCATTTAAGTGATTATATGTGATTATGGTGCATGGAAGTTAGATGGGTAATTGTGTGTACTATATGTGATTCTTAAATAAAATTGAATGTTGAAGTTACCGATGGGGATTTGATTGTTGGATGACAATGAGTTAGGAGAATATTGTGAACTGAGATAAGTAATGGCATACCTAACTGGGGGGCATACTGCAATGGCTTATGGTAATATGATTAATGACGAGCTGTGTGCTGTCATTGGTCGAGGGAGATGATGTAACATATCATACGAGCTGTGTGCTGTGTGATATGATGAATGGTGGGATATCATACGAGTTGTGTGCTGTGTGGTATCAGTGATGATGGGGTATCATACGAGTTGTGTGCTGTGTGGTACCGAGAAAAAAAAGAGATATTATGATTGAGGAGATGATAGCCGGCATAGACCATTGAGTGGTGCACTCCAGCAGGAGTAAGCAGGGCCCTAAGGAAAATAACAATAAAGTCGAGTATTATGTGTAATTTGATATATGATTGTTGGTATATGTTATTTCTTATATTTGTTGTATTGCATGATACTCGTTTTATTATGTATGTGCGTGTATATGTATAAGTTAGTTAGTTATACTTATTGAGTAAGCAGCTCATCCCTTGCCAATATTTTTCAGGAGATAGATCGCGGTGACTAGCTACGTTAAATTGGAAGTCGTGAAATGGATCTGAATAGGTGGGTCAGCCGTGACATCTGAAGCCAAGGGTTCTGTCTATATGATTATTAAACATCTAGTCTTTTGTCGGGTTTGCGTTTTAGATTTTGTTATAGCCTGAGACTTTCATCTTCTGGAGTTTGTACATGAGTATACATGTGGCATAGTAGATATAAACTTTTGATGATACTATCGTGATTTAAGATATATTTATAGATTTATATTATATCGAGAAAAAATAGGATTTATCTTATTAGTTTAAAATGAAAAATCTTATAAGACAACTTATAATTTCGAAGAGTATAATGATTAGTAACGATAAGGTGTTGTGTCGTGGGGGGTGTCACATAAACACCTCGGCTTCACCCATAATTTTAAACCTTTTAAAACAACTTCATTTTTGTAATTTTTTATTTTTTTAATATTATTTAAATAATTTTATCTGTAATATGACCCCATATACTTTTTTTTATTATTTATGCTAAATTTTTATTTAAGTTTAAATTATTTCATTAAGTTTTTAAAATTGAATTTTTATATAAATTTATACCTTTTAATAATTAAAATATTAAATTATTGAATTAATATATTAATAAAATTAGTAACAAGATTATGTGTTTAAGTTAAAAAATTATCACACTTGTTAAGATGTTTGAAATTATTAAAATTAAAGATTATTTATCCTTTATTTTTATTTATAACTAAATTTTACTAAAATTTGATAAAATATAAATCAAAATAATTTGTATTTTGTATAAATTATATTAGAATTAGTAAAATAAATAATTTATTTATTAAGAGATCTTTCAAATTGTTAAATCATTTTTCCAAAAAAATAAAAGAATATCCCTTGTTCCCCAAGCCCCTCCCCAACCCCACCGCCGTGCCCAACCCCAATCCTTGCATTCACCCTCGCCCCATTGCCGCCAGCGCCCAACCCTTGCCCTCGCCCTGCTTGCATCCTCCCCGTCGCCTTCCCATCTGCACCCCACGTCTTTTCTGCTCTCGCCACCACCTGATCGTCGCTCTCCTTCATCTTCGTCTACCATCTAAATATGTATGTATAAATGTATAAATATATGCATATAAATATGTGTATATATATTTATATATACATATATGTATAATATATTAATCTTAGTAAAATTTAGTTATTAAATAAAAATAGAGGATAAATAATCTTTTAATTTTGAGAATTTAAAATAATTTATAAGTGGGACAATTTTTATATTTTTAAATTTATATTCTAGTAACTAATTTTTATTAATATATGTAATAAATTTATAAGCTACCAAAGCAGTAACATATGTGGATTAAATTAGAAGGAGCAATACATGAGAAGATCTGTCTGTCGGGCTATCAAGAAATTAACTGAAAACCTTTGAATCTTTATTACTGTCATCTTGCACATAAAATCCAAACTAAGACAACAATCACTTACAACTTAAACCAATTAACAAACGAACAATTCTTGTAAAATTACAGACATCTTCAGAAACATATTAAGCTTAAAGTCTGGAACAGCTTTGGTTCTATACCAAAAGAGAAGAACTGAACTTAAGCTGGGACGAAACCAGATCAAACTCCAAGAAATTCTCCTCCAACTGATGCGCTCCGATCACAACTGAAGTTCTTGGGTTCGACCCTCCATCCACAAACGCAAGGCACATTCTTCTCTCATCAACCTCAACCATTGAGTTAGCTCCATCAATCCTCCAGTAAATGTCATTTCCAGGCAAAACCAGATCAATTGTCGGCACAGATGGCCCTGCCGGCGTCCTGGAAATTGAGTCCGAGCTAAAACACGCCCTGAACGGTTCCACAGCTGCAACGCTTTTGATTTTCATATCAGAAGCCGCTTTCGTGAAAGCTCGTGTCAAAGGCTTGTAGATGGAGTTATGGAGAGCTGTAAAATTCTGTATGGTGCTGAATTTCGTTCCCCCTACCCCATCCTTGTCGATGGAAAAGTACGAATTCTTGACAGACAGGGTTTCCCTGCCGACCCTGATGGATTTCACATCGATGAAATACTCATCAGACGGATCGCCCACTGTGAAAGCAGGAGCAGTGCTGACAGGGTTTACAATCAAGGGAGTGGCCTTAAGCGACTTTGACATTGTGGATATGGTCGACGAGAATGGTCCTCCGATCGACAATTTCCCCAGCCCGGAAGATGGAAAACAGAGTGAGAACCTGTCAGGCAAGTTGAACTTGTTATCGAGTGGTATGGCGCCATTTCTTGGTTGTCTGAAGCTTTTTATAATAGGTAATCATCCATGAGGAGCGTAGTGTATTAAAAGACTTGATGAATCAAACTTTGTCGGAGGAAGAAGATTATACGGTCCATCACCAAAGAAAATCACCCCATTGCCTGAACTTGTGCTCGGCAAACACATTGCAAATTTTCTACTGACTCCAAGCAATGGAGGAGAGAACTGAGGCGGGAGAGCTAAAGGAGCCCAAGAAAGGCTTGCCAGGCCGACTATTCCCCTTGGAAGTGAATTAAAAAGGGATGCTGGCGCGCATGATAAATATCGGTCACTGAAGGTAATCTTGGTTGTAGGGTTAGCACCATTAGTCCAAGATATCGTGAGATTGATTGAGATCAATTGAGCTAAGGAACAGGATTCGGTTCTGGGATTTATAGGAGTAACCATACAAGTACATGGCCTTCTTGTTGGCTTAGTATACGGTAGGAGGCAATTAGAGGGAGACAAGAGATACTGGGCTTGGATGCATTCGGTAGACATGCAAGCCACCGGGCGATAGTTGGGCAAGGGGCAACGTTGCCACGAGAAAGGAGCACTGAGGTCGACCACATAACGTTCGTTGGAGTTCAGGATTATTGTATAGAGAGAAGTTGCGGCATCCTTCTTGACTGGTGCAACCAATGTAGTGTAAGGCTGAGCTGAGGCTTCATAGGGGATGAAGATCAGGAAAAGAATGAAAAGATTCATCAGATTGATAGTGATCATGGGCTTCTTCATCCTGTAAGAACCTATCTTTCCTTGTCAAGGGCTGTAGTAGTCTTTGATTATCTTGAGATGGATAGCTTTGAAGTATGACCTGTGGATTTGGACAACTTGCAATTTGACTATTCGTTTGGCTCAATTATTTTCTCAAGTCAAAGACGCAATCCTTAATAAGTCAGAATTTGACTTTTTTCGCGCATCAGGATATAGTCAGATTTGGAGAGAGATCTATTAAAAATAACAAAAGGGCCCGGCACATTTAGGCTTCCACAATTTTAAAAATTCGTCGAAAATGGGCAAATTGCACACAAACATCAATCTTGCATACCAACAGCACAAATTGCAGCAAAAGGGAACCGTGACATTTGTTTCCCCTTAGCCAAAAACAGAGAAGACACTCAAACTAAGAAACCTGTACTATTGCACTTGCCGTGGAAGGTACAAATCAGTACAACTAATAATAGTCTCAAACTTTTGTAGTAAAATTGAAGTTGCCACAATTCGTTTGCCGGCCCAACAACGTCGAGCTGAACCCGAGCCTGGATCCCTCCACATCAAACTCCACCAAGTTGTCCTGAAGTTGGTGCCCTCCAAGAACAATGGAAGTCCTAGGCTTCTTACCCCCATCCACAAATGCTAGGCAAGCTACCTCACTGTTATTCACATAAACCATTGAATTGGCACCGAAGATCATCCATGTAACATTGTTTTGGAGCACGAGCTCGATTGCAGGCACCCCTGGGCCGAGACGTGTGCTCCCAAGGCTCGATGCCTTGTAGCACGTTTCAAATGGCGATACCGGGTTCACTCTAGGGACCTTGGATATTGCCTTGACGAATGCTTTTGTGATTGCATTGTAGATTGATGTGTGCAGAACGGTGTAAGGCTCGACCGTGCTGATCTTCGTGCCCCCGTTGCCTTTTGCATTTATTTTTAGCAGACTCGGGCTTACTGCCACAGTTTTTGTATTGACTTTTATGGATTCCACCCCAATGAAGTACTCCATTGATGGCCAAGTATGGTCCGGGAACGTATCGAAGATGGGGTGGACAGTGCTAACAGGATTAGTAAGAAGCGGGGTGTAAATGAGCCGATCCGAGATTGTAATACCGGGGAGCATTACATAAGGCCCGTCGCCAAGAAAGACCACACCCTTTGAAGAACCACTCAAGCATATTGCGAACTTTTTACGAACACCTAAGGCCCTTGATACGAGTGAGGGCAGTGAAGTCTCGGTCCTACCAAATCCAGCAATCCCTTTCGCCCCTTTGGCTAGTTTCTCCCCAAGAAACAGGGAACCACAAGAAAACAGCAAGTTGGGAACCCGAACAACCCGTCCTGGATTCGACCCGTCAGCCGACTGGAGGGCCAGAACATCAGTGGCCAGCTCCCCAATCTGCCCTGATTTTTCCACCGTGTTGTAGACCACGGTGGAGCATGTGTTGTTGTTACAACCTGGCCTCGGCCCGTCCCAACAGTTATCGCAAGTCTTCGACTTGGCAAGCCTGCATTGCGGGGAGCCGCAGAGAGCAGGCCTGTAAGTGGAGCTGATGTACTCATCCCGATCACACGCCACCCACAAGGCTTTCCCGCCAACGTCGACTGTTACCTTGACGGGCCTAAGAGGGGTTCGTTGGCGTATGCTGGTTAAGTATTGGCTGGTCAACGGGTCTTTGGTAACAGAAAGGATGAGTGCCCGCGGCCGAAAAGGTTTTGCAGGTGTCCGGGCTGTGCCTGGAGAGATGAAAAGAAACAGGGAGAAAACAAGACATGGTAGAATGGAGGAAGACGAAGACATTGTTTCAAACTTGTGAAGATTGAAGAATTTGATGTGACATATATAGCGAGTTTAATTCCTGCAAGTGGGGTGTGTGCACGTGACAAAGCGTGGGGAAAACTTGTCTAAATATAGCATCAATCAATGCGTTGGAATTGAGAAAGCCTGCTGAAAGATTTCTAAATCTTGTTTTTATAGGGATAGAGCATATTTTGGGAACAGGAAACCAATTCTCAATTGGTTTTCTTTTTTTTTTTTTTGATAAATAATTCTCAATTGGTTTTCAATCATTATAAAATGTTAAAGAATGCATTCAATAAACGATGAAGTTAAATGAAGAAACCGACAAAAGTTTATGCAATTTGTAATATTATAATCTTATGCTGTAATACTCAAGTAACCAATCCCTCGAGAAATTTTAATTCAAATCAGGTTTGATCGAATCTGAATTAATTAGATCTAACAAGTGCAATACATTTATTGTATGATTAATGTATATTTTAGAAAAAGTAACCAATCATATAAAAAGTATATCACACTTGTTCTATAATTAATTTAATTCGATTAAATTTAATTTAAATAAATTTTTTTTCCGAAATTCCCTAATTAAATTTGTTTTATATTTTTGAGTTCACCCAAAAAAGCACATGAATCTCAATTTGGTCCACCACCCAACACATTAAGAATTCAAATTGGTGGACCCTTAATATATTAAAATAAATTTTACTTCTGTACTTTCCCATTATAATTTCATGTAATAACATCTCATGATTCATCATGTCCACTACTATTAATATCACTTCCCAAAGAAAAAGAAAAGATAACGATAATAAAGGCGTCACTCTGTTTTCGATGAAAACCCTAAAAACTCAAATTAAAAATCGATGCGAAAGAGTTTAATTGTAAAGAAAAATAGTTGTATGTATAAAGTATTTTTTATAATGAAAAGGGTTAATAACAATTATCATTCTTGAAGTATCCACCCTATATCAATTACCCTCAAAAAGTATTAAAACTTTCAAAAAAAATCCCTGATCTTCTAACACCATTAATTTTAAAGTTCAAAAAGTTTATTTTACCTTTACTAAAAATTAATTTATGAAAAAAAATTAAAGAGATTTTTAAAATACCAAAATTACTCTTTTTTTTTTTAAATTTTATCTAATTCTACTTTCACATGTTCATCGAGCTCTTTTTATTTATATAATTATAAAATATTTGGAGGTCATATTATTTTCGTTTCACTTATTTGTCAAACCAAGTTAAAAATAAATTTATATATTCATATAATTACCACATTTATATAATTGCCATATATATAAAAATATATATTAATTGTATATTTTCTTATTAGCTCATGATCAAGTCTTTCGATTTAATTAATTGTATATTTATTTAAGCAAATATATAAATATATATATATATATGCATGTATAAATTTATTTTTAATTTGGTTTGACAAATAAGGAAAACTAAAATAAAATGAGCTCCAAGTACTTTAGGATTACGAAAATAAAAAGAGCTTGATGAACAAGTGAAACTAGAATTAGACAAAGTATCAAAAAAGAGTGGTTTTGGTATTTTAAAATTTGCTTTATGTTTTTTTTAAAAAAGTAGTTTTTAGTAAGAGTAAAATGGACTTTTTGAACTTAAAAATGGAAGGAGTTAGAAGGCCAAGGGGTTTATTGAAGGTTTTAATACTTTAGGGGGTAATTGATGTGGGGTGGATACTTCAGGGGTGGTAACTGTATTTAACCCTAATGAAAATAAAGGGTGTTTATAATCTTCCCAATGTATTGTTGGTAGAGTTATATATAGGGTGAATTACAATGGCATCCCCTAAGGTTTGGCATAATAATGGATACTCATTCGTTGTTTAAAAATTATAAATACCCTCCTGAAATTTGTAATTTTTTACCAAGGGCCCGAAATGGTCTATTTTGCCCTTCATTTTATTTTTGAAATTGCAGAAAAATTAATTAAGACAAATTATATTATTGCTCATCTGTGTAAAAAACGTAAGAAACCTTCCTATCCGCATTTGTCCAAAAAAAAATTAGAAAATTAACAAAGCATTAAATAAGAAAAGACATCCAAAAATCTTAAAGGCGGGAACAGCTCTTGTTCTGCACCAAAAGTTAATTCACTCACCCTTATATATCTAAATAGTACGATTTTGTTTATTGTTTTCTTTTGGTTAGGACGATTAGAACCATATTTTTCAGGGTAATGAAGATTTGAGAATTGAACAATTGTGTATTAATTAGATAGAGTAATGAAGTTATTAATAATGGATAATTACATTTACACTCCTCACTTATTTATCTTTTACACAAACCACCCATGCATTTTGAAAATTTACAGAAATCACCCTAGCAACTTTTAAAATTCAAAAGTGTCGTTATTGATCCGGTCAAAATTTAATATAATTTTTCAAGGATAAAATGCCCTCAGAAGTGTTTTTTTAATTACCAAGAGTTAGAGGAGTTGTCGAAGTAATGTTTATGGGGATGAGTAATATGATCCCATATATTTTTTTTTATTATTTATGCTAAATTTTTATTTAAGTTTAAATTATTTCATTAACTTTTTGAAATTGAATTTCTATATAAACTTATACCTTTTAATAATTAAAATATTAAATTATTGAATTAATATATTAATAAAATTAGTTACAAGATTAATAGTTTAAGTTAAAAAGTTATCACACTTGTTAAGATGTTTGAAATTATTAAAATTAAAGATTATTTATCCTTTATTTTTATTTATAACTAAATTTTACTAAAATTTAATAAATTATAAATCAAAATAATTTGTATTTTGTATAAATTATATTAGAATTAGTAAAATAAATAATTTATTATTAAGAGATCTTTTAAATTGTTAAATCATTTTTCCAAAAAAAAAAAAAAAAATCCCTTTTTCCCCAAGCCCCTCCCCAACCCCACCGCCGTGCCGAACCCCAATCCTTGCATGCACCCTCGCCCCATTGCCGCCAGCGCCCAACCCTTGCCCTCGCCCCGCTTGCACCCTCTCCGTCGCTCTCCTCCATCTTCGTCCACCATCTAAATATATATGTATGAATATATATATATATATATATACATATATGTATAATATATTAATCTTAGTAAAATTTATATAAATAAAAATATAGGACAGATAATCTTGTAATTTTGAGAATCTAAAATAATTTATAAGTGTGACAATTTTTAAATCTAAATTTATAATCTAGTAACTAATTTTTATTAATATACGTCGTAAATTTATAAGCTACCAAAGCAGTAACATGTGTGGATTAAATTAGAAGGAGCAATACATGAGAAGATCTGTCGGGCTATCAAGAAATTAACTGAAGACCTTTCAATCTTTATTACCGTCATCGGGCAGATAAAGTTCAAACTAAGACACCAATCACTTACAACTTACATTAATCAACAAACAACAACTCTTGTAATACAGCTAGCAACAAACAAAACATCATGAAAACAAGTATGAAAATTACAGACATCTTCAGAAACATATTAAGCTTAAAGTCTTGAACAGCTTTGGTTCTGGACCAAAAGAGAAGAACTGAACTTAAGCTGGGAAGAAACCAGATCAAATTCCAAGAAATTCTCCTCCAACTGATGCGCCCCGATCACAACTGAAGTTCTTGGGTTCGACCCTCCATCCACAAACGCAAGGCACATTCTTCTCTCATCAACCTCAACCATTGAGTTAGCTCCACTGATCCTCCAGTAAATGTCATTTCCAGGCAAAATCAGATCAATTGTCGGCACAGACGGCCCCGCCGGCGTCCTGGAAATTGAGTCCGAGCTAAAGCACGCCCTGAACGGTTCCACAGCTGCTACGCTTTTGATTTTCATATCGGAAGCCGCTTTCGTGAAAGCTCGTGTCAAAGGCTTGTAGATAGAGTTATGGAGAGCTGTAAAATTCTGTATGGTGCTGATTTTCGTTCCCCCTACCCCATCCTTGTCGATGGAAAAGTAGGAATTCTTGACAGACAGGGTTTCCCCGCCGACCCTGATGGATTTCACATCGATGAAATACTCATCAGACGGATCGCCCACTGTGAAAGCAGGAGCAGTGCTGACAGGGTTTACAATCAAGGGAGTGGCCTTAAGCGACTTTGAAATTGTCGATATGGTGGACGAGGATGGTCCTCCAATCGACAATTTCCCGAGCCCGGAAGATGGAAAAACAGAGTGAGAACCTGTCAGGCAAGTTGAACTTGTTGGCCACCTGTTTGTGTAAAGAGATCTCAGTCCTGGCCAGGCCGACCAACCCATTAGCGCCACTGGCTAAGCCCTCCATGAATCTTGATTCCATGCAGGAAAAGGTGTACTCAGACACCGGCCGCTGATTCTTGGCGTACAGTGTATCCTCACCGAACCCTTCAGATACAAGAACACCCTGGAAGGGGTTCCAAGCAGAAGCACCACAGGTGTCATTGGTGCAGCCGGGGCGTACGGGGCCGTTGCAGCCCACGCACCCAATCCCTCTGGCGATCTCACACTTCCGTGAGTCACATGGGATAGGGGAGTAGGTGGAGGAGACATAATTGTCGCATTGGAACCAAGAGAATTGGGCGCCGAGGTCGATGATCGGGGTGAGGGCGGCTCGGTTGCTGCCCAATTCTAGAGTGGTGTAGAATTGAGAGGTTTTGGCGTCTTTACGGAGGGGGAGGATGAGGCCATTTTGGGCATTGGAAGCAGAAATGAGAATGGCAAGAACGAAAAGGATTGAGTAGTGGGAAGAAGAAGCCATTGAGGTTTTTCAAGTGGAGGTGGAGGAATGAGGATGGCTGGATGGGTATTTATGGGGTTCGGTCAGTGGCATTGTCGTAAATTTTGGTTAGTCAAAGTTGGTGTAATTGGGCGCAGCGTTTAACGAATGAGAATTTTCCTAAACCACTTGTCTCTGCTTTTTGTTTAAAAAAAAGATAACAATAAATATATATTTGGAATTGTTTGATTTAGTATTTTATTTTATATTAATCTAGAATGAATAAAATAAAATATTATATTTTCCTGTCCGTAAGACAATCAAAAAAAGAAACCAAACATATGGTTGGTGTTATGTGTAGATAGGTAGATTAATGTTAGTTCTCCCATCCCATGCAAGCTATTTTAATTACCATTATTAATTTACAACATTTTATTAATTGGCTAATTCTAGGTAGGTAAAATTGTATTGTCTGAAAATTAATTTAAATATGATTTATTATTTTATTTGGTATGAAGTTAAAAGAAGATAAGTTTGATGAGATTATCCATAAGAGAAACAAGAAATTAAAAGGCAATAATTAATGTTAGGATTAATTACACTGACCTCCCCTGCTATTATGAGAATATACAAATTCCCCCCTCTTACTATAAAAATTACAGATTGTCCCATTTGACTAACATGTGTTAGTCAAATTTAACGATATATGCTTAAATGATCATTTTGCCATCCATTTATAAAACTAAAAATAATTCAATAAACTTGAAAATAGAAATGGACCAAAATATCTTCAAGTATTTTTTTCCCCAAAATATAAGTATTATTTTCTATAAAATATATAATTTCAACAAAATTTACAAGTTTTAATGATTGTTAGGAATAGAAATTAATGTCACAACCTACACATACACAGTATGTGATTAAAATAATATTATAAAATAATATATTAAAAGTTACAAGTATACACTTTTTTTAAATTTAAAAATAACAAAATACTCCTAAGGGGTATTTAAGTCATAAAAAATAGAGTTATTCAGGTTGAGGGTATTATAGAAGGTTTAGACTAATATTTTTATGGCATCAGCAAAATTCATTAAGTTGACTAACGGAAATGGCAATTTGTAAGGTGGATATTTTTGAAAGTGAAGTTTATATAATTTTGATAGTAAGAGGGAGGGGGAGGGGGGGGGGAATTTATATATTCCCATAGTAGTAGGGAGGTTAGTGTAATTAACTCTTAATGTTAATGTATAAGGTCAAAGTCAAATGGATGTGGCGGCTCAAAATAGTTGTATTTCCTTCCAGATCGATCCTGCAATTACATTATTTATGACATCGCGTGGGTTCATCTTCAGTCTTCACCATCAAACTCAATATTATTCAGAAACCGCGTCCGAATTGGATAAAGAAAGGACAATTACCCAACCTCCCGTAAAAATTTGATGTAATTATATTTAGATTTTTTATAATTTAAAAAATTATATTTAGTTTTAATGAGATTTATTTTTATATATAATAAATAAGTTTTTTCGATAGTCAAAATTCATTGATATTAATAAAAAAAAATTGGATAAAAATTTATATTTACCATTGATTGATTTATTACTAAGTAATTGCAGGTCAAATGATTTTTTTCTGACTAAACACATATTTTCACATGGTAATGCATGCAAGTAAGTATATCTGCACTTTTACATGGGTAGTAAGAAAATATTTGTTAGACCTACGATAAATCAGTATTAAATCAATCAAGGGCAATATGAATTTTCATTCAATTTTTGTTAATATCAACATACTTTTAAATAAATCACATATAAGTAACACAATCAAAGTTTCAAGAGTAAATACTCTGAATATTCAAAATAAATTTAAAATCAATAAATCCATCCCAATCTTGATCATGAATGATTGACACGTCAAGAAATAATTGACACATGTTATTTTTTAATTTGATATTTATATGATGTTTTTGAAATTTTATTAGGTTTAATAGATATTTAGTCATAATATTTTATATATTTATGTGGCCTATTTATAATAGATTTATTACGATATTATATTTTAATTAGATCACTTAATTTGTTATAACTATTAAATTCTTTAAACTATTTAAACTGTCATCACCCTTTTAATTTGACAATTGAGTTATAAGTTTTTATGAGTTCTAGAAATACATTTTGAGAGTCTTGTCAATGTGACTGTTGATTAGTTCTAGTCATCTCATCGTCGTATATATAGAATGAAACACTATTGAGATCTAATTACGTTTCTCATGTAGTCATGGTCAACACTAAAATTTGCACGCGCGTAGAGAGGCAATTATATTTTTAGGACAACGACAAGAGTTGTGACTCTCTATCGGTGTATTTTTTCTATTTTTTTGAGTTTTATATCATTTATTTCATTACTATATGCAAATATGAAAATTACCATATTGATAGTTCATATGTAAAATTATTTTGCAAATATAATTATAAACACAAATCACATAGTATCCAGGACGGCACACAACCTGCAGACTGATATGAAGTGTACATTATTGTTCATCCAAATTGAGATAAAGTGTACATTATTTATCAGAGGCGGGAGCAGCTGCTGTTCTGGACCAGAAGGGAAGAACTGAAACTAAGCTGGGAAGATACCAGATCAAACTCCAACAAGTTCTCCTCCAACTGATGCGCCCCGATCACAATCGACGTCCTTGGATCTGAACCTCCATCCACAAACGCAAGGCAGGTTGTTTTCTGATCAATCTCAACCAACGAGTTGGCTCCGTTTATCCGCCAGTACACATCTTTTCCAGGCAAAACCAAATCAATGGCCGGCGCAGACGGCCCCGCTGGGGTCCTGGAAATCGAGTCTGAGCTGAAACAGGCCCTGAATGGCGGAACAGCCGCAATGCTCTTGATCTTCATGTTAGATGCCGCCTTCAGATAGGCCCTGGTAAAGGGTTTGTAGATGTTAGTATGCAGAGCAGTGAAATTCCGTATCGTACTGATTTTCGTTCCTCCAACTCCGTTTTCGTCGATGGAAAAGTAAGAGTTTTTGACAGAGAGTGGTTTTCCGTCTACCCTGATTGATCTCACGTCGATGAAATACTCGTCGGAGGGTTCGCCTGTCTCGAAAATAGGGTAAGTCCCGACAGGATTTATGATCAGGGGTGTGGTCTGGAGAGAACCAGGGAATACGCTGGGCCCGACCGATAATTTCCCGATTCCTGAAGATGGAAGGCAGAGGGAGAATTTATCAGGCAAGTTAAACCTGCTCACCACCTGTTTGTGAAAAGAGATATTAGTCCTGGCAAGGCCTAACATGCCTGTGGCGCCGCTCGCCAGGCCCTCCAGGAAATCCTTGTCCATACAAGAGAAGGAATAATCGGGCAGCGACACACGATCTTTAATGTAAAATGTATCCTCGGCAAAGCCTTGTGAGACGAGCATGTCCATGAAAGGATTATAAGGGAAGGCACCGCAGGTGTCATTGGTGCAGCCGGGGCGTGGGGGCAAATTGCACCCAACGCAGCCGAGTCCCTTGGCGAACTCACATTTGGTCGAACCACACGGGATTGGAGCATAAGTATTGGAGACATAGTCGTTACAGGCAAACCACAAGAACGGGCCTCCAAGGTCGATGACTGCGTTTATCGCAACCAGGTTACTGCCCATTTGTATTGTGGTGTAGAATTGGGAAGTTTTCGGGTCCTTCCGAATGGAAAGTGTTGGAGTAGATTGAGCATTTGTAGCAGAAATGAGGAGGACAAGGAAGAGAAGGGAAGAGAGGAAAGAATAAGCCATCTAGTAATGAAAGTGAAGTGTTTGTTGATCAAGTGAGATTGGAGGATGTGTATTTATGAACACTGAATTGCATGAACAAGACAGCTAATTCTGGATTAGTCAATGTATTGGGAGGGTTGAATGGCTGCTTGCTGAGAGCAGCAATTAACTGTTAATGAATGGGAATCCATTCAAGTAGTATTCTTTTATCTATATGGATATGATTTGCTACTTTTGTCAGCCTAAGGATTAGATCATTAAGCTTTGTACTTCATAGTTTCTAATATGAACCATAGTATTATAATGTGGATCAATAATACAGGTTGACCAAGCTACATCCATAGATTTGATATCTCAGCAAAATTCTTGTCCAGAGCATATTTGTTCGAACCTGGATCAATTACACGATAAAAGGAAGAATATGTGATTACACGGCAAATAGTATGAATTTTTTCTATTGCCCAGCACCAAAAACGGAAAAAGACAAAGGAAGGAGCAAAGAGGTTTCATTATGAATTAATCGGAAGGAAAATATTTATCCAAGTCTTGTCTGATTGAATCAAACCAATCACTACACTTGTTATATAATTGGTGATTTTTTCTTAAATTGTATACCTATCACACGATAAATATATTACACTTACCGTATAATTGATTTAAGTTTTTCCTTTCTGACCAACAAATGAAGTCAACAGAAGCATGAAATATTATTATAAGCTAAGTTGAATAAATGGTGCCACTTGAGTTTCAATATTTGTCAGCCATCATTAAGAGATAGGGTTGTCAATAGTCAACTTATTCGAAGCTGGAGATTTGTGGATGGGGGGCCAAGAGAAATGTTCAAGATCTGACATAATTTTCTTTTAATTTTCATTTCCCACTGTCACCTTCATTTATCATCTTAAGGCCGTACATTACTTGCTTTGCATAGATGTAGCGTACAAGATTTAGGTAGCATTTTACATTATATATAGCAACTAACATTTTTGAATTAATGTCATAATTAACATAAGAGTAAAC
The DNA here is from genome assembly GCA_034509735.1 of Sesamum alatum. Taxonomy (NCBI): domain Eukaryota; kingdom Viridiplantae; phylum Streptophyta; class Magnoliopsida; order Lamiales; family Pedaliaceae; genus Sesamum; species Sesamum alatum. Next base: position 36,304,515 of record JACGWO010000006.1, read on the forward strand.
ATAAAATTGATATGTAAAACTCTTAAATAGTTATATTAAAACGACAAAATGATATTTTTGATCCCATTACATAGAAGTATTCTCATTTTTTTATTTCGAGCTTCACGGGATGACATTTTTAGTCCAAAAAATCTGAAAGTTTAACACTATTGATCCTTCCCCGTTAAGTTTAACGGCAACTGCAAGTGTGCCTTCACGTGCCGTTAGTCAACGGGCCTTGTAGTTAAAAGAAATGTCTTCAACAGTTTAGTTAATTGTTTATGAAGGGAAACTTGAAGCCAAAACCTTCTCCTCACTCTCTTTTCTAACTTTGGGCTCTTTATACCTGAAAAAAAATGGGCAAAACACCTTATCCCTCTTGACAAAGAAAAAATACATAATATATACATAATTTCTCCTCACTTTAGCTTGAAAATCAAGAGATGAAAAGATGTCACAAACATCTCAGAATTCCACAATTACTATTGTTATAAAGCTGTTCATTTGAAGACCTCATAGACGAATGATAATTCAAGTAAAAGGTTTTATACTTGTCTTGAAATAGAGGTAGAGGTGGATTTGAGGTTTTTTTTTTTTTTTTTTTTTTTTTTATTTATTTATGTGGCTAGATCTATTGATGTGCGCGAGATCGATCTTAATAATTTTTGGTTTGTTGTGCCAATTGAATTCGCAATAAAGAAGAAATTCAAAATTTATATAGAAGAAATCAGATTTTGATTTCTGGAATGGTCATTTGTTTTTACTGTTATTAGGTATGTTGGTGTTTGAGCAATTTGGATTTTTTTTTTCTATGTATGTTGGTAGTTTGAGCATTTGACCATTTATTAATGCTCAATTATGTATAAAATGGCTCATTATGATGCCTTTTGTAATTGGACGGAATTAATGTAGTCCTTTTAGTTTAATATCATTATGTAAAAATCTGCTCAAAGAAAAAAAATATAAAATAACACTGAAATGCATCATTCATTAAATTTAGTTTGTGCAATAAATGTAGCATTATACATCTCCAAAATGTGATTTTGAAACAACCCAAAAATAGATCCAAACACAATGTAGGAGTCTGATTTTTTTGGGAGATTGCAACTGATATGGTCAATCCCAGCACACGACCATTTGAGTCCAAGGACTGTTGAGGCTAACGACGATAGCGGCGCGTGAGGGTATATGTGCAACAGTGCAATTGCCGTTAAATTTAACGGACGAGAATCAATAGTATTAAATTTCTGAAGTTTTTGGTATTGAAAGTGTTATTCTATAAAGCTCAGAACCAAAAATAAAAATGACCTTATCTATGGGACTAAAAGCGTCTTTTTGTTTATTAAAAATGAACGAACAATAATTGTTATGCTAAACTAATTATTAGAAGATTAGAAGGTTAATTCATTACTGAATAATCATATTTGACTTCCAATTTAGAGTTACCTCAGATTACATTATTACCCTGCGCAGAACAACATCTAGAAAGTACCAACTGTTCACTGCCCAAATCAGACAACTCTGGATTTCACTCTCTCTCTCTCTCGCGCGCGCGCACGGCAATCAGGAAGGAAAACCGAACAGGGAATCTTTTGCTTTCATACACACTGCCTCTTGATTCTTTCGATTCCAGGTTATGCGATGTTTTCATTTGCTCTTGTATCTTGGCAAATTGTTGCGCTAGGATTGAAATCATGAAAATCAAGATTGCGTTAGGGAAAGCCCAATTTTTCCGTTTCCTCTTCTTGAATTAGGTATTCTGTACTTTTGTTGTTTCCGGGCAATCTTGATTGACTCCCGAAGAAAAATGACAGGTGAATGGGTTCTTTAAGTTTCAATATGCTCTTAATTGTTTGCAAGAAAGTGAAGAATTGTTCGAATTGCTTCTTGCGGAACACATAGAACTGTTTTCTTGCTATTACCCATTTGTTTCTCTTCGTGTTCTTATCCATCATGTCTATTTCGGTGAACTACAGTGACTGACTTGTTTGTCATTTGATATCACAGTAATGTTGCAAAATAGTGTTGCATTATAAGGTTCTTGTGCAAAGTTTCATTTTTTTTTTCCTCTTTGTGTGGCATTTTTACTGGGATTAATCGCATTTTCCTACATCAGATTGTCATTCTTTCTTTTTCTGTATATTGCTTGTATCTTATGCCTAATGTGCTGTGTTCTTGGAAATTTGTTCTGGAACCTGAGGATATGTTTCCTTTTCTATCCTCCGTAAGATTGAGAGTGTTTTCAATGGATTTAAACCTACCTTAAACATGTTAATTTTCCGGAGCATTGTTATAATTTGGACAGAGTCACCTCTAATTTTACATAATGAATTTCTTGATGTAGTTTGTACAATTTCAAATCCACTTCCATCTAGTTTCTTGAAACTATAGTATATAATGAGCTAGAAATTTTGCTGGAAGAACACTGGGGAAAATAATTTGACGGTTTATAAATCTTGAATGAAATTTGTAATGTACAGGTTTTTGGGCTATTATAGCTTTACTATCATCTTGAAAGAGAGAGCGAAAAGAGCGTGCAGGTTTCTCCATTAGCAATGAATGCTGACATGTATAAGGAGCGCATAGCAGCATTGTTGAAAGTTATTCAAGCCACAAAAATCGTCAAAGAGGACAACCTTCCATGCAAAATTGAAGAGGTATTCAAGTCTGAGATTTTGGTTTTCGTTTAACAGAAATAATCTGATTTTTTCTTGTGTTGTTCAGGGTCTTTACTTGGGCTCTTTGGGCGCTGCCAATAACAGGAATGCTTTGAAAAGATTAAATATTACACACATATTGACGATCGCCATCTCACTAGCCCCGGCTCATCCTAATGACTTTATATACAAAATTGTTGAAGGCAGGATACTCTGTCTCGTTTCCGTTTCACGTTTTACTGATTGGTTTGCTATTTCCTAGTTCACTATCGGATTCCTCTTTCTTGTATTATGTTTATGCTGTTGCTTCCTGAAATGAGATGAACTAAATGCTTTGCTCCTTTTGTAACAGTGTTAACTAAGAGAGTAATTTTCATTGCATTGAAACAGTACCTGATAGAGAAGATATCCCTATTACTCGGTACTTCGATGAGTGCTTCGCGTTTATAGACGAAGCTAGAGCGCAAGGAGGTGGCGTCTTGGTTCACTGCTTTGCTGGAAGATCCAGAAGGTCTTTTTATTCTCAACTCTTTAGTCGCAAAATCTATGCTGATTTGACGAGTTGATTATCAGTTAAGCACGATTACTAAATCGTAATGTTGCTTTCTGAGACAATTGCAGAAGTTCTTTCATATCTCTGAATTAAAATCGAAATCATATAGTTGCAGCGCATCCATGCTATGAGTAATTTCCCCATTTAACTTATTCTATGTATGAGTTACATTGGTGCTGATGCTACATTATCTTGCTATTACGCTCAACGTGTTCATTTCTTTCTGGAAAATAATACATCTGACTAAGACATTATGTATGTCACCCTTTTGCTTCAAGTTCTATATCTTATTATTTGTTTGTTTTTTCCTGTGCTTGTTTTGAATCTAATTTATTAAACTGGTTCGCAGTGTGACTGTCGTTATTGGTTATCTGATGTTCAAAAACGGTATGAGCTTATCTGAAGCTCTGGAATATGTGAAGACAATAAGACCAGTTGCGTCTCCCAACTCTGGCTTTATGTTACAACTCCAGGAGTATGAGAGATCTCTTCGAGGTACTACCTTAGTTTTGTCCCTTTATTTTTTCTTAAAAAAAAATCTGATTTCCTTTTTCTACGAAGTAAACTAATTAATACGGTCAGTAGACGAGGAAGAATGCTTCCAAGGAGAGCAAAACTGGTTCTGACAGAACTATATCTCTTGGGAGTAAATTAAAACAAGACGAAAATACAGCACTCTTTGAGTTAAATATTTTGCATCTCGTTCATGTTTTCGTATGGATTTACATCTCCTCATAGGGTTATTCTGCAATTTTTGGCTTCTGAAGTTCCTTTTGCGCTCAGTAATTGCTTATCTCTATATGCAGCATCAAGGACCGGAACTGTGCTTGAACCTGAGAAGTGCTCCAGTTCTCTATAGACGACGCGTCATGGCTACAAGACTGAATATGTATATATACTACAGCGGCATTCTTTGAGAAGATTTCAGATTGAAAGGGCCGGTATGAAAAACAGTTTGGCCACGGAATTAAGCTGGCTGCCCCTTATTGCTACCACATGAACCCCTTTAAACTCCGTTTCAGCGATATTTCAGAATGAGCAGCAAGATATAGGCATCAAACTGCTAAACTATTAATGTTGGGTTCTGCATTCAGCTTATATGCATTTATCTTTTTCCTGATCTATCCAGTCAATGTTACATTACAAGCTGCAGAAGTATGAAGTACTTGTAATGTGTTTTACAGGGATCGTCATTGAACAAATTCAGGCAATCAAAGCCTACTCAGGCATGGGGTTGATACAACATGTTGTCCGCTTGAAATTCAGTGTAATTACTGATGTGTTACGTGCAATTTACCTCCATGTGAAATGAAAAATGAGCGAAAAAATCTCTGAGAATTTTTTTCTAGCAAATTACCCCCTGTATTCTGGAAAATGAAGCAAATTATTCTCTGTGTATTTCGTTAAAAGGGGATAATTTGCTTCATTTTTTAAAATACAGGGGATAATTTGCTATTCTTTTATAGTGAAGTTTTTGCTCGTTTCTCTTATTGCAGGGGTTAAATTGCATTTAGCCCCTTTAATGATCGATTGGTCCACTTGTGAATGTATCATCAAATAAAAACCAGGGAGAACTTTCCACTTGCCTATACATATGTTAATAGTTGGTTGTTCATATTAGAATTCAAGAAATATATATAGGTGGAAACTGACTAGCATAAAGGTAATTTCGTTCGCATCGTAGCCTAAAAATAGGCACAACTTGATTTATCCATGGATCTGTTATTGCACTCGATCCAGCAACTACAAAAATAATAGACATATTATTGTAATATCCGGGGAAAAATTCGTCCCAAAAAGTTACGACATTTAAACAATTTGTTCGTAAATTCGTAAAAAACCAAGCATTTAATTTTCCATCATTTTATTGGAGGTTCTGATGGTTTATGTCTATCCGTCGGATTTGACCGTTATTTTTTACCGTTCGAATTCATTCGAAATATTTTTCGACTAGACTTTCTGAGGTGACCTTTCTCCCATCAAAAATTAAAAAGTGATGATTTTTTGTCGCTAAAAGGCCTTTTTCTGTAGTGAGCATAAAATGCCTCCAGTGCACAACTTAATTTGGTTTCATTTTATAATATATCGCATTATTATATTTAGACTTAATTGTATTTTTCGTTCTGTAACTTGTGTTTTGGCAAAAAAATCTAGTACCTTTTTAGGATTGCAAATTGGTCCTGTATCTTTTCGATTTTTTGTGATTTTAGTCCTCCATCACTGAAAATTTTACAATGTCATTGGAAAATCTCATGTGCAGCCTACGTGCCTCCTTTAAATTGGGGTTTTTCGCGTGATTGGCCCATTTATCCTATGAGGACAAAATTAAGAAAAAAAAAATTGATGTGGCATTTAAATTTGACGTGGCATTAAATGCGACGTCAGGCCTGATGACGCAGAAATGGAGGGAAACTTATTCATTCCCCCCTTCATTCCCTCGGTCCCTTTTTATAAAAAATTCCCAAATCATTTCCAGAAAGAATCCTAAACAAATGTAGCCTTCTCCGTCCCCAAATTGCTCCAGTGTCTTTAACCACCGAGTTTGTTGAGTGTTACTGTGGAAGAATGGCGGTTCTCTGGACATCTTGGACAGATGAAAATCCAGGACGGAGGTTCCATTCGTGCAGTAATTACAAGGTAAGGTTTTTTTTTTTTTTTTTTTTTTTTTTTTTTTTTTTTCTGTCCAAGATTTAAGTTTAGTATGTTTTCTTTTTTGGAAAAAATTGGCAGAGGGGAGGCTGTCGAATTTTTTTATGGGAGGATCCCCAATGTGCAGAAGGGCCAGGAACAGTATTCCTAGTTCATTGAGGAGGATCAATGTGTTGGAAGAGGATGTTGAGAAGCTAAGGAGGAAAAACAGAAAATTACTTACAATTGTTGTGGCTTTGCATTTGATTTTGTTCATTTTGGTGCTTGGGGGGGGGGGGGGGGGGGGGGTTGAGGGGCTTAACACTGCTATGAAGAAGCCAAATGAAGTCTTGAAGAATGGTTTTTCATAAGTTATTTGGCTCAGTTTTCATAGTATTTTATGGACCATTTTTATGTAAGATTTTATGTAATTTGTATGTAAACTGTATGCCCTGTTTTATGTATTGTAAGTTTTATGAAAGTTCTAATGTATGTTCTTCCATCCATAGTTTTTGTTTTCTGGGAATGTTGACCGGTGCATGTATATAAAGATCTGATACATTATAAAAATTTAATACAAGACAACAATTCATAGACAAAAACTGTTTAATTTCATGGCATAGATTCAGTAAGTCAACTTACAAGCAATAAGTTCCAAAAACATCTTAATTTATATGTGCAAAAACAGGGCCTAACATATGAAATTGCTTACAAGCACTAAGTTCCCAAAATATTCAAAACAGTGACATAGCATAAAATGCCTTAATATTCGAAATTTTTGTTTACATCCAAGTATTTGTATCCTCCTTCTTTGATGATGGGATTCACAATTTGGCTGCACATTCTTGGTGGATTGAGTTTGTGAAGCACTTGGTTGCCAACCATTGGTGGAGGTGCATGAATTTGCTTTGGAGATGGCCATTTGCTGGTACATAGATGGACCAAGTCTGTATATGGGTTCATCCTGAGTATGCATTTGAGTGATTACTGCATCAAATAGTTCATCATCTTCATTGGAATCCTCATGGAGAGGAGGCAGAATGTTGTATGAAAAAAAAATTAGAATGTTTGTGTTTAAAATGAATATTGAATGTTAATTAGACATTTATGCTTACATAATTAGGATCAGTTGGAGCTGTGGCATTTGTTCTTGCTTCCTCTTCAACAGTTTCAGACATTCTTCTCTTTGAAGACTACATCAAATTACCAAAATTAAAGTCAATTCACAACAGTTGAGTGTATTAATACAACAGGATATCACCTGTCTTCCTTGTTGTCTTGGTCCAGAATGCTGCACAGGATTATCACCATCTTCATTGTGGTCCTACAAAATTAATACACTTATGGTCAATGTATGAACAAACAATTCAAACATAAACAGAAAATAACATAATCATTAAAAGCACAAACATACTTGTACAATTGCCCTTTCTGAACACTTGATTGTGTTAAACCAGTCAAATGCAGCCTGTGACAAATCTTTTATTTGTGCTATATTCATTCTCCATATTCACCCACTGTGAAACCTTTGGCTGCAGCCCAAAATGCATTTTTATATGCCACACCCTAAACCCAGCCAATTTAAAATTATTGTGCAAGTGCCTGACACAAAATCTATGTTCAGGCCCTGGGAATACTTCATCCAATGCCTGTATCAAGCCCTTTTGTTTGTCAGACATGAAACTGAATTTATCTTGTCTTACTATTTTCAAGTGATGCTTAAGAATGATAAAAAAACCACTCCCATGTTTCTCTATATGTTTTTCCCAACAACATCATATGCAATCGGAAACAAGTTATTGTTGGGGTCTAAACCAAATGTTGTCAATAAAATGCCCTATGAGGATCTTTGAGATGACACCCATCCACCTCAATTAATATGGGCCCACACCTATCTTTGAAACCCACATTCAGAGCACCAAAACAAACATACAGTCTCCTGAACCTATTTTCCCATTCTCATTATCGGTACCCACAATAACAGTGGAACCAGGGTTAGTAGATCTTATCTCCTTAGCATAATCCCACAGCCTTGTGTATTGATAATCAGGGCTCCCTTCAATGGCCTCTAAAGCATCCCTCTTAGCTCTGTAGGCTTGATCCTTTGGTACATTTACCCTTAGTTCATTGATAATGTCAACCCTGAAACTCGTGATGTTTATTTTAGGGTCTGATTTGAATTTATTCATGTATTTGTCTCTCAACCAATCTGTCCTTACATTTTTAACCCCAAAAACCTGAGGGCAAGAATGATAAGGGTTGAAAAGATTGATCTGAAATGTTTCCTTATTTTGCAACTTAATTGCATGTATTTCCACCTCATATTCTTCATCCTGACACTTTGCATACATCCTTATTTTATCGTTTTTTGGTGAATTTGATGGTTCTTTTGGTCTTAATAGCATGTGAATGGATAACTTTTTTGAACTCTTGTTTATTACTAAACCTCATTCCCAATTCAAAAGTTGGGTCCCAAATCTTTTCTGGGTTAAAAGCAGGAAATACAAGCCCATCCACAACACCAAATTCTGCATCCATTATTTCATCCAAATCCCCTTCATTATCAACCACATCAATTTCACCCTCACTAGACCCACTTTCATCCTCCACATTATCCCCGACATTCCTTTCACCTGATGTATTTTCTCCCTCCCTTTCTTCATTGTTACCCTTTCCCATGTTATAGTCACTATCAATCATCTGATCAGCCCCTTCACCCTCAACCCTTTCACCATACTTTGCCCCACCCTCTGTCTCAGCAACACCCTCACCCCCTTCACCACCCTCTGCCACATAATCACCTCCTTCACCCTTAACCTTATCTAAACTTTCAACATAGACAATCACTTGTCTCTGCAACAATCTATTCATATATTTCTTCTTAAGTCATTATTATCCAATATTAACTTAAACCCTTTATTAAGTATTTTGTAATATCTCCTATTCTTTGGGATCCCAGCACTATCACAAAATTTATCCAAACTTTTCAGACAAAATTCCCTAGCATTTACGTAGTCAAACTTAGTCACACTACCACCAACATATTTTGCATCAGAAATATGCACAGCATGACCCCCATGACACACAGTAAGTGCCACAGACTCACTGTCTAACTCTATGCAATGAGAACAAGGAAAAACAAACAAACAAAAAAAAAAACAATAGTCACTACACAACATATATATAAAAAATTCGCACAATATTAGGGGGGGCATAAAGGGGCCGCAAAACTTAAAAAATAATTTACGCATAAAATAATCAAACCAAAAATATCATTCTTTACAAGAATCCAAACCAGACAAGTTATTTGAAACAACAAAAGTTTTAAAAAGTTATAGCCAAACTTAGGGTAACAAGGTGGAGGCAGCCCCACATGTCGTGCAACTCTTTTCAGCACCATGGTGCTCCAGTCATTGTGTTCGTTCTTCAGTCAAGCCTAAAACACTATTGCTCTGTTTGGTTTCATTTTCCAATCATTTTTGAGACGGTGAGAAAACAAAACCAAACATAGTATTATCCAAAACACCTTTACTAGGTGTTTTGGACCGTTCTCCCATGTATATCTATATTTACCTACAAACAAATAAATATTATTATATACACATATACATTATCAAAATATATAAAAGAGACATGATTTGACAATGAACAGTATTTTTTGTCTCCCAATATACAACACAATACATAAAAAAAATTCAAATATTATTATATACATATATACATATATAAAAATATATAAAAGAGACATGATTTGATAATGAACAGTATTTTTTGTCTCCAAATATACAACACAATACATACAATATATTTTTTTTTACTATTTAAAATTAACTCCAAAAACAAATCCAAACATACACCATATCTCTAACACACACTTATTTATCTTCATTTTTCTCTCTCTATCTCCACAAGACAAAACAAACCATTCCAAAAACGAAACCAAACGCAAGGTATTTCTTTGATCGACTTTTGTTCGGATCTAGGATGGGAGTGAGGAAATTAGAGATTTTTGGGGGCGAAAGATTAGGGATTTTTTGGAAGAAACTTTGACGTTTCAGAAGAATGTTAGGGCTAAAGGAGGACCACCACACGTGCCTCTCATGCTTCAGTTTTGCCTCCATTTTTGTGTCATAAGGCCCGATGTAGAATTTAATCCCACGTCAATTTTTTTATGTTTTTTTTAATTTTGTCCTCAGTACTATAAAATGGGCCAATCAAGCGAAAAGCCCCAATTTAAAGCAGGCATGTGAGCTGCACATGAGATTTTCCGATGACATTTTAAAATTTTTGGTGATGGAAGACTAAAATCGCGAAAAATCAAAAAGACACAGGACCAATTTGCAACCCTAAAAAGATATTGGACTTTTTTGTCAAAACGCACATGTTACAGGACGAAAAATACAATTAAACCTTTATATTTATGTAGGTGGAGCAGAGTGCATAAAACATAAGTACTAGCTATTACATTCGAGCCTGCATAAAAGTATGATACAATAATTTTGAGAATGACATATATAACAGCTCATATATATATATATATATATTGAGGTGTCCTCAGAATGAGAAAATAGGGTATGAAACTATGAAGATGTACATGCAGATTGAGTGTTGGAAAATGGAGCGTGGCATGCATGTCCATGAGCAGCAGCTATTACTGTTCACCACGGATACATAAACAAACCTTCTTCTTTCCTTAATTTTATCTCACGCGGACAACAACGTAATTGTTCCAACTTCATAAACGTGACATACATACATATTATATACATACAACACACACACTCACACTAGAGAGACAAGAATGTAAAAGAAGAGTAGAGTGTAAAACTAGTATATAAATTAACCTCACGAGACTCCCAACACACTGCATTCAATGAAAACCCTAGTCACTATATTTATTTAGAGATACCCCCCTACAAAACCTAAATATTCCACCTACCTACCTACCTGTGCCCCTACTCTATAAATAGTGCAAACAACACTTGAAATCAAACCAAACACCCAATCTTTTAGTTCCATCAAGTTCTTAACCATGTCTCACATTGCGGTGGAGAGGAACCGGAGAAGACAGATGAACGAACACCTCAAGGTTTTACGTTCCTTGACTCCATGTTTCTACATCAAACGGGTACTTACCTGATCACTTATATAATTAATGCGCGTATATCAGATGCGTCGTCTGAATATATAAAACGATCAGGGTTTCTTGTGCATATCCGTTTGCACGACATATATAGACCTAATTAACTTAGCTCTTTTTGTCCAAATTGATAATCATATATCATCACTAGATTTCTCTCTTATCCGTTTTCTTGGTTGTGAAGGGAGATCAAGCATCAATTATAGGTGGGGTGATTGAATTCATCAAGGAGTTGCACCAAGTTTTACAATCCTTGGAGGCGAAAAAACGAAGGAAGAGCCTAAGCCCTAGCCCTGGCCCAAGTCCAAGGCAATTTCAGCTAAGTCCTCAGCCAGACAGCCCTTTTGGGATACACGACAACAACTTCAAGGAACTCGGCGCATGCTGCAACTCTCCGGTTGCAGATGTCGAAGCAAAGATTTCCGGGTCGAACGTCCTCCTCAGGACTATTTCCAGGCGAATTCCAGGTCAAATTGTGAGGATAATAAGTGTCTTGGAGAAATTATCGTTCGAGATTCTTCGCTTGAACATCAGCAGCATGGAAGATACTGTTCTATACTCCTTTGTCATTAAGGTATGCATATGATCAATTAATTGCACTTCACTATAATTAGTACGTAACCATAAAAGTTTGTGGACATGGGAAGAAAATGAAAAAAAAAACACCTGATCATATATATGAACTAATTATTGTTAAATTTATAACCAATAACAGATTAAGTGTGATACAATTGCCATGTGGTTATGACTTTTCTTGAACTGTAGACCAATCACATGACAAGTGTATTGCGCTTGCCATATAATTGATTTAGGTCCAGTGAAACCCGGTCTGCGCTAGAAATTCCCATCAACTGATATATCGTTTGATTTCAATTCTAGCTACTATATACTATATATACATGGTTCATAACTTCATATCATAATTAATTTAAAATTTTTTATGATCCATTTCTTGTGTGTGTGTGTATGATGAAATATTTGTTGGTGCAGATAGGGGTGGAGTGCACAGTGAGCGTGGAGGAACTTGCCCTTGAAGTTCAGCAAAGTTTCTGCTGTGAAGCTGCAGCCAACTGTATCAAGGCGCATGCATCACAAATTTAATTAATTTGGACTGCTTAATTAATTTTGTAACACATTGGAATTAATTAATTATAAAGTTTCTATGGAGGGCTCTAAACCTAAAACTATATGTAACCCTAATTTACATATTTGAGCTTTGCTATATATCAAATATATATATTCACTATGTTGATCAGGTTGAAATTTAACTAACTCTTAGCATGGAACTAAAAGTTCATTAAATACATATACGAAAGAATTTGAAGTGATGGGAATAATATTATATATTTTTGCATTTTCAAGAAACGGAAAACAGTATTCATCATTGGGTTAAAATTGCATGTAATTATTCACTTCTTGCTTTAATTAACATGTTTAAATCTTCAATTACAACTCATTAGCTTGTTTTCATCCTATAATTACAATAGATTAATTCTGCTAATTACACCACACGAAATATGGTTTTTCGTTATGATTAATGATCATAATTAAACGTACAAAATTATGGTGAATACTAATTAATCATGACTGGGCAACGTCTATTAGTAGGTGTTCTTGCAAGCGAAACCAATTAGCTATAGCTAAAAATTATGGCAAATGTTCTGGTCATAGATTAAACCATTGCGATTAATGTTGATTAACTGTGGTCGAAAGTTAAGTTCTCGCATCGACTTTGTTTGGTTATGATATATAGTATTGACTTGTCATAGTTTTAAACCGAGTAATTTTATAATGCAGGGAACAACCATTTTTATTTTTTATTTTTTTGAAGTGTTAAGAATATTGACCTTGTTAAGACTGTAAAAATTAAGGTAATTATTTTCACAATACTAAATAAAATAGAATTTGTCAATCTAAGTTGCGGCCCAATATACAATTTGGGCTGGTTTGTATCTGTATTAGAATATTATAAGAAGGTTAGGCCCAATATATATCCTGTTGGGCTCGGGTTTAATCCGGCCTGGTTACCTGTAATTTTGTTTTTTATTTCGAGACAAAGACACATGAAGTTTTTTTTATTAGTATTATTATTATTTTTTAAATAAAAGAGAACAATATATTTCTTCAACTAAAAACACCATATGCCAACTCAAGTAATGTAATTTTCATATTTTAATTATAAGATTGTCCCACAAATTTATTTAATAAAAAGGGAAAAGTGATATGAATGGATACCATATTTACTTAATTAGGATATTGCACACATTCACATGATTACTCCGTCACATGAAATTAGCAACATAGGTCGTACTTTTGGTCCTTTTTCACTTCTTATTTATTGGTCACATTCACATTCACATGCACTCATCTTAAAATATTGAGATTCATCCTCGTTTTTTCATCTCCAAAGAAATTCAACATAGAGTCAACGAAGTCTTACTCGAACCACAAAGTTGAAGTCTTATAATCAGGAGATTCAACATATGTAGTCAACGAGATCTTACTCGAATCACAAAGTTGAAGCCTCATAATCAGGAGACTGCACGGTCGAGTTTCAAAAAAGTGGGTATATTTCTATTATATTAGTAGTTTATTTTTATCTCGATTGAACGTATTTGTTGTTTTGAATCATCGATGTGTGGAGTCAGTCCCTGAATTTAAATATATTGAATGATGGGTTTTAATAAATTTTTCGTCCTGTAATTATAGCACTTTGGCATTTTTATCCTTTATCTTTTTAGTATTACGAAATAGTCCTGTAATTTTTTGACATTTCGCGATTTTGGTCCTTCCGGTGCCAGATTTTGTAGAAGTTGCCGGAACAAATCATGTGCTCCTCGCGATTTTAGCATTTTTATCCTTTATCTTTCTAGGAATTGCAAAAGAGTCCTATAACTTTTTGATATTTTGCAATTTTGGTCCTTCCAGTGACAGATTTTGCAAAAGTTGTCAGAATAAATCATATGCCACCTCATTTTGTTTTTTAATTTTCCATCCATGTTGGCAAAAGTGAACCAATCCAAACAAAAGCCCCAGTTTAAATGAACCACATGAGGTGCACATGATATCTTCCGACGACTTTTGCAAAATTCGACATCGGAATGACCACAATCACGAAATATCAAAAAGTTACAGAACTCTTTTGCAATGCTAAAAAGACAAAGGATAAAAATATCAAAATTCCAAAATTACAGAACAAATAATTTATTTAACCTCTAAATAATGTAATAAATCGCATATTACGAGGAAAAAAAAAGAAGAAGAAGAAAAAGAAGTGGATGGGAAGAAGATGATTTGGTGAGTGTCGTTATCATGAAAACCCTAATTAGGTTTTTGACGAGTATAGAATGGAAGTGGAGGAAATTTAGGTTTACTTTAGAGAAGAGGTGTCCTATCTGCAGGCTGCTTAATCAACGGTCCACAGTACTCCTCATTTCCCAGGAGAAGAAATCACTAAGAGCAATATCTCTTGCATCCCAACTTGAGTTTTAGTGCTCATCACTCCAGTTTTCAATATTACATCATATTCAAATTTTCAGCTGTCAGATCATTCTTGTGTTAAAATGTTGATTTGGAGCACTCAAATTTTTTAAATTAGAATTATTTTTGGTAACCTTTTACGTTCGATTTACGATTTTAAATCGACTGAGTCGAGATAATTTATTAATAAGCACTTTGCACCTATGTATATATGATTTTGTCGGTCATCGATCTGACCTTCGAGTTGAGGGAATTTGAAAAATCAGAAATCTATATAAAAGAAACGGCTAAATTGCTTTTCTGATCCAACAAGATACGGGTGGCATTTTTAGGGCATACAAATTTAGATGTGGCAATTCAGCGACTAAACATTTTAATTTTTGCGCAATTTAAGGACTGAAAATATGATCCGGATGGGTTGAGGTGGCCTTTTTTAGGGGTTTCCAAAAGCGAATTTTGCTGACTAAGCAAAAGATGAAAATTTTTCCTGCCACATAGGATTGTAATGTGGAAAAAAAAAAAAAAAAAAAAAAAAAGTCACCTCAACACATTCCGGCCACATTTGGGGATTTCGTGCAAAAATTAAAACTTCTAGTCACTAAATTGCAACCTCCAAATTTGTGAAGTCCTGAAAGTGCCACTGTCCTAATCTGCTAGACCAAAAAATGCAATTTATTATTTAAAAAAAAAAGAGAAAATTGCAATTTTAGTTCCAAAATGTAAGGATGATTTGCAACATTAGTCCCATATTTTTTAAATAGCCAACATTAGTTCCATACATTAGGAAAATATTGCAAAGTTAGTCCCACCGCTGCAATATTCGTCCCAAACTTTATGAAAATATTACAAGCTTAGTCGCACACTTTAGAAAATTATTGCAAAATTAGTCTCAAAATTTGTCCAATGTTGCAAAGTTAGTCCCAAAAGTTGCAAGTTTTTTAAGGTGTGACTAACTTTGCAATATTTTCCTAATGTGTGGAACTAATATTAACTATTTTAAAAATATGGGACTAATATTACAAAATACCATATACTTTGAGTCCAAAATTGCAATTTTCTCTAAAAAAAGAACTCGAATTCAAAGAATTAAACGACTTATTTTTATCGATAATGTTATTGAAAATGTAACATTTACTTACCCTGGAATTTGGCTTGCCTCTCGATGAGTTTTAATCAAATTTGATTTGAGTTGAAATTTTTTATATATATGAGAATAAATTTTAATATAATTAAAATATAATCTAGTATATATATTGTAACTACATAATTGTACACCAAAAGCCCAAGAAAGAAAGAAAAAAAATGTACTCTCTATGATTGAATCATACGTCCAAAACCTAAATAGAAATGGAAAATTTAGTTCACGTGATATTTCCAATTTACATAGTTAAAATCCAGTGAAAAATTCAGTAAAAGAAATATCATATTCCACTTAGCTCCAAAAGATTATTGGGCCCCAAAGGTTTGACATAACTCCAAAAAATAACCAATAGCCATTCAGATAAAGAAAAAAATAAAAGAGTAATTTTGATATATATATATATATATATATCAATTGGTGCAATTACGCAATCTCATGTCATGTCATGTAACTTAGTTAATATCCATATTATAATATTTTTACTCTATGTTAATACTAAAAATGTATAATATTTAATTATTGTTAACTGTCATGATTAATAATAAATAGTTGTAACAAATATTCATTGACCACGGCACGCGGTGGTTGTTGGTCGTAATTTTTGCGAATTTAGCTAAAACATTTGTTATGATTAAAAGACATGGCGTATATTTTTATAATACTTCTTAGATATGGCAAATTATTTTTTCATGATAAAAAAATTGGTTTTCTGCATCAATTTTATTTAACCATGATTATAATAGTCATTTACTATAATTTTTTTGCCATAATCGTTAAAACTATAGCCTATAATAATTTCTTTTCTAGTGTTAGAAGAATTTTCCCTAATTCTATGAATAAAAGTCAAATAAATGATACGACCTGAAAACTTTTTTTTTTTTTTTGCCCTTTTGTGATTGGGATAATTACTCCACATTCCCTTCAGGTTTGGTGTAATTACACGTATATCCTCTGTGATTTGACAAATTATATTTATTTCCCTTACACTTATTCTTTCCAACAAATAGATTCCTCCTTTAGACAAAATTTATGAAATTTGCTAATATTAGCAAAAAGACGGAATGAAAATTCATCTTTATCCTCGATTGACTTGTTGCAGGTAAAAAAAAAAATCTTTTCTAACCAATTTATCCTTATAAGAGTGATGGTTTACCTCCTCTCATACATTAATGTGTGAAGATGTATAAGGTTAGTTTAATTAAAAAATATTTTTTGACATATAATAAATCAATAATAAGCCAATCATAAATTTTTTATTTCATTTTTTTAATATCAGTAAATTTAATAAATTTTTACTAACGAGAGATTTATTTATTTAAAAAAAAACTCACAGGTATTTAGATGTAATTTTTTAAATTATAAAAATTTTATATCACAAATTATAATTATTCGTTTATAGTTAGAAAATGTTAAAAGAGAAAAGGACAGAAAAGGGATTTGAGTTTGACCTTGAGAGACACTGTCAATCAGTCACACTCTCTTCTCCACATAAAACATGCAATTGATGTTCCAACACTCACTGCTCTCCCACCCACTGACACAAATGCCCTCATTGCATTTCCCACCCATCCCCTCATCATTTTCACATATTATCATCATATTATCATTATTTTCATTTTATTTTATTCCACATAAAATAATTAAAAATTATAATTTTGTTTTTTAGATTACAGTAGAAGATTTGAAATCATAAATTTCAAATTCTTTAAATTTGTTTGAATAATTTTAAATTTTAAAAGAATTTAAAATTTTTTATATTTTATTTTCAACTACGTTCTGTTGAATATTGATGGACTTCAAAATATTTTCGAATGCAGTCACTTGAAATCATTCCCTCAAATTCATATCTATCAAGCTAAATACGCCCTAGATTAAAATAATTTCCTTCTATGCTTTAATCCGAATTTGAAATTGTACTTAGAAAGTTTAAATATGATTCTCTAGGACCATTCTTAGATTGATGGATATAAAATAATGAATTTCAAATCCCTAACAATAATTTTCTGAATTTGTTTTTATAATTCTAAATTTAAAGAATTTCAAATTTTTCATCCTCTAAATTTGAACTACATTGTGTTGTAATATCGATGGACATCAAATTCTTCTAATATAAAATCAGTTGAAATCTTGTTTCAAATCCTTCCATCAATCCAAATGTAATGTATGTTACATTTAGATGAAAGAATTTGAATTTAAAAAAATAATCTCAAATAATTCCATATTTCAGATATTTGAAATATAATACAATAATATAAAATATAATTTACATACAAATTCAAGAATTTAAAACGCTTTGTAACATGTGATTAACCAAAGAAGGTTAAACAATCAGTTATCTTCGAAATTTTTAATTTCAAATCATTCGATCCAAACACAACCTAAGTATAGTACTAAATTTACCATATTGGGTAGAAAAACATAAATTAATTAATCCAATTTTGGTAGATAGTTTGTTTGTTCATTTCTTCATTGACAAGGAAGGCCTAAACTCCACGGCATATGATATGTTCATTGTATGTAGCACATGCATGCCATTACAATGCTCCAAATGTCTATCACGAGAACAACACAACACTCACAATGCCAGACCACTGAATCTCAATTAAATAATAATTCAAAGGGTAAAATGCGTTTTTGATCTCATAAGATTAAATTATTATTTTTTTTAGTATCATAATTTAGGTAGGTAATGATTTCAATCATATAAAATATGAATTCAGGTATTTTTAGTCCCAAAAAGTCATGTGCTTTGCACATATATGTCAACTTAGGCTAAAAATATCTAAAATCGTGAAACTAAAAATACCCAAAATCATATTTTGTGAGACTAAAAGTACCAGAAAAGATAATGACATGATCTTATGGGATTAAAAAAATATTTAGCCCTAATTCAACATCACTACTTATATACTCTTGTTTAATTTGGTAAAATTTATGATCAAGAAATTTCTCGGGTTTTTAGTCTTATTTTGTGATATTTTCTTTTTTTTTAAAAAAAAAATGGTTTCTTTGAATGGAAATTCTGAACTAAAATTGTTGATATATTTAATCAGTATTTAATATGTATATATAATTAATTTAGTGTTTTTCTTTCTTTTTTTTTTTTTTAACTTTTGAAGGACGTTTGCGAGATTATTTTCTTTGAATATTGACAAATCTTGACTTTATTAAAAAGATTATTCAAGTGTGACGATGATATGAAATTATAAAATTTAGGGTAAATTACATCTACCTCTTCTGAGTTTGGCATAATTATAAATACCCCTCGTTGTTTGAAAAATTATAAATATCCCCTTAAGGTTTGTAATTTTAACCAAATGCCTAAAATTGACCATTTTGCCCTTGAATTTTTTATAGAATTGTAGAAAAATCGACCAAGATAAATTGTATTATTGCCGCTCTGTGTAAAAAACTTAAAAAACCTCTCCCTACAAATTGTAGCCCAAAAAATTTTAAAAATTAAATAAAAATAATTTAGTGCATAATGGCATTTTGGTTAGTTCACCCATAAAAATTGATGGAAATGGATTATTTGTTAGATGGTTACAAATTTTAGGAGGGTATTTATAATTTTTCAAATAATAAAAAAATATTTATAATTATGTCAAACCTTAGGGGAGATAGAATTTTAAGTAGCATAATAATCTAAATTTAGAAAATAATGATGAGTCGGTGGGGGTTGTGGGACCCAAGGAAAGGGTCTCCGTCTCTTTAGAGGGGGGGGAAAACGAGTGTTTTGTATTAACTCACGCCCGTGACAGGCTAACGGACAATCCTTGCCGTTAATGGCCCTCCCACTCCGTCATCGTTGTTCCCATGGCCCATGCGAATTCCCCTTTTCGCCCTCGGAGATGCAGCTGTTTAACTTTATTGCCATTGAGGTTGGCGCCGCTCGGCTTATATTAGCTTGACCCCGGCTTCCTGGCTGGCTATTTCTACCAATTTTTTAATTATTTTTTTTCACTTTTCCTTCTCTGTTTGTGAAAAAGGGTAAAAAAAAAAAAAGAGGAAAAGATAGGTCACAAGATGTTGAATTTTGTGTGTTTTGGGGGGTGGAGTGAAACTTAAACTTAGAATCTAATTTTATGGTTCTAGAACTCTTTTGATCCTTCATGATTTGAGATTTTTTAGTTTAAAAATATTATAAAACATATTGTGACTTTATTAGAAAAAATAGAAGTTTGACAAAAAATGTTTTTCTCATGTTAGAAAATAAGAGTAAATTATAACGGGCTCTCATAAAATTTGTCAAAATTACAAATACATTTCTATTATTTGAAAATTATAAATACCCCTGAAATTAACGGTCGTCTAACAAATCTTCCCTACAATGTGCTGTCACAAGTGTATTTGTTAGAACCCGTTAATTCTAGAATGATTTTTTTTATTTTATTTTTCTAACAATGAGAAGATATTTATAATTATAATAAATCTCAGGAGAGTCTATTGAAATTTACCCAGGAAAGTAAAAGAAAAGGACACAAAAGATTTAAAATATATTTAATTTCACTAATTTTCATCAGAAAAAATCATAAAAATATCGTATTAAAACCCGTATTAATTTTTGCCATCTATTTTATTCTAATAATTTCAAGATAAAGGAATTGAGGAATTTGTGTAGAAGAAATATATGAATGGTTAATTCTTTTTCCAAAAAAAGTAAAATTAAAATATATAAAAAAGGGATGAATGGTTATAAGGATTGTATAATAAGCCAGTTAATTACTTTATGTCCAAGTTTGAAGGTCTCAAAAGTCAAGCCTCAAATTCACCTCCCACATGTTTCATAATCTCATAAATTCACTCATTCTTCACTGTAAAAAGTTAAAAATTAATAAGAACTGGACTGCCCTAACACACACACACACTCTCTCTCTCTCCACATAGCTAGTGCAGTAATTCTTGAATTTTATATATATGTTAAATTATATTCTACCGCTGAAATGGATACTAATGACATGAAATTTAAAGAATTATGATGATGATCAATTATTAAAATGATTTTCTTTTGTTGTGGGATATTTAGAAGGACAAACCCTAATAATAATAATAATTCTTGAAACTCAAAAGCTCTATGGATGTGTTTGAAAATAAAAAATGTTGATGAACCACAGAGACTGAAACAAGGGCAGTGGAGGAAGATAGAGGGTTGTGGTGGGGGGTGGCGGTGGGGCATGGCGGTGCAGCAGCAGGTGGAGGAGGAAGCAGCCACACCACCCCCCACCACCATGCACCCACCCCCAACCCTCATGTGATATTCTGCTAAAATAAGACATTGGAATTTGAGCTTTGAATGAATAATTCCCCTCGGAATTATATCCCTCTAACCCCACCTTTTTTGACTTGTATCATTCACAGTCAATTAATTAAAGATTAAATTTCTTTAATTTACCAACGACACACAACTGGGCTTCTTCATTCTTCAATGCAATTTAATTCTTTCTTAATTCCAATATTCAAGAATTGTACTCCCTATCATTTACTTTTTTTTATTATAAATAGATAGATAGATAGTACTAGCATGGGTAGGGGAGTAGGGGTAGGCAAATTGTGTGTAATAATCAGTCCTACACTTATTCCAAGAAATAATTAGGATTAATTTTAGGAACACTCTCACTTAATTGATTCTTTCCATGTGCTCTCTTGTACCACTAAATTGAAATTTATGGCACTACTAGAGAATTTAAGATTTAGGTACAATTATAATTTAATGCAATTTAATTACACAACATTCAACTCTCTTTTCTACTTATAAGGATAAAAATTACTTGTTAATTTGTTTCTTGATATAATTTTTTTCTATTCTATTTGCTTTTTTTTTTTTTTGTTAATATCGATAAATATTTTTTAACAGGGAAGTTGAAGAGGCAAATGGGACATTTACAGATCAAATACCTCGTTTTAACCTTTTCTTAGAAAAATATATAAGAATATGTTCAAATATAAAATTAAATGATTCTCTTCTCTACCAGATTTAAATTTTTAATTTAGATGGTGGTTTAACATGATACCAGAGCTCTACGAAGAACAAGCATTGAATTCAAATTTCATCATGGTTAATTCATAAGAGAAAAATTTTATGTGGAGAATCTACGTGAGGGACGATGTTAAGATATATTAATAAAATAAAGGGTAAATTACATTGACACTCCCTAAAGTTTACCTTTTAATTTGGGTGTAGTTGTAATTACAACTATAACCTTAGATGGTGTAGCTGTAATTTCATAAAAGACAAGATTTTCTTGTGTATTTTGACATAATCTTAGGGGTATTAATGTAATTTATTATAAAATAAATAAAATATATAGTGAAGAAAGAGGAAAGGTAGAGAGTTACAATGTAAAGTAAGAATTGACAAAGTTGTGCATAAAATCCCACCCCATTTGATTTAGGTTTTGTTTTTATGCTGCTACAAAGTTGACTAAACTTATTCAGCATTGATTCTTGAAAATGTCAGTGTAATGGCATTGGTATATTCAATCACCAGACATATGTATGTATGTATGTCCAATGTCCAATGTCCAATCATTAAAATAAACACTTGTATTTCTAAAGGGATGCATACAATTATGGGACATTTCCACCCTTAACTCCCAACTTTTTCTAGGGTTTCATACACTCTATATTTTTATATTAATATACTAGAAAAAATACGATATGTTATTATATATGGATGATTATAAATGTTAAAAGTAAAATATTGTAGTACATGTTAATTAATTATAGATACGTAATAGTTATTAGTCATTAATTCTGCAAACGAAACTAAACAATTGATTAACATATTAACTTATCATAGATTTTAAGTTATAATCGTTTATAATGTATGAAATAATCTATTTTGTTTTGCTGATGTTTTCTTTACCATACTATGAAATACGTGTGTGTGTGATTATTAAAGTCGATGAAAATATTATGGCAACCCGAAATTATGTTTATTTCGGACAGTAAAGTTTGGAAAAAGTAAAAAGCTAAATAAATAAATAAATAATTTAATTGCTCCGATTCAAGTCAAACTTTCCCTTTTTACTTAAAAAGAAAAGAAAAGAAAACGCAAGTACAGAGATCCATGCAGGCAAAAGTCGCATTTTACCAGAAGGGGCTCGATCGGACATTGTTAATACCCACTTAATTGTGTTCTTTTACGTAGAAAATTAATGTAATTAACTTTTAGTATTATAGAATAATTATTTGTCCACTAAGTAATTTAATCTTTTGAAAACGAACCTCATTATATGAAAAGACAGATCGTTTTAATTATAAAAGTAAATAATTCATATTAAATAGATTGCAAGAAATTATATAATTAATATTGGTGAATGAAGCAAATAAATAAATAATATTTCTTTTCATGTGAAAATGACAACTTCTCCACATAACAATTCAATCATGAAGGCCACTGATTTAACATAGTTGGTGCACTACTTGCTTGCTTCCCATTAAGGCATATCATCAGGAACAGAACCATGCACAACATTCTGAATTCCTATTTATATTTTTTTTTGAAAAAAATTAAAATAAATAATTACTAGTTAAATTAATCAAAAAGAAAAAAGCGTGCAATTATTTTTCTTTTTAAAAACAATTATTAAGTATTAAGATATTAAATATAAAATGATTGCTATCTCTAATTGATGAAGAATTTGATTAGGGATCAACATGTTATTTTCGAAAGTATCAAAAAATCAAAACCACATATTTTTTAGTTATTTTGTAACTACTAGATTACCCCTAGTTAGTGAACTATGCACACATGTTAGCGGTTGGTGAGGGGTAAAAATGAGTTTACACCCCAGCATTAATTACCTAGAATAATATAAATACTCAATTTGTACCATTGTAAAGGGGATTTTTGGAAGGGCAATTGAAGGAGACTTGAATTTTTTGGCTTATGACGTGTGAAGTGTGCTTTGATCACAACCTCCATGATTATTTCCCCATCACTAATAGCTTAAGTTTTTAAATGAAATGATCGTTTAACATAGTATCAGAATCAGGCCAAACAAGATATTTAGGGTTCGAAGTTCGTTGCCACCCATTATCGAAAGAAATGCTTCACATGCAGGGTTTGCACAAAAAAGCGTGTTAAGATATTAACATTAATCGATTCTCCTATCTATCCGTTTAAATTTTTACATGAGGCGGTCGTTTAACATTAAGTCGCTAAATATTTTATTTAATTAATTTTGGATATAATATTTATTTATTATATAACTGCATAGAAAAAAATATTATCATGGAAAAGGTTTGGAAAGGGCATGTTTTGAACAAATTATTGTAGAGAATGGGCAATGATAGGGCCACTTATAAATGATTAAATAAGTAGAACAATAATAAGTGCTTCTCTACCAAAGCCACTTATATTTTAAAATAAAATAATATATTTATAGTCAATTTGAATGTGGATATGTCGCGGGTGCGCTTTCAACTCACTGTTGAGAATCCAATATAAGATCTGATCACGCTACTCTTGTAGACTTTTGTAGTCAAAATGCGATGTATACAAACATTTGTTTAGGTGTTCATAATTTAGTGCAACATTATTAATAATTCACTAATTTCTTTAATATTATTTTATTTATATAGTTCTATTATTGTTAGACGGAATTAAATATTTACTTAACTAGTCGTGTTGATGATAATTTCTAATGCTATTCGTATGCTTTTGGTACGGAATCTAATATTGAACATATGCATGTGTTTTTTTTTAATCAGTAGTATTTATATGAACTAATATCGACAAATACATTTAATTATGTGTTCGAACACGAAACAACATATTTTCTGATCAAACGCTTATATATATATATATATAATCATAACGCCAACTCATAGTACAACTTATATAAAAATAGGAAAATAGTGTATGATTTGCGAACATGACACCAGACATGCAATGTGCAGCTTGTTATTACAACCTAATTTTCTCCTATTTTTTAATTTATGTACTGTGTTTGTACCAAATAAATAATACATCCATCACACATACCCAAAAAAGGGCTTTTTATCAGTACACAAACAACACCACAAATTTTCAAAAAAAATAAAAAAAAATAAAAATTAGGCAAAATTATATTTTTGGTCCATAACTTTAGGCCGTTAGCATTTTTGGTCCTGTAACTTACTCCACTTACACATTTTGTCCTCTTTTTTTTACAAATTTAGTGTTGAACATCTCAGATTTGGTTTTTTTTTTTTGATAAATTTAGTCTTGTCTTGGCAATTGATCCCATTCTCACTCGAGTAAATCTCATTTTTGGTCCTGTAACCATATGTCGACAGGACCAAATTTATCAATATATGACTAAATTTACCAAAAAAGGATCAAATCTGATATGTTTTGGATTAAATTCATCAAAACAAGGATTAAATGTGTAAATAGAGTATGTTACAGGACCAAAAGTGCTAATGACCTAAAATTACAGGATTAAAAATATAATTTTTCCTAAAAATTAAGATTCAACTAATGTTGTGGGTAAATTAAGATGGAATATTCTAAAGATGGATTTAAAGGTTGTTTAGCAAATACCCCTACAATGAGCTATCACAAAAAATATTTGTTAGACAATCATTAATTTTATAAAAATATTTATAATTATTTAAATAATAATAAATATTTATAATTATGATAAAATTTAGGAGAGGTCGCTGTAATTTGAGTTGAAGAGAAGATGTTAATGATTCATGTTGGGAAGCATGATTGGCAAATGTGATGCGGACCAAAAGCCACGTGAACGAACATTACATTAACTGAGAAAGTGATGAACCCAAACATTGATCAGCTTTTGTTCTCTTTCCTTCAACTTAATCAACTTTCAGACAACTCAAAGTAGAGACTAATCATCCTGTACCTCTGTTCTGTACGTACAACATGCTCATCAGGCCACCCCTCTTCACATTTCATTTCTTGGTTTCAGGTGCTACTAATAAATTCATTTGCAATATCACGTGGGATTGCTTGCATTTTTTTCTGCTTTTAATATGATGAAAAACCTCTTTCATTACAAAGATTTTGATGCCTAACCCTCATCCAGTACTTTTAAGGTTGGGACTATATATTAAAACTTTTTCTTTAAATAAAAATATATCGGCTTGCAGCACAGACGCACATTAGAAGATTTTAATCTAATTTAAAGAGCATAGGGTTTTTTTTTTTTTTTTTTTGTTTCTACACACACCCTATGCAGTGATGCACTCGCGCACACAAATAAATTCAAACACAAGACTTCTCGTAAGAAATTTTGAACTTAAATCGTTGGATTATATCCGCCAGAGGAGCAAAGGGTTAATAGTAATAGAATCGGATATATATAGCTCGAAAATGAATTAATACACATGGAGTTTTTTAATTTTAAGAATAGTAATAAAGTACCATTAATTTAATCATGTAAAATAGTGCCATGGTGGATTTGTTAAGGATAAAAGCGTAATTTTAGATTTCGTGAACTTTTAGGGTTTCACAAGTTCTATGAATCCAACCCTATAATGGTAGCATGATATGTCCTACAAAACCTGCTGAAACAAATTACAGGGAGGAAACACCAAATGAAACCTGTCCCCATTTATCATCAAATTCTAACTTTAATTATTCAAAATAGTAGATAAGGTTTTTCTCGAACGGTAATATTGAGGCCTCACAATCAAAAGATTATGGATTCGAATCCCACAAATGCGGGTAGATTTATATTTCTTGTTTTTCTGTCTTGTTTGAACGTATTCATTAAGTTGAATTATCGACATATTAAATTTATATTGAATGATGTAATGAATCGCATACAATCAGAAGAAAAGGAAATAATTCAAAATATAAAAAAAAGGGGTGCTAGCTAGGGTTTATTACATTCCCTCCCACATTTGAGAAAATTGTCCTGAACGAAAATTCCTAAAATTAACTGTAACATTATTATGTGTGATGGAAAACGATTTCTCTAGCAAGTAATTGACAAAATGAAGGGATGCATATGGCCCCAAGATTATTGTTTGATGTTTGATGGGGCAACAAGTTCATGTTTTACGACAATTTTCTTGATCTACGTATCACACTTTGGATTTTTCGCATGTTTCACATCAAAATTTTGTTCTTAACTGCAGTTAAAATCTTCCAAAGATTATGTATATATCAACTGTTTTTTTTTTTTTTTTTCTTGGGCTCATCAATGTGGCCAAGAAATAAAAATGATCAGTACTTGAATGACAATTTTATCTAAATGATATATGTAACTTACTAGAAAGGTAATCGACTATGATGCATGGACACGGACACGATACGACACGGATACAACGACAAAAAAAATTTCAAAAAATTAGAACATGACACGGCACTGACACGGCTAAATATAATATTGCATATATATATTCTAAAATTTCTCATAAAATTAAAATATGAAATATAAAATATATCAAAATAAAACATAAAATAAGCATGTCTTATGTCTAAATATTTTTAACCAAAATACATGATTTTAAAAATATACATAATCAGTTTATTTTAAAAAGTACAATTGAAAATCAATAACCATCCAAATTAGTTAAATTATAATGACCATCTATTGATGTTTTAGTAATTTCATCCCAAAAATTTTAGTTTGAGATAAGTGAATTATTTTTCTTCTTTTTTTATTTTGTCTAAAACTCTTTTTTTTAAGAAAAAAAAGAGTACAAAACTTTTTAAAATTATAAAAAAAATCATAAACGTGTCGGACACTCCTTCAAAATGTGTCGGACACGCCAACAGGCGTGTCTGACACCGTGTCCTTTTTTTTCTTTTTTTTTTTAATTTTCGGGCACACCTATGCCGTGTCCAACACGTGTCCGAGGCATATCCGTGTCTGACACGTGTCCGACATTACATTGGGTAATTTTTCGGAGTGTCCGTGCGTTATAGGTAATCGATGATCCCTTGCCCGAGTGATGAGGTTGAGGTCCCACAACCAAGAGGTCGTGGGTTCGAGTACTACAAATATAGGGTGTCGTTTAGTTTATAAGATGTTTGTATTATTCCTTTGGTTGCTCTAATGTTGGTGTTGGTAGATTTAAAGATGTTGTTATGATGTAGACTAAATATTGTAATAGCAGTTGGTTGCTATGAAAACATTACTGTATTTTCAAATATATCTTTCTTAATTAGGTTACATAAATATTGAATCATATTTGTTGATAGGAAGTTATAGAATAAAGAAAAAATTACAAGTACCTCCCTTGAGGTTTGGCAGAATTATAAATACCCTCTCGTTATTTAAAAAATTACAAATACCCCTTTGAGATTTGTAACCGTCTAACAAATAACTCATTTATATCCATTTTTATGGGTGAACTGACCAAAATGCCCTTTATGCATTGAATTATTTTTTATTTAATTTTTTAAAACAAATTGGACAACAATGCGCAGGGAGGGTTTCTTACGTTTTTAACACAGAGCAACAATAGGGCAATTTGTCTTGGCTGATTTTTCTATAATTTTAATAAATAAAAAAATTCAAGGGCAAAATGGTCAATTTCGGGTCTTTGGTTAAAAATTACAAACTTTGAGGGGTATTTGTAATTTTCAAACAACGAGAGAATATTTATAATTATGTCAAACTTTAGGGGAGATGGCTGCAATTTACTCTAGAATAAAATGTGTGATAACTCAATTTGTAACCTTTATTCAAATTTGACATAAGTATATGTATCACAAGTGTAAACATAAGGTACAAATTCAAGATATTTTAGTTTGTGTCGAGTTCGTTGCATTTATGAATGAATTGATGAACTTAATTCTATAGTTAATTTGTAATTAATATTAATTAATTTAATGCATGATGAATTCAGTTATGATCTTCGCGTATTTTATTCAAATTGAACTTTCGCCAATCTAAATATTTATAAATATTTGATACGAAAATGTGAGTGACTTCAATTCTGATCACCACCATGAGTCAGAATAAGTCATAGAGAATTATAGATGGTTCACAAGAAATTATCTGAGAACGTAATTTTCACGTCAGTCGAGCGAACAAATACATAAGTTTTTTATAATTAGCGACATGATGTATATGTATTACTATATATTGCAATGAAATTTCAAATCATGTATAGTTCCCTCCACTCATTGATTTGCACAAAATGAAATAGACAAGCACCAAATGTCAAAAGGTCTTAGCAATTACTGCAAAAAGTTCTTCACTTGGAGTCAACAAGATTGATCTACTTTTTCTTTGGCTAATGTATGTGATGGAAAAATGGACCCCAATTTCTCTCTTTTTTTTGTTTTATATTGAAAATTATGATTTTTTTTATTAATTAAAGTAAACAAATTACAAGCAGTCGCTATCGAATATTAACATCGAAAAAAGATGATTATAACAATGAAACCAATAATATCACATAAATAACACCTAACTATTACAGTTAAAAATAATACAGACTATACAGTAATAACAACAGGGAGTTCGAACTCATGACCTCTAAAATCATGAGGCCTCAGTTTCGCCAACTGAGTTAGGCCTCATCGGGCCAATTTCTTCTTTTTAAGAAAAAAGAAAATAAAATCTTATTAAATTCATTTAATGTTCT
This sequence comes from Sesamum alatum, assembly GCA_034509735.1. Lineage (NCBI taxonomy): Eukaryota > Viridiplantae > Streptophyta > Magnoliopsida > Lamiales > Pedaliaceae > Sesamum > Sesamum alatum. Next base: position 36,333,647 of record JACGWO010000006.1, read on the forward strand.
ATATCAAAATATATATATAATATACATTATATAAAAAGCGCCCGAACGTCTAATAATTACGTACTAATTTTGGATTTATAGTACTAATAATTACCTAAATTTGATTTACTTAAAGTTGGAATTATGAGACATTAATTACAACTAATGGGGATAATTTAATTTTGGAATTTGGTAATCTTCTTGTATTATCAATCGTCAACTTGCAAAAAGTATGTGTTTGAGAAAATATTATATGCGGCGTGGCGAAATATACAATAGTCTGATCATCTAAAGTAAAATAGTTATTTTTATATACATAATACTATATATTATATTTTCCCCATTAAACTTTCTAGATGGAAATTTCGAAAAAGTTTTGGTATCTTTAGAAGCCGTACACATGTGTGAGAAAAATTCTGAAAAGAATATTTTTATTTTAAAAATAAAATATCTATTATTTTGGTTCATTCATTTAATGTGTCATTATAAAATTAGTATAATCATATCCTTGGAATCAAATAAGAAAATAGACAAGGTCAACCTAATCAATTATTCAATTAGTCTTTTGGTACTATACACGTAATTAATTCGTATAATTACAAAAAATCACTTTCCGTTTCTTCAAAAATGAAATAAATAAATGTTTTCTTCATCACTTCACTCCTCAAATTCTCGAAACGGATATTATTGTTCATAATCATGCAAGTATTCCTAAAATAGTTAGCTGTACAATTAAAGGCAATATAACCTTTTCATATCACAACGTAAATTTAAATAATAGTGTATTCGATCCGACTGGAATCATTTTCTACCAGAGCTACTTGGGCATTTATTTAAAGAGCGGAAGGAATAGAAAAATTAGGTCTGAATTAAGAATGAGTAGTGTATGAGAAATCAAACACTATCTCAAAATAAAAAATAAAATAGCAAACACATGGATGAATAGTGCTACCATTGGATCTGGAGCTGGAAACTGCATTAAATGAGTCTCCCACAAAGGATAAGAATTAGGTCTTTAATTATTAGGGGAAGGTGGTTTTGGCTATGGGCTACTTTGTCCTCTCCAATTTAAGGCTCTTCATAGCCCTATGTACCACCCCTATATATACCTGCCTAAATTTATATATATATATATATATATATTTACGTTGTGATATGAATTATTTAGCTGATAAAATAAATAATTCAATTGGGTTGAGTTATTCAATCGAATAGTAATTAGTACTAGATTTTTGGATTAAAAACGGGCTTTCATAATGAAAAGTAAATGCGTATTAGGTTGCTTATACAAGTTAATAATGAAAAGTAAACGGAATCTTAGTATATGAATTTTATGGGTTGAAGATGTGCTGCAAAATGTCATCCCTTAGTACATTAGGTATATATGTTGTGTGATTTTTTTTTTATAGAATTTTGGAGAATTTACGGCTTATCAATTTTCAATGAAATTTAGTGTGATTTGATTTAAATGTATCAAAAATAATATTTTTATTGTAATTATATATAGACCGTATTGTACTTAAGATTGGTGAATCAAATGCTACTTAAATCATGAAATAATATATATTGAAAAATATTTGATTTAGTGGCGGATGAAAGAAATAAATTCATGGAATAATTAGAAATAGCTTAGAAAAATTATTAGTAATTATTATAAAACTAAATAAACAGATTTGAAATGAAAATATCTGGAGAATTGAAATATGGAATTTAGGCATTTTGGGATTCTGACAAGAAGTAGTATTATGTGGGAACAATCAAACATACAGGGAAGATCAGATGAGGATGAGGATCAGGATCAAATGCTCCACCACTCTTCTTGTCCATCTGATCTGATCACCCCAAACCCAACGTACAACTCATTTGAAGCTGTGTGATTAAGAAGGTGAAACCAGATATGGGTGGGTCCCAAAAAGGGCTTTCAGTGGCGAATTAGACAGGTGAGGATGGGTCCCGGCGGCTGTGAGTATTGTACCCCCAACACCATCTCATCTCCTGTGACAAATCAGAGTAATCGAACGGGACAGCATAAAGAGAAAGGGTGGGGTCTCCCACACTGGAACTCTGTTTTGATGCCATTTCAACTGATAAGACTAGACCATCAGCAGACTACTATTGTACCTGAAATTCGTGTCCAGTGTCAACGCCGTTGCTTTTCCGATAAATACTCATTTATTTTAGTTGTTAGCTTGTCTTTGTCACTTCTTGCTCTTTTTCTTTTTCTTTTTCTTGTTTTCAATAAATAAATTAATGTGTCATAAATTAGTAAAATTACTAAAAAGTTATTTAAGAAATATAATTACGCAATAAAAGTTTTTAGTAATTTCTTTTTTTTAAGTTAGAAAAATTAGGTTGGGATACACTTTTTGACTATCGTATCCTAATTTAATGATCGTAATCCCACTACCTAACATAATTGCGATTTTGGCGTAGTTTTTATTGGATCAAATATTACAAATCAATCACCGTCTGAGGGGGGATACCCCTCCCATTCCGAAAATGCCAAAATTACATTAAAGCCATTAGGATCCTCGCATTTTTCCAACCACTCGACCCGACCCGGACCATTGACTCAAACACGTGGATCCACCAGCCGCCATCGATGCTATTAATGGGAAGTCGCCGATATCTTGCCACGTGGACTGAATAAATTCGTACACATGACTCTATAAATATACAACATTCTCATTTATTACAGGTATGTGCATTTATTATAACTATAACTACTCGCAGTCGATTTTCTCTATTTCAAACACCATCTGACTTAGGCATCGGAGGGTACCTCATGTCTGGGATGAGCTATCTTCTCAGGTACCTCATGTCTGGGACGAGCTACTAGATCGAGACCGCTTAAGGATATTGAGGAAATACCAAAATAACTCTAGAGATCAAGTATCTCGACCCAGATCACCGTCAAATCATAATATATAAAAAAATCAGCAAACTCTATATTTTCAGGAAGGTTAGAATCTGGGATTGTCAAGCTAAAAACTAGTGATTTAACAACTAGGTTAACGGGTTGATGGTAAATTTTCTATATTATGAGCATGCATGATACACTTGACTTAAAACATCATAAATCCGCCGAGATGTAAGGGTAGGATTTGAGAACCAATCGGTAAGATTGAAATCTTGCAAATTTTTACGTTCGGATTTCATTAATGTGGTATTAAGTTTATTTCATTACTAAATTCTTATTTGTTTCGTTGAATATATATATATATATTAGTTTAAAATTACTAATACCCTTAACCAACCATTAATATTTTAATCCTCGACATACTAAATAATTTAGAGTTAAATGATTAAAATCTTTAAATTTAAAATTATTCAAATAAATCTAAATATTTTTGTTAATAGGGATTTGAGATCCATAATCTAAATTCATACGTTAAAATGTAGCTTAATATATATATATATATATATATATTTTAATAAAAAAGAACCAATAGATCTTCAAAGATATTGCATAGTAATATTCCAAGTCCATTGTTGTTGAAATCATGCAAGAAAGTTTGAGCCACCCACATAGGATCCCATCCACCTTGTACTACATACTCTTTAATGATACATTAATTGTAATAGATCATTCCCAAAATGCTTCCATCACTCTTGATGATTATCACTACTTAACGTGCCAAAAAGTGCCCTAAACTCTATAAAAACCAATTTTTCAGGCCTAAAAATCTACTTTTCTATTTTTCTCCATTTTCTTTTCTATTGATCTTTTACTCGAAACGTAAATATCATTTACACAAAATTATTCTTGCTTTTCAGAAAATTAGCCGTCGTGGCACGCTGTTCATGCGTGTATATAATAAATAATTTTTACGCTTTAAAATATATTATAAATAAGAGTAAAATATATAAACTAACACATCATGTTAAAAGAAAGAAAAAGAAAACCTAATTTATCAATTAATATAAAATTTGAAAAGTTGAATAAAATAATTATCTTTATCAATTGAAGGTTATTTTTGGTAATATAAAAAATCGGTGCGGCGGTATCATTAATCGCTATTTGTGCGTAAAAAAGAGGTTTATTTTTTATAATAGTATAGATAGATGGATACATAGGGATATTTTTGGTAATTTTAAAATTTGATGTTGCGGTGTAAGTAATCGTCATTTGTGAGTGAAAACAAGATTTGCTTTATATAATAGTATAGATTATACATACGCTACCCACCCCCCCCGAAAAAAAAAACCATAAACATAATTATACAAACTATCTTTATTTTTTAGTTGCTAGGGGTGATTTCTATAATGAAAAAAGCATCGGTAGTTTGTGCAAACAAACCATAAAATGTAACTATCGCTATATTTAATTAAGTCAGTGATTGATATTTAAATACGATAGGATACTCGACTGCGTTCCACAACAATAACAACAAAATAAGAAGAATTCAAGTTCCAATCTTGCGTTTTGGATAATACACATATATCTATAAAAGTGTCACTATCATTTATGCAAACCACCCTTGTTTTTTGGGAAGTTACACATATACCCCTAAAAATATCAATATTACTATACAAAATATCCCTACTATTTGGTTGTTGGGGTGATTTTTGTAATTAGTAAAAAATGTGTAATTTGTGTAAACAGACTATAAAATTAAGAGGTGTAAATATAATTATTTTTATATTTAATTGAGTAAGTGATTGATATTCAGATACAATAAAATACTTGATTGCTTTCCACAACAACAAAAATCATAAAAATGAAAAATGAAATTTCCAAGTATGCAAATTTTGCCAAAAATATAGTGGGTGGGGGGGGGGGGGGGGGTTGGTAGATAAGTGAGTAATATTACAAGAGTTTAATGAAATTGGGGCCCTTTTGCAAAATGATCTGACTTTGTTATGGGGGAGTGAAATATTCTGTATTTGCAAACAAGTACACTTCACATGCATAGATTTGGCATTACATCAAAACCAATAATACTCTCTATAAATGAATGCATACACAATTTTGGGGGGTAGGGCCACTTTTCATCAATGAATGGACCCAATGTTTTTCATGAAATTTGCACCCCACCCCCTCCATAATTTCAATCACACTCATAGTTGGAATAAAAATTCAATAATGTCCATCAATCAACAATTCTTGTACCTAGTCATTTGAAAATATCATATAATGTGAATTACATCGTGTCAACACTGACAGTCAAAATTTATATTATACTCATATGATAAATTCATGTTATTTAATATTTTTATATTAAAAAATTCACCATTTGTTTCGTTTTTCCAAAAAAAAAAGATGAATGTTATTTTATAATTGATTCGAATATACTTTCTATATATATGATAATTCCTACTTGCACATGTGGGAATCAACAAACAAAGTGGTAGAAATATTTCATAAAATATTTTAATGTTTATATGATGTTTGATTTTATTTTATACTTAAAACTAAGTTCTCAAAATATTAAAATAAAACTATAAATTTTATAAGATAGAGTTGAAGCAACAACATATTTATATTAGTTAAAATGAACAAGTTACTTAATGTTGCATTTGAATAAAAGGATTCAAAATTATGAATTTCAAATTTTAAATAATTTTTTTAATTTATTTGGATAATTTAAATTTAAATTTTTTAAAATGTTTCAATCTTAATTTTAAATTATATTTTATTGAATATTTAACATATTTCAAATTCTTCCCGAGTTATTAATTTTTTTTTTTTAATCAGAATGGTCAATGAGGACATAAGCTTTTTCTCATAGCCACCACTGAAATTGAATGAACAAGAAAAGGAAAATAAAATGAGATAATTGAAAAAAAAAAAAAAAAAGAAGAAGTGAAAATTGGGAGAGAAATGGGCAGAGAGATGGGCTTTTTTTGTTCTTAAATCCCATTCTCTTTGATTTTATTTCTGTTTATAGACAATATATAAACATATTCCCCATGAGCAAAAACCAGCACCAACCCCAACCCCAACCCCCTTCTTCATTGTCTAAAAGCTTTAATATATTATCATCATCTATCACATACTTCCCTATCATCAACCACTAATCTAAACTTAGGATTGAAAAATTAAAAAAAAAAACAACATAAAAATCAAAGTAAGACCATTTTCAGGTATATTATGCCAAAGTCATCACACTATGAACTCAACCACCACTACCCTCCCTCACTGCAAGAATCTCAGCCAATTCAGGTTATACGGCATTGGCATCGGCATCGGCCGGTCGGCTTTCACATCACACTGCAGCTCGAGGTGTTCTCATCACTGAACATTGCATATTGGTCGGCCCGCTCGCCTGGTGGAGGTGGATACGGGTAAGGAGGGTATGGCGGCATGTAGTTAACAGCGGGTGGAGGTCGGGCATACATCATTGGCTGAAACCTCTCGTTCCCATTCGCACGTTGCTGGTTCATCATCATTGCAGCCAGTTGTTGTTGTTGATAGTAGGGGTTCCCGGCCATTTGCTCTGCCGGCCCAGCACCTTGAAAATACCCTGCCCCACCGCTACCGAGGCCACCGTTGCCACCGCCACTGCCACTGCCACTGCCACTGCCACCGCCACCACCACCACCACCACCATGCATCATCGGCATACCTTGACCAGATGGCAGATTGCTCATTTGACTCATTGGCAGATTGCCCATAGGGCCCATTGGCATATTCCTCATCTGGCCCACACTACCACCAGCATTCATGGACATCATGTTTGGCATGCCAAGAGGCCCATCATTCATTCCACCCCCTTTCTTGGCACCATTAGGATTGAAATTGTTGACATTGGCAACCCCACCGCCTGCGCCACTCTTGTTCTGACCGCCATTGCCGCCACTGTTTTTTATGTCTTGCGGCTGCCCACCACCGTTCTTGCCACCTTTTCCACCACCCGGATTCTGGTTTCCACCATTGTTGCTCCCGTTGCCACCTTTCTTGCCACCGTTAGCACCGCCCTTTCCATCATTGCCGCCGCCGCCACCACCAAGATTGATTTGCACAGGGATGTTTGGACCACCTCCACCCCCGCCTTTTTTCACATTTCCAGCAAGGTTTCCTCCAACATTAGGAGCACCCTTCATGAGCTGCTGAGGGTTCTGGCCATTCATCATGCTACTCATCAACATGTTAGGCATCTGCGGGCCGCCCTGCCCATTCCCCATCATGGGCTTCATCCTATTCAGAGGGACATCATCCAAATCATCATCAAGATCATCTTCATCATCATCATAGTCGTCTTCATCGTCGTAGTCGTCTTCATCATATTCATCATCAGAGAGGCCTTCATCTTCAGGCAAGTTGAACTTGACAGACTTCTGGTTCTGCTCCTTGGGAGGTGGGGGCATTTTCAGGTCCTTCATAAACGGCGGCGGCATCTTCAGATCTTGAAACCCTTTCATCTGCTGAAGCTGTTGAAGCTGCTGAAGCTGCTGCTGAAGCTGTGGATTTTGAGGCTGAGGAAGCCCGGGTTTCGGCTGGTTAATGGCACCACCCTTTTGAGGCTGGCCCTTGTTGTTTCCACCTTTCCCACTGTCAATTTGCAGGTTCTTCAACTGATTGGTGAGCTGGTTCTGATTGTTGTTGTTGGGCTTGGGCGCACCCCATATCTCTGCATATTTCCCATTCTTGTTAAGCTTCTTGATGAGTGTGGCCGGGTCGACATTCCCTGATACCGTCACCTTCCCCTGCTCTGAATCTATGTTGGTGGTGTAAACGCCTACTCAGAAACATCATTCAAATGAAAAGTCAAGCCAAATTCAGATTCAAACCATAGAATCACTAGAGTTTTTGACCACTCTGGTTCAAGAATATAATTCAGATTCAAGAAAAAGAGAAATATACCATCAATCTTCTGCAAGATTTTCTTCACTTTTTGCTTACACCCATCACAGTGAATATTGACCTTGAGAACGCAAGTCTGCAAGAAGAAGCAAAGCCAGAGAACATGAACAGGGTAAAGCTCACAACTTTATCAACTCACAAGACAAAAACAAGAAATCAACAGCCAAAACTTAAAGGGGTGGTGGGAAAACAAACCTCTGAATCACACTCACCTATCTAAATTCAATGAATTAAAATTGAAAAATGCATCTCCCAGAAAGGAAAGAAAGAACCAGAAAATTAATGCCATCAAAAATCTTGAGAAGCAAAGGGAGCCTGTAAGCCCCAAATGCAGAAACAGAGAAAACACACACATTTTACACATCAAATGCGTGAGAAGAAGTTACCTGGATCTTCAAGAACTCTTCTTTACTCATCTTTCACCCACTCAAAACGCAAGAAACAGATGTTGAAACAAATGTAACGAAACGAAAATTAAGGAAAAAAAAAAAACAAGGAATAGATCTGAACCAAAGAACTTCCAAGAAAAACACTCAGCTTCTCAGACAACTCCCACAGAGAAAGAAAGAAAGAAAGAAAGGTGTTAAAGGGCGGTTGTTGAACAACATTAAAAACTCCTCTGCTGTCTCGTTTCCTCTATTTCAGAGTTACAGAGAGAGAAAGAGAGAGCAATGTGTGTGAGAGAGAGAGAGAAAGCCCAAGAGCAACAAGAGAGAGAGAGAGAGAAGAGAGAGAAAGCTATTACTAAACAAACCAAACTGCAGACTGGCAGAGAAGGGAGAGGGTGTCACACTCTCACTTCCTTGGTTTTGGGGCTTTATTTATGGGGTATTTTTCCCTTTTGCTCATTCTATTAAATTTAGTGTTTTCTCAAACTCCATAACAGAGATAGAGAGAGAGAAAAAAAAAAAAAAAAAAGGATAATTACACCACAAGCCATCCCATCATCCCTCCCCTCTGTTAATTTTTATTTTCTTGATTCTTGAATGATGATGATGATGATAATGATGATGATGATGGGCTTGGTGGCTTGGCTTTATATAGACCCTGGCTTGGCTCACCTCCCCTCCCCTTCACATTAGTGTGAACAGTGAACTATGGTAAGTTGACAAAATCCCTCACAATTTATTACCACCAGATGTGAAAAAGACTTCTTTGCCAGATTTCATTTCCCTCCTCTTAATTTTGGTTGGTACCATAAATCCCCTCATTTATTACCGTAATATTACATCCTCTGCTTTGCAGATTGCTCCTTTTCCCCCATAATATTATTACCGGATTACCACAACACTCTTTATTTATTCTTCTAATCCCCTAGATTTTGTAATAAATTTTTATTCCTATCCTACACGCCAATTATATTTATACTTGTCACGCAACTGCTTACTTTTTTTTTTTTCATTTATAATTTTGCTTTATAATCCCTACAATTTTTCAAACATATACATTGTATCTGTACATATTTCGAAATTTTAAAATGTTAGATTTGAATTCAAATCACATAATTAAAAGTCGGGCTAAAAATTTATGTAATCTACTTACGATTATGTAGATGAAATGATTGAGATTTTAGGAATGAAGACTGAATTAAGACATCATGGGTGATTTATGTAATGACTACGATTTTGGAGATTTTGGTTTTGGTCAAAGAAGAGAGTAATGAGGATTACTGTAATGGGGTTCTGATGAGGTTGAATTGAAGTTGCTCCTTCATGGGGGACGTGAGGTAATTACTTACGTCATTATCTGCTCATAATTACTCCAATAAATTTTCCGCAAGGGGATAAATATGGATTTATTACGTAATTATAAGCCTTTAATGTAATTTACATTATTTTATATCACGAATTAAACCTCCATAGAATGAAAATAAATGATTTTATGTTTGTGTGTTCCAAATTAATGAAGAAGAAATATTAAAATGAAATCAGAAAATTAGTATTAAATCTGTAGGTTGATTTTATTTTTTTTTTTATATAAATTCGAACGGGCTTAATTAAGAGCAAGAAGGGTGTTTAAAAATCATGATTGGATCGAAAAACATAAACAAATGTTTTGCATATTAAATAGATCTGAAATTAAATCGTAAAATAAAATTCAAAAAAAATTACTTGTGTCAATTCTGTATCGGAAGATCAATTTTTCGCCTTTACTTGCTTTTATCATACTCCTTCGGTTGTGTTCCGGTCCTTTTTTGCTTGAATTGATGTGCCGAATGCAAGATAGACCTTCCATGTCGTCTCTAGAAAATCAAATAATTAACGATGAAGATCCAAAATAATTTTTAATTAATAAGAAAAAAAAATAGAAGAGAAAGAATTTACATCTTAAGGAAGAAAAAACACGATATTTTCGCTTACCCTAAAATCTTTGAGCGGCTCGCCCTTCATAGACCCCCCGCTCACGATACTCTAAGACGTTGATTGTAATGAACAAAATGCGATGTGTTGTGTTATATATAGTGCTATAGACAGACAAAATCACAATAATCCCGAACGGTTACTTTTTAAATACTAGTCGTGCTCGAATGAATGAAAATTAATGGAAAAGCGTGATACAACGTGTTATGGAGTAACGGAAGTCGCTATACGCAATAATAATCTCGCATTTCATATTAAATATTAATTTCCATTTGAGAAAAAAAAAAAAAAAGTAAATCCCCACTCGATCGAGTAGATTCTATAAAGATAAGGCGATTAATATAACCATCCGCATAATATCTATAATTTTCACTATTTGGTTAATTTTACTCTAATTTGTTAGGAAGTTAGTATTCCTAATGGTATTTCCTTTATTTCAACTGCCTATCCATTATTCACTAATTTTCATTTGCTGCTTTATTTAAGAACATCAATATAGAATTTGGATACAAAATAGTTGCAGAAAATTGAGGCCAATATATGAACTTAATTCGATTTATTTACTTCAACAAAGAAGGTAATAAACAATTCAAAATAAATAAATAAACAATTATATTCATTATTTCTTTAACAAATAAATGGCTTAGCAATCATCGAACAAGCTAAAATTATCCCGTATGTGTTTGAGTTTGAAATCAAATTAAATTTGAGAACACTTTTAAGATAGAATAGGATCACGTAAAAATAACAATAATTTAGTGTTTGATTGCTCAAGTAATATACGTTGTTATAATTTTTGTCCCTTTTGAAGACAAAAGTAGAACAAATTGGTCACTCTCTCTATATATTTTGTAAATCAAGAAAGATATAAAAATGTGAAGAATGGGTTAATAGTAATCACATCGTGATTTATAATTAACATTACAATACAACACGTTATTTACACATCAAGAGTTCATTTTCGTTTCCAAAAGTAGGTGTCGTGGCACATCTTTATGTTTAATCTCTTGACAAAATATTATAATATTTGTTCAAATGTAATAAAATTTTCAAATTTCAGTATAATCAGTGATGTACTTGGACATATTCAAATGAATATTATTCCAAAGACGATTGAGGTGGTCTATGTCGTATGTGTATAAGGTTCACGTAATCAGAATAGAAAATCAAAACTAATGTATACCATACCATATATTTCTTTTATGAATAAAAGTTAAGCATCAAATAAATTAAAATATTTTGATTCAATTGGTTGTTATACCAAGTTGTGCACAACAAGTGCAGTTAAGCAAGTTCTTATAATAATACGCCTTAAAATTAATAATGAGAAATTCCTTTACATTAAATTGAACTTGCTATCTAAAAGAGGAAAAACATTGATCAAGATATGAGTAGATTGAAAAAATGTTATAATATTATCAAAACCAAACGATTATAATATTGTTCACAACATTTATCTATAATTATGCCTTTGTCAAGAGAATTACATTGTTGAACTCATGGTTTATGTTTGAAACCAATGACAACTAGAAGAAAAAGACAAATTATATCATTTTTTTTTTATGATAATGATATCATAAAAATCATAAAATTTCGCATCTATGTGCATTGTATGTGCATGTATCCAAGTTTCTTGTAAAATTCGTATAATCAAATGAAAATGAAAAATGGTTGAATCTAAATTCTCCCCAATGAAAATTGAAATGGGCACAAAAAACACTTAAGTCGCCTTATACTCTCTTTTTAAAACACTTAAGTTGCCTTATAGGAGGTTTTATGTCTATTTCGATTTTCACATAATGGTAATTTGAATTTAACCCAAATGAAAAATTACGTGCAATATGCATAAGAATATGCAACAAAGATTATTAATTAAAGTATGGACATAAACGCAATAATATTGCACTCATATGAGATTGCACTTATTGTTGAATGCTGACAATAAATTTAGTAAACTGTAAATCTAAAGGTGGATGCATATGAAGAGAAGTTGTTACATAGAAAATTATATATAATCGGGGAAAAAAATGAAAAGAATGTATATCCTAGTGTTTTTTATCCCTACTTGGTCCATTTATTAAGTACCCATTGTGTTAAAGTAGTTGTGTTGTAATACTCACATGTGGAAGTGCAAAAGAAGCATAATATATATTCTTAACATGTGAAACATATATTAGCGACTAGAAAAATCATTACTCGTTTTTTTGTTTATTATGGCGGTGTGAATCATATATAAGATGAAAGTTCATTTAAATATATACCAAAAATACCACGACATGTAAAAAAAAATTATTTAATGGACGTGAGTAGAACATTTTGTAATATATAATCAAGAAAAAGTGTAAAAACGAATTATGCAACTGAATATTACGCTACATAACTAACTAGGGTTTGACCTGCTCAACTTAGGGAGTTGAAGCAACCTATTCTTTCGAGTTTATATATTCCAAAGATTTGGTTAAAAGATTTATAAATCGAGATATTTAAGAGAAAGAAGTGTGGTGAAATTTTTTTGTTGAAAACATCAATCTAATGATTGTCTTTGCCTGCATTTAGGTAAAATGATGTGGTGCATTTATTTGTTGAAAATATCATCTAATGATTGTCTTTGCCTGCATTTAGCTAGGTAAAACGACATATATTCACTTCTCGTGCAATCATAAAATTCAATTTTTCTTGTAATAACTTAGACCTTATGGAGAGAGTCATGTTTTGAGTTGGATCCAATTAAAAATGAGCAACGATATGTCGTTCACTATTTGTTAAATCGAAATCGTGAAAAACTAGAAAAAAGTTGTAGTAACTTAAATTCATTTATATTGAAAGTTAAAGTACTTCATATTCTCTTTTATTTATGTCAAACTTTACAAAGAGATTTATAAATAATTATAAGGATAAAATAAAGCTATTTATATAAGTTTGAACGAAAATATTATTTTTATGAGGTATTTTTGGTTGACTAAAAAATTAATTGAAGATGGGTGGTTAGTTTGCAGAGAATATTAACGTTACTTTTACATATCTCAAATATACGAACACTAAAAAAAAAAAAGTTACTATTGGCTACATTTTTTAATGACTATGGTTAAAATCGTGGTACATAACTATTATTAACTATGTTTAAATAAAAATCGATGCAAAAACTAATTTTTTTATTATGAAAAATGCATTTGCCACAGCTAAGAGCCGTGGTAAAAACATTCGTCATGGCTTTTAGCCATGACAAATGTTTTAGACCCCCTCGCAAAAACCACGACCGACAATCGTTGCATGGCCATGGTCAATGACTATTTGCTACAGTTATTTAGTATTAACCATGACAATTAGCTATGATTATATGTTATATTTCTTGTAGTGGAATAAATAAATATAAAAGAGTTCCGAGAAGTAAATATTAAATGTATATATGCCCTATTACCCTAGGCATTAAATGAATTTTCCGAGCTTCAAATTGTTGAAAGAAGAATAATGACCATGATTGATCATCATAAATTTCCTTTCTGTTGACTTTTATAGTCCTATCAATTTAAGAAATTAGTAGTTGTTCTTTACTAAACTATAATGAGTGATGTTACATGATTTTGTTTCTTAGGGAAATCGCAATTATTTAACGTTCATCTTATTTCATCACGTACTAATAATTACAACTATTTTAGACTTGACGTCTTAAAATTGCTTAAAAATTACCGAGTTAGTAAAAGATCCCACTTAAATACCAGCGATCGCCACATTGCAAGGTTAAAGATATATATACAAAAGTCATGCTGAAAAACCAATAATAATATTATGTGATGTGTTTAAATTAAAATATTATTTTATATTTATATAATGAAAACTACGTTTTCAATATTATTTACACATTGAAATTTTAGACAAATGTTGCTTTCAATTAAAAGAAGATACTAATTAAATTAAAGTGTTTCACTTACCATTAAAGGAAAAAAAAGGTGTAGTTCAGCCACAACACTCAGCAAAATCATAAATTTGGTGTGTTATTTACCTCAGGCAATTCATGTAAAGTGATAATTAGTGGAAGCCAACAGATATTTTCTTCACTAAGTTTTACTAGTAATCCCCCAATTAGTTTCAAGGTAGGATTAAAAAAAATTAAATTATTTGATATTCATATGAAATTGGTCGATAATTAAGAGTTCATGATGTAGAATAAGAGACGGATACGTTTTGGGAGCATTTGGATAGGCGAAAGTTGAAGGTATAATGCCGTAACTGCGTGATTTGACGGTGGAACTTCAAACAACCATAAACTTTTGATTCCGGAGGAGTTATGGTGCAACCTACCTATTGTTTCAATCGTCTTCTTGAGAAGAATCCAAAGAAGTTCCATCGTTCTGCCTCGGGCGTTTCCTTAGATTTTTCTATTTTTCAGCCGACTTTAATTGATTTTCATATTTTCTATAGTTATCGTTTGAGCCTCATATTTTTACTAGATTGTTGCTAGAATTTTAGGCTATTCTTGGGCCGAATTTCGTGGGTTTATGAGATAGTCCAATATTTAGACTGTTTTACCTAGACTAAGGCTCTTCCTTTTAAATAGCCACGACCTCTATTATGAGAGTCATTTGGTAATAAACTATTCTTTTTCTTCAAATTCGAGTTCTCAAAATATTGGAGGCATGCTCTTTTTTATTCTTCAACTTCCATTGCTTTTCTCCATAAGGTCGTCTAAGCTCAACTCATTAAATTTAATAAATCGAACTTGAACAGAGTTGTTTTGTTCGATAAGCCTTCAAGCTTGGCGAGCTCACTTCAATTAATAAAAAATTAATAAAACTACTTGAAAATGTGAAATTAGTCAAACTTGACTCGTGTTTAATTCAATTAAAATTCGTTCAAGCTCGATTTAATTAATAATCAGACTAAACTCAAACATGATTTTTCAATTCGATATAAAAGTCCAGACCAACTAGTGTGAAATTTCATATCTAGGATTCCTAGATGTTTCTTTAAGATCCTATCGAAGGTAATTAAACTATTCTTTTGTCTTGCATTAAGTAAATGAAAAAATGAAACCCAAGTCACGATATTCTCATTTAAATATCACGAGTTCAAACCCTAAAAACAAAGCGCGTCATTTTATTAGGTGGGGCCGCACCGATCAAATTAGGCAATAAAACTTTCGCTCAATATGCTTTCAATAAATCGGAACCACCTATTAAAACGGCCTAATTTATTACTCTTGTTATGTTTTTATTTCTTTTATCAATATATAATTGCCACATTTTACCACACAACTTAAAGAAGAAAGTAAAGGTGGAGTTCATGTTGCAGAATATTTTTATTTTCTTACCTTTATTTAGGACAATAATACGATCACCATCCATAAAAGACATATATACTTCACTAAATTATGGATGTTAGAACCAATTATGATGAACAAATATTTCTCATACAATTTGCTTTGGTTAATTTTTATCTTAACTAAATTTGAAAATTCAATGTACAGAGTCATTTTCCTTTGGATGGATCCTTCTTTTTGACTGAATCCATCACTTTTTTGCCGGATTATTCTCAAAAGTTTATTTACCTCTTATGTCTATTGGAAAAAGCATAAAAATTTACCCCTTCTTGCATTAACATTGTACCTATACTCCAAAACCACAAGATGTACCTAGATTTTGCATTGCTATAGCATCACATAAACTAAAATAAAAAGTCGTACTCCAATTATAATTACATTGCAGAAATTAATCAGTTACACTATTGAAATGTCGTCGTTCAGATAATACAACACGAATATTTCAATACTTACCTGTTCGCAGTATTTAAATTCTTCATCTTCTTCTTTATTTTTTCTTTTCTTTTACTGCATCCTAAAAACGAGAACTTCTGGAGTCACCCGATTTCAATTTATTTGTAATTTTCAAACAAATGTCATCTGATTTATGTAATTGCCCTTAATAAGAGCCATAATTAGAGGGCAAATAAGCATGTAAAGTATGGTGGATTAATTATTTAATATATTTCTTATTTTTGCATAAGCTAATAATAATAATAATAATGTGTGTTGTGGTTCTTAAAAGCCTAAAAATCATGATGAAAAATGTTTTGCTTTGCACTTTCTGCATCCTTAGTTTGAAAATAATGTAGTGTTTGAGGGACCCATTTAGCCATAAGGGAAATTGTGAGAAGGCTGGAAAAGAAATCCCAAGCAACTTGTCATTTCCAACTATAATAATGCATTTCTACTTTTGGATATATTGCCTATTTTTCAAATGAATTTGTTATTTATATTAATTAATTCAACCTTTTTTTTTTCTTTTTTTTTTTGAGTGTGTGTATATGTGTGTAACCTTTGCTTACTATTCACTCAAAAGAAAATAAATGGAATCTCACTCCTCAAGATTTGTGGGTTATTTTCTTTTTTCCTTTTCCTCTACTTTTTTCCATCAGGTTGAAAAGAAGGAGAATTTTCTCTTAGACTAATTATTTATTTTAACTCGGGGGTATTTATAGAACTAGGTGTTAATTTTTTCTATATGTAATGTGGTGCCTGTCTGTTTGTGTTTTCATTTTCAGTTGTCAGTTTTTTTCAGTGGAAAATATGTATTTTTATTTTGTATAGTATTTGTATGAAATGAGAATATGTTTCGATTAGTTAATGGGATTGTGTTTTATATTGAACTGTGGTGTCAAATCAATATATTTTTTTATAAGAATACATATAAACGCTTTAACTGAAAACTGAAAATGAAAACACAAACGAACAAGTTTAATACGAATATCAAACATATATAGCCCATGTTGGATATCATTTTAATTCAACACGGTGCAAAGGAAAATCACTCGTTTAACTTATATTTGAATCTTGAATTTGAATGAAAACATATATATAATTTTAATCTCATATTTTAGGATGTTTTGAACAAATAATACCATGTTTTTTGAAATAGTTATTATAATTGGTTTCATATCTCTAATGTTTGTTACATTTTTAGTTTTGCCATTAAAATTTGGATGGAGTGACCGCATGCTTAAGCGACTGGTTGTTTCATGGGGGAATTGGCTGAGCAAGTTTGGAGGGAAAAACATCACATAAAATGCACGTACTGCTTGTGCGTGTTAAGGAGAAAAGAACTTAACAAAAGCTAAAATCTTAAAAAAGAAAAACCTCATTTTTCTTTTCTCAAACCAAATCCCAACGGCATGTGCTTTCTTCTCTTATGCATAAAACAATGGGAATTTTCTTTTTTTCGATTTTAACATTGTTAAATTTTTTTATTTACTTAAAACTCAGCAGCAACATGTGCATTTTCTTATGATGGTTTTCCCACCCAAACCTACTTGGCCAATTTCCCTTCTCAAATGGTCTATTACTTAACGTCCATGTGCTTTGCACGTGGTCATTCCGTCCAAATTTTAACATCAGGACAAAAAATATAACAAACATTAAAAGTATGAAATCAATTATGTCTCTTTCAGGAGACTGTTTCTACAAAACGTCCTAAAGTGTAGGACAAAAAAAATGCAATTAGCTCCATTCACATATATATATATATATATATAATTGGCATACTTACTTCATCCCTAAACAAAATGATGGTGAAAGTTAAATTCCTATTAGTTTTCTATCCAAAGTCCAAACATAACCTAAATAGTGAAAAAAATTTACTCCACACATTTTACAATGAATAGTTTGTTTGCATTGTAAACTGAGTTAAGGTGATGGCAACCATAATTGTGCATATCCACGGGTGTACGGATGTGTTTGTACCAAGAAATATCTAAATAGATTTTATTCTTTTTTTTTTTCTTTCTCTATGATGCAAATCCATATACTCTCTGCCTATTCTATGAGTTGACCAAACCATACTTAATTACCTCAAACAAAATTGAAATATTGACCTTGTGTCAGCATATCTCAACCCACCCTACCCCCCACCCCATCCAGCAAAAATAAATAAATAAATATATGAATCGTTGCAATTATTGATTTGATCTTTACTTGTATAAAATCAAAGGGTTGAACGAAATTTAATCTTCAATGATATGAAAAATGCACAAAAATCCCCTTGTAAAAAATTAGCAATATACCCACCGCATTTTAACAAATGAAGCAAATTATCCCTCCCCCGTCCAAGTTTCCGACGAAGAGCACATCAGGTCATTTGCTAAAAAAAAAATTCATAAGGGTTTCTTTTGCTCATTTTTTATATTACAGGGGTAAATTGCGTTCAATCCTAAAATCAAATGACGTGTTTATTATTTCTAATATTCTCTATTTTAATTTGAAACAATGTAAAAATGTAATCTTCAAAACATGTTAAAAGACAAGAAGATAGCGCAGCAATTACATGAGATAACAAGAAAGTGAAAAGAAAAGGGAAGGAGGGGTTGAGAAAGGGACAAGTATCCATCTATTTTCTCTTTGATTTAGAAGCAATGTGGTTGGGGACTATGAAGTGGTCTTGCCATTTATGTGCAACTATAACATGTGAAACCACATGTTTCAAAAGCTTGATTGGTAAGGCCACAAGACAACTACAACAATTTTTCACACCCTCACAAATATCTATCTAACCCCATGCCACTTATGTTATATTCTAGCGTTTCTTGATTGAAAACGTTAACGTTAAAAATCACGAAACGGTTAGATCTTTCTGCTTCTGAACAGACATTGAATATCTCTAAGCGTTTCGTTCAATTGTACGACTGCATTGAAACTTGGGAGTGATGAGAAAATACTTGGCATGATATTGTTCTAAGAATTTCATTCCAACTATATAATTTTGTGTAGATTTGGAAGTTAGATTGTTGATGGGGTGGGGTGAGTAGAAGTAGATGTTAATGTGCAATGGTTGCTTGGTTCAACTGTGGAACAAAAAAGGTGAAGATAAATGTAGCTGTGCAGTAGAGAGGAATCTGCAAGGACAAATCATTATTGCTCTTGGCAGCATCAGTAGATGGTCCCTTTTGACAGTGACATATTTGCTCTCACATCTTATACTAGTCATCTGTCAGAAATAAAATTTGGCATGGGGGGACTTTTCTACATCTCTTGTAGATTTATTGTCTGCATTCTTGAAGCTTGTACAGATAATAATAAAACTACAATTATCTTGCTTTGTTTTTTTTGTTTTTTTATAATTAGGTTAAATCGGTATAACTATCTAATTACGGTGGAATGTTCATCCAACTTGGATACTATAGCACAATATCTATTGGATCAAGCATTATGGAGCAGCTACGCCGTGTTTAACAACACAGTGTACATGGCTTGGTGAGGTTTGGGCTACGTTCTTAGGAGGAGGTTTGGAGATTTCAAGACTTGATCCAATTGTAACTGTAGAATGTACATGAATAGTTGTGATTGTTCAAAAATCAAAATACAAAAACTTTCTAAGAATTGTGCAGTCGGGCTGGAGACGCGGTCTTACATGGTTGGGGGGTGGAGGCGTCACAGGGCATGTGTAGTTCAGAAGTCAGAAGTAAGAGATTCAAGAAAGATGAAAAGATGAGGCAATGTGGAACAATAATGAAGCAAATAATTCTGGAGTTAAACCTAAGGTGAGGTAGCCTCTTGAAAGTAGTTGCACAAGGTGTGATATTAATGAATGGTCCCCTAGAGTAGAGGCCCATGCAGGAGTGCAAGAAAACAAAGGTTTTATAAATGTTTCTGAACCAATTTGTATTCTGTGTTCAAAACAAAATCTATTACCAAACTCCCAGCCAAATTTTACCAGAAGCCAAGGTTGTAATCTTCTGTTGCTAACTTCTATGTCAAATACTCTTTTCTGGCACACCCTTTTGGCTGTTTAGGAGATGGAAATAATATTAACAGCCAAACTGTGAAATCTCATCAAGGTGAAAAAGAAGCAAAAATGAATGAGAGATGCAGCAGAGGTAAATGAATATTTGTTAGAAATGAAAGCAGGAGGGAGAAGTGAAAAGGCAAAAAGATCATATTCGAGCAAACGACAAACTGTTCTCAAGGTGTAGCCAAACTATATCTATGACTATATAGTATACACGTTTTAAGATCTTGCAGTAGGAAAGACGGGAACCCGACTGGAAACATTTCATATATCTATATGTAGTCTACTCCTGGATTGAACTGCAACGAAGAAAAATAAACCAGAAATATTGACAGTTGAATGAAACTTAGAATATACCAAAACTAAATGGGATCAAGACGTCTAACTATAATATTGCGTAATTTTTTCCTGCAATTACTGAAATAGGATGGAGCTCACTGATCTATATTGTCTATCTTGATTTCCAGGAGTGCCTCAATAACTTCACGGCAGATTGGGCACTTGTTCGATTGAAGTCTCAGTGCCTTTGCACAGTCGCTGCACATACACTAGAATGCAGAATATTTCAATTATAATGATTTCATGGAATTGAAAGGATAATGCAGAGTATGGATAAAGTTAACGGCAGTCAAGGGAGACGGACACAAAACCAGACATTAGCAGCCCAATTAGTTATAGATGAATCCTTTTAATGTATACTAAAGGTTCTGCATTCATGATTCTATATCACATTTCCAGCAAAATCTAAGCCAATGTAGTAGACATGATCACTACAAGAACCAGAATATTTGATTGTATCTAGAAAAGAAAAAAAGAAACTTTCATCAAGGACCAAAGAAAAATTCTTAAGTAGCTCATCATCCTGCTAACTAGTTCGTATAAGCAGATAGAGCAAATAGCTAAATAACTAAACAGTCTCAGAATCCCAAGTCTACAGAATATCGTTGGGGCAAAACTTGGAGTGTAAAGTCAAATGTACAAGTCTATAGAGAGCTTGAGCATCTGAAATCATCTTTGTTTTATCTTCAAATAATTTATCATTGTGGTCAAAGAACAAATCTTAACTCATACATAAATAATCGATAAACAAATAAATAGAGTATTCCCTTACCATATGTCTGCAGGGAAGCACAGCTATGTCCTTAGGCTCAGTCATGCAAATCACGCAATCTTTCCCTGATCCATTGTCGTTGAAACCTGAGCCAGATTTTCCTAATCCATATATCTCTCGCAGTTCATAGCAAATATCATCTGTCCAAAGCAACTGCCTGATCGCTTTAGCAGTAAATTGTCCGTCATGATTTCTTCCCACGACTACTTGAGTTATCTGCATCTGGGACAATGTATGTGGCAAAAGATAGCTTCTATCATCAACCATATAAGGAGTTGGGCAAGTGTCAGCAGATATTACAATCGGAAACACATCATATCTGGATGACGGATTTGAAATATCATCCAACGAAAAATAACGCAAGTCAATGCCTGTCCCTGAAGGCTGTCGAAATTCCTGGTGAAGTCCTTTTCTGAAAGGGATTTTGATCGGAACATAGGTTTCAGGAAATAATGGAACAACTCTGCAGTCAGCCTCTTCCTTGGCAAAGTAACAGATTGTGATGCTGTTGATCAGAAAAAATAGGGATTAGAGGGACCACTAATGCACTCAGAAGAATAGAAAATTAGCCAATTATTCTACCGCATGCACTCGGTGAACAGGATTAAACTGAGTTAATAATAGCTAGCCTTTACAAGACATGAGCAACAGAAATAGCCACTATATATAATGGTAATACCGTGATGGCACAAAAAAATAAATAAATAACTAGAGTCAAATATAGATAATATGTGCCAAATGCAAAGGTTCATTTCCAGAACATGATAATAAGAAACATCATATAAGGCCTATATACTTGAGAATAAGGTGGTGGAAAGATATATAAAAAAAGACAAGGGGAATAGACATATTGAACATCTGGCATAAAATAGTCTTCCACTTCTTGTGGTTGGTGGAGGCAAAAATGTGATAAAATAAGCAACAGATAAAGCTGTCAACATGATACACAGACATGGTGCTTTTCTCAATGATGAACAACAAAAGCATTGCAGAAACTGTTTCCAGTCCCAAAAAAAGATCAGAGATCACAAGTTAATGGAATTCACAACTCTTTATGGCTGACAGTACTCCAGCCAAAGATAATTCGACACTCTTAAATGGTAATAAGAACACATAGAAGAGGCAATTAAAGCCAGCAAAAGAGAAATAAGAAAATATTTGCTCCACCAAGATATCAAGTTTAGAGCATGATTTTGTAACAGGAATGTAAAAGGTAAATACCAAGACTGCCAAAAGATGCTAATGCAGACTCCAGAAGAAAATATAATAAACTTTTGAAATAATACTTACTGATGAAATATGAGAAACCCTTGATTCAGCAAGCTCTTAAAAATATTTGAATTTTATGTTCTAAAACAAGAACTACTAGCACATGCTTATCATGATTTTTCATCAGATCCTTTATTGGTGTTAAGCAGTGATGAGTTGCATTGAGCATATTGGCATATCAACCATTCAAGACAATGATTTTTAATGTGAGATCCCATTAATATCTAAGCATACTAGTAAAACTACAAGGTTTCTCAGCAAATCATGGATCTCCGAACATGGTAAGGATACTGAAAGTTGAAGGTGATAACCTTTAGCAACAGGACAAAGCTTTAATTGCTCAAGAGAACTATCAGGATGGACCTCAACAATGTACCATTTACAACCAACAGGCGATTTACCAGGAAAGAGAGGAACAAGATCCCCAATACTGTTCTGATGTAAAACATGTAGCTTTTCAGGGAGAGCACATTCTGGGCCAATTTGGGAGAGGAAAACTTGGACATATGTGGGAATTCAGATGAAGTTTAAGTGTAGAAACAAAGGAAAATAGGATATAGGCATACAATCATATGGCATCAAAACTGAGGAATAGGGATTTGATGTACACATCAATTTATCTTATGAAAGGCAAATAAGAGGGTCTAAATCTGGCTTTTCCATGGAGCTACAATCAGAAAGGGCAGCAAAAACTGTTCACGTAATTACGGGCGGAGGCTCGTCTGCTCCCTGACTGACAGGTCCCATATATCTAAAGGAAATGGATAGCTTAAGTGGGAATGTGTGGAAATAGGAAGAGAAATAGGTAATGGAATGGAACAAGATTCAAATATGGGTGTGATGCTGAAAAATATGGTATAGGCTAAAAGCAATATGTCGGCACTTGTAAAACAACTAATAAAACTGGCTTATAACGATAATACCCTTTCTGAGAAAGAGTGCTCCAAGAAGATGCACCTATTGAACGAGAATCAAATTCACCATCCAGGTCATAACTGGTGAATAAAAGAGCATGATCCAAAAATATGATGGAGGTCAAAAACAGGCAGGTTAGAAAGAGACTAGAGTAAGGGGCACTACCACCAAAAACCACTGAGGGTACACGAACAACATGCAGTCAGCATAATCTAGAATGTTCTGGGACATATGAATGAAATAACAAAGCACGAGCAATACCGAATAAGTCTCCATTTCTTTGTTAAGCAACCCCATTTTGTGGTGGAAGAAAATCCTACAACACTGTTCATATATCCCGATTCCCATGTGAAGTCTACTGATCAATAAGGCACTAAGGAGACAAGAATCAAGTATATTTATTGCAAGCTTGAAGTGTATGATATATATTCTCCAGCTTGATGGAGAGTGTTGAAGGATATATGTGTAAATTATAGTTTTATTATAAATTCCAACCAGTCATTCTTCAGAGATTCACACATTTCCTAAACCTAATGAGTGCCCTGATCATGCCACACACGGCATGCGGATTCTTGTACTAATTCTCTTCGTTTTCCTCATATGAACCACAACATATTTTCATCTAAAAGAATGCAACTCATACTTTAAATATTGCCTCACGCCTAAAATAGTGTAATTCTGGCGAACGAGTAGCAAAACGAGACTTGGAAAACAGCATTGGAGCCTTCTGACTCTGGAATCATATAGGCGGTAGCACATAGCCTTCATGAAATAAAACACTATTAGAGTTACGGTTTTGGTAAGAAATGTAAAAAATATCCTAACAGGGAAGGGTCTCTCAAAGGCCTCTAGTGGTCATCTGATCTCAACCAACAGATGGAAACTGCTCCAGATGCATGAGTTGCAAACAGCAAACTTCCCTTTCGGTTAATTCTCATATCAGGAATTCATAAGTAAAGCTTTCCAATTGCCTGAAACTGTATAGGACCCTACAATTCGAATTCTACAGAATGAATGATCAAGCAACTACGTGCACTTTGTGTCCATATATCTTTCACTCCACATATCACCAAAGGACCTCAACCCACATTCACCTCCCTTAGCATACAACTAACAGATACAACCGCAGCCAAGTGAATTACGCACACATGATACAACAAAAGTACACAAAATTAATTAACAAAAAGATCACAACTTTGCACCAAAATAAATAAATAAATAAAAATGTATCCAGAAATCTTGCCTTCCATCAAGCAAAGCATCAAACACAAACGAAACCAAGTAATGATCCGGGTTCATTTCATCAATCTCAAGCCTCAAAGAATCCTTATGCACATTCACATCACTATTCACAACTTTCGCCTGCTTCTGCTCACCGCAGGGCGGCGCCACCACTCGAGGCTGCGGCAGCGACGGTTGCAACTCAAACGGCCCAAAGTAAGGCTGGCCCACAATAGGGTTAGCGTGATTGCACACATTATACGCATTGGAATTGTAGTAGGGGTAATATACCGGTGGCGACGACGGGGAATGCGCCGAATACGGGGCCGGAGGAGGATTCATAGGGTAAGAGGGGTAGTACTCCAGGGGGTGGGGGTAGGGGTGGGTGGGGCTTCTCCTTCTCGCCGTGGTGCTGAAGGAAATGCCCATCTTCTTGTGTGGGATCTGCGCAAAGGAGGAGGAGGAGAAGGAGGTGGTCAGGAATTCTTTCTTGATGCTGCACAAACAAATATGAAATAATACCAACTCCAACTCCAATTTCTTTTTTTTTTTTTCTTTCTCCCATTTTTTGCTGTTACATTTCTAAAGAATCATTTTTTATATTTCATATATATAATAATAATAATAATAATAATAATATTACACACACAAATCACAATTTTTATATTTATTTAGAATTATTTGATTATGATTACATGAATTTGACATAATAATTTGCTAAGATATAGAATCAGATTTTAAATTACAGTACTATATGTTAAATATATTAAATAATATTAGGGGGAGCAGATTACATATTTTGCTTTGACTCATTTATTGACTTTGACCTAAATAATCAGTAAATCTTATTGTTGATTTTAAATGTTTTCGGCTACAGGTAGTTGGGGTTGACATCTAATTATTTGATTTATACAGATTTGACTACATTATTCTTTTTCCAGTACATAGTCACATTATTTTTAGAAAATAAAAATAATAAATTACATCGAAACCTCAGAGGATATTTATATAAAATTTCGGCATTGAAAGGTTAATATTGTGCATGTTAAGTAGTAATTACTGATCAAATTCGATATTTATTTTTTTTAAGTTTGTGTTACCCTTGATTACATATTAATTTAAGAAAAGAGATAATTATGACCAATTGGCCAAGAAGTCTTATTGAAACTACTAATTATTGTGAAATTAATTTTATGATTCTTTTATTCTTTTTTTTTTTTATTATAACTATAGTTAAGTTGATTTTATTTGTTGAATCCAAGTAATTAATTATATAGTTTGGGTAAAGTGGAAGAATATTTCTTTGACGCTAACCCTGCTTTAGCAGTTTGAAAAAGCAAATGGTTCTTGATTAGTTGTAATGCACCAAGATATTAGTTAAATGGCTTGTCCAAATAGTGGTGGTTGGGAGTATGATTTTTGTAAAAGTGACAAGCAATCATCCAAATATTATCCCTTTTTTGCTTTTAATCAATAAAAATGATAATTAAATTAACATTTTAATAAATTAATTAATCGAACAACGTAACAGTTCAATCAATACATCAAAGATCATGAAATAAATTAAAGAATTTCATATAAAATGAGATAAATTATCTACACATCTGGTAGGACTGAAACCCATAACTTAAAACTTGTTCACATGGGCCTCAACTTTAACTATCAAACTAAGACGTTATTAATTCTAAGTATTGTCTCTTGAGCAGTAGAATTGTACAATAATTTAAGGGTAAATTACAGTGGCACCCCTTGAAATTAGATCAAAATTCACAAACACCCTCTGTTTTTGTTAAAATTACAGCTACACTCCTTGAGGTTGTAATTGTATTACAACTACACCCCCTATTTAAAGGCAAAGCTTACACTAATAGCCCCAAAAAATGTTACACTAACACCCCTCAGGGGATGTATCTGCAATTTCACAAAAGACATGGAGTATTTGAGTAACTGAGCCTAATCTCAGGAGGTGTCAACGTAATTTACCCATAATTTAAATTAGGGTAAATTACAGTTACCTCCTCTTAGGTTTGGCATAATTACAAATACCCCCTCGTTGTTCGAAAAATTATAAATACCCCCTGAGGTTTGTAACCGTCTAACAAATAACCCATTTATCCAATTTTATGGGTGAATTGACCAAAATGCCCCTATGCAAATTGAAGTTTTTTATTTAATTCTTAAATTTTTTTAGACTACAATACGCAGGGAGAGGTTTCGTAAATTTTTTACACAGATGAGCAATAATGCAATTTGTTTCGACTAATTTTTTATAATTTTTTTAAAAAAAAAATGAAGGGCAAAATGGTTAATTTCAGGTTTTTGGTTAAAATGACAAACCTTAGGGAGTATTGGTAATTTCTCAAACAATAAAAATGTATTTGTAATTATATCAAATTTTAGAGGAGGTGACTGTAATTTACCCTTTAAATTAACTAATCTTTCTTTTTTAAATTATTCCTAGATTGTGGAATGCTTTGATTAAAAGGTATAAGCTTAAGAAGAAATAAAAAC
This sequence comes from Sesamum alatum, assembly GCA_034509735.1. Taxonomy (NCBI): domain Eukaryota; kingdom Viridiplantae; phylum Streptophyta; class Magnoliopsida; order Lamiales; family Pedaliaceae; genus Sesamum; species Sesamum alatum. The sequence goes on from JACGWO010000006.1 coordinate 36,360,593, forward strand.
CCAAATTAGGGTTGTGGATGAGTGATAGAGTGTGCAAACTCCATTGCTTTAGCAAGTCAAAAAGTCAGCTTCTCCATTTCACAAGCAAAGTCCATAAGAAAAGCATCACTACCATTATAATATCAATTTATGAGTATTTTTTGTTTCATCTTTTTAGAAGGGTGGTTGGACGAGTCTCAAAATAATCTCTTAAAATATTTGAAAAATTAGAAGATATCGTAAAATATTTAGTAATATATTTAAAAAATAGGTATATAAGATTTAAAAATAAAATTTAAATCCTACAAGCTCATAGAGAAAAGTAAAGTTTGAAACGTGTTAACAAACTCCACCTGTTTTGATCATATTGATTAAAAAAAAAGTTATTGCTGCTACGAGTTTTCATGTCCTTTTTATTTTATGTAAACATTTCAAAATGCAAGAATCTTATAAAATCTTTTAAATGAATTTGCCCAAAAACCCGCAATATTTGTAAAATTACACGTCCTTTAACAAAAAATTTTAATAGGATCGGACCAAATTAATTACGGAGCAAGCGTGATACACTTTTTATGTATTTAGTCACTTTAACCGTTTACCAATCACACGACAAGTGTATTGTACTTATGAAATGATTGATTCGGGTCCGATCAAACACAGTTTGAATTAGAATTTCCCAATTAATCATATACATCTATGGAATGCACGCACAAATGTTTGAACACTAATTCTTGCATACATTGCAACAGTTAAATAAGTGATTGACACAGCTCTTTATCTTACAAACCTTGTTTCCCATCAGATTTCTTGTTTTTTTCCTTACAAATTCATCCTTCAACTCCAAAATATACATGTAATTTTCCGACAACAACAGATAATAACTTGAGAAAATAAAAAGATGTAGTAAACATGTCAACAGAAATCAGGCCTGGATTTCTTGCGAACTGATATGCAGCCCCTCTGATGATCCCTGAAAACTCTGATTTCAGAGCAATCCCTCAAATCCTCCAGGCTAATATACTGTTGCTTAACCATCCTGGAGAAATCACAGCCTGTGTCATGTATCCAAATGTAAGGGTGGCATGTTTCATCATAGTAATAAACCAAACTCCTGATTCCTCCTCCACCACTCCCCTTAGCAGCAGCCTTTCCAGGCATGTAAGCCCTGTAAATCTTCTTGCCCTTCAATCTTTTCGACGAGCCGGGCTTCAGCACGTGAACTTTCTTCAGTATTGATCCCACTCTTACTTGAAGTTCAATGGGCTTGTCGCTCAAGTTCCAGATCCTCGTTCCAGGCCCGGATACTTGAGCATGGTCCCGACATCCTTTGAAGCATTCCGCAACTGAAACAAGGCTGAGACCAGGCATCAGAATTCACCACGAAAATTGGTTTATTTTATGATGTTTGATCATAATTGGAGTGAAGGTTCTGAGAGTACTTAAATAGATGGTGAAATGTGTAAGAATGTTGAATTCTTGAGACAAAGCATTTGGGTAGGGACCCCCCCGGACTTCCATTTTCTACAGTGAATATATGAAGCAAGAACTTGGTATCTGAGATTGATGGAAATCAGGCAAGGCAACTACCTTTCTCCGTGTTTCATTCGGTATAAAAGGCTATAGAATCAGATTTAACTTGTAGCTGTCCTAATCAACGGAACCTAACCGACTATTGGATTTTTTATTCCAACTTTTATGTACGTATGAAATGAATTTGGAATAGAAAATTGAATCTGACTGCCCATCACAAAATTCTTTCACCAGCCATAGTAGTCCCACCAACACGTTAATCGACCCATAAGGCAACTAACTAACTACATAAAAGTGCCGAATTCTATATTTCTTGCGCGTTTCGTGACATTCAGGTGAAAGATTAAAAATTTAACCACCAGAAAACTGTGTACAACACCTACTTGATTGATGTTGGTCATTGAGAATGGGGAAGAAATTAGTATACACCCACAAACTTCTTGATGGGGTTGTAGCATATGATTTTGCTTCATGCATCATCATTGTGCTCTCGCCTTTATGTTTACTTTTCTTTTAAGGTTGAAAGAATAACCTCATTCTTCTTCTGTAGCAGAAACGCGCTTGTTATAGTGGTGGTCCAGACCCACCATCCATTTGGTAGGAACAGCCCCAGATTTCTTGTTTCAGGAGAGAACAGAGAATTGGTGGAAACTTTCCGACAAGGCACTAATTCTTGAGATTCAAACAAACAAGCCAAAAAGGTAAAAAAATGAGGAGAGAACTGTTTACTGCACTTTCTCTTCTTTCGGCAAAGTAGATTATGCACAAAGATATCGTATCATTGTCCACTTTGTTTCTGAAGTTTCCCCTCGCTAAAAATCTATCCAAGTAACTAATACTTGTTTGATTTATTGAGCTTTCGCCTGTCTTAAAAGTATACATGGAATGAAACGGTGTTGAACGTAGCTATACTAGCCGCTATGAAAAGAATTCCGCTGTACAGATTGAATATCAAGGATAGCTTAGAATAAGCTAAGTACGAGCAGCGACAGAATTTACACATAAATGAATTACGTTAAGTGAGTGCCTTCATCCGTATCAATCTTGATTATAAGTGGATCGTGGAGATTTACAGCAGGACCGGACTTGATGGGTAAATGTGGTGACAGGAAATCAGCATCTACATCCTCGTTTTCAGCCAAAGCTTTCTCTAAAGCAGCCTTTGCAACTCGAGTAACACAGATCATTAACAGTACTGCAACCAAACCCAATAAACGTTTAGTTAGCATACAGTAAACAAACTTCATGCAATACATGTCAGTGCGATTAAGCGCAAAAAATCAAGCAAAATGTACAAAATCAGTGACATCAAACTGCTGAGTATCACAAAACAAATAAAAGAACTACAGAAACATCAGAATTCAATATGTAACACATTCTTTATTCTGATAATGTGTTCCAATATGGAGTGATTCAATACGAATTATGACATCAAGAAAATTACTAAGATTCCCAAATTGGTGACTCTGTATCTGCGAGCAGAAGGCTTATAAAGAGCTTCAGTATCTCTTGTAACTCCAGTTCTTATTACTCGACATGAAATAAAGTGTAACAGGACCGTTTTAACAAAAGGATTCTCCTTGACTTTCAAACTTTGTGTCATTTATCTGATTGCCAATTTATTTAAAGATGCCACGTGCTATAACAAACGATAAATTTCCGAAGGCATGTGAAATAAAACTAGTCAGTAAATAGTCACTTGAAACTTACCCGACACAACAAGACCCAACAGAATAAATGCCTGCAGCAAAATAAAGACTAGTGTCAAAAGCAGAGATCTCATAGTGTCATATCACTATGGCAATCAGGAAAACATAACATGCTGATATTGAGCACATTTATTCAACAGACTTCAACTGAAATTTTTATACTTTCTGCAGATAAAATCTGGCAAAAAGTATACACAATCTATATGCACCATCAGCAACACAAATTTTAACGTATTTATAAGGTTCAGCAACTTTTGGCTTAATCTACTTCTCATGGGCCATGCATAAAATGCGGTGATAACTAGAAACCCTACACTTCATATATGCCTTTCCCCCAGATAATCTTGCTCCAAATGCAACAAACAGTAAGTCCTTATTGATCATAAGTTTCCATTTTGAGAAGAATACATATCATTAAATAAGCATAAAGAAGTACAAGTGTCACTATAACAGTATGACTGGTTAGACAATTGCAAACATCATTGGAATAGTCCGTTAAGGATGGCAATTTATGAAGAGGTCGAGGCACAGAACATAGAGCATATTTATGAAAATCCTGCCCAGCTGCCTGGCCATATTCATCTTCTCGCTGAAGGACAGGACTGAATATTCCTACTCAATTAAGTTATTTTCACAATTCCCTTGTGTATTTAGCGTACAATTTTTTAGCAACGGAATGAACTTTAATCACATACCGTTCTATTTGTCAGTAAATTTTAGAAACTAAAACCATATTATTAAAAAGAACCAAAAAGAATAGATTCTGGACATAATGAAATCATGAATATAGGTAAATGACAAAGGTGTTATTTGTATCTCTGAATTTTAAGATTAAATTCAGTAAACTATATCCAAAATTGAAAATAAAATGCAGTGCCAACAACAAGAACAAGCTCATGGAAATAATAACAAACAGAATAACAAAAAGCTCATACCCAGCGGGTTTTGGAAAAATCATGCCATCCATGAGTTACATCCGAAAGATCCTTCAAAGTTGTCCCCACATAGACCAAGGCAAAAGTAATTGGCTGCAAGAAGAAGATTAATGGGCACATCATGAGCTGACATATAGAAATGTGTCCTCACAAACATAAAAGGCACATGGCACGACAATCTGATAAAGAATACTTAAAAGTGAAAAGGATTAACATTGAATCGGTAATCACTAAAGAGATGTGAATAAAGTACATACCATCATGCCCAACCATGAAGCTAGCATGTATTGAGCTATAGGTACCGGAGTAACAGATAGCAGATAGTTCAACATGTTAAAGGGAAGCAAAGGAACAAGCCGGAGCAACAGCACAATCTGTTGAATTCAAATATAAGCATAAGATGGTTTTGTATATATCATATTGTTAGACGAAGGAAATGAATCCAACCAGACAAACAATAAGCAGCAGCCATGGCACTAGGTTAAAAGACCATGAACAAGACACTAATTGAGAATACACACCTTAAATCCTGATCTCCGAATTGCAATTGCAACTGCTCGGAACTTGGGATAGTCTTTTAACTTGGAAATGACATATGACCGCCCTATCTGTTCGGATGGATAAGGAAAAACTAATGGCAATCAATACCCGAAAAAGAGAATTGCCCTATCTCGTAAAGGTAAAATGTCTTAACAGTTGAAGGAAAGATTAAGTTTCAACCTTAAGCTCTAATGGCCAGACAATATATAATGCAACTAGACTAAAAAAACTTACAGTCCGCCCAAGAAGAAATGCAGCTCCAGCACCAATTGTAGCACCAACTGAATCCGCAACAAAACCCACAGGCAAGCCAAAGAGATAGCCGCCACCCAGCTGACAAAGATAATAAAGTATCCTCCAGTTCAACAAGAAATTGAATGATAAAAAGTGTAGGCCATTTATGCATCTATGGAAGAAATGCAAAAATCAAGTAAATCACTTTTACAGGAATCAGATGGTAAACAATTAGAACTAGCAAAAGCTATACAAGGGATAGTAGAAGAAAATTACATAAACTGAAAACTACTGTGTTTGGAATTCATTTCATTCAGAATACAGGACCATCTCTCATAACCTGCAGTAACAAAGGAATTCACCCTAGCTTTGAGGTGATGAAGGTAATTTATGGGGCGTGGCTTGAGTTGTGAGGGTATCATGCCCTACATATAACAACCAAAATCCAATGAAGCATTTCCTTCTTTATCCATCATTACCCCTAAATGAGCTTCAGTTGACCATAATGCTGCACCACTATAACAAGATAATACTCCAAACTAGAAAACTAGTTATTTAGTTGAAAACATGCAAAGTAAAACACTGAACCACAGAAAAGTATCCGAATAAATGTCAAAAAGTTCCATGATTGTAGCTTTGCTCTCATGTATGCAAAATCATTTGCCGAAACTTGTTATTTGTGAATAAGAAGTTTAAATTGGGGAATAAACAAAAGAACAAGAGATGTTAACCCTTACCGTCAGTACTGAAGCCGGAACTGCCAACACCGTTAAAGGAATGTATGCAACAGCTCTGCAAGACACAACCCATGAGTGCCCCAAATAACATTCAGATTGTTAAAGTTTTCAAGCACAGTACATTCTAAAAATTGCAGAGTCATATAAAGAGAAGCAACATCCTCTAGGTTCCAGTGCGACCCCTGGTTATATCTAAGCTGAAAGAATGCCTCTTTAACTCCACAACACTAAAACAATCCACCCTTCTAGTCAAAGATAATCATGTGCAAGTTTTGTTTAATTTTCATGTATGCAGCCTCACATCTCAAAACAAGAAAGGCCAACCAGCTTCATCTGTAGGCACAAAATGAAAAGTTCGACATATGAGCAAATAAAACTGCACTTACAGCACTAGAGGACCCCATGCACCAAGATCTTCCTGTATCCATACTAAGAAATCCTTCAGTATCTGGATAAAACAAATATTAGGATTAACCGATCAGATGAATAAAAACCTCCAATACATTTGAAGCACATCCAAACACACAAGGTTAAGAACAGTTTTCAATTTCCACCAGAGGAATATTCTCGAACAAAACAATAAGTTCACCACATTCACAGTTAGAAATTACCTCAAAATCACTAACTTATTTATGCAATATGTATCACCACAGTTATCTAGAAGGAAGACCTGCATTTTCCCATTTGGTTACCTCCACCATTTCAGTTCTAACAAACCTTACAGTAAAACATTTTTCTTGCTTACATTAAGGTGATTGAGTTAGTTCATGAAAAGGCCAACTGACAATAGTTATTATCCATCAGCTTGACAACATTAAATTGCTAATGAACTATCACCAGAAGAAAATCAAGACTCTTTACTTGAAAATTAAAACAAATCAAGGCCCCAACAGCCAGTACCAAAATCAACCCAAGAAAACACCCAAACAAGACCAATTAGGCAAAGCAACACGAAAAACCCAAACAATAGATGACCTACAGTAGTCCAAATAATCCCCCACACAAGCCACAGTAACGTAAGAAATACACAATATCAAAAACACTCTGAAAGCAGTCAAGAAAACCCCAAACAAGCAAAATCGAGTAAAACCCACATTAAAAAATCTCACCTTCTCAATCGGGAGGGTGAAGCAAGCAACTAAAAAAGCGGCGATCAGCGCTAAAAGCAACGAAATCTTCAGGAGAGAAACCCAACTCAATTTGAAAGCCATTATTATCGAATGTGGGGAGAAAAACAAGATCTTTCTGCGCCAGGGCCTGCACTCTTCTTCTTCTGGGTCCTCTGGTAAAGCTTGCTTCAATGACAAGCGAGGCCTCAAATTTAATCCTCCTAAATTTGCCAGATTGAACCCAGAAATATGAAAGAAAAAATATATATTTCACCACCAAAAGAAAAACCCTTTTCAGAAACGACGAACACGTCGAGGATTTAGCCCATAGATTGAAGGATCAAAGTGATTTCCACACTGATCCTTTTCTTGTTTCTCGGTATGCCCTGTGTGCGATGCGATAAATCGTTATCGCAAATGGGGTTTTTCTTGATTTTGGTCTTTTGCTGTAATTTTTCCTACTGGGGCTTATTATGATGATTCGATCAGCTGCTAAGGTACAAATTCCGATTTTCCCATGAAAATGTAGGCTATGTTTGGTTTCATTTTCATTTCATCTTTGAGATGGTGAGAAATTAAAACCAAACATTACATCAATCAAAACACTTTTACTAGGTGTTTTGCATATTTTCCCATGTATACATACATCCATTTATAAATAAATAAATATTATTATATACATATATATTTATAAAAATATATAAAAGAGACATGATTTGACAATGAACAGTATTTTTTGTCTCCCAATATACAACACAATACATACAAAAAACAAAATATTATTATATACATATATAAAAATATATAAAAGAGACATGATTTGACAATAAACAGTGTTTTTTGTCTCCCAATATACAACACAATACATACAATACATTTTTTACACTATTTAAAATTAACTCCAAAAACAAATCCAAACATACACTCTATTTTTAACACACACTTATTTATGTTCATTTTTTCTCTCTATCTCCACAAAACAATCCAAAACATTTTAAAAATGAAACCAAACATAGGGGTAACTTCGCCGTAACCGCTTCAAACACGTGTTTTCTTGATAATATATAATTCTGCAAATATTGGGAAAGGCTTAGCCCCGAAGAAAGGGGTTCCCATGGCCCAAACACAACCCACATTTGGATCCAAAATCCAACACTTGGATAGAGCCTCAAACCCTAATCTCAAAATTCACTTTTGCCTTTCTTTTTTCATTCTTTTTTGTATATAGTTTGGGTTGGATAGAGCACAATTTATTAAAATGACCAAATAAAACAGTTCAGTTTTCGGATTGAATTTTTTATTTTAAATATTTTGCATTTTCTTATTTTTTTTATATATATAAGTTACGTGTATAAATATGACATCATGCTTTTTATTTGAAAAATATTTTAGAATAAATTACAGATATTTCTTTTAAAATTTGACATAATTATGAATATGACCTTATTGTTTTGAAATATTATAAATACCCCCACAAATGAAAAATAATAATGTTAGCCCATAGACGGTGAACTAACGTTACTACTTTATCATTGTTGATTATTTTTTTAAAGTTTCATAAAATATAAATAAATTTGAGAATGGACGTATCAATCTATAAAAATATTTTAGGATAAATTAAAAATATATATAGTTAGAATTATTAATTCAAAAGAATATTTTGATCAGTTCACAACAAACAATAAATGAAAACCTAAAGAAAGCTAGGAGCTCTTTGGGAGAGTTGCACCTTCATTTCGGCTATGTCAGGTCCCCTCATACTTTTTGGGCTTATGGGGACTTAGCTAGAATTCAATGGAGACGCAATCCCCCTCTTGCTTACCATGATTTACCCATTCCTACCTGTCAACTAGACAATCAATTATTACATAAGTCGAATCATGAAAAAAAAAAAACATTGCTCGAAAGTAAATTAAATCAGATTTTAATCCTCGTCCTCGTGTTGAGATGGCCTAAGAAAGTAGATCTAGATATTGGTGGGAGGACTCTTAAAGTCTCCGGACTTTCTAATAAGTTTTTAGTGCTCGGTAAAATTTCTGAAAGGCCAACTATATAGGAGAAAAATAAGAGAAAGAAGCTCTTGAATTAGTAGATCAACTGATAACTACAACAACTAACTCAATAGCTATCAATTATAAGCTCGTTGTTAGACGGACGTTAAAATTAGAGAGTATTGTAATTTCTCAAATAATGAAAAGATATATGTAATTATATTAAATCTTAGGAGATATGATCATAATTTACTCACAAATTTATATATGTAATGTATATGTATTAAGATGACCCAAGGCGGAGGCCCAGACCTAGGGAGAAATGCTCAGTAAGGAGGCCCAGGGCGGGGACCCAAGCCCAAGGTGGAAGATCCAGCAAGGAAGCCCAGGGCGGAAGCCTAGGCTCACCAAGAATGGATAAGGGATTGATCAGGTCTACTCCCAATCCTTATCCGCGAAAGACCCCTTCAACAGACTCCCTACTTTCAAGGAGTCCAAGGGCTACAGAAGTCTGGAAAGACCAGTACGTGGTTCTTCCAGAGTTCGGGCCACGAGAAGTCTTTCCTCACCATGACTCTTCCTCTATAAATACCAGCCCATCTGGTTGGCTCAAGTAACGTTTTTCTAACACTTTAAAACACATTTTTATGCTCTCACATTCACACTTAACTCATTTTATGCTTTTTTCTCACGAGATTTTATCTTCTCTTTCCTCTATTTACAGTTATTCTTCTACAATTGTTTACTAACTTCAGCGTCGGAGTACTAATATTTTTTGTAGATTCCTGTTTCAAAGCTTGCAAAAAATTAAAGTCTATTTTGTTCAAGCCCAAAAACGAGCTCTCTCAACTTACGTCAAAAACAATAAATTATTAGACCATAGGTTGAGGTAAACTTTTGTTTTCATTCAAATTGTCTTAAATTTTTCCGTTGGTCCATGCCGCAAATACTAATTGCGTGCGTCTCAAATACAGGTCGAATAGGATTAGGCGTACCCTTAACTTATACTTAATAACTAACTTAGTAATACGTTGTACACATGGGTGGCAGTATGGGTGAGGATGTTTTTGGTAACTTAAAAGTTAATTTTATTGCACCATCAATTTTATATGGGTCGGTGATAATTTTAAATTGGTTTCAACATATGATTTAATCGCTTAAATTTGTTGTTGATTGTGTGTTATGTATCACTAATTACTTTTATATTTTTAATTTTCCGTATTTTTTTTACGAGAAACAAAAATTTCAAATTTTTCAATATAATATTTTTTAATCTAATGAAAAACAAAAGAAAATTAAAGTATTTTATAAAATAGTCAAATTCCATGTTAGAATTATTTTTCTTTCTATTTTTTTAAATGAATCGATAATATAAAATTATATTATAAATTTCATTGAATATATCAAATGTTAATATCTAACGATTATAATGAACGAATATGTATGAGTAATATAGATAAATAACTATTATTATTACGTTTGAAATCCACAATTCAATTTTACAAATAATTATGGAGAAACTGATTGCATATTATTCATTTCATGATTTATTTTGAAAATTACAATATTTTGTATACGTTACGAGTTTTTCATTCTATAATTTAACAAATCAATCTTTGATGTATATGGTTACCTTTCATAAATAATTAATAATACAAATTTTGTCGTATTATTTACAAATTGTATTAAAAAAATCATCATCTTATTATTATCTAAAATTCTGACTTTTAAATATTAATTATAAGAAAATGGTTAACATTGACCCGACTGACCCGTTTACGACTTGGCCCACTTAAAACCCATTTATTCTGATCCATATTTAATCCAAACTCATTTTGGATCCGTCCCACTTGAACCCAACCCAAACTACCCATATGACAACCCTAGTTGTACACTATTAAACACTAGCGACGTGGTAGGTCGTCCTTGTGACGTCCATAGAATTTTATTCATAATTGAGAAGCTAATTAATAATTATTAAAAAAATTTAATTTAATTATAAGTATAGGTTGAACTTATAAATATATATTAAAATTTAAAGGGGCTAAATTGGATTTTTGTTGAATATTTGTGGTCAATATATAAATATATAGAAGTTGGGAGCCAAATTATAATTTTCATAAAATTATGAAGAAAAAAAAAAAGAGTAAGATATGTTGGCAGCACGTGGCTGCCTAACACCTTTACTCATATATATTAAAATATTATGTTACTAACTTATAAAGGAAGAAAACAAAACACAAGTTTAAAACCTAAACACACATTCTCATTAGGGGTGGCAATCCAACCCGGACCCGGTAAAATCCGCCTCGAACCCGCCCCTAATGGGCGCGGGTTCGGGTCCGGGTTCAAAAATTTGAAGACGGGGCGGGTAACGGGTCCGGGACGGGTCCCGGGTCCTTAAGGACCCGCCCCGGAAACCCCCCCCCCCCCCCCGTTTAGATATATATATATATATATTTCTTTTATTTTATTATGATAAAATAAACACTAACAAAATATTGTATCATTTAATTTATTTATTGTTAGGTACTTGTTCAATAGTTGATAAATTGGAAAATTATCTCACAATACTTAACGATGAGAAAGACGAAAAAGTTGTTACTGATATCTAATAAATAATTCAATATGAATTGTTTGAGTTGTTCTATTATAAACAATTTTATTTGTACTTGAAATTCTTTTTCAACTTGAATTTGAGTTAGATCATGAACAAATAATTTTATTTGTAATTGATATATTAAGTTTTAATTTTTTTTTAATTTGTAGAAAAAATAAAAAATAAAAGAATTTAAAAAAACCGGGTCTAGCGGGTTAGACCCGCCCCGACGGGTTTTGTACCGGAGCGGGTCTCGGATCCACTCAAACCCGGTCCATACCTGCCCTGTTGCCAACCCTAATTCTCACATAGTGAAAGGTGTTCATTTTCGGACGTGAAACAGGTGAGCATAATTTTACTTTAAATTATGAATTAATTATTATATTAATATTGTTTAATTAGTGCATTTATTAAATATGATTTGTACTATTCGATTTACTATTTAATCAAAAAAAATTATTGAATTTGAGTATTTATATAAATTAGTGTTCGGTATATATTTAATTGGACCGGTGATATTATAGCTAATAAATTAGAATTTATTTAATCTATTAGATTTAGCCATTATTAAAACAGAATTACTTGAATTTATCAGGATTATTAACCAAATACATAATTGTGTTTATTAGTGTTTAAATAATTATTATAGTGAAAAATTTGTAGAAATTAATAGGAATAGTAGGGAATCATATTTGAGAAATGTTAGGAAAATATATTTGAGAAATATGGTATTTATTAAAAAGAAATATGGGATATTTGTAATAATTTAATTTAGGGATGTTATAGAGAACGATAGTTATAAAAATATGAGGGGTTTGATGAAATAAGCTCTTATGAGTTAATTGATAAATTAGATATATACGGGGAAAGTTTATAGTGTCTAAAATGTAGACGAAAAAGGAACGCAGGTTTGAATTTCAATATAAATGTAATATTAAAAGATTGATATAAAATATACGCATATATTTAGTAATTTTATTCGTAATTAACGATATTTTCAATATATGTATATTGATTATATATATTATAACGTATTATAGGACATGGGTATAAAGTAGAAGACTAATCAACTCCTATTAGCATAATCGTTTTCGGATCGAGGTAAGTATAGTTAATTGAACCTATATAAATATATATATATAATTGTACCTGTTTGTTATAAACCTGGCTGGTATTTGTAAATGCTTATTTGGATTACGTGGTTATGCTGTGAAGTTGTCTCTATGTGTTTATTTGTGATTATTTATGTAATGTAAAGATTGACAGATGATTGCCTTATATTATATTTATTGTTGCATGGAGTTGAATGAAGAAGTTAATTATACGTACATCATTAAATTGAGATACGGAGATGACTTACCTAGTTGGGGAACATAGTCAATGGTTTGTGATGACGTGATTGATGATGATGTGATTGACAATGTGATATGAGAAAAATGAATATAAGCTAGGTACCATGGCGCATAGGGTACTGGGGTATTTCGGGTAGCGGGGAATATCCTGTGCTGATAGCTACACACTGGGATGTGTGGGGATGCCATGTTCGTTGTGATGTTCTGTGCTAATATTGCTACACACTCAGATAGTGTGGGAATATCACATTCGACGGGTATCTTGTGCTGTATATGATATAACATTGATGATAATGATGATGATGATGATGATAACCGGCGAAACCATTGACTGATGTACTCCAATTAGAGTAAGCAGGGCCCCAAGAGTATAAACTGTGAATTCTGAGATTATATTGTAGATTGATACATGATTGTGGCATTGATTACTTTGTAATTTTGTGGTGATTGTATATCGAATACTTGTTGGTTGTATTACGATATGTATTTATGGATATATATATAGGCTGGTTAACTATACTTATTGAGTAGGCAGCTCATCCCTTGCCAATATTTTTCAGGAGATAGATCACGGTGACTAGCTACGTCAAATTTGAAGTCATGAAATGGATTTGAATAGGTGGGTCAGCCGTGACATCTGAAGTCGAGGGTTCTGTCTATATGATTATTAAACATCTAGTATTTTATCGAGTTTGCATTTTAGATTCTGTAATAACCTGAACTTTCATCTTTTGGAGTTTTGTATATGAGTATACATGTGGCGTAGTAGATATAAACTTTTGACAGCTTCTATCATTATCATATATATATATATATGTTACATGTTTAATAGGATTGATTTTATTCATTTAAATGGAAATCTCTTATAAGATAGGTTATACGTAGGAGGGATGTATACTTATTGATAATACCGTGTAGTTAAGTAGGGGGTGTCACAATCCTTGCGTGCATATAATAAATAATATTTCATATTTTAAAATATATTATAAAGAATAAAAATATATATATATAAACCAACACACCACATTTAAAAAAAAAAAAAAAAGAAAAAAAAACCAACTTACGGGTATTATTGGATAACAAAAAATAGGGGCACAGTGTAAGTAACCACTCTTTGTGAGTAAGAACGAGATTTTCTTTTTATATTAGTATAGTTGTAAAAAAAATTAAAAATAAAGAAAAATACAAATAAAAATTTAATTAAACATTTTTATAGATAAAGAAAAATACAAATAATTAGAATTTTTTTATTAAAATATTTGTTGGGTGTATTTATTAATTGACATTTTTTAATAAATAAATAAAAATTAAAATATTTAAAATAGAGAGAGAAGTTGATAATATGAAAATGATTGATCACATAAAAATAAATAATTTTTAATAATTTAAACTGAAACTTGAAAATTTTTTGAGGTTACAATATGTCATGAATCTTAATTTTAATATAATTAATTACTAAATAATAATTTATCTTATAAATATTTATAAAAAAAACTTAGTGAAAAATAACAAAAACATGCAAATGTTATTATTAGGTATAATAATCAAATATATAACTTTGAAGTCTAGTTCAAATAAAGAGAAAAATATATTGATTAAAATTTAAGCAAACTTTTATTTGGTATATTAATTATTTTTATTTTAGTATTTAAGAATAAAATGATTGATAATACAAAAATAAAAAATATTATTTGAGTACCAAATTAATATTAATAGTGAAAAACGAGTATCAATTAAACTATATGTAAATACTCCAGTACCAAAAGGAGATTAATAACTAAACTTGCCTATCAAAATAAATTTTACTTAAAATTTTCTTATAAATTTCCTTTTATATTTATTTATTTTTATATTTAAAACACTTCTCGCGCCCAACTCCAAGCGGACGAGCTCGTCACCATCCAAAGCAAGAACAACTCTCCAATGGCGGACGTGTATTCCTCCCTTCTCCTCCTCATCCCACTCTCTCTCCTCCTCCACTTCATTGTCCGGCCCAGGCCCGTGATGGTCCCAATCAAGAACCGCCACGTGCTCATCACCGGCGGCTCCAGTGGCATCGGCCTCGCACTCGCCCACCTCTGTGCCCGTGAAGGCGCAAACGTCACCATCCTCGCCCGCGACGTCAGAAAGCTCAAGGAAGCCAAGCAATCCATCAAGCTCGCCACAGGTCGCGAAGTCAGCATCTTCAGCGCCGACGTGAGGGACCACGACGCCGTCGAACGCGTCATCAGGAGGCGGGGGACATCGACGTGCTCGTCTGCAATCATGGGGTGTTCATAGCGCAGGAATTGGAGGGTCAGGAGCTGGAGGAGATAAAGTTCATCATCGACGTCAATTTGATGGGGACTTTCATTTGATTAAGGCCGCTTTGCCCGGTATGAAGAAGTGTCGGGCCGAGCGGGGCCCCGGCTCCATTGCTATTATGTCTTCTCAGGCGGGTCAGGTATATATATATTTACAAGACTGGAATCTGGTTTTCTTCAATCTTCAAGGGTTGTCTCTTTTTGACCATTTTAATGTTGTCAATCTGTTTGTTTTACTGCATCATGTGTTCTTGAGTATGTCGTTGATGAACTGGGAACTACCACTGACTGCACGAGTTTGTTTGGCATGTTTCATGAGTTCTTCTCCCTGTATTTTCAGCCACAAATCATTTAGATGAAAATGCGCCTTGAATCGTTTTAAACAATTCAAGTTCCACACTGGAACATATGCAATTTTCCTGCCAAATTGTTCGGAAAAGGACAAAAATTGTCAAAATATTAAAGTTATAGAATTAAATTACGAAACGAAAAAATGACACCCCTTGAATTGTAAGACTAGAATTGCATGTTCCCTGGAAAAAAGGTATTGATTCGAATAATATTTCTATATTTTCACCTTGTCTTGATTTTCATTCTTAGTTAATTTGGTTCAGGTTGGTATTTACGGTTTAACAGCTTATTCAGCCAGTAAGTTTGGCCTCAAGGGTCTGGCAGAAGCTTTGCAACATGAGATTATAGCAGACAACATTCATGTCTCCCTCATCTTCCCTCCAGACACTGAAACTCCTGGTTTTGTACGAGGTACAAAATCTTCCTACAATCCTGCCTGTCAGCTGCACAATACATGTTATGATCTTTATTTTGTAACTGCGGTTGATCTATTATCTTCTGACGGCAGAGAGCAAAAGAAGGCCACAAGTTACCTAAACAATAGCAGCTTCCTCTGGTGCAATGAAAGCCGACGAAGTTGCAAAGAAATCCTTGCACGGAATTCAGTCAGGCGCTTTCATCGTTCCCTGCAACTTCGAGGGGTTCTTACTTTCTGTAGCAACAGCTGGGCTTTCCCCCCAGAGATCATATCTGATGGCATTCGTGGAGGTAACGACGGCTGGTACAATTCGTCTTACCGCCCTATTTTTCCTATGGAATTGGTACAGAAGCATTAAGAAGCTGCAGCTTGCAGACAAGATCATGAGTATTAGAAAGAACACCTGATTCCATTGTCAATACATTGAGTATTTACAATTACATAATGATCGCACTTCCTACTGAAGGATCAAATTCTAGTCTAGCGCCTTTACCGTCCCATTTTCTGTTAAGAATGCACGGCGCCTTACAATGTTGAACTTTTCGTTTCAAAATTTACAAAGATACGATAAATATTGTTGTTGTTGTAGTCGGGATGTTACACCTTTTTTGAGTTATAAGAAGCAACGAATTACTAGACGTCTTATATGGTTATTGCTTACAGTTCTCTGTCACCGTCTCAGAAGGAATTGTCATTAACTATACACATCGTTTCAACGAGGCAGTTGCAGTATCATAGTGTCCATAATAGAATACAATTTGCAACATAAAATTCAATCCGTTATATCCACTTCTCCTCATTTCTAGCAAACTAATTGGAAGGTTTTCTAGTTTTAGTTCTAAAGACAACCTTCCTTCAAGACAGGAGAAGAAAATCTTCAAGGACAAACAAAAATTGTCCGAATTTTGCTCAAGAAGCATCTCTCACCAACAGATGTAATTACTTCATCACAGTAAATTTGAGGAATAACGAAGAATTTTCATAAATCTATTGTAAATTTTCTACAAGGGTAAGCCACCATGGCAGTTTACAGTGTGTTTACATACCAATGTAAACTCAAAAACAATCATACAGGAAGTCAAGAAAAATGGTATCCGTGCCTATACGTGGGGTATAAGACATACCCCGCCTCAAACATTTGCTACTAGTTTCTGAACTCTGGCCTACAGAATGCATCCGACTTTGTTTCTATCAAGATCTTGCTATCCCGGATTGCATTGCACCGGTCGCCCCTATGCTTCATACCGTGTCACACAATGAGTCGACTAACTATTCTGTGTGCTCATGGATGAAATTGACAAAGTAGCACTAGTGCACAATCTGCAGTCATGATTTTCATACTTATCTGATACATAGCGCGTTCATCAGTACATGACCAAGCATAAGGTCGACAAAGTACTGGTGCCCAATTTGGCCGTCCCTCCACTTCATCTTTAATGGAGCACGGCCATAGTGGACGCCATCGTTGCACCGGTTGTCGTAGTGCCATGGATAGGTCATGTCAAAGTCGTCAATGACTTTATCAAGGACCCCATGTTGCCTCAACTTATCCAACACTATGCCGTTGAAGGCCTCCATCTTGTGAGGATTAAATGCCAAACTTCTAGCATAGCCACCCGTTGCCACGGTGGTTCTGTATATAATTTCAGGCGGCACGACCCCTCTTTCCCGCACTTCTTTGACCACCTCAGCCCAAAATGTGGCAGCATAGTTAGCTCCTCCAACAAAACTCCTAATATTAGACCAGTAGACACCATCATGTAAACCCGAATTCATGATAATAGTGTCCGGAATTACATCTTGAGAAAAATACCCCTTCAACATCTGTCGGTACTCTGGATTTATTAATGAATTCAATCCCTGATAATTTCCAGTAGCATTTGGATGACCGTTGAAAATGCTGGTAAATCTGACAACTTGGGATGGGTTTCTTGGATTGGTTATGTTCATATCAAATACTCTAGGAACAACAAGAACATCATGCACATCCAAGATGAAGTTAAGGATGTTTCGGATAGTATCACAATGGTTGGAGTCTCCCCACCAGAAAATCCAGCGATTGTTCAAACAATTCCGGGCTTCTTCAGTCGAGAACAATTTGAACGAACAATGAGTTGAATATACCCATCCGTTGCTCTCCAGCAAGCCCAACGGACCGTCGCACCATGGATGCTGGCACAGAAAGCTCGGCTCCTGACATCTGTATCTGCCATCATCACTAATTGGACAACTATCGTTTCTAGCATGTCGAGTCCACCGACCCGACCAAACATCCTTAGAGTAATCAGACTTCTTGCACTGTCTTATTTCCTGCAACTGGGATGCAGACTTATGGAATTTGATCGGAACAACGCGAAGAACCCGATCAAACACGAATCTTGCAGGGGAAAATTTCAACCCCTCATAATGCCGGAACAACAGGATAATAGTCAAATTGTAGTCACCGGCAAAATCAGGATGCACTTGAAGGGAAAATGTGTATGTACCATTTCCCAGGTCCCTGATGGGAGGCCTAGACTTCCATTTCTCACCGGAAAGATCGGTTTCGAAATAATCACCTCCTAAACAATGCGGCATCCCTGAATCATCCAATGCCTGGAAAACAAACTCATGGACATCACCAGTGGACAATTCAATGTTATTATTACCATCCAAATCAAGAACTCTGATATCCACGGTTCTTGAATCCTTACATGGCTCACCCCCTGGAGTTAACCACCTGGTCAGAAGATTGGATGAGTAGTTTGCCTCAAACTCAGCCGAGATCCAAGGCAGAACAATAGGAGTAGAAGTGCTGTTAGACGCCTGGTTCTTGGTCAGATTCTCTGGAACTTGAGGGCAAAATTGAGCCAAATTGATTGGATCAAGAGTACTGTCAAGATTATTTTCATGGGTTTTTGCCGGAGTTTGGTGGGTGAGATTCAAATCAGCCTGCTGCTGAGACAAGATTTCAGAATCTTTGAGCTTCATAACAAGAAAACCCTTCTGAAAAATGTTGGCGTTAAACCCATCAATCCGCCAAACAATCAAGATTCCAAGAAAAGTCCCCACCATGAGAATCATCTTCAACCACCCAAGAACCATAGTGTTTGTTGACCTCAAAACCCATGCAAAGTTTGCAGCTTTCTCCGGCATTTGAGAAGAAGGCATATTTAATACCAAGAAAACCTCAATCCCCTAGCTATTAACGACAAAATAAATAAACCCAAGAATGAGGAAAGAAAATATAAATTAACAGCGCACGAAGAAAATCTTGAAGCCTGAATATGCAAACAAGGGAATTAATTTTCCCTTGCAAGTAGCAGCTGACACACAAAATCCAAGCAAATATTTCTCAACTTGCAGTAATGTTTTCTTGAAGAAATAAAAACAATGCAATTAAATATAAAAATTACCGGGGTTGCTTTAGCCTGTTGGCAAATTGCAGACGGTCAAATTCCTTCGTCAATGCAAGCAGGAAAAATGTCTCCCTATCTCTCTCTCTCTCTCTCTCTCTCTCTCTCTCTCTTCATGAGAAATATACGGACATGAAGAGGAACACAGGTATTTGGTAGCTATATGTTGTAGACGGATAATAATGATATACAGAGAGAGAAAGATATTAGAGAAGTCAGCAGAGAGAGAGAGAGAGAGAGAGGTTTTACAATGGGAAATGATAAAGAAATCACCGTAGAAATTACCATGAGGACCTCGAAAACAATTGAACACCGACAGAAAATAGCTTAGGAGGTGAGGGTCAAATTAGTCTTTTCAAGTTGCATTTGCATGGCTGTTGCAGAGTTCCACGTTGTCGCACGAACTCGCGTCCTTTTGGTTTTTAAGTTTGGTGACGTCTTTATGACATTATAAATAAACTATATAAATATATTAATAATCGAATTATTTTTATTAGTCGTGTCTTGATTAGTTAATCATTAAAAGATTATGCTGCTATATTATATATGATATGATGCAAATTTGCAAAATAATTGTTGGTATTTTCAAATTAGATTCCTTTTTTTTAATAAATAAAACATATCAATTCAATCAAATAATCTTTGACGGATGATTTGTAGCTTTCACTAGGTCAAATTCGACAAAAAAAATATCTATATAGAAAACGGGTAGGAAAAATGCAAGGGAAATCTTCAAATTTGATTTATTTTATTTATTTATTTTCTTAATTTGTACTGTAAACGAAAATTAGTAAAGATATAAATGTATATGGCATTTTTGGAATAAATTTTTTTCATCTTACAAAATAAGATATATATATTTTTATAGACATTATCTAACTCACCAGAAATTTTATACTAAAGTCAACAAGAATTCATGCATGCTACGTTTCAAGAGTGATAATTGATGGTGATGCACGTTAGGGACATGCACCCCACTGCAATAATTGCATCTCATTTCCTTATTTCTTTTTTTTTTCTAATTTATTAATTTTTTGATTTTTTTAAAATAAGATTTTATTATATAATTGCCCGTGAATATTTTTAAATAATAATATCGGTAAATAATAATTTATAATCTACTTATAACTATTGATTGTAAATTGAATATAAGATGCAAATTTAGAGGCAAAAATTGTAAAATAAAGATGAAAATAATTCCAAGACTTAGGATTAAACATGGTTAGGACAAAGATCATGTGCAGGTGAGACAGTGCACATGACAACTACTTTGCATTTGCGTTGCTATCAAATGTTTAAACGACTTTCATGTACCAATGTGCCACTCTTGGTTTTCTAGTCTTGTAGAATGGAAAAAAGATAATAAATTAAAATAAAATTGAAAATTTTTCTCCATATAGTTGTCCATTTGGATAATGTTGGTACAGTTCATACCGTTTGTAGATAATGAGGTTGTGTAACTTTTTTTAACGAGAATCATGAAGTGAGAAAGTAACAGTGAATAATTCCTCTCGGGGGGACGAGAAATGGATTGCTTGTGCCAATGAAGTAATGACCATCTTGATTCTCATATAGGGGCTGATGTTGTTGGCATGTTGGGACAATTTTTTCTCCTTAGAAAGATATTTTTCAAGAAAAATTATTATGTTGCACGTTAGATCGGGCAGTACATTGTGCAACAAACACCAATCGCATCGAATGCCTTACCATTTTCTTCTCCTTTACGAGGCTTGTTTTCATAATAAAATCATACCACCCCAATTTGGATAGATAATACTTCACACAGAGGCTTTGATTGCAATATGCGAGTGCCTATTTAGCCTGTGGAAAATTAGCCATGTGCATATCCTAATCACTACCACACGACTTTGGCAAAAGTGGATAATACCTCGAACAATAACTTTGATCGTGATGCACGAGTGTATGTATATTATTTAAATTGTGAGAACTTGTTCCAAATCCCTCGTTTGAAAGGCTGATGGTGTTGGATAGTGTCACCCACATCAATTGCGGATA
This sequence comes from Sesamum alatum, assembly GCA_034509735.1. NCBI lineage: Eukaryota > Viridiplantae > Streptophyta > Magnoliopsida > Lamiales > Pedaliaceae > Sesamum > Sesamum alatum. The sequence goes on from JACGWO010000006.1 coordinate 36,381,791, forward strand.
AGGGATTTGCGTGGTTTATAAATATCGACCTCCTCTTTCTAAAAAGATACTTTTTCAGGATAAAATTCGTGCTACTCTAATCAAAATAAACAATACTGTATATAGAGACTTCGTATACCATAATTCTCGAGTTCACCATTAATCATTTATTTTTCTTTGACTTAGATACTCTTTTTGATCAAATTTTCATTTAGATATGATGCAATAAGACTGGAAAAAATACCACAAGATTCCAAACTGAAGTTATTTAAGATTGAATAACAATATTAATTGCGTGAATAGCTGGGCTTGGGCTTTTAACACATTGGCCCATTTATGAATGATAATATTTGGGCTGATATTTTATAAGTCTATGGTTCATTTGAATGGGGCCCATATCAAAGTAATGAATGTTCTTAAGCCCAAGTGCCCCCTTTCTTGGGCCCATGACGTAACCCACATTATTAAGCATGATGTCAAACAATTACATATTTTTCAAATGAACACTTATTATTAATATTTCACAATGAATGATGGTTTAAAATCCTTTCAAAAATAAAATGATAATGAAAAAAAATTACAACTCAAGTAAGGATGATAGTTTGACAATATGACAGTTAATATATTTTTTATTTGGGTATTTGTAATATATCAAATTTTTATTCACTCATCGAGGTTTTTGATTTATAGTTCGAGATTAATCCAAATTTTATTTGATAATTCATGAAAAAAATATTGGTCAATCAACCGAGTTTTAAATAATGTGTTGGATATTTTTATTTTCAGTTTGACTATTTATTACAAAATAATGTCATATCTTACATTTAGTTTAATATATATACAGATCAAATTATTAAACATTTTTCCAAACCATAAATAACATTAATGTAATATTATATTGCAATAAATATCCAAACTGCACTGATAAAAAAACATATACCGAGAAATAAAGATGGGTAAAAAAATGATCCTTTAATTTTGCCACGATTCATTTTGGTGCACTAAATATCATCAGTATCACATTTTTATCATTAATCTGAAAAAAAGTGTAAATGTATTCCGATTTAGAATTTTTAGACAATTCAAAACTGAAATTTGGCACGTATCCATCAAAATTTCCACCTAAGCAAGGTTGACATTAATGACGTGACGGATGTGACATACACTTGATTGAATTTTTTGTTGTTGTTTATGGGGTTCGAACTTTAATCAACTAAAACCAAAATCACTATCTTCACCACTTGAACTACAACCAACCTCATCTTTCTAAGACCAACGATGCTTGATAGCCTATAAATCTAAAAATATTTTAATATAAATTGATATTAATATTACAATGCATTAAATATTTTTAAACAACTAATATATTATATTGGTTTATTATAGAAAATTTATACCTAACAATATCGATATTTAATTAATAACTTTTTACTCAAGAAAAATATAATTAGTATTTAATTTATCTTTAAAATGTGAATATTAGCAAGAAAAATATATTTATATATTTTAAATATCTAATAAATGTATTTATTTAAAATATACAAATATATTTTTAAATTTTATAAATATATATTTGGAGATATATTTAAAAATATTTAAATATTTTACAATTCTAAAAAATTATTTTAAAATATATAAATATAAATTTTAAAAAATATATTTATTTTAAAAATTTTAAAAATATTTTCTTTATGTATTTATAAATACATATACATTCATATATTTTAAATTAATGTAAATTATTGATGTATACTTTATTTTATTTAGAACATTTTAGATTTATTTTAATTATTTTATAATTTTAAGATATATTTTTAAAATGAATATAAATATTTTTTTATGTATTTTAAGATATATTTTAAAGTAAATTTACTTTAAAATAATACATTTTTAAATTTTAAATATTTTAAAATACAGTCATTTACTTTCAAAACTTATTCAGAAGTGTAAAATATTTAAAATATATGTTTAACATGTATATTTATATATTTTAAAAAATATATACGTACTTTAAATCAATATATTTATTTAGAATTTAAAAAATATTTAAAGTATATGTAAACTATATAAATATATTTTTCTTGCTAATATTTTATTTTAAAGATAAATATCAATATTAATTATATTTTTCTTGAATAAAAAGTACTTTAACTATCAATATTTTAAGTATAAATTTCTATAAAAAAGAACCAATATGATATATTAATTGTTTACAAATATTTAATACATTGTATTAATATCAATCCATATTAAATACTTCTTGATATAGAGGTTATAATGCATAGTAGAGCTTAAAATTAATAGTTGGTTAGTTCAAATGGAAAATAAGGTGATTTTAGTTTTTATTGATTTCAATCATTTAATTGTATGTCACATCTTTGCCACATCATTAATTTCCTTACTTAAGTGGAAAATTCGATAGACATGTGTAAAATTCTAGGCAAAATTGCCGAAAAATGTTGTTTTAAAATTCTAAACGGACTACATTTAAACCTCTTTGCAAAATAATGGGACCAAAATAAATCGGGGACAAAATTAAAGGATCAATTTTTTTTCCCCAATAAAGATGCCCTATATATCCATAGTTGACTTATGGGAAAAAAATGATGCTTAACATAGAAAAATATAAAGTTATTCAAAGTTAAAGCTGATCATCTTTGTTTGGAATTGATCAGTAACAGAATTTTGATTTCTAGTTGGATGATTGGATCCCAAGGAAAGCATAATTGGATTTGGATCTTATTTTATTTTAATTTTACAGAGATTTTGATTTTAAATACCTACAATGCCGAGAACTATATATTTAGATGTTGCATCTATGTGCATGCAAATAAATCAAATAAAAACATTATTGTATATAATATTTATATATCTTTATAACTATTAAATTTATCTAAAACTTAGCATTGAATCAATGAAGGCCCAATAAGGGTCAAAATTATATAATTGATTATGAGATAATTGATTTAAAAAATAATTATGACATTTAGATTCTTGATTTTATAATTGATTATAAAACTGTAGAATGTAATTGAATTCCAAAATGAATTTCATTCTTATGTCAAGAATTCCACCAAGTAATAAAGTAAAATTATAAGTTAGAGAAATATTAAAAATTAATCAAGTAAATTATTTCATTGAAATAAAACTATAATAAAGATTCTATTAAGCAAGCAGTTAATTTTCAAGTAATTATTGCATAGCTCTAGCAATTTGGGCAGATAATTCATGTCTACTCGTAGTTAACTTGTCTAAACTTCAATGGGCCCTTGATTAGAAGGTTTAGAGAAGATTTCTTTATTAAGATTAATGAAGAAATTAAAAGATTATTTAATGGATATAACATGAATTTTAGATGAAAAATAATTACGGTGGAATTAAAAGTTATAAATTGTAACTTTTATTGAAACGAAATTTTGGTATAATTTAATCTTAAAAGTGGTTTTCGAAAAAAGAGATAATACATTATAAAAAATTGTGTTTGTACTCGAAATACAAGTTTCGCATGCTCAATCACAGGGCCAAACAGACACTAAAGAATTATTAATGATATAATATGTAATCAGATGAAAAATAATTGTGGTAAGATTAAAAGTAGCAAATATTTATAGCTTTTATCAAAACTTGATTTTGGTAGAATTAATTTCAAAAACGAAAAATATCCCACGCATTATAAAAAATTGTGCTTGTACTTAAAATACAGGATTGACCTGTTCAATCCTAGAACCAAACAACAACCAAGAATTATAACATTGAGAAAAAAAAAATAGAGACTATTCTTGACCGGCTTGTAACTCAATGAGTGCTCATTGTATGATGTATCGTCCGTTCTAACTTCTATGAGCTTCATAATTTTGATTGAAGAAGATGCTTCACTCGTTAGGAAGAGGAGGCCTTGGGGCTTATAAGCCACTCAAACTCCTTCTCTGCAAACAATGCGCAATGCTCGTCTACAATATCAAACCCCCCATGGGGGCTTGGGACGGAACATGACCTTGTTCTCACATACAAGACCAAATGGTCTGACTTGTGACTCAATGAGTACCCTGTTGTACGAGGTATCGTTCGTTATAATGCAGATGAATTTTTACAATTTTTTCTTAAAAATACGCCTTGCTTCGTATATGAGACTTTGAGCTTTATAAGCCACTCAAATTGCTCGTTTACAGCTGACGCGATACGTTTACTACACCAATTATTAATTATAAATATTGTCAAATCAAATGTGGAGTAGAAAACATCAATGGAAAAGACAGCATGCGTAGTTTTAGGACTAGTAAATGAGTGCACTGAAGTGAGGTGGGGTCATTTTGCGAATCATTAATCATTAATTAATTAATTAAGAAAGGGTTGTGGAGCCAAACTAACAAACGACCCTTCAATAACTAATAAAACAGCTTCAAATGACTCTTAACTAATAAAAAAACATAAAAACATACATTATCTCACTGCACGGGCGCTTGTTTTTCTTAAAGTCGCATTTTCCTATAAATTAATTAATTAAGTTATTAATTACTATTTAACGACATTGACTTCCTCATCATTGCTTCTTAAGTTGTTGTTAATCTAAAGATATCGATGCCATGATTCTCTAAGATAACAAAAAAGCTCTACAACTTAGGATCAAAAGTAGTCCGATTGAAGTGACTCGTCTTTCTTTTTTTTGATTTTTTTTTTCTCTATAGTGAAAAAAAAAATAGTTAATTTGACGCGTATCTTTCTCTTCAATTCTTTGTAATCTTGAACCCGACGAGTGAGCCATATTAATAATTATAGTAACATTCTCGTCTTAATAAAGGGTTTTTTTTTTTCTTCTTTTTTAAATATAAGAAGTTTGTACGAATATATATATATATATATCAGTAAATTATAACAGTCAGATCGAAATTTCTGAAATATTTAATAATTTAATAAGATAAAGTGGAGATCGCATACCATTCCCAACAAAAACTAGTGATATATACAACTTCTTTTTTTTTTTTTTTTTTTTTCATAGAAAATTGAATAATAATTAAATAAAAATGGAAACTAGTACATGACTATGGTCAAGGTAATGTAGTGGTAGACACCTTTACATGCCTAATATTGTTTCATTTTGTTTAAGTGGTTCTTCCATTTAATTTTGTTTCCAAAGTGATAAATTTCTCTCTTGCACAAAAAGATTAATTAATTATATATAACAATTATTTCTCTAATTAAAGTCCAATTCCATGATTATTTTAGAGAGCTTTGAGCATAAAAATATGGCATGTTGGTACATGAAGATATTGTTAAAATTTCATGTCCTCATGATTGCCACAAATAAAGGAGGGGTTAATTTGGGGTGAAAATTTAATCTTTTTTTGGTAAATTTTATTATTTTAGTGAAACTATGAGGTGTCGGCCGATGGATTTGTTTTGGACATGCCAAAAATAAAAAAGGGACTATTGTTATAAATTATAATTAATGTAAAGTGGGAGGACCATCACATTGATTTTGTCTTTGCATATTTATATTTCTTTTGTGCTAGTAGGTATAGATGATTTCATCATTTCGTCCTTGTTGTGATAATTATCAAAGGATTTGCAAAGCATAATTAATTAGTTGTATTAATATTGAATTAAATTAAATTACTAGTGGTTGTGAAAATATATAGCTTTATTCTTCATTAATTGAGCAAAGGATCAATTAATTTTAATTGGTTTTATATATACCAAATTCTTTTATAGAATATATATGTCAAGACGAATAAGAAAAAAATTACAAGTGAAATAAACAAAAAAGAGTACGGATTAACTCATTCCACACACACATATATATATATATATATATATATATTAGCCGTCGTGGCATGCAATCCCTGTGTGCATAACTTCATATAAAAATAATCTTTTACGCTTTAGAATATCATATAAATAAGAATAAAATATAGAAACCAACACATCACATTTTATAAAAAAAAAAAGAAAAGGAAAGAAAACTTTGGGATATTAATGACACAACCAAAAAATTGGTGTTGCGGTATCACAAATCTCCATTTCTGAGTGAGAAAAGGCATTTTTTTTATTAGTATAGATATATTGATTATATCTCATTTACACATCATAAGTACATACTACTTATATATATATATATATATGTGTGTGTGTGTTGGGCTCGTTTGGTTCACATGATTATGCATAATATGTTTGTCTATAATGCATAATCACACATTTGGTTCATGATATTAGAGAATGGGCATTAATACGTAGCGGCCTGGTCTTATTAATTCTAATTTCTGGTCATCGATTATAAAAGGTACGATTAAAAATAATTATTACCTAAATACCCTCCCAATTTCTCCACCTTCTACTTCTCTCCCTTTTATAATAATTTAATAATAAAATATAATATAAAATATATTAGGGTAAATCTCATTTTTGTTCTCATATATTAGGTCTAGTTCAATTTTGGTCTTATTCATTACAAAAATCTCAATTCCAAAACAATATCTTTCGATTTGTCTCAATTTTAGTACCAATGTCAAAAATTGACAGAAAATGTTTTACTGCCGTTAAAAGGAGTTATGTGCCTCTTACATGATGTGTACTTTGGGGTAAATAAATACATGAAATGATAGAAAAGAGGGGGAAATAAAAAAATTAGGGTTCATCCACCATTTTCTCTCTTTCAAGATAATCACCTTCTTTTCCATTTCGGACATCTCTCTTCTTTCATTTTGTTCAACTTACGAAGAGCCCAGATATGATTTTGGCCTTGTGCACATTGGTGGGTCTACCCACACAAAAAAACCACACCCTTCAACAATATCATCACAACCGTAAAATCTTTTTCCGGAATTGACACTCGTCCACGAGGTTCTAATATTATTTCTTACCACAATAACACATGAGATTTCTAATTTTAGAAGTCAAATCACTTGTAAACTCCATTTTTTTAGAACTGAAAACAAAATTTGGGTGTAATTGGAAGAGAGAAAATGATAGATGAACCCTGATTTTTTATTTTTTCCCAATTTTCTGTCATTCGATGTATTTATTTTTCCACAAATACGCATCATGTGAGAGGCACATGTCTCATTTTAACGACAGTTAACTTTTTTTCTCAACTTTTTACGCTGGGAGCAAAATTGAGACCACTTGAAAGATATTGTTTTGAAATTGAGATTTTTAAAATGAATGGACAAAATTGAACTGGACCTAATATATGTGACAAAAAATGAGATTTACTCAATATATTACTTTATTTTTGTTGGGACTTTGAAAAGTATTTGAGTTTTGATTAGTTATTAAATTTTAAAAAGTAGAATTTCTGCCATATTTTTATATATTTTTTTAAAAAAAATTAAACATTTGCTCTTTATTTTTTTCATTGAATGTCTATTTTGAACTTGTTCTATATGAATGTGAAAAGAAAGAAAATATTCCACAAGATCTTTAATTATAAAAATTGTATAACGATATTAAATAATGAGATTTTTTTTATCTCTTGTAATTATTCATAAATTTAAAAAAAGATATCTTTAATGGTCTTTTTACATTTAACCATCTATACTATTATATAAAAAAAATTCCATTTTTACTCATAAATGACAGTTAATGACATCGCCGCACCACTTTTTTGTAATGCAAAAAATAACCATCAACTGATATGATAACTACTTTATTCAACTTTCCAAATTTTATATTAATTGATAAATTAGTTTTTTTTTCCTTTCCTTCTATTTTTTAATGTGATGTATTAGTTTATATATTTTATTCTTATTTATAATATATTTTAAAGCTTAAGAAATTATTTATTTTATGCACGTAGAAACGACATGCCACGACGGCTAGTACTTTATAATCCTTACAATAAATCATCATATTAAATTATCACATGGGATATCATATTTCACAATACGTCAAATCAAACAGCATATAATGAATAACGAGATTAGTTATGCTTTTATTTCATATCCAATCTAATCACATCATATCTAATCATATAACATGAAACCAAACAAGGCCATACGGTACTATTGAGGACTATATCTATGTATTACACTGAACCCCCTAAGGTTCGATAGTCGATACAATTACAAATAACCCATTATTTTTTGAGAAATCACCAGTATTCTTTTGATATGTGACATAATTATATAAACCTAAGACGGTATAAGGTGCAAAATGTCAACTTCACCCTTGTTGAAAATTTATTTTCTTATAATAAATTTGAAAATATAAAAAATGATGTTGGATGGATGCTATTATAAAAAAATATTAAAAAATATGTAAAATTGTAATTTAGGGTTCAAACGGGTATTTTGGGGAATTCAATACAAAATATGAATGAAACTGTAAGGAAACTAACGGAATGAGTCAATTATTGAACGAACGTCATTATTATAAGGACATTGATAATTTTCTGAACAATAAGAACGTATTTGTAATTTTATCAAATAACAGATGTGATTTACCCTATCTATGTATGCACATTCCCTTTTGAATCTTGAAAAAACCTATCCAACTTTTGACTTCAATCTCCCAATGATATCAAAGCAAGAAATTAAGGGAAAAGTTGAAATGTCATGTTATGATAGAAGAATCTATGCCAACTTTAAGTACCTATTTATATATATTAATTAATCTGCCGCACAATAAATCTCTTCTCAAGTGTGAAAGCATAATAATAATTATTTAGCAAAAATATATACTCTCTAACATATATATCTTCATCACTATATATATATACTCCCTTTCCGTACAAGTAATGCACGTGAGCCATCATCATATGTATTCATTCAGTCAGCCCATTTCTATTTTCAGAACCTTCTCCAAACTTTTTATATACCTCTAATTTTATTTTTTTTACTAAAAAATACGATGTTTAATTTATTTGGTAATTAAGTTGTACGTAAATTGAGCTCAATGTCATGCTTATTTATTTATTTTTTTTCATAAAAAAAACTCTAACAAATTATGATCCACACATTTTTACACATATCGATCAGCCGAATGATCAGTTGGATTCCAATATGATCAAAATTGTGCACCATTAATCTGCGAGCACATCGTATAGATGGGAGGAACATGTCCTAAGGGTCAAACTACGATCTCATATTAATTGTGATAGGGGTGTACTCTATTTTCCTAAAAAAGACACAAATAGTCCTAAAAAGGGTCAAAATTGCATATCGAGTTCAGGATCAGCGCACAGCTCAGTCGGGTTGGGTCACGCGATCCGACCCGGACCGAGACTCGCTTCATGGACTCGGAATCTAAACCATGGATTCTCTGACAGCTCATGCATTGAGATGATGCCACGTGAACCAGGCAAGTGGACACATTTGACCTATAAATATACCCTCCATGCCTTATTTATGGTAACACTCATTTATCACTCTCGACCTCATTTATCACATTTTATCATCTAGATCTTGAGCTGACTTAAGCATCGGAGTTCGCCGGGGACCATCCAGATTAGCCTAACGTGCTTCTCTCCTCTCAAAGACCATATCACGTCTAGGTGACAGGAGATCGCTATATGAAACCTCCAAAGAAATAACTATTTTCTACCCGAATCGAATTGGACAATCGAGGGTTGCATGGAACGATCTCTGGAGGTGATCAGTTTCTGTATGAATTGCGACATGATCTTGATCTATAGTATACTCGACCTGCAAATAAAAACAACCCCAGATCGATCGATGCCAATTTCATCTTTCTAGTGAATATGACAGCAAATTCTTGGAGATAATTAGTAAACTAAGATAGTCAAAGCACTAAGTTAAAATATAGCTTTATGGGATACTAAAATTAAATTAACAAAAAGTTGGGGCCTGGGCAGCTGGGATTATAGTATAATTAAGGTGCGATGCCTAGATTAACATGTAATAATAATAATATAATTATGGTATCAAAACACTGTATATATGTACTCGAAATTATTCCCGCCGTTGCTTTTTCCAAATCAACTTGCCTTCCCTAGTGCTGATAATGTGATCACTGATCATAGTTAATGGTAGGATAATGACAAGCTTGAACAACCTCATTAAAAGTTGACACTACTTAATTAAACAAAATTTCAATATATATATACATATGCAACTCCTTTTGTCTTTGGGTGGGGTAGGGTCTATACATACATTCTTGTTTTAGGAGCCACAAACACATGACTTAGTTAATCACTATATAGTGAAATTCAAAGGTTGTACTAAGACCTCCGCATAGAATATTAACGATCTCCAGATCACAAGCTCTGAATCTATTTTATTAATTCAAGGTCTTTACAATCCAGCCCCCTATACCCTTATATGTATGAACTTACCGTGCATCCAATCATTTTGGTGTATATGGTTAAAGTGAAATCACGATACGATTCTAACGGTGGTTCATTTTGTAGGTTTTACATGTGAGATAATCAAGTCGTATGTTGCTGTTATAGTTAGCAATCACTCAAATTCACTCGTAAAGACCTTAATCCGATTTTTCGATACAATAGTTCTCAATTTTACTAGCCGGACAACATTTTCTTCATTGTTTTTTGGGGGCACCTTGGCGCTACTTTATAGATGGGAATAACGAATCATTAACAGAAATTTCGTACCTAAAGTATTTAGACTTCTAATAAAGGATAATTCGAGGTTTTACAGAAATCCCAGCCACAAACTCCTAGGCAGGTAGGGGCTATGTGTGATATTTTTGCGTGCCCAACTAGTTGTAGACTAGGTCTTAAATTAACTTTGTTTTATTATAATATATATATGTCCTTAGGTATGTATGTGATAAGTTAAATTAGGGGGAACGATAAGGGACCTAATTTTTATATGTATATAAATATCTCATGAGCTTACCTATCATACTCAACAATCTTTAACTCATTCTGCAATATAATACATACAAATGGCATGCATTCTAGCTATTTTTCCACCCTTACATACCTATAATTAAAGCAATCTACAATTGATGATCTTGCTAATTAATGGGGTGAAATTAAAGCACAAAGTCGGGTCACTATCAAACCTCTAAATTAATATATATATATATATGTGATGTTGCTCAAAATTATTAAATACAATCAACAAAATATCAGATAATTTTTATTTATATTTGAAAAGTAATACAATCATCAGTATGCAACAAATCACAATCTAGTTAAGAAATAATTCCTATACTTGTATTTCTCAAGGATCCCACCTCTTTCAAATGAGAGAATGTGAATGAGTTTATATCCTAGTGATCTATATAAGACAAGTGAAGCTTCTTTACGATCTTCTCCGTGGTTCCTTTGTATTGAGCTACATAATGGAGGGTGGTGATAAAATCTTCCCATGTCCTCATCAATGCCCGTCTATGATCCTCCTCTCGTAAAAGTCCCTCCATGATTCATGCCTTTGATAATGTTATTGATTGGTAACCTCCGTGTTAATTGTGTAACTTATGTTGAGGTTGTATTTCTTCCGTATCAGTATGCATGGCATATTCTAGAGTCTATTGATGAAAAATGAATGTATAAGAACATGGAAGTGATAGGGGAATACATTGGACAAGTCCAAAAGGACTAAAATGCCCTTCAAAAATAAAAATAAAAGTCCAAACATTCTAAGGATCCTGTCTTTTTGAGCCGGTTAGCTCACACCCAACCCGTCTCGACGACCCACTTTGCTAGCCATTGATGCAGAACCAATCTGAAGACTGCCCTGTTAACACGTGTCCCTTACGAATTTTGACACATAAGCTCCTATAAATACATGGAGGGTCCATTTCACATGTATGCATTTGCTACTACTAGATCACACTTTGTAGGTGGATCGAATTATGCGATCTCTATTATCTTGAATCCTAAAATAACTTAAGTTTCGAAGGGTTTTAGCTAAGGGTCACTTCAACTAGCTAAACACTTTGTGTGCAGATCAATCTCATTAGTCCATCTCGAGATACTCATTAAGACCAGTGCCGCAGATGACCACCAAGTGACAGAGGACCTCAACTAGAATCGGGAAGTATAAAGGAGAAAATGGATCCAATGATAACTAACCACAATAGTATAACAACCATTAGTTGCTCTTTGTTTATATTTGAGATTAAAGCTCAAGTCATAACTAAAAATCATGATAAATATTTTGATCATAGCTAATATCAAGACAAGTGTTAATTAACAATGGATAATTAATACTTAAGTTTTTGCATTCAGTTTTAGTTGGTTGTGATAGAAAAAATTTGATTTATCATTATTTTATGTTATAATCATTTATAGTGTAGGGAATTCTCAAATTTTTAATAATTAGTGATAAAATTAAAATCTAGTATTTTGCTTTCATTTTGTTTTCATATATGTTTATATATAGATATGTTGTACCAAATAAGAGAAAATATTTGAAACTTGTTTCTCTTTAAATATATTAAATAACTTATAGAAAAACATAACATTATACTTCTCTTTCGTAAAGTAAGTTCATCTCACACTCTTTCTTGCACTTTCCGACTCTTCCTCTAGTCATAAATAATCACGACTTAATTAAAAATCATAACAAACAACTACTATTTATCATAATCAAATACAATTATAATATAAAAATTTAAGTTTTGATCATAATTAATTACCAATTGATATGATTTTATCCATAACGAAAATATATTATAACGGGAAAATTACAATTTATGTCTCATAACTTATCCCATTTGCAATTTTTGTTCCATTATTTTGCGACAAGTCCAAAAAAATTGTAATTTACTTCCACCAACACTTTTTGTTAAATTGTTAACGGATGGACCGTTAACTTAAGAAACAAAGTTAACGGAGCATGTGCTTGGCACGTGCACTCTCTGTTAATAATTTAACGAAAAGTGCTAATGGGACGTAAATTGCAATTTTTTTTAAACTTGTGGATCAAATTTGTTGAGTTGTAAAACAATATGACCAAAATCACAAATAAAGTAAGTTATGATACGTAAATTATAATTTCTCCTATTATAACTATGGTTAATGTTCTGACTCTTATTTAATTACAGAAACAACAATTAATGATTGTCAAATCATACAATCATATTAACTTTTAACTCACTACCATTATTTACTTTTAACTATGATAATTAAGTATAACAAAACATAATCTTAGAAACAAAAATAATATAAATGTAAATATGAAATCTGGTTTAAGACTTGAAACTCATTCAACTTAAATAGGATATTGGAAAGTATGGGAGGAGAGAGTATAATAAATGAATTAGAAGGTAGATGGGGACAGAGAGAATATAAGACAATGCAATGACACGTGTAAAGCATTGACCCCCTTAGTATGAGAATATGCATGCCCTTCCACTTATTTCTCCATCTCCACATATAAATACCTCCCCACTTCCAACCATTCTGCAGCAGCTAAATCTAAGCTTCCACTTCCAGGACTAAACATTCTTCTTCATTTCAGACATTTATTACCACAACTGTAAACACAAGCTTTGTGCTCATTTCTTACTTCCTGGATACTGTTTAAAGAAGAGAAGAAAGAAGGGGAGCCTAACTTGTGCAGTTTTTTTTCTGATTTTCCTCAGGTTGTTCGCCGCATATACATCAAGGTACGTGCATGTGTGTGTTTCTTGAATTAAGTTTCTGTCAGAGTTTTGAATTGTTGGGGTGACAAAAGTTGCATTCTTTACTGTTTTTGGTAATGAAACAGGTAAAACAGTTATGAAGATCTCTTTCTCTGCCTGCAAGCAAACACAACCCCTGGTGAACTTTCCAGGGGGGCTGATCAACATGGACCAGTTGATCCTTCCCCGTCACCGCCGCAAGGACAAGGTGGTGGTTGTAATGGGTGCCACCGGCACCGGGAAGTCCCGCCTTTCGATAGACTTGGCCACCCGATTCGACGCAGAGGTCATCAACTCGGACAAAATGCAAGTCTACAAAGGACTGAATATAGCAACCAACAAGGTTACGGAGGAGGAATGTCGCGGCGTGCCTCACCATTTGCTCGGGATCATTGATCCTGATGCGGATTTCTGGGCCCATGATTTCGTGTACCACGCATCGCAAGCTGCCGACGCCATCACAAACCGGGGCCGGCTGCCTATCATCGCCGGAGGGTCAAATTCTTGCATAAAGGCCCTGGTGAACGATGACATTGAGTTTCGATCGAGGTATGAGTGCTGTTTTCTGTGGGTGGACGTCTCGATGCCGGTGTTGCACTCTTTCGTGTCGAAACGGGTCGATCAGATGGTGGGTGCCGGCCTGGTGGAGGAATCCAGGGAGTTTTTCGAGCCGGGCGGCGACTACACCCGTGGAATCAGGCGCGCCATTGGGGTCCCGGAGTTGGATGAGTTTTTCAGGCACGAGGGTGTGGTTGATGAAGCCAGTCGGGCCAGGCTTCTACAAGCTGCAATTGATGAAATCAAGACTAACAATTGCAAACTAGCTTGCCGTCAGCTTCAAAACATTTTAAGATTAGTGGAGCAAATCGAGTGGCGGATGCACCGCCTGGACGCGACGGAGGCATTCCTGAAACGTGGAGAAGACGCGAACGAAGCCTGGGAGAGACTCGTGGCAGGGCCCAGCACCCGGATCGTGGGCAGGTTCTTATGTGAAGAACACATAGATTTCGTCTCGGCTATCACCGCTCCGCCGCCTGCTGCGGCAACCGCCCCAGCTTCCATCATCCTCGGCCCCACTAGCACGACCGCAGTAGCGGCCGCCACCCATTAGTGGGATCCCACCCACTCATAATCAACTTCCATCAAGACACCAAAAACCACAAAAAAAAAAAGAAAAAAGAAAAAGAAAACAGCTACAACAGCAACTACCTACTTCATCAGTTAATAACTGTAATTGTGCCATCATCTTTCTCATCAGACCGCGTGAGAATACGTACGTAGGACGGAGACAGCCTCATCAGTTCAGTTCATTGGTTTGTGTCGAGGTGAATCTTTGCAGGTCCACGTGGCAGAGTGCGGGGCTATCCAGGTGGCGAGCACCGAGAATCTACGTACCATCTTTTCCTTTCTCCTTCCTTAGGTTGCTGTCAGGCAGTTTTTTTAAGTACCTAAACTAGGTTGGCCGTACAGTTGGAAGCATTTTATTACAAATCCCATCCATCCGTGGAGGAATGCCTTTGCTGCCATATGTTCATCTGCAGGCGCCTAATTTTGGCCTACTTAGTGCGCTGCATTTGACCCCTACCCCCTCCCCCCCCCCCCCCCACCCCACCCAAAAAAAAAAAAAGAAAAAAAGAAAAAAGAAAACCCTAAGGGGGTAAGTGCACTTTTGTTTGTGAAATATAATGAATAAAACAGTGCATGCAGAACCCCACCATACAGAGAGTGAGAGGGAGTGGAATTTTCAATTTTTTTGTTTATTTGTTTTGTTTTTTGGAAATGGGTCTCTTTCTGTTTGCATAAAGTGTCCCTTTTGTGTAATCTATTTTGTATAATGAGCTGTATTATTCGCGGATTTGACAACTCCATGCTGTGTGTGTGTGTTTGTGTTTGTGTTTGTGTTTGTGGAGTATATTATTATTGAGTGGTGGTGGTGTGAATGATTCATTTAATTTTCTTGGAGGTTAGAAATTCTCAATCTTGAATTTTTTCCCCAAAGGTTGGGAATCATATTCCTAATGGGAATCAATTTTACACCCCCACCCCCACCCCCACCCCACCCCGCCTAATCAAAACAATACATGCAAATGCAATTTCCCAAAACTTCTATTAATTATATATCTCTTGATTCTTATCACCAAAAAAAATTTAATATATATTGCAACATATATAGTATTAAATATTCATCAATTTGTGTCATTTAATACTTAATCTCAAGAGAATAGTTTGAATCTAATGACTACCATGCTTAATTAGTGTATCTCCCTCTGATCTGCCTTTTTAGGCTTCCAAATGACAAAAAATGTCTTTTCTCAGTGTTTCTTTTCTTCTTTTGGCACTTCAAAGGGAATTTCGGCTTTAATTCTCAAATTCCATTAGTGATCGAAATCCAAAGGTGAAAGTTCTTCAATTTAATAATAATAATCAGTTTGGATTTCTTTTTTTTTTTTAGGCTTAACTAATTTTTGGTCCTGTAATTTTGGCACTTTGTTATTTTTATCCTTTATCTTTTTAGGATTGCAAAAGAGTCCTGTAACTTTTTGACATTTCGTGATTTTGGTCCTTCTGATACCGAAATTTGCAAAAGTCGCCGGAAGATATCACGTGTGTCTCACGTGGTTCATTTAAATTGGGGTTTTTGTTCGGATTGGTTTACTTTTGCCATATGGATGAAAAATTAAAAAACAAAATGAGGTGGCACATGATTTATTCCGACAACTTTTGCAAAATCCGTCAGCGGAAGGACCAAAATTGAAAAATATCAAAAAATTACAGGACTCTTTTGCAACCCCTAGAAAAATAAAGGATAAAAATGCTAAAATCGCAAGGGGCACATGATTTATTCCAGTAACTTTTGCAAAATCCGGCACCGGAAGGACCAAAATCGCCAAATATCAAAAAATTACAGGACTATTTTGCAACCCTAGAAAGATAAAAGATAAAAATGCCAAAGTGCTATAATTACAGGACGAAAAATTTATTAAAGCCTTTTTTTTATGAAAATTGAATCGTGTGAAAATGTCTTGCAGATAATTAAGTTCTTGCAAATTATGAATTTAAATAAATGGGTTAAATACAATTTATCTAAAATTTGAAAAGTTCAAGCAATTCCTTATGAAAAAAGAAAATACGGAAAACCCTCTAGTATCATTTTTCAAATGCCAGGATAATCTTTTGTCTTATTTCTCGATGAGGGTTTTTATTAAACTTTTCTAATTTTACAGTGGGTTAAATTAAATTGCATTTAACCTTTATATAAGCTACGTACAAAACACTGAAATATTAAGTATTTTTTATCTTTTTAATAACTAGCTAGTTTTTTGACACAATGGTAACTCAGTTCGGTAGATTTCTGATATAACATTATTAAATGTTCTGATGCGTACCGGAGTCTAGTAGCACTACAATGGTCGAGGGATCTTCGTAAGAATCCTAAGATCAAGAGAACATAAACTGCAAAATAGGGGTTAGCACTCCGATTACTTAAGTCAGTAAATTGATTTACCAAAAAATGAGTGGGGAAATACTTCAAAACAATGTGGATATGGTAAAAATTAAAGTGGAGTGACAAAATATTGAAATGTGAGTGTAAATAAGCGTTGAAGTGCAAAAACATGAGTACGAAGCTCGTAGTTTTGTTGTTTATGAGAGCAAAAAGTGTGGAAGTTTGAGTGAATCAAGTTACCATTTTGGTTGTACTATGGTTTCTATTTATAGGCAGCTTGGGACCAGAATCCAGGAGTTGGTTGGGGCAAATGATACACCTTGAAAACCTGCATTTGTTAGCTAACTAACAGAAAAATCGAATTGGGATTTAGACTTATTTGGAGAAGATATCGTCATTTGAATGAGTCTTGACAGTCAATCCGAAACTGGAGAGTCGTGTCACCTGCTGCTTGACAGGTAGGTTGTCACGAATATAGAGAGAATTAGTTTGAGGTTTTTTAGTATGATGTTTCCCGAGATGTTAGGAATGCCGATGACATGGATCCCTACTGTTGGCTAAATCATCCGGCAGCATCAAGCTGGTTTTCAAGCCTGTCAGGTTAGTGTAAGTGCATAAATTATGAGATCAGTGGCGAAGCCAGAACATCAGCTTTGCCCTGTCAAAATTTAATTAATTAGTTTGATAAATAAAATATTAAATTCATAAGAAAAATTAGATTACTATAATAATCATCACAAATCAAATAAATACAATGATATAAGTACAATTAATTCTTATAGCTATTATCCCAATGAGGGGCGGGTTAAAATTTACAAGTAAAAAGTTTCGCGGTCTCTTAATAATAAATTTATCCATTATTTGAAAATTAAAACTTACATTTACATAATCATAAATTTCAAAAAAAAAATCATAATCAACTTTTATATCTAAGCTTTGTTTATTTGTCTTGATAGGCTTGAATAAAAAGTTACCAAATAAAATAATAAACAACCAATTTAAAAATTCGAATAATGAACACTAAAATATTGGCATAAACAATAAATTTCTTCCGATTAAGTCGTACATTCTTTTGGGCACTCTCTCTGCAAGAACTGAAAAAATAATTAATCTAAAGAGACTAAAATTTATTTTATCTAATAAATTAAATAGAATTACAAAACTATCAAACGAAACCAATTGATTGAAAATTGAAAAGCAATAACAGATAACATAAAAGCAAGAGGAATTTTGGAAAAAATTTATAACATGGTATTGAAAAAATCATAAGATAGCAATTTTTTCATCTTGACTAAGTGAAATTAAACCGTATGGTTCTAACTACAAGATAAACTAAAAATGGGGATGTTGGAAAAAAATATTTTTTAAACAAGTTAATTTAAATTTTTATTATTAATTTTTTTAATAGACAAGACAAGTTTAAACCTAGAACTTAATAAGTTAATACCTCTACACCGGAGCCAAGCCCTGTCGGCCGCTAGGTCTCGACGGGGCCTAGCTCCGCCCCTATATGGGATTGATATTTTGTTCATGAGCCAAAAGAGTTAGGTCTGCTAAACTGATCAGTGGAAGCCCACTACCATTATTTGGGGCCTAAGAAAAAATAGTTAATAGGGTACGACGTTCGACACATTGTACATAGTAGATCAAATCCATAAAATTAATATCCCATTGACACATTAAATCAAGAAAACAAGCCTTTTATTTTATTTTTCTCAATTCAGATTGTGAAGTAAAGGTATTTAGTGCAATCAATCACAATAATCACTCAAATATTCTTGAAACATGAACATAGAAAAGTAGCCTACAAGGTTTCAACCAACCGGCCTCATCCCATCCCACACACCCTACTGATCAAAGGACACCAAGGTACTAGTTTACGGACAAAGGGCAAAGGGCGACAGCCCAACAATGAATATGCCCTTCCTTACATGACCTAGTAATTACAGTACAGTACCTTGTGATGTAGAGAGGGCCTACCTACCCCTCTAACTTATGCAATAAATTGTTTGAGGTACCTAACATTTATTCTGTTCATCCTACCTACGTACTGAAAATAACATCATGGGAATCAACTCAAATCGGACAAACCAGTTGTAATTGCTAGGGACCCATCATCCATCACAAAATATATATGCCTTCTTCTGCATCCTAACATCAATACCCCCCCCCCCCCACCCCCTACCCCACCCCACCCCACCCCACCCCCAATATATATATATATATATGTGTGTGTGTAGAGATTGACAGTTCTTATATATATGTATATATACCCACTTGATAAAAGATAAAAAGAGAGAGTTTGTTCTTATACTAGCTAGCTCATAGCTAGTAGCTTTTCTTCAGTACTCATGGAAGAAGTTGAGAAAATTAATTAGTGGTCAAAATCAACTTTTTGTAAAAGTGGCTTATTAATTCCATGGCAGTAATGCAATATATATATATATGGGATAATTACGACCCCTTACTTAAAGATTGGTGTAATTACACATAGACCTTCTGTGTTTGAGAAATTACATCTGGTACTCCTGAACTTTGCTCCTGTCTAACAAATAGGTTCCCTAGTTAGTCAAAATTCACCGGATTTGTTGATACTAGTAAAAAAATTGAATGAAAATCAATATTTATCATCGATTGACTTATTACACTTATTGGAGATCAAACAAATCTTTTTTTTATAACCAAACTACCATTATATATCTTCACACGTTAATGCATGTGAGGTGGTATATCTTCACCGTTATAAGGGTATTTTAGTCATAAAAAAATTATTTGACCTGCAATAAGTTAGTAATAAGTCAATCAAGAGTAAATATCAATTTTCATTAAGTTTTTTTGTTAATATTATCAATAAATTTGGTGAATTTTGACTAACAAAGGGTTAGACGGATGCAAATCCCATGGATACTAGATGTAATTTCCCAAACTACAGGGAGTTTACGTATAGTTACACTAAACCTCAGAGGAGGAGAGTGTAATTATCTATATATATATATACTTAATTGAGAAAAAGAAAAAGAAAAAAGATATTAATCAGACAATGATTTCTAACCTTTGATGGGAATCATGCACATCATTTATGGATTCTCTTTTCCAACTTATACCTAAAGTCATTGTTTGGGTGAAATGAAAGTGATTATTCATTCATGCCTTGGGATAATTGATTCTACCTACGTACCTTTATGAATATATTCCTCATAATTATATTAATTTTATATATATATATATATATATTTATATACATATGAATTGATTTCCTTTTAATTTCGAAAATTGGCTTTACTACATAAAACAATTAAATGATTTTAATGTTGGTAGACAAATATAGTGGTTCAATTCATGTGTGAAAAATAAACTTAGAATTTATTAAGTGTTAATTAATGTCTCAGAGTGAATTAGTCTATGGCCAAAATCAATTGGTGCAGAGGTTAGATTGAAATTAATTAATTGAGAGATGGTACACCACTTTGATATTAAAATTGCTGAACCCAAAGAAAATAAAAAAGGTCTGATTTAATTTTAATTAGCTCATTTTCATGATTTAATTATTTTCAGCTTAATGTATGCCATGTGGACGATATATGAAAGTAGACCCGAGTCGATCAAACCCAACCTGCAGCCTTTCAGATCACACACATGTGTGGCTGTGCGTGAAAAATTAATTAAGATTACCATCCTATGAAGAAAATACAAAGCTATAATTATGTTACAAAAGTGGAACAAGACTTACTCGTGGAGGAATTGTGTTCGAACCCTGGGTGTGTAAATGTATTGGGTGCGTGAGTGTAAAATCATAAAAAAATATTATATTACAAAAGTAAAAAATCATGATTTACAGAAATGAATCAGAGTTTCACAATCTCTCTCTATATATATATGTACCGCGCATTGTGGGGTCAAAACAATAGTCATTATTAAAAATGATGACAAATACTTTGGTCATAATTGAAATGATGAAAAATATTGATTAATTATAATCTAAACTTAAATTATCACAATTATTTGTCTGATCGTGATTGATATTATCGATGTAATTAATATAATTTTTAAGTTGTAGTTATTTATTGTATTGAAAATAATTATTATTTTTTTATTATATATATATTTTTTTTATGCTGCGGAACCCACAATTATGATTCTGAGAAGGAAAAAGTTGAACTTTGATTGTGCTGGGTGGCTTCATGGCCAATGGTAGAAGCATATTAATTTTTTGAGATAAATGCGATGAGGCTATACTATATATATATATTATTATTATTATTATTATAGGCAGCTAGCTTTTTATTTATTATTGAAATAAGAAGAAAGCATCGTAGGTCGACAATTTTACCTTCCATGTCTGTCCCCTTGAAAAGGATTCATACAAACGTCCGAGTCTAATTATTCTAGAGAATCCATATAGTATGTGAAGTTTTCGTTTTTCTGCTTTTTTGCAACCCATTCTACATAAAAAAGGGAAATTCTTATGCTAAATTCACTTGGTTCGTTTGCATGCACGTGTTATATCATGCACTTTTATGGTACGTTGTAGGCAAATATCTTATATTGATTTGTACGTAGACGATGAGTTTGAGTAGCTTATAAGCTCCAAGGCCTCCTCTTCCTAGCAAAGCACCTTTTCAAAATAATATCGCAGCCAGAGCGGACAACACCTCGCGCTTGGGGCATCAATCAAACCACGAACAATATCATTTGGGGCCGTCTGTGGAAACAAGGCCATGTTCCCACCCTCAAACCTTTGTTTGGGGGACTAATGATGTAGGCAAGCGTCCCATATTGGTTGGAGACGAGGAGCTTGAGTAGCTTATAAGCCTCAAGGCCTCATTTCCCTGCAAGGTGCTTTTTCAGGACAATCGTGATGCCCATACAAAGTCAGAATAGACAATACCTCGCGCAATGTGGGACACTTGTCTAACGTAGGATTTTTAGAGTTGCCGATTTCAAATCCCTAATAAAAAACGGGCTTAGATGCATTTTTTTTGTCTCGTACTTAGGTTATTTGGCCTTTTAGTCCTTTAACTTATTAAGGTAGTATTTTAGTCATGTATCCTTTTAATTTTCGTGATTTTAGTCATTTTCTCGCCGAAGTTTACCCTTCTCGTTGAAAAAATGTATGTGCCACTCATGTGACATTTTAAATTTGAGGCTTTTGTTCCAATTAGCCCATTTCTGACAGCATTTTTGTCCTTTAACTTTATAGAGTAACATTTTGATCCTGCATCTTTTTAATTTTCGAGATTTCGGTCCTCTTTTCGCCGGAGTTCACCTTTCCCGCTTGTGGAGGTGAACTCCGGCGAACAAAAGGACTAAAATCAGAAAAATTAAAAAGATACAGGACTTAAATAATATTCTAGAGAGTTAAAAGACAAAAATACCAAATGACCTAAATTACGGGACAAAAAATACATTTAATCCTGAAAAACGGCCTTAATTTTTTGGATAATTCCATATAATTAAAAATTTTAAATACTTCAGTTAACATTTTAAAATATAAGCTACGTTCGGGTTTGGGGGGGGGGGGGGGAGGGGGATTGGGAACCAAATAATAATTATTTTCCTAATAGGTTCATCAGATTCAGATCATTTAGTAGTTCTATAATTTATTTTTGAATGTGATAAGAAATATTAAAGCAAAAAAACTTATTTTCAAAAGACCAATTTGCCTAAACTAAATATATAAGAAATTATTCTTTCAAAATTCATCATTCCCATTACTTTGCACTGAGGGAATAAATTCCACTGATTGAATTTTACAAAATGACGCCAAAAAAAAATGTTTATACTAATATAAAAAAAGAAAGGTATTTTCACACACAAATCATGATTTGTGACGCCGCGACACTAATTTTTTTGTTGTTCCGATAATATCCGTGAATTAGTTTTTTATTTATTTATTTATTTATTTTTGTAAAATGTAATATTCTGATTTATATATCATTTTTATTTATAATAAATTTAAAATATAAAAAATTATATATTATATACACATAGGAACGACACGACACAATTATTTTTGGGCTTTTGGGTTTCAAATAAACAAAATGATGGGAAGCCCACTTTCGAGAAGTCCGTCACACGCTGAGCCCAATTTTATTGTTTCATTCATATAGACAAACTGTAAGGTTGTGTAAAATAGGCACTGTAGACGATATTAATCTAGGGTTCCAAATGGCCCTCTTTTCCTCACCCTGTAAACCCCCAATTATGTGCCCTAAATTCCACAGAATTCGTGCAATTCAAACACCATTTTCATCAAAATCTTCAATTTCCAAGACCTCGAATTTGGACGCTCCAAGAATTTCAATTTCTGCTCCAGCTAAACTAATTAATACACCTATTCAGAAAGCTCAATTTCGCTCAAGTTTGAGCTCTCCAGCTGAATTAGACGAAGGGATTCCCTCGAGCGTCATAATCTTCGTCAAAGGTCCACATTTTTCATTGGGTTCAGAATTTTAATACATACTTCTTGGTTTCACATAGTTTCTGTTTTTCGTTAACAGTTATTACAGCTGAGAAATACACTTTGAACATTATGGTACAGTTCTTGTTTGGCATTTCTGTCTTCTGTATGAGAAAACATGTCATAGGATGGCAGATATGAAGTATATAGTGTTCAGGATGTTTCCTCATTCTAATGCTTTCTTGCTTAACATTGTCATTGCAAACATTGGATTTGTCATATATCATGTGTATGTAAGGGGAATGTCAAAAGATTGTTTGGCTGGTTTCTGAGTATGAGTATGATCTTTGCTGCAGTGTGAATGTGTGATGAGACGATTTCGAAAATTGGTCGTTGTATTTTGGTGGACGTTTATTTATTTGCTGTGAGTTTGATTAGTCCTTGCTTGTATATTGTTTGGATTGACTACGAATTACTGGAGTAGATTTATCTATCAGATCATGAAAGAATCACAGTTTTGATTGCATTATCATGTAGGGCGTATCGTAATTGTCGTTATTATTATTTATAATGTACTGCTTAAGCATATAAGATTACACACACAGGACTGTCGCAGTCGACCTCAGAAGGAGGGTTAAAAGCCGCATTTTCACAGTTTGGGGAAGTGAGTCGAGGTGCAAATATCTGTACATTGTAGAAAAATGTTATCTTCAAACCTTTGAATACAATCATAATGTTAATTCTACACTCCATATTGGCAGTAAAAGTCATAACTGATAAGAAAACTAAGCAATCTCTCGGATTTGCTTATGTCTGGTTCACAAGGGAAGAGCACGCACGTGCTGCCTTGGAGGAGATGAACGGAAAGGTATTCCCCCTCTGTCTCAACTCACCAACTTTAGTAGTCGAAAAGTTTTCTTGACTTGGGACTGTTTGGCTGCTGTCCAGTTTTTTGAGGGCAGATTTTTGTATGTTTCAATAGCAAAGCCTGGATCTTGCAAGTCTCGTCCCAAGCCTACTCCTTACAAGTTCTAGAGAGACAAGAGATCTCAGGTGGGAATTGTATCGACGGTCTCATAAACGTGCTACTTTGTTATGTGCCCGTCTATTACTAATTGTATAGACTGTATATACATTCATAGTTTGCATGTTCTGCAGATTGTACGCTAAATTCTGGATGACAGGCGCATTTCCATTTTAATGGGAATAGTTTTCAGACATTGTCACTTATTTTGGGGAAAAATGTTATAATTCTTTGTAAGATTCAAGGATTGGAATATGTTGTCTGGTTGTAGTTAATGTTGTCAAGCATATTCTTGGATCTGAAGTAAGAATAAAATCGCAGGATTTGGAATCTTTCCCACATCTCACTAGTTGTTAGGTACAATTTTTAGTGACTTGTTTGGAAACATTTCCAAGAAAAATAAGGACTGAATTGTATGAAAGATAGTTATCAGAATTAGAAAAATAAATCAAATTGCTCGAACAAAACCTTGACTAATTTGAGCCCGGTTCGTTAAACACATCAAATCACGTTTAAATGTGATTTTTCGCAAAATGTGTTTATAAAAATTTCAAAATATTAAAACTCAATTGATATTCAACTACATAAATATTCGTTCGAGCTCGATACAATTAATAATCAAATTAAAAGTACGGGTATGCATGTTGACTAGTAGTCAGAATCTTAACATTTAATGTAGACAAATGTGATATTCTTATGTTTTTAATTCCTATAATATATAATGTAATTAATACTTTTGAAATTCAATAGAAACCATTGACTCTATGTCTCACAAAGTAATATTTTATTTTGTTCAAATTAATAAACTTGAATTTAATTATTTATTTTATTATAAAAATATTAAAAAACCATTTGAGCATAAAAAAATTGATAATTTATGCCGAGAGACTTTGTCAAAATCACTCTAACAAACAGCCCG
Organism: Sesamum alatum; assembly: GCA_034509735.1. Taxonomy (NCBI): domain Eukaryota; kingdom Viridiplantae; phylum Streptophyta; class Magnoliopsida; order Lamiales; family Pedaliaceae; genus Sesamum; species Sesamum alatum. The sequence goes on from JACGWO010000006.1 coordinate 36,407,109, forward strand.
CAAAACATACCCATCGTACTGTCTCCCCCACATTCAGACTGCAGCACGTACACGGAGAAAGCTTCGAAGGGAAGGAGAATCAGTAGAAGATACAATCATGCACCCGATCAACGCGGTGGCGCTGCTATCCATGGCGATCAGGAACCGCCAGAACGCCGGCATACTGGGGGCGGAGATAGAATTCGGGAATTTTTGGTGGTTTATTTACGCCGGGATATCGTGCCTGTTGGTGCTGTTCGCTGGGATAATGTCGGGCCTGACATTGGGCCTCATGTCTCTGGGCCTCGTAGACCTCGAGATCCTCCAGCGCAGTGGCACTCCGACTGAAAAGAAACAGGCTGGTCGGTCCATTTAACCCGTTGGGACAGATAATTTGATCTTTGTTATTGGTTGTGGTTGAATTGTTGATATGCTGATGTTCAGCAACGGCATCGTTCTTGTGTTTGTTATTGATTGGTAATGAGGTTGGCTTGGATTGCGTTTGTGTTTTTGATGATAATTGGATAACGATTGAATTTTTCTTGAAAAATTCAGGAAAGTTCAGCAGAATTATTAACTTCATGGTTGATTCGAACTGCAAAGTAGTTATCCAAATCATAAATTTGGAGGGATTTTTTTTTTTGGTGTGTGTGTGTGTGTCTGTCTGTGTCAGTTTGTCATTAATCTTTAAAGAGTGTTTCTCTTTTTCCATTTTGATTTTGACAGTACATTGTTTCTTTCAGCTGCAATACTTCCAGTGGTTCAGAAACAGCACCAGCTTTTAGTAACATTGCTTTTGTGTAATGCTGCTGCAATGGAGGTGCATTTTTTATGTTAATATTGTTTCAACCCACTTTGGTATTTATGACATTCAATTCAAGGAAGTGGGGCTCTCAAACATGCCTGATACTATCTGTTGGTCTTAATCTAAACTGAAATGGCTTCAGTTGCAAGTAATAAGGAAAAAATCTGCAGTTGTAGCTCAGTAATGCTGTCGCAGGAATGGCACAAATTCATGATATACACTTGTTTAGTGAACACAATAACTCTGTAACAGTACTTTATTTATTCTGTTATTTATGCCATGCTATTTATAATTATACAGGTGATCCTTCTGTATGGTCAAATACAGAACTCAAGCAGTCAATGTGGTTAAGAATGTCTAGTATAATAGTACAGTAGGAACTGATAAATAAAGTGAAGTTGTAGCTAACTACATAAGTTGAGCAAAACAAAATGATACATGGGTAACTTGCAAAATATTGAACTATTTGCCATTTTGCTAATTATGTCTGCAAGATGATGGCATCAATTTACAGTTACCACTTGCACCCTGCTTCAACCAGATAATGGGAAATGAAAGAAGTGCACTTGTTCACTCAGAAAGGTATAATGAAGTTGCACTCTGAAATTGAGAGCTTCTTTTCTTGTTCTCAAATGTGGGTTTAGACCTCTTCTGGTGTTAATTTGACCATTAGTTACAATCATAATCAATGCATTTCATTAAGTGTCACAAGCATTTTCCTTTCCAGCCTCTTTTCCTCTAGATAAACGGAACTCAAAAGATAGAGAGCATCATTGTAGCTTGGTCATACTTGGTTCTGGAGAATAAAAGATAAAGGTGAAAAATCTAAATGGGTCTAAACTATAAGCTATGTTGGTAAAGGAAAATTTGTTTTGAGGTAAGGCTGAACAAGAAAGAAACAAAGTTGTGTAGCTGTAATATTTATTAATGTATTCCTTTCAAAATCTTGTGCTTGTTACTTCACTGAATGACAATGCTAGAAGTTCAGTTTCTGTGTCATTTTTGCATCTTGCAGGCACTTCCAATTTACCTGGACAAGATTTTCAATCAATTTCTTGCCATCATACTATCTGTGACTTTTGTTCTATTTTTTGGAGAGGTATTTATTGAATATTTTATCTGAAGCATTGATCATCTATATCCATGTTTAGTTTCATTCTAGTCATGAGTTCTCTTATGATTTTATGTTGTCAGGTTATTCCTCAAGCCATATGCACTAGATATGGACTGGCTGTGGGTGCAAATTTTGTTTGCCTTGTTCGTATTCTTATGATTATATCCTATCCTATTTCTTACCCAATCGGAAAGGTAATTTGTGCACCAATCACCAAAGAGAACTTTTTTTTACTCATTACTGTGAATTCAATCGGCTATAGTTGTTCAATTAATGGTATTCCGTAAACCAAGTATAAGTGCATATTCAAGCATAAAAACAATGAGAATATCTTTATGGTGGTTTACCGTGCATGGAACTCTAATGTTGCTGAAAGGACACAGCATAAAATATAAATGCTGAGAATTTGCATGGAAGACAAACTAGAGGGGATACAAATATTAGAATCTTCTTGTGTCTGCATATTGATGCTCGAAGTATCCAGGTTGAGTGTGTCTGCAAGCTAACACCCACCTGTCTCAGTTTCTCTGATCATTGGTCTGCAATATGCTTGGCTGATATGCATTTGACACTTGTAAAAGTGGTGCCACATTAATCAGATTTCATGACTGGGATGTAGGTAATTCATCTATCGAGATGCCTCTTGAATCTTGATAGAGTGAAGTTGAAGATAAGATCCATATAGCTGACCTCCAATTAGTATGAGTTAAGGCTTCTTTGATGTTGAATTGCATGATTAGGATGCACTTGAACCAAATATCCCGGATGATGAAGTATGCTTTGTAAAACTAACAGTGGTTAGGCATATAGGCGACCAAGGAACATGATTCAGCCTCTTGAAACCATATGGATTCTAGGCTTCAGAATTTTCAATGCGGTGCATATAACTGAGGATAAATGTGATTTAAAATCTCAAGATTTTACCAGTTGTGACTGTAGTTATGATTTACCTTTATCTTTATGTACTACTGTTGTACTATTTGTTACAGATAAGTAAATTTATCATATTATGCCAATTAAGATTGTCATGTACCTTGTGTTCCTTTCTCTTATGAGTCATTGAATGGTATCTTCTAATTTTCAGTACTTTATTTTACATGGGAGTTACTTTGACCTAAGCTTTCACTTATAGCATGACTTGGTTGTTCTGTGCTCCCAAGAGATGAATATTTCTAGAAGATTAAACTGTGCTTGTCCTCATAAGTTAAAAACCTCTTCAAAATTTTGAAATGTTCATTATCTACTTTCAGTCGTACAAACCATCTGGGAGCTACTTAAAGTTTTCATAAAATAGTTGATTTATTTATGAATTCAGATTCTGGACTGTGCACTCGGACATAATGAAGCACTGTTTAGACGTCCTCAGCTGAAGGCACTTGTGTCTATTCACAGCAAGGAGGTAATGTTAGTAATATTTTCGTTCTACTCAAATCTTTAATTTGCTGAAACTGCAAATGTTATCTGCCGGTCACTTTGCAATTTCCCTCGAACAGCATTAAGAGGTCATTTTGTTTGTAGGCTGGGAAAGGCGGTGAACTCACACATGATGAGACAACAATTATTAGTGGAGCGCTAGATCTGACAGAGAAGGTCTGCTTGAAAAAGCTTTGACTCCCTTATTCCTTTTGTCTCTTGTTTTATTTTTTCTCAAATTGGGATAGCCGGTTTAACTTTGACTTTGAAATAAATCTTCTCCAAAGATGACACATGTGGAACTCGGGCTATTTTATCCAGTATTTCTAGTCCTTTTGGCCTGAAAATGACAGACACTAATCAAACAAATCATTCAAAAGTTTTTGAATCCATACATTTGAATCCTCATTAGCCTCAAAATCAGATAATCATCACGGATATATATTTATATGCTCTTCGTAGTGGAATTTTAATTTCCTCTAGTTGCAATGCCCTCATAAGTTAACCTGTCAGATTGCACCTATAAACTTAATTTGTTAGTTTATGACCTGTAATTTGATATAGCTTCTGTGTCATACTGGGATCTAGTTTAGTGTTAGAGCAGTATTTAAAAGTCCTATATATTTTCATTTCTTCCCTTATTTGGCTGCACCTGAAAACAGACTGCTGAGGCGGCCATGACGCCAATTGAGTCAACATTTTCATTGGATGTCAATTCGAAATTAGACTGGTAAGAATGGCTCACCAGGTGAAACAGCTTTTCCTGCAGTTCTTAACCAGGAGAACAATTTCCTATCTTGTGGTCTAGTTACCTAACTTTGCGTATTAATCAATCAAAGAGTGATAAAAATACGGATTAATTGAATTTTTTGAACCTCATGTTATGTAATTCAACTCTTGTGCTAACACACCTTGCCCGTGTTTATGATAAGGTACTTTCATGTTTACATGTGGGAAATTCACTCGTATCTTTTTGCACAAAGAATTGCATCTCTTTGTCAACATAGAAACCCTATTGGATTTGACTTTGAGGCTGGACATACATTTATGAGCTAGTACGAGAAAAACTGAAGTTGGTATGAATTGTGTGGAAATATAAGCTGTTTATTTCGAAGAATATATATACACACACACACACATATATATATGAAATTGAGGCCTATACCATAGTAAGCATCCTGTTCTAAAGATCCTTGTCCTGTCACTAGTGCTTACTTTTCAGGACATGTGTTCTACCAGAGTTCATTATTGTTAATTCAAGATAGGCCTTACATTGAATTTTCCCTCTCAGGGAAGCAATGGGTAAGATTTTGGCTCGTGGTCATAGTCGAGTTCCTGTCTATTCTGGGAACCCAAAGAATATTATTGGGCTTTTACTGGTAAAATTCCAGAACTGTACATTTTCTTACTCTGTTTATAAACATATAATGTATGAAATATTTTTGACTACTAGGTAAAAAGTCTTCTCACAGTAAGAGCAGAAACAGAGACGCCAGTGAGTGCTGTTTCTATTCGAAGAATTCCACGGTACGCTGTTGAATTATGGCATGCTTACATATCACATTTCACCTATAGATAATGTAGAAATATTTGTATAAAAGTTTCTTCCCAGTGTTCCTGCAGATATGCCCCTGTATGACATACTGAACGAGTTTCAGAAAGGTGGCAGTCATATGGCAGCTGTGGTGAAATCTAAAGGGAGAAACAAAAACACTCCGTCTATTGTGCAGAAGTCCGAGGAGAGGGGAGTCACAAATGGGAAGTCAGACTTAAGCACTCCATTGTTATCGGAAAAAGAAGAGAAGGCAGATGATGTTGTTGTTGACATTGAGAGATTCTCAAGGTCAACCTCCAAAAGCAACATGGCATACAATGATGCAGTTACTGATGGAATGGCCCATTCATCAGAGGACTCTGAAGATGGCGGAGTTATTGGCATCATCACATTGGAAGATGTATTTGAAGAACTTTTGCAGGTAAGTTATTACCTCTAGATTAGCTTCTCCACTGCTGTATTGCATTTTGCCTTTTATCGGCCAATTGTAACTTTTTCTTGTTGATACAGGAGGAAATTGTTGATGAGACAGATGAATTTGTTGATGTTCACAAAAGGTACTTGAGGTTTGGAGCCTTTAATTACAATATGTGGTGATTACTAATGGAAAAACTATATAACATTCTCTTGTGCTGCAGGATACGTGTGGTAGCAGCTGCAGCTGCTTCATCAGTTGCACGTGCCCCATCAACTCGGAGGTTAAATAGCCTGAAAGGAGCTGTAAGTACTCTGATGTGCTTGACACAAGGGAAAACTTTCAAAATATGGGATTGTTCATGGAGTCATAATGTATCTATCTAATGTACGAAAAACAATAAAAGTGCACCTTAAGGAATGCTGGGCATATAGTAGAACAGTATAATCATTCATCCTTATTGAGATCTACATATGTGGCAATTTTAAGATATCGAGAGTTGGGAAGGAACACACAGGCGCATCTGAAATTGTTTTAGTAGAACGATGACTTACTCATGCATTTGCTTTTTTATTTCGAACAAATTCTTGAATAGTTTTCTTAAATTAACTCAGGGAGGCCAAACTAAGCCAGTACAGACCCCCAAGAAATCAAGTGAGGGTGACTCCAGTTCAACAAAGACGGCAAGTAATTCTGTTGAGCCCCTTCTTGGAAATAAGAAGTGAAGACTTCAATTTTTGTGCTGGACCTCACAACCTTCCATAGAGGTATTGTAATTTTGGTGTAAGGAATGGAGACTAGTCCTAGTGCAGTAGCATCGTGATGGTACATATTATCCTTTATAAGTTGATCCATTATTTTGCTATACAATAAAGTAGAATTAGAGGTTGCCAAGTGCAAGATATCGTTAATCTTTTGAGCTATCTGTATCAATTCGGAAAGAGCTTGCTTGTATATGTCAGTTCCTTCTTCGTATTCTGGTGTTTGGTAGTTAACAAAGGGGAATGCTCAAGATTGACTTAGGTTCATCTCGATTATAATTTATTCATTATTTTCATGGTTATATTAGGCCCCAAATACTGAACATCATGAAGCTGTTTTATGTTTATGTCATTTGGTCAATGTCGTCCAGCTGATCTTTGTTCAATTCTTAACGAGAATAATAAATAATGTACACAGCAAAACTAAAATCTAGTTGAAAGTTTTGCTGCCATTGTTCCCTTGTTGGAAAGGTATTTCTCTAGCTTTGAAACGATGCCTGATTGAAAATGAGTTAATTTCAAGACTTGCAACCTACTAATGTTAAGATTAAAATTTCTATAAAAATTGTATTATGTTACTGGCAATTAATAATTAAGTTCATTTAAATGCTCCAGCTAGTAGTCCAGAAGTTACTCTCTCATAATAATTATCTTCAAATAATGCTCCAGCTGGTAGAAGTGTAGGAGTACTTCTGTAGTACAGATTTGGATCTTCAGGTGTGGGGAGCATATTTTTCATGAAAACCTTTTCCCTTTAGAGTAATATATCATTGAGAATTGAATGACACATCCAAATCAAAATGTTCTAACTTTAGAAAGAAACTTAGATGGTAGTTCAGAAAAGCAAGAGAAGTGGTGTAATTTTCTACCATGTTATTTTGTGTGCATAACTATGCATGAAAAGTGAAAGAGTTGGATTTATTTTTTTTCGAATCTCCACTTGTTTTTACAATTTGGCTACTGATTTGCCAGAAAAATTTGAGTTCCAAACCTGTCTGGCATTGGTTTGCACCACACAGAAGCCCCTTCTGCCACCCCATCTATCAAGATCCACACACTGATCGATGCTTTGAACTGATGTCTTATCCCTCTTCCCCTCTCAATCTTCAAAGCTTATTCCTTCCAACTTCAATCGTATTAGAGTGATAGAACACCTCCATATGATGTAAATTCGTGTTCTTTGCTCTTGAATGTAACGGGAGCACTTCTGCCATGACTGGAACTTCTGCTCTGGAGTTGAGTCCATGCTAATGAACTCTGCTATCTCGGATTCAGGTAATTGATTAATGAGACAAGTTTTGTGGTGTAATTTTGTCAGGAATTGATACGTTGTACGAAAATTTGAGCACTTACACCTTGTGATCATGCAGTATGATTCTTGGTTTCAAGAATCGATCAAAATGGGCAGGTTTTTGTGAGCTAAGTTAAGATAAATGTTATAATGGTGCAGGAATGTATATATAGAGGTCTTGTAATATGATAGATGCAGGATTTTCTTGTGGTTGACAGATGGTGGGCTCTGATAGGTGGGATTGTGATGCCAACTTGCAAAGGGTCCCATTGTTTGGAAAAGATGAATATGCAGAGTCATCAGTTTGTCTCTCTGCCAAACTCCATGGAAAAGGACTGACTTGATAAACTTAATCTTTATTTGTTTGTCTCAACCTGCAATGGGAAATGGATTTACAAAGCCCTGATTTTCAGGGTGAATTTGGATACTAGTGTGTGTTGTGTGTGTGTGTGTTTGTTTATCTTTGTCTTTCCATGAATAATATGTGTATGCTGCTGAGCTTGATATAGACTGCTGTTTGGGATTGCATTTGAATGAAATTATTATGTCAATCTTGTTCTCTTAACTTTATTTATTTTACCTTGTTGAACCATTGTTTTTTCTGGTTTCTTTTTTTTTTTTTTTTTTGGGTGATGTCTGAAGATTGCAAGTATTTATAGGTTCTTTGTTTTTTTGGTACAAAAGGTTTGTATTTTTGGCTCTGATGTCATTATGGGTCAAGACAAGTCCCAAATACTATAAGTTGTTTATAAAAGTAGTTATAAATTACTCATTAACACAATCCTAAAAGAATTGAACTTATAATCTAGAAACACGAAAACTTCCAACACGATAGTGTTCTTTAAAACCACAAGGGTTAGTATTCATACTCAGAATCCTACTAGGAAAATTCTAATTTGGACGTAGTTTTCCTCCACCTTAAAACAGGAAACCTTTAAGGAGCTCAATGAAGTAAAAGAGAAACCAGAAAACACATACTCAGCAATTACAATCCTTGTACAGGCCATATTCTTAACTCATTACATGTTGAATTGCCTAAACTGGAAGTGCACATGCCCCAAACCTCGTACAGAACTACCTTATATCTGCATGTATCACAAGTCAATTTACACACACATGCATGCATATATTATACATATACCTTCACAAACTATAGTAAGTAACTGCCTATCTAGCAAGTAAACCTGCAAACTAAAGAAAGGAAAGAAGGGTTACTACAACTTACAAATAAGAACAACAACCTTAACTAAACAAGACATAATTAAAATAGTACTACTATTCTATGTATTTCAAGAATACTTGTCATCCCAGCACAGAAGCATAGTAATGCAAACTCTCATGATATAGAGTTTTCCCCTTATCTGTCTAGCCATTCTTCTCCACTTCCCAAATCTCTTCCCCATTTCTTCTGACTGACCATAACTCCTAGTTTTCAGAACTACTTGGGCAATTTATATATGGACTTCTTACAATAGAGGAAACTGTTGCAAGAAACTCATCAAGTGTTTGAAATTTGCCTTAAAAGTGGAGTTTTAGGGTTTGGTTTGTAGGGACAGTTTGTACCCTTAAGAGTACACAAACATCACGTGCAATAACCCTATCTCAATCTACACTAAAACAGTTAAACCATCACTTTGGCACAGTGGTGGGATGTAATAAGCTAATTTAATTATGATTCTTGAAACCCCCACCTCATTGATTATCTTTTCTTGGACATATATAGTGTTCTTTCTATCTCTTTGTTTCAAGATTAGATGTGTGTATGTAGCTAGGCCCTCAACTTTTCTGGGAGCCCACATCTTGTCTTCATCCCATTTAACAGGAGCCTCATGTGAGATCTATAATCTCCTCTAATTATAGGGCCCATCTTTGTGTGACCATAGCTAGACTTGACTAACCAAACCCTAATGTAATAAAAATAGTTTAGTTATTTCAGACACATATTCTAACAGGACTCATTGATGGGAGAAAGTAGCAAGAACCATCCTGCAGACGAGGAATTTGAGCAGCATCTAATCCCCATAAAGCATATTTTCAATAATAAAGCCGTGAGACTTTGTGTGAGCCCGTATATTTAGTAAAGATAAGCTAATGCACATTACATGACTGATCAATCAGAATCACTCGCTCGTCGTATATAGATCAACACTCATCTAAATAGCTATTTTGCATACAGATCTTAATTTGTCAAGATCAAATCTCAATATCAAGTGCCAAATTGTGTCCCATTGCCATGCAAAAGAGTTTCCACAACAAGACATTTATCTTATCTCAAGGTAAAGCAAAAGAATCAAAGATAAGATCTTCAACAACACAATGTGATCAATGTGGACCTTATGATAAAACTTCCATCACAGAGATAATATAATCCAGTTCACATAAGCTCAAAAATCTCATGGTTGGGATAATTTACTTCTGGCCCTCCCAGTTTTTTAAGTCCAATTCCAAGTTTATGCCCACACAAACAGGGACTAAAGTTTGGTTCTTGTCCAATCTCCAATGACAAGAAGACAAGTGTAGAGCCTGTTTTGACAACATTAATTGGGACAAGTGTTGTTTCTACCATTGGAACTTCTCAAGTCAAGAAAAGATTGAGGGGCAAAAGCCAAGAATGGTGGGGTGGTGTGAGGGGGGGTGGGGGTGGGGGGGGCTGTTTTCCAGTTGCATTTCTTTATTACAAGTAAGCTTTGGGAAGTACAATAATGGATCACAAAAGTAGGTGTTATCTCCAATTTAAGATGTGACTAACTCAAACACCTCCATCACAATATTTCCCTTTATGTAGCATTACTTTGAAAAGCAGGCAACACCCAACTTTGGGGGGTGGGGGGGGGGGGGGTTAGGATGAGGTTGTGTTGATGAGAGATTTCTTGTTGTTGCACACTTGCACTTGTTTATGCTAGGGATAATTACATTTTATACTCCCTGATGTTGATGTTTATGGGGATGTATGTATAATTTTTAAAAAAATATAAATAATTTGTGTAAATGATGTTGACGTTTCTAATAAGTGTATTTGTAGTCTCAAAAGGCATGGCGATTTATATTCACAGAGCATATTAGGAGATGTAGATGTAATTATCCTTTTGTGTTGTCTTGGATAATAGTAATATGAGAAGACGGAAGTTGTAATATTGGACGACACCACACTAAGCAAAATATTTGTGAGAAAAAAATTATTAATTTTCGACCTATTTTATTTGTTTATACGAATACTCATTTGCATTTAAAAAAATATGTAAGAACGAAACATGCAGAGAAAATTAAGGTTTTATTGTACTATGTTGCAGATGAAATAATACAAGAACTATAATAAATATATAATTCCAAATTCAGATATCTATGATCATCACAACTTTTCCAACAAGGAATTGAAGCTCTTCTAAGTCATGTCCTGTCCCTGTTTATGCACATGTAGCATATGTACCAAGATTCCATTTGTCTCTTCTCTTTTATTTTCTTATATATTTCATGTCCTATTTTTGGACAAGTTTCAAATCCTTTCTCTTTTGGGCTAGTAATTGTTGTCTTTAGGCCCATTCCAATTTAATTGGGCTTTTTGCAGTAAAGCCTGTTTTACTGCCCAGATTCAAGTTGGGCTTAACAAAAGGCCCAAGGCGTTAGTGGGCTGCATTATCTTGTTCTTTCTACTTTGTCGGAATTCAACTTTATTTATGACAAAATATAAGGAAACAAAAAATCCAAAAGAGAAAAAGAAAAAAAAAGTCCGAATCTTGAAATACAAGCAGTATCATCATATAGGAAGATTGAAAAATTAGGCATATCGTAGTTGAATAATTGATCACCTCAACTTCCCATTCTGTCTCGAATCATCAGCTAGAGTCTAGAGAGAGAGAGAGAGAGACGATGTCGTGCTTGGCGTCGTGCTGTGCGTCGTTGACATGCGGGCTCTGCACATCGGTGGCGTCGGGCATCACGAAGCGCTCTGCAAGAATTGCGTACTGCGGCCTGTTTGGTGTTTCGCTGATTGTTTCTTGGATTCTCAGAGAATTTGCGACGCCTATCCTCAAACACTTATCTTGTAAGTTAAACTAAAGATAGGAAAAGAGAAGTTTGTTCTTTTGGAGATTGGTGATGGGGTTTTGGGTTTCTGAGTGAGATTTATGGGCTTAGAGATGTATTGATTGGTGGGTTTAGATTTTCTTGGAAGTTTGTGGAGTGGGTTTGTTTTATTACTTACCAATCCTTTGTCTTTGTTCTGTTTATTTGACTTATACTCGCTGTTAGATTCTTGGAATTGGTTGTTTAAGATTAAGGGTTGTCTCCAGTCTATCCAATTAGGTACTAGAATAGCTGAGACTGTGCCGTGGATTTGGTTTACAGGGATAAATACTTCAGACAATCTCTCAAAGGAATGGTTTCAAATACAAGCGGTTCTTCGTGTCAGCTTGGGGAACTTCTTGTTCTTTGGAGTACTAGCCCTCATAATGATTGGGGTGAAGGATCAAAATGACAGACGTGATTCCTTGCATCACGGTGGATGGATTGCTAAGATGCTGATTTGGGCTTTGCTCATTATCCTCATGTTTTTCCTTCCCAATGTCATTATAACAGTATATGGTCAGTCCTGTCTTTTATTCAGAAATATGTTCTGGAATTCGTTTACTGGCAAGAAGCTCTAACTATTAATCTGGTTTAGGTGTCTCATATGCTCATTCTCGCTTTGTTATGCATTCTGGTGGAGTCCTGAAAGGAGGAGTGATTGGTAGTTCTGAGTAGCTGTATCTGAAAAAAAAAAAAAAAAACGACTAAAGTTCACGCAGCAACTTGGATATCTCAGAAATTAATTTATACTTCACTAAGTAATGTTTCGTGTATATTAAGAAATCATAATCTTTGTAGAGCCTTAACATATGAAAACTAAGAAAAAAAGTTGTCTTTTTTAGCTATCGACCTATAAGGTACTTAAGCCCAAACTTTCTTGATGTATGGAAACTACGAAAATCTGTGTCGGTGGTGCTTTCATATTTTCTTGCCTAGCAGTTGGTCATGACCGATCTTGAGAAGTATAAGGTTCTCAGACCGGGCATTGAGCCCTCTCTTATGATGGCACCATCATTTTTGGGTTGGGCTGCACTATATCTTGATTAACTTTGGCAAACGATTTTGTATGTAGGAGTACTTTCAAAATTTGGGGCCGGGTTATTCTTATTGGTTCAAGTTATAATATTGTTAGATGCCACACATTCATGGAACGATTCATGGGTTGCTAAAGACGAGCAGAAGTGGTAGGTTCCCAACATTATTTCTTCTTTACTCTTTGCATGTGTTAAGTGCTTGATCATACTATTTATGTTGTTTCCAGGTATCTCGCGTTACTTGCAGTGTCAGTAGCATGCTATCTTGCATCATTTACAATTTCTGGACTTCTATTCATCTGGTTCAATCCTGGCGGGCATGACTGTGGTCTTAACATCTTTTTCCTTGTGATGACCATCATCCTTGCTTTCGTGTTTGCCGTTATTGCTTTACATCCCAAGGTAGAAATTACTTTTAATTACAGAACTCAGCAGAAATGCTTGTATTATTGTGAGACTCTTCTCTTTTCCTCATTTTACTTGGAACTGGTGATTTCTCTCAACAGGTTAACGGCAGCCTCTTGCCTGCTTCCGTTATATCCGTTTATTGTGCTTATCTTTGTTACACCGGTCTCTCTAGCGAACCACGAGATTACGTCTGCAATGGTCTTCACAACAAGTCGAAAGCTGTATCCACGAGCACTCTTATTCTTGGGATGCTTACAACAGTCCTATCTGTTCTATATTCTGCACTTCGTGCTGGATCATCGACCACTTTCCTGTCTCCTCCGTCTTCACCTAGAGCAGGTACTTAAACTGGTGCAATATCTTCTCAAATTCTGGACTTCGTTTTAATGTGGATTGGATTCCACGCTCCAAGAGTACTTAAGAGTCTACTTTGGTTGCTAAGACACTAAAACGTTCTTCACAGGTGACAAGAAACCGCTTCTTGATTCAGACGAGCTGGAATCTGGTAAAGGAAAGAACGATGCAGAAGCACGGCCTGTTAGCTACTCTTACACGTTCTTCCATCTGATATTTGCTTTGGCCAGCATGTACTCAGCCATGCTCCTCTCCGGTTGGACCAGCAGTTCCGAGAACCCCCACCTCATAGACGTCGGCTGGACATCCGTCTGGGTTCGCATCTGCACCGAGTGGGTCACCGCCGGGCTATATATTTGGTCCCTCGTCGCTCCGTTGCTCTTTCCCGATCGCGAATTCTATTAAATCTTGCAAGAAGAATAAGTCTTATGTAGTTTTTAGTTCTTAGTATGGTTGGGTATATATAGTTCAATGTATAATTATAGCTTCATTTGCTTGGGAAGTTATGTGATGTGTGTTACCTATGCATACAGATTTGCTAATATTAGAATTTGGTATAGGTTTTATGTATTTTTTTCTTTTTGGCACTAAAGATTTGTGTACTTTTTCAGTTCAGTCCTTGTATAAAATTGTGATTAGGTATTATTGAGAATGGTTTGACGAAAATTTGAATCTATATTTATGTAGCTACCCAATCATTATTTCATATAAATAGTGATTATTATACGTATTTTTAATAAAAATATATTGATTTGACATTACAATTCAAGGTATAATATAATTTTATTAACTAATTTAAATATTTTCATTTTTACATGATAATTTTCATAAAATTAAAAGTATATATTTTTTATTGCAAATGAAAACATCATCATATTGTAAAATATAAAATTTAGAAATAAATAAATTATTTTATTAATTAGGGGAAATATTCTAATTATTTTAAAGGAATTTTCATACTATTTTTAAGCAAATTGCCTAGACACAATATAGTCTGGTAAATTTATTGGAAAAAAACGTAAAATTCTTCATATTCTTGAATAAGTAAATGTGAAAATGGAAGATATAAAAGCGTTTAAGACGAAATTAACAACAACATATTAATTTTCAAAGCATTAAAGAATCCAAAATAATAATAATAATAATAATAATGATTTAATTTTACAACATTAAGAGAAAGTACAAAAAACAAATCCCTGAAATTAAATTTCTAGTTTAATTTGCATAGATTTTGAACTTAAGCAAGTGGGCGCACAAATCATAACGTGCGCACTCCCTTCCGCCGCCCCTCCAACACCCCGCTAACTTGCGCACCTCCCCTCGCTCCCCCACTTTTCCACCTGAAATACCTTCCACCCGACCCCCACCCCATCCCTGCCGCCCTTGCTCTCCCTCTCCACCCCCCTTTCTTCTCACTATCATGCGCCATCACCTCCTCTCCTCCACCATCACCATGGCCCCTTCCTCCTTCAAAAAACCCACCACCGCCAAACCCCCCTCTACCCACCACCACCCAAATTCCCCAAACTGCCCTTCCGTCTGCAGACACTCTCCCTCCGCCACTCTCGACCTCCTCATCTTCATCCTCGTCGTTTTTTCCGGCACTTTCTTGATCGTCTCCTATTTCTCTTACCTCTTCCAATCCCTCTCTCTAATCCTCCCCCCTTTCTCCACCATCATTTCCCATTTTCATTACCATTTGACCTCCAACCCCCAATCCCAGTTAATCTTTTTTGCTCTATTCGTTGTCTCATTTGTAGCTTTTGTTGTTTTCTTTGAGATCTGTTGTGGGCAAAGATCAAGAAGGTGCGGGAAGAAAGGGTGTAAAGGGTTGAAAAAAAAGCGATGGAGTTTGATTTGCAGCTGCAAGGTGAGGACATGTTGAGAATTGGCAACGGAAATAAGGCAGTGAAAGATGTGAATGAGTTGCCATGGAAAGGAGGCAGTGAAGATAACCCGGACTACGAGTGCTTGCGTGCAGAGTTAAGGAAGATGGCTCCGCCTAACGGGCGGGCTGTGCTGCTCTTTCGGGACAAATGTGGGTGCCCGGTGTCGAAACTCGAAGGTTGGGGGCCTAAACGTGGTCGGCGCCACAAGAAGTGAGTGCCAAGTTTTGGTTTTAATCTTGATACTTGGTTCTTGATTGCAAGAATAATGCACTTTAACTGGGTTCTGGAGTTCCTTTGATTGTGATATGATAGTGGTAATTTGAATGCCATATTCTGTTTTACTTCTTGGTTTGGATGGTTATATTGGTGCTCATTTGTTTTGGGCTATGATGTCGGTTTTAGGTTTTTCTGTTTCTTTGTTGCCTAGAGTGTTTGACAACTGACTATGA
Source organism: Sesamum alatum (assembly GCA_034509735.1). Taxonomy (NCBI): domain Eukaryota; kingdom Viridiplantae; phylum Streptophyta; class Magnoliopsida; order Lamiales; family Pedaliaceae; genus Sesamum; species Sesamum alatum. The sequence goes on from JACGWO010000006.1 coordinate 36,422,641, forward strand.
AATCCATTGCACTTGCACTTAGTTTCTTCTGGAAGTTATGTTTAGTTAAGTATGCATGATAGGAAACTATGTAGATGTTGTGAGTGTTAGCAGATTGTGGAACAAGGTGGGTTGATTTTCTGAAATATATGTACCAGTTCCTTTTCTGATTTTTCCTGGTCAGCTGTGATCCTAGCAATAACCAAGAAAACTCTAGTGGAGTTTTTGCAGTTGAAGGAAATAATGGTTACGCCATCAACTTTGGATGTTTAGCTGTCGCTTGAGGTTACTTGGAATCGACATACATTGATATAGAAGGGGTTCAACCGGAGTTAGTGAATGATCCACCTACAATACCGTGGACAGTATTTGACATGGGAGCTTGATCACTAGTAGACAAATCCATGTCCTGTATCTGGTGCTATATTTTCTTTATTCATCTAGATATTCCCTAATTATTGAAGCAAGCAGAAATCCATTTAGAGTTCACTTAGCAAGGTAGCGTTGCACTTAGGAACTGAAATGCTTCATTCATTTGGACATATTACTTGCCTCACGTCCAGTAGTTGTGAGGCCAAAGTGTCTCGGGTTTTAATTTTTCAAGTCCCACTAGTCCGTGAAGCTTTTCACTTTGGTCTTTGTTCCACTCATATGAGATATTATTGCTTATTTCCATTGATATCTTGTAATTTGAAATCAATTTGATCAATTAAAATCAGCTTAACAAAGCCTGATCTTACAATCAGTTTATTTTTCGACAACCAAATTTGCTGATTTCTGCATTCTAAAACTCCTCTCGTCATATATTCCATTTCCCTAGTGCATTTCATGGAGTGGATGATGTATAAGCATGTCGAAATAACATTAAGAGTATGGGACGATATACTTTTTGAATATGGATGCTGTCCATCTCCCACTTCATATTCCCAGACATTTTCTAGTTCTATTTGGTTGTGGATAGTCTGTGTTTCTACTCAGCTCATGCAACTGGTTCTGGTTTGTAAATGTGCTTATAAGATGCTCTATACTCCTTTTCATTGTATTTCAGCTACCTGCATGGTTTTACATCTAACACACCCACACACACACATATGTATATATATGACTGAGTATAATCTTTACTTTCAATCAGTTTGAACTTCAAATTTATGTTTTTGCTTTTATCTGTCGTCATCTTCAGGAGTCTGGCTCTTACTGGTGGAGGAGATCCCCGCTGACTGCAGATTGATTCATCACTTGATTCTCATCTACTGTTTCTTCTTTTGCCATTGGTTCATGGTCTAAAAGATTGTAGCAGAAGGAACATTATTTCTTAAACGAAATCTTGCTAGTTGATGGCCCTCCTGTCGTCATAAAGAAACTTGAACTTGCCCACATTGTTGGGAAGCTTATATCTTTCTCTACACCAAATTACATGAGAATAAATAAGGAATAATTGAATAGGATTTTCCAAATTTATATCTTTAGCATGTTATATCTATGCTATGCTCCGTTCTGGAAGCGGCATTCATATAAATGCTTTGGACTGAATCTCTACTGGTGCTGATCTTCTGAAGCTTTCCAAATTTCATGTGAATGAAGTATCGTATTCTACTGCTTTTCATCACGGAGTATTCTTAAGTTGAATTATTGGTATGCTCTCTGCTTCAGGACTGATCTTCTGCACTGAGTTTTAGTTCCAAGTTGTTCTAACGTCCCTCCCTCCGATGCTTGTAAGAACATCCACCTGAAGCAACAGGATGGTAGCGGTACATCTGATCATTATCCATCCAACTTTCCATGTACTTATAGCTACATGTACTATAAGATAATTTCCCTTTTCATCTGTCATGTATTACATCTGCTATATGGGTTGGATGGAATCTCATACAAGATTTTTGGAGTCGGCAATTGAAGGCCTTAAACAAGCATATAACTGTGTTATTGATGTTGCATTTCTACTTGGGGTATGAGTTGAATCATTGTGCAATTCAAGGTTTTGATCTGGCTGACCCCTTGGGGCAGCAAAAGGCCTGTTGCCTGCCGATATACTGTTTGGCATGGTATGGATATAGGTCACTTTGGTTGATTGTGATTGTTTACAACACTTAGGTCCCATTTACTTTGGTGTATTAGCCTAAGTAAGAAAATTAGTATAGGTTAATATAGTGTTTACTTTGTTGTATGGGGATCCGGTATAAAATCGAAGCTTTGTACTATTTACTGTTCCGGTTGCATTCTTTAGAATTATTTCTAAAGTAATATAATCATTTTGCTTAAGTAAATACCTTACAATTAATACAGAGCATTTTTATCATTCATTTAGTTTAAAATAATTTTATCACTCATTTAATATGGTCATCAAAGTAAATGTGGCCTTACTCAAGGTTGCATTCTTTAGAATTAGCGAATGAATGAAGCACTCCATGTATGCATGTAATTTAAATTTTTGTTATGTTTGTTCAATTAATTGAAAGTGAAGGAAGATAAAAATAAATGAACTAAATTAGATAAAGCGAATTAAACTTAAGAGTTTATTATATTTGTATTTCCTGATTTATGGTCTATTTACATAAATTATAGTTGCTTTTTGAAAATTTATACATACATCAATTAGAAATATCAACATCATTTATATAAATTATTCCTCATTTTTGAAAAATAATATATACACTCCCAGAAACATAGAGATGGTTTTATAATTATGCAAAAGATATTAGTGATTTTTGTAAATAAATTATAGATTGAGGATGTAAATATAATATTCCTGAATTTAATTATGTATGGATAGGAAATTATTGATAGAGCATTGATTAAAAAGAGGGTTATTTGTGGAAGAAAAGAAAGGCATATTGGCACTTCACCCCCTAAATTTTACCATTTAAGGACATAACTTAGATCTATTATAACATCTACCCACTTCAAATTAATTTGTCATCTACTACAAAACCAGAATCATTACATTTATCATTTGCAATAACAAAAAGTTACTATGACTCATTTTGTATGTTTCTAAGTGGGAAAAGATAATAAGACGAGAGACGCTTAAGAAGAGCTTTCTGGTAGAAATTTTACTTGAAAATATAATTAGAGGGAAAATGTTATAATAAATGAAAGTTGAGGGGTTAATGTGCTTTTACGTTTCTTTAGAGGGGTAATGTGCTATATAGTGAAATTTGGGGACTGATGTGCGATTTTCTTTGTTATTAACAATAACCTTCAGTTCTCTTTCTGTGTTGATGACATCTAATGAACATCGCTTACGGGCCCAAATGTTCACCTTTTCTACTTTCGTCCTTCTCAACCCACATCAATTTCAAATGTTTCTGCACAATTTCCACTCCAACCCTCCAAATCTTCTTGAAGAACAACCCCAAGAAACCCAATTTTTTAGAATTTTCACTAGTTTCTGCACTCAAATCCATTTCATCATCCCCTTCATTAGTCTCTCATGGGCAGCAGCTACATTGCCTTATACTAAAATCTGGGCTCAATTCCAATGTTTTCATACAAAACAGCTTGATCAGCATGTACTCGAAAAATGGGATGCTTGCATGTGCAAAATCGATTTTTGATTGCTCCCAGAAGCTGGATACGGCGTCGTGGAACATAATGGTTGCTGGATATGTGAGATATGGCCGTCTGCGTGATGCCAATGAGGTGTTTGTGAAGATGCCTCTAAGAAATTGTGTCTCGTATACGACTATGATCATGGGTTTGGCGCAAAATGAGTATTACGAGGATGCGATTGGGCTTTTTAGGGAAATGAGGTTTTCGGGAGTGATCCCTGGAGAAGTGACAATGGCTACTGTTATCTCGGCTTATGCACGTGTTGATGGCGTTGGAAGAAGTTCGAAGTTTTTGCATGGGTTGGTATTGAAACTTGGTCTTCATGCTCCTGTTATTGTCGCGACTAACTTAGTTCACCTTTACTGCATGAGTTCGTGTCTTGATGTGGCCCGAATCCTTTTCGATGAGATGGTAGAAAGGAATGTGGTTTCATGGAATGTAATGCTGAATGGTTACGTCAAGGGGAAGTTGGTTGATTCGGCGAGGGAGCTGTTTGAGGGAATTCCTGGAAAGGACGTGGTCTCTTGGGGCACTGTAATTGATGGATATGTGCAAGTTGGGAGATTGAGAGAGGCTTTGGCTCTCTATTGTGAAATGAGGCACACTGGGTTGTACCCCAATGATGTGATGATTGTTGATATAATTTCTGCTTGCGGCCAAGATGCAAAATTTACTGAGGGTCAGCAATTTCACGCTTTAGCTGTGAAGATGGGGTTTAATAGTTATGACTTCGTGCAGGCAACATTAGTTCATTTTTATGCAGCTTGTCGAGAAGTTGAACTCGCGTGTTTGCAGTTTGAAGAAGGGAATAAGGATCATGTAGCCTGTTGGAATGCCCTTATAGCAGGACTAACTAGAAACAGAATGGTCAATGATGCCAGGCATTTATTTGATGAGATGCCAGAACGAGATGTTTTCTCTTGGAGCTCTATGATTTCTGGTTACTCACAGAATGGGCAGCCTAATTTGGCTATTGAACTTTTTCATGAAATGGTGGTCAAAGGGATCAAGCCAAATGAAATTACCATGGTCAGTGTTCTCTCTGCCATTTCTAGTCTGGGCACATTGAAGGAAGGAAGATGGGCTCATGAGTACATCTTTAGTAACTCAATACCGATTACCGACAACCTGAGTGCAGCAATTATTGACATGTATGCCAAATGTGGGACTATCAATCTGGCTTTGGATGTGTTTGATCAAATTCGAGAGAAAACCACAGACGTCTCACCTTGGAATGCGATTATATGTGGCTTGGCTATGCATGGTCATGCAGAAGTGTCCTTAAAAATTTTCTCAGACTTGCAGAACCGAAATATATATCTCAATTCAATTACATTCATTGGAGTCTTGAGTGCGTGTTGCCATGCTGGCTTGGTGGAAGCAGGGGAAGCACATTTTAAAAGCATGAAAACCAATTATTGTTTAGAACCAAACATCAAACATTACGGCTGTATGGTGGATCTCTTAGGCAGAGCTGGAAGATTAAAGGAAGCAGAAGAACTCATAAAAAGCATGCCTATGAAGGCAGATGTTGTCATATGGGGTACACTATTGGCTGCATGTAAAATGCATGGTAATACAGATATCGGAGAAAGAGCTGCTGAAAATTTGGCTAAGGTGGAACCATCACATGGTCCCAGTAGAGTTTTACTGTCAAATATTTATGCAGATGTAGGCAGGTGGGATGATGCCTTCTCAGTGAGGAGTGCAATGCAAAGGGAAAAACTGTCGAGATCACCAGGTTATAGCGGGGTTGCATAATATTCTGTCAAGATGAAGAGGTTGTAGTGGTGGGGTATAATATTCTGGATTGCTCAAAGAAAGCTTTCTTTAAGAAAATCTTATGAAGCTGCCCCATGAACTGTTGTATCTGGATTATACAGCGAGATGTTGGAACATCTAGTAAGATTGAAGCAGTTCATACTTTTATCTTAACCTGCACGAAGAAACTATTGGGGATTCATCGCTCATCATTTTCATGAAACAATGATGTAAAGGTAAAAATCTTATCTTTACTGAAGTGTTGCTTTCCTTTCATTGCAAAGACTAACCGATGGAAAAATGTGAACATGGAACATTTTAATTCAAGTTTCAAATTTATTTGGAGAGTGGAAACGAAATACTGCGAGAAATATGTGAAATCAACAAAAAATTTGCATAAAGAAATGAAATCGAATAAAAATGGTATTACTGCTATCAGTCCAAATGTAGAATAGGATCATCATTATTAATCAATATTACAAGAATTATACGTGCACATACTATAATATAATGTTTTTCTATGAGTAGTAGGATTTATACAATATACTTAGATTTTAAACAAAAGAATTGTTAATGTTAACTGGGCTGAACAGGAAACAAAGTGCATATGCAGCCCACCAAATCTGCACCGACCAGTCCTATTTGTGCGTGGCCCCAAGTTTTACAATAGTTTCTTTCTATCGAAATTCCTCTACCATCAAGTATTGCTTCGTGCAAAAGCAACTCCGGCCATAGGGTTTTACTGACTTTTGCTTTCTTCACCCCTTGATTTCCCAAAGTGGGGCAGAGTTTGAAATTTATGTCGGGAAATTTCTTCATGTCTCAATCTTCATTCACAAGTTAAGCGCAAATATGGAGGAGAAACGCACTGAGGGCACATAATTCAACCATAATTTAAGTGTGTGCATTAATCAATGCTCCGGTCATGGACTTTGTCATGGTGGTTTTTGCCAGGTATGATCTATCATCCCCCATTTTCCTCCTCATGGTTGATCACTTTACTGCCAAAGCATTACATTTGTAGCCTCGTTTGAGAGCAGAATGAAAAGTAAGAGAAATTTATATGGGTCCTCGGAAACTTTTCAAATTTCTGGGAAAGCTCTGGGACATTAAAGGATCCAAGGTTTTTGGGTTCTGGTTATTATTAGTTGTAAGTTTGCAAGTGAAGCATACAATTTTCAGATGATATTTATTGATATATCTTCACCAATTTGAATACATTAATGAACTCAATAAAATTCAGAACTTAACATGTCTTTTAGTTCCTGAGAATTTTAAATTCTTGCCTAACTTCTCCTCTATTTCACAATTGAAAGGATTCTCCAATAACGTGCAAGGAATATCTGAGAAATACACATGTGGCATCTGTATTTGACTTCTCGCAGAGATGCTAGTGTATGCGTCTTTTTTGTACAATTGGAATTTGACACTAAATTGTACTCCATTCACTCGTGATATACATATAATGATGTGGCTGCAGTGTGAAAACGGCTGGCATGGAGTAGATTGTAGTATTCCTTCTGTTTTATCATCCATTGAGGAATAGCCCAAGTGGCTGAGACCAGCACATATTGATATTCCAGATGATGTACAGATCACAGGAAATCTTGTCAAATCTCAATGCTGTAGTTCAGAAGAAGAGACCTCTTATATATGTCTACAATTTGCCGCCTGACTTCCACAGCCTTCTCCTGGCGGTAAGTAATCTTTATCAGCACCTTAATTTTTATATAAGTTGTTGATTCTCTGCTTGATTTCTTTGTTTTTTCCCGGCTTATAAAGTTTTTTGCTGAATTTTAGTTCAAAAATAATGCGCAAGAAAACCAAGCTTCTGATTTCTAATGCCTTCGAGGGTGGGATGATCTGGTAGAAGGAGAAATTCTGATGGGTTTCCTTCTGCAAGTCTACGCCTTGGAGCTTATGCAATTCATCTCCGGTAGAAGGAGAAATTTGGATGGGTTTTCTTCTGTCTTGGAGGGCGGGATGATCTGAAGAATACAATTGCAAATCAAGATATGTCTGAAGACTCAAATGCAGAGGCTGTGTCCAGTAGGTTTACGAGTACCCTTGTCGCTCTCAAGTCTTCACAGTTGGTTTCATCTATGTCTACTAGCCTTGAAATTACACCAGAAGACATACTCTCCGTGGATTCTGCTGTTTCCTGTTTTCTAAGAGTATCAGAAGCGGCCACCACTACAACACAGGTTGGTGCCTTGCTGGCTATGTTGGTGGAGTGGGAGGGACACTTTACAACTGGAAAAGATGAAAATGCTCCTGTGGAAGTATCTGATGCTGTGAACAACAGCTGGAGCAATGACGACTCGGATGAGGGTTGGGGGAGCTTCCAAGTAGAACCAGTTGAGAAAGAAACCAAGGAAAGCAATACCCTTTCAATTCATCCTCTGCATATTTGTTGGATGGCGCTTATCAGGAAATTGGTAACCTTCTCCAGCCACAGGGATGTATACAAATTGCTCAACACAACTGCTGGCAAAAATTGTAGAATACTGCTGGACGAAGATGATACTCATGATCTGACTCAAAGTGCGTTGGAGGTGGATTGCTTTCTAGCTCTTCAGATCGCATTATTGCTGCTGTACGAGGCAATACAGTTGCAGTGCTTGGATGCCGTTGAGAAGAAGCTGAAGGAAGGAGGCATACCAGACAATATTGCCCAGGACCATTTCATGTTTGTTCTTGTTTTATCCTCTGGAATTTTATCAAGCATCATCATATCAAAAGCTTCTAATGGGTCCAAATTCTCATACCTTTGCTTCATGGTTGGTAACTTTCTAGGAGGCGCAGGCATCGACCACTAAACATGGCGGTGCTGCTGGAGGTGAGAAAAACAAAGAAAACCTCTCTTTGCAAAACTTGTGTTTCCATGTTTTATCACAGAGCTCGAAGGCTGATCTAGCCGGATTTCTAGTCACAAGATTCATGCACACAAATGCTTCACTTAGCTTGTGAGTGTAGGGACAAAGTGGTGAAGGCAATCAAGAATCCAAGAAGTGCACTGTGCAAGACCTCTATCATGGCGAAATGTTACTCGACTCCATTTCTGACACTTTTAACCAATTGGTAAGAGATTAACTCCCAACCCTCCCACATTCTCTGTGGTAAGACTCTCTCTCTTACTTATATTTTTCTTGTGTTTTTGCAGTTGTTGCAGCTATTACTGAAAGATCTCTCTCTCTCTCTCTCTCTCTCTCTCTCTCTCTCTCTCTCTCTCACAGAGGGTTAATTTTCAATTTGAGACGAACTTCTTTTCACGTGGACAGTCTGACTAATTGAAATAAAGTATATTATTTTTTTCGGAAAAATGATTATTATTAACAAACTATAAGTGCAAATATTAAGCAAAATTATAATCTTTTTAACACAAGAGGCCACAATGGTCTTTAATCAATTAAGTTCGTTGTAAAAGTATTTTCTCCCCAAACATTACATGATTTAATTTTTATTTATTTTTCACTTCTTTTTATAATCACTATTCACTCCCGATTATGTTACACAACTTCCAACATTTTCTACATAGATCATTTATTTAAAAGTAGAAGTTTCATAAATCTCCCGTAGTACGTTGAATAATATATATATATATATACATACGTATTTGGGGTATTATAACGAGTTCTCCTGATGTTTAGTACAATTACAAATATCACTCGTTATTTAAAAAATTATCAATATTTTTTATTTTAATGGGCGTCTAACAACTATCTCAACTCGATAATCTCCATTAGGCTTTATTGACTTTCTGCTATGAACCGATTAAAATATCATTGTGGACAATAATTATAATTTTACTTATTTTTTGCAAAAAAAATTAAAATTCTTTTATGAACTAAGTGGATAAATTTTTAAAATTTTCATCCACCTCGTTTGATTTTTTAATTTACAAAATTTTAAAATTTATTTAAATAAAGATAAGAATAATACAATAATGACAAGATTGATAATTTTAGATATCCATTCAAGAATTACATAATTTTATCAAAATTAAGAGTATTGATATTTTCTTAAATAATGAAGAAATATACGTAGTTATGTCAATTATTGTTGTAATGTACCTAAGTATTTTATTCATGTGTTAAGTTACTAAGGCATCGTTTATTTTGAGGGATGAGATTAAGTTATGATAGATTAATGATAAGTAAAATATGGGATGAGATTAAATTTTATCATCAATATTTAAATAATCTATTTATCATGATCAATCATCTATTTTTACCTAAATGTAAGTAAATAAGAGATTGAGTTGAATTCAACTCAATCTTTACAAGCAAACAAGACCCAAATTTTATAATATTATATTTTTGGAAGTTTATCCAAGTAAATAATAACATTGTATTTTTGGAAGTTTATCCAAGAAAGTGATTCGAAAAAGTCTTACATTATATTCTTATTTTAGGAAATAAAAAATTAAAAATCTGAATTCGAAAAATTCTTACATTATATTCTTATTTTAGGAAATAAAAATCTGAATTCGAAAAATTCTTACATTATATTCTTATTTTAGGAAATAAAAATCTGAAATGACCGTTGTTGAGTTTCGCGCACAAAAAGCTGTCAGTTACGTTAATTAGTTTCCCTAAATACCCTTCAATTAACGGTTACTAAATACTAACTGATAACTCTTTTCTTTCTCACTGTCTTAATACAAATAGGCTCAGCACGCTCATCAATGATCAGACGTCATCATCTCTTTCTTCCCAACAAAAATTTCCTCTCTCTCTACAATGGGTGCTCCTCTGGAGAATCTCTTTCCTCCAACTCTGAAACAAACGTGTTAGTCTTCTTATTCTTTCAACAATTTTATGGTTTCTTTCAGGATTTTCAGAGAATTTTCAAGAAGTACTTTAAGATTTCTTTCAGGATTTTCAGAGAATTTTCAAGAATTTTAAGGTTGCTTTCAGGATTTTCAAAGAATTTTTAAGAAGATTAGGGTTTCTGTCAAGATTTTCAAGATACAAAGAATCTTGAACAAAACGATTAAAAAATCGTCTAATTTTTCTGGAAAGAATTTCAAGAAACAAAAAATCTTGAACTCAAAGATTCAAGAAATTTTAATTTTTCTGTCAAGAATTTCAAGAATGAAGGGATCTTGAACTCAAGATTCAAGAAGTTCAAGGTTTCTTTCAAGAAATTCACGATTCAAAATCTTGAACACAAAGGATACAGTTGAAAAATGGCTCGATTCTTTGAGTTTCTTAAGGTTGGCAACAAACTGAGCTATGTTATGTTAATTACTTATTCCCCTCTTATGTAAATTATGTGTCCTAACGTTGTTGTTTTATGCAGCCTCACGTTACAGCTCCAAGAGTGAACATCATTGCTACTTACAGTGAGGGAGTGAGCTTGACTGGTGCAGTGTACGACGAGAGGAAAACTCCGTTTGATACAGAATCTCGAACGTCGATGTCTTGCCCCCATGTTTCCGGTGCAGCGGCCCTGACCAAGACCCTCCACCCTGATTAGAGCCCCGCTGCTGTGATCAATAATCATGTCAACAGGTAGGGAACCTAACAAAAAAGAAACTGTCTTACATTCTTACATCAGAGCATAATGTGCCTATATCTGTTTGAATCACTTTGGTTTCTATCGGTGTGATCTATCTCTTTCCATTTGATAAAACAATCAACAAGTTTAGTTGGAAGTAATATTGGAGTTTTTTAATTTTATTTACTTTGAATCTGAATGCTTGTGTAGATAGTCTATCTTTGTAGTAAGCAAATTTCGGGCCTTTTTGTGTTTGTAGGGTTTTCTTGATTTCCATGGATGCCGGTGCAGGGGTGTCTGCTGAAGCAGCAGTAATGGTAATGGAGTCCGCTGCTGCTGTTGTATGCTCATGGCGTGGTTATGGAAGTCTATGATATGCAATTTCCAGATAAGTTTATACATGTTTTCAGCGGTTGCGCATATGGTCATAGTGTTTGACCTTCGGTTTCTTTAGATCAATTTCTATACTCTTATTCTAACTATTGTGTCAGTGTGGTCACTTTAATCTAGAATTTCTTACAAAACTCATGTAAGTTATTTTGAGAGGAACCGTTCGGAGATTTGATCCGTTGAGAGACTAATGGAAGCAATGGCTTGAAGCGGCGATTTATAGAAACATGTGCAAATGCAAAATCCCAAGTGAAAGTTTTCATTGGGTTATTGATAATTAGCACCGATTCGATGGGCCCGTCGAATTGAGTTTCTTTTCGTTGCTCGCTACTCTCTTCCTATCTCTGTGTGGCCTTTGGATTTCCGAATGCTACCTCTCAAAAATAGGAATTCCTCACAAAGCTCTTTATATTTGTATACGTGATTTCCCTTTCAAGATTTTGCATGTCATTATGTTTGAGTTGGACTATGTGCATGCTCGATATGTTTAATCAGCTCAAAAAGAGGAAAATATCGAAGGTTTCTTATGTCTATTCCATTGCATTTCAACAAAGTTTAAACTCAGTTTTTTAGCAATTTCTTGATATTCTCTAGAACTAACCCCCCCACTTTTTGCTGCGTTTCTTGCAGTAAAGACAGGAGTAGTAGTCGTTGCCTGTGCTGGAAATTCAGGACCGTTTCCAGGATCTGTATCTAATGTTGCACCATGGATCTTTACTATAGGAGCAGGTACTATTGACCATCGGTTCGAAGTTAATGTTCAGTTGAATAATGGCTCGATCCTTCAGGTTAGATATTATATTTCAACAGTCATTTGAACTACCCCATCATATTATCTGATTGTTTCCAATGCTGTTGATGGTCTTTAATCAGGGTACGAGCCTCTCTGCACCATTACCAAACCACCAAAAACTGTATCCTTTGATCAATGCCGAACATGTTAGAGCTGACAACGTATCGGCAATGGACGCGTGAGAGCTTTCTCTCTGAAGTGCATGTTTATAGAAGTTTGAACAATAGTACAATACACTAGTCTAATGTTGTGATATTGTACAGGATACTTTGATTGAAAAATACATTAGACTCTAAGAAGGCCAAGAGGAGAATTGTTGTTTGTTTGAGAGGTGAAAATGCAAGAGTGGAGAAAGGACAAGGAGGCTGTTCGTGTTGACGCTGCTGGAATGATTCTTTGCAACGACGCGGAAGTGGTAACGAGATAATAGCCGACCCTCACATTCTTCCTGCCACTCATATCAGTTACACAGATGGTCGCTGCGTCTTTGACTATCTCAAGACTGCCCGGTATGCGATAACTCTCTGTATACTATAACTTACTATCAATTTTTGCTTGGTGGGCCATTATATTCTTTCTTGTACGCCCGGTGCAGCAATCCACAACTGTTAATTATGCCTCCTACGGCAGAGTATGGCATGAAGCTGGCTCCATTTATGGTGTCTTTCTCTTTCAGCGGCCCGAATACTGTTACACCTGAGATTCTTAAGGTTAGCAACAAACTGAGCTATGTTATGTTAATTACTTATTCCCCTCTTATGTAAATTATGTGTCCTAACGTTGTTGTTTTATGCCGCCTCACGTTACAGCTCCAGGAATAAACATCATTGCTAGCAACGAGGGCGTGAGCCTGACTGACGCAGTGTTCGACAAGGGGAAATCTCCAATTGATAAAGAATCTGGAATCTCGATGTCCTGCCCCCATGTTTCCGGTGTAGCGGGCCTGATCAAGACCCTTCACCCTGATTGGAGCCCAGCTGCTGTGATCAATAGTCATGTCAACAGGTAGGGAACCTAACAGAAAAGAAACTGTCTTACATTCTAACATCAAAGCAAAATGTGCCTATATCTGTTTGAATCACTTTGGTTTCTATCGGTTTGATCTATCTCTTTTTATTTGATAAAACAATCAACAAGTTTAGCTTGAAGTAATATTGGAGTTTTTTAATTTTATGTACTTTTGAGTTTGAATGCTTTTGTTGATAGTCTGTATTTGTAGTAAGCAAATTTTGGGCCTGTTTGAGTTTGTGGGGTTTTCTTAATTTCCATTGATGCCGCTGCAGGGGTGTATGCTGAACCAGCCGTAATGGGAATGGAGTGCGTTGCTGCTGTTGTATGCAGATGGCGTGGTTATGGAAGTCTATGATGTGCAATTTCCAGATAAGTTTATACATGTTTTCAGCGGCTTTGAGTCTGAATGGGAATAGTGTTTGACTATCGGTTTTCTTTAGATCAATTTTCTATGCTCTTATTCTAACTATTGTGTCGGTGTGGTCACTTTGATCTAAAATTTTTCTCACAAAACTCATGTAAGTTATTTTGAGAGGAAGCGTTCGGAGATTTGATCCGTTGAGAGACTAATGGAGGAAATGGCTTGAAGCGGCGATTTATAGAAACATGTGCAAATGCGAAATCCAAATGAAAGTTTTCATTGGGTTATTGACAATTAGCACCGATTCGATGGGCCCATCGAATTGAGTTTCTTTTCGTTGCTCGCTATCTCTTCCTATCTCTTTGCGGCCTTTGGACTTCCGAATGCTACCTCTCAAAAATGAAAATTCCTCACGAAGCTCTTTATATTTGTATACGTGATTTCCCTTTCAAGTTTTTGCATGTCATTATGTTTGAGTTGGACTATGTGCATGCTCGATATGTTTAATTGTTAATCAGCTCAAAAAGAGGACTGTATTGAAGGTTTTTTATGTCTATTCCATTGCATTTCAACTAAGGTTTAAACTCAGTTTTTCAGCAATTTCTTGATATTCTCTAGAACTAACTCCCCTCCCCCCCACTTTTTGCTGCATTTCTTGCAGTAGAGACAGGAGTAGTAGTCGTTGCCTGTGCTGGAAATTCAGGGGCGTTTCCAGGATCTGTATCTAATTATTCACCGTCGGTTCGAAGGTAATGCTCAGTTGAAAAATGACTCGATCCTTCAGGTTAGCTATTATATTTCAACAGTCATTTGAACTACCCCATCATATTATCTGATTGTTTCTAATGTTGTTGATGGTCTTTAATCAGGGTACGAGCCTCTCTGCACCATTACCAAACCAAAAACTGTATCCTTTGATCAATGCTGAACATGCTAGAGCTGACAACGTATCTACAATGGACGCGTGAGATCTTCTCTCTGGAGTGCATGTTTATAGAAAGTTTAAACAATAGTACAATACGCTGGTCTAATGTTGTGATATTGTACAGGATACTCTGATTGAAAAATACATTAGACTCTAAGAAGGCCAAGGGGAGATTGCTGTTTGTTTGAGAGGTGAAAATGCAAGAGTGGAGAACGGACAAGGAGGCTGATCGTGCTGACGCTGCTGGAATGATTCTTTGGAACGACGCGGAAAGTGGTAACGAGATAATAGCCGACCCTCACATTCTTCCTGCCACTAATATCAGTTACACAGATGGCCGCTACGTCTTTGACTATCTCAAGACTGTCCGGTATGCGATAACTCTCTGTATACTATAACTTACTATCAATTTTTGCTTGGTGGGCCATTATATTCTTTCTTGCACGCCCGGTGCAGCAATCCACAACTGTTAATTATGCCCCCTACGGCAGAGTATGGCATGAAGCTGGCTCCATTTATGGTGTCTTTCTCTTTCAGCGGCCTGAATACTGTTACACCTGAGTTTCTTAAGGTTGGCAACAAACTGAGCTATGTTATGTTAATTACTTATTCCCCTCTTATGTAAGTTATGTGTCCTAACGTTGTTGTTTTATGCAGCCTCACGTTACAGCTCCAGGAGTAAACATCATTGCTAGCAACGAGGGCGTGAGCCTGACTGACGTAGTGTTCGACGAGCGGAAATCTCCAATTGATGAAGAATCTGGAATCTTGATGTCCAGCCCCCATGTTTCCGGTGTAGCGGGCCTGATCAAGACACTCCACCCTAATTGGAGCCCAGCTGCTGTGATCAATAGTCATGTCAACAGGTAGGGAACCTAACCGAAAAGAAAATGTCTTACATTCTAACATCAAAGCATAATGTGCCTATATCTGTTTGAATCACTTTGGTTTCTATCGGTTTGATCTATCTCTTTCCATTTGATAAACAATCAACAAGTTTAGCTTGAAGTAATATTGGAGTTTTTTAATTTCATTTACTTTTGAGTCTGAATGCTTGTGTAGATAGTCTGTATTTGTAGTAAGCAAATTTTGGGCCTTTTTGAGTTTGTGGGGTTTTCTTAATTTCCATTGATGCCGCTGCAGGGGTGTATGCTGAACCAGCCGTAATGGGAATGCAGTGCGCTGCTGCTGTTGTATGCTCATGGCGTGGTTATGGAAGTCTAGGATGTGCAATTTCCAGATAAGTTTATACATGTTTTCAGCGGTTTTGAGTCTGAATGGGAATAGTGTTTGACTATCGGTTTCTTTAGATCAATTTTCTATGCTCTTATTCTAACTATTGTGTCGGTGTGGTCACTTTGATCTAAAATTTTTCTCACAAAACTCATGCAAGGTATTTTGAGTGGAAGTGTTCGGAGATTTGATCCGTTGAGAGACTAATGGAAGAAATGGCTTGAAGCGGCGATTTATAGAAACATGTGCAAATGCGAAATCCAAATGAAAGTTTTCATTGGGTTATTGACAATTAGCACCGATTCGATGGGCCCATCGAATTGAGTTTCTTTTCGTTGCTCGCTATCTCTTCCTATCTCTTTGCTGCCTTTTGACTTCCGAATGCTACCTCTCAAAAATGAAAATTCCTCACGAAGCTCTTTATATTTGTATACGTGATTTCCCTTTCAAGTTTTTGCATGTCATTATGTTTGAGTTGGACTATGTGCATGCTCGATATGTTTAATTGTTAATCAGCTCAAAAAGAGGACTGTATTGAAGGTTTTTTATGTCTATTCCATTGCATTTCAACTAAGGTTTAAACTCAGTTTTTCAGCAATTTCTTGATATTCTCTAGAACTAACTCCCCCTCCCCCCCACTTTTTGCTGCATTTCTTGCAGTAGAGACAGGAGTAGTAGTCGTTGCCTGTGCTGGAAATTCAGGGGCGTTTCCAGGATCTGTATCTAATTATTCACCGTCGGTTCGAAGGTAATGCTCAGTTGAAAAATGACTCGATCCTTCAGGTTAGCTATTATATTTCAACAGTCATTTGAACTACCCCATCATATTATCTGATTGTTTCTAATGTTGTTGATGGTCTTTAATCAGGATACGAGCCTCTCTGCACCATTACCAAACCAAAAACTGTATCCTTTGATCAATGCTGAACATGCTAGAGCTGACAACGTATCTACAATGGACGCGTGAGATCTTCTCTCTGGAGTGCATGTTTATAGAAAGTTTAAACAATAGTACAATACGCTGGTCTAATGTTGTGATATTGTACAGGATACTCTGATTGAAAAATACATTAGACTCTAAGAAGGCCAAGGGGAGATTGCTGTTTGTTTGAGAGGTGAAAATGCAAGAGTGGAGAACGGACAAGGAGGCTGATCGTGCTGACGCTGCTGGAATGATTCTTTGGAACGACGCGGAAAGTGGTAACGAGATAATAGCCGACCCTCACATTCTTCCTGCCACTAATATCAGTTACACAGATGGCCGCTACGTCTTTGACTATCTCAAGACTGTCCGGTATGCGATAACTCTCTGTATACTATAACTTACTATCAATTTTTGCTTGGTGGGCCATTATATTCTTTCTTGCACGCCCGGTGCAGCAATCCACAACTGTTAATTATGCCCCCTACGGCAGAGTATGGCATGAAGCTGGCTCCATTTATGGTGTCTTTCTCTTTCAGCGGCCTGAATACTGTTACACCTGAGTTTCTTAAGGTTGGCAACAAACTGAGCTATGTTATGTTAATTACTTATTCCCCTCTTATGTAAGTTATGTGTCCTAACGTTGTTGTTTTATGCAGCCTCACGTTACAGCTCCAGGAGTAAACATCATTGCTAGCAACGAGGGCGTGAGCCTGACTGACGTAGTGTTCGACGAGCGGAAATCTCCAATTGATGAAGAATCTGGAATCTTGATGTCCAGCCCCCATGTTTCCGGTGTAGCGGGCCTGATCAAGACCCTCCACTCTGATTGGAGCCCAGCTGCTGTGATCAATAGTCATGTCAACAGGTAGGGAACTTAACCGAAAAGAAACTGTCTTACATTCTAACATCAAAGCATAATGTGCCTATATCTGTTTGAATCACTTTGGTTTCTATCGGTTTGATCTATCCCTTTCCATTTGATAAAACAATCAACAAGTTTAGCTTGAAGTAATATTGGAGTTTTTTAATTTCATTTACTTTTGAGTCTGAATGCTTGTGTAGATAGTCTGTATTTGTAGTAAGCAAATTTTGGGCCTTTTTGAGTTTGTGGGGTTTTCTTGATTTCCATTGATGCCGGTGCAGGGGTGTATGCTGAACCAGCCGTAATGGGAATGGTGTGCGCTGTTGCTGTTGTATGGTCATGGCGTGGTTATGGAAGTCTATGATGTGCAATTTCCAGATGAGTTTATACATGTTTTTAGCGGTTTTGAGTCTGAATGGGCATAGTGTTTGACTATCGGTTTCTTTAGATCAATTTTCTATGCTCTTATTCTAACTATTGTGTCGGTGTGGTCACTTTGATCTAAAATTTTTCTTACAAAACTCATGTAAGTTATTTTGAGAGGAAGCGTTCGGAGATTTGATCCGTTGAGAGACTAATGGAAGAAATGGCTTGAAGCGGCGATTTATAGAAACATGTGCAAATGCAAAATCCAAATGAAAGTTTTCATTGGGTTATTGACAATTAGCACCGATTCGATGGGCCCGTCGAATTGAGTTTCTTTTCGTTGCTCGCTATCTCTTCCTATCTCTTTGTGGCCTTTGGATTTCCAAATGCTACCTCTCAAAAATGAAAATTCCTCACGAAGCTCTTTATATTTGTATACGTGATTTCCCTTTCAAGTTTTTGCATGTCATTGTGTTTGAGTTGGACTATGTGCATGCTCGATATGTTTAATTGTTAATCAGCTCAAAAAGAGGACAGTATTGAAGGTTTTTTATGTCTATTCCATTGCATTTCAACTAAGGTTTAAACTCAGTTTTTCAGCAATTCTTGATATTCTCCTGAACTAACCCCCCCTCCCCCCCACTTTTTGCTGCATTTCTTGCAGTAGAGACAGGAGTAGTAGTCGTTGCATGTGCTGGAAATTCAGGGGCGTTTCCAGGATCTGTATCTAATTATTCACCGTCGGTTCGAAGGTAATGCTCGGTTGAAAAATGACTCGATCCTTCAGGTTAGCTATTATATTTCAACAGTCATTTGAACTACCCCATCATATTATCTGATTGTTTCTAATGTTGTTGATGGTCTTTAATCAGGGTACGAGCCTCTATGCACCATTACCAAACCAAAAACTGTATCCTTTGATCAATGCCGAACATGCTAGAGCTGACAACGTATCTGCAATTGACGCATGAGAGCTTTCTCTCTGAAGTGCATGTTTATAGAAAGTTTCAACAATAGTACAATACACCGGTCTAATGTTGTGAAATTGTACAGGATACTCTGATTGAAAAATACATTAGACTCTAAGAAGGCCAAGGGGAGATTGCTGTTTGTTTGAGAGGTGAAAATGCAAGAGTGGAGAAAGGACAAGGAGGCTGATCGTGCTGACGCTGCTGGAATGATTCTTTGGAACGACGCGGAAGGTGGTAACGAGATAATAGCCGACCCTCACATTCTTCCTGCCACTCATATCAGTTACACAGATGGCCGCTGCGTCTTTGACTATCTCAAGACTGTCCGGTATGCGATAACTCTTTGTATACTATAACTTACTATCAATTTTTGCTTGGTGGGCCATTATATTCTTTCTTGCACGCATGTTGCAGCAATCCACAACTGTTAATTATGCTCCCTACGGCAGAGTATGGCATGAAGCTGGGGCTCCATTTATGGTGTCTTTCTCTTTCAGCGGCCCGAATACTGTTACACCTGAGATTCTTAAGGTTGGCAACAAACTGAGCTATGTTATGTTAATTACTTATTCCCCTCTTATGTAAATTATGTGTCCTAACGTTGTTGTTTTATGCAGCCTCACGTTACACTCCAGGAGTAAACATCATTGCTAGCAACGAGGGCGTGAGCCTGACTGACGCAGTGTTCGACGAGAGGAAATCTCCAATTTGATGAAGAATCTGGAATCTCGATGTCCAGCCCCATGTTTCCGGTGTAGCGGGCCTGATCAAGACCCTCCACCCTGATTGGAGCCCAGCTGCTGTGATCAATAGTCATGTCAACAGGTAGGGAACCTAACAAAAAAGAAACTGTCTTACATTCTAACATCAAAGCATAATGTGCCTATATCTGTTTGAATCACTTTGGTTTCTATCGGTTTGATCTATCTCTTTCCATTTGATAAAACAATCAACAAGTTTAGCTTGAAGTAATATTGGAGTTTTTTAATTTCATTTACTTTTGAGTCTGAATGCTTGTGTAGATAGTCTGTATTTGTAGTAAGCAAATTTTGGGCCTTTTTGAGTTTGTGGGGTTTTCTTGATTTCCATTGATGCTGGTGCAGGGGTGTATGCTGAACCAGCCGTAATGGGAATGGAGTGCGCTGTTGCTGTTGTATGGTCATGGCGTGGTTATGGAAGTCTATGATGTGCAATTTCCAGATAAGTTTATACATGTTTTTAGTGGTTTTGAGTCTGAATGGGAATAGTGTTTGACTATCGGTTTCTTTAGATCAATTTTCTATGCTCTTATTCTAACTATTGTGTCGGTGTGGTCACTTTGATCTAAAATTTTTCTTACAAAACTCATGTAAGTTATTTTGAGAGGAAGCGTTCGGAGATTTGATCCGTTGAGAGACTAATGGAAGAAATGGCTTGAAGCGGCGACTTATAGAAACATGTGCAAATGCAAAATCCAAATGAAAGTTTTCATTGGGTTATTGACAATTAGCACCGATTCGATGGGCCCGTCGAATTGAGTTTCTTTTCGTTGCTCGCTATCTCTTCCTCTCTCTTTGCGGCCTTTGGATTTCCGAATGCTATCTCTCAAAAATGAAAATTCCTCACGAAGCTCTTTATATTTGTATACGTGATTTCCCTTTCAAGTTTTTGCATGTCATTATGTTTGAGTTGGACTATGTGCATGCTCGATATGTTTAATTGTTAATCAGCTCAAAAAGAGGACAGTATTGAAGGTTTTTTATGTCTATTCCATTGCATTTCAACTAAGGTTTAAACTCAGTTTTTCAGCAATTTCTTGATATTCTCCTGAACTAACCCCCCCTCCCCCCACTTTTTGCTGCATTTCTTGCAGTAGAGACAGGAATAGTAGTCGTTGCATGTGCTGGAAATTCAGGGGCGTTTCCAGGATCTGTATCTAATTATTCACCGTCGGTTTGAAGGTAATGCTCAGTTGAAAAATGACTCGATCCTTCAGGTTAGCTATTATATTTCAACAGTCATTTGAACTACCCCATCATATTATCTGATTGTTTCTAATGTTGTTGATGGTCTTTAATCAGGGTACGAGCCTCTCTGCACCATTACCAAACCAAAAACTATATCCTTTGATCAATGACGAACATGCTAGAGCTGACAACGTATCTCCTTCAGGGGCCCGAATATTGTTACACCTGAGATTCTTAAGGTTGGCAACAAACTGAGGTATGTTATGTTAATTACCTATTCCTCTCTTATGTAAATTATGTGTCCTTACGTTGTTGTTTTATGCAGCCTCACGTTACAGCTCCAGGAGTAACCATCATTGCTAGCTATAACGAGGGTGTGAGCCTGACCGGCGAAGTGTTCGACGAGAGGAAATCTCCAATTGATAAAGAATCTGGAATCTCGATGTCGTGCCCCCATGTTTCCGGTGTAGCGGGCTTGATCAAGACCCTCCACCCTGATTGGAGCCCCGCTGCTGTGATCAATAGTCATGTCAACAGGTAGGGAACCTAACAAAAAAAGAAAACTATCTTACATTCTTACATCAAAGCATAATGTACCTATATCTGTTTGAATCGCTTTGGTTTCTATCGGTTTGATCTATCTCTTTCCAACAAGTTTAGTTTGAAGTAATATTATCTTTTAGTTTGTACAATTTGAATTGTTTAGGTTCCTTGAGGATAAAACAATCCAACTAGATTCTTTAGAGAGATCACCGGAATCTGAAAAAGAGAAAAACCCTTTCTTGACTGATCTCTATGCTCGTGTAGAGATATAAAAGATTGGGTTTTATCTTTGTGGGGAGGAACACAAGGAAGATTGGAGGTTTTTAAATTTTATTTACTTTGAGTCTGAATTCTTGTGTGGATAGTCTGTGTTTGTAGTATCAAATTTTGAGCCTTTTTGTGTTTGTGGGGTTTTCTTGATTTCCATGGATGCTGGTGCAGAGGTGTCTGCTGAAGCTGCAGTAATGGGAATGGAGTCTGCTGATGTTGTTGTATGCTAATGGCGTGGTTATGGAAGTCTATGATGTGCGATTTTCAGATAAGTTTCAACTCGATACATGTTTTCTGCGGTTGCACATATGGTCATAGTGTTTGACTATCAGTTTCTCTAGATCAATTTCTATGCTCTTAGTCTAACTATTGTGTCGGTGTGGTCACTTTGATCTAAAATTTCTTACAAAACTCATGTAAGTTATTTTAAGAGGAAGCGTTCAGAGATTTGATCCATTGAGAGACTAATGAAAGAAATGGCTTGAAGCGGCGATTTATAGAAACAAGTGCAAATGCAAAATCCTAAATGAAAATTTTCATTGGGTTATTGATAATTAGCGCCAATTCGATGGGCCCGTCGAATTGAGTTTCTTTTCGCTGCTCGCTATCTCTTCCTATCTCGGCGGCCTTCAGATTTCTGAATGCTATCCTCTCAAAAGTAGAATTCCTCACGAAGCTCTTTATATTTGTATACGTGATTTCCCTTTTATGACCTTTTTTGATAATAATTTTTTCATTTTGCTGTATGATTGCAGAATTTTTCTTCAGAATGGAGGAAGGGGAAGTGGTTCACTTGTATTCACCAATATTATTCAGCTAGAACATAAAGATTCCGTTCCTATTTTTCGTATGATTTTATTTTTGATTGGAGCCCAGCTGCCGTGATCAGCAATCATATCAACAGGTAGGGAACCAAACAAGAAAGAAACTATTATACATTCTTACGTCAAGGCATAATGTGTCTAGTAAGTACTTATCTTGCACTGATGTTTAGTATTCTTTTGAGCAATTTTTCACTGACTATGTAAATATATTAATTGTAGGAAACTGATGTGCGGGAAAACTTAACTCGTCATACAACACTCCACTTGACGCAGACGGGCATGGCAGTCACACTCTGCTGTTGGAAAGTTTGTCCCTGGAGCAAGTGTTTTTGGTGGGGAAATGGAACAGCAAAGGGAGGTTCACCAAAAGTCAGAGTGGCTGGTTACAAGCTTTGCTGGCCTCCATCAACGGAAGTGAATACTTGGATGCGGATATCATCAAAGCATTTGATACAACAAGCATACATGATGGTGTTGATGTGCTCTCAGTGTTTTTGATGGGGTGAGTTGGGGGCTGGAGAAGGGAGGAAGATTTACAGTGTGCAGTGCTTACGAGCATGCCATCACCATGTGGGGGAGGGAGTTCGCATCTTCATCCGGGTGTGGACTGCATTTGTCGCGTGGCCGAGGCTCCTTGTGGACAGTTTTATGGCATGTTCATGTGCATAGCCTTGATCTTGTTTATTGTTTTTGTGTTGGTTTTTGCTGTTCGTAGTTTTAAGGTAGGAGTGTTTGTTTGTTTTGGACTCTGTGAACAACGCTGTATTGTTGTTTTGCTATTAATATATTATCATTGCTTCATTATCAAAAAAACAATGCAAATTGTTACCAACAAAGTGGTTTAAAAATTTGACAAGATTTAAACTACTTATACAGTTTATAGTTAGGGTAAGAATTTTCCAAACGGCTTACTTATCCCAACTCCTACCAACAATGAAAACTGGACTAACTTTCATGATCAGTCTTTAAGGTCACAAATATGTTACTCTACAGAAGAAAACTAGCAAGTTTTCTGACAAACAGATATCATAACTTCCATTTTGCACAAATTTCCTGTCCAAAATCAGTCTACATATCTCCTGTACAAACAAACACACCCATCTAGTGGATCTACAAAATTTTCCCAAGTTAGAAGAGAAGTTATGTTTCAGTTTCAATGACCATTTCGGCTGCTGAGCCCATGGTATCAAGTCCACCAACCGCAAGCAAAGCCAGGGCAAGCTCCTCTTCGTTCCATCGTCTCAGTCCCTTGCTCAGTCGTCTCAACAACTCCACGTTCAGCTCAAATATCCAAGTCGGCGTGCATCTCACCATCAAGCTCAGGAAACCGGACACGTAGGCATGCCAAGTAGCAAGATCACAGCCAAGTGAAATCTTTCCATCCAAGGCACTAGCAAGAAACTCCATGTGACATCCAAGAATTTTAGGCCGTCTTTTTGAAGCTGTTGCTGTTGATGAGTCTACACCCCAAACAAAAGCTCCAGAAAGTGCTGCCAAATATGCCAGCGCGTACCCTCTGAGCATTGGAAGCATCTTGCCTCTATCGACTTCTTGCTCAGACCGGTGAATAGACATGAACCAAGAAGGAAGAGTTTCCTTTATTAGCGACTGCACGAGCCCCAGGCCACCAGTTAAGAAGATTACAGAAGCTCCCACAGACGCAGCTAGTTTCACCTTGGTTAAAGCTGCAGCAAGCGAGGTATGCCCATGTTTCATCCCGTTTTTGGACTTTTTCAGCTTTTCTGAACTCTGTTTTGGAAGGCAACCGTAGGCTATGTCTTCCACAGTCTGCATGAGCAGTGAAACTATCTCCTCTCTCAAGAACATGATATCTCTAATCGACCGGTAGACTCGCAGATATAGGATCCCTGGTGCAACTGGAGCGATCCCACCGTTGAAATGAGATCCAAATCCATGACCAAGAAGTGCTCCAATGCCACCATTGTTTGAGATGCAGCAACTACTATTCAAACCAAGGGTGGCACTGAAGCAACTTCGAAGAAGCTGAACAACAGCATCATTGCTGTGAAGGAAGACAGTGCGAGAAGCAGAAAAGACGAGGAAGTCACTCCAACGCTTTGCCTTTTGGGTCCATAAAGAAGCCACTATTGGCATGCATGGCCAAGGGCAGCCAGCAGCAAGGGACTCCAAAGCTGGGCCGGCCAGATCCAGAAAACGTTGTGAAGCTTTATCAAGCTTATATGTTATGGTGAGACTCACAAATGCAGCCAAAGGTAATGGAAGCGAAGCTGGAGAACTCCCACCTACATGAATTTGCAAGATATGAAGGTCGAAAACAGAAAAACAAACTAGGAAAATTTAGTCAGCATTAGCTTTTTGACTTGTAAAATTTTCCTAGTATAGTGAAAACTTGCTTTTCTCGAGAAACAATGAGCAAACTAGCATGTAAAGGATCATTCCAGTAATCTACATGAAATGGAACTTTAAGCAAAGCATGGAAGAACTGCATTTTTACAGATAGACTAGTCAGATTAAAAGCAAACCTGCTGCAAGACTGGGGATATCCACACCAGTGGCAGCTAATATTTTCTTTATCTGTTCCTCAACATTGGAAAAATTAGCAGCTGGACTCGGCCAATCTGTTCCATTCATAAAAACTGACTTCCACACTCCACGAGTCACTTCAGCTGAGAAGTAACTTACAATGGTCGCCAAAGTTGCAGGAAGAAAATCAGCCAAATCTTTCAGCCCTGTTTGGCAACAATGCCATGCATTAAGGTGAAGTGTGCATTGAATATTGTTGATCTTAAAACACTGCCTAAAGCTCAAATCAATATACGAAAATCTTTGTCTATCTTCATATTTCATCTTTATAGGTCTTGGGAAATGAAGAACAGAAAGGTGGTTGGTGGAAGTGACTTATCTCCTCAAAATTTACTCTAACCTAGCTAATATCTACACAAAGTACATTGTAATAGATATTTGTTTGTGCTCAAATTCAAGAACTTAACTACATCAAAGCTTCCTGATAATGATAAAGAACTATATATGTCAAAGTAAATAAGTCCCAACATGAGTATCAGACTGACCTGTGCAGAGTTCACGAGGAGACAATCTTCCATGAGCACACGCAGTTAGAGCAGCATCTGCCACAAAAGGGACGGCTTCGAGGATATCCCAAGCAGGTAGTTTAGGTCTTAGATAAATGTCTTCACTTCCAGGACCAGAGGAACTGCTACTACCAGATGTAACAGTGGTCACAGTCTGGTTTCCTCGGACGATTTTTCTGAACATCATGTTAAGTAGTGTATCCACGGTATGATGGACTGGAGTCCCATTGACAAGACCAGTGAGGGGGGAAGCAATACAAGCCAGATGCTGCCTATACCACACTTTGAGTTTGGGAAATGAGTCCACAAATATGGGTTTGGGAGACGAAGAACTTGCTGCTTTTGCAAGTCTCCTTCGATTTGGATCCTTGAGTAAATTCCCTGAAGAGACTAGGTGTGAATTCCGTACCAATAAGAGGTACTCAGGAGTGAGTTGGGATCCTACTGGAGGTACATCTCCTACTCCATATTCAATAGGAGGGTGATTGAACCTCCATAGCTTTAGAAGAAGAGCAAATGCATTTGAAAACACAGCATGGGCAGAAATTTCTTCTCCTGTGGTCATAGTCCATGAGATATTGGGCACACATGAACCAAACACCTCGCATATTGTCATTAATGAGCCAGCAAGTTCTGGAACCTGTTAAAGGATAATATTTTCTTAAGTTCACAATCATTCACTTTACCCACTTCCTCATGAATATTTCATGGCTCAGCTCTAGACCTTTGTGGCACTAAGACAATGAAACTATCTTCTCATGTTTGTAGGAGAAATATTTTGTAAAAATAAACATACCAAACCATGAAGGGAGAAAATCTGAACACAGTCAACTGGCGCTATCCCAACAAGGAGAACATTCAGCATGGGAGCATAGCTTATCAAATGGCTTTCGTTCCCGGAATAGTCAACAGGGACTGGTGGAGACAGCAATCGAGTTATAAAATAAACAGTGTGTTCCTGCACAATCAAGAGCTAAACAGTAAGGAAATCAGTTGATTGAACACATAACAATAACTTATAGAGAGTGGGAATTTAATCCCGAGAGATCAGTGTCGTGAAGTCATCATCTAGTTAGGCAAGGGAAGAGTAAGGAGCAACCACTGTTCAGGGGACTTTTTGGTTAAAGTTCAGGGGACAATCAAGCAAAGGCATTAATGTCTTACTACCTGAATATTCCATCCACGAATCAAGGAGGCCCCACAAAGAATAGTAGCAGCAGCTATTCTTTCCTCATCGGATCCTTTGACTGCAACCTCAAAGACTTTCTCGACCTCCGCGAAGCTTCCATTAAATCCATGAGCTTGAATTCAGTTGCTTTACTCTTGGAGAAGTCATTAAAAAATGGCTTAAGGAAAGAAAATCATTGAACTGAAGGGGAGGGTACAGCCTATTAATAGTGAATGCACTCTTGCACTAATTAACAGCAGTCAACAGCTTATTGAACCTATAGCTGGTGGCTTGCAATACACGACATATTTTACATGTTTTATTTGCTTTATTGATCTTAAAAATGGATGCCAAGATAAGATTACTTGAAAATGTCTGTTCATAAACAGTGTTATTTGGAAGTCATTGTCATGAACTGTGTAATATCCACCAAAAGAAAATCACAACTGTCAATGATACTTTCAGGAAAGGCAACTGAATTTCAGATTATCACTTGAAAGGCTTCACTAAGCTTATACATGAATACCTTGAAGCAGGATTTGATACTAGAGCATTTATCATCACTGGAGTGAGAGATGCCCCATTCATAAATGATGACCAACCAGGAACTTGATTGGGAACATTGTGAGGTAGTTGGTTGATGCGCCCATTTACATAACCAGGCCAGAAATAAGCAGATGTGTCCAACAGATTTCTGGCTATGCATGCCTCGACAATTAAATGATACAGGTTACCAGCTGCAAAATGAAACGGAGACAAATCACATGGGGGAAAGGGAAGTGCAACAATAGGACTTCAAATTTCCAGTTCCAAGATGACAGTCTCACCATCAAAATGAACTACTATGATTGTATTCCATAATATATTCGCCGAATTTTGGTAAAAATAGAAAACCGAAGTATTTCTGTTAAATCAAGTTGTATGCAGAAGCAGGCATCAATATACAAGTTCCATGAATGTGCAATATACAGAAGTAACAGAACGAAGCCATTTCTCTTACGAACATTTTCTGCAGCACATTCACGCAGAGGACAGAATTTCTTTCTTCTTTTATTTTTTCTTTCCTTGATTTTCTAATGTAAGAGCAAGGATTAGCATTTCCAAAGATATAATCATCTGTATTAAGCTTGTGTATCTGTATGATGGTGGAAAATATTTCACAGCTGTATTAAGAGTTTCTTATTTCTGTACTTCATATATCTCATTCTGTAAGTACATATTTTCACCACTTCTGCTCTCCTTTTCTGTACCAGCTTAAAGCCTGCTTTTCACATTGAAGCAACTAATATTTGGTCTGACACTTACTCTAGAATCTTGAAAACTTGTACCACCTGTTATCTTTGAGCAGAAACTTTAAGTAATGTGTAATCTTGAAAATATTGACCAAAAGTGAATCTGCAAATAGAGGGCCATGTGATCTACATATGGACGGCCTTGGCAGATGCAAAGCTGTATGGAAGAAGAACTACTAGAGGAATAGACACACTCAATTAATCAATTTTCATTACCAAGAAATACCATCCTATTATAAGATACACCAAGATGTACAGCAAGAACAGTGTACCACCCAGATTGAGAGATCCAACCAAATCTTATACTCAATGAGATAGGAGTATTACTTACAGCAGTTAATTGGCATATCCATTGTGCTGATACACTCAAAGTATGCAGTACCAACATTTATGCCGGATACAAACATCATCGCTTTAGCAGCGGCCAGATTAGCAGCAGGAATTGCTGATTGAGGTGGAGTTAGCAAGCTCTGGTAATCATGCAGATTCTGAAGACTGAATATTAAATCCATACGTCGCTTCCCAGGAACCTGATGTTTGTTACTCAAGCCATATCCGAACTCATCTGCGGCAACACTTTCCTCTTCCTCAACAAGATCAGCAACTACAAGAGTTGTGATTGACAATAACATGCTCAGACGAGTGTCCAGACGAGGCACGGGTCCCTCAATAGGATCCCTCTCCTAAGAGAAAATGCAAATTCATTTATCAACAAAACATGCTTCCTTATCGTAACATGAAATTCATCTTTTCAAAGAAATACAGCATAAACACATGAAGATAAAGGAATAAGTTTATTTATAGAAATTATCTACCAATTGTTTGCTTGAGAAGGGGTATAGAATAAGGGAAACGGCAAAGAATAAGAGTTAAACTTTCACACAAGCATGTAAATATGGCAACCATGCTAGAAAACACAAAGTGTAACATGAACAAGTTCCTTATTTTAGCAGGTGACCAACTCATGATTTGTTATTCGAAGATCTAAATGAAGGAAGGTTAAGGTTATTCAAACAGATTTGCGCAAAAGAAAGAAAGGAAGAAAGAAAGCAAAACAAAGAAGGGATTTTCCAAACATGTCAAAGCCCCAAGACTGTAAGTATCAAATCTTATTTCTCACCCTTTGAACAAGGCGTAGAGCAGCCATCCAAAGTCCTAGAAAGATTTCATGCCAAGAGGTGGCGTTAAGTGCCTGAAGGGACTTAACTAAACCTGCAAAAGTAGTCATGAATCACAATCTCTGAGGAAGTAGTACGCAGACATTCTTTTGTTTCTTCTGAAGTAACAAATAAGGCCCAAAAAGATCACCAGTAATGATTTCTACAGCGCTTGTTGCATTAACTTGGGAACCGTCCATTGCATCTTCTAGCAGCATATCCAGAGGAAGCCAAAGAGCAGACCGACTAGTCCCAAGACAGAGACCAGCAGGATTAACAAGAGGTCTGGATTGTAGCACAGGATGGAACTCCTGCAATAAACTTGCCTGGAAATGCTGTGACTTAACTTTGTGACTATCAGATATTAACTGCAGAAGAACCTCTGGTGTAGTAGATTTTGAGTTTCTCAAAGCCAATGAATTTTCTACAAGCAGCTGCATTCTCTGGATAAAGCTTTTCCAGTGTGCACACCTGACAGAGAAGCTAATTGTTGAATCATCTGTTCAGATAAATCAAATACTAGACAAAGAGGAATCAAGAGATAATACCACAGTTAGTACAAGAAAGAAGACAACAGAATGCAGACATAGGATTCTTATGTTTCTTCCAATAAAAATCCCAATTGATTAGTTCTGTTTATTTAGCAAGATTTATTCAAGTCAAGCATCAAACTACTATGCAACATAACCCTGCAAAGTTTAAAACCAGCATCCAGTTTTTTCACTATGAAACATCTAGGAAACAAGATAATAACAGGCGGCACAGAACTCTGGGGAAAAAAAACTAAAAAGGACTGTAGTTCTGACATGTTTTGGCGTGCCAAGTAAAGAATCCTGGAAGTTACTTTGTTTTGCAAAAATTGCTCAAGTAACTGAATGGCCATGATGGTATTAATAGTGCGCAATCTCTCTCTGTATTCTTTCTTCTTCTCTTCGTACATATTATGCACATCTACTTGCATATCTTGAGGTTTGACAGGCCACTTGGGGTCATTCTCTGTAAGTTCAAGTAATCCTTCATCATCTAGTGCTGCGTCAATCAACTGCCAGACAATTGAAAAAACAAACATAACCAGCAGAGCACCAGCTTCATTTGCTTGCAAGCCAAATATCTGTGATAAATGGAGAACTTGGTCTAATGAATTCATGGTCCTGTAAAAAGTCAATTGGTTAACAAATTACCATGAAATTCAGATCAAATTATACAGTTTGTGCATGGCAAACAGCAGAAATAATAAAAGGTGAAAAGTTGACAAACCAGGAAAAGAAAAAAAGGGATTAACCTTTTGCCTTTCTACTATTAATTCGCTGTCCGTCAATTAAAATGCTCTACACAAGAGATGGATTTGTCCTAACAAATTAGACTAAGGTACATATACAGATTTTGATTTAGATAACAATAGACTAGATGATGACTTTTAAGATTTAGAGGGTGTCAACTGGAAAGTATAGAAATATGGCCCTGCAGCCCTGTTACCTCCATCACTTCTATAATATAGTGGAATATCCATTTTCTTTTCTCCTTAAGAAGATGGATTACCCTTTATTTTGGCACTTGCCAATCGATGACCCATCTATCATGTAAGTAAGAGTTTTGAAGTAGTTCAATTCCGCAAGGAGCAGAAGACAAGAGAAAGATGAGTACATTGACTTAGAAATGGAAATGCCGCTGTCAGAATTCATAGTACTCTGTCTTAGAGTATGACTTACAGTAGAAGTATGAAAAAGAGAAATCTAAGCACAGAGGCAGAAGAAAACAAAATGGCATCCATGAACATTAAGTACTCACTTCTGATAGTTCGGCAAATTTGTGTACTCTTTCAGTGAGAAAGAATGTCTCTTAAGGAGTTCCATATAAAGTCTAAATGCTGCAGGACAAGAATGCCGATATGGAATTACCCTGTCCACAGGTAAGAAACAATAAACTTAATGAAATGCCACAAGCAGCATATTGAGCATAGGAAAATAATTCTTTTTCGTGATGACTTGTCAAATATTTGTCAGAATTCATGCCACTTCCCGACGATGCAGGAATCATGTTGACAGTGAGAAAGGAAAATAACAGAACAAGAAAAGTTCAACATATTACAATGCCTAAAGAGCATAACGTGCTACTGACTGATCGTGGAAACTACTTTACGAACAGCATCAGCTGATCAGCATGCTACAGCCAAATAATGCTAAGTGAATAAAAGGTGGCTACTGCATAATCCAACAGCCACACCAGACAAACTTATACAAGTAACAAAACACAATTAGTGCAGCATAACATGTCAAAATCTTGAGTTGCCATTCCATTTCTAATATTGGCAAGCATTAGGTGAAAGCATGAAACATGAAAATGAAACACAAAATCAGCACTGTCGCGTCACTGGAAGAGCTGAATGATATATGGAGAAAGAGGATAGAAGTGTTTTCCATTACTATCATGCATCAGATAACAAGCATGTCAATGAAAAACCGAAATCCGCTACCTCCAGAAACGTAACAAGTGAATCGATCACGCCCCATATTAAACCAATCACCCAAAAATAGCAAAATGCAAATAGAGACAACAAGAACAAGTATAATCAAAGATTAAATCTTTGAGAGATCCCCTGTGTTCAAACTTTGTAAATTAGTAAAAGCGGCAAGAACAAGTCAAACAACATCAAAACAGAAAAAAAAAGAAAGGCATAAACAAAAGCAAGCAATACCAAAAGGAGGGACCTTGTGGCCTGCAGGCAAAAGAGCACGCAACATATTTTCAAGAACACACACCAACAAAGATTGAAACTTGGCAACGAACCCATATGAAAAAATCAACGAAAACCAGAAACCAACCAAAAAAAAAGAAAAAAACTAGGGAAATGTCGAAAAGAAAGACCTTGTCGACAGCAACCCAAGAACAAGCAAGGGCGGCACGATTTTGAGAGCCAACGCTTTCTCTAAGAACTTCCAAGAAATTGGCACATTGTTATCCCAACAAATATGGGAGACCAAATGGTTAGCGAACTCAAGAGAAGGTAAAGTGATTCCAGCAGAACTCAAATTCGATGAAACTTGGATTGCCCACAACAATGGGTCGCTGTTCTTTTCTTGGGCCTCCTTAGTTTGCCCCAAGACTCTGTCCCATATGTTGCAGTTCAACTGAGTCGCCACCTCCATTGCAACCTCACAACTTCATCATAACTTCATTTCTATGGAGGGATAGGGAGAGCCCTGATTATGCTCAGGCCAACAAAGATTCCAGCTTGAGTTTTTATTCAAGAAACGGTGTGTGTTGTGCGTGTTTTATTGGCCTGGTCACTGGAGAAGGCTGGTATCGAATGGAACTCACAAAAGGGAGTTCTCGTAAACAGGAAAGATTAGTGCAATGCGGTTGGTTTAAATCGTGAATGTCAAACCCAAAAAAGTGGGCTTAGTGTTTGGGGAAAAGTTTTTAGAAATACTTGTCTGGAAAAAAACAGCTAATTTAGAAAGTGGGGAAGTAATGGGAGGCAGACAGTAGAGGGAAAGAGATGTAATTAGAATCTTTAGCCATGGTGGATCATGTCTTAATATTGTATGGTTTATTATCATATGTAGTAATTGATTGCTGAACTGAGAACATGGACTGTGGCTTTCTTCATGTGTTCTGACATCATGTTTCTTGTTCTGACATCACTTATTTAGTGCCACTACTTAGATACATAGATCATTGGATCATGTACATTTAAAACAATGTCAAAGGATTGTAACTTTTTCTTTTTTTCTATCTTCAACTTATTACATAATCCTGTTACATGTTACGTAAGCTTGATGAATCATGGTAACGGGATTGTTAAAGTGGCACTACCTATCTCTTATTAAGAAGAAATGTTTATATTTAGAGTTTGTTTAGTTTAACGTGAGAAATGAGAAAGTGAACAGTATCTCTTTTCAGTTGGTTTACTGTTAGTATACAGTTGAAAATGATAACAGGATCGTCAGTATTTCAAAACGAAATAAGAGATTCGAATGTATATATCCTCAAATTTGGGTTTATTTGAAGAAATCAAGAAGTATGGTAAATACTAAATAGTAATGATTTGGTTAGTGAGTCATTATCATGAATAGTTTACTGAATTATGAACTATGATTGAAGTGAAAAAAAATGAAACAAAAGAAAGTGAATCCTTTCTCAATTTTTTTCAAAGTGATGAAAGGTGAATGCTCATTTGGGCACTTTGTGATGCACCAACTGCATGGCCCACCAACTCCATCAACCCTCTTTTTCAGTGGATAATTTTTCACTTAATACAAGTTGGTAATCAAGATTAGAATATGGATTAGATTAATCAAACCCCAGCTAGTTTCTCATCAACACACTTATATATGCATCATGCCCATGTAATATAAACATACATTTGATGTACATATATATGCATCATGCCCATAATATATGTGTGTGTGCGTGAGTGATTTGATCTTAAAAAATAGGGATAATTACATCTGCACTCATAACATATGGCCTATTTACATAAATTATTCTTACATTTTGAAAAATTACATATACACTTAACAGAAACGCCAACATGATTTCAACAAACCACCCCTGTTCTTAAAAAAATTACACACACCCTCAAAAATATCAACAACATTATAAAAATTACTCCTTTTTTTTTTTTTACTGTCACGAGTGATTTATATAAATATACAAAAGATACGAGTGATTTATGTAAACAAACTATAAATAAGAAGGCGTAAATATAATTATTCTTAAAAAAATATTATAAAAAATTTATAGTGGTTAGGGGTAGGTAGAGATGAAGACATGGTGATATCCCTATCAAAAGTTGGCATGTGGGATGGTATTGTTTTAGGTGGTACAAAAAAGCTGCTATATATATATTTTTTAAATAAAAATAAATAAATAAAGTTTGCCAATGAGGGCATGTGTGTATAATTTGTGTGGTGTGGCAGCTTTATTCTTCATACTTAGCTTATACATGATGATGAATCTTGGTAGGTGAGGCATAGTGACTTGGTCATGCCTATTAATATGTCCATTTTTTCATCCCTACCTTCATCATACTCTTTCAATTCTTTATTTTCTTTTTCATATTTGGATTTACATGAGTGATTTTTTATATAAGGATGCTAGAAAAAGAAATAATTTGTATTTTCTCGTGTATTTTCTGCAAATCGTGAACCGACCGACAAAATTATAATATGGATGCATTAGTTAAATTACAAGACTAAAAATAAAAAGTTCGGTTAACAAAATTTTATTCTTCTAATCTTTATCATATAGAACAATTTACGTTTGTTTCAAAGTTGCTTTTTTTATGAGTGCGTGAAATAATTAACGTATCTTCGTAGCATAAAATTTATCGAGATGGGCATTAATTAATTTCTAAATTGAATAAATTAATTAGGTGATATGTTTAAGTTTTGGTGATCTACTAAAGATATACAACTGCCCTATGAAAAGGTCTAAGTTGGTAAGACTTGGATGGTGGGGTTTGGGGTTAGGATTGACATGTAATATTATCTTGTACAATGTTTTTGCCTTTCTTTGATTTGACTATGTACAGAATTTCACCCCCTCAATTTTCTTGCAATTTGATTGTAACAAACTGGAATAAGTTAGGTTGAGGTAACATAATTTAGTTGGCGAAGTTGAGGTCCCGTGATTATAAAAATCATGGGTTTGAATTCCTATATGAGTTGATGTTATTTTTATTGTATAGTAAGTATGATTTGTTGTTGTAATAGCTAGGTATTAGTTTATGTAATATTATTAATTTGATTGTTTGTAATTGTCTCTATTCAATATTGATAGCCGACAGGACTGAATGTAATCACTTTACTTTCGGTTAATAAAATTTATCACTTCCAATTCCAAAATAAATTTGGAATAAATTAGAGTAATATATTCTGCAGCATTCTTTTTAACTGGTAATTACGTAATTACATCATTATCTATAAGATCATATTAGAATAAAATGGTTTTTGTTATAAATTTAAATTAAATGAGACAAAGACTTACACGACTGGTGAGAGTCGAACTCATAATTTATTTGTGGGAACCTCAATTTTAATGATTAAGCTAAATTCATTGATATTTTTGGATTAAATTCGAAAAGTTACTTTGGATGGCACCAACCCACCTTTAATCTATCCTGCAAAGGGAAGCAACTATAATTGCTCTTCTTTTATTTATTTAGTTTTAAAATTTATCCAATTAATAAGAAAATATTTAATGAAAAACATATTGAGCCTATGAACTAGTTCGATGTAAAATTTATTTTTAAAATTAAATTATTAACAATTCATCTAAAAATCCAAAGTACGATGTCCTTTTCCCTTCCGATATCAACTCCTCCGCATGGGCCTAATTCCTAAACTTAGGACCATACTTTCTTTGGACAATAATATTGGGGATTGAATTTTCTGTCCAAATTCGTAATTCATCTCATATTCTATTCAACATACATATGTTACGTATATAATATGATGTCATTTTTATAGACATATCGTGTATATGTTGAATGGATAAACCACGATTTGTAACAAAAAATTCAATTCAATCAAATGATATTAACCAAATGTAATAACTTCATAACGTTCACAATTTTTTGATAGAGGCAAAATGCAATTTACGCCCCTGTGTTATTTGAAAAGAGCAATTTACCCTCTTGTATAAAAAAAAATAAGCAATTTACCTCCTCGTGTTTTAAAAAATGAAGCAAAATACCCCCTCAAGCGAGTGGTGTAACATACGTGCTATTTTTAATTTTTTTTATTTTTATATTTATTTACAACCGTTGAATCTCATTCATATAGATGATCGGTCCAGATTCAATCTACATATATATTATATAAAAAATATTTCTTTTCCTAAATATAATGAATAATATATATACAAATATGTATAATATATTTATATATAGTATATACATATAATATATATATATACATACAACAACCCTCCTCCACCCACCGGATGTCGTCGGCGCAGGCCGACTGCTCTCCCTCCCCCGCGGGCGGCCCGGGCCGCTGCCTCCTCTACCGTCGGCCCAGAAGACAACCTTCTCCCCCCTCCACCTGCTGCCATCGCCACCTCCTCCACTGCGAAAAAACCCCTCTTTCTCATCGTCCGCCGGCCACCCACCGCCTGCTTCCCCCTCCCCTCTCTTTCCCTGGCCGCCCCCGCCTCCCCTTCTTTATTTACACAAGGGGTAGGATGCATTTTGCCCTTTTTGATGGTATGTACATATATTAGAGTTGCATTTGTCTTTAAAATTTTACTTAAGTCAGGAAGATTGATGTCTCGTAATAAAAGAAGTTGTGAATTTGAGTTACATGAACGTAATTAAGTATATACAAATTAATCAATTTTTTGTATTTGTATCTATGCAAATCTTTGTATCAATTTTCATGAAAAAGAAAAGTAGAAAGTGCAGTGGATCGTGCACAACGTATAAATTAACATATTTAGATAATGAAAATGAAATGATAGAAGGGATTAATTTGGTGAAAAGAGGAGAAGCAATCACTACGGCAAGCAAATTATGGCATGACAGGTTAGTTGTTCTTGTGTCCCTTTCAATATCTGATTTGGCTACACAAAATTCATGATTGATCGAGGAGGACAAAATCAAATCATCATTGAAATTTCAAAAAGAGAATTAATCGGATTATGATAATTCACGGAAGATATTTTTATAAAATGGAATTCATTTCTTGAAAATATGTGATCTAATTGACTTAAATATGATTAGACTGATAGAGTGACTTAATTATATAAAGAGAGTGGTTATGATTCGATCCTCTCGACGGAGTTGAGATAATGAACTTATGACTCATAGCTATGACTCAAATCAAATTTCACAAGGGCAAAATGCAAGCACCTCTCATGTGTTAATCATAAATAGTAATTTATTCCCATGTGAAAAATAAATAAGCAATTTATTCGCATACAAAAAATAAATAAACAATTTACTGTCTTGTGGTTTTGAAAAAAGAGCAAACCCCCCCGTTGTCCATTGGTGAAGTGAACAGGTAGGGTGATGCGGGGGGTTGTTCGAGTTTAAGTTGTATAAAGATGTTTTTGCCCTTAGACCACATTTAAAAAGCTACATGGCATGTTACCACCCTGTGGTAGATTAGATTAGCAATTTACAGCCACCTACTTTCCCACCATATTGCTCTTAAAAAAGTGGTATGAGGTTTTTTTTTTTTTTTTTTTCTTTTTTATCTCTTGAAATGTCATCCTCAACTGCAAGAAGGATGTGTTGTGAAAATTGTGTGATTTGCGTTTATAATTATATTTTAAACTAATTTCACATATAAATATCAATAGGATAATCTACCACAATTACAAATAGTACAGAAATAAACGGAATAAAACTTAAAAAATTAGAAAAGTTGCACCGATGGAGAGTCACGACACTTGTCGTTGTCCTAAAGCCATGATTGCCTCCCTACGTGCAGGTGTTAACAGTTGACCACGGCTCCAGGATAAAACCTCATTAGCTCTCAATAGTGTCTCATCTTATGTGCACGACTACGAGGAGACTAGGAACCAGTCCTTAGTCACATTGTCAAAACTCAATCATACTTGTGGAAAACAAAAAGTGTTTCTCAAAACTCATAAACTATAAAACAAAAGTTCACTCTCTCAATGTGTCAAATGAAGAAAGGAAGTGACCCTTTAAATAGTTGTAAGAATTTGACCGTTATAAAAGATTAAATTGCCTAATTAAAACTCATAATATTATAATAAATCCAATTATAAATAGGCCACATATATATATATATAAACATAACGGTCAAATTATTAAACCTCATAAAATCACAATTAAATCAATGTAATAATGGGGCCATAAACCTCAAATAAATATTAAATTTAATTGGCACATTAAGTTGAAATAATGTGTTGGAAATAATTTGTCAATTTAGAAAATTTTGAAGCTTATTTCCAACAAGATGAAGCAA
Source organism: Sesamum alatum (assembly GCA_034509735.1). Taxonomy (NCBI): domain Eukaryota; kingdom Viridiplantae; phylum Streptophyta; class Magnoliopsida; order Lamiales; family Pedaliaceae; genus Sesamum; species Sesamum alatum. The sequence goes on from JACGWO010000006.1 coordinate 36,460,482, forward strand.
ACATTGGATCTGAGGTTTCGTTCTTCTACTCTGTTTTTGTGCTTGCAATGTAAAAGCCAAAATTAGGGTGGTTGATTATCCCATAGAAGAATATCGAGAGGTAAATTGTATTATTGTTGTAGATTTTCTATTTGTAATTTTTTCCGATGGTTAGAGTCAGAAAGAGTCACTTGGTCTCCAAGTGGTGCTCCATACAGTGAAGACCCATATTCCTATGGAGCTGAAGAATTTTATGGGGAATGAGATGAAGATGCTTTTGGAGAAGCGGTTTCAAAAATGACAAAAAATTGATCCCTCGTCATCAATTGGGAGAAAAGAAAAAATAGGAAAGTTTGTTAATTTTTGCATAAGAGTTAGCAGTATGTTGTTCGTCTTGATTTTAATTCTTGTGTTGAAGTGAAAATGATGTTAATTTCTTAATGTTAATATTTTTAGTTGAATAAGTTTTTATTTATTTATTTTATTTTATTTGGGGGGGGGGGGGGGGAGTTGCAATTCATTTAGTGCATAAAGCCCCCTATGCAAACAAGAAAAAACTATAAACTCAAAAAACAGAATTGCAGAAAATCAAAAGTACTATTAATGGCCAAAAAAATTGTTCAAAAGGACATGGAGATGTTCTAATATCTGTACATGCCAAAAACATTTATGAGTACTTAAGCATCCATCAAAACAGACCAACAATTGCTGAAGGAAACAATTTTAAACTTGAAGACAAGTGTAACTTGTAGAACTTGGATTTTGGATGTGTTGGATTTAGGGGTGCGAACGAGCCGAGCTCGGCCGAAATTTCAGACTCGAGCTTCCTATTTCAAGCTCAAGTTTAACGAACCTGAAAAAATTGGCCCGAGCTCAAGTTCGAGCTCGTTGCTAGTTAGCCAAGCTCGAGTTCGATTTTTTTTCTTTTTATCTTATTTTTCTTAGAACAAATTTGACCATATTACAAGAAAGTTGTGTTGTTGGCATTCAAATTGAAAATTTAGGACTTGAGCGATAATTGGTTGGAGCAAAAGAAAATTTAAAAGTGCAAAATATGAATAAATAAATAAATAATTCAAAAGGCTTCCTTATTTGAATATGTGACTTGATAATATTTTTTTATATATCTAATATTGGTTAATAGTAACATAATTAGTAACAATATATCAAATATATCAAATTATCTAAATACTTACAAGTTTTATATTTATCAAATTAAAAAAAATATATTTGTCTATATAATCTATTAATTTAAATAAAATAAATAAATATAAGTTATTTTCTAAAAGTAAAATGAGAATGGTCATCAACATACATTTTTAAAATATAATGATGTAGTTGAATTTTTTTGTATTTTTCAATTATACAAAAATAAAAATAAAAATCAAAGAGTACTTCATACACATTATGTGTGTATATAAACAATAAAATAAGTAAAATTATTCAACCATCATCATCATTATTATCGATTAATTCATGGGAATCGTCAAATTTCAACATAAGTTATAATTAGTAAAATAGATTACATATTATGGTTGTTGGTACAAATAAATATAAAAAATTATAAGTTAATTTCTAGAACTTGTTAATTTACAAAAGTACAAGAGATTACAAATTGATATTGAGATATAACAATAAAATTAATATGCATTATACTAAATAATTATTTAAAAAAATTATCAAAACTTACTAAATTGGTTACTAATCTTATTTTTAGATAGATAAATAATATAAATAAAAATACTTAAATAAGAAAAAAGAAAAAAGCTCGTGATCCGGCTCATGAGCTCTCGAACAAAAATAATAGAGCTCGAGCTTGAGTAGGCTTAACTTGACTTGCACCCCTAGTTGGATTCCTGCAAGTGTAGAACAATTGCTGAAGGAAACAATTTTAAATCAACAAGGCATAGATCAAGACATTCAGTCCTAGGGGGTGTACGTAAATGAGTCGAGCTTGAGCTCGAATTCCCTTGTTCGAGCTCGAGCTCGAGCTCGAGCTTGAACCATAAATAATGAGCTTGAGCTCGAGTCGAAACTCAATTTTTCAACAATTTGTTATTGTTTTTTTAAATATTATTATATTAATTATAAAAAAATATTAAATATATATTAATTATTAAACATAAATTATTTTTAAAGTGGTTGATCTCGTTATATAAAAAAACTTTAAATTGATGATAATTTGGATTTTGTATCATTCAACTACACAAAAATAAAAAGACGAATTTTCTAAACTAAAGTATCAAATAGTGATTGATCTCATTATATATACATAACAAATAAAAATAATTGAGTCGAGCTCGAAATTGAGCCGACTCACGAGCGGCTCGACTCATCTGCCACCCCTATTCAGTCATGATCCTCTTCAACCCTCTATTCCAAATTATATGTTGGTACTTTATAATAGAAGTTTAAGTTGCTACTTTTACCACATTGTTCATACATTCCTCTCTAAAAATATTTAAAAGAACCCTAAAAATATGCTATTCTATCCCACTATCCCAAAACTACAAAGATTTGGTGTTTTCGACGGAGTTCCAAATAATTTTTTGAAAGTTCTTTCAATTTTCAAAGGGTTTCTTCTATGTAATTCGGGGAATTCATAGATTTAGGGTCTCTTACTCTTTCCCGTATCCAACAGTCTGTATGTTGAAAGCCAACCCTCTCTTCTCAATATAAATAAGGATATTTTAGATATTTCACTTATACTATACGTTTAAAATTCAAAGGTAAACAGTGAACTATTTTTATTTTAACAGAAGCAATAAATTATTTATTTTATTTAACATAAGAAGGTAAATTGTTATTTTCCACTATCACAATAGGGTGAATTACTAGTTCATGCTAGCCCATTTCCTGATCACATGAATAATTATAACAACTGAGCTTAATTCATGCTTGATGCAACCTTAATCATAACTAAACCAAACTCTTTTTATGACACACAAATATACCCTTTAAATAGCACTGTGAACAGTGGCTAAAGCAGCCTCTAATTTTTGTCTAGTTTCCTTGTCAGCCATTTCTAGTCAAAGACAAGGACTTAATTGATGTGGGTGATGTAAGCCATGACATATGCTCATTGTAATGGACTAATATTATGCTTTTCTTACCATTCTTTCATCCTTAAACAGATAGAAGAACATATAATCTTAACAGCAACAAAATCAAGAAATGTCAGGACCTGAGTGCACTCACAATCCACCAACTCTCGACCCAGCATCTGGAGCAGGAAATCTGCAACAACTTGGAGGATTTAACTCATACGTCACTGGTCATCACGACTCCAAGCTTGCTATCATCCTCATTGCTGATGCCTTTGGTAATTTTTCTCTTCTTTTTTTTTTTGTCGTTTTAAGAAAAAATCAATCAGTTTGTAATTTATTTATTTATTTGTGATCTGGGATTTCTTTAATTTGCAGGATACGAAGCTCCAAAATTAAGGTATATTTAGGGTTCTTGATTTAGGTTTAGTTTGTGACATTTCTTGAAATCTTGAATATAATCCAAAATAATTAGCAAGTTAATGTAGGAAGCTTGCAGACAAGATTGGCGGCTCAGGTTTCTTGGTTGTGGTTCCTGATTTCTACTACGGCGATTCATTCACTCCAGAAAAAGCTGGACAAGCATGGGTCGATGCTCATCCTCCGGTCTCTTTTTCTTCTTCTATCCATTTTATTTTATTTTATTTTTAAAATATTGATATATATATATATATAGCATTATATATACAGGTTTAAGGCTTTGTTAATATGGTTATTTACTGGCTAGTCTTGAATAAATTGAAGTGGAAAAAAGACCCTTTTTGTTTGGAATTTGTTGATGTTTTTGTGACATTAATGTTGTATTTAGGACAAAGGATGTGAGGATGCTAAGACTATAATTGCTGCCTTGAAAAGCAAAGGAGTGTCCAAAGTAGGAGCTGCAGGTTTTTGCTGGGGAGGTACTACAATTTTTCCTTAAACAAGAGGTTTTTTTTTTTATCTTATCTTAAAAAGAGGATGTTTTATCCGACAACAAATGCTTTCTCGATGGGTCACAGTCGAAATATAGGTTACGTACATAGCAATACTTGGACTGTCATAAGATTTTAAGTATTTGAGTCACCCCGCCAGACGTTCAGTCTAACAATTGGTGTTCGAGTCAAGATCATGGATTTAATGTAATTCCCATGAGAAGCAATTATTGGAGGCCGTATTGTTGGCTCGTGTAGATTATTGACCTATACTTCAGTTATTACTCTCGTGGTGGGGAACATAGTTGAAACGTGAATTTTGAACTGTTACAGCTTATGATATAATGAAGCTTTATCACATGAGGTATATCGAGTTTAATGCAATTTACCCCTCTGTGATATTGCAAATGAGCTAATTACCCCCTTTATGTAGGAAGATAAATTGCTTCATTTTGAAAAATACAGGGGGATAAATTGCTATTTATTTTTACATAAAAGAGTAATTTATACATTTTCAATATCACACGAGGGTTGCTTCCATTTTCCTCGAGATATATCTATATTTAGCCCTTTTTATTGTAGGTATGGTGGTGGTGAGACTGGCAAAATTTGACTGTATCCAGGCTGCAGTCGTGTTGCATCCAGGTCCAATCACAGTAGAGGAAATAAATGGTAAAATTCTTGAATTTCTATATCATATTATGTATCGAAATAATTGAAATTTTATCCTATGATTTATAACTTATATTTTAGAGGTGAAGACTCCAATTGCTATACTGGGAGCAGAGATTGACAAGTATGCACCACCTGAGCTAGTGAAGCAACTTGGAGACATTTTATCATCAAAATCTGAGGTAAATAGAAACTAAAATTCATCCTCTCCCATAATTATTAGATTTTTAACGATTGATTGATCGATCAACGGGACGTTTATCTTGCAGGTCGATAGCTTTGTGAAAATATTTCCAGGCGTCGGACACGGATGGACGGTGAGATACAACGACGACGACGAATTTGCAGTCAAGAGTGCTGAGGAGTCTCACAAGGATATGTTGGATTGGCTGATCAAATATATGAAATAAAATAGTTGAAAAGACGAGTATTAAAAAATAAAATAAAATAATTAATATTTAGAATTCATATTTCCAGGAACTTCAACTTTGAAACCTTCCATGTAAAAGGTATGTTGGATAAATGAGAGTGTGGTCTGAATATGTGCGGAATTCCTAGAAACATTATAAGGTCACGAGGCTATTATTGGCCAATTTGTGATGGTACTTGAGCATTTTGTGTGGGCCTCTTCATTTAATCTTTTATTGGGCCTTTCATTTTTCGTATGTCGAGTTTGGATGGATGTATTAGAAATTTTATTTCTAATAATAGTATTTTTATATTGTGAAATATCTTAAATTATTTAATTCTTATTTAAAATTATATGTGAAGCGGGGGTAATAGTTGTCTTCATGCCTGTCTCCCTGAGGAGGTGGTGGAGGGAAATAGTCTTCTTCATCTACGCCTCCTCGAGGAGATGGAGGGTAATAGTTATCTTCAGGCTGCGTGGGCCTGCTGTCAACTTCTTCCTCGTAGTTCATCCCTTTCCTGGACGTGCCTGGGCCTCTGCTCGCGGTCCTCGGGGGTCAAGGGAGCGTCTTAGCCTCTGCGAGGATGGCGAGGGGGTCGTGGGGGGTAACGCGTGTCGGGCGATATACTAGGCCACAACCATCTTTGCTGCCTGGGCAGAGGCGTCTTCCACTAACTAGCGGAGCGCCTCAGGAGTTACCTGAATCACTGTGGTGGAGGCAGAGGTGGAATGCCAAAATTTTCACGGTCTCTCACGTTTTGATTACTCATCTGCTCGTTCTGAAGGTTGTGAGCAGGCGGATTCTCAGGGAGGTGGCCAGCTTGCACATGATTTCCACCTCCTCCTTCAAGTTTTTCTTGTCCCGCATTTCCATTCCTGACTTTCGATCGGGTGTTCATCTTCAATGCTTGGATCACCCTTCCCACAGACGACGCCAAAGTTGATGGGGGAATAATCAGGGAGGTTGTGATCAAAGCACATTTCACACGTCACAAGCCAAAATCTTCAAGCCTCCTTCGATTGCTCTTCCCACAATCCCTTTTACAATGAAATTATGGGCTATTTATATAAAATTAGTCATGAATGCAGGAGTGTGTAAAATTCAATTTTACCCCCTCACCAACCACTAATTTATGATTACAATTTCTATGTAGAGATAATCTAATAATTACAAAATAACTAAAAAGCATGTGATTTTGAACTCTTGATAGTTTCGAAAATAACATCTTTATTGTTGGTCAAAATTTTCCTCCATCAATATAAAATATTAATGAAGTTTAAATTCTTTCCTTAAATTGTTCTCAGCAGCTTTAGAATTTGAATATAATAATTTCTCATTAGTAGGATGAATATCAATTTATATGGGAATTGGGAAGCTTTAATAAATAAGAATGGGTCACCTTTTTAAAAAAAAAATATCGTTTCAAATAATTAAATTATTTTCATCAATGTATTCCTCACTAAAATTAATTATCTGAATATATATAATAATTAAGATAGATAGAATAATATAGTTATAAGCAAGTAAGAAATGATTAGAGTAACATGATAAAAAGTTTCAACTCATAATTTATAATTCCCATATCTTTTTATTGCCGAGTTGATGATCACAACTCATAATTGTCGGGTTATGGATATGGGTTGTCATGAATCGATTTGAGCGTCCTTTTTTTTTTTTTAATAAAAAAATTATTTGACCACTAAATCCGATATAATAAATAAATATGGTATGTGCTTATCACTAACTTTGTATACGAATTGAGTTAATTCATTCGATACAATGAAACACTTATAATTAGGGAAAATTTATGTTTTGATCACTTGGTATAATTATAAATATCTCTCATTATTTGAAAAATTATAAATACCATTTAAAATTAATGATCGTCTAAAAAATACCCTACAATGAATTGTCACGAGATGGATCAGTTAAACAATGATTAATTTTAGTGGGGTATTTGTAATTTTCAAATAACAAAGAAAATATTTATAATTATGATAAATTTCATTAAATTCTATTGTAATTTACACATAAAATACCCTCCCCCTTCCCATCTACTCAGGTTTGATGTAATTAGATGTAGACCCTCTATAATTTGAAAAATTACATCTAATATTCCTGAGGGTTGCTTCTGTGTAACAAATAGGTTTATCCGTTAATCAAAATTCATTGAATTTGTTGATATTAGAAAGAAAAAAAAAAACTGAATGGACCTCGATATTTATCATCGTTGACTTATTAATGACTTATTGCAAGCTAAAAAAATATTTTACGACCAAATTATGCTTGTAATGACGTGAAGATATGCCTTTTTACATGCATTGATGTGTGAAGATATATAAGGGTAGTTTGGTCATAAAAAAAATTTATTTGACCTGCAGTAAGTCAGTCATAAGTTAATTGATGGTAAATATTGGCTTTCATTCAGCTTTTTTGCTAATATCAACAAATTCGGTGAATTTTGACTAACGGATAGACCTATTCATTATACAGAAGCAAACTTCAGAAAAATTAAATGTAATTTTTCAAATCGTAAGAAATTTACATGTAATTACAAAACCTCGTATAAGGGGTATAAAACTTAACAAAATAATTTATAGGATATATATTTGTTGGCTTTGTGTGGCTGCATTTGCTCTAATACCGTGTTATAGTAGAAAATGTGTCACTTACGTTTGAATTGTTATACGGTTTAAAATTTTGAATTGTAGACGTTATTAAGAATTATAATTTTTGGCACAACAACAAATGCTCGACTCAGTAGATCAAAGCCCAAATAACGATTTTCATTTTCATTTTCATGTGATGCAATTATTGAGGAAGTGATTGTTTGACTTTGTAGCAAAAATAACCCCCTTGGTAATTACTTGAATTTTGACCAAATATGATTTGAATAAACAAAATTCTGATTGCAATTAAAAATTTAAAATGATGATTTTAAATATTCCAATGTACAAGAACAATATGTAAGTCTTAGTTAAATATGAAATTGAGGTAAATTATATTTTGTCCATATAAAGGCATTTTCAGGTGTTATAAATGAAAGAGATAGGTTTAATTAAATCTAGACACCCTCTAAAATATGAAATTATATTTTTTTCAAACATATTTTAAAATTACACTTACACCCCTTTCGAAAATTCACTGTTTACACCTAACGCTTTTTCGTTAGAATTTGGATGAAAAATACTGATGTTAGCAAAAAAAAAAATTACATAAAATTTTAATTTTACCCTCATTTAATATTATCATGTAATAATTTTGTACTTATAAGAGAAAAAGTATAATAATATTAACTTCACTCATATATATGCATTACATTTATTCCCATACAAGTACAAAAATGCACATAAAAGTGTTAAAAGAGGGGTAAATTTGAAAATTATGTAATTTTTTTTGTTGACATAAACATTTTCCATCTAAACTCTAACAGAATGGTGTCAGGTATAAATAGAGAATTTTTGAAGGGAGTGTAAGTGTAATTTTAAAATTTTTTTAAAAAAAAATATAATTTCGTATTTTTAGGGGGATTTAAGTATAATTATTACACCGCTATTTCTTCACGTTTGTTATAATCATATATAAATTCTCTATAATTTAAAAAATTATATTTAATATACTTACATTTATTTTTATTTAACAGATAAATCCTTTTATTAATTAAAATTCTCTCAATTTATCGATATTAACAAAAGATAAATAAATTGACAGAAAATCCATCTCACTTTTTTTTTGGTCCCAATTCTAAGTTGAAGGGGTACAGAGCACACAGACCACTTCTCTCAGCTCTCTCTCTCTCTCTCTCTCTCTGAGGATCTGAGACTATTTACACGCTTTGCTTTAAATCCTTCTCTCTCTAAACCTTCACTCAGCGTAGTTCTTTTCCTCCACCCCGAATTTTCTTGTATGGTTTTGCATTAGAGATCATCGCCGGCTATTTAGGGGGACTTCCATTTCCCAGCTGCATATCTTCAGTCCGCATACAAATTTCAGCCCCCTCCTTTGAAATATCTTCTGCCACTGACAAAGGAAGTCTTTAGCTCTGCAAACCCCATTAAAGATTCCATTTTTATCTTCAAAAGAATTAGTTATTGACAGTTTCTTGAACCAACTCTTTCCTTTTGTCACTAACTTCGTCGTTTTCATTTGAAAATATCATCTGGGATTTCTTTAAATTTCTCTTTTTCTCTATGTTCTGAACTCTCTTCGTTTCCCGATCCAAAATACATTTTGAAGTCAACATTTCTTGGTTTGTATGTGATCTAATCTTGCGACGTTTTAAGTGTAGATTTGTGCTTTGGATGCTTTTTAGCTAAAGTATGCAGCCTGATCAGAGAAAAAAGGTGCTAATCTTTTCGTTTTAGCTGTATAATTGCTTAAACATGATACATAAATGGTCTGTGGTTCTCATGTATGGATGGTTTATTGCGTTGCTATATGGATTTCTGAATGTGGGTCGAAATGTGGAGTTGGTCTTCCCATTTATATGTGAATTTTATCAAACGGGGCCCCTTTGAGTACAATCTTGGTGCAAAAACCTGGTTTGTAGTTTCTGACTTTTGGGATATAACTTAGTTCAAAGGCCATTCAAGAAGCAGCGCAGATACCGGGGGCTTTGAGTTCGTATAAGTTGGTTTCCTTAGGTTGTTATAGCCTTTTAAGTTCGAGTTGTCAATTTTTTGTTCTCTTAACTGAGGCCATTGTCTACAGTTATGCATCTCTTCTTACTTAAAGATCATCATGATTTGAAGGATCTATAAGTGTTTACTTTCCTCTGCATTGCTATGTGATGAATTGTAGTTATTAGTTGCGAGCTTCTTGATGAATAAGTTTATATGAGACGTTTCAGAGGTCCGGATCTTGCTTCTGTGCCTGAGGTTAGGAATTGATCAATAAAAGTTCTCTGATGGGTTGGCAAACTGGTATGGATAAAGATATGCAATTAGTAAAAGAATGTGGCATTGTTGTCTTCGGAGTTTATGATTAGCATGTCTTATTAAGCACCACAGACTGCTGGGTAATGCTGTGGCGTAAAATTTCTCAGTTGTTCTTTTATTCTTGTTTTTCTCTTTGGTTTCATTTGGGAGGCAATCTATTTTTGTCTGGTATTTTCAATCTTTTTAGGTTATTGTTATCTAATTCTGAGTCATTTCCATTAAAGCTTTTCTTTAGGGAAATTCTCTGTCACTATATTAAGCTATATCATGGACACATTGTACTGCGATCAAAGAAGTGTCCACGGTTTTATACGTCTCAATGACTTGAACAAGTTGAATTCTCTACTTTTTCCCTTCACGTTCTGTGTGAATGCAGAAGAAACATTGTGATACTTTGGCAAAAGAAAAGTTTGTCTGAGAAGGCTATTATTGTCTTGCTCATTTCCACATAATAAGGTATATTATTATTTAATTACAGGCTTCTGGAGAAGTAGATTTCTTCACCGAATATGGTGAAGGAAGCAGATATAGAATTGAGGAAGTTATTGGCAAAGGTAGCTATGGTGTTGTCTGCTCTGCGTATGACACCCATCTTGGAGAAAAAGTGGCGATTAAAAAAATAAATGATATCTTTGAACATGTCTCCGATGCCACCCGCATTCTCCGGGAAATTAAGCTTCTGAGGCTCCTTCGTCATCCAGACATTGTCGAAATCAAGCACATTTTGCTGCCTCCTTCTCGAAGGGAGTTCAAGGACATATATGTAGTGTTTGAACTAATGGAATCAGATCTCCATCAGGTCATTAAGGCAAATGATGACTTGACTCCAGAACATTACCAATTCTTTCTTTATCAGCTTCTTCGAGGCATGAAATACATACATACAGGTCACAATTACCACAATTTACGAATATAATTCTTTTCATTCTCAGTGTTTGCTTGATCCAGTTGCTCCTAATTTCCTTGATGCAGAATATGCATGCATTTATGTTTCCTTCAACTTGATTGCTCTCATTTTGTATGATCTTGTCAATCCTTTTCTTTCATGCAGCTAATGTGTTCCACCGAGACTTGAAGCCAAAAAATATCTTAGCAAATGCTGACTGCAAACTAAAAATTTGTGATTTTGGTCTTGCAAGGGTGGCCTTCAATGATACTCCCACGGCAATATTTTGGACAGTATGGTGTTTTTCTTCTTTAGTTTCTCACACACTATTTCATTTCTTTTATAGACTGATTTGATCTGCTCATTTGCATGTGAAGCTGCTGTGCACTTGAAAGAGGGAATAAATTTCTCATCTTTGGTATTCTTTTAGGATTATGTTGCAACAAGGTGGTATAGAGCTCCTGAATTGTGTGGGTCTTTTTTCTCTAAGGTAGAATCTCTTTGGACTCTTTCTTATTTGTTTGGAAGTTTGTGATTAACATAATCGCATCCATCCTTTTTGGTAACAATGAATAATTGTAACAAGTATTTTATGATGGTCTCTTTTACAGTATACCCCTGCAATTGACATTTGGAGTATTGGTTGCATATTCGCGGAACTTTTGACCGGCAAACCTCTATTCCCTGGGAAGAATGTTGTTCACCAGTTGGACCTCATGACTGATCTGTTGGGAACTCCACCTCCTGATACCATTGCAAGGGTGTGTGCATGTGATGATTTTCTTTTTTTGCAACACAACTTCAAATTTCAAAATGATGTTAGCTTTGTTATTTATTCTTATCGTGTCATGTGACAGATAAGAAATGAAAAGGCTCGGAGATACTTAAGTAGCATGAGGAAAAAGAGGCCGATCCCTTTGACCTACAAATTTCCAAATGCTGACCCCCTTGCTCTTCGCTTGTTAGAAAGAATGCTTGCTTTTGACCCCAAGGATAGACCTTCTGCAGAAGAGGTCAAATATTTTTGCTTTCTAATTTTATAAGATCGGCAGTTCTTTTGTAACTTAAAATTGTTGAGAAGTTATTGTTGTGAACTGGCAGGCTCTTGCAGATCCATACTTCCGTAACTTGGCTAGAGTCGAGAGAGAACCTTCTGCACAACCAGTTACTAAAATGGAATTTGAATTTGAAAGGCGAAGGATTACAAAGGACGATGTTAGAGAGTTGATATATCGAGAGATTCTAGAATATCACCCCAAGATGTTGAAGGAATTCTTAGAGGGAGCTGAACCTACAGGCTTCATGTATCCTAGGTAACCTGTCCTTGATACTTCATGTGTAGTTACTTTATTATTCATCATTCTCTTTACATCTTCTGACATGGTTCCTAGATCGTGAATTTATTTGTCTAGCCATTTTTTTCAATCTGTTCATCTCGTTCTCATTTTTTACAGTGCTGTTGACAAATTTAAGAAGCAATTTGCATATCTTGAGGAGCATTACAGAAATGGAGCTGCTGGTCCACCTGAGAGACAGCAGTCATCATCTTTGCCTAGGTAAGATCATTAGTGCTTCAACTTCGCCCCATGCTTCCTCTTGAATTATGGTGCATAAATAGTGAAATTGCCATTTTACCTAATATTATATAGCCGCCCCTAAGATTTTGGTTGGGCACAGGCCATGTGTATTATATTCAGAAAAATCCAACCCTAGTACGAGTGATGTTGCCAATGATCTTTCTAAGTGCTCCATTGAAGAAGTTGCGAAACCACAAGCAGGACGGGCTTCTGTACAACCTATGGCAAGATTTCCTGTCCAAGTACCGCAAAATGTTCAAGGTATGCTGTATAGACGACATAGTTATTAACTTATTACTGATATCTTATCTAAAATACTGCAGCGTTCAGCTATGTGGAATTAAGTGAAAATATATTCTCTTGGCAATTGGCATCTGCTGTAAAGTTTCACTTCTGTTGCAGGATCTCTCTGATTGAGGGAAAATGTGACATTCCAGGTCAATGAAGGCTCACAAATTCAATATTTATGTTACTTCCCAAACTTCTGAACAAATGAAATCAGCCAGCTCCCTGTATGCTACTTTTCTGAAGAATTCAAGAAATCACCAACTTTTATGAGTTTAAACAACTGTATGGAACACCACGTAGTTTTAATTGTCAAAGTTGCCTGCACTTTATTTGCCTTTTGCCTGGTCACTCATGCTCTTGTTAGGAGAGCATCTCGACGACTTGGTTCTTTATGTTAACAATGGTGATCTCGGCAGGGGGAGCTGCAAGGCCTGGCAAGGTTATTGGTCCAGTTTTGCGTTATAACAATTGTGGAGCAGCAGCAGCAGCATCAATAGAGGCTACTGACCAGCGAAATATTGCAAGGAATCTTGGTATGCCGACTCAATATGTTCCTAGCTCTTCTTACCCGAGAAAGCACCCAAGCTGCAAGAATGAAAATGGGGAAGACGGCACTGAAGGATCCAACGGGATGCAGCCCAAATATGTTGCCAGGAAAGTCGCTGCTCAAGGTGCACCTGGAAGCCAATGGTATTAACTTCATGAAACAAAACTGCTGACTGGGATGGACTCTTAAGTTGCTTAGTCAAGCATGCAACTTCAGAGGAACGGGTCATCTTTGAGCTCTTCCAAGATTAGTTGGTCAGTTGTAAATTCAAATTTGTGACAGGTTATAGTTCTCATCGCTCGTTCTGGATTAGCAAAGTGTTATAGTTCTCATCGCTCGTTCCAATGAGATAGATGACTTCTTGTTACAGGTTCAAGTCTATAACCTCGCGCGGATTGTTTGCCAAAAGCAATGATACTCAGGGATTCATGTATAAGTAGAGATTAGCAGAGAGAGTTTGAAGGCAGAGCAGAAATATCTTTTGACCTGGTTGATTCTACCTAATTGCCATAACTTGTTATTAGAATTGTTTGAAGTGTTCTTGTTCATCATACCTGTACCATTGTGTAATTCAACAACTGACGTTTGCTAATCATCCCTGCTTTAAGAACTCAGGGGAGTAACTCTACTGCTTCCATTTGTCAGGAAATCAAGCTGTAAACTCATAAACTGCCTGTTTCATTTTTTTTTGTTTGTTTAACAATATGTATTGATGTGCTTTTGCTAATTCTTTCTTCGGCAAAGATGATGAAAATTCAAACCAGAAGGAAGAAATCATGCTGACTGGAGTAATTTAGTGAACCCAGTACTGATGCAAAGCCTGGTCCAACAATTCTTGGCCCATAAAACCCTTGAAACCAAGTTAAACCCAGAGGAAGTAGCGAGAAAAAAGGCTTCAGAAAAACAAAGAAATCAGATAAACCCTAATCTCATAATTGGCGGCAAAAGTCTCTGATTTTTACTTGATACCCACATCAAATTTCGTACTGTTCTCCCAGAATTTGGTTGAAGTTGAATTATTCTTGAGCAGTCTGCTTTTCTAATGCCAACACATTCGATGCTATTCCGAAGGCTCTGCTTCTCTATTTCAAAATCCTACCACAAGCCATTTTTCCTTTCCCCAATATTCACGAACCCTTTCGGCGATTCGCGCTCTTATCCGATACTTCCGTCGAATTCCAAGACCCAAAGATTAGGTTTTCAGAGAAAAATCTCAGTAAATTCACATAGCTTTGTTTCAGAAAACACCACAAATTCCATAATGGATGACCCCAAGACTCCCAGAGTGGTACCAATTTCACACCCTGATTACGCCGGCCGGGCCGAAGTTTTTCGGGCCCTGGAAGCCTCCTTGGGCTCAACATTTAGCTCTCAACCCATCGTCCCGGCCCCGAACCCTCTGATCATTGTGATCAGCGGTCCCAGCGGTGTTGGGAAAGATGCTGTGATCAAAAGATTGAGGGAAGTTAGGGAAGATTTGCATTTTGTGGTTACTGCAACTAGCCGGGCGAAACGGCCCGGAGAAGTTGATGGTAAAGACTACTTCTTTATGAGCAAAGAGGAGTTTTTATCAATGATTGACAAAAATGAGCTGTTGGAGTATGCATTGGTGTATGGTGATTATAAGGGAATTCCAAAGCAGCAGATTAGAGACTACATGGCAAAAGGGTGTGACATTGTGTTGAGAGTGGATATACAGGGTGCTGCAACACTGAGAAGGATCTTGAGAAATAGTGCAGTTTTCGTGTTTTTGGTGGCCGAGAGCGAGGAGGCTCTGGTCAAGAGATTGATTGGTAGGAGAACGGAGACGACAGAGGCTTTGCTCATGAGGGTTGCTTCAGCTAAGGAAGAGCTGAGGCATTTGAAGGAGTTTGATTATGTGGTTGTGAATAAGGAAGGTGAGTTGGAGGGCTCGGTGAAGCTGTTAGAGTCCATAATTGATGCCGAGAAGGCTAAAGTGCATCAGAGGATTGCAGTGATTTAGATAAAAGCCCGGTAAAAGTTTTGGTGATTAGGTCAGTATAGTTCCTGCTTTAAACCTAGTTTTGAAGCTTATTCTTAATGCTGTTGTTCTCCTTCATTTGTTATTAACACATTTTACTTACTTCGTGGTATTTGTGCATGTGAAACAGTTGATTAATGAGTCCATTTTAATAATACGTTGAACGAGTATAAATAGTACTTACGCCCTTCATTATAGTTTAATTAGAGGGCTGTTCCTTGATAACATAGATTAAAGTTCTGCAAGAAAAACACATTGTTCTTGATGGTGGGAGTCTCATCCTTCATTTTTCTTGGATATGGTTGATATTTGTGTTTAAAACCGCAACTTCTTGATATAAAACATCTGAATTCTGTGAGGATCAAAACAAAAACAATGGGACAGGTCAAATTTTGATGCCTTCCAAGTTCTACGGCCAGTCCTGAGCTGCATCCATACTGCCTAATTGTAACCTAGGTATCTTGGTCTAGATTGGATGCCACCCGATTTTAATCTCTTATATTAGTGAGAAAAAAACCCAGAAATATGAACACTTGCATGAAACTTGAGTTGTTTATTTGATAGAAATATACATTGACTTCGCATGGTGGGGGGAGGGGTATGTGGCTGGCATGCTTAGTATGGAATATGGATGTTTAAAGTTTACATGAGCTGAAAATGCGCGACAGGGTTGAACCCGGGTCTTCTATTCCATCTTCTACTCCATATTCTTTTGAACAATTATACGGATGATGTAAGTTTTGTACACGGGCGGACAGAAGGAAGAGAAGACGTTTCATGATATTTCACAATCTGGTGGCGGCGTGAAGTTTTACACAACAATCAACAACAAAGGAAGCACAACAAACAACAATATCAAGTTGTTCTGCAAATTCTTAAGGAACTATTTATATCTCTATCCTTGATTTTAGGTCACACATTGAGTTAGGGCAAGAAAGTACAAGTCAAACTTGCAAGAGTTGCAATTGATAAAATCATTTGGGAATGCCCAGATCATACAATTCCTTGCTTATATCTGCAAATTTGTGTATATTATTACCAACTAAAGCAATAAATACAGACAATATAGCTCCATAGTTTACTACAATATTTAATATGTAAATGTCTGTAGCAATGATTGATAAGTCATGAATCTTTTGTTTGGACAAATAAAATGTGCAAATGCTTGCTACCACGTTTGATCATTGTACTGAGATTCCCCTTATATTTCTTGATTTCTTGCCAGTGGTTAAGGCTGCCTCATCACATATGATTATTAATTGAAATTGTACCTGCTCCATAATTGGACATTTTGTTAAAAAATTGGGTAAATTACATCTACCTCCCTTGAGGTTTGGCATAATTACAAATACCCCCTCATTGTTTGAAAAATTACAAATACCCCCTAAAGTTTGTAATTTTTAACCAAAGGCTTGAAATTGACCATTTTTCCCTTAAATTGTTTATTAGGATTGTAGAAAAATTACCCGAGGGAAATTGCGTTATTCCTCCTCTGTGTAAAAAACTTAAGAAACCTCTCCCAACACGTTGTAGTTCAAATTTTTTTAAGAAATAAATAAAAAATAATTTAGTGCATAAGGGCATTTTGGTCAGTTTACCCAAAAAAATAGATGGAAATGAGTTATTTGTTAGATGGTTACAAACTTTAGGGGGTATTTGCAATTTTTCAAACAACGAGGGGGTATTTGTAATTATGTCAAACCTCAGGGGAGGTAGATGTAATTTATCCTAAAAAATTAAAAAAATACTTGATCTTATTTGACCTTTTTCTTTCCTTAATTCAAGAAAATTTAAAATTCAGCACTATAAAGCGCTTTTGTTTTTCGGGATGATATGGATTTGAATGAAGGATTTAGAGAAATGATTTCAAATCATTCCATTTGAAAAGAATTTGAAATTCATTCATATTCATCAAAATATAGTTCAAAATTAGAATGGAAGAATTTGAAATCCTTTAAATTTGAAATTATCTAAACAAATTCAAAGAATTTGTTATTAATGATTTAACATCCTTCCATCCAAATGAAAACTTAAAATATTTTATAACATATTGGAGGGTTTATAAATTATAAAATTTTTGGTAATTTTTTTAATAGAAGAGCTTATAATAAGATTTGAAAAATAAGACACTGAAAGCTCATTTGGGAAAAACATATGAAGTTTCTGGTTTATTTTTAAATATTAACATCGAATGAGTTTCACAATTTTATTTTATTCAAACATTTAAAGAATTTATTTCTAAAATTAAATTATTGTCTTATAAATATAAAAAGTATCTTATAAGACATAAAAATTATAATAATTTTGAAAATAAAATTAGCCAAACAGCGTATGAATTGCTGACAGCCCTATAACATAAGCTTATACACAACCTAAAAATGAGGTCATACAACAGCAGAAATTAATTTCTTATACTCAAAGCAACAATTCTGAGAAAATAAGGAGCCTTTAACTTGACACAAAAATTAGCCAATTGTCCAAATTGCACATTATTAACAACTTCCCTATACCTAATCATACTCATCCATAAATCACATAATTAGTCAATCACTTATGTACTGCCTAATCCAAGATTATTACAATTTTATTAATTAATAATCCCTCGAGCAGTCACAACTTAGTTGGTGAAAAAATATTCATTCTAACAAATTATTAATGATTATCGTCAATAAGTGATTGAGTTAAAAAAAAAGCACAACTTGTATATGAAAAAAAAAATGTTCACACACAGAAACAACTTGTTAATTACGTTTTACGTCTTATTGCATAATAATCGATCACTTTTGTTATATTATATACCACTAGCATAATAAGTGTATTATACTCTCGTGTAATTAATTTTTTTTTTTTTTGCAATTTCCATTTGGGCACGAGTGATTAAACATTCATGGTGTCACTAATTGAAAGTCAAATTATTCAAAAATTATGTCAAATTTGCTCTTGCTTGATGATTAACCCTCTTTGATAACACAACATACCTCATACTTGTGACAAAAATTTAGAGAATCGACAAAAAAGAAAAAGTTGAGATATATTCATGTAATAAGTATCTTAGGATAAAATTTTGAATTTTCATAATCTCATTAGCCACTGGATTACAATACTAAATTGACGACATTAATGATACAAAATTGATTACATAAATAGATTATTCAAACGAGGCCTTTTTTTAAATAAAGAAAAAGGAAGTAATAAATAAAGGAGTGTGGGGGAAAAAGAAGAAAAGCTTTATTGCCTTTTTGTTATGGGAAAAAAGAGGCTTTTCAAATATTTTTGAGTAATCCTCCAAGAAACATGGTACTATTTATTGTGGGAAATGGGAGGGCTTCGTCTTCATATGATTATTGACGCGTTTTTGTATTTATTTTTCTACATGTATATATATACTAGTAAAATACACGCGCGAGGTAAAGAGGCTGCAGCCTAACAAGACATGTTAGAACGATGAAACGAACAACAAAAGGAAAACAAAAACAGCAAAGAAAACTAACTTGGCAAGAAACACAAACAAAAAAAGACGCAACTTAACAGTTTTCTTTCCTCATTTTTTCCACATCCTAAAACGTGCCCCCTAAGCTCAATTTTCTTCCTGTTTATATTTCATATACGTATAAATATACCTCCCAACAATTCCCTCATCCATCCAAGAATTTCTCTATCTTTGAATTCCTTGATTCGATCAAGAATTCTTTCTTCGTTCATGCTAATTTTCAAGCCAAGATTTCAATATTTTGGCCAAGAACAGAATGGATCACAAGGCATCTCCAATGGAGAGTGAAGGGAGTGTTCATCTGCAGATATCCGAGCTCAACGGTAAGCTCAGCGATGCCGGGAGCATCAGCCCGACAATATTCGAGCCCCGGATAAGCAGCATCGATGCGAAAACGAGCAGTGCCACGAATGCTGCAGGGGTGGTGATCAGGCCGTCGGTGAGAGCGCCGGAGAAAAAGCTGACACTTTTCGCGCTGCGTCTTGCTGTGCTGGAAAAAGCAGCATCTGGGATTGGAACTTTAGGATTCATCTGGGCTACGGTTGTTTTACTCGGTGGTTTTGCCATCACTCTTGATAGAACTGACTTCTGGTTCATTACTGTTATATTGTTAATTGAAGGGACTCGAATTTTCAGCAGAAGTCATGAGCTTGAGTGGCAGCATCAGGCCACATGGTCCATTACTAGTGTTGGGATCAATAGTTTTCGTGCTATAAAGTCGAGCTCGAACTTCATCATCAAGACGGTGAAGGCGGTTTGTAGGCCGGTAGTTCCCTCCAGAAGGGGGAGCAACCGGAGCAGGGAGATATCGGGGACTAGAAACGAGGCGAGCGGGAAGAATTGGGACGGGCAGAGGATGCCTACTCGAACGTGGACGAGTTCTGAGGTTCCTCTTCTTCCCTATGCACAATGGGTGTTTATATCAAGAAATGTGAGCAAGCTTTTGTACTGGCTGCAACTAGCTTCTGCCACGGCCTGTGTGGTTCTTTCTATGATTAAGCTCGTGCTCCGAAACTATGGGGAGATAGAAAAGGGAGATTCAGACAAGAGGAACAGGAAATCAGCTCTGATTATATTCTATTCCTTGGCCTTGGCTGAGGCACTGCTGTTTCTCTTGGAGAAAGCCTACTGGGAATGGAAAGTCAGTGTTAGGAGGCTGCTGGATTCTGTGAACAAGGAGTGTGAATTGGGAGAGTCTGGTTTGATCTCAATCAGGAGGTTTTTCTATGATGCCTACTCGAAATGTGTCAATGGGAGCATCTTTGATGGCTTGAAAATGGACATGGTTTCATTTGCAATGGAACTCCTGGATTCTAACTCCCCTGATGAGCAGCTGATCGGAGCAAGAATCTTGAGGAAATTCTCCACGAGTCCGCGGTTTTCTGAAGATACTCTTCAGAAGATTGGGATCAATTTATCTGTGATGGAAAGATTGGTGGAGATGTTGAACTGGAAAGACTCTGAAGAAGAAGAGATCAGGTATTCAGCGGCCGAAATCTTGTCGAAACTAGCTGGTAAAAGGCAGAACTCGCTAAGGATTGCTGGGATACCGGGCGCCCTGGAATCGATATCGTCCTTGCTGCATGCCAGCCGGAGCCACAGTGGAGCATGCGATGAGATATCTGAGAAGAGAATTATCTTTGATAATGAAAACTATGGCTCCTGGTCTTTCAATCATCTGGGACTTCAAATTTTGAAGAAACTTGCTCGTGACCACGATATGTGTGGAAAAATCGGCCATACAAGAGGGCTCTTGCCAAAAATTATAGACTTTATACATGCAGAAGAGAGGCTGCTGAGGCATCCAACGGCTACACCGTCTCAGATTTTGACAGTGAAACGATCTCTGCAGGTTCTGAAGATGCTGGCCAGTACCTCTGGTGATGCAGGAAAGCAACTCAGGAAAGAGATTTCAGAGATAGTTTTTACAATTAGCTATATCCGGGATATATTAAGACATGGAGAAAAGCAACCGGAGCTGCAAATACTGGGAATAGAAATATTGACAAGCCTGGCAATAGAAGAGGATGCAACGGAGAGGATTGGGGGCACAGGAGGAGTTATTAAAGTGTTGTTTGATATTTTCTTGAATGATGGGATACCGGAAGACCAGAGTCATGTCAGAAAAGCCGCTGGACAAGCACTAGCTATGCTGGCGCTGGAAAGTAAGAATACGTGCCAACGGATTCTGAAGTTAAGGCTAAATGAGAATCTGATAAGAGCTTTGGAAGTTCCTTTGCTCCGCGTAAATGCAGCTAGAATTTTGAGGAACTTGTGTGCTTTCAGTGGAGACGACTGTTTTCAGCGACTAAAGGGACTAACTGCTGCAGCTCCTACTGTAAGTAAATACCACAATTTTTATGGCTTGTAATAAAAATGGCATAGTTCATACAGTTGCTCAATAACAATTCCTTTCTTGCAGATCCTTGAAGTTATTATGAAAGAAGAGAACAAACTGCAGGAGGTAATGATTGGAGCAGCATCATGCATATTCAAGTTTATGAGTTCCCAAGATTCAGGAACCATGTTCAGGAAAGCTGGAGTTAGAGAATTCGACCTGGCTCATCGTCTTTACCTGATTCTGAAGAAATATCAGTATCCATCAATAAAAGTTCCAAGCATAAGAAGGTATGCCATCGAGCTGGCCGTTTGGATGATGAGAGAAAATAACACGAATGTACGAACTTTTCAGACTCTGGGACTCGAGAAGGAGCTCGAGTCTGTTACGGAGACAACGTCGGAGCTGGAGAGTTTTAATATTTTCTCAGGAACGGTTGGCCTTTGTCGGCACAGAGTAGAAATGCACACACTTGTTGAAACGGCAATGAAATTGCTGGAAGAAGATACATGTGTTCCCATGTAAGCAAGGGAGATAATCTTCCAGATGCAGAAGCAAGAAAGTTAAAACAGATTGTTTGATATTTAAATTCTGAAGCATATATAGAGCAGCCCTATTCTTTTGTTCTACTTTTGCTTGATATATCGAATACTTGATGTACATCTCAAAGCTGAATCAAATATTTAAGTTTTTTATCTCTTGATAATCTCAAATTCAGACAGCATTCTTCTGTAGAAGCCATTGCAAATAACAATTCAGACAACACCAGATTGTCACAAACTGGTGCATCATATACACCTATTAATAAGTAGTAGGATTTACAGCCAAATGTTCATAGGTAGAAGACTTACACATTGTTGAGATTAATTATTATTGAATACATTATCTTCATCCTGTACATAGAAACTAGGAAAGAACAATTACTGGAGTTAAATCAGAAAGTGGAACTTGTATGCAATACAATTTTCCTGTTCAAAAAATAATACACTTCCACTATGTGCATTTTTCCATCATAGAAAATCATCTGTTTCGGAAGAAGAGTTCCCAGCGACGTAACCACCCGTCTATGACATTGGATGTCGAGTTTTTCTCAACTTTTACAGTAACCGTAGTAGTATCCACCATGTCAACCTCAGATGACGGCCTTGGAGTGGCTGATGATGTATCTTTATGAGATGTCAGCCTACTTGTTTCTTCTTGCATGGGACATGGAGCAGCTGCATCGCTCCTTGGGTTCTTTAATACAGTTAAGCTGTCCTTTGAACGGTTCGTTGTGTCAATATCAGGTAAGCTGTGGTTACATGTTGATGAATAAATATGAGAACAAGTTTCCTGAGTTTCTGCTCCTGAAGATGGAGAACGTTTCGGAGGAGATTCTGATAATACTTTGTCCGGGTTCAGAAGTGGCGTATGGGATGCCACGGCTGCTGAGGTGGAAACTGACTCAGTTTTTAAGGAGTCACACCGTACAGGAAAAGGATCCATTTTTTCGTTTGTTAGTGCTTGTTCTGGCTTAGGGAGGTCAGTGTCACCACTCGATGATGGTTTCTGGACACAAGTCTGTCTCACCTCCAAGTCCTTCAGTGACTCAATTACTGCCTCTGTGAACATCTGAAAAATTTAGCAACCAGAATATGAGCAAATAACGCTTAATTTACAGTCAGGAACAATGCAAATATATGAGATTTCATCCGTAAAATGCTCCAAGAATTTACCCTTTCTTCTTCTTCCACATTGATCGGGAAACCTGCCAAGCTATTAAGAGGGTGCTCAACATATTCGTCATCATCTCTTAATTCAGGTGCGCGAGAACCATGATCACTACCTTCGGAGAGTTCAAAACTGATTGTATTAGACGGTGATGAATATGAATCAGGCCCCCTACTTTCCACCTACAGAGTACAAACATATGATGTCAGTTTGTCAGTGGTACTATAGACTGGAAATTTAGCCAAAAAGTTTTATAGGTACCCGGGAATCTGGTTGATTATCATTGGACGAAATATCTACAGGAACCTGAAAATAACAACATAACGATCTGTTGTCACTATCTAATGTGAAATAGAATCGATTTAGTTGATGCAAAAATAACCACATAATCATGTAACTTAGAGATCAGTTCCTCTGGAATGAGAGGAGAACTCAGTCAGAATTCATCTTACTGAGGTAAAGCAGTTAGTGAAGGCATTTTCAGCGGACCATTTTAATGTGGTAAAATGTTACAGGTTTTCATGTATAAAGGAAATAGAATGTCACCGGAATCAGAAACCATAGCTTACCACTGTTGTACTCATAGGTCTCTTGGAGCGAAGTTGCTTAATGGTGTCCTCAGTGCTAGTAGCTGCTGAAAGCGTTTTTTCATGAGCAAGTATGCCTCTTCAAGAAACACAGAAACTAAAATTGAAAATCAGAGAAAGAAGAGAAAAAAAATAATATTAAACACACACCACCAGGTGAATCCAATAATTCATCCGTGAACTCCTCATCGTGGACCGTGCTCCACCTACCCTGACGATTGTACAATCAATGACAAAAGTTTTATGGACGTCAGATACGTAGCCACCAACACTTAGTCAAAACCGATAACTCTATACCAAACAAGTAAATTACCTTGCTAAAATCATCAGTTGTCAAGTCAAAATATGAACCCACTATGTCATCATCTGGAGGTTGTAATACATTGTTGAAGAAAATACTCACAGAATCAAAATAAAATTGAGGGCGGGGAGAGTTGTGATCACCCTCAAATTTGATAATATTTTTGTCACCCTGCTGAATCAAAGGCCAATAACTATAAGGTGAAACGCAGGAAATAGAAAAGAAGGTGCCAAAAACTGATTCAAAATTGCAGATACACAATGCATCTTAGATATATACCCAGTTTCTGATAACGCAAAAGTGATGGTCCGCATTTGAATTCTTCCTTTAAAAGTTACTCCAAATTTCAAGTGAAAAGATATAAGAAGCAAGCGAAGTTGCTCAATTTTATTTCCAAAGAGCCGATCTACTAAGAAAAGGTCAACAAGATTTCTGAAGATACAATTTTTCCATCACGGGGGATATATATATGTGAGAGTTTCTCCTACTAACAATCTTGGTGAAACTAAAAATGCATTGTGAAAATACTAAATATTTCTTTAAGGTAAAATGTAGATAAGCACACTGAAAACAAAGATATCTGATAACCAAAGTAGGAGCAGAATCGAAAAAGATTTGACAACGAAAAAGAATTACCACATAAGCATCAAAAATATTATCAGAATGATGGGGTTGTATGAAATCATCGTCAATCGCATGACCAAAAAGAACCGGAACGAAGCAAGATTTTGCAACCTGAAAATATGACAAAATTCCATCTTGGTTAATTACAACAGAAGTAGTTACTATGATAGTTTGCAAGTGAATGTCCGGTTTTGCCTTTTTGTTTGAACATTAAGTTGATTATTTTATTTTTTCTAAACACAGCCTTGGTTGGAACTACCATAATCTAGGTTCATATATCATATACAAAAGTTAGTGAAAATTTCTGAACAAATTCTTTAAAGCATAGTCTCACGGAGTCAATGAGAACACTTTCTTTTAATGAAGACAACACATATCATAAGTGAAAAGAAGAAGAATGATTGGCAATATGTCACAAGACATGCTCGTGATTTAAGATGACTGTTGAGGTGGAGATACCTTGATTGTATTTAATTCCAGTATGTCAAATTTTGCCTTTTTCTGAATTGCTCTTCGCATATATTGGATTGCAAACTTAACCTAAAAAATAAGAAAAAAAAATGTTAGACAAACAGCAAGCCGAAGAAGCAGCCACAGAAGGCTAAAGAATCAAATAGACGTCATATGGCCTTCACATGAATTGACATGGGTCTAGTGCCCATACTGGGGCAAACTAGCATAATAAATTGGTTAGCTTACAGTGAATTTAGGAAGCGGAACTTTGTAACTATCAACCAGTTCCATCATCAAGTCAACCAAATCAGAAAATGGGCTATCCAGAACCATTCCTGCGATGGAAGGATCCTCAGCTCCATACATCATGCTGAAATAAGCAGAAAGTCATGTCACGTTTTGACAGGATCCTTAACTGATAGAGGATATCTGGAAACTTGAGCCAAAATGATCCATAATATTCACGCCTAATACATGTCACATGAATACAAAACATTATACACCTAACAGCCAGACAAGCTATCTCTTTCTTACCGTACTCCTAAGGGAGCACATAAGGAGAACATCTGTAAGGAGCCATTTGCACATACAAAAACCTAGTCCTGAGGAAGCGTATCGATAAAAACAGCATAGCTTACTCTTACCTGGGAACTGAATCCTCGTCAATGGCCTATTAAAGTACATATATCTAAGAAACTTTTCTCTTCAGAGTTCACTTCTAACGGATCTAGAAGCCATTGGAGGATTATGAAGAATGTAAGCATAGAAATAAAAAATATGGCACTCATCGGTGCAACATATTTAAGCAACAGAAGGAGATGAGCTTACTAACCTAGTAACGGCACCCATGGAGCGGCCCCACAAACCAATTAAAGAAACATTCCCATCTGCCCTTAGATAATCAACCACAGCTTTTAGATCATCCTTCTGCAGGATAAAGACCAAACTTTTCAGTAGCATATAGCAATATGGTCCGAAGAAATTAATATCTGCCATTAACACATTGCTGGGGAACATTTTATCTGGCAAATAAAACCACAAACAAAATTTTTCCTCTTAAATCTCAGATGAGTTCAGCTGTCTTCCATGGGGACATAATGAGGTCAGCTAAGATGAGATGAAGATGGTAAATTAACAAGCCACTTACTTCATTCCAGCCGAGAGTCACATGCTCTCCTCCAGAGAGTCCAGAACCAGAAAAATCAAGAGTGAAAACTGTGATGTTTGATGGCAACAATATAACAGCAGCTTCACTGGCATCTGTTCGGCAACCACTGAAAAAAGATCAAGGAGCTAATTAGTAAATAAAATTGGAAGAAATGAAAATTTAAACTTTATAGTCAAAAACACCTGCATAATACACAGAACAAAAGCCCTACTTTCTAACATTCAAGGAAAAGTGTGGAAGGCCA
This sequence comes from Sesamum alatum, assembly GCA_034509735.1. Classification (NCBI taxonomy): domain Eukaryota; kingdom Viridiplantae; phylum Streptophyta; class Magnoliopsida; order Lamiales; family Pedaliaceae; genus Sesamum; species Sesamum alatum. Next base: position 36,486,650 of record JACGWO010000006.1, read on the forward strand.
TTTTCAAATAATTTGTTCGTTCCCTGGTCATTGTTTGGCAATGGGAATTACAACCCAAAACCCGATTCAAATAATATGACTGTGAAACATGCTACCAACTAAAAATAAATTTGTTAGATCGCTCTCAATTTTCATCAGATGCATATTTAAAATAGTAGAGCATGAATTTTCAACTCAAGCTCATGACAAGAAACAAATTCTTCACTCCTTTTTTTTTTTTTTTCTCTTTTACTTTTCTGTGTGTGTCTCTCCCTGTTTGGGAACACAGAAATTTACTTAGATGTAGGATTTCTCTTAGAGGTCTTCGATGTTGTATTCTTAAAGAGAAAACCTCAATCTGTGGAAATTCTCTTTCCTCTTTACAACCCCTCACCCCGTCAGATTCCCATATCAAATTTCCTGAGAAGAAGGTTCAATAAAATTACCTTGGTTGTTAATGTTTGAGGGTTCTGAATGCATTGAACACAGAATGAGTCTTAGCTGAGTATAGTAAAACAAGGAAATGGCTCTTAATTAAATCGGAAGAGGAAGCAGAGCTGACACAGAATGTGGATGGGAGAAACAAGTCGGCAACCCACATGAGATGGAGATATTAGATTTCAGTTCAAAGCATCTCTGTTAAGTACACAAAATTTACCAGCTTGTTGAATGAGGACAATTTCGTCAGCCACTAGTTTGACCCACCCACACCCAAGAAGTTCAGATATCACTCAATTCATTAATTATCATGGCTCGGACAAATAGAAGAGGATTGATAAAATAACTTGCATGAATTGCACCAGAAGAGTTTTCCATTTAGCAAAATAACTAACCTATTTCCATGGCAATAGATCACACATGGCAGTTTTGTTCCTTCAGGACAGATAATAGGCATGTAATGGCTACATTGAAGAACATCCCCTCGACTATTTGTCACCTGCAGGATGAACAAAGCGATTAGTTTTTAAGAATAACCAATTATAGTAATTGTCCAAACAAAATACAACAATAAATTCCCCCCTGCGTGTGTTTTTTTTCTGGCAAAAACTGACACAGAACTCCTTACAATAAGCTTTTATATGGAAGTCAGTTATTCAATTTGAAAGAGGGGTTTTGAGTAAGGTGTAATTAGTGCAAGTGTTTCTATTTAACGACTGCGTGTCCATGTCTAAAGAATCTGTAGCTAAGAAACAACATGACCTTCTCTTGTCCACTTCACAAGGCCAAAATTCACAAGAAACGGACATGCAACAAAATGGAACAGGGTATGTTGCATAATGATTTACCAATACAGTCAGATCAACCCCTATTAGTTCAGCAGCAACTTAGAGATGGGCATTCTTTAGAACCTATCAATTAAGTTTACTCATAGAGAGGGAGAGAGAGGTACACATCAATATCAAGCACGTGTAGCCTCTTACCTCCAAATCTTTCCTGTGGTACCACTTGCCTTTCAGCATAAACTCTTCATCTAGTAGATCTTCTTTTGGATCATATTCAGCTCTGCATCCCAAAAAAAAAAAATGCCAGGTTGGTTGGTTTAGTCAAGTAGTCTAGTCACATAAGTTGCAAAACAGGACATTTAGGATTAGCCCTGTAAATGACATATATTACCAGTTAAAACCAATAACTATCTCCGTCAAATATATATGTATTAGCATGCATATATTATCCATCAAACCAAACAGCACTTAACCATGTTGTACAAAACTATAGCGCAGAAAGGTTTGCTGCGTTCCAGGATCTCTCCTAAACATTGGCAATTCCTTGTAAATCAGACATTCATCACATACATAAAAGAACCTTCTGAATGCACCTTCAGACAAATCCTAGTAAAGGGGCGTTTCAAAATGCAGTGACTTGTTAATCTCATGAAACAACGTTTTAGTTCACCGGCTTAAATCGTTCTAAGGGTTGCTTGGTTTAGCCAATAGTAAAATCAACACTTGAATCTCAAATAATGAAAGATGAATCCAAATGAAGCACTTGAAATTATTTTAAAGGGTTCTTCATTAGATAATAGCAAGATCAAGACTTGAACCTCACCTAAAGATATAATCAAAATCCCATATAGAAAGCCTAAAAAAAGCTCAAACAACTTAATAAGAAATCCTATTAATTAAGAAAAGAAAACTAGTGAAACACATTTTGCGCTCAAGCTTTCCGCATGAAAAGTATCTCAAACATCTACACATAAAAGCAGGAAATACAAACAATAATAGGAAGAATCCAAATTTAGAGGACCGAAGAACAAAAATGTACCCAACAAGAATTCAGTGAATAAAGGACAAGCCCAGAACCCACCAAAATATCCACCTCACGCTTTGAAAAAAAAGAAAAAAAATCAAACTTGAACATCTATACGCGCAGACGCACACATAAAAACATATATACAGGAACTGCATGCGCACGTAAGGGACAAAGAATTGAAATTAAAAAGACAGAAAAGATAAAAGATTTGATCTTTTTTACCTGGGTGGTCTTATAATGAAATTGATAAGCTGTTCCATACGAGATTCAAGCAATCAAGATCCTCTCCCCCTCCCCCAACCCCTACTTCATTTTGACAAGAAAATAGAAATGAGAATAAATTACGCAAATAACAGCCTTTGTTTTCTTTCAAGAATAAAAAATGGATACAAGAATATGCATCTTCCTCGATAGAAAAAAGTGCAAAGGTTGAAAAAGAATTAGCACTGACAAAGGCTGTTATAATCGTTCTGTATTCTTTTATCAGAGAAAAAGAAAGAATTAAACAGGAACCAGGCCCTTTTGTTTTTCTGTTTGTTGGCTTTCGTTGTCTTTCTTGATTACAGAAAAGGGATGAAAGACAGTTTTATTTTTGGGTAAATTACATTTTGTGCCACGTATTTTCATTATTTTCAATTGCAGCATTTCATTTTCACCACCTCTAAATTCTAACTCTTCAAAAATGTGTTCTTTGCAAAAAGGGTTGCTTCATATTTATATTTACAGTGCAATTAATCCAAATATTAAAATAACTAATTATTTGGCCAAAATTAAAGGTCTCGTCTTTTTGGCTAATCAAGTTTTACAGACTCAAAGACTCTTTGCATCCTGATTCTTGGCCACTCATGTGAGCTGCTAAGTCAAAATAAAACCTGAGGTTTGACTCATAAGAGCCATTGACAGCCTCAAAAGTTTGTCTCCTCAACATACAAACGAACGGAGAGAAAAATCTGCAATTGCTTCAACAAGGTTATTTTTATTATCTTGCAAGAACCCCACAAATTTTTGGGATATTTTTTGAATTTATTCAGGTCATGCTCTTGATCTGTTTGTGTTATGTTCTGTATGACAGTATGTTTTGGTGGTCAAAGGAGGAAAGAAAGTGAGGAAGGGTAAAAGAAGAAAGAGAGGGGACAAATTTGTAACTTCCCTCTTGTATTTGGATTTTATTTTAATTGGATGATTGATAACAATTAGCCCTTTTCCAGGTAGAATTTAGAGCACCAATTTGTGAAAGGTGTACTTCTAATCTCAACTTGTTGTCCAAATGGTCCCAAAATTACAAAAAAATGTCAGCATCTCCAACAACCATCCTTTCAAGCCTGGATGGCAAACTGGAAGCTTTGCTCTTAATCACACACCTACTCTCCCAAGAAATGAGACTTTTAGATTGAATATCAGTGAAAGTAAGATCCCTTTTGTGGTCTGAAAATTTTCAACTATTCTATAATTTTGATATATCTTGATTATTTATGTCATGGACTTATTTAGTTACCTTCAAGGAGTGGGGTGGGGTGGGAGGTGTTAATATGCAGCTCTTAGTCTGACTAAGAATAAACAATTGTTATTTGCAAAAGATATTATGCAAACATAGTTGAATTGGCCTTGCAATCATCATTTGGATTCCCTAGTTGACAGATGACCAAATATTTAAATACAAATTCTGTTTGTACTTTAATGTAGCACATGTAAGAAAGAGAAGCCTTATCTTAAATGTTATTGCTTGGAGACTTTCTTGGTGACCTCAGAGAGACCAAAAACTATTTTCCTCCACTCAACACATACCCCTATCTACTAAGCAAAAGCCAAAGAATCCCTTCTTTCCCTTCCCTCCATTCTTTTTTATAACACTTGAAAACTTACTTCCCAGTTGCTCTCTTACTCTTCTGCTCTGTTTCCTTCTCTTTCTCAAGTCTAGTTTTGCAGTTGCTATTCAAGCCATTTTTCCTGCAGTTCCAAGGTGAGTTCTTTATCTGTCTTTAAGCCATTTTTCTGAGGACAAGAAAGTGCTTTCAAAGCTTTAGTACATTCATTGTTTGGTGCTACAAAGGTACATTATATTCTATCTTTTAATAGAGCGCACAAAGTGAAGGATTCTGTCCTATTTCCCATTCTTATAAGTAGATCAGCTTATCTATTTGCCTTTTCTCTTGTGATTCTTTGTTCTTATCAATTAATCACCACATTTTCAACTATGTAAATGAAACTCAGAGCATTCAGCTCTAGAGCCTTGGATATTGTTTCTTACCTAACCAGATTTTTACTTTCTTCAGAATATTATACTTTTCATGCCAAAATCCAAATATAACTTTTTCACACGTGCTTTCTGTTAGCACTATGGAAGCTAACTTTGTGAATTTTTTAATTATACTGTAATCCCTTAATCTTAGTATTCTAATCAACAAAATCCTTTCTTTTCAGTAGTGATGACATAACTCTGGGATTACAGCCTTTGCTAACTTCAGCAGGAAATTTACAGAAAGATTCAGTTCAGCAGACATACTGAAATAGAATTCACTTGCACTAAGAATTCAGTAAAATCGAATAGATGTTTACTTACTCGTTATGATATATCTCCTTCCCTGATTTGATTTCTGATCATATATTTGATGTTTCTACATTAAGGGCTGAATTAACTTGCAAAAGCACCTATAAAACATGTCCGTTATCAATCTTTAAATTGTAATTATCTTCCAGTTCTTGGTTAATGCAATCTGGGATAATGATGTTACTTTTGCTTACAATCAAAACCATATCTGTCCAGCACTGCAAGATTATTTCGTGGGGTGGTAAAAATTTCCTTTTTGTGTTTCAACTTTTGAGCCAGGGAAGTTGAGGATGGCGCAGATCTTGGCTCCTTCGGCGCAATGGCAGATGAGAATCGCAAAGAACTCAACAGATGCAAGTCCGTTGACTTCAAAAATGTGGAGCTCGCTCGTTCTTAAGCAAAACAAGAAAGGGGCCGTTAAAACCTCTGCCAAGTTTAGAGTTCTTGCTTCTGACAACAGCACAATCAACCGTATGGAACAGATGCTAAACTTGGACGTATCCCCAATCACTGACAAGATCATTGCTGAATACATATGGTGAAGTTCTTTCTTACACCTTTCATATATTGCAAATTTAGTTGCCAATACTACATTCTCATTCTTTATGTTCACTTAACATTTGATGCCATCAATGTTTCTTAAGGTAAGGGCGACATATTTGCTATAAATTTTGGATACATCAGCAACTTAAGTATGGAATTAGTGGTTTTATTATACCTTGACCATTTTTTGCTCGCTTTCTGACAGGATTGGAGGATCAGGGATAGACCTCCGTAGTAAATCAAGGGTACAACGCAATAAATTAGTTTCTTTTTCGTGTTTTCTTTTCCCTTCCAAGTGTTTGAGAAATCATTTATGTTTATGTCTCCATTATTGTATGATATTTAGACCATATCCAAGCCAGTTGAACATCCTTCCGAACTTCCAAAGTGGAACTATGATGGATCAAGTACAGGACAAGCCCCTGGAGAAGACAGTGAAGTTATCCTATAGTAAGATCATCTGCAAAAGATAATCAGTAATTTTTCCACACTAACTGTTCCCTTCTTAAATGTAATTCCATGTCAATCTACTTTGCAGCCCACAAGCAATTTTCAAGGATCCATTCCGTGGTGGTAATAACATCTTGGTGAGTAGAAAAACCCGATAACTGGTGTTTCATTTTGCTCGTCTACTGCTTCTTCTGCTGAAATATGATGTTACATGAATTTAAATTGGCTTCTCATGTGTTTATATGATTGAAAACAGGTAATATGTGATACATATACGCCACAAGGTGAGCCCATTCCTACGAACAAACGCTACCGGGCTGCTCAGATTTTCAGTGACCCTAAGGTTATTGCCGAAGTTCCATGGTAATTTCATATGTCCGATCTTTTCAGTTGTATGTCGTATACGATATTGTCAAACCAATTTATGCACAATAATATCCTTCATTAGAAAAGAGAAGGCCTAAACAGTTTATCGGTTTTCTCTTTTTCATTTTACATTCTTGGACTGTAACCATGGACTATTTCTGATATCAACTTGATTTAGGTACGGGATTGAACAAGAGTACACCTTACTCCAAACTAACGTAAAATGGCCACTGGGTTGGCCCACAGGAGGTTACCCTGGTCCTCAGGTAGTGATTTTTCTATAATCTTGCAACTCAGCAATCAGAAATTTGCTGCATAAGAGATGTTACGATCTAATTGTTAACAATCAAGTGGTTTGTTCATCTCTACTTCTAGGGCCCTTATTACTGTGGTGTTGGAGCGGATAAATCGTTTGGACGCGATATATCAGATGCTCATTACAAAGCTTGCCTGTATGCTGGAATCAACATCAGTGGCACCAACGGGGAGGTCATGCCTGGCCAGGTAATGCTCTCGACTCTTCTTCATTCATGCGTGAACATGAATGATGATTTTAGTCCTCAGACTAAAACACAGACTTGATTGATTCTTCTTGCAGTGGGAATTTCAAGTTGGTCCTAGCGTTGGAATCGAAGCTGGAGACCACATCTGGTGTGCGAGGTACCTCCTTGAGGTATGCCATTGTTTCAGTTCATACAATATTCGAAGCAGGTTGCTTTTGAACGTGTATATAGCCTGCATGCAATAACCAATGACGTTCTCATGTTCCTTGATCGATTTCAACGTGTCATCTAAGGTAGCAAATAATGTTTGCACGTGAATATCTCTGATTTTTTATACGATACCATCTTGACAGAGAATTACTGAACAAGCTGGAGTTGTCCTCACACTTGATCCAAAACCAATAGAGGTACCGTTATTTCTTCCAAGATGTCTCTGCTTTTATGGAAAAATTATCAAGAAATATGAAAATATATAACCAACCCTTTATCATGCCATATCCAGGGTGACTGGAACGGTGCAGGATGCCACACCAACTATAGGTATTTCTTAGGCTGACACTCTTATTCTTAGATCAAACTTAAGGAAGTTGGAAAACATGCAAAGATTGCAAAAAACTGATTTGGACTAAAATATAATAACTTGTGTAATTATTTGGATGTCAGCACCAAGAGTATGAGAGAAGAAGGAGGCTTTGAAGTGATAAAGAAGGCAATTTTGAACTTGTCACTTCGCCACAGAGATCATATAAGTGCTTATGGAGAAGGGAACGAGAGAAGGCTGACTGGAAAGCACGAGACTGCCAGTATCGACACATTTTCATGGGTATGCTTAAAAATCCACAGTTTACACCTCCAAGCTAATGAAAAGAAATCAGCAGAGTTTCTTTCCTGAATTCCTACTTATATCACTTTACGGTAACTTTCAGGGAGTTGCTAACCGTGGTTGCTCAATCCGTGTGGGACGTGACACTGAAAAGAGTGGCAAAGGTACGTCAAGACTGTCCCATTTTTTCACTATAGTAATATCAACGATGTACAAACTTCATTGGTACTGATAACTACTTTTGTTTTAGGTTATTTGGAAGACAGGCGCCCGGCTTCTAACATGGACCCCTATGTTGTGACTTCATTACTTGCCGAAACTACACTCTTGTGGGAGCCAACACTTGAAGCTGAAGCTCTTGCAGCTCAGAAACTAGCGTTGAAGGTGTAAACCATCGAACATCTGAAGCAGAGTGCGTGATGGGCGTTACACAGCAAAGATGAGCTTAGAAACGCAAAATCTTGTTCTCGTTTTATTAGATCCCTTTTGAGAGATTCCTGTAAATAAGGGACTGAAATGAGCAAATAGCCATGCTTAAGCTCGGAACGTTCCTCCAACTTTCCTTCTTCGGATTTGCATTTCATGATATTCGAACAGTTCCACGACATTTCACTTTGATGTATTGCATTTTGATTCCTGTCTGAATAGAAATTTGGTCTGCTTTGGTAAAAAAAAGGATATAAATGGTGACAGGACGATGACAGCCTTTCCATCTCAAAAGTTAATTTACAGGACCAGTCCCCCTTTATGCATTTTGCTCTGCTCAAATGAGATTCTTTTCCTCTTGATGAGGCAACCCCATAACCACACCAAGGAATTCAAGCCATTTCTTTGAGCTTAAGACACTGCATTTTTGTAAGAAAAAGCAAGAGCAACAAACAGACAATGGTACAAGAATGGAACCTTTCTTTCCCCTATATATATATATTCTTTCTTGAATCAAGAACGACGCAGAGAAATACAGCACGTAAAAGTCTGCAGAACTTTTCACAAGCCATGGCTTCCGGTGCAGGCAAATCAGCAGCGTTGGCCCTTTTAGTACTCAACGTCATCCTCTACTTCATCGTCATCGCTGTTGCAGCGTGGGCTGTGAACCATGGAATAGAAAGATCACACGAGACGGGTACCGTTTATCTTCTTGCAGCATCATTGTTAACCACAGAAAACATTCAAAATATTCTTCATCATATCACATTCTGATCATCATACTCATGTGGTGTACGCATCATTTGCAGCGTCTGTTTTGTCGCTCCCGGCCCGGATTTTCCCCATATACTACCCTTTTGGCAACATGGCTACTGGTTTTGTAGTGTTCTTCTCACTCATAGCTGGGGTTGTAGGATTCACCACCTCAATCACTGCAATCAACAATGTAATACAATGGAATGTTCCAAACTTGCATGCAGCTGCTACATCTTCTCTTATTTCTTGGTTGCTCACAATGCTGGCTATGGGGTAAAAACTATCTTCCTTTTCACTTGTACTAAAAAATCCCTACGATTTGAAAAATTACGTTCATATTCATATTTTACATCAAATTCCTTCGATCTCAAGACTAAAATTTATAATGTAAAACATGATTGTTGGGGCTGCAGTGTAATTTTTCAAAAATTTAGAGAATTTTTTGTAAACTTATGAAAAATATTTAATACTAATCTTGCAGGTTTGCATGCAAGGAGATTGATATAGGCTGGACAGAATCAAACTTGGTAAGAAATTTCATTATTATTTTATGTTTTTGAGGTTGGTTAAGGTAATAATTAATATTGAAATAATTTATGGCAGAGAGCTTTGGAGACAATACTGATACTTGTGAGTGGAACTCAGCTGTTCTGTACTGCTGCAATCTACATAGGAGTTGATGATGTTGTTGCTCGAGACAGGGCTTACCTTTGATTTTTCATCAAATATATGTTTCTTGTATTGGTCATTTTCTTGTTTGTATGAATGTCCCATTTTTTTTTATTTACATTAATATGTAAATTAATTTTCTGAATAAAAAATGTTTGGAGAATTACTTGACTTGTGAAAATAAGTTTGATATGAGAATTGACATAATTAAATTAAACATATTTATAAAGAAAAATAATAATTAACATCCAAAAAAATCTCATTTCTGACTAAATTTTCTGGAAAAGATGTTATATTGAAAAATTGTGAATAATAAATTAAAGATAATTTATTCTGATCAGATTAAATTGTAAAAAGTGATTGGTCTCAACATTCAACACAAGGCAAGCTCGTGATACATGGATAATCATTATGATCCAACCGTGTCCATCGATTGAACTGTGCCCATCATTGAAGCAGTGTGTCCCTTCATTTGAAATGTATCTATTATAATAAATTGGTGTGTCCTTTAAGAGTGCGTTTATCAGGAGGGATTGGGTTGTACTAAATTATTAGTACAACCCAATCCAAAGTTTACTAACCAATTTGCAAGCCATGTATTAATAACAGGGCTTAGTACGGAAGTACTAAATGTTCCATTATCTATCTCAGTTTTCGATCAGGATTTTTAGTCCTGGCCCAAGACTAACTTTTTCATAATATTAAAAGGTGGTAGTGCCCCTACTTTTGTAAGATATATTATAATTTTTTCCTCATTAAATTGATCATCTCCATAATTTTTTTTCAAAGAGGTCGAGAAATATCATTCAGTAAATATTGACTTACTATTTTAGGAATTTCATTGCTTGTCTAAAGTTTAATCCAATGTAGTAAATCATGCATAATACAAAATTATTAATCCAACTTTTCAAAATAGGGTAAAGTAAACATCCAACTATTTATCTGGGCCAAATCCAATCCTGCATTTAATTCAGGTTAATCATGTCTTGTATTTAATCCTAACATAAAAGTAAACGCACCCTAAATAAAATGATGTGTCCGTTCCTATAGAAAGGTGGCTATTCAATTTGAAAAGTTATAACCTTTTATAAACATCTTATTCAATTGGACATGTCTTTCAACGATGATTTCCAATTTTTATAAATAGAAACCCCCCACCCCCAATTTATTTCATTCCATCAATTTCGAAAAATCATTTTAGAGCATTAAGAAACACTTTCCAAAATCAGCATTTTATCTTTGAATAAAGGATCGTCCAAAATATTTTTCAAATTGTCGTTTTTCAAAATTTGTAGTGTTGTTATCTCGATGCATTTTGAAAGACAATTGTATTGTTGCCTCCACATTTTGCTAGTACACAACTATTACATGCTATATACCAACAGTAAATAACTGTAATAACTGCTGCTTTTTTTAATTTTTTTTCCTTTAACATTTACCCGTTTAGGGCATCCACTTGATTCTTGTTCATGCCCACCTATTTCGGTCTTCCCAATTTCAAATGGCTGGTAATAAGGAAGACAAAGTAAGATAAACCTATATATGTATATATATCAGATTTTACATGCACAAAAGTTGATGATAGATTAACTGATCAAAATTCAACTCAGCAGGCTGTGGTGGCACAATACAGAGTCTCTATGCATTGCAATGGATGCGAAAGAACTGTCGTTGAAACTGTCTCCAACATCAAAGGTTGCTTCGTTTCCCTCTTTGTATATCTTGCAGGCTGCAAGAAGTCGATTTATACATGTTTCTTGAACGCTTGCAAGGAAACTAACACGTGGAAACTGGTTTTTTCCGATGTGGGCTCGCTTCATTTCTCTAATGGTTGGTTCTGAAACGTTGTCAAATAGGCGTGGAGAAGTTTGTGACGGATATGAACGGTCACAAAGTGATTGTTACGGGTAGAATTGATCCTCAGAAGGTATTGAAGAAGCTGAGGAAGGAGACGGGGAAGAGTGTGGAACTTGTCGTGGAGGACGAAGATGGTGAAGATCATGGAGAGGGAGAAGTGATCGAAAATGATGGAGAACAAGCTATGGATTCTAGGATAGTTCATTATTATGGGGATGGCGAAATACATATGATGTTCAATGATGAGAATGCCAATGCTTGTACAATTATGTGAATAATCTTGTAAACATGCATAATAATTTGTACAAGTCTTAGCAAGTTGAAGAGGGAAACATTACGTGCCGGCCTAAACCCGGTGGGTAATGGTCAATCCTACGTGCAACCAATACAGTAATCGAAGAGATAATATAAAAGGTGTTCAATACTGAAACATTTTGCTGCTTGATGGATATATAACATTAGATAACAACTAGAATTAGAGGCAAGTAGGGCCCAAGACCCAGCTCTAATAGAGGTTTTACAGACAAAAGGAAAAGAGGATTCTATTTAATTACATGGCTGAAACTGGGCAAAACTAGCCACAGTAGGAGTTACAATGTTCTAAGTTCAGAACTAGGGCTGATCTTGAACCAAGAGGAGAAGTTAGAAGGATACCTCTAGACTATGTTATGAGATATTCTCTAATTTTGCCAACAAAGGTTCCTTCTACCCTCCTGCATGATCTCAAAGGCGAGCTTGTATCGTTCCAACGATGCTGCTCCAGCCTCGATGTAGTTACGGGCTTCTTCTCGTAAACTCCACATCATCAAGGCCTTGTAATCTTGCGAACCACCTCCTGAATCAGCATCGCGCAGAATACCGTATTTTGCATTTTTGCTCCACCGGTGCAAGATATAGCGAGATGGGAGTTCCCTTATGTTCATTATTTGGAACACCTTCAGCGTATGCCTGCAAAGGACGCCTTCGAACTCAAACATCTTACAACTACAACTGATATTTAGAGTTGATGCATTAAACGCAACAGTATTTCTCTCGTCCCCATTTCCGCATTTCTGCACCAGATATCTACTTATGGCCCCTTCAACATTTATCTTTATTCCAACATAACTATAGCATTCCAAAAGCTCCTTCTGAAAGACTTTGAACATTGTAATTGTGTAGAGCCTTCTACATTGTTCTTCAATGGGATCCTTTGTGTGCAGAACTGCCTGCAAATTAAACGAGTTGAAATCCTCCTTCCTTTCCTCCTCACGGCGCTGTTCCAGACCTTTCTCATACCGGACAATGAATTCACTTAGAGGTGTTTGGGCAGTCAAAAGAGTGCCAAAATATGACTTCAAGCTCCCATCCACAGGGATTCCAGCAAAGAATGTTCCTTTTATGTGCAGCGGAACCCAACTTTTACGCATCCTATACATCTCCTTAAACCATGCGTTCTCTCTCAGATTGTATTTGTTTATAAGCATATTCCAAGCAGAATCAAATTCACTAGCCGTTTGACTCTGGAAAATGCATGTTTCGTACTCATATTTGAACTCCGCATCCATGGAAAGCAATGCACCTAAGTTCTCCTGTTCCTTAGCAAGAATTTGCCAGGCAGAAAATCGATGATGTGTCCCAGGAAAAACTTGTGCAATTGATTGCTGAATGGCCCTGTCCTGATCAGCTATTATAGACACAGGGCGGCACCCTGACATTGCCCTAGCCCAAGCCTGAAAGATCCAAGTAAATGACTCTTCAGATTCCTCGGCGATTACAGCACAACCAAGAAGTACAGGTTGCCTGTGATGATTAACACCAACAAATGAAGCAAATGGCACAGAGTAACTACCTCTCCTGTACGTTGTATCAAACACAATGGCATCTCCAAACTGAGCACATGAAAATCTAGACCGCGCATCAGCCCAGAAAATGTTCATGCCTTTACCCTCACGCATTTCAACTGCATAAAAGAACCCTGTATCTTCAGCTTGCCGGGATTGAAAATAATCAAGTAGCACATTGTACCAATCACTTCCTATGTTACTTTCTCTAACTCGTTTAACAAGGCTGAGGCCTCCATTTGTTTCAACTAAATCCAAGTTTTCCAACACACTGCTTCCTTCCTCTCTATTATACCCCTTTGACGCAACACTAACTAATCTGCTAGGATCTGTCGGAGTCTCAAATTCATGATTGTGTTCTTTCTGAAGACGATCGACTACCCACCTTCCTGATTCTTGTCTTTGTATTCTCATGTATGCTCCACAACCGACTCTAGAAGGGTGCTGATGCCCTTCCTTGGAGCACACAAATCTTCGAGATGTAATTGACCCATCATGTTTAGAGCGGAATAACTGGCCTATCCTAATTCTGAACCCTATATTAGCTGCATATGTATAGTAGAATTTGTATGCCTCATTCGCAGAATTAAATTCAAGACCTTTATATGGTTCACCTACGGGTCCACCAGCTGCATCCATCTCTTCCTTTTTGAGACGTTTAATATCAACTATATCAGACGGACTATCATCTTCATGCGATCTGATTCCTGTCCGACTAGCCCCACCTGCCGATGATCTCGGAGTTGGAAAACTTTTCCTCTGTATCCGAGGTGGACAAATTTCTCCGGAGGCTTCAAATTCATGATTATGTTCCTTTTTTATATTGGCTAACACCCACTTCCCAGAATCCACTTTTTGCACTCTTATAAAAGCAGGACAACCAGTTCTTGAGTTCGTCTGAAATCCCTCCTTTGAACAAACAAATCTCCGGGAAATTACTGAGCCATCAACTCTTGATCTATACAGCTGCCCAATCCTGATTTTGAACCCCACTTGAGTTGCATAGCAACTGTAGAATTCTTGCGCTTCTTCAGCTGAATCAAACTCTAATCCTACCTGCGGTTCCATCTTAGATTCTCCTTCATCGTCCCTATGGCCATTGCTTTGTGCAACAAGTAGAGCTGCCGGTTTTGTCCTCACAGTCATGATATTTCCCAACTCTTCCCTATTCATATCAGTAGCTGCATTCATCAGAAAATAAAAATATTACGAGAGCATATACTGATAGTAGTTATACTGAACATATAACATAGGCAAAAACTCAATATGTGTTCTATGTTTGCTTAAAGTTGACTGCCTAAAAACATATACGAAGTGAACAGCAGTTAAAGTGCGCAGAAGCAGGTATTACTGAGGGTTTGATAAAAAGTTGAGTGAGCACATGAATGTAGAAACCAAAGAATAACACAGCTCGCAAGCAATTAACTCTTACCAAATATATCTTGGTATGCTAACTTATAAAATTATCATATTACAAAGCAATGTTAAACAAGCAAGCATCTATCGTTAAGTCTAAGGTCAGTAAAAAAGTAAGTTAAATGTATTGATAGCAAGAGAAAGTAGGCAACAATTCTTAAAAAATAAAAGCTAAAGAACATATCTCATTGCATTAGTAGGTGAATCTTCACAGCCGTACAAAAGAGGATCTCTACAATTTGCATGTTTAATGCAATACAATTCTTTTTGTGATCCAGTTTGTAAACCCTGTAAGTATCAATAACTTCGAAAAATTTCCAACCTTTTGTCCAGAGCTGTTTCAACAGCAATAGAAAGTGCAAGCGTCTATATCAGTAGACGCACTTGTATAAGGTTTCTCAGATCATAACCTGCTCAAGAGATAATCTTACATGTGTAGAAAAGTAGGAATATACAGAAATTGACGTCACAAGTCATCAGCAATAAAGACAAACCCTGACTAAATCCCACTCACTCCCAAAACCCCAACTGCATGTGAATTCATGGCCCTGTATAACAGACCGCATTTTCCGGAACTTTCCACATTAATTACATCACAAAGCTACCATTTACGTTCTCTTTGTTCGACTAAAGTCTTTCATGAATATCAATGACATTGGTGAGCCATCAATTAACTGACTTAGCATCAGCCAACCAGCAATCACCCTCATTCCTTGCTAACCGTTGTCGCATTACTGATCAACACGAGACAAGAAGCAAATCCACAAGCAACAGGCTGGAACATAGAGACTAGAAGTTCTCGGAAAAAAAAGAACACTTAAAATAACATTTAAACAAATAACAACCCTTATCATGTACAAATAGCTCTGACCCATCTCCAGATGATAATTCAATGAAAAGGGAAAAAAGAACTTAAACATGCAATTTCAAGGAAATAGAGAGAATCAAACAACATCCTTATAGTTTCAGTTCCCAACTCAAACAACAGAAGAAAATCCAATTTCCAGCTGAAACAAACAAATTTCATCTAATCAACAAAAATCAAGTCCAATTCAGAAAACAGAAAACCAACCACAAAAAAACACAAAACTCGAAACACAAGAACCAAGTACAAGCGAAGTAAACACAAAAACATCACCCTTATCGAGCCAAAAAATAATGGAGACCGGGGGAGGAAAAATAAAAGAAATAAACTAGGGTTTTTACCTTTCGCATATCCGCTGAAGCTGACCAATAATTCCCAAAATTAGGGCTTATGCCACCTCCAAATCACGTTAAAATTCCAGTAACTCAACCAAAACTAGCTCGCATTGTAAAACCAATCAACTGGCTCAAGAAAAAACGCAAAATCACACCTTAAAACTGAAACAAATCACAAAAAGATTCAATCATCCGAAGGCGAAAATGGATCGAAATAGAAAATTGAGACCATTAATTATCTATTTCATTCAATTTTCTCAGATTTTTTTCTTGTGTTGTTTCTCAGTCGCTGTCTCGGCTGAGAGGAGGGTGGAGCTGAGGTGGATTCAGTAACGGTACGCTTTTTGACGGTGGTATAGAGTGGGGACAGTTTCTATACGCTGTTACGGAGGTGTAGGGAAATTTTGGTGTGGCGTCTTTTGGTTGGCGTAAGATCTCCCCGCGGTGGGACCATCACCACAATTGACCTTTCTTGTCCTTGATTTGAAATTTATGAGGTTTTCTGAACCCAATAAATGTGAAGGTGTAATTAATTCGTATCCGAAATTAAAAATAATATTTTTTTAAGGAAATTTTAGGACAGGGATTAGTAAAACATTAATGTGGATATGTTCATTTTAAATTATTTTTACTTATTGCATTTAAAGGAAAATTAGGCTATTTAATTTTTGTTTCTTTTTTATATGTAATAACATAAAATAAAGGGATGTAAATTATTCGTTTTAATAAAAGAATTAATTCAATGAATTGCTCAAATTGATTATGAAATGAATAATTATTTTACAACATTTTCATTTTAAGTACATGTAGGCAAAATAGAATTCATTTTAAAATTTAATAAGTAATCTTTTGCTTGGAATATGTATTGAGTCTGTCGATTATATACTAGGGGTGCTCATTCGGTATAACTAAATTGATCTGATAAATTAAAATTTTGGTACCCAAAAATGTTATATCAAACTGTCAATTCGATTTGATTTTGATAATTATAGTTTTTTATTTTTTGGTTGATATTTGATAACCGAACTTTCCATTAAAAACATAAAAGATAGTTAAAGATAAATATTAATATTAATAAGGACACTTTTTAATTTCTTTTATTTTTAATAAGTAAAATAATAAAAATAATATAAAGATTATTAATATATGAAAGGATGTAAATAAAATGAATAAAAACAATAATATTTTTGTATTCGGTATAATTTGGTAAATTCGATGCTAAAAATAAAATCAAACCAAATACCAAATTTTTAACAAATAAAAAACAAATATCGAGTCGAATTTTCTATTTTAATTTGATTAAATCAGTTTATCAAACTATGAGCGCTCATACTATATATATATATACACACACATATTGCTCTCTCTCTCTTTCTTTCTTTTTTTAATTATTAAGATCAAATTGAATTACACACTATCATTTTTAAAAGAATTTGACGATTCATTTTTTTTTTAAATGGGAATTGGACATTTACCTAACATTTCATTTATCAAAGGTTATTGAGCATTGTCCAATTTTATTACAGTAATTTTGCCGATATATCAGGAATTAAATTATTTTTTTATTAAATTAAGTATTATAAACTGACAACCTTCTGACTACATAAAGTAGCTAAATAGACACCAGAGTAAAATCTCGTAAAAGTGTTATTGACCCACGAGATTAATTAATATAATGAAAAATAACATGATTTTAATATTGAACTACACTTGCATTTAATTGAGTCTACTTAGATATTTGTACAAATCACTCGTACTTTTTGAATAATTTTTATCTTTTAGAAAATTACAAAATACAACTCAGAAAACTTGAACATCATTACACAAACTATCAATGCAGTTTGATTGTCAGGGGTGGTTTCTATACTTATGCAAAAAGTAGTAGTGATTTGTACAAACAAACAGAGGATGTAAATATTAGAAAAAAATACAAAGACCTACCTCTGATATTAAAAATATAAAAAAAAAAACCTATAAAAATATAATATCAATTACATAAGGGTATTTTCATTATCTAAAAAAAAATACGTCCAGATTGACCAGGAACAGTATGAGTCATTTTTAATAACATAGGGATGATTTTTAATATTTAAACTTTCACAAAGAATTTTTTAAAATTTTTCCACATCACAGGGGTCAAAATAAATTTAACCTCTATATAAAATCATAGTTCAAAATGAAAATAAAAATATTTATTTTTTAATATAAAATTATTCAAATAAATTCAAACAAAAACTATTATTAAAATTTTTTAAATTCGTATACGGAATCCATGAATTCAAACACAATATCAAAGTAGTTGCCATCTTTGGTGACTAATAAGAAGAGTAATCCAACAAATTGGGGGTTCAATCATAATAGTTAAAAAGATAAGGGTGAACTAACGAATAATTCGTCATTGAAGAGGCCAAATTGTAAATATGAGGCCTAAATCCCCCACCCTTGTTCGTAAATCAAACATACTGCATAATTATTGGGAAGTCTGTTTCGATCCTTCAATCTCAACAGCTAAACCCACAAGTACTGTAAGTTCTTCTCCAGATTTCCTCCTCTTTTATCATTGATGTAAGACAGAGGAATAGTTCGATTTTGTGTTATAGAAATATTATTTTCCAGGTGAATTTGTATTTCCAGAGCGAATTGTTCTTCGCATTTTTCCATGAAGAAATTCTGTTTGCATTTTTGAATTCTCATTTTCTGAGTGGATGAAGAGTCAATAGAAGCGGAATTTGGCATGGGCAGGATTCCTTCATTTTTCTCAAATTTGTGCTTTCGCCAGAACCCTAAATCCCTCCCAGCCATAACCCCTCAAATCCGAAACCGATACCTCAGTCTCGATCAATTTAATGGAAACTCTGAAGAATTAGCGCATCACCCGCAGAAAGCAGATGAAATTTTTGCTCAAAATCGAATCTCTAGTCTCAATGAGACCAGTAGACTTTCTGAAGAGTTGATGCAAAACCCTCAAAACCCAGATGAAAAGTTTGCTCAAACTCAAATCTCTAGTGTTAGTGAGATTGCAAAGGAGGTGTCCAAATTTATTCGGACCCGGCCCAGATGGGAACAGGCGCTTTTAAGCGATTTTCCGACTGTAAATTTCGCGGATCCTGCTGTTTACAATGCAGTTCTGAAACAAGAGAGTAATGTTTTCCTGTCCCTCCGGTTTTATCTCTGGCTTAGGTCCCAGAGTGGTGTGTTGTTCGACCCAGTTTTATGTAATGTGATGTTTAATAGGCTTGTAGAGGCGAAAGCTGCATATGCTGCAAAGAGTTTTCTTCATGACACAAAGTTTGAGCCGGAACCACGGTGCTTAGAGTTGTATGTAAGGTGCCTCTGTGAAAATGGGCTGATAGATGACGCGCTTGGTGTGTTTGAGCGGTTGAAAATGATCGGTTATTGTGTGTCCTTGGAGACGTGGAACTTGGCTTTGTCGCATTGTGTCAGAACCAGTAGAGTTGACGTTGTTTGGAGATTGTATGGGGAAATGATGGAGTGTGGTGTTGTAACAGATGTGGATACCATAGGACACTTGATTCAAGCTTTTTGTTTGGAGAACAATGTTGCGAAAGGATATGAGCTTCTTCAACAGGTTTTGGGAGCTGGCCATGTTCCAGATAACATTGTTTTCAATAAGTTGATATCCGCGCTTTGCAAGAATGGTAATTTTGGAAAAGTTTCGGCTGTTCTTCACAATATGATTGCAAAGAATCGTCCTCCAGATATCTACACTTATCAGGAGATCATTTATAGATTGTGCAAAGGAAGAATGAGAAATGAAGGTTTACGTATCTTTGATGAATTGAAGAATAGAGGTTATTTTCCGGATAGGGTCATGTACACAACCATGATTCATGGTCTTTGCAGAAACAAGGACCTAGGAGATGCGCGAAAACTGTGGTTTGAGATGATTCAGAATGGAATAATTCCCAATGAATACACATACAATGCTTTTATTGATGGGTTATGGAGGAGCGGCCATTATGATGAAGCTGAGAAGCTTTACAAAGAGATGGTCGACAGAGGTTATGGAGAGACTACCGTTAGTTATAACACCATGATAAATGGCCTATGCTTGAACGGGAAAGTGGAAGAAGCTCAAGCATTGTTTGAAGAGATGAACGAGAAGGGTATTGTCCGAGATTCCATTACATATAACTCTCTGATTAAAGGCTTTTGTCTTCAAGGGAAACTAACAGAGGCTATGTACTTCTTTATTGAACTTAGAAAGCAGGGTTTTCGGCCATCAACTGCCACATTTACCACATTGATTGAGAAACTATGTGAAGCTGGACAAGTGAAGGAAGCAGAAACGTTGTGGCTAGACATCCAGGATAGCGGCTTGGAACCAGCATTTCGTTCTCTGGATCCAATCATATCTGGGCTGAGCAAACAAGAACAGTTTGCAGAAGCGTTGGAATGGTTGGGCTGTATGATCAATAGTGGGGTCAGACCAAAGAAGACAACTCTCGAGACACTCGTTGAACGCCTCTCTCTAGCTGATAGGTCTGATGATGCGTTGTTCGTTTTAGGGTATATGCTGAAGATGGGCATTGTTCTCGAGCAAAGTAGTTGCCGTTCTTTGGTGTATCAACTTTGCAGAACGAATTCCCATCACACGAAAACAGTGTTAGAAAAAATTCTTGATAGAAGATGAAGTTCTTCAAGTTTTTAGCTTCTCTCAGGACTTATATCAAAAGATTATGACGAAATTGATAGGAAAATGTATTTTTCTTTTTATTTTCTTAGAGATTATGTTTCTGTAGACAAGATTGAGGGAAATTTCGACTTGCTGATGAGTTGGTGACAGACTGCTTAACACAGGACCAAGACTTGCTGATGAAAATGCTTTTATTTGATTTGTGAATTTCTAGTTTTTTTTTTTTTTTTTCTTTTCTGTTTTTGGTTAGGGAAACTAAATGTATAATTATTTTATAAAAATGAATTATTGTGTATATTAATTTCGAATATGTATTTTTTTTTCCGGGCGCCCGACTCATCGTTAGCTAAATAATATGCATGAAAATTTCAAATTACCAACTTAATTAGCACTGGATAATAGGTAGTATTGTTCATCTAGTGGAAAAAATTAATATATAGATATCAACTTAAATTTTTCTAAGAAAAAAAAGGTAAAATATAAGAAATAGGAATAGCACAAAAATTTAGAGAATAATATTTTTAAAAGTTTCACTAATTGTTAACATTTTCTCTCTAGATAGAGCAAAAAAGGTAAAAATAATTTACTATTTCAGGAATATGAATATCTAACATCCCACTGACCCGACCCGGACACGGACCCGGTCCCGGTCCGACCCGAATATCGTAACGCGTTAACGTCAACCACCCGACGACCGAGACTCAAGTATACGTACATTACATTGGATTTCAACCTCTACAAAGTTTGTAGAGAGATAAAGCAAAAGAAATTGTAGAGAGAGAAGCAGAGGAGAAAGTAAAAGGGCAATCGTCGTCGCAACCAAGATCTGGAAAGATGTTCAGCTATACTAGCGTGAATAGCGGCGGCGGCGCCGCCGACATGAAAGGCGGAGAATTTGATATAGAATCGGGAGATATGCTGTACCCCGGAATCGGGCACGGCGAGAATCAGCTGCGATGGGGATTCATAAGGAAAGTTTACGGAATATTGTCGGCGCAGATCCTCATCACCACCGCGGTCTCCGCCGTCACTGTTCTGTACGCTCCGGTCAACGATCTCCTGCGTTCAAGTCCCGGCTTGCTGCTTTTCCTCGTCTTTACCCCCTTCATATGTGAGCTTATTATTTCGTAATTGATTAGATTAACTTTGATCTTCGTAATATGAAATGTTTGATACGGTAATCTAAGTCGTCATTTCTGTGATAAATGATAACTGTATTTGCTGAATTATTCGTGATCGTGAATAGAGAATGTTTGTGGGGACAATTCTAGGTATCTTGTTAGTCTTTATAATTACACCTTCAAGGACATGTTCATCAAGCTTTCACCATATTTGTTCAAATTTCTTCATCCTGGGATTTTGTTCGTACATAAATATATAAATAATTTGCAGATCTGTGTTGATAAGTAGTAGTAAATACATAGATTTTATGATTGTTTATCTAAATGTCATGCTTGTAGGTGTTCCTGTGTTATGCATGTATGTGTATATGTATATACGACGGTTGTTTGTTGTGAAACTTTGAATGACCAGTCTAATGGTGGAATTGATTGTCCACGATACCTTGTTAATGGAAGAAGATGGTTGTCTTTTCCCTACCACATCATGATTCCCCTAGGCCAATGGTTTACTTAATGCTTCCCATTAGATTTGGAAAGAGGTCCGTGACCCTAATGGGTTTCAATATAATATATATACTTGTTTAAGTCAGGTACTTCTGGAATTAGAATTCATTGCTTAATTATTATATTCTGTTTTAGATATACAGATATCTTTTTCTGTATGTATGTGAGACTTGGTCTGGACAATGTTGAAGATCTTTTGGGTTCTTTCTGCTGCTTTTAATTTTCTAGGATACTGTCAGCTTTTCATAAGATAATGAGTCTTCGAAATAATTTCTTTTGAAGCATGAGATATCACATTGTATCAATTTCAAATTCACTACCTTGTCGTGTCCCATTTCTTATGTTTATGGTTTATTCTTGCAACTCTTTACACATCGTCACTGATGAAACTATATCTTGCATAGTGTTGTGGCCCTTGCATGTTTATCAACAAAAGCACCCGTTGAACTTCGTTTTCCTTGGGCTCTTTACTATTTCCCTGAGTCTGACGGTTGGCATGACCTGCGCCAATGCTCAAGGTTAGTAGCTCCTGATAAATTTTAAGATGGATGCCAGGGTGTATTAATTGCTTATCCTGCTTTCTCCATTATCCTCGTTACAGGAACAATTGTGCTTGAAGCCTTAATATTGACATCAGCTGTGGTTTCGGCTCTGACTGGGTACACTTTCTGGGCTGCTAAGAAGGGCAAGGACTTCAGCTTTCTGGGACCAATCTTGTTTACTAGCCTATTTATCTTGGTTTTGACCGGTTTTATTCAGGTCTGTCCTCTCTCTCAGCAATTATTTCCCTTGCTGTGGTTTCTAATGTTGAAGACATGCATCAACATCAGTATTATCTGGTAAACCATATCTTGCATTGGTGATGCAGGTGTTCTGCCCACTCGGACCTACCTCTGTTGCCATCTACGGTGCAGTCGGTGCCATAATTTTCTCAGGATACATTGTTTATGATACTGACAACCTGATCAAGCGTTTCTCATATGATGAGTATATCTGGGCTTCTGTCACCCTTTATCTGGATGTTCTCAACCTGTTCCTTACCATTCTGCGCATGCTGAAACAGGACAACTAGGCTATTATGTGGCTACTGCATAAGACATGTTTTGTTTTAGATAATCATAGGATGCTGCTGTCTCCTCTGGCAAGTATAGAGATAACTGTGTGGAAGTTGTATGTCTCTCTACACTTGTGAATATGTGGTTTATTACCCACCCAAACAAAGGGTTACCATGAGCTTGTGTGAGTTGATTTACATAAATAAGGATCTTACAATTTGGTGCAATCCATTTGTATTTAACCTATCTGCAAAATACAAATTTAGTGGAGTGTTGACAATAAATTTTGTCTAATTTTTCGTTGTTAACTAGCCGTCACCGCCACCTCAGCAGTTGTGCAGATCTGAGCTCGCAGAGAGTTGTTCCTATAAAATTTTATGAACCAAAGTTGAGTTTTTCATGGAAGCTCTTATTACCTGTATTACGGTCATGAAACGTTTATTCATGGGTATTATAGCTGGAAGCTGAAGTAGTTCACGACTTCACATGATGCTTCTTGTTCCTTTGTTTTGTTTCATTATTATCATCTTCTCAAAACAAGATTGTTACTATTACCCCATGTGTATCACTTTGCCAGGGTATTATGTCCCTCTCATTGAACACTTCCTTTCTACAAGCAGACGATGATGGAACGAGGCAACTAATTGAAAAATTGTGTCGACAATTAGCCTTCTTGAGTAGGCCTTTTGTTGGTGATACTTAAGCTTCAGCTGTGATCATTGGTGCTATAGAACTCATAACAACTCTCTCATGCATGGTAAACTTCTATTTTCTATAGATTTTACCAATTACCACCAAAATTTAGGATTTGAAGGACTTCTTACAGCATCCATGGAGACGGGCCTGTACTCGAACTCAACTACAAGACCCTATTTAGCTAGAAATGGTTGCAAGAACATAACTTCTGATATGTTTCAAACTGCACCTTACATCTACATGTCATGTAAACGCGATAGCTTTTGAAAATCGACCACAGAGCATAATCACTGACAGTTCGAATGTTAGAGATTTGAAAATTCAAAAGTAACTTTCAAACACTTAAAAAATAGATGAATTTCCCTGTATAAGGTCTCCAAAGCTAATAGTTTCAGCACACTCAATAAATGATCACTACCAGTGATTGTCATCAAGTTGTGCTGAAGTTAGACATGCCACAAACAATGCTCAGTTTGTCAAAATTTCGACTTTGGAGATTCCTACTGCCAGGTAACTCAGGTGACATTGCAGGGTGCTTCTTGTCTATGTTTTATTCCCTTCATTGTTTATTCAAGCACATATTATCCCTATGAAGTGAATTGTGACGGGCAGGAAGAATCGGGAGAACAATGGACGACGCACTTGTGACTTTGAAGTCCAGAGACATCAGAGAGTGCATCTTTACAAGTCATCGCATAGTTGACATAACTGTACAAGCAGCTTAAGTATCAACTAGATGCAGAAGATGCGATCATAGGAAGAACAATAAGAAGAATCAATTTTTTCCTTCAAAGGACGAACAAGGGTAAGAGGGGAAACAGTTCACTTACTAATATTAGACAAACCACTAGGAAAACAATAAGAACTTAAAATAAATTAAAGCAGATTGAAAAACATTACTAAGTCATACAGTGCATCACCACAATACAAGAACAGCAATGAAATGGTTATAAAGATTCGAACTCAGCACAATAATTCTGTAAGATCCACAGATATAGTAATCATATTTTCAGCATACCAATTGTGTATTAGTTCACCTGAATCAAGTGACATCAATAAAAGATATAGAGCTCAATTGTGACATGATCTAATTATTTCAACTGTGGCTCTAAAATCGGAAACCAATATACATTGTGTAAGAACAGACTGAGAAAGAAGAAATAAAACACAAAGATCACGGCATCATGCTATTAACATTTGCAGGTTGATGGCTGGAACACAAAAAACTTTAGTATAGTCAATATCACGACTTAACAGGCTCAACATCATCCTCGATATCCCATGTCAGCTCTTCATCCTCCTCTGCAACACTCAACCGCTTCCGCAAATCAACTGCATTACTGGGACTGGGGGACCTGTGCTCACCAACCTTGCTCTCATCACCACTCCCGATATCTTCAATCTCATCCCATCCAAGGTCATCCTCTGCATGTGATGACCGTTGGCTTGAAATAACTGAAATATCACTGCCTAACTTTCCTTCTGAACCCTCTTTCTCATTGCATGTTAATCTCTCCTCTAAATTCTCCTCATCTACCAGAACAACACTCTTTGTCCTCGACACACCAGCATCCTCATCATCCCTTTCCCTTTCCTTCTCCCCACTTTCAGCCTGTGAATTTCCAACTCCCTTTCCTTTCTCCTCAACCTCCTTCTTCATGTCATCTTTCGACTTCCATTCACCATTTTCTTCATCATTATCATAATCATCATCATCGACATCCCAACTCAACTCCTCCTCATCCTCTGCAGAAATTGCTCTTCTCACAATCCTTGCTCTTGCCTCCTCCGCTTTAACCACCTTATCTACCCTATAAAAGTACCTACACCAAAATGTCTCATCATCAACTTTCTTTGGCACAATCTCATCATAAATCTCCTTGATCACACCATTTTCTTCCACTAACCGCTCAATCTCCTCCCTCTTCTCCTCAACTCTAAACCCCATTCTCCACTCATTGTAATCACTCTCCTCCACTTCATCACAATAAGTCCTAATGTTGCACTGCAACCCCCGAATCAACGCCTCTACCCTATTATACGGCTTAGCATTTCCGCCAAAGTTCAAATCTTTATCACGATTACCACTACTCCCATCCAAATGAGAATTCGAGAAACCATCATTCGTTGCAAAATTCAAATCTTTACCGATTATCTCGGAGACTGTGGAGCCCACGTTGTCGATGGCCTGCCCCACGGCTTCAAGCGACTCCTGGGCGATGGCGGCACCAGACTCAAGCCGGGCCGGGAGGTCTTGAACGGCTCGGCTCGCGACTTGGCGTATGACGGATGTCTCCTTTTGCAAGCCGGAACTGAATTCTTGGAGATCTTTGTAGTAGTTATCGAGTAACGACTCGGATTTTGATGCTATGGTTCTTAAAAGGGTCGATCCAAACCCCCACGAGGAATTAGGAGGAGGGTTAGTTTCGTGATTTCCGGCGGTGGGGGTGGAGGGGGAGATGGGTCGGGGCTGGGGGTCGGGGTAGGGTCGGAGAAGACTGATTTGAAGAAGTCCATCAGGGTGTTTGAATTGAAGGAGGGTTTGCAGAGACAGGAGATTCTTGAATATGAAGAGGTGGTGATAGATATAGATATAGGTATATATTGAGAGTGTATGCGTGTATGTATATATATATATATATTTATACACGCAGTAGACGTGTGTTGTGTGTTTAGCTCTGTAGAGGAAACGGGGGTAATAGAGAAAGTAGATGTATGTATGTATGTATTTTAGTTCTTGAGGTTTGGGGTTTACTTTCTTGGGTAAACTCTCTGCTAGTGTGATTATGGGAGTCGGTGCTAGATACAATGAATGTGTATATATATAATATATTATTATAGGGTAAATTACATCTGTTTCCTCTGAAGTTTGACATAATTACAAATACATCCTCATTATTTGAAAAATTACAAATACCCTCCTGAGGTTTGTAATTTTTAACTAAATACCTGAAACTGACCATTTTGCCCTTGAATTTTTAATTAAAATTATAAAAAAATTGACCTAGGCAAATTGTATTATTGCTCCCCTGTGTAAAAAACTTAAGAAACCTTTTCATGCACATTGTAGTCCAAAAAATTTTTAAAAATTAAATAAAAATAATTCAGAGCATAAGGGCATTTTGGTCAGTTCACCCATAAAAATTGATGAAAATGAGTTATTTGTTAGACGGTCACAAACCTGAGGGAGGTATTTGTAATTTTTCAAACAACAAAGGGGTATTTGTAATTATGCCAAACCTCAGGAGAAGTAGATGTAATTTACCCATTATTATATGCATATAAGAACGTTCATATTTCTATTTCTATGTGTATATAATAAATAATTTTTTATGTTTTAAAATATATTATAAATAAATATAAAATATATATAAATTAATAAATAAAAACAAATCAACTTTTAACACACAAAATAGATTATTGTTAAATTTTGTGAATAGGACTCAAAGTGCTTAAAAAATAAATATTTAAGGACTAATAGTGCAACCTCAAAAAATTTGAAGACCAAACTGTTTTAGCGATAATGTTTAGGGACCAAAATTGCATTTATCCCAAGAAATATATATATATATATAAACCAACACATTAATATTTAAAAAAAAAGAAAGAAAAGAAAAGAAAAAAATTAACTTAAGAATATTATCAGCATAAGCAAAAAATTGGTGTCGCAGTGTCATAAACCGTCATTTGTGAGTCAGAAGTACCTTCTCTTCTTATATTAGTATAAATTAGTATGATATAAATGGGGTTTAATGCAATTTACCTCGTAATATTACAAATGAATAAATTACCACCTTAAAAAATAAATAGCAATTTACCTCCTATATTTTTTAAAATAAAACAATTTACCTCATTGCAAAGAAGTAAATTGCTATTTCTTTTTTCATAGAGCGATAATTTACTCATTTTCATTATCAAACGAAATTTGCTTGCATTTTCTCGATATAAATGTGACTTGCCTGTGCAATAGCTATGGCTGAGACTGAGAGTATTAAACTGTGAACACACAAGAAGACAATAGGCATTCAATAGCAATTTTTAAAAATTATCTTTGAAGTTTCAACTGATTACAAAATCAATTCTAAATTTTTTAGCCTGTCAAGTTATTCCAATCAAATTTCACCGACAAATCTTGCAAATAAACAAAAAAAAAAAAATGATTTATCAAAATACACCTATATTAGTTAACTTAATGTATCCATGTGTTGCACAGTTTTGTAGCCAAGAAAAAACATGAATAAACATTTTTGTTTCTTTTTTTTCATATACTTTCGAGCTGACAAAATTAGTAAAATTGTCTTATAAGAGTACATTATTAAGATTTTAAAATGATTCTATGAGGCAATGTCAACTAGTAAGCACAGACATTGACTGTGGAGTGTTTGCAAGATTTCAACAAAAATTGCACCATGAGAGAAGACACAATCCCACAAATTTCTTTAATAAATTTGGCCTTCTGAAGCCTCTTTGATTATATTATGTTACATACCCACAATATGCAAAGGAAAAAAATGCAAACTCAATATATGGACATAAATCAGCTGAGCAAGAGTGGATTATCCAATACCCATCTTGCAGAGCTTATGATACAACACACATGACTACAGGTCGATGCCTTTAAGGCAATAAACCCAACCGTAAAAAGAAAAGAATGTAAGTAAGAAGAAGGTTATAGGAACATCACTTCTTGGCCAGTTGTCCCGTGCCCCTGTTGCTTCCACACGACGAGTGCTCTTATAAGATTTGAAGGGTTATGAGTTACATGGGTCGTATGACAGTACTGCAGAATAATTCACTTTAAAAGGAGATGCTAATTTGAATACATGAAGTTTGAAACAATGAGATAATGATCACAAAGTTATGGGAGGTTGATGCATGAAGAAGGTCCCAACATTAACCCGTACCTAAGATTGAAGGTTTGGAAGCCGAGATACTCTCTCGATTTCCTTGATTATTAGTTCCTTTTCCTCTTCAAATTGATCATCTTCAGCACCTGCAATATCCCAAAGGCTATATATAGATGACTATTGATGAGAATGGACTTTTTTCAGCAATAATTTCTTGACTAAAGCCTCGATGGATATAGTCTTCATTTCTAACCAGTGTTTTGA
Organism: Sesamum alatum; assembly: GCA_034509735.1. Taxonomy (NCBI): domain Eukaryota; kingdom Viridiplantae; phylum Streptophyta; class Magnoliopsida; order Lamiales; family Pedaliaceae; genus Sesamum; species Sesamum alatum. The sequence goes on from JACGWO010000006.1 coordinate 36,515,403, forward strand.
GTCAAACAATGTTGAAAATGAAATCCCATTACCTTTTCCAGCAGATAGGCTATGAAGCAGGGCTAAAAGCTTTTCGTGGTTCTTCGCCAGGATAACTTTTATATCTCGAGGTTTGTTTGGGTTAGCCACAAAAACCTGTAGGTCGTATAAGAAAATTAACCCAAATTTGCATCTGGAATAACCAACTGAACAACCAGATGCAAGAACTTGAAACAAATAGAACTAACCCATTCAAGCCAGTAAAAGGACACACGATTGGATAATTCTGAAAACTGAAAATGAAAACATAAACTAACAGGCTGTTATCTTGTTACCTTGAAAATATGGAAAGCAGATATTTGGATGTTTTTGCTTGAATCCTGTACAAAAAGATCTCAATAAGAGAAAATTATGCTCCAAAATGTCTCAAGAGATTTCCAGATTGCAATTAAAGCAATTGTCTCTTGGAAAATTTCATGATTTTATCGATGAGCATTAACAAGTCATCTAAAAGAATGTGGTGTGATGCTATTCTTCAGAAGCTTTGTGTGTTTGGCATCTCCACAAGAATTTTTACATAAAATATTGCCAATACCAAACAAGGATGAAAGTGAGAATTGTAAACTTTCCAAGTAACAGAAGTTGAGGAAACACAGTCACCTGAATAACCAATCTTTTAAGAAGCATATCAATGATATAAAGTTAGTGGCACTAAGGCCTTAAATATCCCGATTATGGAATTAAGATACACTAGGATTATGCTCAGTACTCGTACAATAATTTCACAAAATCAAACCCCATGCTCATCTTAATGCTCAGTAAGCAGGTTGGTTTAAACTCATGCTTGAAGCACTAGGGCCTATTATCATGTTCTTAAGCTCCTCAAAGTTGTACATTAAGATGAAAAATTACAGCATAATTTCTTTCATGCGACTATAAGCCTTGCCAGTTGATCATATAATCGCAATTTCGAAAACCATCTGAGATCTGGAAAAAGAAGTATTGATCGGTACCTTCAACAATGTCATCATGACTTTTAAGTGGCGAACCTCTGCAATGTAGCGTTTCATTATATTGGAATTTGGTGATTCCAAAAGAAACTCCGAGAGAAGCTAAAGTTCATGGAAGATAAATTGTTAATATAATACAAGGAACAAACAACAAAAGAAGAAGCCACACTAGTTAATAGAAGACAAACCTTCAAAGACTGCCTTCTAGTAACATAGTTAGCAGATGTCAAAAGCTTTTCATATTGCTCAAAAAACTGGAAAAATCAAAATAAAAGTCATCGGGTAAGATAAGTAGACATTTCCAGAACTCAAATGAAAATAGAAGGCAGAATCTTCAAAAGCTGCAATATACATCCTTCCAATTGGAATAAAATGATACAAGTAAAACAAAATTCTTCAACTTATATGAAGCTTAAATGATAAATTTCTTTACACTACTTCAAGTGTACTACTGACACCAGTTTGGGCAGCACCTCATTGTAGTGAGTGGCCAGGAATTCAGAAACTGCAGTCGCATGTTTCGTGAGCAGATCCTGGAAAATTTATTCACACATGATAAATAGTAGCACAAAGCTAATTTAAGATGATGATCAAGTAATAGGAGAATAAACAAGAGATCTAACCTTAAATGTAGAAAATGCATCAGAGGCAATATCAAAATTAGGTAGCTCAACAAATTTGAAGAATAACTCAAAGCTGGGAGACTCCAATATGTATCTGAAATTCGAGTATGAATTAATGTCAACGAGCTGCAACACGAAAACAGGCCTACTACAGCTCCTATCTCAAACGTATTCCCAGCAATCATGTTAGGGAAGTAGGTAAACTTCTAGAAGGATATGGAAGGAGCCAAATTAAAAATCATCTCTCTTACTTTGCAAGAGTTGGTAATTTGATGCACTCCCTCAGCATATGTCCACAAGTAAGAGCAATTTCCTTGTTATCATAGCTGTTTGCCAAGCAGAAGATATATATCAATTATCTGACGTTCGTTTCACATAACAAGGCACAACCAAAATGTATCTACACAATATGAGTGTATAAGAGCTAAAACAGGAAACACAAGACGAAATGCAACAGCAACAGCATGAAACATATTGAAGTCAACGCCTGAGTTTAGCATGCATACTCCACAATTACAATTATTCTTGTAGAGTAAATATTTTTTCCCGTTTATGTATTTACTCATTTTTGGCACACACAAACAAAGGAGAAATACTAAAACACAGTAGTACTGAAAAATTAATTATGCATGATTCATATAATAAATAATGGAAGTCTATGCTGATTGAGAAAAAGTACATTTATTTAGCTAAACTTCTATTAGCTGTCATTCATGATCAAGAAAAACAAATATTTGATTTTGTACACCAGTTTAAGTAGTGAAATTTCCAGGAGCCAACTATATAAATATTTGTGTACTACTACAGTTGTGTCATTATATGTATCTTTATGTGTGTGCATATGGGTGTCGGCACACTAAATTTAGTCTTTGGCCTTGGGTGTTTCACGAGGATCATAACTGTAGAATAAGTTATATATACCATGATCAGCATACATGGAAAAAAAAAGGCAAGCAGAACAACTGGTGTGTAAAATATGAATGCTCATACCACACAACAAGGAAGTCAAGCAACTCTAGATGCTTCTCCATGTATTGTGCACAGCAAAATACTGAATCAACCTTTTGCTTCAGCAATACAGACCAACAGTGGACTAGATTTTTCCTAGTCTGCAGGGATTATATCATATAATTGTCAAGCATCAGTGTATGACGAACAGATTTACAACTTTTGTCTTATTGATAGTAAATAGTTCTCTACAGTTACTTACTTCCCACCCCAGAGTGGGTAGTTTGTGAAAGAGAAGAGAAATAACATCTTCATTACAGATTTCAAGCGTCAATTGTGCAACTTGATCAGCACTTGGTTCAATCTCCCCGTCTCCTGACAACATAGTTCTCATCGTCACTATGTTCTTCTCAACTTCCTCTAAAGCCTGTAGCTTAGTGAAAAAGTGAACAACATGTCATATCAGCATGTCATACAACACAACAAGGGGACAAGTAAAGCACTAGCCAGACAGCTAGCCCCCTATTAGTAGTCCTTCTTAAGTAAGACGAACATTATCAACCGAGACAAATCCATAACATCACATATAAACAAAATAAACTAAATTATATGCTTCAACCGACTATACATTATAAGCCACCTTATTGGTTGTTTCTTTCATTTCAGGCCACAGTTACTCTTTTGCAATAAAGTAAATTTTATACTAGTTCTCCTCCTGACCAACCAAGTTGCGAGTGTGGTTAACAGATGAAATGCTAACTCTTATTTCTAATGGCATGTTCCAAAATAATCATCAAGGTAAACCCATAAACATAAAAAAGGCTTTCCTTGATCCATCTCCACTGAAAATACTTGTAACTATTGCAATCCAGTGATCACGGTGCCTCCAATAGAAACAAAATTATAACAAGCCAATCACAAATTCCAGTCGATCTAACTAGTTTCCTAAAGTATTCCTTAATGAAAATCCTCATCATGCAACTAATAAGCTTGAGTTGAACTCAAGTAATACTTCAAGAGTCGTGATCACCAACGCTATATACAATAAAGTTCGACTAAACTCAGAATCTCATCGCTTTTGATAGAGCAGCATTTGATTCAACAAAAACTAATTATACCATAATCACTACACCGTACACTCCACCAAACCACCAGAAAGTAAGTTATTACCGTTTAACGGAATCTTTAACAATTCAACAATACTAGAGAAAGAGTTGACCTTCTCCAGGGCTTTGACTTCAGCTACAGTTTTGGAGTCGAGCGCCATTAGACTATCCTTGACCGCTTTCGCCAATTCCTGCGGTGTCTTAGGCCTCGATTGCTTGAAAAATGAGAACGACATTCTAGTATTTCAGTGAAAATTATGAAGTTTTCCTGGTAATCGTGGTAAATTTTGCTTGAATTGCAGTGATCGGCTTGCAATTTCTGGTAGTGTGAGAGTGGGATATGTGAGGATTCTCGGTAATGCGGTTCCCAAATTTGGGATTTTGATCGATTGAGAGATTGAAGCGAAATTCGCGTGTTTTGTCATAAAAAGCGCAACGTTAGTCTTCACTTGAATCTAAAATCGGACTTTAGACCTTTGATTTCTATTTTCTTCCCGGAGGTGCACGCTGCTTCGTATTTTTCATTTCAAATTTTATAAATAAACTACCAGCCGCCAATAATATTATATTTTAAATTATATTATAAGTAAGAATAAAATATATAAATTAATAAATAAAAACTAAAAAGAAAATTAATGTAAGATATTATCGATACAACAAAAATATTGGTGTAGTAGTGTTAGAATAATATGAAGTTATTTTTTGTCAACAAATTGTAATTAAAATTAATTTCTAAAATTATATAATAAAATATATAATTGTCATATTTAAAAATTGACGCGGGCGTAACTAACCACCGTTTTAGAGTGTATAAGGCCTTTATTTAACGGTCGTAATATGTTATCTTTGTGCACATATAATAATAAATTTTATATTTGAAAATATATTATAAATAAAAATAAAGTATATAAACTAACAAATCACATCTAAAAATGAAGAAAATGAAAAAAACAAAACAAAACTAACTTATGTTATTATCGACACAATAAAAGACTTATTGTAATGGTGTAAAAATAATATGGAGTGACTTTTATAAGAAAAAAATAATTATAATTAATTTTAAAAATTATTTAATTAGGGGTACAGTTCTCATATATAAAAATTTGTGTGGCAGTCAATATTCGTTGTTTGTAAGTGTAGAAGTCTTTCATTTTTATATTAACTACTTTCACGTGTCACGTTATCCCTGTATATATATAATAAATGATATTTTATATTTAAAAATATATTATAAATAAAAAAAGTATATATAAATCAACACATCACATTAAACAAAATAAATAAATAAACAAAATAAATTTAGAGGTATTATTGGCATAGCAAAAAATTAGTGTCGCTGTGTAAGTAACTATTATTTATGAGTAAAAACAAATTTTCTTTTTATATTAGTATATATATATATATAGACATTATAAGTAAAAATAAAATATATAAACGAGTAAATAACATTAAAAGAAAAAAGAAAGAATCAAAATAACAACTTCAGGTATTTCGACACAGCGCAAGAATTGGGTAGTGGTATTAAAATGACGTAGAGTCACTTTGGTAAGAAAAAAAGTAATTACAATTAATTCTTATAATGATCTAATTAGGGTTACAATTGTCATATTTAAAAATTAGTGTAGTTGCGCATTAATCACTGTTTGTGAATATAGTGGGATTTTCTATATACTATTAATAGTCATTGATGCATGCGATTCCGACGAGCATATAAAAAAATTATGGTACCAAAAAATAAAGAAATTTGTGAAAAATAAATAAAAGTGGTGTAAGGGGAAGAGAAAGAAATAAATCTGTAGAAAAATGAAACGTGGAGCGAGATGAGAAATGAAAAGTAATTTTGACTGTGGATTTATTAAAGATATGAAAGCTCGTGACAGAAAAAAAACAAAAAAAAGTTATTTGAGAGAGAAAAATAAATTGTAATTGTAAAATAATTAAAAAAATTGATATTATTATTCTGATCAATTTTATTTAATAAAAAAATAAATTAAATAATAAATTTGAGTATCCAAAAGTTGGTTCAACAAAGGGTTTTTATTCGTAATAGTATAGATAGATCAATATTTATAATATTAAATATTTAGAATAAAATAAAAATTAAACTTAAGACTTGATCATAATAAATTTGTAATTAATCGGATTAAAAATATATATTTTTTGAAATGTAAGTCAAAAGTTGTTTACTTTTTATTTAAATAAATTTATAAACATTTGTCATCTTATTTTTAGATTTTATAATTTTTTAAAAAGTTACTGCTAATAACACCTACGTATAATCAATGAGTAAGATAATTATTTTTTAGAATAATGATTAAGATAATCTAATCATTACATAATTAAATTTAATAATTATTTAAATGGGTTTAATAATATGATAAATCTTATTTGAAATACTGAATACAACTTTTAATTTATAAAAACTGAAAAAAATTTAAATATCAGACCTCGATTTACGTTCGACATAATTAAAATTTGTTTCAAACCCATTTTATTATTACTATTATTATAAACCTATCAATGCAACAATTATAAAATTGAAAAATAGTAATCAATTATAATTTTTAAATTAATTATAATCAATAGTAAGTAATTAAATTAAGTACGATTGAGTTGGATGGTTTACGAAAAATGAGAGACTCCTTTGCTTGGACTAATTGCTGATACTTGGAAGAAATCCTTTTCTTTTTAGAGCGAAAATCCTAAACTTTTTTCTCCATATAGAAAGGCTACTGCCATTTAATTTTATCCCTAGCTGTAGGTCGGCAATAAATCTGCTTTACCCCTCACCTGAAATTCACACACACTCACCATGTGAAATTCTCTCGTTCATTGTAATCACTGTATATACATGTATGTATACGTTGTGTGCACGCACAAAAACTGAAGAATTTTGTAGGGGGAAAGAGTGATGAAATAGAAATTAGAAGAAAAATGAGGGGGTTTGATCGGATAAACGCGGTTTTACCGGACGAATTGATACTGGAAATTTTCCGGCACGTTGAGTCGAAGCCGAGTCGTGACGCCTGCTCGCTGGTTTGCAAGCGGTGGCTTGGCCTAGAGCGGCTTAGCCGGGACACCATCCGCATCGGCGCCTCCGCCACCCCCGACAGCCTCGTCAAGCTGCTCAGTAGCCGCTTCCCTAACATACGATACGTATTTATCGATGAGCGCCTCTCCATATCTCTGCCTGTGCAATATGTAAGGGGATCTTAATTTTTGCTTCTCGCTTCTGTTTGCTTAAATTGAATTGTTTTGCGATTGCAGAAGTTAATTGCCGGATTTGTAGAATTTTAGGATTCGATTCAGGATCTTATTATTTATTTATTTACTATTTTGTGTGTTTGTTGTTTTGGTGATTGGTGAAGACCTTATTCGATCAGTGAGGCTGGAAAATTGTAGAGATTTTCAAGTTGTTAAATTCACTGGTTCGAGTGAGGACCAATATTTGTTCAATGTGTAATTGGATACGGTTTTTGGGATTTCTTTGCATTGGAGAATTTATGATTAAATTGTTTTTGTTCACTTGTTTTGTTTGTTTCATGTGTTGATAAAAATTTCAAATATCATTGTACTCTGGCTAAGTTGATGGCTAGATTCAAGTCATAATTCTTCCGGCGAGTGTCATATGCAATTTGGCATGGAAGTTGTAACTGAGCTTCATTCTTTCTAACTCCATTAGTTCCACTATTTCGAATTTTCTTACCGGAAGTCACTGATTTTCTCTCATGATGCAGGGAAAAAGACGTCGTATAAGTCGTACTGCTCCTTCAATTGGCAGGTTCCATGATGGGTCTGATCAAAGCGTAGCTGGAGATGACGGGATTGCAACAAGCTGTTTATCAGACTCTGGGTTGGCAGCTGTTGGAGGCAGCTTCATAAAACTTGAAAAGTTGAGCCTTATATGGTGCTCTAGTATAACGGATCAAGGGCTAAGATCATTTGCTGAGAAATGCAAATCACTTAAATCTTTGGATTTACAGGTACTTGCCCAAATTAATTTCTGTTCTAGTCGATGTTGGCTGAATATTGTTCTGTCAGTTGTACCCTGGATTTGATCAGCATGTAGGACTGTATCTTGATCAGTCTATTACGAGAACAATCAAAGCTGCTCAATGAAGATATCCAGAATCCTTCAATATGCTTCAGCTGGTTAAGTATGAGGGGAAGTTGGGGAGTGAAATATAGAAGTAAAATATGATAAGACCTTGTCTGGTTAAATGGAACTTTTGAAAGGGGAAGTGATTTTTTTTCATTTGACTTAATGACACTTGTCAAATCGTATTGACATACTTATCGCTGAGAAACATAAAAGCTGGTTTTGTTTTCATCTTTCTTTCTTCAAACCAAACAATAATTCCCTCATGATTAACTAATAAGAAGGGTCTTCTAGCTTCGCTCTCCTTGCTGCACTGCTTTGCTCGATACTAGCTTTGATGCATGTTGGTTTGATGGTGCTAAAAACTTGATTATTAATGATTGTGTATCGGTTTTCTTATTAATATTTTGCGATTGCTCTTGTATTGAGGACTATAACCAAGTAAGCTTTGTTACATCTTCTTCTTTAAGGGTTGCTACATCGGAGATGAAGGTTTAGCTGCTGTAGGAGAATGCTGTAATTTTCTTGAGGATTTGAACTTGCGGTTTTGTGAAGGATTGACAGACACAGGACTGGTTCGGTTGGTCCTTGGTTGTGGGAGGACTTTGAGATCGCTTGGGGTTGCTGCATGTGCTAAGATTAGCGATGTCTCATTAGAAGCAGTGGGATCTCACTGCAGATATCTTGAATCTCTGTCACTCGACTCGGAAATCATCCACAACAAAGGCCTGCTCGCCGTGGCGAAAGGGTGCTCGCTGTTGAAAGTTCTGAAACTACAGTGTATAAATATTACAGATGAAGCTTTGCAAGCTGTTGGTGTTTTCTGTTTATCGTTGGAGTTATTGGCTCTATACAGCTTCCAGAAATTCACTGACAGGTCACTCTTTTATCCCTTGCTTTTTGTGTTGTTATCAACGATATATCTTGGGACATATAGAAACTTCAAGTATATACACATATGATTTTGAAGTGAGTTAAGAATAAAGCCTGTAGAATTAATTTTACTTCTATCATCATGTTTCTGAGTGTAGTTGGCACTTCTCTGCCTTTAGATCTCTGTAGTTTATATGTGATGGTCTCTGACATATGACTATGGTAAACATTTTCGTTATCTTGGTTGTTATTGTGGCAACAGAACTCACTTTTTATATATTTTCATTCTGATTGGGCGGTAGACGGCTCAAATTTGTTATGTGAACACTCTGTAATTGAATATACTTTATAGAATCCTATCATGGATTCATGGTCTGGGTTGGATTTGCTTCTATCTTACTTGGCAATACCAGTGTTGTGCTTCTATCTCTCTTGTAAAACTCTTAGTTGCTTGCTTTTCTTTTTTCCTTCTTCTCCGCTCCAATATGGGGGCTGATAAGAAAACTAAATGGAGATGAATATTCATGTCTAGCTTACTAATAGTCTTTCCTGGAGACTTCTGCAGGAGTCTGTCTGCCATTGGGAAAGGATGTAAAAAGTTGAAAAATCTTACATTGAGCGACTGTTACTTTTTAAGTAACAAGGGTTTAGATTCTGTAGCTGCTGGTTGCCCAGAACTTATGCATATTGAAGTAAATGGCTGCCACAATATTGGAACTGATGGACTAAAGTCTATAGGAAAATTTTGCGCGTAAGTGTTTTCTGTCTTGTGCTTAGTTTGCATTTTTGCATATGATCATTTTCTTTTCTCCCATCTTTCATCTCTCTGTTTTAAATGATCATGTTTTCTTAACTGGTCTGGGGTGCATCAGTCCAAAGTAATCCCCTCTACCCTTGACCGCTACTTTGTTACATGTGCCAAGGCTAAGAAATAGCTTTTCATTTGATGTCGATTTTTCATATTGATCTGATTTTTGGTCTTGGACTATGGTTGTAGCCGATTGTCTGAACTAGCCTTGCTGTACTGTCAGAGGATAGAAAGTGATGCTCTAAGTGAAATTGGTAAAGGATGCAAGTTCTTACAAGCCCTTCACTTGGTAGATTGCTCAGGGATTGGAGATGACTCCATATGCAGTATAGCTAAAGGGTGTAAGAACTTAAAGAAGCTACATATTCGCCGATGTTATGAGGTATTACTTCTTTTCCTCCCTCTGCTTTTCCTGCTTATAATATTTTGGAAAATTTTGTATCCAAAGATAAATGTTGCATGAGTTACATCAGTATACATCTTCTAGGTCTAAATTTTGGGTGTTCATTGTTCAAATAAACTATATGGTCTTTTCTCATTCTATTTAATAAACAACAGGGCTTTTCTACTACTTAAAATGCACCTGTACTTACTTCTTTTCACATGGCGGGTTGAGTAAATATACTGGTGGATGCCAATGTTTGTTGCGATTTCTCTAGCTGTCTTGTTTGCCAAACAACTTGAAGTTATAGCTATGCTTAAATGATAAAGTTTTGTGTAGTTTTGGTCTTTACTTGGTTCATGCCTTGACTATTGACCTCAGTTGGAAGGAACTAGTACTTAGACTGTTTTTAGTATCTCTTGTCACGAAATTCATAAAAATGTCTGTATTTTATTTCAAAAGCTATACTTATTCTTTTTGCTGATGTCACCTGGAGAGATTTGTTATAGTTTCAAATGAGTTTGTAGTTTCTAATTAACTTACTGCCATCTGTGGGTTTCAGTTTGCCTAAGTTTTTGGATGGTTTATGTGATTTGGATCCATACTAGGAAATAGTTAGCCAGGCCATGGAGGAAATACACATGTTATATTTTCTAATAGTTTTTCTGTTGTCTAATCTAAATACAGTGATATCCTTGCATAAATTCATTTGGCATTTAAATCACAACGGACAAAGAATGGATCTTAGATCTGATATTCATACATTCTATTGTTTCAAAAGAAATTCCACATTCTTAATGCTTTCTCGGTTGATTGCAATGTTGTTAAGATTCTTTTGATTGTAATAAATTGGATATTTGTCAAGAAACCTCAATCTTTTTCATCTGCACTAAACATATGTTACTTTCTGCCGTTAAATGGCGGCACAACCCATATTATATGTATTTTTTTTTTTATCTTTATACTAACTAAAGCTTTCTTTTGCACCATTAATAGGTGGGGAATAAAGGGATAATTGCTGTGGGTCAACACTGTAGATCTCTCAGAGACCTTAGTCTCCGATTCTGTGACAGGTGGGCGATCCCATTTTTTCCCGCTCCTCTTCAAATTATGTAAACTGTAAATCAACTTACGAGGATGCTTCATAAGTTCTTTCGCATTCTCTATTGGAAGTTAGTTGTCTTATCTTCTGTATATGTGTGACTTGCTGCATCTGAATATCTTTGGTTAAGAAAGATTTTTGTTTGTTTAATCATGTCGACTAAGGTTTGTTGTTATGCTAGGCATGATTATTTTGAGAACACTCAGAATTTATTGTATTTGTTTTTGTACTGATTTTCTGAAAGACTGCTTGCTATAATCGTTTTTCTGCTTTTGGTTAGTCCATAAGAGTTTCTGCGTTATTATGATTTGCTGTATATACATGTTCACATAAACCTCCTTCCTATAATCTCGCTCTCCTTTCCTCTTTTTTTCTTTTTTCTTTTTTCTTCTTCGTCTTCCTTTTTTTTCTTAATAAATGTGGTGTGAGGAGTTCCTTTGGTGCACTAGAATAGACTTTGCCATCTCTAGAGCTCCATTCTCTTCATCTCTCCTGCCTCTGTTGATTTTTTAACTGTCTTGCTGTCGATTTTTTATCCTGATATGAGTTAACTTTCTAACCCCAAAAAAGCTGAGAAATGTCAGAAGGCCGTAATATTGTGATGTGACTGATTCAGATGCACAGCACCTCAAAATCAGTCCAATAAAACCATTTTTACATTTGCCACTTCGACTTCTGACTGAATTGATGATCATTTTAGATACATTTCTGCTTTTCGTTTATGTTTTCTCTCCCTCAAAACACTTGTTCATTATGACTTTCTTGTGGATCTGACATTTCTTGCCATGTGATAACAGGATAGGGGATGATGCACTGATTTCGATAGGTCAAGGCTGCTCCTTACATCACCTGAATGTAAGTGGATGCCATCAAATCGGGGATGCTGGAATAATAGCTATTGCTAGAGGCTGCCCTCAACTAAGTTATCTGGATGTCAGCGTCCTTCAGGTGTGACTTTGAACTCTGTCTCCTATATTTATGCATGGCGTATAAAATTAGTATTGCTGGAGAAATGAGCCTACTTGTAACAATGTGTTAAGTTTTCACATGTTCGAAAATAATACATTGATTGAAGAGAAGCTTTTAAAGCAGCAGATTTGCTTGCCGTATGAAACTTAACATGCAATAATCTTCAGAACACAGTTCATGTAGGAGAATTGAGGTGTTTGCACTGCAAATATGCAATTGCTATGTTTTGTAAATTTTATGATTCTACTACTTGTTTGGCGTATTGATGCAACCGTGTATTCCTCCTAGTCTGGAATTTTCTAGATCCAAATTTAATGATCGACTTTGTTTACTTGTGAAACTGTACCAATTGACGCCCCTTAAACATTTAAAATATGATCATGAAACTTGAAAATGCACTGGGAAACATATAAGAGAGAGATCAAGTTTAGGCATTTCTTGGCATTTCCTTTTTCCTTTTTGTTGTATAAATAAATTTCCGGGCATTTGCTCACGTTAAGTTACTAGACTTGTCTGGATCACTAAAAGTCTCTTTTATTGCCACACCGCTAGCAACTAATGGTAGTCACATATAAGTATGCAAACAGAGATATATATTAGTCTATTTTCTTGCATATTATCTGCTAACCTATTCCAGTATGCAGTGAGTTAAGAGCCGCCAATTTATTTGACATGTATGTATTCATTCTGCAAGTCAAACTTGTTACTTTATATCGAATCATCATCTTTTAACAGGACAATTTCACATGAGCAGATCTATATACACTTATATTTCCTTGCCACAGAACCTTGGGGACAATGCAATGATGGAGCTAGGTGAAGGTTGTCCACTACTGAAGGACGTAGTGATATCACACTGCCGCCAAATAACAGATATAGGTGTTAGCTACCTCGCAAGAAAATGCACACTGCTCGAATCATGCCACATGGTTTACTGCCCCGGAATTACAGAAGCTGGAGTTGCTACCATGGTTACAACATGTTCGAGAATAAAGAAGGTGTTAGTTGAGAAGTGGAAGGTCAGTGCTAGGACCAAAAGACGAGCTGGGTCCATCATCAACTACCTTTGTGTCGACCTTTAAATCCTTGAATTGAAGTTCAAATAGGAGAAAGACGCGGCCTACTGTGGCCAGATCCATTCTACAGCTGAATGGCAAGTTCAAAATAAAGTGCGACCCATCTTTGTAATTATCTCTCTAAGTTTCTTTCAACTCTAAGCGGAGGTCGTATTTGTGAAACGATTACTTGTTTATTTGCAGCGTTGGTTGTAGGTGATGGGATTGTTACTTTCTTCCGTAGTTTACCAGACCAGTGTTGTGATTTCTGTTTTCAATGGTACATTGTTTAGTTCATTTTGTTAACTAATACACAACATGCATATTGCTGAAAACATGATTGATCACAACAAACAGGATCAGCCATCCACAGGTTGATGGTTTACTCTATTCAGTGAGTGTATGTCAAATTGTATAAAGCTCACCTTGGTAGAATATATCAGTTGTGTAAAGCTGTTTTTACTTGTAACTTTACTTGTGAAAGTTGGCAGAGAGTTGTTTATAAATTTTGGTTAAATCAACTTAATTCAAATAATTTAGGAAACAAAAGCTGTCAATCAAAATAATTATTTCAATTTATTTTCAATAATAGGTTGTATTACTTGTTTTAATCTATTGCAAAATTCCCAATGGCTTATCTAGAATTGGGCGGAAAAATGAAATTTCAGCAAATTAATTGGGTCAAATGATAAAAATTAATAACCTATAACATATTGCAGCCCCGTGCTGGGGAAGTATTCATCTATGCTAATATAAAAGAAAACTTGCTGTATCTACTTTTGAATGGAAAAAATTACTTTTCAACTCAATTTTTCATTTCAAAAATTTTCTTTAGTCAAATAGTAATTTCATTGTTTTTTTTATTGATCTTACCGTAATAATTTTTTCCTCCACCTTATCTCTATCAACTTTTCTTTTGTCTTACGGATTCTTTCTTTTTTGTCCACTCACACCGTATAAATGTTTATATTTATCTTGTTTTCTCTTCATCTCATCTCGTACTATAATTTTTTTTATATACTTGCGGCGATCAAATGCAGTTATTTTGTTTGTTTTTTTACAAAAAAGAAAAGAGAGTGAAAAAACATTGGGCAAACCGCAAACGTGCTTCAGCGTTATTTTATCAGTTTTATTTTATTTTAGAATTACAAAATGCTATTGGGAATCAATCCATTTCTCTCTCTACAAATCTCGCTCACCGCTCCACAAGACCAAAACCGAAAAATCTGAAGAAAAATACGAGTAGAGAAGTATGAGCTCAAATGAGAAACTGAAAATGCCGAGTGGTTGCTACATCAGAGCTCTGTGGATTCTCAATAATCAGGACTTTGTTGTTTTCTCCAGGTAGTTTTTGTTTGTCATTTTTTTTCAGATCAATTGATGAATGAGACTTTTACAATCTTCTGGATAAAATTACCAGGAAGTTCCCGGTGGTGGAGAAGCGGTGGCGCGCGGCTTGTGAGAAGGAAAATGACGATGATTTTAAGTATAATTTGCTACCTTATGATGCCGAGTTGGCTGCTGCTTTCATTGACCGGAAAAAGAGGTTTGTTCAAATGTATTACTTAGTTCAAATTTTTCGTTCTGGAAATTTTTATTTGCTCAGCTCAATTTTACTTTTTGTTTTACGTGTTACGGTAGTTAACACACTATTAGTCTAAACATTAAATGTACATAGACATTGTTGATGAGCGGAAATTTTGTGTGTGTTTGGTCTGTTGCATATCAAATTTGAGAAGCGAAGATAGTGCAATCAGAGTACACTCACTTTCAGCATGTAACTTATAGTATGAAATATGTGGATTGTTTCTTCATCTGTTTTATTAGTAGATCGATCTCATACTTCTTTGTTTTGTTTATTCATCTTCCCCTACTTAGTAACCTGAAGCAGAACTCCAGTATTATTTGAATCTTTCTCGTGCAATTTCTTAATTGAGTTTCAAGTGTTTGCCTTTTTTCGGGAAGGAAATATATGTCACCAGTGACTACAATGTATACTATGATAATTATATGCAAGTACTTGCTCATTTCTATCTTTAATCTGATGGCTGTTACCTGCTGACTGAATAATGTAGGGAGGGGTCTGCTCGTGGATTTGGTTTACGTTTAAGCCAGTCTGCTAAAGGCTCCGATTCATGGGTTGATGATCCAATTACTCGTCATGTGATTAGTTTGTACATCAATAAAGAAGAGAAAGGAGAGAATTATCTCTTGTGGCCTCTCCTGTTGCACATAAAGGGTCCGTATTCTATCCTTGTTTTGCCTTTGGTAGAACCTCATCATTTGAGATCCTATTCAAGGATGTCCGATAGATCAGACTGTGGGAGTGCTATAGGAGCAGATGAGAATTTGTCTTCCCTCCTCCTTGATCTTCCATCCATCACAGGGTATGGTAAGTTGTACTTTTACATGCTTGCTTAAACTTTTGTCTTCCACCAAGCCTTGCATTTTCAGAAGATATGAATATGACATCATATAGCTTTTTTCAAATTATTATGTACGAGTCATGGATCTGTGTTTGTTTAACTTTTACCTTATCCATAGACTAGCGTTTTCTTGTATGGTAGTTTGTTAATATCTGTGAGATTTTATAAATAAAGTACTGATACCGATGAGTACCTAATCAAACTTGTTTTTGATTGGGCATAGTTGAGCACACTGCCATATCTGATTTTATGTTTTTTTCGTCACCAAGCAGTGAAACTGATGAACTGGTGATCTTGCCCTCAGTTTGCCTTGGGGATTTCTTCTCTGAGGTTGATTGTTAGGATTCCTTAAAAAATTTCACCAAATTCTTCCCCATCTTCCCTTCCTCCGAACAGCAGAATCCTCCTCGGGCATGTTCTCCTATATATGTTATGTTGTTTGATATAGCTTCTTTGGCTGATATATCTCCTTTTTGTCTAAATTATTCAATGTATTGTTTATTATGTTTTCTGGTGTCAATCATGGCTGATCTCAAAATTTTCTTTAATTAAGAGTGAACTTGTTCCTTATTCAGGCGTATTCCTTGTTCCAATTCTAACGCTGACCAGCCCTTCATTAATTTTTGAATTAGGGGATTTAATGTGGCGCATACAATTGGAGACATTATAGTTGGAGAATCAATGGAACCTGAAGTAGTTGTGGCTGCACCTCCCTCAGTGGGAGGGTTGCTGGATTCTCTCACAGGTAGTATTGGGATTACAGGCATCTCTGCAAGAGCGAAACCTGTAGCTGCTCCTCTGGCAGCATCCACTGTTTCAGGGACTGCTGTGAGTGGAGCTGTAATGTCAGATGCTCCAAAGATGGGTTCCAGGCCCTTGGACAAGGATGCACTTCGGTCTTTCATCAGCAGCTCGATGCCCTTTGGTTGGTACTCTTTCTTATGGTATTTCTCATCTCAAATTGTGTTGCAGTGTTTTGGTGTTATTTTTTATTTTTTTTTCTGTCATTCCTTTTACTTCTCTCTTTCCTGAAGGCACTCCACTGGATATGAGCTACTTAAATATTTCTGCCATCAAGACTACTGGATTTTCTTCAGCAGATGTGCCTCCTGCAGAACGCAAGCAACCAGCTTGGAAGCCTTATCTTTACAGGGGAAAGCAACGGATTCTATTCACAATCTATGACACAGTCCATGCTGCGATGTATGATAGGGATGAGATCCCTGATAGCATAACAATTTCTGGTCAGGTTAACTGTAGAGCAGAGTTAGAAGGATTGCCTGATGTTTCGTTCCCATTGACTGGGTTGGACACTGCCCGCATTGAGTCATTATCCTTTCACCCCTGTGCTCAAGTTCCAGAGCATGGTGGCGATAAGCAGGCTATTACCTTTTCACCACCATCAGGGAATTTTGTATTAATGCGTTATCAGGCACATTGTTCTGTTGGACCTCCAATAAAGGGGTTTTACCAGCTCTCAATGGTCTCGGAAAATGAAGGTGCATTTTTGTTTAAGTTGAGCATCATGGAAGGTTATAAAGCTCCTGTAACAATAGAGTTCTGTACAGTAACCATGCCTTTTCCAAGGAGAAGAGTGGTTTCTTTTGATGGGACGCCTTCCATTGGAACAGTTTCATATACTGACCACTCAGTAGAGTGGAAGATAGTAACAAACACTCGAAGTGTTTCTGGGAAGAGCATTGAGGCAACTTTTCCTGGGACAGTTAGATTTGCTCCATGGCAAGCTCAAAAAATGCCTTCATCTGGATCGGCACTTGGAAGTATGACTGATGAAGACAGTGATCTTGAAACGGAGTCTGGTGGCAGCATGGTCAATGTTGAGGATTACATAATGGAGAAAATGAGTAAGGATCTTCAAGCAGTTGATCTAGAGGAGCCTTTTTGCTGGCAAGCGTACAATTATGCAAAAGTATGTGTTTTTCCTTATTGATTTCAAATGCATATAATTTTTTGTCACACCCATCCATAATAAATGACAAAAGGAAAGAAAAAACTTTTAGTCATACACTCATGGTACATTGTTCTGTTTTTTGATGCTCCTAAAAATTTACTAGTTGTTTATTTTCCATTGTATCAAATTTTTTAGGCAAAAGTAGCTATAAAGGTGTTAGCATTTCCTGAAACACTACATTTGTGAGGCCCCAAAAAGAATAATATCGACCTGGAGAAAAGCTGTTAGATCTACACTTGACAATCACGTCCAGCCAAATTGCTTTACTACACTATTTGGTTTTCTTTTGAAGAGACATATACCATGATCATGGCAAAATTTGTTCACTGATCAGATTTGATATAGTGTTTGCACCCTCATGTTTCACTCATATCATTCAGTAATCAGTCTTTTATTTTCCTCATATCAGATTAATTCCATGAGTGCAGGTTTCTTTCAAGATGGTAGGACCTTCAATGTCAGGAATGTCTATTGATCCTAAATCTGTAAGTTTTCACATTTCCCTTTCAATGGAATAATAAAACAATTCTTCGTCCACGAATAGATATCCCCTCTTTCTGTTTTAGCATTTACATGTACTGGAGAAATCCTGGATCCTTGTTAAAGAAGAGTGATATTGCAAGTCTTGCAACCATTGGTTTTTTATAACCATCATATGTTATATCAACACTGATGAGTTCCTCTAACCAGAGCAACACTATTCTCTGTTCTGTAGTACATGCTTGTCAGTTGTCACGTTTTCTAGTAGAAATGAAAGTGAAAAACTAAATAAGCTTTACTTATTTCCCCATCCGAACAAATTTCACGCGCCAAAAGAAATGCAAAACGGAAAGGAAGGAGTATCCTTTGATGCGATGATATTAAGATGATTAGAAGTTTCAGAATTTTCATAACAAGAATGTGCATCACTATTCATCTCCAATGCATGTGGTACATACTTCCAGTATATCTGATTTAAAGTTGTCTATTACTCCTAAAATTACATTTGTTTAAACATAAAGAGACCTCCGAATCTTCCTGATAATGAATTGCAGGCTATTATGCCTTTTCATTTACTTTTTTTGTTTTTTAATCCATTGGAGCTTTCCGTATCGAGCCATTGATCAAGTGTGTGTATTCTTTTCTAGTCCGGGTATTTACAGTTGAATTGCTGTATGCAGGTAAGCATATTCCCAGCAGTTAAGGCACCTGTGGAATTTTCAACTCAGGTATACTTGTCGTAAATCAGTAGTCTATAATTGAGTGCTTTTGAAACACTTCATGGAAACATATTTATGTCTATTTAATAAGCTGCCTCACAGTTTTATGCGCTAAAGTGCATATTCATTCTCATTTTAGTAATTTCCTGATCATGTATCGATGCAATAGGTTACTTCTGGGGATTATATTTTGTGGAATACATTGGGAAAATGTCCTGTTGCAGCCACACCAGAGGCATAGAAGATCAATGGGAAATTCTCATAACAAACTTTTATTCAATGTGCATCAGGCGATCTCTGTCTATGTAAGTTTTTTGAGCATCAGTTGACGTGCTTCCTTGCATGTGATGATGCAGAAATATGTTGGACTGGATTAGGTTGCTAAGATGTTGATATGATTTTTTATTGTCTTGTGTTCTCCCCACCACATTGCATTTAGATCTGTGGCTTGGAAATTGTTGGTTGACAAGCTAGATAGGTCCTGAACCTGAATAGAGCTGTAAATCTGGCCATATGAGCCTGGTTTAAACTCGTTCAAACTCAGAAACTGCGGGACCTATTGATCATAGGCTCAAACTCAGCTCATATATATTTCTTTTGTGCTTGGCTGACATGTTTAATGAGTTTTTTTCTGGTCTGTTTACAGTAACATAATTTTATATATGTGCAGAAATATTATTTACCAAATATCTGCATTATGTATGAACTAGGTGTGTCGAATGGCGGGTTGGATCCGAATGGGTCGGGTCAAAAATGACTTTAGCTCGCAATTGATCTCCTCATACTTCTCCCACTCCCCCGACAGTGGAATTTCACCTGAGTTATAATGTCGATACTACCGCTTTGACAACATTCAAGGTAGGTTGGCTTAGTATGACATTGTAGCTGGGCTGCGTGAATCTACTATAAAAAAATTTGCAACATGCCTTTGCCTTTGAGGCTCCTCTCCTAGAGAAATTGGTAATGATACCTCGCCTATAGCACGCACGGTACATCCCTCGAATCCCAGGGTAGTTTCATGGGGATTTATAAGATCTTGACTTATCTCCATTTCCCAGAAGCCAGTTAAGAACAAGATATTCACCGAGCTGCCATTGTCAATTAATATCCACTCACCTCGCATTAGGTATGATGATTGAACTACTATAGCGTCTTCATGAGGGAATTTGATCCCATGACGGTCTTCTGCGGAGAATGTAATGGTCATGGTTTTTCCTAGAGTAGCATCTCTCTCCCGATTGACGTTCATGACCACTTGTCCAGAAATCTCCGGCAGATGTCTTCTTCGAGCAAATTGTGTTGCAATCTTCCTCTTCCCTGACGACCTCGAGTTGGTTTGACATCCCTTGTTATCCTTCATTTTAATGGGCCACCTCTCAAGATGGTCATCAAGGCTTGATTTCTTGAGACATTTAAAGTGGTGTACGCACGACGGGGTCTGCGATCCATTGGGGCTTCATCATACCTCCTTTTGGGGATTTCTTTTCTTTTTTAGGCTGGCTAAGACTCTTAAGCCTTCTAGATTCTTTGATGAGAATGAATTTCTCGGCCTTTATCAGAAGTTCGTCCCAACTTGCAGTTGGTTCTCAGACCAAAGAATCTACTAAATCCTCCATTTCTCAGTCCCTGTGTTATTATCCCTTATAAGAGTTCAGGGCTTATGTTTGGGACATCCAGTATTTCATTAGCAAACTGCGTGTAGTTTCTTAGGGGTTCTCCCTCTTCCTTAACTATGGTGAACAAATGTCCTGGAGTTTTGGGGTGCCTTTCATTCCCTGGAAAATGGTGTATGAACCCTTGAGCTAACTGACAGAACTCAGTGATCGATGCCAGGAAGAGTTGTGAAAACCATATTTGAGCTCATCCTACTAAGGTGGTGCGAAAGATTTTGCAAAGTAAAGCATTGCTAGGGTTAAATAAGTCCATAGCTAAAACAAATTAGTCGGTGTGGTCTCAAGGTTCACTTGTTTCTTCCCCATAACACGCTAACTGTGGTATTAGAGCATCGACAGACACGGGCTCAACGAGAATATCCTTCGAGAACAGACTCGCTTTTTTAGCCATCTACCGTTTTGGGCTGAGTTGCGTTTGTAAATCTTTAATCTCCTTTCGTAAAGTGTCGATGCATGTTGGCCACCGAGAAGGGAGCTCTGCCACTCCCCACTGAGTCCTCAGGTTCATCATTTTCCGTTGCTGGTTCCGTAACACAGCTTCTTGGCCTATCCTTTCTATCCTTCACCCATCGTATTGCTGCTCGGGATCCACGTTCTGTTGCTTCCTCCAATAGACCATTTAAATCTTCAGCTCCTACATACTGGGAGCTGAGCAGTATTCTGGAGGAGTTTTGGTCATGGGCTTGGCTACTTTCTTATCTTTTGGGATGGGAATGAGCTTCTTCTAATCCCCTTCAAAGACTTCCCTTGATCCTAGTATGACTTGTCTCCTCACTATTTTATAGATTGCGTTCCCACATACTATGCCAATTTGATGATGTAAGAAATGCTCTTAGGATAAATTGATGCAGAAGAGAATTTTGTCCTCACTTGCAATTTTTTCTCTTTACTTCCTTTGTTTAGTCTTCTTTTTTCTCGCCGTCATCCATCCCACAAGGAGCTATTTGTAGGCCTTGGGTTGGGATGGCCTTATAGAATATATTTGAGAGGATCTACTCGGTATTTGTCCTCGTATAAATTTTTTTTTAATTCGAATTTATGTGAATATTATATTTAATTCCACTTGATAAAGGGGAGTTTTTTTTAGAAATCGTATTTTTCTGGTGGTCAAGTTTGAACTGTCCTTCTAGACCAGACTTTGTAGGGGAGGTCACATTTTACATCTTGTATGCCACGTCATATTCTTCTCTCTGACGCCACCTCATATTTTTTTCCGTGAGGCTGTATTTTATATTTTGCATGTCACCTCGTATTTATACTTTTTATCTGTATCAATAACACTAATTTGTGATACGAAAATATGAAGGCAAATATATCGCCTAAAATGACACTATAGCTTCTTTTATTCAAACGGACGCGGTTTCCGAATAAAGACAGGCTACTAAAACATAGATTTGATGGTGAATATGAACCCACTTAATCATAAATAATGTAATTGAAGGAAATACAACTATTTTGAGCCGCCACATCCATTTGACTTTGACCTTATACATTAACATTAATTATTGCCTTTTAATTTCTTGTTTCTCTTATGGATAATATATCTCATCAAACTTATATTCTTTTAACTTCATACCAAATCAAATAATAAATCATATTTAAATTAATTTTCAAACAATACGATTTTACCTACCTAGAATTAGCCAATTAATAAAATGTTGTAAATAATGGTAATTAGTAAAATAGCTTGCATGAGAGAACTAACAATCTATCTACCTATCTCCACATAACACCAACCATGTGTTTGGTTTCTTTCTTGTCTTATGGACAGGAGAAAATAATATTAATATTTTTTCCATATTATTGCAAAACATATAATGTTGTGGGGTCTTACTTTCTTTTTATTCATTCTAGATTAATATAAAATAAAATAAAACATCAAATAATTCCAAATATTTTATTTTTATCTTTTTTTCTAAATATATATATATATATTTTTTATAAAAAAAATAGAATAAAAGCCAAGGCAACCGGCAAAAAGCAGAGACAAGTGGTTTGGGAGAATTCTCATTCGTTAAACGCTGCGCCCATTGCCAATGAATTACACCAACTTTGACTATCCAAAATTTACGACAATGCCACTGACCGAACCCCATAAATACCCATCCAGCCATCCTCATTCCTCCACTTGAAAAACCTCAATGGCTTCTTCTTCCCACTACTCAATCCTTTTCGTTCTTGCCATTCTCATTTCTGCTTCCAGTGCCCAAAATGGCCTCATCCTCCCCCTCCGTAAAGACGCCAAGACCTCTCAATTCTACACCACTCTAGAATTGGGCAGCAACCGAGCCACCCTCACCCCGATCATCGACCTCGGCGCCCAATTCTCTTGGTTCCAATGCGACAATTATGTCTCCTCCACCTACTCCCCTATCCCATGTGACTCACGGAAGTGTGAGATCGCCAGAGGGATTGGGTGCGTGGGCTGCAACGGCCCCGTACGCCCCGGCTGCACCAATGACACCTGTGGTGCTTCTGCTTGGAACCCCTTCCAGGGTGCTCTTGTATCTGAAGGGTTCGGTGAGGATACACTGTACGCCAAGAATCAGCGGCCGGTGTCTGAGTACACCTTTTCCTGCATGGAATCAAGATTCATGGAGGGCTTAGCCAGTGGCGCTAATGGGTTGGTCGGCCTGGCCAGGACTGAGATCTCTTTACACAAACAGGTGGCCAACAAGTTCAACTTGCCTGACAGGTTCTCACTCTGTTTTCCATCTTCCGGGCTCGGGAAATTGTCGATTGGAGGACCATCCTCGTCCACCATATCGACAATTTCAAAGTCGCTTAAGGCCACTCCCTTGATTGTAAACCCTGTCAGCACTGCTCCTGCTTTCACAGTGGGCGATCCGTCTGATGAGTATTTCATCGATGTGAAATCCATCAGGGTCGGCGGGGAAACCCTGTCTGTCAAGAATTCCTACTTTTCCATCGACAAGGATGGGGTAGGGGGAACGAAAATCAGCACCATACAGAATTTTACAGCTCTCCATAACTCTATCTACAAGCCTTTGACGCGAGCTTTCACGAAAGCGGCTTCCGATATGAAAATCAAAAGCGTAGCGGCTGTGGAACCGTTCAGGGCGTGCTTTAGCTCGGACTCAATTTCCAGGACGCCGGCAGGGCCGTCTGTGCCGACAATTGATCTGATTTTGCCTGGAAATGACATTTACTGGAGGATCAGTGGAGCTAACTCAATGGTTGAGGTTGATGAGAGAAGAATGTGCCTTGCGTTTGTGGATGGAGGGTCGAACCCAAGAACTTCAGTTGTGATCGGGGCGCATCAGTTGGAGGAGAATTTCTTGGAATTTGATCTGGTTTCTTCCCAGCTTAAGTTCAGTTCTTCTCTTTTGGTCCAGAACCAAAGCTGTTCAAGACTTTAAGCTTAATATGTTTCTGAAGATGTCTGTAATTTTCATACTTGTTTTGTTGGCAGCTGTATTACAGGAATTGTTCGTTTGTTAATTGGTGTAAGTTGTAAGTGATTGTTGTCTTAGTTTGAATTTTATGTGCAAGATGATGAGTAATAAAGCTTCATATAAAGTCCCTTCTTTTCTTAATTATTCCCTCAATTTTCATTTTGAACTTTTAAGTTGAATAATTTTTTATTAAACACTAATTAGAATTTAATTAAACTTTCTAATGTGGAGCATAATATATATATATATATATGTGTGCAAGCTATCCGACGTTAATAATTTACATTGTAGTTCAAATGGTAGTAGTTGGTAATTTTTTAGTGGGTGGTGAACTAGGGTTCAATTCGTATTTGTAAAAAATATTTGAAACTTTATTTAATTGATGTCATGCACGTCATCTTGCCACGTCAGAAAAGATGTTCAATATGACTGCCAAGTCATTTCTTGTGCTACAATATTGGATTAAAAATTCCCAAATCACGCCTCATGTGCAAAGCACACACTCTTCGCCGGCTAAAATTGCAAATTCCGCCATTGAAGGACTAAATTCATACATGTCATATCTGAAAACAGACGGGTTGCGTGATGGCAATATCTTTATTTGCAATATAATGCAATTAAACTTGTACTATTTTTTATTTTTTTATTTTTTGGAAAGGAATCATTTATGTTAAAGATTCATTTATTAAATTATAAATAAAAAACTCGTAATGTATACAAAATACCTTATTTTTTAAAAAAAGAAATGATGAAATAAATAGTTGTGTAATCAAATATTTCATATTTGTTTGTAGAATTGAATAGTGGATTTTCAACTGTAAAAATGATAGCTATTTGTCTATATTAATCGTAAATATTAGTTCATTATAAATTATTGTCATGTATTGATATTATATAGTACATTGTCGATTTATTAAATTAAAAGAAAACATAGTAAAATAGAAATTGCAAGTTTTTATTATTTTACAAAATCCTTCACTTTTCTTTTATTTCTCGTTAATCTGGAAATTATTAATTTATTAAATATATTTAGGAAAAAGAATTCATAAAAAATGGGAAATGTTATAAAATGCAGAAGTATTCGTGATACATATTACAACTAATCAACAGTGAATTTAAACAATTATATCATGAGTTGAACCCATTTAAAATTCATCACCAACACGTATAAGATTCATGCGGCAATGATATTTAATTACGTTGAACCAAAACATACAAAATATGTAATGCCATGGCATTCTTTGATGCATGGATTCTTGAAGTTGCCACGCAGTGTATAAAATTTGTGTAGATAGCCATTCTAGAGAAGCTTTGCACGTTGGCGATACGTAGTATATATAACTAAATCAACGACAATTTAAATAATTAATAATTGTTGGACCCATTTAAGACACATCACTAATCTATATAAGATCCATAATTTAATAAAATTTAATTAAATTCAACTCACTTGAACCCATTGTAAAATATTTTAAAACCCAATTCACCCAAAACTGTTTGAGTTGGAATGGATTCATGGGTGATATAGCACCCCTAATATGAACCATTTGAAAGGAGAATAACTTTAAAAAGAAATTTTGGACAACATTGACCTGGCTGTTGAAGGTAAAAAATAATGAGCATGAAGACTGCTTAAAGGAATTTAAGAGGCTAAATTGCATTTTTGGTCCGACATTGAAGGGCTGGTGCCTTTTTTGATCCCATGATTTACGGGATTTCGTTTTTGGTCTCAAAATGTTAAAAAAATTCGCAAACTTGATCCCACTAGCAACTTTCCGTTAAATTTTAACGGAAAGTTGCAAACGGCGTCAATTTCTCACCTAACCCCCATTTTTGGCCGTTTGCAACTTTGCAAATTTAACAGAAAGTTGCTAGTGGGACCAAGTTTGCGATTTTTTTTAATATTTTGGGACCAAAAACAAAATCCCATAAATCATGGGATCAAAAATAGCTCCAGGTCTTCAATGTGGGACCAAAAATACAATTTAACCAAATTTAAGATAATGATCTTGGAAAACCATTCTTCATAGACATCAATAGGTCAATTCCAAGAAAGTGTTGACATTTTGAAAACCTAGCGTTATTTGTGACGAATCTAAATAAACTTGATGATAGAAATTACTTGAATGAAATAAGAAAAAGTCAATTATAATATATACTCAAACATAGAAAATAGGGAAAATTACAATTTTCGTCCAGTATCTTAAGGGTGGTGGACCATTGGTCCACGCCTTTCTTGAAATAGCATAATGGGACGGTATGTTTCAATTTTAAGCAATTTGAGGCCAAAAAACTCTAAATTAGCCCGAAAAAGTCACGAGAGCCGCACGTGACTGAATAAAATAGGGGGTTTTCGTATGTGTCCGGCAACTTGGATGAATTGAAAATTAAGAAAAAAAATGATTATGTGGTAGACTGACGTGGTTAAAAATATCCACGTCAGCCTGCCACATCAATTTTGCTTTGGACTTATATTTGCAATTTGAAGGAAAAATAGACCCATTGACGTATCCCCAAATCAGAAGCTTGAAGAACCCTAGTTCTTGCGTGGGAAATCTGAGATGCTTTGGAGAAAACACGATTGAAGGTAAATTTGAGCTACCAGTACACGATGAGCAGTGTCACCAGTCACGTGGACTGCTATGGTGGGAGAAGAGTCGTTCTTCGGACATCTTGGACTGAGATGAACCCTGGAAGGAGATTTAATGTCTGCAAGGACTACATTGTAAGTTAAGTTTATCTTATTTCTTTTTTCTGTTCCACCGAACGACCACTATGTTTTCACATTTTTTTGCTATTTCTTTTTTTTTTTCCTGTGGTTGTAGGGGGGTGGTTGTGGCTTTTTTTTTTTATTGGGAGGACCCACCAATGTGTAGAAGGGCGCGTACAATTATCCTGGGATTATTGCGGAAGAGGAATGAAATGGAGGTTGAGATAGTGAGACTGAAATGCTGTAAAAAAAAAAAAAAAGGCTGTGGAAAGTGATTTTTTTGTTGTTTGTTGTGTTGTTTCTGTGTAGTT
The DNA here is from genome assembly GCA_034509735.1 of Sesamum alatum. Classification (NCBI taxonomy): domain Eukaryota; kingdom Viridiplantae; phylum Streptophyta; class Magnoliopsida; order Lamiales; family Pedaliaceae; genus Sesamum; species Sesamum alatum. Next base: position 36,542,064 of record JACGWO010000006.1, read on the forward strand.
GGATGAGCTTGCAGTGTTGTTTCAAAAGCACGAATACTACAGCAGGCTATTGAAGATGAAGATGCTTTCTAGAAAATAGAAGTAGGAAAATGTACTTGTTTGGTAGGCCCTGTAGTAAATGTTGTGCCCTATAGAAGTTTTTAATATTTTTGCAATGTGTCATTGTAATTGAATTTTGCAATACGTAATTGTCTTTTATGATTAATGGATGTTGTCGCCTTATAAAGTATGTGTGTTGTCAACTTGTGCAATTACTGGTGTTAAATACCGAATTAATTCACTAGCAAATACTTGCACTCAAAAAACCCTAAAGGCAATAGCATTGAGGTTAAGCACGAATTGTTCAAAAATGTACCTGTTGGTGTTACATATTACTTGTTTTCTAACCAAAGAAAGGCCAAAAAAATACCTCTAACACACTATCATATGTACCAAAATACTGTAATATAGCCCTTCCATAATAGATATACTAACACCACAAAATGTCCATTAAAACACTTAAGCAAACATAAATCTTTTCAAACCCTTGTTTTAAAGCACTCAAACCTATTCTCACCATTTTTCTCATTTACACCCAAGATGATTGTTGCACCTGGATTGGTTCCCCTGGCTTCTTCAGCGTAGTCCCACAGTTTGGTGAATTGGTGTTCAGGGCTCCCTTCAAGTTTTTTCAGTGCTTGTCTCTTGGCTCTATAAGCCTGATCTCTTGAAGCATGACATCATAGTTCATTCATGACGTCCACCTTCCATCCCTTCACATCTCTTTTAAGGTCAGATTTGAACACTTGTAAGTACCTCTCACTTAACCAACTGGTTTTCACATTTTTTACATTAAACACTTAAGGGCATGTGTGTTCATCTCTGTACAAATTAATCTGAAAAGTTTCTTCAGTCTGTAGCTTGTTTGCATGTATTTTCCATTGACAACCATCCCCATTACAAATAGTATAAACTCTGAATGAATCATTCTTAGTGAACTTAATATTTCTCCTATGTTTTATTACTAGGATTGAATAACTCTTTTAAACTCTTTCTTTGAGCTAAATATCATTCCCAACTCCAACACAGGGTCATACATCTCCACTGGATTGAATATAAGAAAATTAGGCCCATTTTTTTCATCATATGGAATCCTATGCTCATCCATTTCATTTTCACTGGCCACTACATCTCCACTTGATTCATTATCTGTTTTACTTGCACTGTCACTAACATCACTCACATCATCAACAAAATTTTCATACAATTCATCATCATAGTCATCCTCCCCACTAACTGAACCCATTCTATATTCATTGTTCATAAAATCTAAATCATGTTCATCATCCCCATCACTTTCAATCCCTGCCCCTATGTCTCTATCTGTGGCTTGATCTGAAAACACATATCCTACTCCCTCCTTCCCTGTGTCAGTATTTCTAGCCTCAACATTCAATTCCTCCCTAATAACCCTATCATTACCTTTGCCATTCCCCCTTGCACTTTCCACAGCAACCTCTTGAGGCTGTGGAGGATTGTACTCAATATAAGCAACAAACTGTTGACTTTTCATTTGCTCAAGGGCCTATTCTAGTATATACTCATCACTGAACAACATTTTAAAGCTACCGTTTTTTATAATGTAATACCTTATCCCTTCCCCAGAAATTCTACATTTTTCAACAAAGAGGTCACGACACTTCTTGTTCATATGAAGTACGTTAACATAGTCAAATTTCATAATCTTCCCACCAATACAAGAAGCTACTAGTAAGTTCCTATGTTCACCCACAAAGTGGACTTCTACTGTAATGCTTTGTGTATCAGGGTCTGTAAAAATGAGAAAAGAAGAAAAAATCTAAGGAATACAATAAAGGACAAACCAGCACATCATACCAACACAATATACAATATTATAGTACCCCACACACAGAGGGTACAATAAAAAAATAGCCAACATACTTTAACCAAAAAAAAAAGATTTTGGGACACAATGGGGGACAGAGAAGCAATGCCCACAATATGTTGTCTCCTTTACAAATACAACTTAAAATAAGGTACACACAACCGCAAGAAACATTCTTGTGGTCCAAAATAGAACAATGAAGAAGACTTACGATATGGTGGTGGAGGCATTTTCGAATGCCTTTCTGCATGGGTCAGCACCATCTTCACCCAAATAGTCAGGCTCCTCTCACTCGCTTACTCCTTGAGTATGAGAATGCACAATTTTTGGGTTTTCTTCGTTGACCGAGAGCTAGGGATTTCATATGGTAGTGTGTGAAAGGTAGGGATTCCAGTGTGCGAAAGCTAGGGTTTCTTCTCCTTAATCTTCAGTTTTTTCTTTTTTTTTTAAAGATTAATGGAGAAGACAACATATTTTCCCTCCTAAGCAAAATTGATGTGCCAAGCTGACGTGGATATTTCTAACCACGTCAGCCTACCACATAATCATTTTTTTTTTAATTTCCAGTTCATCCAAACTGTCGGACATGTAGGAAAAAAAACCCCCATTTTATTCAGTCACGTGCAGCTCTCGTTACTTTTTCCGGCTAATTTAGGGTTTTTTGGCCTCAAATTGCTTAATATTGAAACATACTATTCCATTATATATGTTATTTCAAGAAAGGCGTGGACCAATAATATTTCCACTGCCCTTAAGATACTGGACGAAAATTACAATTTTTCCTATAAAACATTTGATTTTCTTTTCTTAATAAAAAGGGATTTAAAATTTTGCAAGTAATGGAAAGACATTACTTCGACTCTCAAAACCTAATCTGCATAGTTCTATATCATATCATATAATATGTACTAAATTAAACTTTTAGTAACACTATATACTTCGACAACTTGTGCTTTATAAAAAAAATAAAATATAATTAAAATGATTAAACGTCTAATAGTAGTATGTATACACCTTCATGCATGATGGTTTATTCGGCTCAATTCTTATTTAGCTCAAAGGCTCAGCTAACACGTCAGGAGGGTCGAACAATCAAATTTCTGACAAGCCCGACTCAATTAATAGTTCAAAGTCAGATCAAGCAAGAGATCGATGATTGAGAAGTGGATAGGATCATATATATATGTATATATACACACATGCAACAAAAAGTAGTTTGTCAAAGTCTTCACACTTTACAATATGAGAGAGAGAGAGAGAGAGAGAGTGTTATATCCTAAGTAAGAGGAGAGATCTAGGCAAGAGATTTTAAACTATGATATCTTGTGTACCTAGGCCATGCATGCATCAACTCGCATTCTCATCACATCATCATCATCATCATCATCATCATCATATGGCCCAATCTCTTCTTCCTTACATTCCAACTGCAGCTGCATGGATCTCTTATATAACTTTTTTATTTCGCAATTGCATGATGATCCCAACCCTTCAATCATTGCAATCCGAATAAACCCTACTACAATATTTTTCTATCTCCAAATCTATCCATACAAGAATTATATATAGGAAGGCAAGCTAGAGAAAGTTGACTCCTAGATAGATACCTAAAACATTTTTGTGCATCAATCGGACGTTCAAGATTATTACAGCCACACGGACACGAACACAAACACGAACAAAGCATCATTTTACACGATTCATTAGTCACATATGATGCTTATAATGTCCATTTGATGACACGAGTTTGATGTTGGAACGCGTTCTTCATTCTTCCAACGCAACTCTAGACGAGCGGTATAGGTCGTATGGCGCCCATAGGTAGTCGACCGTGCACGGCCTCCTCGAGTCCAATCTCAACCATGGCTTACCCTTTCCACTCCAATGTAGGAGGCTAATTGGACCAGGATGGAGCCCTCTACACCTTCCTTCCAGGTTGTCCCCCCCTAGACCATGCTGGTTCCACCTATGATCCACTGCCTTAATATTCCCTGCAAAAACAAGCAAAACCGGTGGCAATGACCCTAAGTGGTATATCCTCATCCGTTTTTGAACCGCCATCCATTCCTCCACTTTCTGCGTGTACCCTCCTTTTCTCCATTGATCGACGTCCACCACCATCACCCCCGTGTTGAAATAGCAAGGCCGCCGTCCCTCAAACGTCCTCGCCAAGTTCACGTCCGACCAGAATGCGTCGGTGAAATAGTTTGTGAAATTTGCATGGCAATATTCGGGTGCTCCGAGGACCTTGTCGCCTAAATCCACCCCCCATAGCTTCGCTATGTCGTCTACAACGATGATGTCCGAATCCAAATATATCACACGGTTGACATCGTTGGGGAGGATGTCGGCCATGTAGATCCTTGCGTAGTTGAGGGGTTGATCGAGCGCTTGTCTGATCGATTTCGATATCTTTCCCCGGACTCTATTCGGGTCGAAAGGGTACATCTTGAACGTGAGGTAAGGGAAGGTGGATTTGATAAGAGATGAGATTTCCGGGTGGAGATGGACGGACAAGAAATGGAACGAGACATCCTCCGGGCACGTCGAATGTTGCAAGATCGACAAGACAGCTGCCATGGTCCCCCGTATGTAATTCACATCGAGCGGCATTACAATGTGGATAATGTTCTTATGATCATGATCATGAAGACACGTGTGGCCGTTGCGAAAGGCGGGTGCCTCACGGAAGGAAGGGATGATGGCGGCTGACACGGTGGGGTTTTGGATGATGTTGAGACGGATGGCGGCAGTGGTGGTGGTGGTGGGGTGGAGGAGGAGGAGAGACAGGAGGCCGAGGAGGGGGAGCATAGAGGAGGAGGAGGAGGAAGAGGTGGAACTCCATAAGGCCATCCCGTCTAAAATGTCAACTTCTCTTTGTGTTTTTTTTTTTTTTTTTTTTGGTTTTAGTCTTCGGTTTTTGTTTATTGGTGTAAGGATAGAAAAAGAGGCTTTATTTGGAAAGAAAAAGGTGTCATGTAATGTTAGAGGCTTGAAAAAAATGGAGTCCAAGAGAGGAGGAAGGGTTTGATGATGATAGTATTAAGGAGAGAGAGAGAAAGGTGTTTGAAAAGGTTGGCAATGAACAAAATTCGGACATTTGTGTTTGACTGTACAAGACTTGTTTTGGCTTAGAATAGGATATGTTTTATCTTTATCATCTTTTGATTTTTATCATAATTAAGGATTTTGATTATTATGACAGGGCAAGTCAACTATGAACCCCAATTTTCCTTTACAAGTTAATATTTGTGGTGTTATAATGCTAGTTGTTGTTCCCAAGTTACTATATTTAGAGTTTTAATCGTACTTGTAAAATACACGTGCGTTTAGACGTTATGCATAGTTTTTAATTTTTTAATATTAGAAACTTTTTCTTTTTGTTTTATCCTCGAATAATGTGTAAACAAGTAAAAGATTTATTTTAATGAAAAAATTCTGATGAAAATATTAATAACGAAACTTGATTATTAAAAATGAAAAGATTTATATATAGGAATTTTTTTGAAATTTTACTCAACTTATATATTTGTTTAAAGCCTTGAATCTACAAACTTATGTATTTATAAGTTAAGGAAGACTAATATGCATGTGATGCTCAATGCTCTTACAATAATGTATAGTCTTTAGATATAAGATGTATACAATATAGATAAAATGTTTAGATTTTGATTAGATGTAACCAAGATATGTGCGTAGAAAAATAATTATATGAACTTAATAGTTTCACAATTGAATTCAAACAATTCAATAAAGTTTTTTAATAATTTTATTATAAGATTGTCTAACTTTAATATTTTCAATTAATATACTAACTAATTTAAAAGATTATCAAAATTAAGTTAGATAATAATAATAATAATAATAATTTATATGAACACCGCTAAATTTAGCTTTATTATAAGAATATTTTTGTCGAATTAAAAAAATAAAAGAAACATTTGGGCCCATTCATACTTTTGTAACAGATAGATAGATGGTTGAGCAATAGGCCCAATATTGGGACTTCGCTTACAGTTGGGCCTTGGACAAGTATAGATGGTTGGGCTATTGAGTCCAATAAAAGGATCAACGGGCCAACACACTAATTTTCTCCCAAAAAAAAAAAAAAAACCCTATTAATCACATAAAATTTAGGAAGAATTATACCGTCCTTTTCCTAAAATTTGATGTAATTACACATAAACCATTTATAGGTTAGAAAATTACATCGAATATCCACGACGTTTGTTTCCACCAACAAATAAATCCCTCCAATAGTCAGAATTCATGAAATTTGTTAATATTAGAAAAAAAAATGAAAGAAAATCTATATATCTATATATATATATATCCCTAATTGACTTACTATTGACTTATAACAAGTCAAACAAATCTTTTTCTAACAAACATCAATATTACAAAATATAATTTCCGTACCACAGGGAGTGTATGTGTAATTACACAAAATCTGAGAGGATGACAGTATACTTTATTTTTCTCTTTATTTCTACAATGCAAAATTTATTTATTTCTCCTTCAAACTTCTTTTTTCTCAAAGATTTTCATCTATTTTTAAGATAATAATATGCACATATATAGTATTTGAATGTGTTGCATACGCTAGTAGTATATACTAATCGCACTTTACGAATATTGATTGAGATTTGTACTTTTGAAACTATGTATAATAAATGTTGTGTACTAAGTAGTATAAAGTACAATACTAAGTAGTATATAATGAGCATCATCCAACTTATAATTGAAACCATATTAACCAAATTAAAATAATTAAATTAATGTAATGATTAGTCCCATTAGTAATTCATGCATGCAATACTTTCACAACTTCCAACCCTAAACACCTTAATCATATTGTTCGTCACATTGATTGGCTATTAAATCTTAATTAAATGATAATTTAAAAATACTTACTATATATATATTTATTTATAATGTAGCCAAGTGTCATGAAATTGGATGATGAGTTCTATATATAATTTTATATAGTTCACGGGCTTTATTGAAAATTACTTATTGACCGAACAACATGCGCAAATGACTACTAAGTCGGCCCCAACAAACTTTAAAATTTCTCGTATGGCCCCTCTTAAGTTCTCCACATTAATTATGGTTAATTACTATTTTACAAACTAAAATTTCGATAAATTATAAATTAAATACATTTATATAAATATATTCATTTATATATATATATATATTATTCTCCCCCCCTCTCTCTCTAGAACTTCAGGTTTAGAGTCTTCATTAATTTCTTGATCAAGTCAATTTAGTTAATTTGTTTATGTAGCAACCAAAATTTACCCATAATGACGGCATACTTATGTCAGCATAATGTGTGCGAGCAAGTTTTTTAATTATAATCAGACAGACAATGTGTAATATATTTGTGATGTGATTAATGCATAATTTATAAAAAAAAATTAAGTAATTATATTTATTGTGTGATTGATTCGCTTTAGTCATACCTAACCTAGGTAAGAATTTTCCGTGCATCAAGAATTTAATCTGAGTTGTCGGTGAGTTGGATAAAAATCGTTTAAAGAAACCAAAAGGAAAAGGGTTGTACTTAATTAATTTGCTTCATTAATTAATTAAAACATTGATATGTACTTCACATAATTTAATAACCCGGCCCATAAATCAAAACATGTATGTATTTTTTTGAAAAAATTTTGTCCGAATTAAGTTTGATCGAATTAAACCAATCATAGAGCAAACGCGATACACTTGCTATATAATTCATCACTTTCTCTGTATTGTATACCAATCACACAACAAATATATTGCACTTGCTATATAATTGATTTAAATTTGATTGAGCCAGGCCCACCTGAAATTTCCCTATAAAATCAAGATTAATGTCAAGATATATATCCAATTACTAGTGAAAGTGAATGAAACAGTGGGGTTTTAGGGACAAGAGAAGAAAGAAATGATTATCTCTGCGTGGAGCAATCAATATAGATTCTTGCTAAAACGCATTTTAATTTAGAGCGAGAAAGAGGAGAGAGAGAGGGAGAAGGCACGAGAGGAATGATGTAGCGTGTAAGGTTGTAATATCCACTAGTTGGAGAGATTTGGTCGTAGCAGGGCTCGAGGAGAAACAGTGATGATGACTGCTGCTTCAGGCAACCTATGTACTATACATACACACACACAAAAACGTGTATGTGTGTGTGTGTTTGTGGGGGCAGGCAGGCAAGATATTGGGAAGATTAATATAAATGTAAGATGTACTCGAAAGTCCCTTAACATGTCTTGTTTATATGAATGAGGGTTGCAACTATGAGCAATCATTAATTACCCAAATGGGCCTCCCCATAACCCATAATCTTGTGCACCAATTACTGTGTGCAATTACTAATCCTTGCTCGTCGCTCAGATAAATCTCAACTCATTATATGACAAGTGTATATGTGATAAGTTTGGTTCGAACATATTTAATTCAGGTTAAAAAATTTTATTAATAGGATTAGATCATCATGATTTGTATTATTCTAGACTACTGTCTTGTATTGCAATAAAGGATTCTTGTCTGAACGGGCTGCTACGACTACAAAATTTTCGTACAATGTCGACGTAGTATAAGTATAGTTGGTGTGCAGGTTGAACCACTGGTGTAACTCAACAATGTCAAAAATATCGATTACTTTGAACTCTCGTAAAAGATACCATGATCCATGATCGGCCCCATCCAAAAGAAGTAAATTAATTCTGCTTATAATATTTGAAATAATTTTATATGTACCATGTTTGAGACCTTTTCACATGTTTGTTTTCCGGGTTTGGAGAAGATAAGAAAAGTTAATAATCTTATGTAAGTGGTGGAAGAGCTTAATACTATCTTGAACCAAAGTTTAAACCAAACTCTAATATTCAATTAAGTGTAATTAATAATGATGATTAGTCACATAAGCATGTAGGCAAGTGCTTGGAAAATGATATGTATTATCAAACTCTTGGCAATTAAACTAAATTAGTGCTAAATTAAAACCAGCTCCAATTGATTAGTAAGAGTAGTGGTGGGGCATGCAGGAACACCCCTCCACCAATATTTTTTGTGCGCATGGTACAGTACCACTCACACTCTTAGTGCTCAAATCCCACACACAAAATTACCTTCTTTTATTTATTTATTTTTTCAAAAAATAACTTTATAGGTAAATTACAACAAGCTCTCTTAAAATTTACCTACATTATAAATAAAGTAAATTACAGCTACTTTCCCTGAGTTTTGGCATAATTACAAATACCTTCTCGTTGTTTGAGAAATTACAAATACCCCATGAGGTTTGTAACCGTCTAACAAATAACCTATTTCCATCCATTTTTATGGATGAACTAACTAAAATGCCCTTATGCATTTTATTTAATTTTTAATTTTTTTTGAATTTTCTGGGACTACAATGCACAGGGAGAGGTATTTAAAGTTTTTTACACCAGAGGAGTTAATAATGCAATTTGCCTCGGTTGATTTTTCTGCAATTTAACTAAAAAATCAAGGGCAAAATGCTCAATTCAGGCCTTTGGTTGAAATTACAAACCTCGGGGGATTATTTGTAATTTCTCAAATAACGAGAAAGTATTTATAATTATGTCAAACCTATAATTTACCCTTATAAATATCCTTCATTGTAAACTGTGAAGGATTACAAATACACTTCTAAAATTAACAGACGCCTAACACATATACCCTAAATATCTGTAATTACGATAAATTTTGTGAGAGCCCGTTGCAATTTATTCTAAATTTTAAATGAAAATTGGATATATTTTTTTCTTAAACATGTGTGTATTTATATGTGCGCGTGCAAGCATGTATGGCGGCTAAAGTCAGTTGTAACCCTCTCAAATTATGCATTTGTCGACCTATGTGTTTGGTAGTGGGGACTTTATGTCTTTAAAATTGGTTCAAATTTTAGATTTGGGTATGGTCTTGTCTTCAACCCAACCTACATATATACTACATTGTGTCTACTTACATTGGACTTTGTCGGCCCACATACTTCATCCATATATATATATATATATATATATTTCTTAATTCTAATTATTTTTATAATATATACCCTAATTTACATAATAAGCATATACTAACTTTTTAGTACCGTATATTAATCACATAAGAAATTATTATGTTTATATAGAGAATTAGTCGAACAAAAACACTATTGTTAATTGGTATATATATAAAAATAGTTGAGCATGATCAGATTAAATCTTGATAGATATAATTTGTGAAATAAATCAGTGGACCCGAATAATTAACTTAAATTAAGATTAGTTGTATAATATTAATGAATTGTGTTAATTAATAATCTTTGGGTGTCCGTCGGCCCTTATCCAAATTCAAAGGCCTTTGGGTAAGATTTTTGTGATGACAAAGTACAGCTTTTGATGTAAAAAGTTGAGAGATTTGGTTATACTTTTGAAGTAAGATTTTGGTTCAAAAAATTGGTTGCCTTTATCCTTAAAAGTACTATATAGTTGACCTATTTTATTTTATTTTTTATTTTTCCTAAGATTAATCGAGACACACACACACAGAGACACATGTGGGTGTGTGTGGGTGTATATGGAGTTTGGTGGTGCGCGTGCAGCAGATGAGAGGGAGAGATGTGGTCATAATGGGAGTGTGCCAGCCCACCATAAGATTGTCCGTGACGCATAGTCGCATACATTATCAACATCATTCCCATTTCCCCCTCATCTCCAAATTCTCTTCATTTATTCTAACCCCCTCACATTTTTCAATTATTTCTTGTTTAAATTTCTCCATATATATATATATTTATTGATCTAAGTCAGAATATCAAGTTCGCTCTGAAGATAGTCCAGATCAAAGGTTTAAAAAACTTAAAAAGAGAATATATCGTTAGGCTCGTATTGTGGTCCTCAAAAGTGTAAAAGAAATAAATGATATCCAATAAATGGAGCGATTGAATGTATTTTATACGACCAAATGTATCTGGACAACATGGCACGATCTTGATATTTTGTTGTCGATGAATCTACGGCTCAGAAGTTGGGTCGTTAGGTCATGTCGAATCGGGTGTGATCCGACCCGAGCAAGAAAGACGTGTAGTTGATCGATTTGTTTTGCCTTGAGGGGTGGGTATTTTGGTCCTTTCAGCAGTAAGTATAATGTATCCCTATCACATATATATACCAATTGTCGACTGTAATATATTTTAAAAGAAACTCGAAATTTTGGTCTTCTTAATCTTGAATAATTATGTCCTATGAGTTAAAATATATGTTCTAAACTCGAGATTAAAATTTTTTACATTGTCTTGCTCAAGATAGAACATAGATGTATATATATGGGGTTATATGATTGAGGGTTAGTGTAATTATTTGTTAGTTGTTGAACTAAAAGTAACTTAAAAGCTAAGGGGAAATGTTTTTGGTGAATTTATAACACCCTCATATATATAATATATATATATATGTCTAATAGCTAGCCTTCATCATCTTTCTTCAATTTGAAACAAGAATTTATGAGGTGATGATCATACTTTTAATTCATGCCATCCACTTCAACCCTACGTACCCAAATAAAATTTTGAACCATTTTGGTATATATATATATATATTTAATTATTCATTGCAATTACAACAATATTATTAGATTATTATATACCAATGTTCTTGAATTTTTTTAAAAAATAATATAAATTATATAACTGGTCAAATTACACATGTATCTAGTATTAATTAAGCTCGGACCGAGAGAAGTTGAGAAATCAATTTTGATCGTCTTTAAATAAAAATAAATGTAGCGTAATGCATGAAGCTGAAAAGGTGATGTGATTGCCTTGTTCCCCTAAAAATTCATGGATATTATTCTAATTATTTTAGCTGCCACGCCTGATTCCACTCTTTTTTCAAATAAATAAATAATTTTGAAAATTGACAACGTTTATGGAAAAGAATTGATGATTTTGGGGGCACGACTAACGTTCTTTATGCACACCTGCTCAAAGACATAGACGACGTTGTCCCTTTCGACCAAATTGTTTTCACCTCAATTTTCTTACATTATTATCATTAATTAATTTTGGTTTCCCCATCACCAAATTTTCAACTGTAAACTCAATCTATAATGTCTGGGTTTTATGACTCCTCTATAATCATTTAATTCTTTGTTTTCAACAACATTAATTTTAGTCAATAAAGCCAATGAATCATATCTTAATTTATTTGATTTACTTCTTATAATTATATTATTACATATATATTTACCACTGCATAAGCTAAAACAGTCATGAAATATTCATATAATAAATATTTGCCAAGCATATACTCATTATACATATATATATATATATATTATTACAAATATTACATATTATTTTTTCTTAGAATTTTAATGTAAATATTCGGATGTTTTTAAAATAACAATAAAATGGGATAATTAATTAATGGTAGTGTAAAAAATGAATATAGTTAAGTTAATTTAAATTTGGGTAAATGTGATGTAGGTAGGGAGGGGTGTGGGCACTTGAGAGCAGGCCAAACAAGGAAATCGGCCTGCCTCCGCTTAGCTACTCTCATAATTATTGTCATGCATTCAACCATCTCACTTTATTATTATGTCTCTCTACTACTCCTCTATCCTACCCTGCACTGCCCCTCAAATATTTATTAACTATCGGGGTAGTTACAACGATCTCCTATGAGGTTTGATATTTTAAAAATTATAAATATTTTTCTGAGATTTATAATCATCTAATAAATAACTCATTTCCATCCATTTTTATGGGTGAACTGATCAAAATGTCTTTATGCAAATTGAATTATCTTTTAAATTTTTTAAAATCTTTTGGGACAAAAATACGCAAGAAGATGTTTCTTACGTTTTCTAGAGGAGTAATAATGTAATTTGCCTCGGCTGCTTTTTCCACAATTTTTTAAAAAAAAATCAAGGGTAAAATGGGTCGTTTCAGACCATTGGTTAAAATTACAAACCTCGGGAGAGGAAATATTTATAATTTTAAAAAACAACAAAAGGGTATATGCTAACCCTTACGAGAAGTCATTGTAATTCTCCCTTAATTATATAATTATGCGTAATTAATTAGTGTAACATGCATTCTATATCAATATGCTAAGAACTAATTAATTAAGTTGAAGTTGGAGGCTTGGAGGTATGTATTAAATTGCATGGAGTTCAAAATATGAATGATAGGTTTGGTGGAAGTTATGTTTGTATAATAAATAAGATGATTTCTACGTATGTATATATAGTGGTAGTGAGTAGTGGTACAGCTTTTGAGCAGCAAGAAATGATTCCCACACTTGAAATTTCTACCAAACCCCATTGCATGCATTCTTGTCATATCACCACCTAGCTATCATTCTACAAATTAAAATTCATAATCCATTATATTTAATTATCTAGATTTTGGAAATGGGAATACATATTTGATCATATATGTGGTATATACATATACATATGAGATGAAAACAGGGGAGGACGAAGGAAAATTCTAACTCAGATCAGGTTTGGTCAAACTTGAACCAATCATATGACAAATATAATATACTTATTATGTTATTAGTGTATAATTTAAGGAAAGTGGTCAATCACTTAGCAAGTGCATTACATTTATTCTAGGGATAATTACACTCTCCTCCCCCAAGGTTTGGTGTAATTACACGTAGACCCCTTGAGATTTGAGGAATTACATCTACTACTCATGAGGTATGTTTTTGTCTAACAAATAAGTCCATCCGTTAGTCAAAATTAACTGAATTTGTTGATATTAACAGAAAAAGAAAATTTGAATTAAAGGTGAGACTTGCCATCGATTGACTTATAACTGACTTATTGTAAGTTAAACGAATCTTTTTATGACCAAACTACCCTTACATATCGTAATACGTAATGCATGAGTGGAGGTATATCTTCACTGTTATAAGAGTAATTTTGTCATAAAAGATTTGTTTGGCCTGCATTAAATCATTAATAAGTCAATCGAGGGTAGGCATCGATTTTCATTTAGTTTTTTTGTTAATATCAATAAATTTAAAATTCGGTGAATTTTAACTAATGAATGGACCTATTTGTTAGACAGAAGCAAACCTCAGGGGTACTAAATGTAATTTTCCAAACCATTGGGATTTTACGTGTAATTACACCAAATCTCAAGAGAAGGGAGTATAATTATTTTTTTTATTTTATGATTGATTTGATTCAGCCAAACTTGAATCACGAGAATTTATGTACGAGGGATGAATGGGGGTAGTGATGAATATAGATTGTAGTTGTCTTCAAAAAGATGTCACAAACCACAAAAATAACCATCATCTTCCACTCATTATGCCTCCAAATCATTCTTTTCGCTTGCCTCACCCCGCATGCCCCCCATATCCCTCTCTTCTCTCTTCACCCCACCCCACCCCCACCACCTATATATACACACACTCTCCTGTACCACTCACAACACCTTCAATTTCCCTCACTAAAAACACACACCACACACACTTGGAGACACAATCGATCCCCACATTTCACTATATACAATCACTTCCTTGAATTCTTGATTACTACTCTGTCATATATATAAGTTTTGCTTTTGTTCATGGCGGTTTCCGGGTTCGAAGGGTTCGAAAAGAGGCTCGAGCTTAACTTCTCCGGCGATGATCCGGCCGCCGGAATGGGTCTCCGGAGACTGGACTTCTTCTCACTGGAGAAAGTATTGCATGCGGTGCAGTGCACCGTAGTGTCGGCCGTGGGGAACAGGTATTTTGACTCTTACGTTTTATCCGAGTCGAGCCTCTTTGTCTACCCCAACAAAATCATCATCAAGACTTGTGGGACAACCCAGCTGCTCAAATCTGTTCGTCCATTGGTGGACTATGCTATCACCATGGGCCTCACTCTCTGCGGGTGCAGGTACACCCGCGGCAGCTTCATTTTCCCCGAGGCTCAACCCTACCCTCATACGAGCTTCAAAGACGAAGTCGTGTATTTGGAAGAGAATTTGCCAAAACATCTTTCATGCAAAAAGGCTTCCGTCATGAACTCGAAATCGTGTTACAAGTGGCACGTTTTCACTGCCTGTGATGAGGTCCACATGGTAGCTATGGAAGACATGCATTCAGATGATTTGTACACGGTGGAGATTTGCATGACTGAGCTGGACCGGGTTTTGGCCAAGAAGTTCTTCCGCCGCTTCAATGATGGAAAAACCGGCGACTCCGCCGGGAAAGAGATGACGGAGATAACGGGAATAAGGGACGTAAACCGCACTGCCCTTATTTGTGACTACGCTTTTGACCCTTGTGGATATTCAATGAATGGACTTGACGGAAACCGTTACTCGACGGTGCACGTGACGCCGGAGGACGGGTTTAGTTACGCCAGCTTCGAGTGTGTCGGTTCATTTTACGATGACAGAGAAGAGTTTTTCGCGGTCTTGCAAAAGGTGGTCAAGATTTTCCGGCCGGCAGCACTGTCCGTGTCAACCACCTGCCCCACCGGACACGAGATATGGAGAGGGGTGGCGAAGGCAATCGAGCCGCTAGGGATGCGGTTGAGGAGTCGGGCGGCGGATGAGTTCCCAGCCGCCGGTACCGTGGTCTCCCAAACATTCACGACTCGCCGGAAGTAGGTGGTGCAGGGAGGAGCGATGGTGGAGGTGGACGTGCCTAGATGTGCAAAAAAGTAAAATGAGAAAAGTTTTAGGGTCTAGGTGGAATTCTTTGGTTTTTGTTCTTGTTTCTTTGGGGGGGTTTAGGAATTATGAATATTGATTATCATGCATGCTAATTGATGTGATATTCGATGGGATGACGATGATGATGAAATGTGGGGTTGACTTTGTGTAGAAGAGATAAAAATGGGGGCAAAAATGAAAATATATTAGAGATGAGGGGATGATGTGAGAATTATTATAAATATTATTGGAGAATGGAGATGGTGTTGGGTTCATCATAATATTGCACCCCACTTTGAAATAGCACGCCTACAAAAATTTTGAGATTGAAAGGGTTAGTGGGGGTGGGGAGGATCTATGAAAAGTTCTCATAATATATCATGTTTTTTCTTTTTTTGTTTTCCTTTTCCCCATATGTTTATATGAACTTTCTACCATCTCTACTTGCTTCCTCCCTTGTTCTTCTCAATCTTTCTTGTCTTTTCTTGATACTTGAAAAAAATTTGTCCGGATCAAGTTCGGTCGAATTAAATCAATTATAGAGTAAGTATGATATACTTATCATGTCATTGGTCACTTTCTCTAAACTGTACGCCAATCACACGATAAGTGTATTACATTTATTATATAATTGGTTCAGGTTTGACCGAGCCAAATCCAGACTAGAATTTCCCTAATAATCATATAAAATAAATTTTAATCAATTAATTGTTGAAAAATTGTTTTTTTTTCATAACTTCCGATGAGCTTTTGCAGATTATTGGTAAACTTGAAAATATTAAGTTGTTTTTCCAATCACTCCAAATGTCAACTTATTTCAAGGACTCGCAACTCTTGTTACTGCTTAACTTACAATTTTTTTTATACTTTATTCTGGTTATTAAAGCAGAAACTATTGCAAATACATCTCTTAAATAAGAGTAATACAAATTGAAGACAAACACATATATTTTATGTTCATTAATTATGAGCAATCATATTTATATAGAGAAAAAGGTCAGCAAGCATGCCTATAGAACAGTGTATAAAATATGCATAAAAATCTGAAGCAGGTGAGTTTGCAGATTTTGTAATATTGATCTTGATGGTCTCACTCTCATCACCCTGCATGCCCACTTGTTTATATAAATATATATATTAATTCTTGGAATTACTTAATTAATATATATTGTCCAGATGATGAGTTTGCATGCATGCATGCAATTGGGGGGCCAACTCTGCTTAAACATATGTAACATTCAGCTTAATTATAATTAAATAATGGACACAATACATATGTACATGACATATATATATTATCTTAATCAATAATTCAACCCTCAAATTAAATAATTCCTGACTATGATATATATATATATATATATATACAAGTACTTTATTTTTTATTTAATATCTTCTTGGGCTGTAGTTAAACGACGTACCAAAAAAAGGGTTAATTATACTGACCTCCCCTACTATTATGGGAATATACAAATTCTCCCCTTTTACTATAGAAATTACAAATTACCCCATCTGACTAACAGGTGTTAGCAAAATTTAATGGTATATGCTTAAATGATCATTTTGCCCTCATATATAAATTTAAAAATAATTAAATAAACTTAAAAATAAAAATAATCCAAAATATCTTCAAATATGTTTTTTTGTTAAATATAAGTTTTATTTTCTATGAAATAATATAATTTCAACAACGGCAAGTTTTAATGATTGTAAAAAGAGACGAAGAACACATTTTTCGGGCCGAAAATTTGGTTTGGTGTCTTTGTGGACTATTAAAATTGGGCCGCATTGTGGGCCAGCTCTTGGGGCCCATTGTTTTATAATCCACCGAAAATTAACAACGCTATTAACGTAGCTAATGGTTTTAAAATTTATTCAAATTAATCTTTATTAAGAATCTTGATTAATGATTATAATGTGTTAATCTTGTTAATTTCTCGATTCTTTTTAGAAATTTAACTAAATTCTTTTATAATTTGTTTTGTCTATCTTCAACAACAATCAAATCCTTTCAAAAGTTTAATTTTTTTTAACTATGACGACGGTATCAAGATGTAGTGTCAGTTCACACAAACTATAAAATTGATTTTTTTTTTCTTTTTAGAATTTTGATGAATTATCACAAATCAAATAATTGATGCATGGCTCACACAAAAATCGATTAAAACAACAACTCACAAGATTCTCATACTAAGGAAACTTGTGAAGTACAAAAAGACAACTCGAACTATGGGAAGAAACGTTCTGCAACAAAACACGACAACCTAAATAAAAGCATGATGTTCTTGGAGGGATGAAGGTAAGTGACACTTTAACCTTCAATGTGATGGGAAATGTTGTATTAATTAGGAGATAGATGTATAGCATTAATTGAATAAGAGATTCATATGGTATTACAAATTACATGTGTTTTTTCAGATGATAATACATTATTAAGGTAGCTATAAATTACACACTTCCCTAAAATACATATAATTTGACTTTTGATGACGATAATAATGTAAAAGTATAAAAATAATTATTATTTTTAATTCCCACTTACCTTGTGGTTTAAATCAAATGAGAACTTTGTTTTGAAGCCTGACGTGCACCAGAGTCCAACAATATTATAATAATTAGAGTAATTTTCACAAAAAAAATAAGATTTAGAGGGAATTAACTTGCAAAACAAAGATTAACTCTCAAATTTTTAAGTGAATACTTATATTACTAAAAATGAGTATGGAAATACTTGAAAATAACGCAAGATATGGTGAAATAATTGAAGTGACAAAATATTGAAATGTGAATGAAAATGAGTGTGTGAGTGCCAAAAATGAGTAATGAGCTCGTAGCTTTACTGTTGATGGACAACACAAAATGTGAGAGTGTGAATTAAATAAATTACTCCGTGATTGCATTATGGCCACTATTTATAGGCCGATTGCGGTAGAGTATGGAGGTTAGTTGCTGTAAGCGATACACCTTTTGAAAGATGTGTTTGTTAGCTAACTAAAAAAAATAAATTGGGATTTAGGCTTATCTAGGTGAAGATATGGCTGTTTGAAGGAGTTATGTCCAACTAGGCGTCGTAGCACGCTGTTCCCGCGTGCATATAATAAATTATTTTTTACTCTTTAAAATATATTATAAATAAGAGTAAAATATATAAACCAACATATCACATTAAAAAAAAAGAAGGAAAGAAAGAAAGAAAAAACGAATTTGTCAATTAATACAAAATTTAGAAAGTCGAATAAAGTAGTTATTTTATCAGTTGAGGGTTATTTTTGACATTACAAAAAAAGGTGCGGCGGTGTCATTAACCGCCATTTATGAGTAAAAAGGGAGGGTTCTTTTATATAATAGTATTGCTATAGATACATAAGGATATTTTTGGTAATATTAAAATTTGGTATTGACGCGTAAGTAACCGTCATTTATTAGTGAAAACAGAATTTGCTTTATATAATAGTATAGATACACCCAAAAATTCGAGGAGTTTGTTATTGGTTGTTGGTAGGTCGGCCACCACGGATTTAAATAGAGTTTGTGGGAAATTTTTCAATATGATGTGTCCCAAAATATTGGGGATATGTTTGACGTGGAATCCTTGCTATTTGATAAGTCATCTTATTGTATCGGAATCATTTTGAGGCCCTGCCATGTTAACATAAATGAAGAAATTATGTGATTATTACATTGCTCACGGGCTAACAGGCGTAGATCGACTGATATGATCAATGGGGGC
Source organism: Sesamum alatum (assembly GCA_034509735.1). NCBI lineage: Eukaryota > Viridiplantae > Streptophyta > Magnoliopsida > Lamiales > Pedaliaceae > Sesamum > Sesamum alatum. The sequence goes on from JACGWO010000006.1 coordinate 36,561,346, forward strand.
CTAGTTTCTTTGTTTTGAGCTCTAAGAATTATGGTTGAGGAGTATAAAACAAATGAGAATATTATTTTTCAATATTACAAATTTCAAATTTAAATTGACTTTGTTGATAAATCAAAAAAAGATATTGACGGTCTACGAAATTCGTCTAGGTTCTTTCAATCAAATGCAAATTTTCTTTTTTGTTTTTTGGGATGCAAGAATCAAAATTCCAACCACAAATAGGAAGGGTTAAAAGGGATAAATTTGATTGTCTTATTGTTCTTGTCTCTATCACCTAAAAAGGTTGTCAAGAAAGCATGCAAATACACATAAGAACAAAACCTAGTATCACATTTTATCATACAATTTCAACCTCTCTTTTTTTCCATTTTTTATCTCATAAAAATTAAATAAAAATAATTATTATTATTGAAGACAAATGAAAAAAAAACAAGAGTTCTTGGAATAATTTTTTTTTTAAAAAAAAAAGAAAAGCCATTAAAGCTTCTGTGTTGGTGATCTGAATTTTCTCCTGGCAAAAGGTACAATCTTTCCTGCGGTGGGACCCACAAGAGAAGCCCACCCCCATTCCCTCTTCTTTCCTTTCCATGCCCATTTTGACAAAAAGCCATTTCTATTGTTTGCTTTGCTTGATCAGAACCAAAAAGGTTCTGCCTTTTGCTTGTAATTAGGGTTGATTTTAGGGATTTAATGATTTCCCCTTTTTCTTCAAGCACGACTCCGGTGCTGTCAACTCAGAATTCTCTTGTCTCTGCGTATCATTTCTTGTTGATTGGGTTATCTCCGGTGTAGGATTGGAATTTGCTTCTTGAGAAAAAAGGGGATAAGGGAAAAGGAGAAGGAACCCTCTTTTTTGTTTGTCATTTATGAGCTTATAATTTGATAAGATTAGTGTTCAATTCCACGAAACAGCCTTTGGGGGTTTCTTTTTTCCTTATGTATATATATGGAATGACCCATTTGATTCGATAATTTCTTAAGAACTTGACAATGTTGGATTTGGAGGAGCCTCTTTTGGCCATTTTCCCCAAGAATCAAATTGCTTTGTGGGTTTAGATGCCTAAGTTTCTTTCAGGTTTTTTACCAAGCAAGTGGTGTGCAAGTGCGAATTTTTTTCGCAAGTGCTTCCATTTCTCTTGTAAAATGGGTTGTATTCAGGGGAAGTGTTGCAGAAGACATGCACCATCTTCGCGCAGCGATAACAAGGACGAATTGGGTTTATATCCCGGTCAGAATGCTCATATAATTGCAAGTACGTCTTTAGATGTTGTCGATGTTCCTGCTCACAATTTCAGATTAACCTACTCTGTGCTTTCCCAGCGGGGCTATTACCCTGAAACCCCTGATAAGGAAAATCAAGATAGTTACTGTGTCAGGACTAACATTCAGGGGAACCCAAATGTGCATTTCTTTGGTGTGTTTGATGGGCACGGTCTCTCTGGCACTCACTGTTCGACTTTCGTTAAGGATAGGCTTGTTGAAATCTTGTCAACTGATGCTGCATTGTTGGATGATCCTGTTAAGGCTTATAGTAATGCATTTTTGGCTACAAACGATGAACTTCACAACAGTGGTATAGATGATTCCATGAGTGGTACTACAGCTATTACGGCCCTCGTTATTGGGGATAAGCTTTATGTGGCAAATGTTGGGGATTCTAGAGCAGTTTTAGCTGTTACGGAGGGGAATAGAGTTCTTGCTCAAGATTTGTCGTATGATCAAACTCCATTCAGGAAAGATGAATGTGAAAGAGTGAAGCTTTGTGGAGCTCGAGTGTTGAGTGTTGATCAAGTGGAAGGACTCAAGGATCCTAGAATTCAATCATGGGGGGATGAGGAGACTGAGGGCAGTGATCCACCAAGGTTGTGGGTTCAAAATGGGATGTATCCTGGGACTGCATTTACACGAAGTGTCGGTGATAACATGGCAGAGAAGATAGGTGTGGTTGCTGATCCAGAGGTGTCCACCGTGCAGCTCACGTCCAGCCATCCCTTCTTTGTTGTTGCAAGTGATGGAGTTTTTGAGTTCCTACCCAGCCAAACCGTCGTGGACATGGTATATTTACACATATTAGTGCTGAAATGTTGTTCATTTGTTTTACTTGTTTCTCATTTTAGATCTGCCGCATGAATAGAAGTTCATCGATTGCAGCACATCCCTCTTACTAGAAAAGATAAACCAAAACTTCATGCTCAGTCATTTATATAAACTCCATCCTCTGACATGCCACATGCACGAGCCTTTTTTTCAAAAGTTAACTGTGGAATCTTGAAGAGATGAACTACATCTTATACATTGCTACACAATATGGCCGAAGCAATAAATGTAAACTAGCAGTAAATATTGATCTTTTTAAAGAAAAATGTCTATTCTATAACTTTTAGTTGTTACGGCTTATAAACATGTCGGATCTTGGTTTCTGGTACCATCTCATGTTCATTCACGTAGAAGAAACCATTCTCGGCATGCCCAGGTTGGCAATTCTTAACAACTATTCTATCTGTATCTTACGCCTGCGGATAACATGGCGTGCTTTTGGTAGGCCACTTGCATATTGGAAATAATTGTTTAATGGCTGCGACCTGAAGGATAATAGAGCATTAAACACCTATGTGTGTAGTTTATTATGCAATTGAAGTGATGATGAATTTGATCCTTAATCATGTACAAAGGTGAGGCAGAAACTCATTTTATTTGGAACCCTTTGTTTTGAGGGGTTACAATCTTTCCTTCTTAAAACCTCCATGATTGTGCAGCACACAAGAGAGAGTATCGGTCATGCAATCCCCTATCTCCTTTTTGTATCTGATTTTCCTCGTTTTCTTCCGTCCTTGCAGGTTAACAAATATGCTGATCCTAGAGATGCTTGTTCCGCCATTGCTGGAGAAGCTTACAATTTATGGTTAGAGCATGAAAATCGAACAGATGATATAACAATCATCATTGTACGCATTAAAGACTTGAATAATGTATAAATTATCGGGTTCTTACTTTAGCAGCTCATGGATTTTCTGATTCTTTAATCATCTAGAAAGTAGCAGTAATCTTTTGGATTCAGAGATGTATAATCTCATTAGTCCAACTCCTAAGATGTTATCGGTTGCTGTTGGTTTGGTTTACTTAGTCTGATGCTTGAAGCACGTTTCTTTATTTCACATAATCTCTATCCCATATCGGATTCAATGAAGCAGCGATTTATATCTGCATATCTTTCCATCCGCTTGCTTTTTTATGTCAATGATCTGGTAATATACATGTGTTTTTATGATTCTACCAGCCACTTTGTGAAGCTCACTTTGTGCTGGATAGAGTGATCGACAGGATTTTGTGGGACGATTGCAGGGTCGAATGAAGAGGTAGAAGTGAAGATTTCTCAAATGAAAATGAAGTAATAATGCATGAACGTGAACATGCCTTATGTGTAATAATGCATCAAAATCTCTCTTTTCAGCATCTAATGTTTCCATGGATAGGCCATGGAGATGTATTCCCCTATCTTGAACTAGCCAAGAATCTCTCAAACCAGGACTTCCACATTTTCTTCTGTTCCACGGCAGTCAAATCTTAGTTCCATCAGCGATGCTCTTGCAAACACCTCGTCCGCCATTTCAATCCAGCTAGTGCAACTCAATCTACCTTCATCTCCTGAGCTGCCTCAATGCCATCACACGACCAAGAACGCAGCGCCCCGTCTCATGCCTAAACTCCATGAGGCCTTTCAGATGTCAAACTCAAGTGTCTCCAACATCATTACGTGTCCGAAGCCCAACATCCTTATATACAATGGTTTTCAACCGTGGGCGGCCAAGACTGCCGCATCACTCGGCATTCCTGCAGTCCATTTCGCCACTTCAGGGGCCGCACCATATTCATTTTACTTTGATTCCTTCATGTCTGCAACTTCGGCTTTCCCTTATGAGGCGATCTATCTTCGAGACTATCAAAGAAAACTACTTGTCTAAGGATCAGATGGTAGAGATAGCAAAGGGTTGGAGGCTTGTGATGTTAACTTTATATGGGTTGTCAGATTTCCTCCTGGAGAAAGACTCAGCATAGAAGAGGTAGTGCTAAAGGGATTTCTTGATAGGGTGAAAGACAAAGGGATTTCTTGATAGCCATGCCTTTGAAACTTGATCAGCCCTTGAGTGCTAGACTAGTGGTCGAGGCTGGTGTCAGGATTGAGGTCGAAATAGTTGAAAATGGAGGTTTTGGTGGAGCCAATGTTGCAGATGCGATAAATAAGGTCATTGTGGACGAGACGGGGGAGGCTATGAGGCTTAAATGATGCAGCAGATCAGCATAGCCGGCTTTGTATGGAGCATAAGCAGCAGAAGTGATCATACATTCTCAGACTATGGAGATCAAAATCTGTTTAACGTTGGTTTCTTGTCCTGAACTCATCCAAAAGATTTCTCTGCAGGAGTTTGTAATAATGAACCAAATGTTTCAGCATTTATACAGAACTCTGTTCTTAGTATGGAACCAAGCAAATGAAGAAATACAGAATGAAGCCTCTCTAGAGCAAGTTACAGGTGATCACTCCAACTCCACTCTTATACTTCTTACCTCTATAAAAACTCATTTACACATTGCAAATCAATATCCTAACATTCTCTCAAAAAATGGTCCACTTATCAAATAATAACAATCAATATTTCTATATCAATCATCGATCTATAAACCCGTATATATTATCTATAATGTTAATATTTCATCCCGTATCTTGTCAATCAAACTATCTCCATCACTTGCAAGAATTATTGTGGCTGTGAATGTTAACAGCTGCTGTTCATTAACACATACTCTTGCCTCTAAAACCTCGGCCTGATGCTTTTCAAACACCTGCACGATCTCCGGGACTAATCCACGTCTAAAGGGAAGTTGAACGGCAAGGAATGTAGCACCACTAGAGACTGTAACTTTCTCAGAGATGTTCTCATTTGTACATTTGAATAAAACAGGTTTTGCCACTGTTGGCTCTTTGCACCGGAATTTCTTTAGACCCTCCAACCTCTCGGTCTCTTGTTCTAGAAACTTTATGTAGTTGACGGTGTCGCCTATAATCTTCTCTCTCGAGGGCTGGAACATTGCAATACAAATACAAACAACGTTAGGATTTCCAAATAACCTCAGAGATTAACAAGATATGAAATGGGATTGATTTAATTCTGATCAGAACATTGAAACAAACAAATCCGAAGAAGATGGGATGCGGAAAAAGTGAATTGATACATCAAACAAGAAACAGAACACAGATGGATGGAGTAGAACAGAGTCTGTAAGAATCAAGATTTCATTTGATTAGCGCTAATCAAATATGTTTGATCATCTTTGATCAACCCAAGAATCACTCAACTATTCTTTACGTAACGAATCAAACCATGAAAACCCAATAAAAACAAAAACGATTAAGAAGAAGAAAACTGAAACGGATTGACCTTAAAGGTCTTGACAAGAGTCGGCACCATGGACTGAAGAAGAGAGAATTTCTCACTCATTTGCTCCCTTCTCTTACGTTCCTTGATCAAACTTTGAACCCACGAAACTTCATCTTTCTCTCTTTTTCTTGAGCTTGAACCCTTTTCAGCAATGGAGATTCCAGGTAAATTAGGAGAAAAATAAGACAGTGATGGAATTACAGTGTCATTATATCCCTCCATTATGCCCAGAAGCAATCTTCTTATCTCCTCTTCTTCAGTTTCTTGCTCTCCCAACTCCCCTTTTCCTCTCGCACTCATCTCAACACTCACATTGAAATTATATACAAATTTTCGCGGGTACCCAAATTTCCCTTTATGTATGTGTGTGTGTGAGAGCGGAGACAGAGAGAGAGAGAGTGTTTGCTGTTTGAGGGTAGTTTTTTCAGCAAGAAAGCTGTTAGAATATAATACGGGGGAAAATGCAAACAACCCTCGTCATATTACAAATTAGTAAATTATCTTATATGAAAAATAAAATAGCAATTTATCTGTTTATATTTTTTAAAATGAATTAATTTACTCTCTATACTTTTTAAAATAGAGTAATTTACCTTCATATTTAGGGAGATAAATTGATCCATTTAAAAGAACACGAATTGCTAATTTTTTTTATAAAGAGTTAATTTGTTCATTTGCAATATCACAAATAGATAAATTGCATTAAACTCATATTATACGCTACAAGCAGTTTGTTAGAGAGACAAAGACCCATACAAGTGTGTGTGAGTGTGTGGGTTTTGAGTTAATGATTGCAATAATTTGATTTTATTTTTATTTTGTCAATTTAACACTATAATTCGAATGTAGATGAAAAAATTGTAATTTCGATCCCAAGATGTAGTGTAATTTGTAAAATTAATCTCATATTTTTTGAAATAGTCAATATTAGTTCTATATTTTAAAAATATATTGCAAAGTTAGTCCCAATATTAGTTCTATATTTTAATAAGACTAACTTTAACATTTTCCTAAAATGTAGGACTAATATTAATTATTTCAAAAAATATGGGACTAATACTACAAATTACTCTATACTTTGGGATTGAAATTCCAAGAATCCAATTTTCATCGTGTTGGTAGAAAGTTCAGAAGGAAAGTTCATTACCACCTACAAGTTTATTTTGTCAATTAATTGAGAATACATTTTTAAATTTTTTTAGATTTTATTTTTCAAAACTATATAAATAAGTGTATTATAATATGTAATAGTTTAGAAATTTAAAAGTATTTTTATAGAACAGGAGATTATGAATTATAATATATGAAATGTATATTAGTTCTAAGTTCTAAATTTTGAAGCTTATTTTAGAAAAAAAAAAAAAAAAAAAAGAAAGAAAGAAAGCCCAAAACTGTGCATAACATCAAAATCGGGCCACTGGCCGACCCGTAATAAATGGACTCTGTTGTAAGGCACTCAGCCCAATCGTCCGTACATAATTGTAGCCCATGATCTTTGACTAAAATTTAAAGATAAATTACAATCAACTCCCTGGTATTTGACACAATTACAAATACCTTCTTATTATTTAAAAAATTATTAATACCTTCTTAACTTTAACGCCGGTCTAACAACGCGTTCATTCTGTTGGGTATATACTTTTTAGAATTTTTTAAAATATTTTTATGAATTAATATTCTCTATGATTATTTATTTTATCCACCCTCCAATTTTTTTTTATATTATTTTAAAAGATTTTTTTTTCAAATATTCTTTTGAAAAAATAAAAAAAAATCAACAAGAATTTTTCACATCTCTATTTAAGGACTACATAATTATTTTGTTTTTCAAATAATAGGAGAGTATTAATAATTATGTCAAATCTCATGAGGAGTAGATGTAATTTATCCAAAATTTAAATGAAGATAAAATATAGGTAAATACTTCTAGTTTATGGATGATTCAAGTCGAGATTGTGGAAGGCATGCGAAAATCCTCGGTTGAATATCGAATCCATGAAACCACACTAAACTTCTATCCAGAGTATTGGATTAATAAACTTAAAAATAAAAGAACGTTCAACTTGTTGAGTTGGCCCCAAGCTAAAATTTATGATGCTTAAGTTAGACGGAGGTTTAGAATAAATCAAGTGAAGGTGAAAAATTATATTTTAATATCATAAATGCATACCTGTCAAATGGTGATCGTTAGTATTCACAAAAGGTTAATGCGTTAAGAAATGTACAGATTCATGTATCTTGACGGTAACAATATGATGATTTTAAGATCAAAAGTCATTAAGGTGGGTTGACGGATTGGTCGAGTCAGAGCAAAAAGACGTAGATTTTGGCATTGTTTACTCGTTTTAGGGCTTAAATTCATCTTAGTTATTGATGGTTGAAGCCCTGTTAATAACTAAAAAAAAAAAAAGCCTAACATTCTTAGAAAGTTCTTGTCCGAATCGAGTTTGGTCGAACCAAATTAATCATAGAACAAGTGAAGTACACTTGCTATGTGATTGATCACTTTTCCTAAACTGTACACCAATCACACGATAAGTATATTATACTCGCCATATAATTAGTTCAATTTTAATCGAATAACTGGAATTTCCTATATCGTTAATAGTTAACTTTGAATATTTCAAATGATGTGTACAGAGAGAGAGAGAGAGAGAGAGGGGGGGGGGGGGGCACAAAAACTAGGATCAAAGGTTGCCATAAAATACAACCTCAAAAGACACATCCTCCACTTGATAAAACCAAATTTATCTACTGGAAGAAGGGTCCTTTGAAGCTGTAGTATATGGCACATATATATACCACCACCACCGCCGCTGCCGCCGCCGCCATCTCATGCTTCTATGTACGGTGGAGCACCGCCGTGCAGCCAAACTCAACTGCTGCTGCTTTCTTTCTAGCTTCTCTTGTTTCTTTCCTGCTCATATATATTTATACAGGGGATCAAAAACTTATGTATATATATATATATATATATAGATGGTGAAAATAATAAAATAAATGTCAATGTTCGAAACGATGTTTTTTAGATTGCAAAAAAATCCAAAATAAATGTGTATGGTACGTGACTAATGTCCTGTCACATTTATTTATTTTTTTCAATAATAACCATGCAATTAATATGATTGATGCCATTGCTAGGTTGGTAGCCTTAACGAACTGGCTACAATGGAAAGATTTGTAGAGTTTACCTAACTCCAAATATTTAATTTTCTCGTCTCATTATTACCCCTTAGCTCAGATGAGATACATAAGGCTTCAATTTTATTGTAAATGGTCTTTTTATTTACGATCTTTAAAATCAGAATTTATTTTAAATAATTATCCCTGGTTTATTGGTAATTTTCAACCCATGTGCTCCAATATTCATCTATATTATTATATAAAGCAAATCCCGTTTTCACTAATAAATGGCGGTTACTTACACCGCAATACCAATTTTTTCGTTATACTGATAATACCCCTAAGTTAGTTTTCATTTCATTTATTTCTTTCTTTTATTTTTTTTAAATACAATGTGTTGAGTAATATGTATATTTTCTTATTTACAATAATTTTAAAGCGTGCAATATATTTTATATGCACGTGAAAATGACGTGCCACGACTGCTAGTAGTTAATATATGTAGAGTTACTTATTGCTTTCACCTACTATTGCAGGCAATTAAATAAAGGTGCAGAATTGGCCAAAATATTAGGTCGGATGTGGCACTGTAACTAACCCTCCTTGTGTCTGTTTGTTTGTTTGTATTTTTCGGCAAATTAAATTTTATATAGCAAATTTTATTGCATTTCACAAATATACGCTGTATGAATAAATTAAGAATAATTATATTTACACATACTGACTTTTGAATTATTCCTGATTTTGGATAATTGCATGTACATCCATAAAAATATCCACATCATTATACAAACTATTCTTACTTTTTGAAAAATTCTATATACACCCTATAAAAAAGCAAAATTATTTATTAAATGTAAAAAAAAATAAAAATTTTAAAATTGGGTGAAGACGGGGTTACACCACAGGGGGTAGAAAAAACGGGGGTTGTCTCCCCGTCTTATGGTGTGTCAGGCAACCGCCTGACACACCCCAATTCTAATTTTTTTTTTGTTTTTTTTTTTGTTTTAAATTAATTATGTATTAATATTAATTAAAATTTTAAATAAAAATTAAGTTTAATTATATAATTAATATTAATATTAATTCATTATTATTTTAAAATTTTAAATTATTATTCATAATATGTTGATTATTTTCCTACATAAATATAATTAAGTTTTTAATAATTAATAAATATATTTATTAATTAAATAAACCTATAATATTAAATTGTGTAAAAAATAAAAAATATTATAAATTAGTAATGATTATAAATTATAATAGTGACCACTAGTCTCATATGTATGTCGTTAGTATTGGTGTCGAGGTCTTTTTTTTTTTTAATCAATTGAATCTATTGGCTCATTTATTTTTTAAACTACGATTAACAACTATATTATCTAAATTTTAATTAGTTGTCGAGGTCCTTTTGTTTTTTTATAAATTTGATAAATGTAGGTGTTAATCAACATAGTTTAAATTTGAATATATTGTGTTGTTGGCATGTAATTGATAAAAATATTTAATTCACGGGGAATATAGAATGGGCGCTAAGTCTTCTTCAAAGCATGTGATAACGAGATTTCAGCGGCGCATTGTAAAAAGACTTAGCGCCACCGCCAGCAACACAATATTATCAAATTTAAATTATGTTGATTAATAACTACGTTTATCAAAATTTTAAGAGAACAAAAAGACCTCGACAACTAATTAATAATTAGATAATATAGTTGTTAATCGTAGTTTAAAAAATAAATGAACCAATAGAACCGATTGGTGGAAAAGAAAAAAAAAAAAGACCTCGACACCAATACTAACGACATACATATGAGACTAGTGGTCACTATTATAATTTATAATCATCACTAATTTATAATATTTTTTTTTATTTTTTACACAATTTAATATTATAGGTATTATTTATTTATTAATTATTAAAAACTTAATTATATTTATGTAGGAAAATAATTAATATATTATGAATAATAATTTAAATTTTTAAAATAATAATTAATTAATATTAATGTTAATTTATTATTTAAAATTACATAATTAATTTAAAACAAAAATTAAAAAAAAAAAATAAAATTGGGGTGTGTCAGGCGGTTGCCTGACACACCCATAAGACGGGGAGACAACCCCCGTCTTTTCTAAAGACAGGATTGTAACCCCGTTTTCACCCAATTTTAAAATTGGTGTCATTTGACACCAATTTTAAAATTTTTATTTTTTTTTACATTTAATAAATAATTTTGCCCTATAAAAATGTCAACTTCATTACACAAATTCCTCGTGGTATTTGACTGTAAGGGGGGTTTTTATATTATATAAAAGATAGGGTCATTTTTATTTTAGTCCCTGCGTTTTAAAATGATTTTCAAAATCATCCAAAAAAAATTTTCATTTCTCAATTTCGTCCTTCCGGTCATTTTCCGGCCAATTTTCCGGTCTGAAAATAGTATTTGACAAAATTGCCCCTAATTTTTTTTGTAAAATATACACAATTGCAAAAGCATCCCTCTGTTTTTAAAATCAATTTCAATTTAGTATTTATGACAATTTGAAGGCCACTATTGATGGTTGAAATTTGTGCTTTGCCAAGCATACTCCCTTATAAGTATAAGGTGCAATTAGAAACAAAATGCGTAAAGCAAATTTAACAAAAACAATAAACTTCTCAGGTTTCAATTTATTTGTTTCAGTTTTTCTGCATTTAGTCTTTTAGTTTTTCAATTTTTCTGCATTTTTTTAATTTCTGTTTCAGCTGTTTTCGTTTCAGTTTTTGCATTTTTTTTGTTTCAGTTTTTTCTGCATTTTTTCTGTTTTTATTTCTATGATTTTTGTTGTTTCTGCATTTAGTTTTTTAGTTTTTCAGTTTTTCTGTTTCCCTGCATTTTTCCTGCATTTTTTCAATTTCTATGTCAGCTTTTTTTTTTTTTTTTTTTTTCTGTTTCTGTTTAAATTTTTACATTATTTTGTTTCAATTTTTTCTGCATTTTTTCTGTTTCTAGTTCTGTAATTTTGTTGTTTCCATATTTTTCCTGTTTGAATTTATGTTTTATTAAATTTATTCCTTTTCTCATTTTTCGTGTGTTTGAACAAGACTTGAATCTGTAAATAATGATTGGAGGAAGGGTGGGAAGAACATTATGATAACGAAATGCTTGTCTTTTGTCTGTTTTTTGATGATGTTCTACAACAACACATGCACAAATATTTTAATGTATTGACATAGTGCAAACACTTTCAACTTAAGTTTTTTGATGTATTGACAAACAACTTTTTGACGTATTTTGGCAATGCAAATTTTGTTTATCTTTGCATCAAATTCAGGTTTTGTAATTTACTATTTCTTGCTCGTTGTTTACAAATTTAGTCGTTTAATACATGTTTAACAAAGCATAAATAGGGAGTATGCCTAAATTTTTATACCTAAATTATGGTATGAAAATTGCAATTTTCTCTTGAATTTTTATTGTTTTTGTTAAATTTGCTTTACGCATTTTGTTTCTAATTGCACCATATATTTATAAGGGAGTATGTTTGGAAAGCACAAATTCCAACCATCAATAGTGGCCTTCAAATTGTCATAAATGACTAAATTGAAATTGATTTTAAAAACAGAGGGATGCTTTTGTAATTATGTATATTTTACAAAAAAATTCAGGGGCAATTTTGTCAAATACTATTTTTTGACCGGAAAATTGGCTGAAAATTGATCGGAAGGACGAAACTGAGAAATGAAAAATAAAATTGGACGATTTTGAAAATCATTTTAAAACACAGGGACTAAAATAAAAATAACCCATAAAAGATAGGAACTAATTACTTGTTTTAATTTATCCATTTGTTATGCACAATTTTTCATTTTTTTTAAGGAAAAGCAATGAATTATTATTATTTGAAATAAATTGATTAAATATATAATTCCTGTCAAATGTCAACAATATCATATAAATTGCATCTATACAACACCTATTCTTACAGTAAAAATACCACACCTACTATACGGTAGACAACATTCCACTCATTGATAAGGTTCGAACTCATTACCTCTAAAGTAATGGGTCCTTCAATATTAACCACTAGGCTAAGTTAATTTGTCATTTTTACAAAATTTTTCCTTTATTTTTACATAATTCCTCTACCAGTTTATTTCATCATGACATTGAATTTACTATTTTTTAGAGCACATCAATGACAATTTACACTATTTTGACAGTTCTCGTACCAATTTTTGAATTATCAAAAATACCCTTTTGTTATAGTATTACTGGTAAATATTTAACCACTAAGATTATTATTTAGACTTTGGTTTTATTGTATAAGACATTCTTAGTCATAGTTTTGAACTTCGGATGTCTGATGTTATATTCAAGTGTAAATGTTACATTTCGTCCCTTAAGTTTTCAATGAGAATCACTTTAATCAAATTGATTTTTTGACTTTAGCATTCCTAAACTTTAGTTCTTGTCTCAGTTTGATTCCTCTTACCACTTTTCGGCAAAAGTATGACCGGAATTTGACTTTTTAGACGGTAAAATGGTCAATTTAAATTTAATTTTTAATTTAATCCCTTAAGTTTATAAAATGATCAAGTTAATCCCTTTTTAAATGAAAAACAACTATTTTATATTTTTGTATGTTGAATATGATGTAATTATCTTATGTGAAAATGACAAAGTTAATCTTCTAACATTTTCATAGTTTATGCTTTCTCCTGCGACTTTGAAATTTAAAAAAAAAAAAGAACTATTTTATCAGGTGTATTAGATATAATTTTTTAAATTGTTAAAAAATGAGATGTAATTACATTAAATTTCGAGGAGGATAGTGCAATTGAGATGTAATTTTTTTTCTCCCACGATTTTGAAATTCAAAAAGAAACTATTTTGTCACAATAAAAAAAACAACTTCTTTGGCATATAACAATCATCTCATGTCATCCAAATTTTTATTACTTCAAGATCTACATGTTTAAATACATTCATGGTTAAACATTTATAGGTAATTAGAAAAAAATCGAATTATGTATTTTAAGTTACTTTATGGTGATATACATAGAATTTGTAAAAGTAATATTTATTATTTGCATGCGTATCTCACGTGCCCAAATCGCTAGTTTAAATAAAATTGTACATTTTAAAAGATGGTACAAAATCACCCACTTGAAGACTTGGGCCACCCAAACATTGCAATTGGGCTGAGCTTATAATCTAATAAAGCCCAATACAATTTTTAATATTCCTCTAAAGGTTGTCCATTCGAAGGATTAATTCAAGTGATAACTATATGTATATCTCTTGACTTATGGTATTTTTACATAAATTATTCATTCCCATTTGAAAAGATACAAATACAACCATAAGAAACATAACATCATTACACAATAATCCCTACTTATTAATTATCAGGAGTAGTTTTTGTAATACGTAAAATACAATGGTAATTTTCATTTTAAACGTAGAAATATTCACGAGCACAAGCACAAATATTGACATCCCAATTTCATAAACTCAATAGAATAAAGAACCCAAAATGTCACCTTTCCACCACATGGATTTTAAACATAAATTGAAATTAACACAATGCATGGTAACTTGGTCACTTGGCCAAACTTTCTATTTATAGCTCGTAATCCAAGGGCACTCCACTCTAGTGATCTATCTAGTGTTTCTTGTGGAGGTTCAAGGTGGCAAGCACCACCAACAAGAAGAACGCCACGGAGGCAGCACCGGAGAGGCCGAAGGCGGCTGCCGCCTGGTCGCAAAACTTGTCGAACACATTGCACACCTTTTTCCACTGGACGTGCGAGTTTCCCTCGTAGCCCATAAGGCCGATGGCCAAGGCGGCCCCGATGCTCGAAAAGAGTAGCGCCACCATCACTAAGTCGAAGAGGGCGATCATCAAGGCAATTCCCTTGTTTCCGCCCCTATTTGCTAACATAAGGAGCAAAGAGATTGCTGCGTGGGCACATGCGATAGCGTTTGCCACCACAAAGAACCTGAGACGAGACATATTTGTTAAAATTAGTTATGATTTTGTAATTTGAGATTGTATGTTAATTTTTAATACATTTTCTCATTAGAAGATATGTTCAACTCCAACTGAATTAGGTATCATGTTCATCTCGATTCGTTACACTCCTAGATATAATATTTGACAATCTATGTTATAAATTGACAAACTGTGACCAATCAAGTGGCAAATCAATTGATTGACAATTAAGTTGATGTGGGTGGATGGGCCCACTACAGTTATGTTCACTAGACATTACCATGTGATTACAATTCCTCAACTCAGCTAAATTTTGGGCTTTCCCATATTTAAAACCACATAAATTTTGGGCTTTTTCGTATTTAAAACCACCTAAATTTTTGGGCCTATTTATTAGAGTAGATTTATTAAATTTTTCTTAAATCATAATTATTGGTTAGGTAGGAGTACTATAGCACAAAGACAAGTGTTCCAATTATTTTAAAGTAGTATTAAATATAAAGCTACACATATATATATATATATATTGTAATTTCAATTAGCTCATGATCACCAAATTCAATTTCTTTTGGTAAAGTTAATT
Organism: Sesamum alatum; assembly: GCA_034509735.1. Lineage (NCBI taxonomy): Eukaryota > Viridiplantae > Streptophyta > Magnoliopsida > Lamiales > Pedaliaceae > Sesamum > Sesamum alatum. The sequence goes on from JACGWO010000006.1 coordinate 36,576,469, forward strand.
TTGGAGTCTTAATATGTGTAAACAATATTATACTAAAGTTTTTGCAAGATTTTCATATAGTTAAAAATTAAAAAAAAAATGGTAATACTTATCTATTCGAGTAATAAATGTTGATCAAGTAAGATTTAAATAAAATAATTTTCTAATTTATTACACAAAATATTTAATTTTCAAACCATAAGTAGTATTAATTACCTAATTATGTAGCAAACTCAAAAATCAATTAATAATTAATATTTTTCGTTATTTTTCAATTAATAGCTCCTCTAAGTTTGTAACTACACACAGAGAGAGACTAGTAGAAAGAATATGGAGGGAGACTTACATAAAAGCAGACAAGTAATGCCACTTAGCGGTGACGGGAACATTGACGGCGGGCAGCGTGGGGACCAAGGTCATGGCGACGGTGGTGGTCTCCTTATCGACGCCGAGAACGACGGCGGCGGCGAGGCTGAGCGCCAGCGCCAAGAACCTCAAAACCAAGTCCCAACCCCTTATGTTTCTCTTGTTAGCCACTCTAGTAGTCGTTACACCACCACTCTCAATCCCACCATTGCTATTCATTTTGTATTGGGATTCCATTTTTAGTAATAATATTATTCAACAAACTCTATATATATATATATATCTAGAGAGAGAGAGAGAGAGAGAAGAGAGAGAAAGGTGAAAATGAGGACTTGTTTCTTGTCTGTGATGATAGGGGCGGAGGTAGCAGCACCGGCAAGATATATATATATATATATAGATAGATAGATGGAGATAGAGAAGTGTGTATGTGTGTGAAAATAGGGTTTGCCGAAATGAATGCATGAGTGGGGGGGTACGTGTGTGTAATGGTTGGGGAAAAGACAGACGTGTGAGTTTCGCTACTTTAATGCAATTGCAAATATTGCATTCGGTGTTCACACTTATATCTATACCCATACTTAGCTGGGAGTACCCTTTTGATGATTTTATATATATATATATATATGGCAAATATTTTTTTAGTCCAGTTAAATAAGGTTAGACTCATATTTGGTATAATTATTTATCCAAGTATAGGTTTTAGTCCCATTAAACTCAAATTCAGGTTTATTTGGTCCCAATAAGTCATGTGCAGAGCATATGACTTATTAACTCCGTTTATGTCCGTTAAAAATTCCAGAATTATTGGAACCAGATAAGCCCAAATTCAGGCTTATTTGGTTCCAATAAGTCATGTGCAGAGTATGATAAATGACTTATTGGGACCAAATAAGCCTAAATATGGGTTTAATGGGACCAAAACTTACACTTGGATAAATAATAGTACCAAAAATGAGTCTGGCCCTATTTAACGGGACGAAAAAAATATTTTGCCCTATATATATATATTGTAATCGATATGGCACATTATTTCTGTGTGCATATAATAAATAATATTTCACGTTTTAAAATATAGAATTTAATGCAATTTATCTCCCTATAAATATCGTAAATACGCAAATTACCCCCATAAAAAAAATAGCAATTTATGTCATTGTGGTCTTTAAAATAGAGACAGGAAGGTGAATTGCTCCATTCTAAAAAATATGAGGAGGTAAATTGCTTCATTTTAAAAATACAGAGAAGTAAAATGTTATTTTATTTTTTATAAGGGGTAATTTGCTCATTTGCAATATTGCAAGGGGGTTGCTTGCATTTTTCCCTTAAAATATATTATTACGTAAGAAAAAATATATAGAAACCAATACATTATATTTCAGAAAAAAAAAAAAAAAGAAGAAAGAAAAGAATCAAGGGTATTATATTTATTTATTAACTTCCTACTTCCCATCCATCTTCACACTTGACCGCTCTCCTCAACTTCCACTAATTTTAATATTTTTAATTTCTTTATTTCAATATTTTTTAAAAAATTATTTTTTATTTAATTATACATATTCATTTGAATGTACCTGACACGCTGCTACGTTATTATAGCGTCTGACTCTTGAGCTGCGGGAAAGATAGGGATGGACTTCTTTCGTACATCTTTGACAACTTTTTCATCATAGTATATTTATATAACATAATAAATTAATGTCATAAATTCGTATATGCTCGTTCTCACTGTATGCTATTCTTCCGATTATATAGAAAATAATTTTGTAAGCATATTAAGAAAAATTGTGGTATGAGACGAAAAAAATATATAAAAAAAAATAATTATGGTGTGAGGGAATGAAAAAGAAGTCTCTGTGAATAAAGAATCGTGGAGTTAGATGAGGGAGAAAAAGAAAATATATAATGGGTTTATTAAAAACATGAAGTTTTGTGAGGAAAATAAACATGGAGAAGCAACGTGAGAGAAAAATATGAACTACTAGTTGAGACAAAAAAAAAAATAATTATGATATTATTAAAAGACATTGACTGCAATCTTGACCTTTTGTTGTTTGTTGATAAAAATTATTGAAAATTAATTATTATACTGACCAAATTTTTCTTTCAAAGGAAGAAATGAATTAATAAGGTAATTCTAAGTATTCAGAAATTAGTACGATAAGAGATTTTTTTTAAAAAAAAAAATAGTACGTATATGAAATATGATATAAAATTTAATATTATATGAAACAAAATAGAAGTAAAGTGAAAAGAATGGTAAGTAGGAAGTTGACCACTGGGTTGTTGTGATTGTAATTAACTAGAAATAATGATTGTACTTCACATGCAATATAGGTTTGGTATTTTTTATGGGGTTAAGACTAATTAAGACAATGAGTTGTCGAGTAATTAATTATAATGGAATTTACAGGACATCCATTGTATATTAACAATTATTTTATGTGCCCTCTCAAAAAAAAAAAATATATTTTATGTGCTCACAAAACTCACTAAATTTTATACATTTTGTGAGAAAAAAATTAAAACGTTATAGTTATTGAATAATATTTTTTTTTTGAATGATATATCAATCAACAAGCTGCCGTCAAGCTCCTCTAATTATTATGTTATAATTAAATTCAATTAAGCAAACTAATTAATTAGTAAACCCAAAAGTAGAATAATGTGTACATCATCGCATACATGTCGATAACCGAATATAGTTGTTTTAATTAGTATTAGTTGTAATTCTACTTTATAATAAATGATTAACATAAATTGTTATAATTATTAATAAATTATTAAATATAAGATATTTAATATGAATGATTATAATTTTTTTTATTTAAAATAAATAATAGCTCACCATTTTATTTATAAAAAAATACATGATAGCATACATATCAATAATTGGAAAATGAGATGAAATTGTGGAGAGCATGACGCCGAGACGCAAATACTACAGATTGAACGCGTTCATTTGCAAGTCAAATTCTTCTGACCCCAAAATTTGTTCACATTTGCCAACTGACCCCCAAAAAAAATAAAAAATAAAAAATAAAAGAGCTCCAATTTTGACCGTTGAACAGATGCACTAATTGATTACGTAAAGCAGCAGTCACATTATTTTTGGTTGATTGTTTGTGGGCGTTGTGTATTTATTTCTGCATTAAATTTACAGTTCACAAACGATAACGTTTTATATTATTGGGGATCTTTTTTCTTGGTTTTCTTGACTTTGCCCAACTCAACAGTGGAGTGTGGATGTGGACAGAAACGCACCACCCACGTCCACACCACTCATTTTCATCCTTCCCCAATAACTTGGGACTACAAGTTCATAGTTGCGCAGCTACTCCGACGTTAAAATTAGTGAAATAATGTTATTTGTGATTTGATTGGTGTCATGTTGTGTGAGTTATTGTCTTTTTTGACTTCATATAAATCTTACAAATTTGGTATGAAAATGTCTTCACTAAGGGGAGCCTTGGAGCTTATAAGCCATTCAAATTTTTCGTCTACATCACTGATAAATCGGATACAAAGATTATGAGTAATGCAACATATCTAATGAAATTGTAGAAGGTGTATTTATAGTTTTTGCCCACTGGAACTGATGCATACTTGGGTCCAAATGTACTACAAAGATCGAAGGATTTTCAAGAAAATCGTGAGATTTGGGGGCTGACCTGCGAAGAGGGTAACGTTATTATTCTCGATGCTTAAGTTAGTAATATTTTAAAGGTAAGTGGAAACTTGTAAATGAGTGAGGATAATGGTGATTCGTGAAAATGATGAGGGATGAATCGTGTGAGATGATAAAACTCATGTGGAAATGAATTGAAATTAGCTAGCAAATAGGAGAAACAAGCGTAAGAATGTATAATTGCCAAATAGAGAGTGTTGGATAGATGTTACGAAATGACTGCACAAGACCTCAATTTATAGGATTGTACATAGCAGAATTCGAGAGTTTGTTGTTGAGAATACTATGTCATTTGAAAGCCCTTTGAATTAGTTGACTAACCGAAAAATCCACATGTAATTTGGACTTGATTTGACTACAATATGCCTGGTTAACTAAGTCTTGCCAAGTCTGCCAAGAAATCTGGGAATCTGGTATTCATGGATTACCAACTTGATTGTCATCAATCTACTAAGATCCAATTGGAGATATTTTGGTTTGACGTGCCCTAATGAGTTGGTAAGTTGTATGACGTGTCCGTCTGGTTGTATGATGACGTATCCAATTGGAATGAGCTTATTTTCTTGAGTCTGCAAGCTTAATGAAACAGAAAGTAAGCTTTGTGGGGCTTACCACTTAGCTGATGGGTCATCCGACTGTTCATCAGCTGGGCTGGTGAATGGCGTTTTGGGATTTCAGTCCATGAAGAATTTTTGGGGGAACAAGTACGTACAACACTTAAAGCTTTTAGATCATGCCACGCGTCTTTGAATCAAAGACCACCCTTATGACACATCAGGCGTGTCAGGTCAGGTTGGATCAATCCATGTATAAACAAATGAATCTTGAAATCAACAAAGTAATTTTGAGTTATTTTTCTGGGATTTATTGTTCTTGCATATTTATCCTTATCATACACATTACAAGAATAACAATATTCGTGATACAATATGAGAGGATAATTTTTAAAATCTTGTCGAAATAAATACATATATAGAAGTATAACAACTATTATTTATTTCTAATATAATTGTTAAAAAATTAGTGCCAATAAGAATTTAATTATGTTGTCACTACTATTAATTAATTAATGGCATATACATATTGATGATTAAGGAATTATAATACACATATACACTGATATATAGTTGCATTAAGCTGTTACATGTGCTATTGATCGATTATCTATATATATAATAAGTACAAATTATTGTAGTGATAATTTGGCCATCATCATTAATGTATAATGCGAGGGTGATTTCGTCACATTTGTTAACGTGAGGGCCAACCCAATCAGCCAGAACTCTCATGAAATTTCCATATATAAAAAACTAATGTGAATAATATTTCAATAATGATAGTATTTTTGTAGTGAATTTAAATTATATATTAAGCATGATCAAGCACGATCGAGTTTATATATATATATATATATATATAATATATTGAAATTATCATTATACTCAACCTTATAAGCTGTGATCTTCATTAAATTATTTAAAATTAGATCAGAATCTTCATATATTATATTTTTCCTAAAATTAATTTGGTCAACGAAAATCCGATGTGACCTCCTTAATTTTAATTGTTATTGACTAAATTATGCCAACTCAAAGGTAACTTATAACATGCTATAGAATTAAGATATTCTTTTTTATTGGTTTATGTATTCTTAATTCTTATATGGTGACAGCCATGATATTTATGCCCCTTAATTTATGATTTATTTATATAAATTATCATTATTTTTTATGTAATTACAAGATAGTTTGTGTAATGATATTGATGTTTCTTTTTGAAAGAGGGTATATGTGTAATTTTTAAAAAATAGGGGTGGTTTGTGTAAATTATGTTGCCGTTTCTGGTGGGTGTACGTATAATTTTCTTAAAAAGCAGGATGATTTATGTAAATAATGTTGATATTTTCGGTGGGTGTATATGTAATCTATACTATTATAAAAACAAACCTCTTGGCGTACCAACTTTTGAATGACCAAATTTATCCTTCTATCATTTTCTTTCCTTAAAAAAATTATTGGTCAGAAAAATAATTTTATTGTTTTTCCTCTTAACCCACTACTCCACGTTTCTCTCACCTCACTCCATGTTTTTTTCTTCTTACTAACTTTTTTTTCCTCATTCCTTCACAATTTTTTTTTTCTTTTCATCTCACACAATTCTTTTTTATATGCACCGCGTGCAGCGACGACTAATTTGTCAAAAGGCATGATCGATTTGTGTATCATATGTCAGAATGCAAATGTAATTATCCCTTAATTTAATTTAGAGAGGTAATTTTGTGATTTGAAATAATCGAAAACAATGTCGTATGACGATTTTTTAACATCATCCGATGACAATTATATATGATGTATGTACAAAAATTAAATTTTGGTCACAACTAATTCACATATAAAAAAAAAAGAAATAGAACTTAAATAATTAATTTTTTATTAATCTTAAAATAATTTATAGATATGGATGTGTTGTGTATTCATAAGTTATAAGCTTATCAATAATTATAGAAGGAAATCCCAGCTCATCAGATATTTGATTATTGAAGATCAGATTTATTAATTTGCTGCAAATATGCATGAGTTGATGTAGGACTTTGAAATATTATGAAGCTGGCATGTCTCCTCATTACAGCCCAACCAAGCCCAATGTGAAGCACTTTGGACCATGAGTTTATTTAATGGGTAAATTACAACCACACGTGTGAAATTTGGTATAATTATAAATATTTTCTCGTTATTTAAAAAATTATATATAGATACCCTTTATCTTTTAACGTATTCCTAACGACGAGCCCATTTCGTTAGTCTCTATTAGATTCTCATCCAATTTTTTGGGAGAACCGTCCAAGATGCCCTTTTGGATATATAAGATATAATTTTATTATTTTTTAAGAATTTTAAAAATATTTTTATGGACTAATATTCTCTATGGATTACTTATTTTACCAACTCTTATATTTTTTTTAAATATACTTTCTTTAAAATAAAAATTCTGTAAGGATAAGGTAGTACTTTTCACATCATCGTCTAGGGGCTACATAATTATTTTTTTATTAGAGAGGGATATTTGTAATTTTTCAAATTACGAAAAAGTATTTGTAATTATTTAAATTTTGGGGGAGGTAACTGTAATTTATCTTTATTTTATTGTTGATGTTGGGCAAAATTCAGATTTTCTTTATAATGTTAATATACTTTTCACGCAAAAAGAAACAAAGAAAATCACACTGATCAAAGTCGTTTTTTACTTGGGCATGTAATGATCGTAATCGGTTATTCAGGTGGTTCAACTTGAATTCTCATCTAATTCAAGACTCAAGAGGAATAACATAAAATCATGGTAAAAATCAAGGATGAATTGCAATGACACATGGAGTTTGATATAATTATGAATATTTTATTATTTTTTTTAAAAAATTATAAATACCTCTCCGAGGTTTAATTTTTAATTAAATGGCTGGAATTATCCATTTTTCCCTTGATTTTTTTTTTTAAATCATAGAAGAATGATCCGAGGAAATTAAATTATTGTTCCTCTGTGTGAAAAACCTAAGAAATCTCTCCATGCACATTTTAGTTCAAAAAAATTTAAAAATTAATAAAAAATAATTCAGTTTGGATAAGCAATTTTGGTCATTTTACTATGAAAAATGGATGAAAATGTGTTATTTGTTAAAATCATACAAATTCAAAGAGATATTTGTAATTTTTAAAAAAATAAGAAAGTATATATAATTAATTATATCAAATTTCAGAAAAAATTATTGTAATTCAAAAAAAAATCAAATGCGCTTAGATCCGCCGCAATAGAGACATTCATTAACGTCAAATTTAACTTGTATCAAAAATATAAATTTCAGAAACAATAAATAAATACCACAAATGGTCAAAACAGGAAGAATCCAAAATGTTTGACCATGTTCAAATGAGTCTGTCTGGATTTGCGTAAAAGATTCAAATCCCTAACCTTTTTTTTTAGAAAAGTAAAAACGATTGATTTTATTAATTGAGATAAATCGATTACAAACAGTCATATCAAATGTTAATATTTAACAAAAATAATTATAATAATCATACTCTAATTAATAATATTATATAATTAAATCTAAATAATACCTTCCTATTGCAATAAACAAACAATATATACTATGCAGTAAATTATCATCCCACGCATCATTTACCTATGCATGTTTTGTTGTTCCTGTCTAAGGGTATTTTAAATATAGTTCAATGTTCCATCCAGATAACATAACAAATTTTAATATGCACTTATTTTGTCTAAATTCAAACTAACTATGACACGAAAAATTATATTTATCATATGTATTTATTTATAATATAATTAATTGTCTAAAATAAACGCCACAGTATATATTGAATAGAGTAGAAAATAAAACATGATTTGCTATAAAAAAAAATTCAATCCGGTCATGGAATGCCCTCCATTCGTTATCGCAAGACAAGAAAGGAGCTGAAAATCTTTGGAAAGCCAAGGATAAAATAGTAAATCCGAATAGAGAACAGAGATTTTTTCGACCAAGCAATGCTGACTTTTCGAGCAGGAATTAATGGATAAGAAGCCTTTTTCCATCATGACAAGTTCAATTACGCAGCCGTTAAATATCTTAGTCAAGTTGTTGAATTTTCTCTATTTAATTTCCTACCAAGACTTTTCTTTTCTTGATTGTTCCATCACAAATAATTTTAATATCTGAAGTATTCATCGTGTAATTATTATTTATCCTTATTTTTATACATATATTCGTTGAAGTTTGTATAATATAAGGTTATGATTTTAATTGCATGACGTAATATGATCAAGTACGATATAAATTATAATAAATATATTTTTACAACCACACGCATGTATATAGCTACCCTAGAAAAAAAATATTAAATTTGATGCGAATTAATTAATGAATTACATGTGTATTAGTAATTAATTATTTATTTTTCTCTTTGAAATACAGTGTCGAATCATTTAAAAAATAATGATTGAAAGGATATTATTTGTCATATGCCAATAAATTACATAAAACTATCAAATAGTCATACTAATAAAATAGCTGTCAAGTCATTGAGAGAATTAACTGTCACTTATCATGGGAGAAAAATAATAATAACCTAAATTGAAATCACAAATTTTAAAATCAAGAAAAAGCATATTGAATTTAAGTTTCTTAGATAATTTAAAAAATATTTAGGTGGAGGTCATTGTAAAGTTTATACCTCTTACAAAATATTTTCTAAACTTATTTTTTTCATGTTAAGAATATATATATATATATATATATTTTTAAATTTTCAGACAAAATAAAATTATGAAGCTTCTAAAATATATATTAATCGTCAAATTAAAGGGGTCGGGAAATACTTATATCTTAATTTTGAGAAATTATAATGTTGCTTAATTTCTATTTTTTTTCTTAAATACTGGTTTAAATATTAATTATAAGATGTTTCGAGCATCTTACAAAATAAATGAAGATCCTAATGTGTTGAAAAATGATACTTACATAAAGGTTTCGTCTATAATTAGGTCTTATTTTGTCAACACAATTTGAAGATTTTGGTAGCTTAATTAGTGTCATGTTAACGCCATGTGTCTTTATAGATGCATTGGAGTTTAGATCTTAGTGTGATTAATTAGTTATTACCCACTTAAGTGGCTCTTAATTAATAAAGGGGTTTTCCAGTATGATAATTTTATGTATTCTTGCTATTTTTTTATTTTTCGAAAAAATAAATAAGAGGAGAATTGTCATATCGTTGACATATTGAATTTGACGTGTATGATAATTTATAAGCAAGATTATGTGTACTAATATACATATATATAAAAAAAGATATTTTTCACTAATAAACGTGATTTGTGATACCACTACAACAAATTTTTGGTGTGTTAATAATACTTTAAGTTGATTTTCTTTTTTTTTTTTTATATTTTTAAATGTGATGTGTTGATTTATATATATTATTCTTATTTATAATGTAAGTTTAAAGTGTGAAATGTTATTTATTATACGCAGGCTGGGGACGTGCATGCCATATCAACTAATAGTATAAAAACAAATAGTTCTGTCTAGTGAAATTAGTTAGCAATTAGTTCAATAATTATACACCAATACATGTGGCACACTCTAATAAGAGTGCATAATTAAATAAAAAATTTAAAAATTAATTTTATTTTTTATAATATATTTTAATTGAAGAAATTAGAAATATTAAAAAGAAAAAAAATAAAAAAAGTTACAAGAAGTTAAAGTTAATAAAAATTGAGAAGAGTGGGCAATTTGATGATTAAGAAAATGAGAACATTAAAAAAATTAGGGTTTAGGGTCTTCAAATGATGGGCTTGCCCAATTAGTTGTCTTAACCTAACAAATTAATAATTAAATTGCTCATCACAGTCTTTTGACCTAATTAATATTAACCCATTAAACAATTTTAAAACAAAACTACAAACACTACGTATACAGTTCACATAGGATAGACACCAAATATTGGGGGGGGCCTAAAGTGATTGTTACAAGATCTTCATTTATTTAATCTAAATTTTTTTTTTCATTTATCATATCTATTTCACAATATATATATATATATATATATATATATATATCAACATGGGCAGGAAAATTACCAACAATTGCTAATATTCAAGAAAATGTTTGAATTTTTAATACGTTCAAATTTTTTGTTTGTCAACTTGAGAAAGAAACCCTATTTAATAATAATAATTAATTTTGAATAGTCAAGACCACATTATAATTCAACTTGTTACATTCATACCTTCCATTCAAAATATATACAATTCAATATGTTCCATTCCCATGTACATATATTAGGGTTAATTACACTTAAACCTTTTTAAAACTATAAAATTCTACGTACATCCCTAAAAAAATTCTCCATTTATAATTATACCCTTCATTAAGATTTTTCGTCCAAATTCTCCATTTATAATTACACCCTTTTGACATAGAAAGGGATCTAAGTGCAATTAATTTTTGAAAATATTTAATTTTATATTTTTAAAGGGATCTAAGTGCAACTAAACCTATATATTTAGCAATAGAAGTTGTTATTGAGTTTTCCAAGCTTCTGCAATATTAAATTGTTACTTTGATTCAACTAATTATAGCCGTGCAGGTCAAGCATCCTACCTATGACAATTTACTAGCTCAATATATCAACAAATATACTAATTATATTCACATTATAATCATAATAATAAATAAAATTGCTTGGCGTGTAGGATTATATCACCACAACCAAAACAAAAATAAAAAAAAATAATAAAAAAATAAAACAACTCGGTCTATATATATCACATCATCTCCCAATTACTATTCAACAAAATTTAGAAAGAAACACACACAGAATTACGTACGTACGTAGTGTCCATGGCGTCCACAGATACAGCATCTCATTCCGAAGCCGGAAAGCTGGTGGAGACACCGTCGGACGTCCGAGGCCCGGCGGTGACAGCACCTAGTCGCTCCTTCGCGGCGGCGGATGTGCTGTTGAGATTCTTGCTGTTTGCTTCAGCTGTGGCGGCGGTGGTGGTGATGGTCACAAGCAAGCAAACGGAACTCATTCCGATACCAATTCCTCCTTTCCTCATTCCTCGACCTGCCAAATTCACTCACTCACCAGCTTTCATGTAAGTATCTGTGTGTGTACTGTGTGCGCAGTAAATCTTTTATTGAGAGCTAATTACATGGTGTGCCTATTTTTACGTTGTCATGTAGAGATTTTCGATTTATTTCATATTTTGAGATTTTACAAAAAGTCATTAGGTACGAAATTACATATCAACGTAACATTTCATCCTCAAATAGGTGAATAATTAGAAAGGACAATTCGAACTCTGGAAGTTATGATGAGAGCTTGTACAATTGAATTTAAGGCGGTACTGATTGATTGTAAGTTTTTGTTTGGCTGAGGTTTGATGTTCTTGGGAATCTGATTGTGACTATGTCCTTAATTAGTTTGTTTTAATATGTTTAAGTTCTTGGAGCTCAAATATGGCGGCTGAACACTTTTGTCCTAGGACTAAAATGTCGGATTGATTTTTTTATTTCAAATCATGTTGTATGACTATAACGTTTATTTTATTTAATATATATATGTTGTGTATACAAAACTTAGAGATTTATTTTATTTAGAAGAAAATTTTATACATGTATCGAGCATATATATATTAAATGAAATAGAAAATGAAACATAATTTGAAATAGAAAATCCAATTCGCTAGAATTTGTCTTAGGTTACTTGTTTCGATCTTCTTATTCGGAGGAATGGGTGTTATATATTTTTTATTTTATTTAATACATATAATATGTAAAAAGTATATAATTTATGTGTATTTTCTATATATACTAATAAAATATAAAGATATAACTATGTTTGGTAATAAAAGATGCAGACTGTTTTCATTTTATCTTATTTTGAAATTAAAGTTTTAAGGTGAAATCATCCTCAAATAATCTTATTAGATTATTCCAAGTGGTGAAGAGAAAGGAAGAGAAATGATTGTGCTCTTCATTGATTGAGATAATTAACATTTGATTTTTGAATTAATAATTGTCTACAAGAGATTTGTCATCACCACAAATGACAAGGCCCATGAAAGGGCAACTATGTCTAAAATATTAGGATAATAACACCATCTTTATCTTAGATTTAATGCAATTATACGTAAATTTTATATAATTTAAAAAATTATATCTAGTACCCTTTAATGTTTATTTTCATTCAATAAATAGATACATTCGTTGGTCAAAATTCATGGAATTTATTGATATTAGTATAAAAAAATTAAATAAATTCATATTTACATCCCATTAACTTACAACTGACTTATTGAATGTCAAAACAATTCTTTTTTGGCCAAACTACCCTTATCAAGGTGAAGATGTACCCCGCACATGTATTAGTGTGTGTGAAAATGTATAAGGGTAGTTTGACCATAAAAGACTATCGGAACTACAATAAATTAGTAGTAAGTCAATCGAGGTAAATATGAATTTTCACTCAATTTTTTTTTGCTAATATTAGCAAATTACATAAAATTCGACTAATAGAGAGTTCTCTTTGTTAAACGAAAACAAACATCAAAAGCATATATAATTTTTCAAACCATAATGGACCTATATGTAATTATATTAAACATCAAGAGAAGACAATGTAATTATCCCAAAATATTTTGTTATAAAGAAAATACTATAACAAGGCCCATATTTTTCCTATTTTTATTTTATTTTGATTACTGTAAATAATTATAAATTAATTAATGATGATGCAGATACTTTGTAGCAGCACTCTCAGTTGCAGGCTTTTATGGTGCTATAACCACACTCATTTCCTTGTTTGCCCTCTGCAACCCTGCTTCTTATCCAAGACTCCTCTCTCATTTTGTCATTTTTGATGTGGTAAGCTCTCACACATTTTTCAAATTTTCATGCAACAAAACATAAATAAATAGATAAAAATTCTTTGTTGAATATTTATGGATTTCAAAATCTCTTCATACAGAGTCGTTTGAAATCCTTTCTCCCGTCAGCCAATGTACTGATTCTTGACAATATATGTTGTGCAGCTGTTGTTAGGAATTGTGGCTGCTGCAACAGGAACAGCAGGTGGAGTTGCTTACATAGGTTTGAAGGGCAATTCTCATGTTCAATGGAGAAAGATCTGTGACATATACGGCGAATTCTGCAGGCACGTCGGAGCTTCAATTGCCGTCTCCTTGTTTGGATCGGTCGTGCTGGCGTTGCTGGTTTTGCTCTCCATTTACTCCCTGTCTAAGAGAATCCCAAAGCACAGCTACTGATATAATAGTAACTGGGATGTGAATCTAATTCATATTCCAGCAACTCTTGATCAGCTAGATCAGTTTGTTTCTTGTAGATCATGGAGCTTTTACGTCGTGTGTGCATACGTAGATGTGTGATTTTTCTTGTGCAGTTTGCTCAACTAGAACTCATCGTCGTGTATTCTTTCCATAATGTATTCGACTGAACTCAAGAATTGTGTCGTTTCAGTTTCGATCTTGATCAAACGACTACTTGATTCGACCCTTGTGACAGTTCTTTTTACTGATAAGATCATCATGCTATGAAGAGAACAAGCATTATATGCTATGAAGCAATTAACCAGAATTTTTCAAAACATGTACATATTGTCATTGACATCTGAATGAAGATCACTGTGATAAGTGCAACTCATCATAGTTGAGTAGAATCAGATGAAACATACCTTCAGAAACTTCTCAGACTAAGAAAGAATTTAGTTAGAAAATCATTTGCTCCCCCAACTCCTGACCGGACATTCCTTCTTCTAATACCCTCTTGAAGAATTCTTCCAACGTGTCGTTACCGTAGCTTGGTGTCTTCTCAGCGTCGTATTCGCCAGTCTCAGGATCCCAGATCAACATACTCTCAGCAGCATAGTACCTACCGATCTTTCCAAACTCAGCCGCATCTTCCAGTGAAGGGAATATCTTGACAAGGAAATCAAGAACCCCAATAGCAAAATCCATTATTTGAATTGGAACTTTCAAGAACTTAGGTTCTTTCCCTGCAAGCCTAAACAGCATCTCCCCTTGCTCCAATGGGGTCAATGCATCTCCAGGTCCACCAATCGGTAGGATCTTATTGATCAATTCTTGGCTCAACACACAGTCCGCGATGAATGAAGCCAAATCCGGCTCACTTATAGGCTTGCAAGCGCACAATTTTCCGTCCCCAAACATGACATAAGGCTTCCCATCCTTCACCAACTCGACTTGGCCTGCTAAGCTCTTGAAAAATGCAGTAGGCCTAACGATACTATAAGTGAACCCGTCATCGTTCTTGGCTTCGTCGATCAACTCAGCCTCGAATTTCAACTTTGCACGCTGAAATTCAAGAAGGGGCTTTTGCACACAAATTGCAGACAACAGAACAAAATGTGCAGCTCCAAATTTCCTACCAGCAACAAGACTATTCTTTGTTGCCTCATAATCAATCAGCCATGAGTCCTTTACTCCACCAGACCTACTAGCAAGACAAGAGACAACAACATCCACAGACATCCCAAGATTCTCAATGCTTTTCTGTAATGATTCCAAGTTTGTGACATCTGCAAAGCATACATTTGCACCACTCAACAATCCCAAGGTCTCCTCTTTACTGTTCTTGCCCCTTATACCACTTCTTTCTCTTGCAATTGCTGTCACATTGAACCCTCTTTTAACTAACTCCTTTACTACAAATTTTCCAATATAACCAGTAGAACCCACAACCAATACATTAACATCTTTTGGATTTTTGCCTCTGAATGAAATTATGGGAGTTTCAACAGTTGGGGTAGCTGAAGCTGTCACAAGTTTAAATCTTTCTTTACTAAATCTTTTGGGTTCAGACAAATACACAGAAGGAAGAGGAATAGCATATGGAACTGTAGTTACCTGGACTTGACTAATCAAATGAGATGTAAACAGCCTGTTAAAGCTGCGGTTTCTTGATGAGTGAAGCGCAAGTCCATTGCTGCTGAAGGGGGTGCAAATAGACATTTTTTTTCTTGTTTTGGGTTCAAGAAAATGGAATTCTCAGACAAACTTGGGGTTATGGTTCAGACAGAGCATTGTGTTAAAGAAAAGTTCCAAGATTGAACAAAAATCTGAGGCTAATGATGGCAGGATAGTATACCTGGTGACGTTATGTTCATTGCCTCTATCAGAGTGGAATCCAAATGAATGGTTGATATTTGGTGGGAAGATCACAGCAAGTCTGATCTCGGCAGCTATTCTTGAATCTTGGCCAGGAAAAAGACCAACAGTTTTGGGCCGGTAGAAGCCCAAATGTCTTGCTTATTAGCCCACAAAACATATCATCAGGCTTTTTCTTGCCTATTACAATATTATGTACATTGCATCTGATTATCGACAACTACTGTAACTTGTGTTTTGTGTAAACAAGAATGTTGATTGTAGAACAAAGAAAGGGGTCACTTTAAAACACAAAGTTGTGCCATCTTGTGCGAGAAATCACATGATCAAGAATTCAAGCTCACCGCACTCCACAGTAACTTCAATTCTTAGCATTTGACTTGGACGGAGAAAATTTTGGTTGCACAACAAGCAAAGAGAGAGAGAGAGAGAAAAGAATAGAATATATAAAAGTAACACCATAACACGTGTGCAGTTACGAGTTACTGTAAGAATTTCTCTTTTGAGGCTTTCAGCTTCGTAGCATAACAGGAAACCATCAAAATCTTGTCCGATTCTGAAATTCATCACTCATCGCCATAATTTTCCTTCACCAGCAAAAAGGGATAGTCTTCCTTCAAACAAGAAACAAAAACCCATGAATATGCATCAGTCGATCAGTATACAGAATTCACTCCCTGATGATATTGCCCTCAAAATAGCTTCATCGCTACAGGTACTTTCTTCTTACCATATAGTAGTAGCTATCTGTTACCCTTTTTTTTTCTTTCTTATTTCGGCCTCTTGTTTCTTAATTTTGACTCAAATCGTTATTTGTGAAGTGGGTTTTGAAAAAGATCTAATCTTTCTTTCAGGTTTCTGATGTGTGTTCATTAGGCAGTTGTTCAAGGTTTTGGAGGGAGATGTGCGGGTCTGACTATGTGTGGGAGGCTCTATGCAAAGACAGGTGGCCTGGAAATTTTGTGGATGAAAATTCTTCTGCTTCTCCGAGTCAATCCCATGAGGTTGATCAAGAAATGAATTCCAATTCAAAGGTCCTTTGTTTACTTGCAGTTTTCATGTTTCATTCCGTGTTTGACCTGAATATGGATGAATTTAGATGTTTCAGGTTAGAAGATGGATGCATTATTGTTAAAAGTATTAGCTTCATCTTGTTGTTGAACTATTCTACTTGATGGTGAATTGTCATTTGATGAAATCCCCCTTTCCAGTCTTTCATGTTTTAGTTCTTGAACTTGAAGTAATACGGTGGAAAATTTGATTGGTAATGAAATGCTTAGTTGTTTCCTAATTGATTAGGAATTTCTCCTTCAAAGTTAGGTTGTCATTTCTTGAATTATGAGATTGTCGGATTCATGCAACAGACAAAGGAATTGACCAATTGTTATCGTCATAGACGTTGAGCTTCAAGTGTTACTATCCTTGATAAGGGCACTACTGGTCCCTGACCCTGAGTTACTTTGTATATTAGTTTCACCAGATTCATATTTCATTTTAGGGATGGAGGTGTTTGTACATAAGCAAGCACAGTGAGATGTGTGGAAAAGCAGATTTGGTAACAAAATTTGTGGAAAGAGCTTTGGCTTATGAATCAATTGAGGTCGGGAATTACTTGAAAACGATAGAATTGCTGAATTCACTGCAGTTTGGATTCAAAGATGTTCAGATATTCTTACTCAAACCAAAGCTCAATGTGCTGCTTAACTTGGTCGGCTTGCACTACTGCATCGTCTGGCTTGGCATTCCGGTAACTTGTTCTGTGACTCAAATGGATGCATTTGATGTTTATTTGCTTTAGATTTCACTAATAATCAGCAGGGGACCGGAAAAATGTGTCTTGACTTGCTATAAATGGTTTTATGGTTTTTGTCCTTCACAGCACGCGTATGCAATTTGACCGAATCAAAGAGTAGTCAAATATCTTCTAGGAATGTGGTGAATCCTTAACGTTTTGTAGATCATGCATTTATGATTGAATTCTTTTAGCATTTCAAAGCCTGTTAATTGTTATGGTCCCATGAGCAACGGCCTTCAACTGCTTCTCTTCTTTAGTTTCCTGCAAAGATTTTTGTGTACCATACCAGCGATTTCCATCGTCAAGTTCTATGCATTTTAGGCAAAGTTGCATGAATCAAGTTGGTCGATTTGATTCTTGTTTCTCTACTTCTGTTCCGGGCACTACTATGAGAAGGAGTTCATGAGCATGTTTATATCCTAACGACGGGCTTGCTAACTTGGTGGGGTGATGGGTTAGGACGGGTCTCCCCGTGACTGTAGCTAGTTTCATATGTGATTATAAGAAGTTAAAGAAATATCACGATTAAGAGTTGCTGCTGAAATATTTTCTAATCCCTTATAGGCTGACTACGTGATAGAAGCACTAAATAGCAGCCGGATCTCAGAAAGGCAGGTGTGCGTCCAGTGGTGGAAGCTCGGCAGATGGTTTTATGGATTTCGTCTACGGGATGAAGTACATTCTCGTAACGTCTCTCTGGGCGACCTAGCTGCATCGAACGAAGAAGTTCTTGGAGTTCTTCATCGTGGTGCCATTCACGAAGTTATTCGTGTCCAAATTTCTGCTGCTAAGCCCAGTGGGACTTCCTGGTCTCACCAAGTTGCTCAAGTGTGAAAAATTGAAATCTTCAATAGTTCAACTATGTAAATCCATCTGTTGGGGTTGTTCTTGGATTTGTATCTCTTGCAAGATCAAAAGAGGAGTTAAGTACAACAGTTATTACATGTATCTATATGTAATGTTGGCTTGTAAATAGGTATTTGTACAGCTTTACATCTTTGTTACTCAGTTATTCATTACAAGTGTAATTTGATCCATACAAAGGTTTATTACAACAAAGGTTTTTTCGTATCATTTCTTTGTTTTGGCTGGAGACCAAATGTCAATATCTGGAAGGAATACAAATGGAGATTGAAATTTTCCTCAAGTTTCACTGAACAGATATTTCAACCTCAGATTCAACTGAAGGTAGAAAATGAACACAAATTTATACTGCAAAGCTATGATCAAGAATGCTGATGCTTAAACTTATTCACTGCTGCAGCCACAGTAAACTGCAGAACTCGTCGGCTTGATCGTTCGTATCCCTGCGCAGTTGAGGCACAGAGGAAGTCATCATCAACATTAGAGCAAGGGAAATCAACAAGTTTTGAGTCTTGAAACCATAAACAGAACTAAGATCAACAATTTCAGGTTTGTTATCATAGATGAAGTTTGATGGGAAGTGAAAACTGAAACATGTAGAAGAAGGGAGCAGAAGTTGTACCAAAGTGAAAGTCTATCTGCAAGGAGGGCACCGGTACACGTATGTTACACGGTGCCGCCTTGGTGGTGAACTGCAGATGAATATCAGCATAACGGCGAGGAAAATCACCACGATAAATCCCATTATGTCTAATCCTCCATCGTCTGATTCGCAGCAAACCTTCCCCATGGCAGGCACAGGATACACAAAACTGTTGAATGAAAGAGGAGGTGAAGCTTGTATGTGCTTGGGAGACAGTATTTTAATGGACAAATGTCTTGGTCAATCACATTTATTAATTTCATGCGGTTGCTTGAGAATAGTCTAATCAAGTAACCTGACTAATATATGTATAAGGGTGGTACTATAGGTTCCACAAAAATGATAAATGGTAGTTTATAGATGACAACAAAACCTACCTAATCATCTTAGCCTATCAGCTACCTCAACTATTTTATATTCTACAATGATATAGGTAAGCATCTCACATTGGTTGCAAACGAAGAACTTGAGCGGCTTATAAACGTCAAGACCTCCTCGTGTCCAAAGTGGACACTACCTCGCACAGTGGGCACCAATCGAGTCACAGATCGCATCAAATAGTTTACTAATTCAGTTCAACTCTTTTAGCATCATCAGTACAGATTCTTGTTCACATAATGTAATGCTAAGAAAAACATGCATAGACAACTTGGTCATTCTGCAAAGAGACATATATTAGCTTTCTGACAAGAACATAAGTGCCAGTTGACAAGTAACGGCTCGTTCAGACTTCAAAAGGCCAAACTAATTGCATCAATGGTGCAGTAAACATGCTGCTCTGTATACAAATTGATTGATATTGTAAGGTTCCTTTAATCAAACTTACAGTTGAAGGAGAAGCAAGTTCTAGCATATACAAAACCTTAGAAAGACTCATGATCACAAAAAATGTTGGAATGCAACAATTGATAGTTTCCCAGCTCTTCTCTCTCTCAAACAATTGATAGTTTCCCGGCTCAGAAATGGAATGCAGATTTCGCAATGTTGTCACCTCTATGTAGATCTAGCAGAAGTGCAGCATAACAATACATTTCATATCATCTTTCTGCCTTATTCAAAACATAACTCTTATCTGTCCGATGATCCTTCTTCGAAGGCTTTGACTTTCTTGGAGCACCGACACCAGCAGGGTCAACCAATGGGCCCGACCATGTTTGCATAGGTTCTTTGGAATAAGAAAAGTTCATGGAACTGAACGGGACTTCAGGAGGATCAAAGGCTGCATCAATGTGATGTGGAGAGCCCAATGTATAACCGAGCCCTCCATCCTCGTGTGGAGGAGGAAATTTTTCACTTTTGCTCTTTGCATTTGCATGGTTGATTAGACGCCGTCTCTGTTTCAGGGAGTAAAATGAAGTTGCAATAAATTTATAGATAGATAAGGCATGAGTATCATACAGCATGAAACTTGCATATTATCAATATTGTCCAAGCAAAAATTATGACAAAAATAAACTCTGGTCATAAACTCCACAGCATTCTTTTTATATATCTTTCTCCTATCCAGTATAAATAGTAAAGGAAACAATAATTTCAAAAATGACGATCTTCTATTGCATGCGATATCTCCAAGTAATAATTCAAAAAATTAAAATGGTCCCTAGTTGAAAATGTCAAAAGCTCTGACTTTTTATCAAAACTTAAATGGGAAAGTAAGTTTGATTTCAGCAACCAGAGGCAAAGCTATGTAGGTTTGTATTCTGAAGATAGTAATATGATCCCGAAGTGACGACACAAAATAAGCAGATAACTGGTTCTAAAAGACATACATCAACATTGGCTCGCAGCTCAGCATTGGCTTCAGGGGCAGGCATCGGCTTCATTGCTCGCTCACGTGTCCGCGTTTTCTTCACACCACCAGCTTGCCTTTTACCAGTGTTTCTTAACCTGCCATTTTGAACAAGGACACAATAAATTTCCATGACACAAAATCATGCATTTATTTGCAAACACGTACATGCACATCATATCATTACATCACAATGGAAGACATCAATAATAGAGGTAAAATAATACAATGTGACTCCTATAAGTTCACCTTCTAGCTTCTTCATCCCGCCGCTTAGCGTCCATCTCCTTACTTGGTGGATACTTTGGAAGGCTGGAAGGATCACAAGCATAAGGTTTGGTTGTGAAGAACTGCACCAGAGAACAGAATTGAATGTTATATTAGAGCTTACTAATATAGAAAAGGTAGGCAGAAATTATACAAAGATTTACTCAGAAGGAAAATAAAAGGCCAGGGAGAGGAGAGAAGCAATCGCAGAGGGTCTCATCATAGACATCGGAAGAACTGTCCTTTTCATATACGTGAGAGGGTCCCGACATAGTGATCGTATTTTCTGAATCTGTTCTGAGAGAATTGCGACTTTCTTTCTTTTTATCATGTTAGTTTTGCAAAGATGAGTTTGTGTGTGTGTGTGTGTGAGAGAGAGAGAGAGAGAGAGAGAGCTCTCACTTCGCTCGTTAAAGCAGCTGCAGCAGTTTGACGCTCAGCCGGATCAATTGCAAGTAGAGTCTCAATTAAGGGCAAGGATGACGGTGGGAAATCCTTAAATGCCTCTGCGACGCGCCTTTTGTATGCTTGCTGTGGCTTGAATATGGTTGCATGAGGCAGCTTTGACTTTTTCCAATATTCTTCAGATGGAGAACCACATAACTTAAAAATCCTGTGCAGTTGTTCCACCTAAGCACAAGCAATATGTAAATAATCCAGTAGGACATCAGGTGCTTATATATATACTATTTTAACTCTAAATACAAACATTCAACAATAAGAAGCCTCGTCAAATTTACCCAAAATCTTAGTCAAAAGGCCAAATATAACTACTACCGAGCAGACTCAGGAATTGCACATACTGTAGTCAATGTTTGCAATGACAATGAAGAGAAAAATGTCCAGCGCATCAAAACAAAGAAGCATCTTTTAAAGCCAAGTGATAAGAACGGAACTGCTCCACTATGATGCACGCATATAATCATAGAGTCATTAGACCTAGCACTATCCAAAAAAAATGTGAAAGCTTGATACATAAGAAAAATTAGGCAAGTTTCAACTTTCAGGTAACGATAACAGCCAGCTAAAACATTATCACGATCAATTTTGCTTTGTTCCATTGCACAGTAATTAGAAAATAAAGCACCTGATATATCCACCGAGTCACTAAACCACTGATCCTTATAAGTAATTTCAGACAGAGATATCTAGACATGTCAAGGCCAACTAACCAAATACGTGATCATTTTCACTTGAGCACTAACCAGATATAGTCGAGCGAGCAATTATACAAAAATTATGTTACTTATCACTTCAAATATGCAATTGTAAAATATGCACTTGGACCACAAAAAAATGAGCATGAAGATCTGAATCCAACAGCTACAACATATACCTCTGTTCGCCCCGTCATAATGGGCTTCCCGAAAAATAACTCAGCTAAAATGCACCCAGCACTCCACAAGTCCACGCCTACACCATAGTCAGTGGCACCAAGAAGCAGCTCCGGTGGTCTATACCACAGAGTGACCACACGATTAGTCATTGGCTGCTTGCTATTAGGGTCAAAGAAGGACGCCAATCCAAAATCAGCAATCTTAAGAACTCCTCCATCATCAATTAGGAGATTGGAGCCTTTAATATCACGATGCAATACGTTGCGTTTGTGGCAGTGTTCAAGGCCAGACAATAGCTGACGTACATAGCATTTAACCTATAATATCAATTATATCAATCACCAAACAAAAGAATTCAGAAGAACTCTTGAAGAAATATTCAAATATAATCCCAACTGCGGAAAACAGAGAGTCCCACACCTGAGGCTCTGTAAACTTTATGCCAGGGCTTGAAGAAAGGCCAGCCAAGTCATGCTCCATATAATCAAACACCAGATACAAACTACATGACATCCTTGATGTCACTAAACCTTGTAATTTCACAACATTTGGATGATCCAAGCGGCGCAGAATCAAAATCTCCCTAGCCATAAACCTCACACTCTCTGGCTCTAAGTTATCAAATCTAACCTTCTTCAACGCGACAATCTTCCCCGTTTCAGTATCTCTAGCTTTATACACATTACTATAAGTACCTTGCCCAATCTAATCAAAAAACCAAGAAAAAAATAATAATAATTAGAAACAACACGAAACACACCAGTAAACTAGCTAATCCTACAAAACAACCACAAGAACTAAAGATTCACTTGCCTTATCAAGCTTTTCGAATGTATCAGCCCGACGGGGAGTCCAGCCACTGAGAGACTCACCTGCAACCGCCACGAGCCAAGACGGCCATCCAGCAGCAACCTGCTCACCATGAACATGTTTAGGGGGATTACTCAACCTAGGATCATTCCTCCTAGACCTCCTCTTCTCGTTTCTTGATTGCTTCACATTTCCATCCTCCTCCACCTCCTCTTTCTTGACCCCACCATCCTGAACTTCACCGCCACCATCTCTGCCTCCACCAACCTTGCCTCTCTCCTTCCCAACTACAAAATCACCGGTAGGTGGCGCCGGCGACGAAATCTCTTTCCCAAAAGCACAACCCATCTCTTAATGAACCAAGCCCTCATCTCTCACCACATAGCAAATTCTCGGCCCTCATCCAAAACCCACCAAAATGTCACAGTGTCAATGAGAAGCAGCCTACATAAAACTACTCGATCCAACATAGAAACTCAGAATCCCAGATAAAATTTGTGTTGGAGCAAGTTAAGTAATGGGATTTGGGTGTAATCAAAGTGATATAAATGAGTAGGTAGAGATGAGTGGGGTTGTGATTCGAGAAAGCAAGAATCTTGAAGAACAACAACGGAACAAGAACCCTGGCTTTAGTGCCCAAGAAAGCAGGAGCAGCAGCAATTATGATTTTCTCAAAGCCCGCTACTTAAGGCGGTCAAAAATCAGCTACATATAAATTCATAAAGCAACGACACCAATTATACATACAGCTAATTATTGGTGGCTTTCTTATACTTCTTTTTATTTTATTTATCGGCTTTCCTTTGATTTAGTATGGAGAATAAAGAAATTATACATTTAATGAATTTTAATATTAATAGTTTGCTTGTAAAGATGTATGGTCTATTATTATTTATAATTTTAAAATTTGTTGTAAACTCTTTATATGAATATTGATCTTGCATGATTGGATAGAAATAATTGTAGCACATTATTATTGTTATTCTTTTTTATGAATAATTGCAGCACATTATTACCAGTAGTTATGTTATTATATTATCGTCAAGCAAAATCAGAACGGTTGGGTTAAATAAAACTTAGCATGTGCAAGTATACTTGAATCCTCATAGGTATGAAAACAAATGAACAGAAAATATAGAGTTACGTACTTGGCTGATAAAATAGTTTTATTGGAGAAATGCTATTTTTTTTTTTTATTTAAAGTGAAGTGATCCACTATTATTTTTTAAATAAATCATTTAAAATTATTAATATCAAATATTTATATTTAACAACTATCCACAATTATAACAATCATAAACTAATCCATTAATATCAAATATTTACATGTAACAGCTATTGACAATTATAACAATCATATACTAATCGTCAATCTCATATTTATATCTAATCAACCACTATTATTAAAGTAATAACATCCCACCAATGGTGGGATTCGAACCTATGACTTTATATTTATACGATCTCAGCTTCGCCAATTGAGTTACTCCTCGATGGCCGGAGAAATGCTATTTAATTACCTTATTCAGATTCCACCACACCATATTGCTCATCTCTTTGTGCTTCAACACAAGAATTCCAATGGGGTTAAATGCAATTTGCCCCCTGTATTAATCAAAAAAAGCAATTACACCCTTGTAAAAAAATAACTAATAATTTGACCCCCTGTGTTATTTAAAATGCAGGAAACAACCCCCTCACAGGGGTTTTTTGCTCCGTTTTTAGGGGTTTTTTGCTTCATTTTATAAAATACAGGGGGTAAATTACTATTTATTTTTTCACAGAGAGTTTTTGCACATTTTACATATCACAAGGGGGGTAATTGCATTTTTCCCAATTCCAATGATATCATCAAGGGTTTAACAAACCAGAGATGAGAAAGAATACAGAATCGTGAGCCCAGTGCAACAACTCTCTGGACTAATGCAGTATCAATATTAACCTGAATACATTGAGCTATAGTATCAAGTTCAAATACCATGGACTTCACAAGTGATACTTCTTTGTCAATGACCGATACTCTCTATACACACAAACCAATTGCTCCAGCGTATCTTGGACTGTGTGGTTGATAGCAAAAGCTACTCAGAGACTCTCGAGGAACTGAGCGAAGCTGGGGTATTTTGGTTCCCATCCTAGTTCTGCACGAGTTTTTGAGTTGTTTAATTTCTTACCTAAAGGATCCGATGTTCCTGCAAGAATAACAAATGTTACCATGTAGCACAATTCTAGGGAGGGAGTTTGAAATATCACATAACAAGATAGATCCAAGACATTCCCATTGGCAGAAGAGAGGTTTATCAGAATGTAATGTAAATAGTAACACAATCGAAGATGCAAGCTTACCTGTAAAACCCTCAAACTTCTTACTAAATTTTCCGCTCTTATTAACCAAGTCCATCAGTTCCTGCCTGAGAGCGTATAACGTCAAATTAGTAAAAGTGACTGGACTATTTTATGCCAAGAGATTCGTCCACAAATACATGTATATTTATTTGGTTGAACTGAGTAACCTGGATAGAGGGTGATTATCACAGCCAAGAAAGATCCTGCCACGAAGCTTCTTTTTTAAGATGGTAATTGAAAGTGATGCTGCGTCCTGTAGAGATGAACAAACCATTGCATTAACTCAAATTACCATACATGAGCAAAATATGAAATCATCACAAGAGAATCCTCGGATAGTAAAGCCTGGGACACGGAGTTTAATTTATTTGACTAAGAGAGTAATGAAGTTAGTAGCAAATATAGTAGCCAAGCATCACCTCATAATGTATGAGATTAAGGATATGATCCGGCCGAATATCAACAGTCCCTTTCTCCAACCAGTATGCATGGGCACCTCTATCTGCTTTGTATTGCAAGTTAAGGTGGTTGTAATATAAATCATTTCCAAACCAGAAACTTGATAGTCTAATAGACACAATCCTAGTGAAAACTCAATAAGGATATGTAAAGTCCAGCTAGTCTAACAGCACAACCACCAGCCTCCAGTGCTACTTTCTCTGCCTTGAGTAGATTATCTGTTCTGGGGCTCCTCCCAATTGGTACTACTGGAGTGTCCTATCGAGCAAATAATCAGTAGCATAAGAAAACAAAATATCAGAGAATATAACAATTTGAACTTGCAGGGATAGTGGTTTATACTTCAGATCTAATTAGCCAGATTTTGAACTGGGAGAACCATCTTTTAAGTTGTAAATATAACAACAGTGTTTTACACAAGAATGTTGTCTCAGGCAGATGAGATACCTCATCGCAAGATCCATTGTCACTGCAGTCATAGGGAGCCGAGCTTGAAGTAAAAAGGAAGGAGCCTTCACCATTCCAATTCAAAGTTGCTTCCCTGGTGAGAGCATTAGCAGAAAAATGTATTGGAACTTGACTTCTCTTCATTGGCGAAGTATATGAGGTAAACATGCACAGTTTATGAAGATGAAGGATTTCTGACAAGTATTAGAAATTGCAGTAGCACAGATCGGAGTTTCACAAATGAACAGACAAGACGCGCAAAATTTAAGTCATTCAACCCGTCACTTAATTCATAAATTATTTTCAAGAATAGTAGTCAGCACCTTTCAGCCAACCAGATTAATCAACTTGAGTTTTCATGGATAATTTTCTTCGTTACCTTTTCCAGAAAACAACCATGTGGATCAGCATATTGCTTAGCTAGACAGCAAAGAATGGCATGCAAAGAAAATAATAACATAAATGATCCTTTGAAGAGTTTACACAGGACGTACTTCATACCTGACTTCACCAGGGTAATCTGGATTTCCGTATGGAGGAGCACAGAAAATGACATAGGGAAACTTATGAGTCAGTTGGGTTCCCTTCAGCGATGGACTGATCCCCATCTTTATTAACTCATCATGATGATCGCTCGTCAGCGTCTGCCCATGAATTTGGGACCCATGGTATTCCTGCCGGCAGTAAAACATTCAAATTGTTCAGCATCTCAGTAAGAATATCCATTTTGACATACACTGATACCCAGAATATAAATGAAAGGTCCATTAACAGCTTAAAGCTTGAAGGCATAAACCATATGATGGATAATTTTTCAATGCCGGAACATGTCAAATTACAAGTTCAAGAACTGATTCTAGCCTCTAATACACAGCAGATAAGTTTATTTGTTATACTTTTGGTACAAAAATACCTCTCGCCATTTTTCAGCCACTATACGTCCCAGCACACCTGGCCCAACTATCAACAAATCAGTAGCTCCAACAGTTCCAGTAGATGAAGCTTCCAGTTTGTTATCGGGCACCCCTTCTACATGTCAAGTAAAGCAATAAGGGGTTGCATTAACATTTTAATACCATAAGCGTGCGGTTGTATAGAAACAAAAATATATATACCAAATACTGATATGAAATCATATACACACAGCTATATGTGCGGAATAAAGCTAACTCATATACAGCCTCATGTTGCATCCTGCAGTTGGGAAAATAAACTGATGGAATCAAGCCAAAAAAGGCATTGCTCGCTAGGCTTCATGAATTTTATATCGGATTCAAGTTGCGTTTGAGCACAATTTGACTATATAATGAGCTAAGCTTGAGTAAATCATGATCGAGCAAAATAAAGCCCGAGCTGAAGTGGTTTGATATTTCAACATAGTCTGCCACGAGTTAAACAACGATCAAATGAGTTTTTAACTGTAAACTAATAATAATTTGATTCATTCTTCAGCCTTATCCGCAAACGCGTATGCATATTAGCATATATACCGACATTGACTGATCACATCACATCACATCCCTCATCATTTAAATATTCATATACATACAATGTTACAACTACGCGCTCACGATTTTTCGTCAAACGATCATGTACGATTAACCAAGCGCCCAGAATCTTCAACGCACATCATTCCGCATCAATATCCTTTCACAATATCCCATGTAAATTCAATTCCCCAGCCACCGAAACTACCAAATAGCAAATAACAAGTTGAGAAGCCGAATGCAACACACTCTCAGGAAATCTAACCTGGAATTTAACTAATAAATATGAAAATTACGAACACACACAAACACCAGCGAACGCGTTTTGCGTTTGCGTTTATGCGAGCGAAAGAGACAAGTAGAATACCGACTGTGGCGGAAGCGTTGATTCTCACTGCAACCGGAGTGGCCATCGGAGAACGATTTTGCCCGGCGGAAGTGAACTTGAAGAAGCTTCTGGAAAATGAAAGAGTAGAAGTAATAGTAGAAGAATAAGGTGAATTGGAAATGCTGGAAGAAGCAGAATTCCGTTTTTTCGGCTTTTGGGAACGCCCCACGAATTCAACACAGCTGCTAATGCATAAGTTCGTTGTACTGCTCATCTCCCGAAATCAGCTGATTAGTGAGAGAGAAAGAAAGATAAAAAACTTTTTTTAAGAGATTATGTTCACTGGCTGTTGCCAATTGTGATTAACTGGAGGCGGTCGAACTGCAGAGAACGGAATTTGGTTTACGAATGGAAAGCCGACGCGTGGTAGTGGTGGGACCCGTGGTAGATTACCATGGCATTTGCGTGATGTATTTACACTAATAAATTAATCATTAATTACTTGGGAAACTGGTTATTAAGAACTGGTCCTTATGTTTGGTTTCATTTTTAAAATATTTTATTTTATTTTGTGGAGATAGTAAAAAAAAATTAAAATAAATAAGTGTGCATTAGAAATAGGATTTATATTTGAAGTTGATTTTAAATAGTGTAAAAAATGTATTGTATGTATTATATTGTATATTGGGAGATAAAAAATATTGTTTATTGTCAAATTATGTATCTTTTATATATTTATATATATAAATAGTAATATTTATGTTTTTTATATGTATTGTGTTATATATTGAGAGACAACAAATACTATTCATTGTCAAATCATGTTTCTTTTATATATCTTTATAAATATATATATATATGTATACAGTAATATTTGTTTATTTATAAATGGATGTATGTATATATGAGAGAATGTGCCAAAATTATCCAAGATACCCAGTAAAGATGGTTTGGGTAATATTATGTTTTGTTTTATTTTCTCACCATCTCGGAGATAGGGAGAAAATGAAACCAAACATAGGGAGTATAATTTTGGCACACATATGTGTGTGCAATTTTTATAAATATTATTAAAATAAAATATTTATATTTTTTTTTATTTTGAATAAAGTATATATAAAATAATAATTTAATATTATTTTTTTTAAAAAATGTGACAAAAAGATGAATGGCAATAAAAAAAATAATGGAAGAGTGAGAATTTAGATGAAAAATAATGGGGGTGGAAAGTTAGATGAAAAATATTAAATGTAAAACAAAAGAAAAGATAGACCAAAAATGGGAGAGACACAAAAGAAGTGTTCTCCCTTAATATATAGTATAGATATTAAAAAAAAAAAATGACAAACCGTGAAATTGAAGACACCAATATGGTGCTCTTCAATTATATATAACTAGTATACGTGGCACACTCAAATGTGTGTGCATAATTAACTTAGATTTAAAAAGAGTATTATTATTTTAAAAAATATATATTACTTAAATAAATAAAAAATACTAAAAATATATAAGAAAGTTTTGAAAAATTATTGAAAAAATTAGAGAAGAAAAATGGATGAGGAAGTTGAGTAGAGAAAATAGGAAGTGAGAGAAAGAGAGAGATTTTGAGATTAATAAAATGATTAAAAAAAATAACAGACCAAATAATTGAAAACATAAAAAAGGTGCTCTCCAATTATATAAAGGTATAGATTTTGATTAAGAAGATTGAGCTACGTTAAACCTCATGCAAGCTGGATTAAGTGGGAAGATAGAAATTATGGGTGTATAATGCATGTCGCAACTACCAATGATGTCTCAATTTAACTGTTAAAACTGATTTTCTATGAATAAATGTAAAACTATAAGTTCGAATTTACTCGATGTGTGAGTATTTGTCTCATTCAATATGAATTTATTGTAACGTGTTTTTATTGCTTGGGAATTTGATTGTGAGTCTGTTATAATTTATTTTATTTCTTATTAAGATTTAATGTAATTTGCTTTCATGTGATATTGCAAATGAGCATATTACTCCCTGTGAAAAAATCTAGAGAGTTAAATTGCTCCATTTTAAAAAAATACAAGAAGGTAAATTGTTATTTTATTTTTCATACGGGGTAATTTGCACATTTGTAATATCAACAGGGGGTTGCTTGCATTTTATCTTTCTTATTATGTTGGTGTATTGCTCAATTTATTAATACTGATATATTCATGTAGTTATCTCTTTTATAAAAAAATGTCACAAATGGCAACTACCACAAGATAATTCCTAATTCTTGTTTTTTGTGGGTTAAAAATTATTTTTATTACTTTAATAAGAGGATACTTTAGAATATGCTTTAAGAGGAGGAGAGTCTAATTATTATTTTAATTATTTTAATTTCTTTAGAATATGCTGATTGGTTCATCTATCAATGGTAGGTCATGTTTTGTTACCCTATATAAAAATTTTACAGTCTTAAATTTAAAGCTTATTTTAATTCACGATGCTTATCGGAATTGAATCTACTTTAAATTTTATTTAAAAAAATAAATTACTAATGAAATGTAAAACATTTTCCCCTTTTTCCATAG
Organism: Sesamum alatum; assembly: GCA_034509735.1. NCBI lineage: Eukaryota > Viridiplantae > Streptophyta > Magnoliopsida > Lamiales > Pedaliaceae > Sesamum > Sesamum alatum. The sequence goes on from JACGWO010000006.1 coordinate 36,607,342, forward strand.
ATGAAACGGGAAACTACTTCGTGTTATCACGAATATAAGATGTCAGTTAATAATTATGTAAATAAAATTAGATATTAAGTCCATGTTTCTTTTTTATAAGAAAAAATAGCACTAATGTTATTAATATTCGAAAAGAATTAATATCAGTGGTGACACCCTATAAATTCGTCAGAGAGTATTACGCTTGTGTTATGTGTGTCGGTCGAGGTTCCTATGATTGATTTACCATCGCCAATAACTGAGTTATAACCAAATAAAAATCAACACATAGATCATGATGTACGTTTAGTCCCACCAAATCTCTTGATAATGATTTGAATTCACTTTGTTGATACGACAATGTTCAACCTTTTAACCATTAAGTCCCATAAATTATTGGTAAATTGTTAAATTCAATTTAGCATGAAATTGCTCAATCTTTCAATAGCATTATCTGGGTTTTTTTTTTTTTTGAATAATAAGTGATGAATTATTAATTTGAAAATACAACAATATTTTTACAGCAATGTTTCTAAAACAATGAATTGCTATTACAATATTCAATCCACAGTATAATAATATTCCTAGATCTACCAATATCAACATTAAATCATCATATAAACTAAACAACACCCTACATTCGTATTATTCAAACTCGCGATCTTTTGATTGTGGGACATGAACCTCACCGTGTACTACTTATCTAAACCAAAACCCCCCCAATTTCTCGGTTAGTTTGAAATCATTCTCTATTCTTAATAATTCCGATAGATTAGTTTGGTATTTTACCTGCCGCCAAACACATAGCAATTGGTCATTGAGCGACAACTTCACCTACCTTAACAACCTAATCCCTCTTCTGATTTAATTTATGTCCTGCATCTTAACTAATCTCTATAGTTATTAAGGAATAATAATTGAAAATGGGATAAATAAACCTAGAACAATGATGTTTGTTTTCGTCATTTCCTTTGAATTTTAGATGACGATATGTATATATATAATCTTTAACGCTTATCGTGAATTATTTTTATTAATAAATTGCACGTCGTTGTTGGTGCAGTTGTAAATTTAGTATACGTAAACATTTAACAATATTCGATGAACATGTCAAATTTATGATTTCTTCTTTTACATTATAATCCACATGCTATTTTTTATTTAGTTTCCCTATAAAAATATTAAAAAGAAAATGTGTGCGTTTGATATTTTTGTGATTTTTTTCACATGAAAAAGGACGTTATATTTTTCTGATAGTTTTATGCACGCAAAAATACATAATAGAATAAATTTCCTAAAATTTATAATTCAGTATCATAAAAAAATACTCAAATAACTATAATATCACAATTTGAAATAATAATAAAATTAATAAGGGTCAGTTACAATGACATCTTATGAGTATTGACATAATTAAGGATATCCCTCATTTTTTTGAAAATTACAAGCACCCGCTGAAGTTTGTAACATTTAATCAAAAGACTGGAATTGTTCATTTTGCCGTTCTTTTTTTTTTTTTAAAAAAAAAAGAAAATTTGTAGAAATCAGTCAAGACAAATTACATTATCACTCCTCCGTGTAAAAAACATAAGAAACATCTCCCTGCGCATTTTAGTTCAAAAAAATTCAATTTTTTTAAATTAATAAAAAATTCAGTTTGCATAAGGTTATTTTTGTCAGTTCACCCATAAAAATAAAAGAAAATAGATTATTTGTTACACACTTATAAAATTGAGAGAAATATTTGTAATTTAAAAAAAAAAATATCCGTAATTATATCAAATATCATGCGAGGACATTAATAATGAACTTTTAGAAGTAAAACAAAACAAGTCATTAACATTTGTCTCGACAATATTCAATCTTCGTGACCGAGATAAATAATAAAAATAAAAATACACGACCACCCTCGCATTATGAAATATTATCAAATATGTCCCAAATAATTAGATCATAGAATCATAGTGATCATTGGAGGCTTGCATGCTTAATAATGTAAAGTGGGACAACCCTTGTTCCTCTTAAACATGGTCAAAAACTACCTTTCTTTTATTGGTCCGTAAACTTTATAGAGACGTGGCTCGAACATATAGGTCGAATATAGCGATTTTTAGGCTAGTTAGGATGGTCTTTAGTTAAAAGTTTTTGATGCTTGCGTCAGCTCAAATTCAAGATGATAATATACAAACTGGAGATATTAAATGTGGTAGAAAGTAATAAACGTGTCATAACATAAATGCAGTGAAATGAAGGTATTTATAAGACCAAATATACCCATTTGATTGGTCCACGTGGCGTCATCTCAAGTCATTAACTGTCAGACAATGTATGACCCAGATCTCAGGTCCCTGAAGTGGGTTAGGTCGAGCGACTTGACCCAAGACAAAAGGATGCGGATCCTAGGGCTCTGGTGGCATTTTGTCATTATTGAAGGATTATTTATGTCTTTCTTCTAGTAGTTATGATATACCCTATCAAATATTTAGGAACGATAGTTCCTCGATTATTCAGAAGTTAATATATTTCAAAAATAAAATAAAACAATGCAATCTACGGACTATAAATTAAATAAACGTGCAGTATATTTACTAATAATAAACGAAAAAATAAAAATAACAATAAAAATAACAATATTTTTTCTTACTTTGGGTTTGGGGGATTAATTAAAACTAATAGTCTTAAAACTTAATTTGGTAGAATTAAGCAGCATTCCCTATGTCGAAAATTGTAGTGAAATTACAGATCTCAATAAATAGTCGTACTAATTAAAAAAGAAAAAGAAGAGAAAAATACATAGATGTAATGGAAGATATCAAAAATAGTTGTTATCCCATGAAATCGTCACATGGATCAAAGCATTGGACAATAGAGAAGCGCAATTCTTGAAAGCTCTTTTCACTAGAAGTCGTTATTGAAATTCTCAAAAATATGTTCATATAATAAAATATATATATTTATATAAGAAAAATAAAAATGTTTGGTGAGGTAGATGAACAAGAAGGCAAGGTCATAGTTAGTCAAAGGAAAGGAAACCTTTTATTTATTTATTTTTAATTCTTTTCAATTATTTTCTTTTCCTTTTGTAGAGTGTATGCGTGTTTAATCAGGAAAGAATTAATTAAGTACGGTATATTTTAGGCGTATTTTAAATTATAATGTACTTTTTGTCTCTATAATCTATTTTGTAAGATTTTTTCATATGAACTCCGCAAATAAAACATAGGGTAAATTACATTAAACATATCTAATTTTCCATTATTTGGGAAATTATCGATTCATTTGATAATAACGTCCGTCAAACAATTGACCAATTTCGTTAGCTTCTATTAACGTTTCATTTTATATTGAATTGCCCAAAATATTCTTTTGGACCCTGAATTATTATTTGTCATAATTTTTAATATTTTTTAACAATAATGTATGCTGAACATCTGATATTTTTATATTTTTTTATAATAACGTCCATTCAATATCAAATATTTTTTATATAGTTTTATTTGTTTAACAAATAAAAATTCCAACAAGGATAAAGTTGATATTTCCATCTTACTATAGAGTTGCATAATTATATCATAGTGAAAAATGCAAGCAACCCCTTGTAATATTGCAAATTGCATATTACCCCTCTATGAAAAATAAAATATCAATTCACCTCCTTGTATTTTTTAAAAAATCAATTTGTCTTCCCATATTTTTTAAAATAGAGCAATTTACCTCCATGTCTTTACTATTTATTTTTTATAGGAGGTAATTTGCCGATTTGTAATATCACATGGAATTGCATTAAATCCATATTCATATATAACGAGTATAGGTAATTTCTCAAATAATAACCACTCTTTATAATTGAATCATGATTTTAATAATTTACCCTAAAATATAATAATAAAATCCAACACTTAAAAACAAAAAAGGGACCCCCAAAAATAGATAAATGAATGAATAAAAGTAGGCAATTCCATGAAATCTCTGGAAAAAAACATATGAAACTCTGTTGACTTACAACAGTGCAAGTAATTTTCATGTCGCTCCCGGCCAAAAGATCTGAGCGCGCACACACACAATCTCTCTCTCTCTCTCTGTATTTAATTCGAGAAAAATGGTAACAAATCATATACTCACAAATACAGATCTGCTGCTTGATCGTATTTTCCACTCAGATTTTCACATTAAGAAAACACAGTACTTTTCCCATTTTTGACCAAACCAGAAAGCGGGGGAGTTCACCTTTGCGAGCTTTAGTTTACTGTCTGATCTTTTATTCAATCCCATAAGGAAAAGAAGCGTTGTGTTGTATAATATTGTCTTTGCTTTTTGTAGGTATATTGGCTTGTTAGCTTATTGTTCTTCTTGGCTTTCATAAGTTGTGGGCTTCACCAAATCATAATTGCTACTTCTGCTTTTCTGGGCAGCATAGCTGTTTTTTATCCTTTTTTTCCCCATTATACTACAAGATCAGTGCTTTAATTAATCAATTCCTTGTTAAATACACTTGGGGGTGTTTATTTCATTGATTTGTTAGAACCCATTTGGTTCTATTTGCTCAAATTCGGGTTTTCGTGCGCCTTGCTATTGAGTTTGTTTCTCATGTTCTAGATTGAGTACAGGCTATTTTATTGATGTGGGTTGGAAGTTGACCTGTTCTCCAGGCTTTGGGATCTTGATTTTTGTCTTTCTGGTTGGTCATATTTTGGTGGGAATTGAATGAGGTGCAAGACTATGCTGTGTGGATGGAAATGAGGGTTATGATTATTGAGAAATGGGGTGTGTTTTTGGGAAAGAGATTTCATCTTCTGGGCCACCTAGTGGCGAAATTGTAGTTGGAAAGGGGAGAGAAAAGGGAGATGAGAAAGATTTTTCGGTGCCATCAGGGAGGAGGGAGAAAGTAGTAGTTGGTTCAGTAAGTAAAGCAGAAGAGCAGGCTGGTGGTGGTGGTCAAGCTCAGAATGGGGGTGATCAGAAGGAGGAGGACCAGAAAGATGAAAATGCACGTAGAGCTAGAGGTGAGAGGAGGAGGTCTAGGCCGAATCCGAGGCTAAGTAATCCCCCCAAGCACATCCATGGTGAGCAAGTGGCTGCTGGATGGCCTTCTTGGCTCTCTGCTGTGGCAGGAGAGGCAATTAATGGATGGACACCTCGTCGCGCTGATTCATTTGAAAAGATCGATAAGGCAAGAAGTTATTAATTTAGTTACTATGTTCTCTCTGTATGTCACTCTATTCTTTCCTAATGCTTTGTATTTGTTTTGTTTGGCCATTGTGTTTAGATTGGACAAGGCACTTATAGTAATGTGTATAAAGCTAGAGATGCCATAACAGGGAAGATTGTTGCATTAAAGAAGGTTAGATTCGATAATTTGGAGCCCGAGAGTGTGAGATTTATGGCTAGGGAGATTTTGATTTTGCGCCGCTTGGATCATCCTAATGTCGTGAAATTGCAAGGATTAGTGACATCAAGGATGTCATGTAGTTTGTATCTGGTGTTCGATTACATGGAGCATGATTTGGCGGGACTTGCTTCGAGCCCTGGGATCAAGTTTACAGAGCCTCAGGTGGAATTTCAGTCGCTCTTATTTTTATTTTGATCTGTTACTTATCGATGGGTGCTTGTAGGTCTTTAGAGCGTTGGAGTAGTTTTCTTATGTTTCTGTAGTTTGATTGACATGATAGGTTAAATGCTACATGCATCAGCTTTTATCTGGCCTCGAACACTGCCACAACCGCCATGTTCTGCATCGTGATATTAAGGGGTCAAATCTCCTTATTGATGATGGAGGAGTTCTTAAGATTGCTGATTTTGGATTGGCTTCCACCTTTGACCCTAATAATAAGCAGCCAATGACTAGTCGTGTAGTTACTCTTTGGTATAGGCCACCGGAGCTGCTTCTTGGTGCCACTGACTATGGTGTAGGTGTGGACTTGTGGAGTGCCGGGTGCATTTTAGCTGAGCTATTTGCTGGCAAGCCCATCATGACTGGACGGACAGAGGTAAATTTGTAGTTGTTAACTAACAATTACTATAAACCGAACTCTGTGGAAAAATAATGTGATCTGAAATGAATTATAACTAGTTACGGCATAGGAAATATTCTATAAAAAGGTGAACTGAGGTCTAAATAACAACTTTCTACAACGAGTTTGATTCTTAGAGCTAATGCATCAGGGCAATAGGCTCACCTCTAGACACTTCATGGTTTGATCAAGGATCACTCGAACAGTCTGTTCCCTTCTCAAGTATTCACATTACTACATTATGAGCAATGGCTTAACCAGATATGTGTACTTGTATTGTTTGAAGTTCTTCTTAGCACCTATTTATGGCTATGGGCTTTATAATTTGAATATTACATATTGTCCTTAGGTGGAACAACTGCACAGAATTTTCAAGCTATGCGGTTCTCCGTCTGAAGAATACTGGAAGAAGTCGAAGCTTCCTCATGCCACCATATTCAAACCGCAACATGCATATAAAAGATGCATAAAGGAGACATTTAAAGATTTCGCGCCATCATCATTGCCTTTAATTGACACTCTACTTGCAATTGATCCAAGTGAGCGTCAGACTGCTACAGCTGCATTAAAAAGTGAAGTGAGTTTCCGGCTTTGCGTTTTGCTTAATTTCTTTTGATCTAACTTTTGTTGGAAATTAATTGTGGATCAAACACAATGATATGGAGTCATGGATCATCTATTTTTGTCCTGTCAGTTCTTCACAACCAAGCCTTATGCATGTGATCCTTCCAGCCTTCCAAAGTACCCACCAAGCAAGGAGATGGATGCTAAGCGCCGTGATGAAGAAGCTCGAAGGTTTGGAAAATCATTTTAGCTCCACAGATTTATTTACGCCCATTATAGTTGTTTTTTTAGATTCAATTGAAGGCAAGGTATACATTTACAAGTTCTGTTTTTGCAAATTGGGCTCGATTTTTCACATCTTGTTTATTTCGGTTTATTCTGATGAGTGGGTTGGTGTAAGTGTCTGATCAGTTACATATCCATTAAAAGTTTAACATGAGTTCTGTGATTATAGGTTAAGAGCTGCTGGTAAAGCTCAAGCTGATGGCGTGAAGAAAACTCGAACGCGTGATAGGGGGATGCGAGCAATGCCTGCACCTGAAGCCAACGCCGAGCTGCAAGCCAATATTGATGTATGCCATTTAACCATCTTTTTTGGTTCTTCATACTGTCACCTTCATATTATACTACAAAATTTCGACAGTAGTACAATTTATTATGATAATTGCCCTAGTGTTCTTGATGTTGGACATGATGTATTTACGTCTGCAGATCAAAAACTTAAAATGGCCTATAAGAGAGTGTAACTTTGGGGGATGGAAATTCATTATCTAGGATACGTTTACTTTTGAGAATGTCGCCCTTATACTTGAGGAGAACAACGAGAGACGAAAATTGAAACAATTTACCTGATGCTCTAGCGTGGGGATCACAGTGGTTTTGACTTATAACCATTTTCAAGAACCAGAGAACATGCTCCTTTTACACTTCAAATGGACAACACAAGTATCACATGAGCACATTACTCTATTATCTTCCTACAGATGTTACAGTAACTTTTTGCTCCCATGATGCAGAGACGCCGTCTAATTACCCACGCTAACGCAAAGAGCAAAAGTGAAAAGTTTCCTCCTCCACACCAGGACGGCGGACTTGGTTATCCTCTGGGATCGTCGCACCACATCGACCCGACTTTTGATCCTCCAGAAGTGCCATTCAGTTCCATGAATTTCTCCTACTCCAAAGATCCGATCCAAACTTGGTCCGGGCCATTGGTCGATCCTGGTGCTGTCGGCGCTCCAAAAAGAAAATCAAAACCATCGAAGAAGGATTACCGGAAAGACAAGAATTCTAGCCGGAATAAGGAGAAAGATGACATGTAATATATCATAACGTTATCTAGAAATGCCAGATCAACAAAACACATGCAGATTGTGTGTGTTGTATCTGAACCGGGAAAGGAAACTATCAAAGTGTTTTAAGAGGTAAAGTATCTTTGAGTCTCACATTTTTCTAGCATTTTTATGTGATGTTGAGAACGTTCTTATGTATTGGTAATATTGAAATTCTTTCTTCCATTGACTCTATGTTTAATATGTTTTACTGAATTCAGCATTGCCAACAGTGCAGTTGTGAATGAGGAGACCATATTTTTTGGTTATGGTGAGCTGTGAACCGGCCCTCTGTAGTTTGTTGGGTTTTTCTTTTTCTTTTTTTTTTTTTAAAAAAAAAAAATTCTGATTGCAGTGCTCAGTTACATATGCACCAAATAAAATTTTTAGTTAGTCCTACGTGATAGATAGACCAATGGGTTGAGCATAAGACTTTCTTAGACACTGCAATTTATTATTTCTATATCCAACACATATTTAATAACTGTTAAAAAAAAAAAAGAGAGAGAACCCTTATATTTAATTGTATTGAAAAGCATTACCCTCTTTGAGGTTTATTGAAATTATCCGTACATTTTTTGTGATTTAAAAAATTATATCTAGTTCTCATTAGTCTATTTTTGTTAAATTATATGAAATTTACTTTCAAATGTCCACATTTTGATATAGGGATAAGTGCAATTTACCCTTTATGATATAAGAAATGAGTAAAAACCCCCATGTGAAAAAGTAATTAGTAAATTATCTTCTTGTATTTTGAAAAATGAAGCAAATTATCCCCTATTAAGGAAAAATACATGGGATAATTTGCTAATTATTTTTTCACGGGAGAATTTTTGCTTATTTTTTATATTAATGGGGTAAATTGTACTTATCCCTTTTAATATATATATATATATATATATATATATAAAGAATCTGAAAAATGAAATGAAAATAAAAGAAGTGAAGAAATAAAAGAAAAAAGAATAAAAATGAATGAGTTATATGATACGTGTAGATTACTTGTTGACACAAGTACACCATGCAATACTTTTCATTTCCACCCTCTCATATACTTCCAACTCTCTTTCTCTCTCTTCTCTCTCTCTTCATAGTCTACTGCTCTTCTCTTCTGCTCTGTGTTAAAAGTTTCATCACTCAGTCCCTCTTCCTCAGCTTATAATGAGAGTGCTGAATCAACCAAGTGGGCCGGGCCTTGATTGGGACGGTTCACGACCCCGATTGGGCCTTGTCCATGGTTTCTTCTACCACTTCTGCTCTGCTATTTCTTCTTGGTCAGTATCTTTTTTTTTTTTTCCTTTTCTTTTGTTTTCGTCTTCAGCAATTTGTACTCTAATAAAATTTAGATGATGTTTGTTGGTTGCAGCTTCTATGTCTTCTGTTGTTGCTGGCTGCTAGAAGACTGCCTTGTTGGCCAGCGTAGTTTTCCCAGCCGTGGGTTCGGCTATCCGGAGCCACCGCCACCGCCGCCGCCTCATATTGGGCCTGCACATCATGGGTTATTGGGCTCTGCTTTCGGTGGCCCACCAGGTCCGCCCGGTCCAGCTGGTTACCCTGGCGAACCCGGTCCTTTCTGATTATGTATGCTATGTTCTCCCAGGCCCAGTTCAGTTTTGAATATGCTCATCATATTTATATTTACTGGACTAAATAAATGAAATCTTGGTATCTAAATTCTTATGATGATGAATATTCGGCCCACACCAAACATGTGTGGCCCAACTATTTTAGCCCATTAATACCGACAGCTTTTTGGCCCATTAACAACCATTTTGGCCCACAGCTGCATATCCATGAATATGAAATCAATTCCTGGATATCCACACCCCCTATCTCCAACATTTTACTTTGATCAGATTTAGTTGAATCAAACTAATCAAATAATAAGTATAATATACTTGCTATGTGATTGATCAATTTTTTTGAATTATACACAAATCATATGTTAAGTGTATCGTACTTATCGTATGATTATTTTAGGTATAGCCGAAGCAGGTCTGGATTATAATTTTCCATCTTATATATCATCTGAGGGAGGCCCTCAAATGATAGATTCAGGGTTATTATAAATGTAAATTAAAACAAATATGCCCTGTTCGGATTGTAAAAACTTCTTGATTCAATTACGTTACACACTTCTATAAAGTATGAATAATTTGATAAAGAGAAGCGTTCTCTTTTTTCATATTTTTTTTTCAGACATTAAATATAACATTTAGATATTTATATAATGTTTAATACAATTTATCCTATGTGATATTATAAATAAACAAAGTATTCTTTTATTAAAAAAAATAGCAATTTATCTTTCTGTCTAAGTTCGTTTTAAAAAATTCACAAAGAGAAGAGATTCCCGGATGACTGTGCTTGCTTTTAGGCCTTTTAGGTACGAATTGGAAAGTCAATTTATTGGATTAGTTGTATCGTACTCGATTTGAATTAAAATTGTCTATGTCGCGTGAAATAATTGAAAGTGCTAAAATAATAAATGATAATCAAATATTATAACATCTTATCCACATTGATTGCAACTCAAAATCTGGATCCTGAGGTTTGTAATTAATCTCTCCTTACATGGTCAGAAATGAACAGTTAAAGGGTCTAACGTATGCAAGAACTGGGGGACGTGGAATATTAGTCAGCAACCACCCATCTTGCAACTGGGCTTCTGCCACGTGTCCGACCAGTATTATCTGAAAATTATGGTCGTTAAATTGGTTGGCACAGGAAGGCCCAACTCCTCAATTTTTTTCTTTCTTTCAGTTTACATGTCAGCAAAATTTTCCAACCTTTATTATCCAAAGTTGAAAGATTTCCATTTTTCTAATGGTCCTCACACGTGTGTCGACATGAATTCTTGAAATTCGGAGAAAAGATAATTTTTATTAGCTTCATAATATTGAAAAACCAATGTCATTTCTTGGGGTCAATGCCCGGCTTCACAATTATTTCTTCCATTTGAATTTTCAATCTAACAATAATGTTATTTAAGTATGCTATCATATTTAGATACCCCCTTTTTTGGGTTCGAAAAAAGAAGTTACATATTCATCATTTTTTGAATTCTAATTTTAAAATTAAGTGAAGATATTAAAATACTTGAAATCCAGATTAAAGTTTTTTATTTCAAAAATTGATGCGAGTGTGCGCGAGTTATTATTTGTTTGACTTTATATAAAGAGAAAGTCTTGAGACTTATAAACTACTCAAACTCTTCATCTGCAATCAATATGAGATGCTTGCCCATAAAATTCTTCATCTGCGATCAATATGAGATGGTTGTGCGTAAAGCTCTTTATCTGCTATCAATATGAGATGTTTGCTTGTAAAAAATAATAAAGTTGAAAGTCCAGCTTGAAAGAGACATATTAGAAAAAGCTCAAGAACGTGTGGATTATCATACGGCTGCCGTTGTTCAACTGTCTGTAGCCAAGAGCACACCTCTCTACTCCAATCCACCACTACTTTCCTTTTTTTCTTCTTAAACTGGGCCCTCAATTTTGCCACTTTTTTCTTTAAAACCCACACAAACATTTCAATTGTAACATCTGCAGATCTTTCCCCAACTTTTTCTCCATTATTTTGCGACCCAAATCAACCCTTTTTCCCGTTCTTGATTTGGATCAAAACCCATTAAGAAGTTTATTCATTTTCTTGAAAATTTGTTTGGGGGCCTGACGAAACTTTAAAGGTTCAATCTTTTGATCTCTGAGCCAACGTTTTTGCTTGTAGTTAGTGTTTTTCACCTGGGCTTTTCATAGTTATGGAGGTTTCAGTGATTGGAAGCTCACAGGTGAATCTTGGAAGGGTAAATGATACTGGGCTGTGTAGTTTTAGCAGGAATTTGAATACTAATATCTCTATTGTGAAGAGTAGTTATTCAAAGAGATGCAATCTTGGACAAACTCAAAACCTTGTATGGCCTTCATCAAGATCTACCGTAGGTTTCAGTCTTAGAGCATCTGCCTCTGTTAACTCTCAAGCTGTTGTTTCTGAGAAAGCTTCAACGTTAACCAAGCCTGTGAGTTCTTTTCTTTTTCTCATGATTCAAGCTTTTTCATTTTTGGTTTTTGATGAATATGGAAACTGGAAAATATTGGAATAGTTGCTGCTCCCTGTTATGTCTTTTTGTGCAACAAATGTTTGGCAATTGTTTTACTACTATTTCATGGTTGAGTTTCCTTGATGGACTAAATGCATTTTGGTACTCGTAACTTAGGTCATTTGGCGTTCTCGTCCTTTAACATTTTAAGATAACATTTCGGCCTTGTATTTTTTTAATTTTCACGATTTCGGTCATTTTTTTTTCCGCCTGAGTTCAACCACACCTCCAGCAGAAAAAGAAAAAAAAAAGTATTGAAATCGCCAAATTGAAAAGATGTAAGACAAAAGTGGACTGAAATCTCGATGAGTTAAAGTACTTCTTAACGTCCAATGATCTAAGTTGCGGACAAAAAGTTGCATTTAAGCCTTTTCTTGATTGTCCTCAGGGGAACTTGTAAAATAAGGAAATAACTCATTCCTTGTTGTTTATGTAACATGAGTAACTTGAAGTGTAAATCATTTTACCTGGAATCATTCTAATGTTTGCTTGATCCAAATCACCAGACTGCTTCCTTTGTTCTGGCTTTTGACTCAATGAAATTTGCATGCTTAGTTCTTAGATGGTCTCAATATTAAACTCTGCTGTCAATTCTGTTGCAGATTGATGATGTGAAATTATACGTTGGTCTGCCGGTTGATACTGTCTCCAACTCGAACACTATAAACCATGGTCGAGCAATGGCTGCAGGGCTGAAGGCTTTGAAGTTATTGGGGGTAGATGGTGTGGAGCTCCCAGTTTGGTGGGGAATAGCTGAGAAGGAAGCCATGGGGAAATACGATTGGACCGGCTACCTGGCTGTCGTAGAAATGGTCGAAAAGCTCGGTCTTAAGCTTCATATATCCCTTTGCTTCCATGCATCAGCAGAACCCAAAATCTCACTTCCACAATGGGTATCTCAAATTGGTGAATCTGAGCCGAGTATTTACTTCACAGATCGATCAGGACAGCAATACAAAGATTGCCTATCATTAGGAGTCGATGATCGTCCTGTTTTAGATGGAAAGACTCCACTTGAAGTGTACAACGAGTTCTGCGAGAGCTTCAAATCTTCATTCTCACCTTTCATGGGTTCCACGATCACGGTAAGATCATACGTTTCTGTATACAGTAGAACATGACCAGATATTTATCAAAACTGTGGCTTTCGGTTGCTGATTTTGGCTTGTTTCTGTGTATTGCACAGGGCTTATCTATTGGACTCGGGCCAGATGGTGAGTTACGGTATCCATCTCACCACCATCCAGTACAAAGCAATGGTCAGTGTGGGGCGGGAGGATTCCAGTGTTACGACAAAAATATGCTTGGCGATCTTAAGCATCACGCAGAAACACAGGGGAACCCTCTTTGGGGACTAGGCGGTCCCCATGACGCTCCCAGCCATGAACAATCTCCGATCTCTGGAGGCTTCTTTGCAGAAAACGGTGGAGCTTGGGAAACGCCATATGGCAATTTCTTTCTGTCTTGGTATTCAAGCCAGCTGATATGCCATGGTGATCGAGTCTTGTCTGTTGCTGTCTCAACTTTCAAAGATGTTCCCATTACGCTGTCTGCCAAAATCCCTCTGATGCACTCATGGTCTGAAGCCCGTTCCCACCCGTCAGAGCAGACTGCTGGTTTCTACAACACGGCACATAGAGACGGCTACGAAGCCATAGCCGAAACTTTCTCTAAACATTCTTGCAAGATTATACTCCCGGGAATGGACTTGTCAGATGAGAGCTTTCCAACCGAATCTCACTCCAGCCCAGAATCATTGCTTGCACAGATAACGTCGTCTTGCAGAAAGCACGGCGTAGAGGTGTTGGGCCAAAACTCATCGGTTTCGGGTTCTTCCAAAGGTTTTGAACAGATCAAGAAGAAGTTGTTGGGTGGAAATGCAGCAATGGAGGTTTTTACATACCAAAGAATGGGAGCATATTTCTTTTCTCCGGAGCATTTTCCTTGTTTCACTCAGTTTGTCCGGGGCCTCAACCAACCAATTCAAAGTTCAGATGATTTACCAGTTGAAGATGAAGAAACTGCGAAGTTCCTCTCAGGCACGAAGCTCCAGTTGCAAGCAGCTTAGTTTAATTAACAGGCGTATATCTATGTAAATATGGCAGTTCAACCCCCTCCGTATATTCAATTTTTTGGGGGGAATATGTAAAAGTATTTCTTTACTTGCCCAAGTATATATGATGCATTTTTTAACTGAAAACTAGTGGCGGATTTTGGGTGTTTGGCTAAACTTATTTAAAATATTTTATAAGCTCCTACATCTTATAAATATAGATTATTTAGAAATTTATAAGATGTTGGATCTTATTAAAAAATACAGTAAATTACAACCACCTCTCATGAATTTTTTGTTGTTAAAAAAAGTGAGTTATATTAAGAGTAAATTTTGAGTATTGCAAATTAATAAAGGTATATTTTGTCCTATGAGTTATTAATTATATAGAGCTTATAAGATGTTATAAAAATAAGTACAAAAGTTTACTCTTTTAAAAAATCTTATAAGATTGAGATTTTATAAATTATTATAAAAAATAAATAAAATAATTTTAAATATCTTAAAAGCTCTTAAACATCTTATAACGTGTTTTAAGTGCTTATTCAGCTTAACGAAACACGCTCTTAGTCCACCAACACTTAGCTACAAAGACTTCTTGGAGTTGCAAATGTTAAAGCTTGATTCATAGCAAATATCAGAATGTAAAAGGAAGCAGCCATTGAAACCCATGCTTATAAGATATTCACTTCCCCAAGAATTCTTGGACTAACCGATTCTATCCGAATTAAATTTTTTTGTTGCAAATTCTAATACATCTCCTACCCTATTCAATATACACATGCTGCGTATATAAAGATAACATCATGTATTTTAGTTTGATTTTTTTTTTTGCATATAACGCATATATATTAAATGGAGTAGAACACAGAATAGATTTTACAACAGAAAACTGGTAGCTGGAATGCAGCAGACGAACTATCAACATCATTTGAATGAGAGTTGTTTTCACACATGAATCACGAGACTTGATTTCGTCAATTGCGGGCTTGATTGTTTGGAGATTAGGCAGACAGAACCGCCAAAAGAAGAGTATACAAAGACGGCAAGCAAACGCAGATGATTGCATCCACGTCTGCAGTCATTGTTTTCATGAAAACAATGGCTGCTCAGCCTGTTTGTTATTCTTCACTGTCAAAATGATAGAAACCCTATTCTCCAGAAATGAATTGAAAACAATGGCTGCTCAGCCTGTTTGTTATTCTTCACTGTCAAAATGATAGAAACCCTATTCTCCAGAAATGAAGAATGAAATCCACATGCAAAATTAAACCACAATGTCTTTTACCTGCTATAGTAAAATGGGTCTGGAAGAAGCAAAGAGGAAAGCATACTTGAGAAGGATAATTGAATAAATGATATCAACATAGAAAGTTAAAGATGTACAGAGAAAATGTCAACTTTTCACAACGTGGAATATCTCCATATTGTTGTTTGTAGGATTGAGCAACTGAAGTTCGAACAAAAGCTCTAGAAATAGAAAACAGGACCGACTTGGCGTCTCCACATTTTTACACGCATTTCCTCGTTTCACAGTGCAATTACTTCCGGACAAGGTTCGTTTAGGCATCACCAAGAATGACATCCTGCTGAACGAAAATATGGAGTTAAGAAGCAGAAGTGATATAGCGTGATTTCAAGTTAGGCAGCAAAAAGAAGTACAAAGCTATGAGTTCTTATTCACGAGCCTTTAGAAAAAAACATCCCGAGGAGTATGAGACAACCCCAGTTCTCAGTATAGAGAAGTAATAACTTGACACACTGACAAACACATCAGTATTTGCATAAATAGGGTGCAAAAGTATATTGTCTGATTTACACAATTGTATGAACATTTATGAGGAAAAAGTAGAGATTCATACCACTTGAAATGCATCATTCGCATGCTATTTTTGTATCGAAGCTGCTAAGGCAGATGGCAAAAGCTTGGAAAGCTGATATTGGATACCGGTAGTCCATTGTAAAGACATCTTTCCCCACTTTACCGAACTGAAGGATGACCTTATCATGCTCTGGCCCAGCTACGCCATTCTCTGGAGAAGCAACTAACTGAAAGTTTTTCACTGATGCAACCGTAACACGACCATGGAAGTTCAAACACCAGCACTGGAGCTGCTCATGCCATCTTGGAGACTTATTTCTCAGAACAAGTGAACTGTCCCCGTGGTTGCACAAAGGTCCCGAAAAGGATTTATCCAAATAATTTGATTTTGTTCGGAAAAATGGAAGAGTTGGAGAGGAATCGACACTGGTGATGGGGAAATATGTCTGCGTTGGAGCAACACCTCCAGGTTTAATGGCTGAAGCTGGAACTGCATCCATGACACAGTGCATTCTTCTTGGACCTCTGCGTAAAAGCATCACTGAAATCTGTTACTTGCAATCAATAATTGCTCCCAACATAGAGTACCAGACATCAGAAAAGCACAACTCTTTACTTGTTCTACCAAAAGAGGGTCAAATTGAGATCCCGTCAACTATTTCATTACATTTTCAATTCAAATTAAGATACCTGGCTCCCAGCACATTCAACTCATATGAGATGTGAGCCACTGGATAATTGCCAGCAGGGACCTTAGGTGAAATTTGTTTTGAGGCAACCACGCAGGTGGACCTACTTTTTTCCATTTTGGCTCCAGAATGGGGAGGAAGAGCATCGTACACAATGAACTTTGTCCCGAGAAAATTAGATCTGGTAAAACAAAAGGTCTTGAGCCACCCCGAAACATTTTGCTTAACTGAACAACCAAACAGATACTCACCTTAATTTTCCTATGTACGTGTCACTCCCCTTTGACATATCATCTCCATGTAGAGAGATAATGTAGTCCGTACATGTGGTCCGCCTACACTTACGAGCAGCAAGAAGAAACTTCCCATCATCAGCCAGTGCTGCCACAAACAAAATAGAGGATGTTAAAGTGATGAAGGACCTGGCATGAATATGCTACAATAAAGGAAAATCGCTAGATGTCTAAAAGGGAATGCTGGAGAAATAGATGGTCACTTGAAATGAAAACTAGAGACTAGAGGTGGGATAGCTTGGAGGAATAACTTTGGCAATGCAGCCAAGAAAGCAGTGCACACCTTGACTTAAACTCACAAAAAGATAATATGTTTGAGTAGAGCGATTCCTTTTTATAAAACACTGCAGAAGGGACTCTCTTGGACCAGGCTGCAAAAAAAGGAAAAGAACTTCTAAGTGGAAACAAAAAGACATAATGAAGAAAAAGTGGCAAGCTCAGTAAGGATAATATCCACTCAAAAATGGAAAATAATTCCAAGACATGACCACCCTAAATATATGGCAAATTCTCCTTTTAAATGCATAAATACATTTGGAAACATAAACATTGTACAGGCCAAATGCCTACAATGGTCCTTCAATTTAGAGCTTCGTATCACTTTAGTCCATAAGTAGTGTGTATCTTATAGTTCTTAATATTCAAATTTTGTTGAACTTTAGTCGTTGAGGTCATTTTTTGTTGGAAATTAAAGGTAAAATTGTCAAAGCATCATACAAAGTTAAAAAACAGAATACATTACCTCTACGGTAGTTCACAAATCTACGAAAATTTAGTACACAGGATAAAATTATGATATTTTCTAAGACTCCTGATATTGTATATTTACAGTGGTAGAGTTTTCAACATAGAAGCCTATTGTTTTAAATAGTGTAAATATTCCTGCATCTGGAAACTGTTCAGATTAGTTTCGCAGCCTCACAATTTATTTCAAAGAACTTTATAAAACTATATATAAATAGAAAAATTTTGAAAAAAATTTATGACAATAATAACACATTGAAAAAGATCTACAATAAAATTTTGATATCAACTAAATTAATACAAAAAATAAACTTTGAGGACCATCGGTAGCATTCATGCAATTGTATAAGCTAGAAGATATGATGACACTTCAGAAGAATGTTTTCTTTAGAGTGAAGGTGGTTCCAGGAAAACTCAAGCACCACTGACACTGTTTTAAAAGCAACTAATCAGTTCAAATGACGTCGCGACAAACCATATGCAGGAACTAAACTTGGACTATATGAAAATTCAACCATTTTTAGCTGTTTAATCTTTGGCATTCAAAAGTTGTTAGCATTAGGCAACCTGTACTCAATGCTAAAAGCCTAAAATAAGGTCAACCTCCAAAATTCAAGACAAAGAGCACATCAGTGATGGGGATACTTAAAAGTTGTAAAGGAATTGAATTGCACAACACTAGCAGCAGAAAGAGCCAAACCACCTTCTACATATAACATGATGTATATTCTCTCCAAAAAGTCAACACCCACAAAAAAGCAAATGTGCCTAGTTGATGAAATCTACTCAAGCTGAAACATCCTTTTGTAATGTTTTCCAGAAAAATTAACGGCTTTAATGAACGGCTAAGCTAATTCATAACCAAAATACTTCCTAACTTCTCTTTCTTTTTCCAGCAGTTAGTAAAATATATCTGCATTAAACAAAATATAAATGACTACCGTTACATGAGATTTATATTAGTATGCACCCATCTAACTGTTAATAAAGTTCAGCAACAACACCAAAACTTGACATTCAAACTGTTCCATGAACTCGAAAATTTCTGGACATGCTAAGAGTGCTTTCACTGAACCCATACAAGAAATTCCTCATCCTGAGACCAATGAATTAAAATGAAGTACGCAATACTAACAAAACCAATCTCAATCATTTCGTTCTGTCTTTCCCTTTTTCCACAAATGTACAAGTTTCAATGTCAGCTACTGATGGGGAACACTTTGGATAGAAGACGACCAAATTTTATTATCTATCAAATGCATACAACAAACCAAAGAAGTACCATTAGTTAAACAACCACGATTTAATACACAATCCAACTCCAAAGCATGAGAACCAATTCTATAATCATAAAAGTATTGCACACAGTCCATCAAAATTGCTATAACCCGCCATCCCCTCCCTGACATAGTGCAGCCACAAACAAACATGAGAACTACAAACCTCAACAAACACAGCCACCAACAATAACCAACATCATCACAGAGCAAACACCAAACCAAAAGAAACTTCAAATCAAGAACACACATACACTCCGACCACTTCGAAGATGAATTGTCAACCAAATTCAGAATCCCATATACCCCCACACATCACCACCTCAAAATGCAATCATATCTATGCAAGCAAGCAAACAAACAGAGCAAACTGCCCGACCTCGAATAACCAACCTCAAAACGACCAACAGAAGCAACCTCCAAAACCAAAAATACACAGTTCCACAAACAAAAACATATGAAGACCAGACCTGTTTAACAGATATCGGAAACGTAATCTTCCCAGAAACCTCCGGTGTTTTCACCACCTCCTTCATCACCTCCCTCCAGCTCTTACACACACCCGCACACGCCACCACGTGTTTCCTCGCCGGCCATTTGGATTCGGATTCCTCTACTTTCAACAACACTTCTCTCAGTAGTTCCGAAGGCAAACTCTCCCAGCAACAATAACTACTGCCTTCATCCACATCTCTGCTAAGTTTTCCCATACAAAGTTTGGATTTCTCCACCGCCACTGACGTGTCCTGAACCACTCTCCGTGACCGTGATTTCAATCCCAGCTTAATCATGGCATCAACACACCTCTTATTCTTCTCCAAATTGTAATTCCGCCCCAAATTTTCACGCACAAAAACCCCTCAAAATCACTTCGCAAATCCTAAACCTCATAACTTAAACACGTACCTCCCATCAACACCATCAGCTATGATTACATCTACATAAACCGAGCAAAACCAAACGCCCAGTGATTTGCAGAAACGGGATTCAAATCAGAAAATAGAGAAAGAACCAGATAAGGAAAAGAAAATGTAAAAGATCAAAGGAATATGATGATATAAGAGTGAAGATGTTTCCCTTTTATCTTCTTCAGATAAGATGTGGAATTCGAGGGGAAATTGATACTTTCAGTTACGAAAATGATAGAAAGATTTATGAGGTTACGAGCAGTGGAATTCTTTCTTGTAGGGAAGAAGATACTCAATTTTAAATAATTTACAATTTTCAAAATGTGTAATGCGATAGTGGATAACAATAAGGGGATATCATTTGGCTTTCCGGCCCCCATTGGCAAGTGTTTAAAATTTTGGATAAATTGTAAATCACTTTTCACGAGGTTTGATAAAATTATATATAGTATTTGTTGTTTGAAAAATTATAAATATTTTTTTAAATTAAAAATAATTATGTAGGTTTTAGATGGATATGTGAAAACGACAATTTTATTGAGTTTTTTATTTTTTTTCAAAAAAAATGTAAAAAATATGAGGGTATGTAAAATAAATAATCCATATAAAATATTAATTTGTAAAAATATTTAGTAAAATTTTAAAAAGTATATAAAATTACAACTTATAATCTAAAAGGATATTTTGGGTAATTCATACAAAATTTGGTTGGAAACCTAACGGAATGAACTTGTTGTTAGATGGACGTTAAAATTAGGGTTATTTGTAATTTTTCAAACAATAACGAGGTATTTGTAAGTATATCAAATTTCAGGAAAAATGATTGTAATTTAATCTAAAAAATTATTTAATATGATGTATTTTCTTTAAAAAAAATAATTAAATATTATTGTAATAATTGATTAATAATTTAAATAATAAAAGAAAATGTCGTAGAATTAAAATTAGTGACTCCTATTTGATTTATGAAACCTCAACTTTAACAATAAGATGTAATTTCTAGTATTATTTAATACTATTATAAAAGATAACTATGTTGTCATACAACTTATGAATATTCAAATTTACTATTTCAGCTCATTCTATTCCTATGTTTAATGAATTTATTAAAATAATTATTTATAATTTTTAAATATTCATCTACACACGTCGAGTGTGTTGTGTAGCGCTAGTATAATTAAATAAAAGTAATAATTTGGCTAGTATAATAAAATAAAAGTAATAATTTGGCAAGGTCGGCAGGTAAGTGGATGGTTTTCTTCGAGATTCTCTCTGTTTTGTGGATTTGGAGTTGTGTTAGGTATAAAAATTGAATCTTTCAAAATAAGAAATGAAATTATTAATATTTTAGATGCGTGTTTGGTAAAAAATTAAATGTGGTTTTTCATATCCATACCCAATTTCTTCAACAAACTTCACTTTTAGACCAATTCACGTTTGTATGCATAATTTCTCCGAATGCTATTATTTTGAACTAAATGTGAATTATTACTATTATTATTTTTATAAGATAAGATATTTGACAATCATATAGTTTATAATAATTAGGTATGAGAATATTAAGATGTCAAAATATTTGTTTGGTTTCACTAACAAAAGTGCATGACATCATCTATACTATTATACAAAAAAAACCTCTTTTTTACTCACAAACAACGATTAATGATACCGCCGCAGCACCATATTTTTGTAATGCCAAAAATAACCATCAACTGATATGCTACTTTATTCAACTTTCCAAATTTTATGTTAATTAAAAAAAATAGTTTTTCCTTTTTTTTTCTTTTAACGTGATGTGTTAGTTTATATATTGTACTATTATTTATAATATGTTTTAAAGCATAAAAAAATATTTATTATGTGCACGCAGGAACGGTGTGCCACGACGGCTAGTTTGTATTGAAAATAAGCAAGTTGATGTAAGAATTTGGATATTTGATGTCTTGGACTAATTTGATCCTTTTTTTAAATAAGAAACGGTAATTACAAATTACATCAGTATCAATTAATATATTGCTTCGATTAATAAACTTATTACAATAAACACACATAAAGCGAGACAAACACCTGCAGATCCGGTGGAACTCAAACTAATGACCTTCAATTTATTCATGGGACTTCAGCATTAACCACTAGACTAAGTCATCGTTGCTGAACTAATTTGACATTAATTGCCACTAAATGGTAAACAATTCTAATTAAACATATGATCAAAGAGGTTAAAGAAAAAGAAAGGAAATAACATTAAAAAATTGTTGACCATCAAATTATTAGTATGTCAATATTAAAATCATTTTTTGGTGAGAGGGGTATTGTATTTATTGCTTATAGTTGTCAAATTTATGATGAGATGAGAAAACACAACTGGATTTTGAAATTATGAAGTCTAATTTATGAACACCACATGCCCACCTTACCCCCCAAAAATTAATTTATTTTGTGCAAATGTTTCTTCTATTCATGACATGAACAACTGCTAGTGGCACCCAACACCTTTTTTATTTCTTTGGTTTTTTCAACTAATTCCTCCCCCCCCCCCCCACCCCACCCTCAATTGAATTGTGAGTTTGAAATTTTATTATATAGTCTTTCTTTCATCCCTTGAATATATACACGCTGCGCATATAATAAACAACACAATTAACTATACATACAATATATTAAATAAAATAAGATCTAAATTTTTATTAAGTGAAAGTGATAAATTATTATTTATTGAATAAATTGATTACAACTATTCATATAAAATATTTATGTCTAAATGACAATTATATACTAATCACCAATATTATACAACTATATCTAATTAACAACTACTATTAAAAGCAAAAACGACAACCTACTATAAAAGTAAAATAATATCTCACATATTGGTGGGATTTTGATCCATAACCTTTAAAATCATGAAATCATAGTTTCGTTAATTGAACTATGTCATTAACCAATAAAACTCTGCACATAAAATTCAATCTGCCATCTGGCCCCACCTACCCCCCCCCCCCCCACCCAACCCCAAACAAGAAAAGGAAAAAAGTTTCCATGTTAAATAATTGGGAAAGAAGTTGGTACTAATAAAACCCAAAAACAAGAAAATGCATTTTCTTGAAATAAAAAAACTATTCACCAACCAATCAACCAAATTGGGGATCACTGATTAAGTTATGGATTCGTGTCCCACTAATCTTTTTGGTGAAATTCATAATATTCTTTCGGATTTTTTTTCTCAAATTAAATATAGTTGAACGAAATCAATCATACAATAAATATAATACACTTATTATGTGATTGATATTTAAAATTGATTCAGATATAATTAAACCCGAGTTGAATTAAAAATTCTTCTTTAACACAGTGGTAATGTGTAGATTTACCACCCAATTTCTAGTAGCTTGATGCATTGTCAATTCACTAATAATTGATGTAAGTTATGTTGTCAACATCAAAATTACTAAAAACCTAATGTAAACAAATTAAACTATCAAATATTTGGTTTGCTGCATTATTGCAAAGTACACTTTTTCTTTTTAATTATTTGCATTCTGTATTTTCAAAAACATTACATCTTTTTATTAGAAAAAGATTAGGTCCAAACGAACATGGTCATGACCAAATAATGATATGATGAGGTAAATGTAATTCACTCGTTATATAGTAATTAATTTAAGTCTGAACAAATTCGATATAAGTTAGAACGAGCCCTTTTTATTAAATGGCGATTTTTACTAATATTTCATAAAGGTAAGCCAAAAATTTATAATTCAAAGTATGCATTGATTTCGTATCTGCCCGCCACTTTTGATATATGTGAAATTTAAATTATTGACATATTTATTTAATTAAATAAAATGAAAAAAAAATATAGATTGAATAATTGATTAAAACTGATAAAATAAAATAACTAAATGTAATTGATGAGAAAATTATTTAATCAATATTTTGTCTATAATAAAATGATATTTGAATCCTTAAACTTAGTATATATGAATAGAGTATAAAATAGTGTTTTGGAGTAGGTAATTTTGATAAGCATTAATTTATTGCTTAGCTGGCGAAAAAGGAACTGATGGGGAATGTGTGGGCCCGCCCAATTACCTGTTGTGTTTTTATATGAGGCCCACAGATTTCACTTTCTGGGCCCTTTGTATTCTTCAAACAAAAAACAAAAAAATAAAAGGAAAAAGAAACTGAAAAAAAAATAGCACAAAAAAAGCAAGAGGTGTTTATGCATCTGAACTTTTTTTTTCTCTAAAATGAAAGCGATAAATATTATTAATATTATTAATTGAAGTAAATCGATTACAATCAGTCCTATTGAATATCAATATCTAAGAGAGATAATTATAATAATCATACCCTGATCAATAATATCTCATAAATTAAATATAAACAACATCTTACTATTAAAGTATACAAACCAATACCTACTATACAGTAAATTATCATCCCATACATTAGTGGTGTTCGACCTATGACCTCTAAGGTCATGAGACCTCAACCTTAACCATTAGGTTAAGAGATTATTGGTATCTAAACCTAATCTTAAGGAGTATCAATGTAGTTTGTCCTGAAAAAAATCAGATACTAAAAGAGGTTTGTAAAGTACGAAGAAACAAATATATAATTTACTATTGTTCAAGAGATTATGAGTTCGAGTTCCACCAATGTGTGTTTATTAATCTACTTTAATAGTAATTGTTGGTTTATTGTAATATATTTATTAGTCTATTCAATATATTTAATATTGATACTTGACGTATATTAATTATTGATGATTGAAATTCATCGATATAATTATAATTGATTTACTGGAAAAAAAAAAAAATACTAGTGTCCAATGATTTGAAGTGATAGTGGTGGGCAAAGTATAATGCTTTTGCTTAGCAGACAGAGAGACTCGGATTCCAAATTTTGGGCATATAATATAACAATCTATGCTTTTTTCATAGCATAAAATAACTAAAAAAAGATACCTCAACCTTCTTTTCCATTTGGTTTATGAATCCACTGTGAAGTCATTGTCTGATTCCTCAAACCCTTTTCTCCATCTACTCAAATTCTTTAAAGGTGCTGATTTTTGCACTCTGGCTTGTGAAAGATATATGAGAAAAAGGAGAGGATAGGCAAAAAAAATTAACTTAACTAAATTATTTAATTGGATTTGTATCTTTATGAAATTCGACTAATATTGACACTTCTGGTAGAACTCAAACTCAACGATGGATTTTGCATCTTTACGAATTCAACTTATACTGACACTTTTGATAGAGCTTGAACTCAATGATAGGAGTTTCCATCTTTATGAAACTCGACTAATTACTTACACCTCTGGCAGAGCTCCAACTCAATGAATGAAATTTTCCATCTTTATAAAATTCGACTAATGCTGACACTTTTGGTGGAGTTCGAACTTAGTGATTTAGAATTTCCATCTTTGTGAAATTTGACTAATACTGACACATCTGACAGAACTCGAACCCAAATAATTGAGTGCGGGGGTTGAGCACTCATGTCGTCATGTATATATCTAACAAATCACAACCCTATTTAAATAGGATCATGAAGATGAAAATTCATGAACTCATTCGTTGTTTGTTTGAAAACTTGAAAGCCCTCGTGATATTATAAACGCTTGGAGTCAATGCAGACATTACACGATTACAATTCGAGAAGTCCCACGTCTGATAATAACTAATGATTCTTCCTTATCTTTCCTCTTGTTAGGTAGCTGTCACCACTCACATAATACAAGCTTCAACATGGGGTGCGTCCCCACGCACATCGAATATCTTCAAAGATATCTTCAATAATAGTTATTTTATCTAGAGTAAAACAGACATGAAGCACCTGAATCACCTACAATTATTCAATCTGCTGGTGACTGAGATGGGAAAAAGTCATAAACCCATCAAGAATATCTCATACTGTTTTCTTTTCCAGGGGACTCCTGTCAGCAAGTAGCGTCCCGTGCTATTTCAAAACGAAGACTGCGATAATCACATTGTGATCAACCAAACGTTCAACCGAACTTCATGATCTAGACAATAGATTATGAGCTCAACCATAAGAGCTCAAGCCCATTTTACTGATTCTGAGATTTGAAGCTGAGTCAAACAGAAGTGGTCGGTTAATCAACATCCTATGATGATAGCACCACGATTTTATCCGTTCCACTTTCATCTTACGGTGAACTACAAGCTATGATTATGCACGTTAAGGATAAAGACCACAGAGAGGAGGCATGAACCATCTACCTCTATCAACATCAGAATTATGAACATGTCACTATAATGCAACTTTTATGTGCAGATGGTCTAATATTTGCCCAGTGGAAGCAACAACTTGAATTATCTTTGAATAGAAGCACCAAGTGTGGATGTATTTTGCATGCAGCTGGATGCCAAATTGGTCATTCTAGTCACCAACTTAGCAAATATCAATATTAGACGAATGGCGGAAAATTTCATAGTTTTAGACAAGAAGTTGTAGAAGAAGAACAAAGAGAGATGGAGAGAGTTCTTTTGTGCAAGTTGGGCTTGTGTTTGTTAGAATCAGCGTAATGGTCTTCTAGGTTGTTAAACAATCTTGGCTAAGGCCGAAGGATGAACTGAGTCATACCTTTAATTTTTTATGCTTTGATCAATTGCTATTGCTAGTGAGCTTCATGACGTTGTCTTTATATTATCAGTATGTTTGGGAGGTCGTCAACAAAATTAGTGACAATTCTGTACACTGCACAATCTTAAATTGGCGGTGGGTGTGAGGTGATCACAGTTAAATGTCTGATGTACCAAGGTACCGCTGTAAGCATTTCTTTTTCCTTTCAAGTTTAGTCTAACTCATCAATAGAGCAAAAGAGTAACAGCTTTACCAAGCAAAATTCTCCTTCAGAAGTCCTATACAACTGGAACACTTCCACTGCCCTGCTGAAGAGTACCTAGAGAGTTTCCTGCAAAATCATATAACCCAATAAACATATGCTAATAAAAGTTTATCCAGAGGGCTCCCATCAATTAGAGAATAGTAAACAGAGGGAAGAACATGCAAGTAAAGGTACTTTATGCAACAAATATAAATGAAGGCAGTGATATAAGAGTCTAGTTCCCTGCATACTAACAACTCCGTGAAAATGATGCTCAAACTAGAAGCGGTAATCAAAATCGACACTTATCACAACACTGAAACTAGAAGTATAAGAGTGCCAGTTGGATACAAAATGTATATCCCAAGTTGAATATTAACTATAGAAGGAGGCATGAAGGGCTAGTAGGAAAGCCGTTTTTTTCTCCTGGGTTGCAGACCAAACACCTGGCCACATATGCAATATATAACTATATATTTATTTTTGTCACAAAATTGAATTTACTAACTAAATTCAGCATCATATAAAAGACTTCACAATTAGCAGTTATAAAAGGAAAACAAACCATGTAAAACTGCAGAGCTGAAGTTACCTGATTTGCCTGCAAAAGAATAAGAGTTTGATATGTAATGAGGTCCTAGAGTATTATTCACAGGATGTTGAGAAGCCATGTTCATGGATGGAACAAATCCTTCTGATTGGCCCACGAAGAAGTCTGACCTTGCTGCAAGAATTTGATCAGGTGTTTGGGCTAGATGTGAAAAATGGTCATTTCTCTGTGCCAAAGAGGAATTAAGTTTAGGTTCTTGTTTCCCGTGAATTCATGTTCCAGTTACACGTAGCAATCTTTAGCACATCATTAAACTCTGATGCAGTAATTCTAGGAAGGCAAATATTTGCTTCCATCAGTTAATACTTAATGTTCCTGAATTATAACTTTAACCAAGTCAGTCAGAACTCAGGACTATCAACGGATCGTTAGAAGTGTACTGGAGAAATACAACCAGAATAAATGAGTGGCAGAAAGTAACCTGCTGGTTTGCAACTTGTTCATGATAACAGTTGCTGGGAGATGAAGTTTGTTGAGGAACCGCATTTACTTGTAATATTTCTAAATTTGAAACCTCACTGCTCGACTCCTTGCTCGGTTCCCCAAAAAACATGTAAGAAATGGCCCTCCGGAGTTGATGATTTCTTTGTGAATAGTAAACTTTTGTTGCAAGGGGAGCTGGAACATCTGACATTGTTAGACACATATTACTACCATCAAGATAATACTTAGCCATAACCTGAAGAGGGAATCAGTTTGGACTGTCATGCATATCATGAGATCCGTTTCAGATCCCAACACAGGTTTGGCTTGCTAATCATCATCTATATGGATAAACAAATCCTGTTCAAATAATTCTTCAGTTGTAACACTAAAATAGAGGGTGTGAACTCTTGTTCAAATTGTAAAACATGCCTGCTGTTGGCTCTAAAGGGATACTGCTCTTTTAGTATAGGATAAGATGCATAACAGGTCTTGGATTACTTTTTAAATTATGGAAATAGATGAAATCCCAGAGGCTAGGGTTGGTCTTACTTGCATTATCTGAATGTTCTGATATTTGATATGACCCGCCCTCAAATGAAAGTTGCAGAATAATTGTTATAAAAGCAACAACAAACAGCAGTAACATATATAATTCAGTGAGGAACAAGCCTCCTCGCAAAATTACAGACCTGCAAGTCATATCAATAACATAAATGAGATGGAAAGAACTTACATGGAAGAGTGTCAGCAGCTGGCTTACAAAAATTCTTAGTGCCTGGATTTGATGGAATCTCAGCTGCTGTCCTACAAGAGGAAAATGAACAAATCCGGAACTCTTTGATCAAGAAGTTTGGACCATCACCATCCATGTATTACTTTGGACCAAGGGCAGAAACAAATTGGAACTAACAGAGCGGCGGGTTGTTCTGTGTTGGTTTAGATAAGTCAGCCTACAACTGAGTTCACTTTGTTCGATTCCTTAACAAGCCTATTTTGAATGAGATTTAATTAAGTGGAACACTAATGTACATCAAGTAGCTTGGCGATTTTTTATGGAGCATTATATCTTCACTGGTGAAGATGAGCATAAGCCGAGCTTCACAAATTTACAATGGCTGAAATGTGGTGGAGCATGTTTATTTAGAAATTGAGTTAAGGAAAGTGATTATTTTTTACTGAGCAAGGAATAACATTTTCAGCTTGTGGCACTAGCTGTTGGCTGCACAATGTACTATTTCTCATTTCTGTATGTACATAAAAGTAAACAAGTAAGATACTGTACCACCATATGATGAAACATATACCTACCCCAATGAACAAAGTGGGAAACTAAGACACATCTCAAGACATGAATGAATAATTTTGAAATCTTCCGGCAAAGGAAAATTAAATCCTGAGCATGTGATTGGTAATGGTGTTAAGCAAATTTAAGCGAACAAAAGTTGCAGCAACATCTGATGATTGAGTCTTGAAAATTTGCACTGGAATGTGGTTATGATTAACAAGCAAAAGAAGAAAACGAGTGGATACAAAAATATTTAAAACAAGGAGATAAGATCAAACAGAGGCAAGATACCTTTTGAGAGGTTTTGATGCACGTTTTGTTACATCTTCTGCGCAGTCAATATTGTAAGGATTAACTCTTGAACCATTCATCTTATCAGTTGAACTAAGATGCATGTTTCCTGCAATGAAATAATATATGAAACCATGGAATGACAATAATAAAGAATCTACAAGAGGAGGTTATTAGACAGTAAACATTATCCACACATTGTTGATCCATTCACATTGATTTGCATTTGAACAAAATGGTTTGGACAATAATAGCTCCAAGATCAAGATATAAATTGAGCTTAAAAGCTACAGTGTTATTGAAAAAACCATATCAAGTTTGTTTCCTCTAGCATCTGTAAGTATCAATGTGCATGATTGTTCAGATGAAATTAATGGAGGACCAGAGAGAAAGAAGGTAAATAGCTAAGTAGAAGAATACGTTTAGCTTCAGCAACGGCACTCATTTGAATCTTCTCATCTACATGAGATTCTAATGCAGCTATATCATCAGAGTCTACAGACTCGAATTTTTTGGGCTCCCTGAGCGATGTGGCCTTTTCTGGTAGAGGTTAAGAAAATTAAATTTTGCTAAACTTAACAAAGCATTAGCAATCAATCAGGTCCATTTCACATGAACTTCTGGAGAAATTTATACTACTTTGTAAGTGAAAATTAATAAATTCAACTTCTTTCCAGTCATCAACAAGATTTTTGTAGTCAAGTTATGGACTGCCTTACGAGCAAAGATGAAAGATTTTGAGCAACACTGTTTTGTAGAATTTCAAGAAATCATATACATAAAAGCAACAGAAATTCATATCAGATCATAAAAGCAAAAAAGGATACTGGTTTGAGAAATCAGTAACTTTTTCCTCTCCTTCCGTGGAGGTTTCTTATTCACTGCAGGGCTGTCAAGTTCCAGACTGATTTCCGCTCTAGAACTCAAAGACTTACAAAGCTCTGCAAAGATGAAATAACGATAAGTTTCATAGATTTTGTAATAAGAGGAAAGGATAGGGCAGAACAGAACGGACATTGTGTTAAAAAAATGCTACTTTGTTCCAAATTATTTACAGCAACTAAGACATTTCAGTCATCAAGTATACCAGCAAGCATTACGGAAATTCCAAATTCAAATGGTAATCATTTAGCAATGATTGATGAAAAGATCAAAGCACAAGTGCTTCAAATTATTCCTTGGAGATACACCCATGTGATAACAGAAATTTTTATTGAACTAGGCTAGTTCTTTACCTGACTCTAATATCTGTTAGCTGAGTTCTACTGTGAACCATTCGACACATCAGAAACATCAGATTTTAGTTTGCACTCAAGATGATTAGAGACATGAAATAGAGTTTCTTAACAAAGAAAGCCCAGATACTTTGTAAAACATAATCAACGCTTAATCCTTTTTCACACCTTATCAATGCATATATATTGCTTTTCCTTTCACATACTTTATTCTCTATTTTCTCTCATATAATAATATGAACGTAAAAGACATTCTGAAAAAATGCGAAGAAACAATTGTCATGCAACAATGAAAACCTAAAGAATACCAAATACCATTGGAGAATCAAAATTAAATGAAACCTGCATGTGCAGCATATTGACTGGCTTTGATTGGCTTCTTACAAGCATTGCAGCATACCTCCAAGACAAATAAACAAATGCTTAATACTTTCTATACTTTTTATAAATGAAGATCTCATGAGATAATACAAGGGAATTTTCCATCAGTAAAAGCAATTTGATTTTCTGTATTTTTGTTTTTGAAAAGGAGAGAAGTTATTTGCAGTTAAACATATGGCATAGAGAAAATATTATCACAAACATTTTCACAAACTATGCAGCATCAGTCCATTAATGAAATAGATCTTATTTCACCTCACTCTCTCAGGTTTAACATTTTTACTTTATTGGAAGCCGCTTGGTAGTTGTTATTGCTTTTGGATTTTCAAGGTAACTTGTTAGCCCTTATTCAGCCATGACAAGTAAGATGCCAACGCATTATAAAGCATATGTAAATGTGACCAGAGGAATCTCCTTTCATCTTATTTTACACAACAACATCTCAAATACGTATAATTTATTATTTGTTTACAAATTCTTTCTAAATTACACCATAAAAACATGCACCTATACAATTCAGCTATTCTGTATTCCTAGCTACAGTCAGAGAAAACCCTTTGTCCTTATCCAGTTTGCTCTATTAAAAAGAATGTTGTCTGCACCACTCTCATGCTAGTAAGGCCTTTACTTGCCTTTACAAATGGTATGTCTTTATGGTACTAAGGCCTTCAACTGTGTTATCCCAAAGGCAGAGACTCCCTACCACACTTTATAGAAAAATACTACTTGTCATCTCATCTTTAACCTACAAATTGCACCAAGTATTCAGTATGATGTACCACTTTGATCTAAAGTTAAAC
Source organism: Sesamum alatum (assembly GCA_034509735.1). NCBI lineage: Eukaryota > Viridiplantae > Streptophyta > Magnoliopsida > Lamiales > Pedaliaceae > Sesamum > Sesamum alatum. The sequence goes on from JACGWO010000006.1 coordinate 36,639,005, forward strand.
TCGTTGGATGGTTGAAAACAACTTTCAACAGGTAAAGTTCCGATATAAGACACGTAATTTAGCTATTCAAGTCTGGATCTGATGCTGAAAAAAAATCTCGGCTCTTCCCTTCTTTCGTTTCTACTATTTTTCCCCTGTCTGACAATATAAAATAAGCAAGTCAACAGTGAAAGAGGTTATTCCATATCTCGTTTACTACTCTAGCAGTTACTGAAGCAACACACAGCAAGATTTTGTGATTCCCGTACTATAAAAAATTACATGATTTTTATCCATGACATGTTAACGCTATAGAAAAGTAAACTTTTTCCATAAAGAGCTTAGATGAGCAAGTTTCCAAACCTTACCAAATCTAAAGGATCTGTCATCGGCCTCAAACCAAAAATATGCATATCTACAAGAGAAAATCAACCAGAACGACGTTGAAAATCAGAAGCGGAAGCCACATAAAACAGCCTGGGACAAGGTACAGTGCAACAGAATTATGGTGGAGTATGAAATATAGTGGATGCCGCTGCATGAATTAACATAACTGGGATTGCAGTCTTTAGAGATATTAAAAATTATAGACAACTAATAAATGGTGCAGTATCCATTATGCAACCAAACGGTCATTTTCTTTATAATTACATTACAGTTACATGACACATACCTTCTTCATCGAGCAAATTTGCTTCATCCGCCTCTCCTAATTCTCTCTTTATGTATTGTGCAGCTAATTTCTGGTGGCCTACTTCCTCTTCGGGGAGGGCAAGAGAGAGAGCAAGAACAGGAAATTGCAAAATATGCACATTAAATGTCAGATTGTTAATTGCAAGTCTCCAGGCTAGATGATAGAAGGAAATTAGGATCAACAGAAAGAAGCTTACAAGTAAAAGAACTAATTCAATTATGTTTTCTGTGACTTCGCACAAGCTACACAAGACTAAATTACATCATAATAACTTATCAGCCATCATTCTTTCTCATCAACTAATATATTTACAATCATTCATCATAAGTCGAGAATTCTTGCTATAAAGTTGAGAAAGACGCAAGGTTCTTGCATATTCACAAGCACATAACATTGCATGGAACATGGGATGATACATGGCATCAATACAGTTCAGACTCACACCGAATTAGCAATACAGATAAGCACTTCCAGGTGAGTTTTTTAATCAGATGTTACACGGAGTTTAATACAAATTGGAAGGGCCATTTACCAGATAAATTACCACATGAAAAAGGTGTCATCTGCTGTAAAACTGTTAAAAGTACATTCAAAATGGAGATCATAATAACTCTTCTAGTTGTGGTTGGCTGGCCTCATGAAGCTTACGTTAAAATCACCTAAACCCATCCATAACCTTTCCCCACTTTTTTCTCATTCCGGACTAAAATTATTGAATCATGTGTTGTAATATCTCCAGTTAGAGCTACTTTCATGTCATTTCTGCTGAAGATGCGTTTAGGACTCTTAAAGAAGTTACAAAGCAACAAGCGAATTATCTTATGATTTACAAACAGATTAATCTATAATCTCGAAAGACTGCATTATACTCCATGAGTGTACTTCAATCAGGTCATATACACAACCAAATCTTAAGATGAGTTCACATTTTTACCAGTTGCACTTTGCGGGACACTCCCAGCATCTAGAAGCCCTGCCAAGGCCGTCATTTTCCCACTTCCGATAGAGCATACCATCAAAAACTGAAAAATGTGTACCCCAACAAACTGTCAGCAAGAGTATTTCATGTTAAGAAACAAAGAGAAAAAAACGAAGTCAGACGTCGAATTCTGAAGCCTACCACAATTTTCACTTCCGAGATGCTTATTAGCAAAAATTCAATTTTTCTTTTTTTTTTCTTGAAATTGATTTTTGAATGAACTGATTTTTTCTTACAACTTCTTCTGAACTCACCAATAACTCAATATAACTAAAGATCAATGCTCTCTGATTTGATTACTAACAAAACCATTCTAACCAGACACGCCCTAAGGTTGGGCTTGGGAGAGATCCGGAGAAGTGATTATAAGAACACATGTAAGGAAATAGATCCTATAAAAAAAAAGATGGGCATAGCCAAAAGCTACATTTTGTAATATCTGACATTGGCGGGGTATCACTATTATACATTTCCCCATTACTAGAAGGCAAAACAAAGCCCACATAGAACACATTTAAATAAGCAAAATTTCCACACATGCATGGACTATAATTTATTTATAGCTCCATCAGTATCCCAACTCCTGATTAAAAAGAAAATCTGAAAAGTTTCTTGAAAAGCATTGCGTAAGATCCTAATCCTCCCCGCCCGACCACCGTACAGCTTCTGCAGCACAATGCACCACCAAAATCCCATTTTCACATGCATAATGTGTTGTACTTTACTCTAGAAGAAAGCATCTCCGGCATTATCATGGTACTAAAAGAAGCAAAACCAACCCATCCGGATAAAAAAAATTACTGAAAAAATAAAAACATGCAAAAATAGTTCCATTCTGAAATTGCACGCGACTTATCAAACAAATTCAAATTTTAAGTTTAGAGCGGCATTACCTCTGATTTGAACTACTGATCTCCGGGAAAATTACCAAAAATGAAGGAGAAATATATCCGACTGGACCGTGATACGAAAAATCTGAGACAACTTTGAAAATCGCGCTGAATTTATCATGATCGAGAAAATTGTAATGTACAATATACGGAACCCGAAAATCAAAACAAAACTTAATCGAGGAATTAACTTTTTTTTCAAAAAAATAAATAAGAAATATATATAAATATAATAATATATATATTTAATTTTCTCGCTCTCTCGTAATGTAGAGAGGGAGAGAGTAAGAGAAGAGAATACATCAGCAAGCAACAAATAGGACGATGACTACAGTTCCGTTTCCTGAAGTTCTATCCAGTGCCAACTTTTTTAGGTAAAGTCGTAGAAATAGAAGAGAAAGCTATGGTTATAGCTTCCAAGTTACAATACCCCCAGCAATCAATAATAACTTTGGGTTACGGTAATTATTTATTAATTTTTCAAATTTCTTATTTTTAAAATAACTCGAGTTTTCAGAAAATTATTTCAACCACAATCACAACAATTTATTCGTAATTTGAGATTTTCTAATTATTGCGGGTAGTCTTTTAGCATGAATGTAACATAATTTTTACCGAAAATTGTTGCAAAAATCACATTTTCTGATAGAAAAAGGTATTCATTATGCTAAATAAATAAAAAACTATAAAATAAAGTAAGTTTCTTATTATTTCCGTTTTATGTAAAATCACCAAAAAAAACATAATAAAGTGGTAAAGTAATAATTAAATTGAATCTTTTTTTTTATCACTCAAGTAATTATATATATAAAAAACTATATATTGCAAATTTGGGTAATTACAACGGACCTTTTTTAGATTTGTCATAATTACAAATTCCTCCCCATTGTTGAAAAATTATAAATCTCTTAAATTTAATGATCGTTTAACAAATACCCTACTATAATGATTTGTGGCGAGAAAGTATTTGTTAGACAATCATTAATTTTAAAAATTATTTATAATATTCAAATAATAAATAGGTATTTATAATTATAATAAATTTTAAAAAAAAGTACGTCAGTAATTTGAAATTATCCTCTTTAGAAATATCGACCTTCATTATTGGTGTCACGTGTGGGTGGGTTCGCAATCCTGCGGTTATCAGCGGTTACTGGGCTGTGACGTGAAGTGTTCATTCAGCCCAACAAATTGTGGATGAGCAGATTTGGGCCCAACACACAAAGATATATTAGTTTGGGCCCAGCCTTACAATTTTATTGGGCCAGTACTGATTTTGGTCCAGTTGATTTACAGGTTTCTAATTACAAATATTTATTTATTTTTCTTTATGCAATTAAGGTTTTTTTTTTTAATTTATGTGATATGTTTATTGAGGTTACGACAATTGAAATAAAAATTATATTATTTAAAAATAAAAAGGATAAATTACAAAGAGCTACCCTGAAGTTCGATCATAATTACAAATACCCCCTCAACGTTTGAAAAATTACAATATCCCATGAAATTAATAATCGTCTAACAAACATCCCATTAATTTTTGGAGTATTTATAATTTTTCAAATGGTTAATTACACTAACCTCCCCTGCAACTATGAGAATATATAAATTTCCCTCTCTTACTATGAAAATTATAAATTGCCCCCTCTAACTAACAGGTGTTAGTCTAATTTAACGATATGTGCTTAAATGACCATTTCACCCTCATCTATAAAAATTAAAAATAATTCAATAAATTGAAAATAGAAGTATGGACCAAAATATACTCAAGTATTCTGTTTTCCAAATCAATTATTTCAATCGTGTTCCTCACCCTACCTTTCTCTTTTCTCTTCGTTGTTTATCTAATTCTTCTCAGTCCCGATATTACCACTCAATGACTTGTTTAAATTTTTACGTGACATAGTAAAATTTGTTAATCTATTGAAAATTTGCCTCATATTTTTAGAATTTGGATAAATATAAACTTTATTTTATTACTTTCTATAAAATAATATAATTTCAACAAAATTTTGCAAGCTTTGATGATTGAGGGGTTTATAGGAAGTTTACACTAATTTTTTTTTTATGACATCAACAAAATTCGTTAAGTTGACTAATGGAATAGAGAATTTGTAAGGTGAATATATTTGAAGAGGAAGTTTTTGTAATTTCCATCATAAGAGAGAGGAATTTGTATATTTCCATAATAGTAGGGGAGTCAATGTAATTAACTATTTTTCAAATAACAAATAAATATTTGTAATTATAACGGATTTTATAAGAGCCATTTGTAATTTATCCAAATAAAAATAAATAAATATGAGATAGACGAAGATGTGACCACGGATAAAGAAGAAAAATAAGTTAGAATGAGGTCTTTGTTATTACAAGGTGTTTTCAAACTCACTTTTCTCGAGATTAATTTTCGATTGTGGTTTGCGTTCTTCAAATTCACTAAATTCAAAATTAACCTTTACTCGTAATTCTTGTCTTCAAATTTATTGATTTCGATATTAATTTCTGCCTGCGCTCGCAGAATGGTGGTGGGGAAAGCGTTTCCCACGCTACGTGGATTCCACATATGTACGTACCGCAACAATTGTACCTAATCACACGGAGAATTATGAGCCTCATGAGTCATTAGACACAAATCCCATACATTAAAATTCACGTAATGATCGCCTGGCTTAAGCCAGCCACAAATCATGGCTTTGCCTGCTACCAACTGGCTAAAGAGTGCACATTTTGTTTCCCAAAAGGGGAAAAGACATAAGTGCCCACCAGCCACTAGAATATGTTGCAATTAGTGTGTTTATTTCCATTATTTAAGTGGCAAGCCGTTGGCCATATTTTGCTTTTATTTTGGATATTTTGGTTAAATTGGATTTTTTCTCAATTGTAAGGGTTTATCTTCCACATTTTTTGATAAAACTTTGTACGAATGGTACGATTAATGTCTTATAACTGAAAATATTATGAATTCAAATTTTACGAATATAGATGTATAGTCTAGTTTCAATAATGGTGTTTTATTTCATTATTCTTTTTTGAATATGTTCGTTGATTTAAAAAATATCGATGTGTTGAATTAGTATTTGAATTTGAACGTATTGAATTATATAGTAATAAATAAAATCTTGTCCAAAAAGTTACATTAACTCTAATCTCTCATAAAAAAATAAAATCTTCGACATTTTTGTATCGATTTTATTTTGTACAGATTCAGATACATATTATAAAATAAAATTGATTTACTTTGTACTCATAATGTTAAAAATAGCAATATTTATTATTCGATTCGATATTACTGAATTATTTTATTAGGTGAAATAATATCAAGTTCATTAATTTACGCCGATCTATTTGACGATGTATAAAATGTGTTCCTCAAGGATAAAGCTGGCGTGAAAAGAAATTTTCTTAATCCTCACAATTTTTTCCTCCTATTGTCTTTTCTATTCAACCTCTATTCTTGACCTCCCTTCATCTGTTCGTGAATGGACTATTCATAGGTCTCATGTTGAGATGACTTCGTAAAACATCTTCGAGAAAATTTTCCTGAGTACAAAAAATCTCCATCAGATCTTCAATGATATTACTTTGAAAACTACTTTACATTTTTGGCGGTTCAGCTCGAGCTCTCCTTCCAGCTCTGGCTTCATAAGAAAATTTGTGAGAGCTCAACCCTTTCAATCTTGTATACGTTTCCCAAGAACCTTACCTTTATTTAGTGATTCGTCCATCGGATCGTGTATACACCTTTATACCACCTCATGTTTTTCTTTACGAATGAGGTCGTATGTTTCCCTTTTAACCCAAATCACTATTATCTTACGAGCCCATTCGATTTGTTATGAATTAAGAAACTTTATATTATTTGTCTCATACCGGGTATTTTTAAAATTTTAATTTGAATTTATATTTTATTCGTACATTTTTTCGTTACATATGATATGTTGTTGGTTGGTTTTAATGTGACTATGTAGTATCAATAGGTATTAAATGAGCAATTTTAAAACAAAGGATGTGTGTGCATGTTGCAGTGTTTGAACACATATTCAGATGTGCCCTACCCCCACCCCAGTCCATGAGAATCAAATATGAAATTATTTTTTGGATTGGGACATATCAGGTGATGTGATTTATCACCTAACATTATAAACATCATAATAATATATGAAATATATAATATTTATTTATGTAAAAATATATTTTTTTCTTTATATTTGTTATCATTGCTAAGATTCAACTTTTGTCTATTTAAGAAAATTCTTTTCTAATTCTTTTGTCGTAAAGTTTTTTGTCTAACAAATGCAGCGTGTGCGCATACACATGCATATGTATCATTTAATATTAATTTAGAAGTCGTGAGTGCGATTAGTTAATCGATCGTATTGAAATTTTTAAATTCAATTTAATAATATATATATATATATATATATATATCTACCAAATTCCGCGAGCTGAAAAATTGGGTGAGAATGAGGCTGTACAGTGCTTGCACCGTCCCATGTCGAATTATACGTTTGTTAGTCAATGACAGGGAATAAATAACAAAGACAGAATTATGACATTTGATGTAGTCAAGAAATGCCTGTACTCAAGATGCATGTTGGTTTTAGTTTTCATTTTCAATTTTGTATGTTGAGTCGTTGTCGCACGTTATTCCTGTGTATATATATAATAAATATTTTTTTATATTTTTAAATTTTATTATTATAAATAAAAGAAAAATATAAATAAATAAATCACATTATAAGAAATAAAGAAATTTGAAAATTAAATAAGTTAGCTATATTATCGGTTGAAGGGCATTTTCAATTTCACAAAAGAAAAGGTGCAGCAGTGTCATTAACCGCCGTTTGTGAGTATTTAGGGCCTTTTCTTTTAATATTAGTATAGATGATAGAGATAAGAAGATCAATCAAAATGTGATTCAAAAGGAACATGAAATTCTTTCTATAAAAGGCAACGAGAGATCAAGACCATACGATTTGAATTATCCTGTAATAATTAGATTATTCCTAGATAATAAATTGTATCCATAAATTAGTGTTGGCGAAGGGGATAAAATTAATTTTACACTCCTGCATTTATGGCTAGCATAATATAAATACCTCGTAATTCAATTGTAAATGGGACTTTCGGAGGACGAACTGAAGAACTTCTAGCTTGTGCAAGAGTTGATGTGTTTAAATCTCAAGCTTTTTTTTCCCCATCAGTATAAATTCTCGTATGAAATGAGAATATATTTGGATTAGTTGATGAGATTGTATTTTATATTGAACTGTGGTATCAAATCAATATATATGCAGAGGGTTTAATGCAATTTACCTCCCTGTGATATTGAAAATAAGTAAATTACCTCCCTAAGAAAAAAAATAGCAATTTAACCTCCCTGTGTTCTTTAAAATGGAGCCATTTACCTCCCTAGATAGGGAGGTAAAATTGCATAGGGAGGTAAATTGCTCCATTTTGAAGAACACGGAGAGATAAATTGATTCATTTTAAAAAATACAGGGAGGTAAATTACTATTTTATTTATCATATGGGGATAATTTGCACATTTGTAATATCACAAGAAGGTTGCTTACATTTTTCTCATTATGCAATAATAATACGTATAAACAAAAAATATTTTCACTTTAATTATTATTTCAAAAATGAAAACTGAAAATGAAAACACAAATGAACAGGTCCGAAATCATCTTTTGAAAGTTGATGTATTGATCTTTTCAGCTTGATTGTACTTACAACTCCTCGTGTCATCAAATTCTTCAATAATTTAAGAGCTCACCAATTTGGAAAATTTCGGAAGTTTTGATTATTTGACTCAAAAAGATAATTTTTACCGCACCAAAAGCAAACAAAAATACCAAAGTTACTTATCCCCTACGTTTTAAATACTTTCAGCAAGAATAAGTGCATATATAGAGATATGAACACTTACGTATCTTTTAAATTTCTTTTTAACGAAAAATCACTCTCATGGTCCTTTTTCTTTTACAGTCGTTTTTCATCATCATTCAATATATTCTAATTCAAACACCGATTCAATACATTAATAATTCAAATCAACGAATACGTTCAAATAATACAAAGAAACAAAAAATTGTTATAAAAGTAAACATATATTCACCTTTACAGAACTCAAACCCACAACCTTTTATAAGAAACCTGAAGAGGAAAAATACACCAATGATCTCTTAGCCTAATGGTTAAGATTGAGGTCCCATGACCGTTCTAACCCCACCAATGCGTGGGATGATAGTCTATTGTATAGTAGGATTGTTTGTATACTTTAATAGTAAACGGTTGTTTAGATTTAATTTATGTGATATTGTTGATCAATGTATGATTGTTGTAATTGTCTTTATTAGAGTTTGATAGTCGACGACTCGACATTGCTGATTGTAATCGATTTAGTTCAATTAATAATATTTATCGTTTTCACTTCAAAAAGAATAGGAAAAACACAACAAAAAAGAAAGAAAACATATGAAGCTTTTACTTATGTATTTTTTCGCATCGAATCAATCACAATAATCTGCATATATTATTAAAATAGAAAATCAACAACTATTATTAAAATAGACAGATATACGTATATGATGTGGGTACAACCCAGTAAAATGGTCAAAAGACTAAAAATACCCCGAAAAGCGGGCCCCAAGTTGTAAGAGAGCACCAGACCCGCGCACCAGATATATGGGTCGGGTCGTGCGACCCGACCCGGTTTATGCTAAGGACCAGGTGTTCAAATATGGACATTTGATGCTAAAACTTGTCAGACTAAAGAGATGAGGCCACGTGGACCATGGAGGTACGGACATTTGGTGCTATAAATAAGCCTGACCCACCACATTTGAGGTAAGTGATTCTAGTTATATTCGACCAGTTCAATTCTCCAAATTATCGACCATCCATCTCGACCAGATTCTGACTTAAGCATCAGAGTGTCTACGCCGGGGACCCTCCCGGCTAGTCTCACGTACTTGTTTCTTCTTAGGTTTATTGTCCCGAAGCTGACTAGATCGAGCTCAAGGGTACCCTAACTAAGTAGGTCCCAGGTGATCGATTAGCGACACAAATCAGTATATATTAACCGAAATAAATCTCAAAATTATAAAATTTCAATTTCTGCAAATTAAACTAAGTCTGGTCGATGAATGAAACGATGTGTTGTTGGGTTGCATGATTATTTGTTTGAATCAGGCATGGTAGCACATGAATGAAAGGTGACTGCAGGGAACTCAAAAGGCCAGATAAATGTAGCCTGTCAAGCGATAGATCTCAAACGTAGATGCATACAACTGGCTCCTGGATAGGAATATCCCTTTGTTTTCTGTACTTGTGCTACAACTTGTCTATTACGTTGAATTTAAATCCACTCCATAAATCAAGAAGACGACAAGCAAAATCATGTGGTCCTGCTAATCCCAATTATTTTCATCTCAATCAACAGAAAAGCAAACCTTCTTATACAAATAGACATATATATGCACACTAAAAAATCATAGAAATTATGTTATTTCGAATTTAAAATCGATGATGTATTATTCATGAAACTTAAAGGTGAAATTTAAGAATAGACTGATGCGAGAGGATTTTGTCTGGGGTTTATCTTTTTTATTCTCGTATTTTTTCTATCTTTGTCCCGTGATATTTTGTGATTGTAGTATTTATTATTGGTTTTTCTTCAAAGATTTTTCGTAACAAATCTCGAAGAAATTATATTTTGGGACTTGTTATGGACTACTTTTAGGAGTTCGTAAATAATCTTGTCTCATATGGGCATACTCGTAATGATTCTTTAAGGGATTTTATGAATATTTGTCACATTTTCACCTAAGAGCTCGTAGCTCGAAGAAAATCTTGTCTCGTTAAGGTATCCTCGTAGCGATTTTCTCGCTAGTACTTGTCCCCTCTTGGGAGTTCGTTAGGTTGTTTCTCCATGCACCGCGTGGTTAAGACAACTCACCTTGTTTTTCTAATTTAAGAATAGACCGTATTCTTGTCCCGAGATAGAAAAACAAAGTTTAATTTTTTGAAATACTTTTTCTACAAAAATTACTTTTGACTCTTGAATGCAAGTGAGGCGAAAAACTCATGCAATTTTTGCACGTTCAACATGTACAAGAAACTCACGAATCGAATAAGAACAATCACAACTGCTAAATTAAAATAATGTTTTTCTTGTAGAGTTCTAAATTTATTAGTTTATACATATATCACGGTTTACGTTTCACAAACCAAATATAAAAGATGGATCTCCCATTGTATAATATCCAATTATCCATACAATTTTGACAAGTAGTCTTCACTTATATGTGAAGTTGAAGTTGAAGTTGATTAACAATGAAGGGTATCAAAATTTGTGGTCCTGAAGAGATAAGAGGAAGATGAGATGCTTGTGAATCCAAGCTGAAGGATACTTTTTGCGGTGTTGTAAAGAAAGCGGACAACGCATGAGAAGAGTATCAACTTTTTGTTTGGATGCCGTACCCAACATTACAACAAGTCTTACTATTTACACAAGTTCATGATTCATTGGCCCAAACACCACCACTTACCTTTAATTTGTAATTTGTCTTTTATTCATATTGATCAAGTCCTATTCTTTTTCTTGGCAAAATTATATTTTTTTTATCACGTAATTACATGTATTTAGCGCTTCTTATTATGTCATTTATTTTATTTGCTCATTTAGTCATTTTTTTTTTTACGAATTTAGTTTTGAACATCTCACATTCAGTTTTTTATGAGTAAATTTGGAATGTATAAATGGAGTAGATGACACAAAACCAAAAATACTAACAACATATAGTTAAAGGACCAAAAATATAATTTTATTTTTTTTCTTCCAATTTGCCGCATTCACTAAATGTTTCCTACTCCATTTTCGTGCAGCCCACTTCACCCCTTGTCCCCAATGCAACATCGGCCAACGCCATTTGATCAGCCGTTGCATTGCTCGAATGCATTCCTTTGAAAAGCTACAGGTTAAAAAAAGATGGTCATGAGTTTTAGCTTGGAGCCCTGCACAAAGAGTAAACAAAGAACCAAATTGGCTCAGCCAGGCTTGTTTAGAGTAGGGAGTCGGTTTTGGATGGTCAACCATAAAGTGGAGACATTCCGTGGAATTCTCAAAGGTCCCTAGAGCAAGGGAACCCACGGCACTGGCTGTGTAGTTGGCCAAAAGAGCAACACAACCTCCCTAGCAGTGTAGCTTCCTTTGGAGCCTCGCCACAACACCTGATCCCCCCCCCCCCCCCGTGCAAAAATTGGAAGAGTTTGATGGAGCTCCTGGAGGATGGCCGGCAGCGACGCGAGCCAGCGCCAGCTTCCATCCGAAATTACCTCCGCGAGCGTGGCTGATTCCGAGAGGCACAAAACCAGCGGGCCACACGAGAAGTGGTGTAGTAGCACGCCCAGGTTGTGCCACAGTTCTTTTCAAAAGGAAATATTCTCCACCGAGCTCACATGGTATTGACTAACACCCATAAAAATCTGTTGAAGGGAAAGTATTTTCTTACAATTCCACGAGCCGCCCCTGAGACGAAACAGTCCATATCGGCTCACCTCGAAGTTTGTAGACATGTACCCAATGTACAATATATTTTTTATTGGTTAGTTGTGCAGATGACTATTATTATTATTATTATCATAGACCAACAAATAACTGTATATATCTAAACTTCTTGAACAATTAAATTGACTGAAGTTGACTTGCCTAGTCAATATGAGGAGTCTTGCTATTGTACTTCGGGTGGAAGAAGTAAATAATTAAGAATCAACTTACTACAGAATGTTACAAAACCATGGTTGACCACATCAACACTAGTTTTACATTTATTTTTGGAGTGATGGTAGAAATTCTAGCATTATTATTGCAAACTACTTTAGTTGAATAATTACACCTGTGGTCCGAAGAATTGAAGTGCAGTTATAATTTCACCGTACTATCCTATATACATTTTTTTTTCTTTCTTGTAAGAATAAATTATAAGGAGCTTCGCTTGAGATTCGTCATAATTATAAATACCCAATCGTTGTTTGAAAAATCACCACCTCGTGATATTAGAGGAAATTATATAGTTTTTGGATGGAGAAAATGTCCACTTCGCCTAAAATTGTAAAAGAAAAGCTGATGAGATGAAATTTCTTTCTTACCTTTCTGGCCCATAAAAAAATTTTAGAAAATTTTAAAAAATAAGTAAAATCATCCACAGTTCACAAGGGTATTTTGACCAATTCGCTATAAAAAATAGATGAAAACCTAACAGAAACTAACCGAATGGCTGATTGTACTTGGGCGAACGTTAAAATCAAGAGAGTATTTCCAAACATTAAGAGAATATTTGTAATTATGTCAAACCTCAGGGAGCTCATTGTAATTTATTATTTTTTTTATCCCTAAGAAATATACCAATACTTTTATTTTTTTGGTATTATCCTATAAAATATGATAAATTGCTTTGAAACCCCTTAAGGTTAGTTCTAAGTATATAAATACCCATTATCCTTTTTCTTAAATTACAAATACAACCTCGTAGAATTGTAATTTACATCAGCGCACCCTTAAGGGCAAATATGTCAGGGATATTCCATCGTACCAAGGAATGCCTTTTTATCCGACTTAGAAGTTTCTCCCTATGCATCATTTAATGAGAGAGCTGACATGTTAGTTATTTTTTACTTTTCACTCCTTTCGTTTCCAAAGTTGGTCACTTTCGCACCAAAAGCCTCGATCAAGACCTTTGCGTCTATATTGGATGATCATCTGACTTACACAAACATTTCTTGAGGTAAATTCATCCACACCCTCTTAAGTGGTGTACTTGTGATATTACAAAATGAAGAAAATATTTATGTAACTAGATTTGGTATTGATCCTATAAAGTATCACAAGATATCAAAAGACATAGTCACCACATCAGTTATAATATTTCTCTAACTAATAAGAAAATAAAATTATGAAAGTTATTTGACTTTTAACTCATTTTTTTCAATTTATATGAAGTTATTAACAATAAGCTTGTTTTCAACTAAAAAACAATAAAGATGCAGACAAGTCAAAATTCCTACATCGTAAAAAGTTAATGCCATAATTAACATAGCAACACAACATTAATGATAGCACTTCTAAGAATAATTAACCACAAAATTTCCCTTTTTCGTTTTCTCATTTTTCACCCTAAAGTAAGTTTGAAAATTTTCAAAATAGAGACGTTAGGTACCAAAACTCAACTCTTTAAAAGAAAAGTCTGGATAACCATATTAATCAAAAGGTACAAAAAGTTCTCTTAAAATTTGCTATAATAATAAATATTCATTCGTTGTTTGAAAAATCACAAATACCCCGTATAAAATTCAGGAGTCCTATCCTACAATGGCTATTACATGGGGTATTTATTAGATGGTAATTAATTTTATAGGGTATTAATAATTTTTTAAATATTGAGATAGTATTTATAATTATAACAAATATCAAGAGAGCCCATTATAATTTACCAGTGATCAAATCAAAACTTGCATCCAAAGATTTTTTGCAACGAAAATATCTCAGTCACAAAGAAGATCAAGAATGCTCCATATCTTCAATTTAATGTGACATTATTATTATGAAAAAAAATCCCTAAATATCATAAAGGAAAAGTTTATTGCCCTTACATTTCCAATCACATTGCTATATTCATGCCCTCAAATAAAGATGCAAAAGCCAATAACTTAGTTCGCCAAGTTGATGTTTTTTAGTCATAGATTCGAGTTCCATTCATGTGTCGGTGTTTATCTATTAATAGTAATTATTGATTTATAGTTATTGGTTATTTATACATATTTTATAGGGTAAATTATAAATGACTCTCCTAAAATTTATTATAATTATAAATTTTTTATAGTTATTTGAAAATTATATATACCCCTGAAATTAACACCCTCATACAATGAGCTGTCACGAGAGTTATTTGTTAGACGATCATTAATTTTAAAAAATATTTGTAATTTTTTAAATAATGAAAAAATATTTATAATTATGATAAATTTCATGAGAGTTCATTATAACTTACCTATACTTTATATCAATAATTGACATATAGTAATATTTTATGATTGAAATTTATGATATAACTATATGCAAAATGAACCAAACGGGGCCCTAAATTTCAACCACAGAAAGGAAAAGAAAACTAGAAAATACATGTTGATTAGAGAACATTCCATTCCGAAGCAGCCCTCCCCCGCGCATAAGCCTAGGGAGAAGAAAAATCAAGCGCTTAGGATCATTTCAAAACGCCGGCCGGCTCCGTCGACGGTCAACTATCACGCCACGTGTCCTTTTTATTTTTCCAAATCCGTATAGGAAAGTCCTGTGTCCAGTCATTATCTCTCCCACAAGCTGCAAATATATATATCTTCCCTTTCACGGACCCTCCATGTCTCCGTCGCCTGCTCTCTCTCTCTCTCTCTTTCTCTCGTGCACAGACACACACACTCAAACTAGACACGGTGGCACGTTTTCTCTCTCTAGAAATTTTGCTTTAGGCGTTAATTCCGTGAATTTCGGTGAAGATTTTTTGAAGCAGTTTCCGAATCCGTGATATTGTTATTGGAAACTCTTCTAAAATCTTCAAGTTCGTCTGTGGCTGTTGGCGAAGGAAAATAATTTACTTAAGTTTTTCTCAATTCTGCTGGTTTTTACTGTGCAAGTTGAAGACAAAGCGCGGTTCAAATCCGTGTTTTACTGCAGCTCCGGTTTCTCTGCTGTTGGAAGTAAGTTGACTTGGATTTGTTGCGTTCCAGGAATTTACGGTGAGAAGTGCTTTTCCATTCGGAAGAGCATCTTTTACTGGTAATAAAGTTCGCATTTGGAGCTTGGAAACCTGAGATCTACTGCGGAGTTGAGAATTCGATTTGATGTGCTCTTCTCCAACTCCGCGGGTAATTTTGCTCTGCCTTTAGTTGCGCAGGAAGTTCGTATCTGTGCTTTTAATGATTATTTGTGCAGTATGTCGCCAGGATCGCCTGATGTTGATTACTGAAGTTAATATGCAGGAAGTTTTACCTTGTTTTCTATGATCATTTGTGCGATCTAGCTAGGTGCGCGTGAATTCGATTTTGATTATGTTTTTGTTAGTTTCTTTAGTATGTATATGCGTTTGCTTGTTTCTTCTTCTTCTTCTTTCTTTTATTTTGTTGGTAGTGTGTATATATGGCTATCCCTACGTCCATAAATAGATGTCTGTTAAAACTGGCAGTTCTGTTGACATGACCGTAAGTCTGACTGCGCTATCAAACAGTTCATGAATATGTAGCATAACTATAACTAATTATAGATTTCAGTTTTGTTATATTAGAAATGAACAAAATAAAATTACTCGGAGGATTAGAAAGGTTGACTTGTATTTTGAGCAAAAAATTAGATTCAAACTTGGATGCGATATCTGAACATATAGGTTCATGCATCTGCATGTCGAAACTCCTGTTAATTGATTGACTTGCTTGTGTTTGAATCCTTACCCATATATGCGCTCTGCAAGTATAAATGTATAGATATCTGTATGTAAATGAGTGGAACTGAGAATTTGAGCTTCTAGTTGTTGATTGAGTTGTTAATGCGCATCCTTTCATGCATTGCAGGGGTAATTTGTCACACGGGTGCTATTTATTGTCGCTTGAAGTTCTGAGATCAGAATTCAAAACATTCAAGAAATCAGCTGAGCATTGCAGTTTTCTGGTTAATAGTGAATATTGGGTGACATGGGATTTGACTCAGGAACTATGTTAGAGACAGTGAATATGTTGTCAACCTCTGATCACACTTCAGTCGTCGCCATAAACTTATTTGTCACACTCCTTTGTGCATGTATTGTGATTGGTCATCTGTTGGAGGAAAATCGGTGGATGAATGAATCTATCACTGCCCTCATAATTGTAAGTATATTTATGTTTTTGTGTTTACACATGCTATGCGCATTTGCTGATGACCATCTGAGATTTGAAGGATCTATTATTCTTTGTGTTTGTTTTTATCTTTTAACTCATTAGTGCTCTTTTTTAAATAAAGGGTGTCGGCACTGGAGTGGTAATTCTACTAATAAGTGGAGGGAAAAGCTCGCATCTCATGGTGTTCAGTGAGGATCTTTTCTTCATTTATCTGCTTCCACCAATCATCTTTAATGCTGGGTAACTTTAAGTCTTTTTATATCTGTCTACGTTCTTAGGATATACCGTGTTATTACATTCTTGTCAATTGCTAATATTATCAATACCAGATCTGTTTTAATTTGTTTCTAACTGCAATGCTCTTCAATATGGTGATTTTGAGTTTCAGTTTTTGTGTTAATCTATGAATCAGGTTCCAGGTTAAAAAGAAACAGTTCTTTCGCAATTTTATGACTATAATGCTGTTTGGAGCAATTGGTACTTTAATATCCTTCATCATCATTTCATTAGGTATGGCCTTCTCCCTGGGTTTCGTTTCATTTAGATTATTTTATTTCATATATGAATATCCATTGTCAAATGAGGACAATTCTTGCCTCCTAACTTTCATTGATATCATTTGTCACTGTCCTGCATCAAGGCTTTGCTGTTATTTTTATGATATGAACTTCACTGAAAGAGGAAACCTTAATATAGCTGGCACATGCATATTCTTCCAACAAGACTCAATTTTCTCTTTCTTCTGCTGTTTTTGATGCATACATATATGCATATAAAAGTACATATGTGGCCTTGCAAGTGCTTATTTGTATCTAAGTGGATTCAGAATTTCTATGAACATAATTACTGCACTTCTGTTATAACTCTGGTTGAGCTTGTTCTCATTGTATCTGCCTTCTTTTAAAACTGGAAGAGAAGTGTATTGATAGAAAAAGAACACTCAGAATCATTGGATGTTGTTGCTTGGATACACTGTGTTGTAATTGCTATGTATCTTCATTTGTTGGGTTCTTGTATCATGTCACATTAGCTAATGAACTATTATTTTCTTGGGAGAAAACATGCATTACTGTGCTATCGCTTAAATCTTCTAAATCTTATGGCAGGCGCTATCACCTTCTTCCGGAAAATGGATGTTGGTCTCGCTATTGGAGATTATCTTGGTAAATTTCTGCCTTACTCTCTTTCTCTCTCTCGCTCTCTCTCTCTCTCTGTCACACCCACACACTCACATGCTGCAGCATAACCATTTTTATCTGTCTTAACCCGTGCTTCTTCCAGCAATTGGAGCAATTTTCGCTGCAACAGATTCAGTTTGTACATTGCAGGTACATGTTACAGCTTTTTACTGTTGACATCTCTTCTGAAACTTTTTTCTAGTTTGACACGATATATGTAATTTTTGCAGGTGCTCAATCAGGATGAGACACCATTGCTCTACAGTTTGGTGTTTGGAGAAGGCGTTGTAAATGATGCGACATCTGTAGTACTGTTCAATGCAGTCCAGAACTTCGACCTGTCTCATATCAGTACCAGTGTGGCTTTGCAGCTAGTTGGGAACTTCATTTATTTGTTTATCACAAGCACTGTGTTGGGAGTTGTAGTGAGTCGCTCTTCCTTTTCCTCTCTCTCTGTGGAGTGAGCCTACGAGCTTCTGAGTGACTTTTTTCCTTGAATATTGAACATTTATCTCTTGCTTCAGGCTGGACTGCTTAGTGCCTACATCATAAAGAAACTCTATTTTGGAAGGTTGGTTACAGTTGCCTTACTTGTGTTGTCGTCTCTTACATAGAGCAATTACCTTTAGGACTGAGATTTTTTCATCCATGAATTAAATTTTTTGAAAAATTTTAAGAGATCATACCTGCACACTGGGCATGTTTGCAAATTACAGTAAAATGCAGAAAGAAATAACGACGCGTTGCAAGTTGGTTTTGATGGATGTTATCTTTGTGGATATACCTCTTATTTCTCTAATACAATGCAGACATTCCACTGATCGTGAGGTTGCCATCATGATGCTCATGGCTTATCTTTCTTACATGTTAGCTGAAGTAAGTTTCTTGACTACCTGTTAGGAGTTTTTTGAACTTGACATTCTCCTTTAATAACTAATATTATAATGTAGGGAAGCCCTTGAATTATACTATTACAGGACTGATATTTTTTTCTTGCAGTTATTCTATTTAAGCGGTATCCTAACCGTGTTCTTCTGTGGGATTGTGATGTCACACTATACCTGGCATAATGTCACTGAGAACTCAAGGGTTACCACTAAGTAAGATATTATCTTGCAATTTAATACCACTGAACAAGTTACTGCTTGCAATGCTTCCCTTTCTATGGTATTTTTCATTTTTCTTTTTTAATAGTGATTTAAGCACAATGCAGGCACACCTTTGCAACATTGTCATTTGTTGCCGAGATCTTTATATTTCTTTATGTTGGGATGGATGCTCTAGACATTGAGAAATGGAGGGTTGTGAGTAACAGGTATGGTCAGCTGTGTGGGTGATATACACACACGTGTGGATATTGCTGGACATAACATTCTCCTGAGCTATGCAACTAAAATGTGAACCTGTATATTTGCTTGGAAATGTTTCTTATGTTATGTTCCTTTCACTTTTTTCAGCCCGAAAACATCCATTTCTGTCAGTGCAACTCTACTGGGACTGGTTTTGGTTGCCAGAGCAGCCTTTGTTTTCCCTTTATCATTTTTGTCTAACTTGACCAAGAAGTCTCCATATGAGAAGATCGACTTTAAGCAGCAAGTATGAGCTCAAGATCCCTGTTTCAATTATAGAGAACCTTCATTCACTTGCCCTATCTTATAATCTTGCTAACTCTGATTTGCAGATTACAATATGGTGGGCTGGTCTTATGCGGGGAGCTGTTTCTATGGCTCTTGCTTACAACCAGGTAAATCTTCGCTCAATATTCTTAGATTGGGGCAGTTATGCTGTATTCTGCAGAAAAATCTAAGATACTTCTTTAGATTTTCTATTGCCTCTGTGCTGAGAGTGAAGGGAATATGAGTATAACATGACTCTTTGGTTTTGCTCATGCAGTTTACTAGAGCAGGCCATACCCAAGAACGTGGAAACGCTATCATGATTACTAGTACAATAACTGTTGTGCTCTTCAGCACTGTGGTAAGACATTCATTCCTTCTGGGAAAAAAACAACGTACTTAATTTGGATGATTTAACACATACTACTTCTCTTTTAATTTTCATGGTCTAAATTGTTTTATTCTCTTTCCCACTGGTGTAATCATGCTTGTTGCTTATGCTTAAATCCATTTTAAAAGGATGCTTTACGCGTCGTTTCATGTCCCTACAGGTGTTTGGCTTACTGACTAAACCTCTTGTGAGGTTCTTGATGCCCTCGTCAAAACACCTAACCAGCATGATCTCCTCAGAGTCACTTACTGCAAACTCATTTGTCGTGCCACTTCTTGGTGAAGGTCAGGATTCTGTAGCCGAACTATTTACTGGAAATGGACAGGCTTCAGAAGCTCCTGAAGGTGGCCGTACTGTAGGCCGTCCAAGCAGTTTACGGATGCTATTGACAAAACCTACACGCACAGTCCACTACTATTGGAGAAAATTTGACGATGCTTTTATGCGTCCTGTTTTTGGTGGGCGTGGTTTTGTTCCTTACGTACCTGGCTCACCCACTGAAAGAAATGCTGATAATTGGCAAGGAGAAGCCAGAAACTAATGGTATTGCATTAGTTTATCAGCCGCCTCTTGCAAGGGGGCATACGGAGTCAGTTTTTTGCCTGCATTTTTGTCAAACTGAATTGTTTTCCTTTTCCTCGGTCGTGTGGGAAGATGGGGTGCCGAATTGGTAGAGTTGCGGAACTTGTTTTGCGGTGTTGATATTAGCTTCAAGTATTTGTACTGGGCAGTCTTCAAGCCGAACCCTCTGCTTGGGAGCTCTGAAAGGTTTTCTCCCTCGCTAGACGTTGCAGAAACACCAAATTGTTGTAATTTATCACTTTTTTCTTTTTCCTTATTTTGTAAGCACTAAATCATATAGATAAAGCTTTTATGTTCATGTAATGTACAGTCATGATGTAATTAATGGGTTTGGGTGTGATTAAATATTATTTTCCTTGTGTTCATAAATCAAGCACCGAATTTCTTATCTGTTTACTAGGTGTAGGTCAGAAAAGGTATAACCATAAACTAGTTTTATGTATATGTGTGTTATGTTTCTCACATAACGGACAGATGCCTCCTACGAGCATATGCAAATAGAAACAGTAAAATAATTAGTCCAATTTCCTTCTAAGTAATCACGTAACTGGAGTTTTGAACATAGAATGTCACACCGAGATAAAAAAAAATCAAAACCAAAACTCCCATTTTTTATTTATAAAATCAAATACTTTCTACATCCAAAGATATTATGATTTCTACCAAGTGCTATCAACAAGCAAAATACATGGGATGGCTTGTTAAGCCGGCCACCACCTGTTCTATACCTGGCGCATATTCGATTATGTTTCTATTATTGATGTCGAACCCACACACTAAGCTCGAAACCAGAACCCAATCATCAAACTAATCAGCGCGACCATGCAGACAAACAGTGGGGGGAAACCAACTTGAACTTTTCTTGCACCACTTTTCCTCTTCAAGATCGCCTGTACAGGAAGAAGAGGCTTCTCAACTTCTATTCTCTACTTGCTATGTTTGGCCATGGGCAAACGCAATAAAAACCATAGCAAAAGAGCATGCTCTTTTGTGAAAAAAAGGAGTCCTTTATAGTAGATTAATCGAAGAAAGAAAATTCAAGGAACAAGTATGTAAATTCACCCACCAATTCTTGCTTTAGTGTTTCCTTTTCCCGGATGGTGTTGCCCCTTTCTTCTTTTAGCTTCTCAATTGTGTTCTCAGCCTGTAAAGAACGAACAGGGATTAAGCTACAGGCACAATATATGCTTTTCACGTTGATCATAGAGTTATAATCAGATGAAAATAATATCCTGCTCAATGGAACAATTTCAGGCTAAGGGCACATTCCATGCAGCAAGCTCTCTAGTGAATTGATACTTCACAAGAATGGACTATATGCAGCTTTAAAGTACTGTTCACATTCCCAGATTCTGATATCAGATTATGAAATACTGACCTCAACTAGCTTGGAGTTCAGGGCGCTAATCTTTGATCTCAATTCCTCGATGTCTTTTGTTAGCTTCAACTCTGCATCTCCCACATCTTCCAATTGCTTTGATTCCTCATGCTTGTTAGGGTAAAACTCCTCATGCTTGTTAGGGTAAAACTCCTCATGCTTGTTAGGGTAAAACTCCTCATGCTTGTTAGGGTAAAACTCCTCATGCTTGTCAGGGTAAAACTCCTCATCCTTGTCAGGGTAAAACTCCTCATCCTTTGCAGGAACTGACTTCAAACTTTCCATGACCTTAAGTGATCTGTACTCTTCCATGTTATTGACATTATTGATTGGCTCTGCTTTCTTAGTTAGCTGTGCCAAAGAGAGATAATTTCATAATGTGATAAGCTAAACAAGAGGAGAGTTAAGCACTATGTTTGGCCCAAAAGAACAATCTTACAATTGACAGTCAGACAAGTAACAAAAGTAATTATTCAACCCTAGGAGTATGCTTCTTGCATTGATTAGCTTACAGAAACCCACTTATGCAATGTAGCTGCAAGACATGATAGCATAGAACAACTTTCATTCCTAGAATATTTCCAACGTCGTCAATAAAAAAATCTATGAAAGCAGAATAAGTTGCACTATCCACAAAGTAATTAAACATGGGTTTTGCCATCAAACTATATAGTAGTGGAAGATGGTATAAGTTGTCTGGATCCTGTATCTGAGACTAAATGCATTCATATAAGATTTCTTACCATATCAGGAGGAGGGAAATTTTCAACTCCATTCTGCAATTTATCTTTTGGCATAGAAGTCTCATAAGATGGTTCTTGCTTAATAACTCCATTAACAGGCAGCAGAACAGGTGATTGGGGTCCTTTTGGCACCAATGTCTCGTTAGACTCTTGCTTCAAAGCTACATCAGGCATTGCTGGAGAATTGGGAGCACTAGTAAGAACAACCCTGAGCTTGGTCTCTTCAATATACTTTTGACTTTCTTTTGCAAACTGCCAGAAGAAAAATAATAAGACAATACTCGGGAGCCTATTATTTTTCACTGACAACTGAAGATGCAAGGTAAAACTGAATGAAGAATTAATTACAGTCGAGCAATCCAAATTCACTGACGCAATCCTACCATGCTAGATGTAATCTCCTCTTCTGTTGTGCCAAATGGAACCACCGTGCTCTGTATCAGGAATTTATCCTTGCATTGCATCTCTGAGGGAACCGACTTATGGGCTTGCATGGTAACTGTATAAGAGGTACGTGTCAGAAACTCCTTGGAGATAATAAAATCCATTGCATTAGAATTAGTTAACAAAGATTGTGAAACTTCAGTCAAATATCACCCATCTATCACCCCAGTTC
Source organism: Sesamum alatum (assembly GCA_034509735.1). NCBI lineage: Eukaryota > Viridiplantae > Streptophyta > Magnoliopsida > Lamiales > Pedaliaceae > Sesamum > Sesamum alatum. Next base: position 36,661,980 of record JACGWO010000006.1, read on the forward strand.
CAATGAATAAGATTAGAGACGTAGAAGGAACATGAGAACAAACTAAATACCTGTGAAATCACATGTTGATTTTGGCTTGATTATTCCTACATTGGGTCTCACACAGTACTTCTTCGGGGATGTAGTCTTCACCTGTATGATTATTGTACAGAGGTTTCAATGTTAAAATAGAAGATTTGCATCCACAGTGTCGACATTTTAGAAATAAGAAACAATAGAATCAGAAACAACTTGACCTTGAAAGCTACATACTGGCCACTGACATTGGCAAGGTGAACGGTACATAAACTCTGTTTCTTCACCTCAACTACAGTAGCAAAGGGTAGAGTCAGACGAGACTTTTGTAAGCAGACAACGCAATAATTAAATTAGCCAAACAGAATGAAGATGTGGTTAAATGACAATTTTAAATAATGGAGATACAACGAAAGAAGAAATAGTGCAGATATTAAACCCTTTCATGCTACCTAGTTTTACAGACAAGATGCAGAAAAGGAATAAAACGTAATATAGCATGCACCCTATATAAATGACTATAGGATTATACTTGAATTCTGAAAGGGTGGTTTTCTGCTTTCTTCTAAGTTAAGAACAACGCATGCTTAGAAAGAACAATCAGATAGCTGCAACATGCATATAATGAAACCTACTAGAGTAAATTTGATGAACCATGCCTACAGGTCTATGCTCCCCTAATGAGCACTTCAAAAAAATCTCTTCATGGTACACCCAAGCCCAACTTAAACTTTGTCAAACTTTCATCACAAAATATACTCCTTCCACAGCCAAAAAAATCATTCTAGTGTAATGGAGTTCAACAACAATGTGCTCTATGGCATGAAGTTGAGGCTTGGGTATAGTGTCAGAGGATTCTTTTTTAATTTTGAGTCAAAAGATGTTCTAGTTTCCACATGAGGCCCCAATCCTCTGCACAAACCTTACAAATCAATTCTAAATAAGATAGTGTAACTTCTCTTCCAGATATCATATCTTTAATGGAGACACGCCATGCCTTGTAAAATTTATTGTTGATACCTCAATTTAGGTACAAAGATGCAAGCAATAATTAGAGGTCATAGCAGAAGGGGAAAGGCCAGAGATTATAATGATCAAAGCAGTATATTGATTATTTAATTCACTTACCTATGAACTTAAGTTCACGAGGCTGAATCTCCACAAGCTGTTTATTCATTGTTCTCAAGGCCTGAAATAGTATGCAAAAAAGGTCAAGTGATCTCCGCAATGCATAGTTCAATGCATATAAAGCAAAAATAAAATAAAACTTTTGATCTTTTACTTGCTTTTATACTAGTTGAATGGAACTTAATCTGAAGTACACAAATAAAACTAATTCATTTTGAATCTAAAACAACAACAATGACTATACAACCACAAAAGCTGGACTCTTTTACACACAATTGAAGGCCTTTGTTCAACTAAAAAAATTAAATTTAAAACTAAATATCAACATAACGCAACGAACAAATTATCCGCAATTTTTTTTCCGATTCCACTGAGTACACATTAAAGAAATATATATATGTGACTCTTCTTCAGTAAGCAGGATCTAATCACTCAATGTACAAAATAACACAAGAACGACTGTAAATCTACTTAGATTCATACAGCCTCAGCAAAATACAACACTATATGCACGATGTACAGCACACACAACCGCAATAGAAATGAACATCTCCGAAACAGTTGCTCACACCAAAAACAAAACACACACAGAGTTGCACATAAAAAAATTATGAACGAGCGAGACTTACCGATTATGAGATGCTCCGCGGACCTCGAATATGAACTTCTGCAGCAGACAGACCTCAATTCAAAATGCAAAAAATTTCTGGCGTTCGTTGAGGAGAACTTTAGAGAGAGAGAGAGAGAGAGAGAGAGAGAGAGAGAGAGTAGGTGATCACTGATCAGAAAAAAACTACGGTTATGGAGCGAATTTTTTAAGAAAGATCAAAAGCTTTTTACCGAGATAGAAAATGGAGTAGAATTTAAGCGATAAAGTTGAGGTTCTTGGGAAATGATTCGGTGCAGTAGGAAATTCTCTGAAACCCCAACAACGGAAAAAGAAAAAAAAAAAGGGCGTTGAAATCAGGGTACAACCGGTCATGCGGGATCAACGTCGCTCTGTTAATTACAGCTCAGCATTAACTAATGACAGCTGAGTTGTTGATACCACACAGACTCTAATTAGTAATTACATTATTATAGTTACATTGTTATACATTCATAATTGCTAAGCTCACGAATAAATTATATTATATAAAATATTATATATGCATTCAACAGTTCATTTTCCCCTTAAAATTTATTTATTTGGATAGCATAACTTCCTTTCTCACTTTGAATTTACCGCATTATTCATCATTTATCGAATTTAGCAATCGAGTACTTAAATAACAAAATTATTTTAGGGTTTGTTTTGATTGATGTATTTAAATTTAAGGAAATAATTTAAAAAAATGACTTCAAATTACTACATTTAAAAGAAATTTAAAATCCATTAATATCCAACAAAAATGTAATTTAACATTAGAATTTTCAAAAAAATTAAACTGGTCAAATTTGGTCCGCGCCTGCTAAATTTGAATGTATTAATACTTAACCCTTTAATTGTTGTCCTTTATAAATGAGGTATTTTTTAAATTTGAAATTGGAGTTGTTAATATAAGGACAGTTTTGTCCAAAATGTACTAATGGCATTGCGGTGTTGGAAGATTCGACATCTGTAGTGTTTTCTAGAGAGTCACGTTAACAGTGAGAGAGTATGGGAGGCCGCTGCGGAGCGGTTGTACCAAATCGTCGGTTGCGTCGCTGTTGCGCTACAGGTTAGTAGATGTACCTGCTTGCTTTGAATCCAACGCCTTGTGGAGGAATCTCATCATATTTCATTTCTATATATCGGAAAAAAATGCAAACAATCCTAATATAATGTTCAAATTATTCTCTTGTGAAAAATAATATAGTAATTTATCTCTTTATATTTTTAAAAATGAATTAATTTGGTTCTTCTTATTTTTTAAAATAGAGAAATTTACCCCCCTAAACAGGGGGTAAATTCCTCAATTTTAAAGAACACATGGAGGTAAATTGCAATTTTTTTTCATAGGAGGGTAATTTGCTCATTTGCAATATCACAGGAAGGTAAATTGCATTAAACCCTTTATATATATATATATACTATTATATAAAAAAAATAAAATTATCTATACTCACAAACAACGATTATTGGTAATGTATTATTAATATTTAAATATGATGATTATATATTTAATGAAATAATTTTAAAAATTAATTGCAATTATTTTTTACAAAAGTGACTCTACGTTATTTTCACACCAATACACTAGTTCTTTTGTTGTCGATAATACATTAGATTTGTTTTCTTTCGTTTGGAAATGTTATTTGTTAGTTTATATATTTTATTTTTATTCATAATGTATTTTAAAATATAAAAAATTATTTATTATATGCACGCAGAAACAACGTGTCACGACGGTTAAGTATATAAAAATGTGTACATATATTTCATCAAAAATATATTGCATTTGATACAATTATTGGATCATAATTTTTATTAAGATCATAATTTATACTTAATTCTTGAAATTAAATTAATTAGCTATATAATTGATATTTAAAAAAAATCATAAATTTTTGGGGTTTAGTATGGAGGTCGATTAATTTACAACAAAAATATTTTGAGTGATAATAAAGCATGTGGTAGGTGAGTTTCATTTTCAGCAGTTCCTCAAATGATCTTAAGAGTACATCCTCAGTATCCTCCAAACATAGAGAATATAAAGCAAGATCACAAGTTTTATGTGACTCCATCATACGTACGGATGTGTGTCTCATTTTACGTGAATTTATTATAATTTGTTTGATAGTGTTTAGTTATTTGATGTATTGATGGAATTATGTATTTCTTTGTTGTTCAATTTTTTAAAATATTGATGTAATCATATAATTATTATTTGTATTTTAAAAAAAAACAAAAAAACACTAGACCTTGTTTTTGTAGCATTTCATGCCACTAGACATTGTGACTCAGCGATTAAGATTGAACGATCAATACTGAAAAATTACTGGTATGCATTTAAATTTTTGTCAAGTTGTTTGGTGGGCCTACACGGATGTCCTAACTATTCTCTTATTTGCCAGTGAATTATGATTGATTTTTTACAAACTTATATATAGTAAAAAAAACACCTATAAAGATTTTGAGCTAATACTCTTGAACCTTTTTTATTGTATTTGCTTTTGAACCTTTATGTTTATTATATGTTTAATTATAGAAAGTCAATGGGGTCTAATTTAATTGGCGAAGCTACAACCATGATTCTAGAGTCATGGGTTCGAATTCTATCGACGTGTAAGATGTTATTCTACTTTATGGGTAGGTGTCGTTTTATTTTGATAATAGTTGTTGATTAGATATAGTTTTGTGATATTGACGATTAATGTATAATTGTTATAATTGTCGATAATTGTTAGATATAAATATTTGATACTGAAACTTGTAATCAATTTACTTTAAAGGAAAAAATACAGAAAGAAAGAAAATTACATAGACAAATGTGAGTATTTGAGTTCTTTTTTCAAAATTATTATTGTGGAATCAAATCATGAGACACACCTTCGGATCCCAAAAGCTAATCTGCATTAAACTTTTGATCCACTTTAACTATTTGCAGTTTGAAGAGCTTTTTGCCCTTTCCAAACTTCTTTTAGTCACTATTTTAATCACTTACTGGTGGAGATGATAATTATGCACTGCTCTTTCTGAAAGTAGATCTATTCAATAAAAGACTACTCATAATGCTGATAATAATAAGTTAATTTTTTAAAATAAATATATGTTATAACCGACTAATACATTGATCCGATCAATAAACTCACATTAAGTGAGATAAATATCCACATCTATATATAGGGTGAATTATAATGACCTCCATAAGGTTTGGCATAATTACGGATATCCCCTTATTGTTTCAAAAATTATAAATACCCTCCTAAGGTTTATAATTTTAACCAAGGGTCTGAAATAGTCCATTTTGCTCTTAATTTTTTTTTTTTAAATTGTAGAAAAATCAGCCAAGACAAATTATATTATTGTTCTTCTGTGTAAAATACGTAAGAAACATCTCTGCGCATTTTTGTCCAAAAAAATAGAAAATTTTAAAAATAATTCAATTTACATAATGGCATTTTAGTCAGTTTACCATAAAATGAATAGAAATGAGTTATTTGTTAAACGGTTATAAACCTCAAAGAGATATTTATAATTTTTGAAACAACAGGGGGTATCCGTAATTATGTCCAACCTTAAAAAAGGTCACTGTAATTCACCTTATCTATATATCTATATTTATATATATATATATATATTGAATTCTCTAACTATGGTAGGAGAAATAAATTTATTATTTTGTCTTTTTATATGATTCTCCTTCACTTACCTTTTATACGCGATTTCTTATTTTTCTCTCTATATATATATATATTATAATTTTATCATTAAGAGGCAAAATTCGAGGGATATATTATACCGTGAAAGGACCAAAATACCCCCTCCCCCAACCATAAAGGCAAAATATCAAATTGAGATAATGATCTGTCTTTGTTGCTCGGGTCGAGTCACACCCACACCCGACCCGACTTGATTTCTAAGTTGTAGATTCATCGACAATAATATATCAAAGTCTTGCCACGTGGTTCAGACATGTGTGAACGTTTGACTCTATAAATACACTCAACTATTTTATCTATTAGTACGTCATTTATATTCTCATACTAATATTTAATATTTTTTTTCGATCTCGAACTAACTTAAGAATTGATGGGTCTTTGCTGGAGACCACACAACGAACCTAACAATCTCTTCTATTCTCAAGTTTTCCAAACTCTCGATCTGAACTGCCTATGAAGAAAACTTGACTTCCGACTCAAATCAACTAGATTGGCTATTTTATCAAAATAAATGAGCTATTTACATTAACTCGTTCTCTTTATTATTGTAGCCCCTTAAATTGTGATAAAAAATTGTTTCTTGTAGTAGGCGGCCATGCGAGGTACAAATTTAGGAGGGTTTTGCGACTTTGCTACTAATAATTAATGTAATGCATAAATGAGTTTGCTCAACTACTTTCCTCCTAATTAAACCACTTTACTAGGCAAAATCAACACCATGCAAAACACTTGAAAATGTTATGCCGCAAATATTAGGATTTAATGCAAATGAGTAAATTATCTCTTTATGAAAAAATAATAGCAATTTATCTCTTTGTGTTTTTTAAAATGGAGCAATTTACCTCCCTAGACAGGGAGGCAAATTGCTCTATTTAAAAAAAAAAACTCAGGAAGGTAAATTGATTCATTTTTAAAAATATAGGGAGGTAAATTGCTATTTTATTTTTCACAGGAGGATAATTTAATTATTTATAATATCACACGAGAATTACTTGCATTTTTCCCCAAATATTAGGCAACATTGAGACATTTCCATAAAACTATTTTGTATTGCATTAGGTAATACTTTGAGCACCTACATCTCTTTTTACATCAATTAGCAATTTTGAAATAAATTAATAATATTAAAACAAGTACAAAATACACTGACGAATAATTGAGTTTCAAATCAAAATTCGTAACAAGATTGAGCTTTATAGTTTTCAAGACAATAAATTCATAATTAGTTGTGCCGAACATTGGGCCTGATGCATTTTCATGTATCGATTCAAGATATACAATTTTATTTATTTTTGTTTATGATTGGCTAATTGGATCAAAATATGTTAGAAAACTTATCTATATCAAAGCATATGATATTCATAACACGATGGAAGATACACATTACAAACATACAACAAAAATTCAAGCTTTCAAGTCCAAAACTATCTACCACGACGAAACATTACAATTGCATGGTTTTCACATATTCCTTGGCCTAAAAGCTTCAAAGTCATAATAGGATATTTCGATATAGCTCGAGAATTTCTCTTGCAAGTTCGGAGGCAATCACACATCTGCTTCCAAGAATACCCTTTTCATAAAATAAGAATGCGATAATCTGCCGTCTCAAAGATCGTAACCCTTCCAATTAAAATTGGGATATTTATATTTACACCCCCTAATCTATAGTTTGTTTACACAAACTATCCATATCTTTTAATAATTACACATACACTCATTAGAAATATCAATATCATTTACACAAATCATCCCATACTTTTTGAAAAATCACACATGCACCCCCGAAAAATATTAGCATCATCACACAAACTACCCCAACTTTTTAGCGTAATTTTTATAATTATGCAAATAATATGAGTGATTTGTGTAAAAAAATTATAGGTGAAGAGGTGTAAGTATAATTATCTCATTTAAGTTTATTAAAATTTCATTTATTCATATTTGCTAAAGCGAAGGGGAAAAAAGAAGTTAGCCCATAGATGCTAAGCCCAAAGCAATAACCCAAATTCCAACCTAACCGAGCCTAATAGGGGATCCGACTATATTTGTATCCAAACACTCCCACTTCGATACAATCAGGGAAAGAAAAGAAGAAAACCTGTGTATATAAAAGGCAGCAGCACTCTTCTTCTCACTCAGTAGACTTAATTACTATACAAACACAACACACTCTTCGTGCTCTCCGCCACCCTCTCTTTCCCTTTTCTTTCTCAAATTTTCAGATCTCCATTCTCTTCTCTTCGCATCAAAGATGGCTTCTTTTACAGCTTCCTCTGTTTCATTCTCCCCTGTTTCTTGCTCATTAAAGCAAAACCAGGTTACATTCTTTGCGATCTCTCAGTTTCTTTCAGCTTTTTTCTTAATTTCTTTCTGGAGCATAAGATGTTTTGTTTTGATTTTTTGAATGGGTTTTATGGATGTGCATTTTGTTAGCTCTGCGTGATCTGTGATCTTAAGTCAAAGTAGATTTTTTTTTGTGTTTTTTGCCCAAAATCTGATATTTTTATTTGTCGGGTTTCCTGTTCTTTTTTAAGCATAGAACGGGTTTCTGATATCTGATCTTTGGTATAAATTTCTGTTTCTCCCCGTATGTATTGGGTTTCTTGTAAAGAATTGATCTTTTCAAATGGGTTGTGTGTTATTAAGCTTTCTAATTATTAATCTTGATTAACAGTTAATTCTTTTATTATTTTGTTGATTATTACAAGCTAGTCCTTTTGATTGGGTTATAGGGTTCTTGAGCTTGGTCTTTTCATGATCTACTGTTAGCTTGAAGTATTTCTTGATCTATAGGTTACTGAATATAAAGCTCATTTGTTTGTTATGATCTCAAGATTTTGGCCATAAGTTGTTGTTTATCTATTGGATTTCTAACAAATTCCACACCTTTAGAGTATGCAAATAATCTCTTCACTTGCACAGTTCAGTTTGTGTAGAGTAAGCTCTTATTTAATTTTTCAGCCCTTTCATGCATGTTATATTGACTTTGACATGTATTTTTCTTTTTGTTATTCTTATTCTTATTCTTATTATTATAATATGCACTTACAATATTCTGAATTGTATCTATATTTTTCGTTTATCCTTCGACAAAATTCATAGCGGTCCATCCGACCTTATTAGGATTTGTAGGGAAATGACTCAAAAGTGATGCAAATAGTTTTGGTTCTTTTGTAAATTTGCATTTTGTGACGCTTTCGAAGAATGTTTTGCAACTCTGTTGTCATTATAGATGTCTACAAGCAATGCAAATAAGCTGTTAAAAGAATCAAAGTCATAAAAGAAGTTTACTAAGAATACTCTCTATAGCAATTTTCTTTCCATTGGCATACTCAATTTTTGTATTTTGGCAGGCTTCAAGTTTGAGGAAGGCTTCACTTTCATTCAGTGGAAAGGGCTTCCCATCTCATAGGTTGCCAGCACTTCGCTTCCGAGTTGCCTGTGCGGTATGTTTCATTATATCATCGATCTACTTTTCTTCAATGCTTTAACTACAGTCATTCTGTTTTGCTTTTGTTCTTGTTTGCTGCTTGTCGTTTTTCCTGAAAAATTCTTGCTTTCTCTATACTGGGTGATGTTACTGATGATTGTGGATGGTTCGTTTGAACAGGCTAAGCCAGATACCGTAAACAAAGTAGTTAATATCGTGAAGAAGCAACTGGCTCTTCCTGATGATCGTGAAGTCACCGGGGAGTCGAAATTTGCTACTCTCGGTGCTGATTCTCTTGATACGGTAACACTTCTGCTGTTATGACTAATGCTTTCACAAACTATGCCTTAATAGTGCATAATCTTTTCAGTTACGCACTAGTGACTACACTTCAACTATTGGATATACCAGACATCTTGCGTGATGTAATTGTTTATTCAGTTTACTCATATTCGTAATAATTTCATGCCAATTGTTTATATGATCATGTCTTGGGCATATATAGGCTGCACATTTCTCCTTTTCACCAACTTTATCTTTACATATGACGCACATGCTCTTCCTTATTACTAAAAATAATTGAGCTGTTAGCATTACTCTATGTATCGGTCATTTAACTTGGATAAATTTCATTGAGAATTCTCATTTAGACATGCGGTTTGCTACTGAGTGACATTATCAGATTAATTTGGAGCCATCCATTCAATATATACTGTTGATTTTGGCTTCATTCAAAATCATAACATTACGTTAATCAGAATCATCTTTTTCCAAATGCCGGAAGATCCTATATTGTCAAATAGTTTGAAAGGTTCCTTTGGCAACATTCATATTTGTAATTTGGTGTACCTCTGGTTCTTAAGCTTACATTTAAGCTTTCGATTTTCCTCACCCTTCCCCACCGACAATTAGCCCACCCCAGAAAAGTTGAAATTTGGTTCTTTTCGTGTCTAATTTTACACTTGAAACATGAATTATTTCTCCATTATTCTATCTCTACGACACTGAACGATATACTCTGTTCTTCTATGTCTAGGTTGAGATTGTCATGGGACTTGAGGAGGAGTTCGGTATCGCTGTTGAGGAGGAAAGCGCGCAGAGCATAACCACCGTTCAAGAAGCAGCTGATCTCATCGAGAAGCTCTTGGAGCAAAAGTGAAAAACTCGAGCGTAAAACTTTAGCGCCATAATAGGTCTGCTAGAAAAGCTGTGTAGCAACATATCTTCTATTCGCGGGTTTATGGAGGGTTCTCCATAACGAACCTTACCTTATTCGCCGGGCTGGTTTTTGTTTATGTTTGAGGGAACTAGCTTGTTTTGTTCTTACATTTGCTGTCTGGATTCAGTCCATTTAAATCTAAATCTACAAGTTTTCTTTCTTTATATCTGTCTGGTGAGTGGTTTATAGTGTCATATGGATGAAAGCTATCATATGGATGTTCACTCCAGAACTGTTGATCTTGAGGCCTGATGAACATTGTTGCGGTTCAGAAGGGATAATTACATTTACACCCCTTAATCCATTTTTGTTTTTTGAAAAATTATATATACATACACTTCCATGAAAATGTTAACATCATTACACAAAGTATCATTGTTTTTTGATTGTCGGGGGTTGATTTTTGTAATTAGGGTAAATTACATCTACCTCCCTTGAAGTTTGACATAATTATAAATACTCTCTCATTGTTTGAAAAATTACAAATCCTCCTTGAGATTTGTAACCATCTAACAAATAATTTATTTCCATTAATTTTTATGGGTGAACTGACTACAATGCCTTTATGTACTGAATTATTTTTATTTAATTCTTAAATTTTTTTTGAATTACAATATGCAGGGAGAGATTTCTTAAGTTTTCTACACAGAGGAGCAATAATACAATTTGCCTTGGTTGATTTTTCTACCATTTTAATAAAAATTTCAAGGGCAAAATGATCAATTTCATGCCTTTGGTTAAAAATTACAAACCTCAGGAATATTTGTAATTTTTCAAACAATGAGGGGGTATTTGTAATTATGTCAAACCTTAAGAAAGGTAAATGTAATTTACCCTTGTAATTATGCAAAAGAGAGGAGTGGTTTGCATAAATAGACCAGATAAAGGAGTGTAAGAGTAATTATCCCAATAAAGAATGTTAATTACCAGGAGGAAAACTTTCAACACAATCTTCACTTTCACCCCATATATATTCAAAATCTTGATCACTGGGAATGCTTGATGCTCAAACTCCAAGTTTCCAACCAACCCGAATCAAGTTTAATCAAATTAAATTAATTATAGAGAATATATTTATTAGGAGATTGATCACTTTTCCTGATCTATACTGTTCAAGTTCGGCCAAACACGATTTAAATTAGATTTATGGACAAAGATACCTTGTGGTGCATATACAGTCATATTAGTCAATCATATGCACATTTCACCATCTTTTCATGTGCCACTTAACATTAACAATAGCTTCCAGCTTCTACTTTACCAAAGTCGCGACAAATTTACTTAACTGGAAAGTATAACTCCCTTTTCTTCCTTTTGCTTTAAACTCAAACAAATTAATAAACTTTCTTCAAAGAAAAAAACTCACTTTGCATACTCAAACAGCACAGCTGAGGCTCTGATCGCCTAGAAATTTATGCTTGGAAGCTCAAGCAAGATGTAAGAATATGACAAACATCATCATACTACATATACACTTCATATCATGAAAAACACCACCAACCAATAAGCCAAGCAACCATAAAAGACATCAAGTGTAAGCCCTTTAACTGAAACTGCAGAAGAATCTTGCACGGAGCCGGAGGGTGCAACTGCAGCGTCGGGGCCGATGGCGGTTAAGGTGTCCGGGTTTGGGCTACGAGTGGAGGGGATTGTGGGCATGGATGATTGGGCCGGAGAGCGGGCGGTGCCACCGGGAGACGGCAGGAGAGGAGCAATGTCTGGTGGGAGCTCTGTGTATGGAGAGAGTGGAGGATTTGGAAGAAGAGCTGGTGCTGCTGCAATAACAGGAGTTTCTAAACTTAGCTGATGAGAAGGGAGTGATAGTGCCAAGAAGATCATAATGATGGCTGCTGCAAGAAAGTGGGAATCATAAGCCATTGCAATGATTGTGAAATGAAGATCAACTTAAGAGAGTTGAAGAGAGAGAGAGAGAAAGTGAATGTGTTTGATGGATGTTTGGTATGATTAAATGAGTGAGGAGAGGGAAGAAATCAATATGGGGTTAAGTGCCCAAAAGGGTGTTGTGATTATTGGAGAGTGATCAATAATATAATTGGAAACACTCTCAGTTTTAGGCAAATTATACAAACACTCTCAGATTTTTGTAAAATTATAGTTACACCCCTTGAGGTTATAGTTATAATTATAACAATACCCCATATTCAAAATTTAAACTTACACAAACATCCCTAAAAAAATTATACTAACACTCTTCAAGAGGTGTATCTATAATTTTTCAAAAAATAAAGAGTGTTCATATAATTTGACCTATCTTCAGGGAATTCAGTGTAATTTATCCAAAATATAATGGGATGGAGTGCATGTGGTGGACATGTGGGTGGGGGGAGACAAAGGTTGTTTGCCAGTGGACTACTACTAGTTTTCTCTCATAGTGCTGCAATTGTTTTTGTTTGGGGATATGATTCCTTCTACCCCATGATTTCAACTTCTGATATTTATTAATTTTTGTCCTTAGATAGGGTTTGGATCTGGGCTCCATTGATTTTAATTTTAGAAAGTGTCTGCCTAAATTTACATAAAAGCTTATAAGATATTGTAACATCCTCTGCGATACTACACCTAGTTACCACTAAATACCGTAGAAGGTGTTACAAATATTATCAGGTTTAGACAATTATGCAATTGATATAATTAATAGGGATAATTACACTCCCCTTCTTTGAGGTTTGGTGTAATTACACGTAAATCCTCTGTGGTTTGAAAAATTACATCTAGTATCCTTGAGATTTGCTTCTGTCTAACAAATAGGTCCATCCGTTAGTCAAAATTCGCGGAATTTGTTGGTATTAACAAAAAAAAGAATTGAATTAAAGGTGATATGTTCGATTGACTTATTACTGAATTATTGTAGGTCAAACGAATCTTTTTATAACCAGACTACCCTTATATATCGAATGCGTTAATGCATAAGATGAGGTATATCTTCACCATTATAATGTAATTTAGTCATAAAAGATTCGTTTGACCTGCATTAAGTCATTAATAAGTCAATCGAGGGTAAATATTGATTTTCATTCAGTTTTTTTGTTAATATCAATAAATTCGGTGAATTTTAACTAATGGAGGGACCTATTTGTTACACAGAAGCAAACCTCAGGGGTATTAGATGTAATTTATCAAACTACAGAGGGTTTATGTGTAATTATCCCTAATTAATATTAAAAGAGTATATTAAATTTTTAAAAATAAATTAAATCTTTTTAAATGGTTCAAGATCCTACAAGTTATTTTTGTAAAGACTCTGTTGAACTTTCAAATATCTTTTAAAATATTTTTATTGATTTAACCAAACAAGGTCTTAGAAAAGCAAATACATGGTTGGGAAAAGCAGGAAAGAATCCTAAAGGATGTATTACTTTGATACAAATACTACATAAATTTTCTTTGCCAAGACAAAAAAGGGATTCCTCAGTTCAAATGGCTGCTCCTTTTGACACTTTTCACTTCACTTTCTACTTTGGAGTGCGTTTACTCAAAGCTACACAAAATCAGTTTAGCAACTACTACTCAATATGCAGAATGGAAACATCAACTACTTTTAGCGTGTATTTGGATTGATGGATTTGAATTTGAAAGAAGGATTTGGAGAAAGGATTTCAAATTACTCAATTTGAGAAGAATTTGAAATCCATCCATATTCATCAAAACATAATTCAAAATTTGAATGGAAGGATTTGAAATCCTTTAAATTTGGTATTATCCAAACAAATTCAAAGGATTTGTTATTAAGGATTTGAAATCTATGATTTTAAATCCTTCAATCCAAATGCAATCTTAGTGAATCCATCTTCTTGTATGAATCAAGTGTTTGAATAACTAACAGTGTGAATTATGCTACGTCAGTACAATATATATGATGGTGGTTACTCCCCTTATTCCTAAAATACTCTAAAAAAAGGCATGAAACCACGCCTAGCCACATGATCCGCGCACTTCCAGTCAGGTCAGGTACCCTCGACCCGACCCGGCCGCATGGATCCACCAGATGTTCTCGATCTATCATGGAGGAATCGCTAGGATTGCACCACGTGGACCGGATAAATCCGTACACATGGCCCTATAAATAGATGACACCCACATTTATTACAAGTATGTTTTGTATTTATTACAACTGGAGCTAATCTTGGTCGATTTACTCTATCTCGAGCACTATCTGACTTAAGCTTCGGAGGGTCTTCGCGGGGATCATCCCGACTAAATTCACGTTTGTTCTTTTCTCAAGGACCTCATTATCTGGGATGAATGATTGGATCAAGCTTGCTGGGAACTATCGAAGACGCAACCTTAAGCTAACTTTCGAGATCGAATATTCAACCCGAATCAATATAGGTTTTATTACTAACTCGTTTCTCACACTTGATGCATATAAAAAAGGGTCTTATTACAGCATTGTCAGAAGCATCTGATTCTTTATTTTTCAAAATTTGTACGGGAGCCAACTAAATCCCATTTCTTTAATTAAAAGTTAAATTGACCTAAACCTTAATTAAGTCAATTAAATGCTTTGTCAAACAAGTAAGCCCACATTGTGATTGGCCCTAGAGAGCAAGATTAAAAGACTAATATCAAATAACTGCGAGGGCACGGAATTTTTTAGTTGAAATTGGACGTGATCACATCTCAATTAATTCTTATCATGTGATTAGTGTATAATTCAAAAAATACGATTAATCATGTCACCAGTATATTATATATGTTTGTGATTTATTCGTTCAGATCAAACCTGATGAATTTCTTTCAAATCCACAAAGCGGGATTAACGGGCTAAAATTAAAATAACTACAAGCCCACCAACCAAGCCCAGCCCAAGCCTGGCCCAGTAATGCCACGCGATCCACGCGGTCCACTAAATTGTACTGCTGACTGGTAGTAGTTCAGTAAAAGGCAACGCCGGTCACCCAATTGCATCTGGAGTAAGTTTTGAGTCAGACACTGGTTCCCCACTCGCACATAATTCCCACGCGCTCCACTTGCCATATATATATAAATTTCAATAGTGAGTTTATCGGAAAAAAATTAAATTACTATTATGACCAATTTTTTTAAAAAAATTGAGTGAATTGAAGGGTAAATTTGACCATTCTAAAGTTAGTACGGCGATAGAGTTATCTTCTATAATCGTATAGATATATATATATTGATAAACTGTTATTTGAGTTTATAACATATTTTTGTTATCTTGTTTATAATCTATACTATTATATAAAAGAAATCCTTTTTTTTACTCATAAATGCCGGTTAATGACACCGCCGCACCACTTTTTTATAATGCAAAAAACAACCCTCAACTGATATGATAATTACTTTATTCAACTTTTCAAATTATATATTAATTGATATATTAGTTTTTTCTTTTTTTTTTTTTAATGTAATGTGTTAGTTTATATATTTTACTCTTATTTAAATTATATTTTAAAGAATAAAAAATTATTTATTATATGCACGCAAGAACGACGTACCACAATGGCTAGTTATGTTTGAATGAAAGGGTGGTTGTCTGTTTAAATTGATTATTGCTATCCCAACTAAAACGATCTAATTGTTGTGAAGTATTGTTTTAGTCAAAATTTATTAAAATATTTGTTAATTTAAATATCGTAACTCAATACACATTAAAATTAAATATAATCTTCATTATATCAAGTATTATATATTTGTCACCGTCGTTTAAGAATGTACTAAAACAATAGTGAGTTCTATGTTGCTTATAAAATAGAAATTTATGATATTCAAATAAAAAAAAGTTATTTAACTACTAATAAAACATATGGCATCTTTTTCTATTGTTATTTTATTTATATATGTTTGTAATTTTCTTACCTACTGTAAACTCCAAACTCAGTAAAAGCGCGTCGATATCGTTGCGCGAGGTAGTTGGAATAGAACAAGCGCTATTATCAATGAGCGCCTATTGGCCAGTAATTTTTTAATTTTCAAAGGACCATATTGAAAATAACATAAAAATCAGAAATTATACGATCTCCACCTACCCTTCTCTTCATATAGTGCGAATTTTCACTAGAACCTTCGGTTCACTCTCGCTCTCTACCTCAACTGCATAAATTCATACCAGGGGTGCTCTGAGGTAATACTATTGAAGAAAAAGGGGAAAAAACAGTGATCTGTATGTTTTGGTTTCATCTTTGGATACGATTCTAGTTATTTTGATTCATTCTGTGAGATTATCTGAAAAGAGATGCTGTGAAGATTTGGTTGTTTGACTTTTAGCTTCATATTCAAGCTATTTGTTGGTCTGTTGTATATGATCTGATTAGATTGTTCGTGCTTTGCTTTGTTTTAACATTTCCTGTAGGTAGAGTTGGTTTCATTTCTGTTTCTTCGTGAATTGGAGCGATACTGTGCTTTTTTCTCTACTATTTTTGGTCGTTTCTTGCCTTTTGAATTGCTTTTTTGGATTATTAGTTGTGTGCTTGGTTCATTTGTAGCTGTTTGTAATTAGTTTAGATGTAAGTGGATTTTTCTGTGATTGAGTTTTGGATGGATTTGATTTGATATCCGTTTTTACTTGCTTTGCGAAGTGTGTTAGCTTTTAAGCTTAAGGATAGCTGTTGGTTTTCTAGTTCATTTTGCCATAACTATTTTCTTTAAAATGAGGCCAGGTTGTTTCATTCTATCAGAACCCTTTTTCGTTTTTTGTGCAGATGGTTTTAAAGATCGACAATATTTTGAGTAGTTTGAATATGTGTTTCAACATTTGCATTGTACGGGTCTTTCATGTTATAGCACAAGGACATCTTGTGCTAGATTAGGTATTTGCATTTGGATTGTGGTTGACCCTTAGTGTGATTGAAATTGGGTTAAACCAAAAGGATGTTTGTGTTGTGTTTCGTGAAAAATACTGAAAATAAGACTCCTTTAGATTGTGGCTGACCCTTAGTGTGATTGAAATTGGCATAAGCCAAAAGGATGTTTGTGTTGTGTTTCGTGAAAAATACTGAAAATAAGACTCCTTATAAGTAGAGGAGTTTTGGCTGGTTACCGGTAAAAATTCTAGAAAATGTGAGTAGTTATGGCCTCTGAGATTCCTTAGCTCGATAATGCCTTTTGTGAGGCTTCTTTGTTTGTTTTCGGCACTATTGGTTGTGATGTTTGATAACTAATTCGATTCCTCTTTATATGCCGTGTGCTATCCTTTTGAACATAATGTGCTTTGTGTAAATAATTTATTATCTAGCACTTGCTTTTATTGATGATATTTTATTTGTGTGAAAGACTAGTAAAGTTGATCTCGTTACAAAATTTTGTAGATCACACACAACCATGGTGAAGGCAGTCGCAGTACTCAGCAGCAGTGAGGGTGTTAGCGGCAAAATCTTCTTCACTCAGGAAGGAGATGGTATTGTCATTTTGATCAAAATATTTGCTATTTCAGTATTTCTTCAAGTTCTGTTGGATGCTTACAATTTTTGTTGTTTTCATTCTCAGGTCCCACAACTGTTGTTGGAGAAGTTAGTGGCCTTAAGCCCGGATTCCATGGCTTTCATGTGCATGCCCTTGGTGACACCACCAATGGTTGTATGTCAACTGGTAATTTCTCTTGCAATCTTTTCTGCTGGTTCTATTGTATCTATGATTAACTTGTTCGCTGCATAGTTTCAGGTGTTCTATTTAACTTAGAAATTGTTATATTTGATATAATGGTATCTGTAGGACCTCATTTCAATCCTGCTGGCAAAGAACATGGTGCTCCTGAGGATGAGGTTCGCCATGCTGGTGACCTTGGTAACATCAAAGTTGGGGAAGATGGTAATCACCTTTGCTTTTATGGAAAAGAATTCTCCAAGCTATTAGTTCAGCATCAATATTAAAATAAATTTCTTCTAGTTATTGGGCTATTCGTATATGTAAAGATTTAATTATTAATATATACTGTCATTCTCTGTTGTATATCATATTAGTATTTTAAGTAATTGTGGATATTCGGCGATGTTCCTGCCAAAGGAAAATTTGATATCACCTTCTGTTTTGACGTTTGAGATCGTTTTCGTGTTCTGTGATTCTGCTTTGATCAATGCTGAGGGTTCATTTTAATTAAAAAGTGCTACATAAGAATACATATTATAATTACCTAACTGCTGGTTATCAAAATTCAACTCTGACTAAAATAATTCTTCATTCCTGCGTTGTAAATGTTTCAGGATCTGCCCACTTCGAAATTGTTGACAAGCAGGTCTAATTTCTTCACGTCCAACTGTTGATATGTTAAGTGGTTTAGCTTATGTATCTTACTATTAATTTTTTGTTTTTTTCCTCCTTTTTGCAGATACCACTTGCAGGACCACATTCCATAATTGGAAGAGCTGTGGTTGTTCATGCTGATCCTGATGATCTTGGAAAGGGTGGGTGTCTTCTACTGTCTGAGCTTACCGCATTTTCTCATTCGTTAATTTGGCATGTTCTGGGGAAAAATGCTAGAAAGATGTCCACCTTCACCCTCTCAGCAGTCATGGATAGGACTGAAAGAAGAAGAAAATGAAACTAGCTTTAGTGCCGATCATCATAGTAATCAGTAATTAAGCACTTCCTGCAAGAACACCGAATTTTTTTCAGTTAAAGGTAGCATAACGCCTAAGTGGGTGTATGGGAAGAGCCGCCATCTAGACAC
The DNA here is from genome assembly GCA_034509735.1 of Sesamum alatum. Taxonomy (NCBI): domain Eukaryota; kingdom Viridiplantae; phylum Streptophyta; class Magnoliopsida; order Lamiales; family Pedaliaceae; genus Sesamum; species Sesamum alatum. The sequence goes on from JACGWO010000006.1 coordinate 36,680,766, forward strand.
TGGTGATGGCCGCTGGATTGACCAACATATTATGGGCAGAAGAAAAACTAAACTAGCTTTCGTGCAAAATCTACTATGGTCATCATTAACTAGGCATTCCCAACCGCCAGAATTTTACACTCCCTTCAAAGTTCAAAGTACTCTTGGAAGTAATTTAATTGACATGAAATTTTAGTAGATGATGTGATGGAAGCTTCATTCACTTCCTCTGATTGATTTGGATTTTTGCTGACTGGTTGGGCCATGGGGAGCACAAAAGAACACCGAAAGTTGTTTTACACTTCTGCGTCCCTGAAGTATCCCCGTTGTAATCGCCGTGCTTTGGAAATTAACTGCTTTATTATTTCACATCATATGTCTATTTACTGAGCAGTTCTTCTGTTGTTTCAGGTGGACATGAACTGAGCAAAACCACTGGAAATGCTGGTGGAAGAGTTGCTTGTGGTAAGGAATTCATATTTATCTTTTTACTCCATTGATCTATGTTCATGCTTGAACTTTTTTATTTTGCAACGTCAAAATTACACTAAGGCTTCGTGCAATCTCGGGTAAACTGATGTTTTGTGGCATTGTCGTCAAATGAAAAGCCCCAATTGAATACCACCAATTCATAGTTCTCATGAAGCGTGCCTGAGACTAAGCCTAAAACGTTAGTTGGTTGTTGGAGTTTTTAATCTTAATTATCCTTCATGTCCAAATTATGCACCAGCTAGATGATACAGGTTTCAGCTTCCTTCTTAAATTACGTTGCCATTTGCTGCAGTCTTGTAGACGAAATAATTGAAACAATGTTAAAAATGTAGAAGGTAGCTGCATCCTCTCTCTATTTACTTATATTTGTTCAATGTTGTGCAGGTATCATCGGCCTTCAAGCTGCCTAAAACCCGGGGCTTCACTCTTGGCGTGGCTTGGCTTAATTCATTTCCCCATATATTTTCTGCGAAGCCTCCGACATCATTTTCTACCTATAGGGATCTTAATAAAGGGTTGTTAGAATGGAAAGTTTCATCTGTAATCCTATACTTAAATTCTATGTTTTAAATCCTTTGGGTACTGAAAGTTTGATATTATCTTTCTGTTTTATTGAATGAGCACTTTGAAGTATTTGTGAAATTGCTATCAATCAATGAGAGAAGAAATGATAAATTCTTTGTTAAAACCTATAATGTGAGGACACTTTAAAACTCACCGGGTGTATTGTCGGATACAACATCCATGTATTCGAAAATATGAAATAAATGAGTAAAAAAAAAGAAAAAGCATAGGACGTCGGACATGTCAAAAAGCATGTCCAACATGTTTAGGATTTTTTTACATATTTTATGTAAGTTGTATTGTGATTAAAAATTTAGTCGGAAGATATGTTTATTTTATATTTTATCTTGTTATTTTTTATACTGCATATTTTAATTTTATGAGAAATTGAGAATATATATATATATAAACATATAATATATAAGTATCTTAATTTTTTAAAATTTTTTGTATTGTTGTGCTTGTGTTCATGCATCATAAATTAAAATTGAAGTACTTATATCACACGGGACACCATAGTTGTAAAGGGTAAATTAGATCAAAATATCTAATTGGAACATGTTTGATTTTTATTTATTTAAAATCTTATTGTATTTTCTATTCTGTCCAAAGCATATATGTCATGAGTAACATTTTTTAACATTGATATAATAAATAGCGTAGTTTTTGTACCCATAGGGCCTGTTCACATTCGTGGATTGGACCAGATATCCGACCCAATCCGCGATAATTTTGTGTTTACTTTCTTTTTGAGAAGCCCGTGATAAAATATATGGTTTCGGAATTTTTGTAAAATTGCTTGATAAAACTTGTATTATTATTTGGCCCAAGAGGGGGGGGGGGGGGGGGGATAAAATTTCAAATATGACCCGACAACCAAGATTAGCATTGGTTTTGTCCAAAATACCCCCAATGCACCCTTATGCTGCTGGAACCCTTATGCTCATTTACCTCCATTTTCGCTCCTCAAGCTCCCGCGCAATGCCATCTCTGAAATTGAGCTCGACTCTACAAACTTTAATAAAAATACTATTTTGTGCACTTCAACTAAAGGAGACCATTTATGGGCATTTTAGTAAAAATCAAATTTATCGATCATTTTATTTTGAGAAGTAAGCCTATAATTATATTATCTCACGTTTTAACATTCATTTTATCATCCAATATAAATATAATATAATTTATCACATTGATATATATCACAAGAATTATCATACATTTATCTATCACATTTTAATTTCATCTTAGAAAATAAACGGGTCCATAATATATACGCATTAACTAAAGTAGAAGATCTAATACGAGTTGGAACAGCTACAAGAGTAGGCGAAATTGGGAGTGCCACAAGTATTGATTTCTGTTTGACATTTTGATGGGTTTCGTCAAATTCAACTCCATTGTTCCATTCCGTTCCCATGCGTTCATACTTGGTTCAAATCACTTCCAAAATCACCGAGCTTGCGAAATCAGGAAGCATATTGTCGGCTCGCAAGTTGTTCGATGAAATGCCTCATAGAGACACAATCGCGTGGAACGCAATGATAAGCGCATATTCGTATCTGGGCTTCTACCAAGAAGCACTGTCTTTGTTTAGCAGCATGAGAGTTAGCAATGTAGAGCACGATCACTTCACGCTCACCGCTGTGTTAAGTGCCTGCGGGGGAATAAAAGATATAAGATACGGGCGAAGGCTTCACGCTCTGGCTATTGTTTCAGGGTGCAATTCGTTCTTGCCTGTGAATAATGCGTTCGTTGATATGTATGGCAAGTGCTTACGTGCTCAAGAAGCGCATGAAGTGTTTGAGGAGATGGTGTTCAGGAATGAAGTTTCTTGGTGTTCGCTATTGTTTGCTTATGTAAATGTTGGTCTTCTTGATGTTGCACGTAGCATTTTTTATGATATGCCGAGAAGAGTGGCTGTAGCTTGGAATACTATTATTGCTGGTTACGCAAAGTGGGGCGAAGCTGAACTGTGTTTCGATTTCTTTAAGAAGATGTTGGATGATTCTTGCTGCCCCGACAAGTGGACTTTAAGCGCAGTTATGAATGCTTGTTCTGAAATGACCGCACCATGTTATGGTCGTATGCTGCATGGTTTTATCATCCAAAGTGGCTGGAATTCTGCAGTGGAGGTTAACAATTCAGTTCTTAGTTTCTACATAAAATTTGGTGAGGAAAATGATGTTCTAAGGGCAGTTGAGGCTGTTGGAACATTTAATGAGGTCTCTAGGAATGCTATTATTGATGCTCATATGAAGCTAGGTAATCTTGAGGAGGCATATCTTGTGTTTGAGTGTTTGCCCGACAGAAATCTTATATCGTGGACGTCAATGATCACTGGATGCATGAGAAATGGGCATGGAGAACATGCTTTAAGGTTTTTTATTGACCTGATGGGAAGTGGTATTCAACCGGATGATGTTGCATTTGGAGCCGTTTTACATGCTTGCTCCAACTTGGCGACACTCAACCATGGAAGAATGGTCCATGGCTGTGTGGTTCAGTCTGGTTTCCATGCTTATGCTTATGTTGGCAACGGCCTGGTGAATATGTATGCTAAATGCGGGGATATTTGCAGTTCGCATAGAGCTTTTAACGATGTTCTTTACAAGGATTTGGTTTCGTGGAACACAATGTTGTTTGCATTTGGATTGCACGGACATTCTAGCCAAGCATTACGTATTCTTGAAGAAATGGTAGCTTCTGGGCTGAAGCCAGACAAGGTAACATTCATAGGTTTATTGATGACATGTAGTCACTTGGGCCTGATTGACAAAGGCCTCTGCTTCTTTGAATCAATGACTTCACACTATGGCCTATCTCCTGAAATTGATCACATAGCTTGCGTGGTAGATATGCTAGGCCGAGGTGGGAAATTGGAGAAAGCAGAAGAATTAGTGAATAAATACATAGAAGCAAACAATGTGAAGGTCAGCTCATTGGAAGCTCTCCTGGGATCTTATTCTTCTCAAGGAGATCTAACCATGGGAGCAGAGTTGGCGGAACAGCTGAAGATTTTGAAGCCTCGTGATGAGATGAGCTATGTGTTGTTGTCGAACTTGTATTGTGCTAGCGGTGAGTGGAAACAAGCAGAGATTCTGCGGAAGGCAATGGCCGGACAAGGCGTTAAGAAAACACCTGGTTGCAGTTGGATTGAAGTAAGAAATCAGGTTACAGCTTTTGTGGCAGGAAGCTATTCCTTTCCTGACATGGAAGAGGTGCATATGATGCTATTTGTTCTTGAATCTGAAATAAGATATCCAATGTCTGTTCTTTGCTCAGACGCCACGGCTTGGAATTCCTTAGCATGAGAAATGTTCTACCTCAGTGTACCATCCATGAACAGTCTTTGGTTTCTGGTGGTGAAAATCAACATATTTGAGATAAAAAAACAAAGAGATGAGATTCAGTTCTTGATCAGCTCAGCTTGGTATGTCTTTCAGAAGCTCACAATGCTTATTAAGCGAACTGATGTATATTTATATCACTTTTAGAAAACATTTGGGGGGGGAAGTACCGATACAACCCCAGAATAGAACAAGGAAAATGTCTATTTGTCACACTATTTTATACATATTTCTACAACCTTACAAGCCCCTTGATGCAGCTTGGATGCCAAGAGGACGGGCCGATATTTACTAATATCACTAGCTGGGGGCTTCTGAAACAATACGGCGTCCTTTTTGCATGCACTTGAACTGTCTGGAGTAGCCACTGGATAGGCAAATTTTGCAGTATGGTAGGGGCATCTAACATGTGCCAAGTTCCTGTACTCTTTGCAGACGAGCCAAGAAGCAATTGGTATATTCAGCCGACTTCATATCTCAGCAATTGAGATCATGCAGGGTTAGAAGATTGAGGATGATTAACACGCCAGGAAAATACTTTCATATACAAAGAGTTCAGGAGTACAGCACTTCCAAGTCCTAAGAACGATGCTATCAAGATTGCATAGATTGGAGACAAGTGAAACTGCAGACCAAACAGAATACGGGGTTAGATCACCAAGAAGATCGAAAATACAGAGACTTGTGAAACATGCAGATCAGGAAACAGACAAGTCAATTCATGTACACTATGGAGTTTTTAGACGGTTCTCTTCTCCTACACCGGCCTTGCTCGCATTGTCCTCAAGTTTACTATATGTTACCAGGTTCAGTGACTATGGAGATAAAGCACCACCTTTTCTATCAGACAATTACAGTGACATCCTTTGAAGTGTAGCATATTATAGAAAAACACATCAATTTTGAAAAATTGCAGTAACACCCCTGAAATCTTGTTTTAGACTACATATTCAATTCCATGACCATCTGGTCTTCTGAGGGGATTTGTAATGTCGTAATGCACGGGGTGCACGTAAAACTAGTGAATTAAATCTTGGGAAGAGATAAGAAAGCATTTTGTTTCGAAATTTCTTGAAGGATAGCAATTAGCATACAACTGCCAGTAAGACAAAATCAGGCAGTAATGCTTCTCACCAGAGTATAGAAAACATGGAGAGTCAGCGCCACGAGCGCGAACTCCAGAGCTGCAAAGGTCCATATATACTCTTTAATTGCTGCATCACAACAAATTATGTTTTAAGATCAATATTTTTCCAGTGTGGATCACTCAAACTTTCTTGAGCATTCCCATACCTAGGACAACCGCAAAAATTGATGCCGTAAGGGCCAATGTGAAAGAGAATGGAGCAGCAAGTATAAGTGCCTGATTTTTCATCTCCTGGATCTGTAAATGAGAAGAAATTGCAGATTAAGATAACAAAAACAAGAAACAGTGATCTGACATGTCTTGACAGGTTCATTTCTTTTCCATGTTGTATCAGTTATAACTTTAAGATCCCTTTACCAGTAGCTGCTCAAGGAAGAAGAAATAGCAGATTGTGCTAATCAAGACGAGCACCACAAAATCTTGCCAGGCGCTGAAAAATATTCCAGAAATTTATTGTAAGCTCATCTCTAATTGCAAACAACGAGATACAAAACAGATATATTGAAAAAACAATGACGCGCAAATAGAAAAACAATAGGAGTATTCAACTCATAATTCTGGATTTCATCTTTTTTTCCTTCTTCATTTACTTGTCTCTCCTATGACGGAGGGAATTTGCTGCCGGTCTTGTAGCAGATAACCAAGAAATGAATTGTGTTTGAGTAAAGGACAACTCTTATGTAGGTAAGTGAACTGATGATCTAAAATAATGATATCCTGAATCAACCATACAGTGGCTTACATAATTTGAGTGGGAAAGTAATGAAGCTTGTTTCGGAAACAATTTTCCTTTCCTCTTTTTTTCCTCCTCCTTTTGACGAACGGTGATATTTTAGTTCGTTTAGACATCAAAACGTTTCACAAAGAAGTTTGAGCAATGCAAAATTAAAATCCCATGAAGTTTAACTGCAACTTACATTAGCAAGTGAAGGCATAAATATGAAATTCCCGTATTTTAATACAGAAAATTACCTCATTGTATTCTGTTGGTTCGTTTCTCGGTTCTCTCTTGGAGTAGCATTTCCCACTCGAAGCAAAGTAACAGGTAAATTTGAAACTTCTTTACCACAGACTTCACAGTCTCTGCTGCCTTTAATGCTAAACCATCTAATTGCACAATCTTCATGCACCAGGTTGAGAGCTCCTTTACAAAGGCATTCCATCTTGAATGTATTTCTTTCTTCACATGTATCAAGACAGATCCTGCACACGGCTTCCTCTTCAGGAATCTCTTGATCCTCATGGACAGGACTCGGAGAATCTAACTTGCCACCACAACCTAAAATTTGTGTATAATGAGAAATTACTTAGATGAACAACAGCTATTTGGGATATTAATTTCAACATTACAGATTTCTAATCAAAATGCAGGTTTCACGAGCCAAATGAAAATCTATATGTTGTTATATACTCAATCAAAGTGTCCCAATCTTATGCATTTTAAGTATATGTACAAAAGGAAGTATGACTGATTAGTAATAGTTTAGAATATGTACACTACAGTGCCCAATATCAATCAGACAAGGTAGTGACGCGATAGGATTGAATTAATCATTATGCACATAATGCCTCGGCATTGGAGTAATGAGTTATCAAATGAGGCCAAACAGGACGTTAACAATGGAGAAACATGGGAATGCAACATACCGCCATCAGTTTCTGGAGCGTGATTTTCTCGGGAGGCAAAAGATTGAGATCTTACGATAATGATATTCCTCCCAGGTACAGAGAGAGACCTTGAAACAGTAGCTTGAGATTCACCCGTCTGCGGTAAGTACGAAAATTTTTATCAGTAAGTTTTCTACTTTGATCGATTCAGTAGTCAGTGATGCTTTCTTAATTCTCTTTTCGTATGGGCATGAGAGTCAAATCTGAAAAGTCTGAATCTCAGTGCAAGCAAGACCAAGCAACAAGGTATGATGATCGACATTCTGACAATAATCACAACAGATAATAACCAGGAGGAAAGTTTCGAGTTTCAGAAGTTACATGTTGCCTTTGCCTTTCACTGGCTGATGCAGGGACAATAATGTGAGGAGACAAGTGCGAGGCAGGTGTCACCGGAAGAGAAGTACACCTTGTCCAGTTCACCTTTGATGCGCGATTTGAATACTCAGGGCTTTCAGGAGACGCCTTTGGATCTGAACTGAGAAGAGAGCTTCTTATACCCTCTGATCTAGTTGACCTCTTCTTAAAGCTGAATGCCCGAAGAAAACCTCCGGTAGAAGGACTTCCACTTACGACACCTGGAGACTGGGGCGCAAACTTACCACTGCGGCTGCCTGCCAAACCCACAGGTCTTGGAGGTATTTGAAGGGTTAGATCCGAACTCCGTTTACTTGGCCCTGAATTTGCAACCACATTCCTGGCTTCCATGTCATCAGAATCGCCCTGCGCAGCAGAAATCACGGCTTCCAGTATAAGTTTCAGATCATACTCTAATCTGACACAGATCAGAAAGTATCTCATGCAAAACTTAGACTCACAAAATTACCTTGCTCGAGATCGCCAAAAAAATACAAAACAGCTCATGAATTAATGTTAAAGACTCACAAAATACAGTTCCAATCTCGAGTAAAGTGTTTTAGGTTCTTGAAACATCAAAATTGATAAAACAAGCCACTTTGAACAGTCAAATACACTCGAGAGACTCATACAGATCCAAACACATTTATGAATAAACAGCAAGAAACACTCTTTTCTTTCACTATCTTTTGGGCTGAATATTTTATTGCATACAGCCTAATTAACAAGTACAGTATCTGTCTAAAGACACACATCACTGATAATAAAATTAAACTAACCATCTGCCAATTTCTAAGCAAAGCCTAAAAACCACACATCATTGCTACTATCTTCCTCTTTCTCATTTTCTTTCTAGTTTGAGGGAGCTCAAAATCTGCTCTACTCAAACCCCCCAAAGAAAATGTAAAAGAAAACAGAAGAAGATCCTAACATTCTTCCACTGTTACCCACAACATTTCAACCATAAAGAACAAATCTTTCAACAATTTTAAGCTACAAAACCACAATCTTCAAAGAAAAGAAACAGAAAGAGTCGAAAATCAACAGCCCACTAACCAAAATAGCAACAAACAAGCTAACCTGTGATGTTACTGATGAAGGTGCTCCCGTTGCTCTATGTTCTGTGCCCGCATTATTATCCAGCTTATCTGCTTTCGGGCTCTCCATTCTTGAAAAAAATTGAAGAAATCCTCCACGGCGACAGGCCGAAAAAGATTCAATTTTTTCAGAAAATCCGCCGCGGAAATTGTGTAATCAAGAATGTTTAAAGACGAGGATTTCATATTCTTCTTGGTAAAAGAAATAGAGAAGAAGAAGGTAAAGGGTGACGCGACTCGTGAGGTGGGCGGCCCCACGCCACGGCCCACGGCTTGTCCTTTTCGCACCGGCGTTTATCGCTTTGTGGGATTTTTGCGACTCTCTCACTGCAATTATTACACACAAATTTCGTCCCGCGTTTCTTCCTTCGGAGCACCAGGTTCTTGTTCTTGAAATTCAATTCCCATAAATTTGATGAGAAAAAAGAAAAAGAAAAACAGGGGAGATGAAAATTAAATAAACTGAAAATAAAATAAATTCAAACTCTCAAATTTGGTTTTTGGGGAAACATGGAAGAGGAGAAAGGAGCAAATAGAATAGCTCAGATTTCTCCCATGATATCTTCAACTTTTTGTATATGATGATGGTTTTTCTTTTTCAGTACTTTATTATTTATGTTTGAAGTTTGCAAGAAATTTTAGGAAAATGTTGAGACTCAAATTCCTATTTTTGAAATTATATTTATTAATTTTGTGCTTATGTTGCAAAGTAAGTAGTCTAAAAAGAAGTCCAACAACTACTCTATAAAAACGTACGAGAATATTTGTGGCAGCGTAATATTAGGGACAAAAAGCGAATAAGTGGTTATATATAGGAACGTACGATTATTTTCTAAGTTATAGAAAACCTTGTTCTCGCGCTTACATTCGTGAAATGTCTTTTTTGTTGACTAGATCGGGTAATCGTAGCTCCACGAATATAGTACAGATTAATATTGTGCTTTGATCGTTCGAGCATTGTAAGTCGGATACTGCAACTGCAAGGCCGTAATACATACACAACTCTGTTGAGTATACGTTCTTAGAGAAATTCAAATTCGTGATATTTGAACAAAGAATTAGTAACTTAATCATTAGATTACCATGTATTAAAGGGAAAATTCAACATTGTTTCACTATAGTACCTGTCCTACTGAAAATAGATTGTGTTGTAAAAATAACAATTACAATTAAAAAAGATACAAAAATATCTTCAGGCTGAGGCGTGGATATCTCGCTCTCTTTAAGGAGATTCAAGCCCACTGCAGCAAATATTCTCACTGGTCCAGCAGTATCACTCTTAACTTGTCCCCTCCAGGATACAACAGCCGGACAACGTCGTACGACTATAACACACTCTGGACAAGTTGTAGAGTTCAAAGCTCCACAAAAAATAGCACCTTCCTACAACTAGTATAACTCTCACTTATAGGAAAAATTGTATGTAGAAATATTGTATATGTGTATATATTTGAACAAGGTAAGAATGGTGCACCTCTTATAGGTGTAGAAATTATCCATTATTTTAATGTGAATTAGTGGACAATAATATTATAGGTTACAATAGATAATGGGGATAAATGGCTAGAAAGTGGGTATAAAGTGGTATGAATATGGCGTGGTAGTGGAATGATGTAAAAAAGAGAAATATTACAAATATTAATGTTATAAACACCCACTAACCTTAACATAAATAGAGAGAAAATAAAAGGACACGTGTTATAAATTTAATGCATATGTATGCTGTTGCTAGTCATTGGTAGTCTTAACTCCAACTTCATTAAACTGTTGTGGAAGGTTGGATGAAGATGATGTATGGCTTCTCCATTTCTTTAAAAGACCATGCACTTGTTCTAAGTTTTCTTTGCTAATGTAACAATCACTACCTTTTTTGGAAACACTAGTGAAATAAATGTGCATTGCGCGTGATACATAATTCTTAGTTTTTAATATTAATTTTTTTTTTAATTTCATACCTTAGATAATTTGTAAATAAATAAAAGATGATAATAAGAAATTTTGATGAAAATATGATATCCTAACTTGATTATTAAAAATGAACTCCAATACAATATATATACATTTGGCTCTTTAAATAAATGGTGAAAATTAATCTTAATGGTTTGGTGATAAGCTTTTAAAAACACTTCCGAAAATATTAAAAAGCTTCTAGATTTATACATAAGACTTTGTTAAAACTTCTTCAACTTTTATATCTGTCTAAAACCTTGCATTCACAAACTTCCGTATTTATATAAAATATTCTAAACTTTTTTAACATTCTTAATTTCGTGTTACATTTATAGCGATTTTAATATTAACCTCTATTCCGTGCTAGATCCTTTAAAGCGATCATTTTGGAAGTTGTTCATATATGTACATTTCTTTTGAATTTTTCTAAAGAGATAAAAAGAATAAATAAATATTTTATCAGTTCAAGATGGTTAAGATTCAAATCATTGAGCAATGTACATAGTGTAAAAGAGGGAGAAGGAGATGACATCATTTGGATTCCCGCATACCACCTAAGAACGCCTTGTCCCTTTGTGGAATTGTTTTTCGCTCCATGTTCAATTGACTCGGGTATAATATTAATTATTCATGATATATAGTAAGATCATGAGCTCAATTTTTATCAAAATTTGTGTATGTATATTTTACCTTTTATTATACTTGCTTTCTTTAGAAAAAATATATTGATATTTGGCACAATTTCTATAAAAAAAAAAGATAATATTATCAAGGATTATAATATATAAAATAAGTTTTTCAGTTTTGTCCCACGAAACATAATAATAATGATGTGATAAGTATTAGTCTAACTTTAAATTATATTAAATTTTAAATCATAAAATTAATTTGGAAAAATTCACCACATGTTTTTATATACAAGTACATCTCATGTAGAAAATTATGAAAACTTTTTTATAAAATTCATTTAAAATATTAAATATATATAGATATATTTTAGCTTGCATCTAATAATTCATTGCTCAACCAACCTTGTTTTGAATTGAATTCGAATATGGAAATAATTCTTCAATAGAACAACAATCATACAACATTAACTAAGTACGTCACATATACCTTAATAAATTTTTTAGTAAGATATACAAATTCATTTTTTTCCAAATTACTTGTTCCGAACTTTTGGAATATTAAGTAAAAGATATATCTTTAGGTAGAGTTTGAATGTTTTAGTATTTTCATTGTTCTCGATCTCATTGTTATTTTCAATAATATATATAACATAAATAGTTTGTATATACGAATTTTAAATGAATTATTAAAATAATAAAAGCAGTGAGAATCATAGAACAATTCTTCTTTATTATAATTTTTTATTTTCTTTAGTGCAAGTAAAATAAAATTTATAACTTTAGTTAGTTTTTTGCTCATGATTGATTCTTATTCCGATCCCAACTTTTTGTAGTGTTAAGTATATGTATACACTCATATTGAGTAAATCACTTTTTGAAGATTTTATAGACCATTTCTTTTAGTGAATTTTAAATATTTTTTTTTATTTTGATATTTCAATCATTTAATTTGTTAACATTTATTGTGTTCTTTTAACTAATAATTCTATATTTTTGATTCTTTTACAGTGTCAAAATTTTAATTTCAAAAATTAAGTATTATAAATGCATTATAGTATATGAACATACTTTATACATGTATATGAAAATTAAATATAAATAAACTATTCGAAACTACAAACTTGATTTTTCATTATATATTAATAATTTATCAGGAGAATAACGTCTAAGTTATTAATTTAGTATGAAATTATAAACATAATATTGTTGTACTCAATAAATTAATTGTTATTATCTTTGGTAGTGCTTTGTTAACAACATTATTTTTAGTTAAAATTGTTAGATCATTTCATTTAATTATCGACTTATTTGTTTCGCTGAAAAATAATTTAAAAAATTAGAGAAATAGAATAGTTATTAATTCCATATTAACTCAATTGCACACTACTAGTCTTGTTCTTTATATGTTTTATTAATTTTTTTCATTACATGCAAAATAGAATTTATACAAAATATGATCTATGTTAGTATATTAATTTAATATTTTAATGACTTATTGTATACATTTATTTTCTTTTATGCATCCCCATGTTTCAAAATTCTCATGTCTCCGAAGACAGCATTAGACAACACACTAAAATGGCAGGGTACGTGCAACAAAGTGCATTTACCGGATTTTTCGTCAATAAGAATATCTATTATTTTATTTACGTGAGATTTGGCTATGAAACTCACGCTAAAAAAAAAAAAAAAAAAAAAAAAAAAGAATTATTTCCTAATCGATTTAAAAATCATGATAAATCAATACTATTCATCACAGTCATTACTAAAAGTGATATTTCTTCGGGTGGAAGTGGCAATATTCAAGCAAAATTGGAACTCAATAAAAAATCTGCCTCTAGATTATTACAAATTTTATGGTAATCTGCTGCTAGATTATTACATATGCACTATCTTGTGAAGCAGTTTGAATCTTTTATTACAAATTGATATTGAATCTCGTATCTACAAACATAGTTATACCTGCACCATGTATAAATATTTATTTAAATGCATAAATCACGTAAATTTTATAAAAAGAAATATGAGATGCAACGTCAATTTATAGTAAAAATTTGAACCGTATATTAAAGGGTCCTTAAATTTGAATTTATCTCGACAAAAATTCAAATGATGATACATGCACGATTCATCGAAGATGAGCTCCCATGACTAAGTTGCACCTCTTTTTTTTTTTCAAAGAGTCTGACTTTCACTAATCATAGTTATTAATCAAGCCATGAAATCAAACCAGTTCATGCATCAAATTATTTCATCTAATCATTTGACTAAACAAATAGAAACTGTTTCTCTGAAAGGGAGTGAAGTTACACTTTTAGTTCCATAAAATATGAGGTTCAACACTTTAGTCCTCTGTTTTACAAAATTTTAAAATTGGTCCTAAAATTGGAAAAACTCGACACATTTAGTTATATGATTTATGGGATTTTCAAAATGGTTCCAAAATTGGAAAACTTCGATACATTTAGTCCCATAAATCCCGTAAAGTAGAGGACTAAATGTGTCGAGTTTTTTCAATTTCAGGACAATTTTGAAAATCTCGTAAAGCATAGGACTAAATATGTTGCACCCATATCCTGTGGGACTAAAAGTGTAATTTTGTCGTCAAAGGAATGCCTATAAATTGTCTTCAATGCAGACATATTTTCATACCAAAGAGGGAAAGATCCAATATTTGTCTTACTTTTCTAGCTTTTGATTGTCCAAAGATGATGAAGGGAAGCTTCAAGACATTGTTGTTCCTTTCAGTTTTAGGTGTTGTGGCCATTGGAATTTGCAATGCAGGTGAACTAAAGATGAAGTACTACCACAAGAAATGCCCTTTAGCAGAAAACATTGTGAGCAAAATTACAAGGAGCAAAGTTGAGGCTAATCCTAGTTTGGCTGCTAAGTTGCTGAGACTGCACTATCATGACTGCTTTGTTCGGGTAAGAAAACGCTTGCTTCGACAACGTTAGAGATCCGTCTTTTTGTAGGTCTAGTTTGTCTGAAAACTATTGCTTGTTGCAGGGCTGTGATGCATCAGTTCTATTAGACACGACACAGAATAATACGGCTGAAAAATCGGCCCCTCCAAATCGATCTCTTACAGGGTACGATGTTATCGATGATATTAAGACAGAGCTTGAAGAAGAATGCCCTGGCATTGTGTCCTGTGCTGATATTCTAGCTTTGGCTGCTAGAGATGCAGTTTCTTACCAGGTGATTAACATCATGAAATTCAAACTTATGATCAGTTGATCAACTCTTTGTGTAGTATTCTTGATTGATTATGTGTCTGAAACTTAGTGTATGTGTTCAATTTGGACAGTTCGGACGACCAATGTGGCAAGTTTTCACGGGGAGGGAAGACGGGAAAGTGTCGTTAGCCTCTGAGGTCGCGGCTAAGCTGCCATCAGCATCAGGAAATTTCACCACATTGTTGAAAATATTTGCTGATAATGGCTTAGATATATCAGATCTTGTGGCTTTATCAGGTGATCATGCATAATTTATAACTATGTATGATTTTTATGCATATTTTCGTCGTTTATTCCAATAATTTACGACAAGTTTGTCGGAATCTATGCAGGAGCACACACCATTGGAGTGTCCCGTTGCGCGTTGGTTGCACGAAGATTGTACAATTTCACAGGAAAGGGTGATTCAGACCCTTCACTCAACCTCGAATATGCTAATAAACTGAGGAGTATTTGTCCGAATCCGATTAATCCGGCTACTATTGTAGAGATGGACCCTCAAAGCTCACTTTCCTTTGACAGCCATTACTTTGTGGCTTTGAACCAAAAGAAGGGCCTGTTTGTGTCTGATGCAGCCCTTTTGACAGACCGTCGAGCGGCTCAGATGGCGCGTGTTTTTGAGAATCCGCACGTTTTCTTTGCTCGTTTTGCTCGATCGATGGTGAAAATGGGAGGCGTCGGAGTGCTTACGAAGGGCGAGGGGGAGATAAGGAAGAATTGTAGAGTTGTGAATGCTTGAGATGTATGTTCTGTTCTAAGCTTGATCAATTTGGTGCATTTGTGAATTGTGATCATGAGTATTTGTTTGATTCTACGTATTTTTATTTTTATTTTATTTTGTTTAGTTTTGAGAAATATGTACAATGTTTTAGTAACAAGTTTGTACAACTGAATTGTAAGAAATATTTGAGTTTTCTTGCATAATTGTACAAGTGATGAATTGATCAGACAATGTTTTCTACCCATGCATGATTGTAGTCATGATGTTTTTTTTAAAAATATAATTCAGTCTACTACCACATCATTTATTTCGTTAAAAATTCAAATATTAATGCAATACATGTGGATTATTGATCTGATATTTAGTACGTGTGTCTTAATTTAAAGGGTAAATTATAGTCACCTCTCCTGAGATTTGGTATAATTATAAATACTCCATCGTTGTATGAGAAATTATAAATACCCTCTGAGGTTTGTAATTTTTAACCAAAAACCTGAAATTGACCATTTTGCCCTTGAATTTTAGTTAAGATTATAGAAAAATCAACCGAGTCAAATTGCACTATTGCTCCTCTTTGTATAAAACTTAAGAAACCTCTCCTTACGCACTGCAGTCCAAAAAAAATATATTTCTTTTTAAGAATAATTCAGTTTGTATAAGGGCATTTCACTCATAAAAATTGATAAAAATTGGTTATTTATTAAACGGTTACAAACTTCACGGGGATATTTGTAATTTTCATCAATTAGGAAGAAAATGTGCTTCTCGTATTGTAAAATGTGTGCAGAAAACAAGAAAAACAGAATTAAACACAATGTAAGATTTACATGGTTTAAAGAGTACTCCTATATCTATAGTCCTCAAGGTTAGTTTTTATCAGAATAGATTTTTCGTAAATTACAATAAAATGTTACGCATCAACTATTTATACTAAATCATCAGTAAAATATTGTAAAACGCTCGTAAGTTATAATGTTATATCCACGATCAATAAATTTAAATACAATAATATGTTGAAGTAAGCTCCATATTCCGACAGTGACTCAACACAAATTACAAGTCAAACTTTATGTTATCCATTATTGGAATAAGATAAATAACGGAAATACACATAATTACTTCGATACAAAAATGATTATTTCATATATGGATCTTGCTAACAAGTCAAATTGATTTCTTTTTACAAATGCCAAATTGAATTATTAATAATTGGGATAATTACATTTACACCCCCTTATCTATTGTCCATTTACACAAACCACCCCTGCCTTTTGAAAAATTACAGAAACCACCCCTGACAGTCTTTAAAACCCAAAAATACCCCTATTGATTTGGTCAAACTTTACTATAAATTTTGAAGGACAAAAATGCCCTTAGGGGTGTTTCTATAATTACCAAAAGGTAGAGGGGGTGTTAATGTAATGTTTATGAGGATGAGTAATATGACCCCATATATTTTTATTATTATTTATATCAAATTTAAATTATTTTATTAATTTTTTTAATTTAATCTCTATATGAAATTACAGATTTTAATAATTGAAATATTAAATTATTCAATTAATATATATTTATAAAGTTAGTTACTATGTTGTACATTTAAATTATAATCATCACACTTGAATAAATATTTTAGATTTTTAAAATTAAAAAATTATTTATCCTCTATTGTATTTATAACTAAAATTAATAAATTATATGAAACTTAAATTTAAGTTTAAATCATTTAATTAACTATTTTTATTGAATCTTTACATATATTACACGTTTTAATAATTGAAATATTAAATTATTCAATTAATATAATAGAAAAAGTTAGTTACTAGGCTATACATTTAAATTAAAAGTTAGTTACAAGCCGGCGAGGAGGGCGCAAGTGGGGCGGCGGGGTGAGGGATAATTTAAAAAAAAAAAATATTTTTTTAATAAATAAATTATTTATTTTACTAATTCTGATATGATTTATATAAAATTCATAAATTATTTTTAATTATAATATATTAATTTTAATAAAATTTAGTTATAAATAAAAATAGATGATAAATATTTTTTTAATTTTAATAATTTTAAATAATTTATTTAAGTATGATACTTTTTTAATTTAAACTTATAATCTAGTAACTAATTTTAGAAATATATATTAATTGAATAATTTAATATTTCAATTATTAGAAACTGCAATTTTATATAGATTCAATTAAAAAAATTGATAAAATAATTTAAATTTAAATTTAAATTTAAGTTTGATATAAATAATGAAAAAATATATGGGGTCATATTACTCATCATCATAAACATTACATTAATACCCCTCTACCTTTTGGTAATTACAGAAACACCCCTAAGGGCATTTTTGTTCACTAAAATTTATATTAAAGTTTAACTAATTCAATAGGGGTATTTTTGAATTTTAAAGGCTGTCAGGGGTGATTTCTGTAATTTTTTAAAAGGCAGGGGTGATTTATATAAATAAACAATAGGTGAGGGGGTGTAAATATAATTATCCCTTAATAATTTTATCTCAAAGTTTGTTCAATGAGACATTGAATATATAGGATAAAACATATTGATTTTTTTAAGAGTTATAACATAAAATTTTGAAAGCAAATGAATATGCATAATAAGTTCATTAGCACTTAAGGGAGTAGACATTTTGACTTTGCAATTAGTCATAGGATTGAAAAATGAATTAAACTATTCGATACACAATTAAAATCGATCGACAAAAATTCGTTTGCATTTATTTGTTAAACCTAGCAAATCAAACTTGAACAAAAAAAATTATTCGATAAACTTTTGAGCTCGGCTCAAACTCAATTCGATTCGTGAAAAATAATAAAATATATTTAAAAATATCAAATTAATTAAGGTAGGTTGATGTTAATTTGGTCAAATTAAAATTCGTTTGAGTTCGATTAAATTAATAATCAAATCAAATTCAAACACAAATTTTCAAGTTCAATATAAATTCAAACAAACTTGAATAATAATATATTCAACTCAACCCGTATCATTTACAGCCGTGTGTAGCAAACAAGATAACGAATATGGAGGAACAAGCATAATATTCTATTTTGTGGCTATCATTTTAGTTGCAGAGTCAAAGCTCCATACAAACTTATTAATTATTTTTTATTTTTTTGAATTATGGTAAAATAAAACTCCATTATCTATAAATACACATCCTCCATATATGCTAAAGCTCATTCATTTTCTCACCAGGAATAATAGAAAAAAATAATTAGCTAGTGAAAATAATTGAATATTTTCATTAAGATAAGGAGCAGATATATTGATGTAAGCACACGTTTCATATCAATTGCAAACGATGAACGCTTTTAAGTTCCAATACCGGTTTGAATTTTCTGTTACAAATTAATTTATCTTCTACTTCATTCAAATTGAATGTCTCCTCTTCCTAACGAGATGTCTTTTTGAAAATAAAATTATGAGACTAATACAAGGTCAAAATGGACAATACCTCACATAACAGTACATTGATAGAATTGTAAACGACATCATGTATGAAGTTTTTTGAATGCATGAATTATTTAAATAAAGGGATAATTTCACTTTTGGTACCCCAGGTATGGCCTTATTTCACTTTTGGTACCCCCTGTTTCCATGTCATCAATGTTGATACCCAAAGTTTCCTTTTTTCATCGAGCTGAGTACCTGTCGTTAGTTGACCGTCAAAGTTAACGGTCAAAGTCATTTTGGCAGGAAAAGTGGCAGTTTTTTGCCAATTTAAGCACATGTTTGGCTACCATTTACTACACCACAAAAACTAGAGTTGAAAAAGTAAAATTAAGAATATTTTGGGAAAAAAACGAGAGGTATGAGATGAAATCAGTTTCAATCTTACTCAAATACGAGTTTGGGTTCATCTAATGAGAACATTTATGTGGAAAAAATATATTGTGACTGTGGAATCGAGCTATCATTGAAGACTTCTTGGACCAAAATAAATTCGGGAAAAAATGTTTTGGGTATGTTCTAATTAATTTACTAAATATATCCTTTAACTAAATATAAAAATACCTAAAAGTGAAATTATCCCTTAACTAAATATAAAAATACCTAAAATATTAAAAATTCTAAAAGTTAAAAATTTAAATTACAAAATCATAATACAAAATATACTAATTAAATTTAAAATACCAAAAAATATATAATTTTTTTAAGTTATATTATTTACTATAAATAATATTTTTAATTAAAACTCCAAATATATTATTTAAACTAAAAAATTAATATGTTTTATTATTTTTAAATTTTGAAAAAATTAAATTAATTTTACTTAATCTTTAAAAAAATAAAATAATAATAATTTTTTTGGTGTCTTCTCCGTCGATTCCCTTTACCAAAAATTTACCATAACAAAGAATTAATGGTAAATTTTAAAATTTATGTGGAAAAAATGTTTGTGAGTGTGAATTGAGCTACCATTGAAGACTTCTTGGACCAAAATAAATCCGGGAAGAAGGTTTTGGGCATGTCCTGATTAATTTACCCCGTAATTAGGACATGCCCAAAACCTTCTTCCCGGATTTATTTTGGTCCAAGAAGTCTTCAATGTTAGCTCAATTATACTCTCACAATACATTTTTTCCACATAAATGTTCTCATTAGACGAACCCACACTCGTATTTGAGTAAGATTGAAACTGATTTCTCCTCATACCTCTCTTTTTTTTTTTTTCAAAATATTCTCAGTTTTACTTTTTCAACTCTAGTTTTTGTGGTGTAGTAAATGGTAGTCAAATATGTGCTTAAAATTGGCAAAAAACTGCCAATTTTCCCGCCAAAATGGCTTTGACCATTAACTTTGACGGTCAACTAACGGCAAGTACTCAACTTGATGAAAAAATGAAACTTTGGGTATCAACATTGATGACATGGAAACGAGGGTATCAAAGATGAAATAAGGCCATACTTGGGGTATCAAAAGTGAAATTATCCCATTAAATAAACGTACGTATGCTGATAAAAAGAAAAAAACAAACTATATTCAATATTTCTTGGTGCTAAATAAATTTGGTTAATGGCATACACGTAAACACGCTTATATTCAGTCATCATATTGACTTCTAACATATTTAAAAATTATTATTATGACTAATCATGAGGATAAAATCAATCATCTCTTCATGCAAAATAAATAAAAAATAAAAAAGAGTCAAAAGTCAAACAAAACCAGAAAGGATATGTATAAGATCCAATCAAAAGGTTTGAAATTGAACACCGACTAATGCTCGTGCTACAGTTGTACATGAAATAATAAATTATGTGTACAAAATTATTCCTTCTCTTGTTTCTTTATATATTTCTAGCCTATTTGTTTTTATTTTTACTTTCAGTTTCAGTAAAAAAAAAAAAAAAAGCGTTTTCAATTTTATACGAATTTTCGTGTAAAATTATAACATATTTGATTTAATTAATATAATTATATTTTATATTGGACTGTGATGTCAAATCACTGTATTTTCAATGAGAATGTATATGAACTGATATATTTTTTACTTTTATTAATTTTTTAAAAATTGAAAATTGAAAATAGACTGGAAACACAGATTACTACGTGGTACGTACTATAGTTGTAAGAATTCAGCTGACTTTCCTGCCGGTTTCGTGTGTTTCTCCATGTTCATGATTGCTAGAGTCTATACATAGTATGTTAAGCTAACTTTCGTTCTAATTCAATAATCTTAATTTGAATTATTTAGGGAAAAAAATGCAAAAATTCGTTATTGTAGGTCTGTTTTTTTTAGTGAATTTCGTCTCTTAATTATAAGGGGTGACATTTTTGGTTCTTTTCGATTCCAAATTTGTAGTTGAAGACTACAATAAAAAACAAATAAAATAATTGCATTTTTAGTACTCAAAATGTCACATCAGTAAAATTGTCCGAAAAAAAATTCTCCAAATTAAAAGGATTACGTGCCAAGCATATGCTAATTTTTTATGAATAAACATTTTCTGATAATATTTGAATTATTTTGAATTATTTCGAAATTAGAGATGATCAAGAGTGCTACTCCTGTCTATAGGACAAAATTATTTTTGCCCATTGATTTACTTACGTTGAATCAAAGAGCTATGTTAGTTGGCATATTATAAAATATAATAATAATATTAGTGATAAAATATTATATAATAATATTAAAATTATCTCTAAGAGTATATATGCAGTAAGTTACAAAGTATTGATTTTATCATAATATTATTTTTTATCATATATATTAAATGGACTCCAATTTGCAACTTTATTTTACAACGAAAGATTTAGAGTGCTCAATAATTGATACTTCATCATTTGGATTAATACACAATTATTTGATTAATTAATTGAGGGTTTTTTCTTTTTATTTTTTTCCACGATTCATTTAGAAGAACAATAAAAGGCCTCCTCGGCCTAATTTTTTAATTGGAAGCGATGAATTTTATTAATCGAAAGTAAAGTGATGACATTCAGTCATGTCGGCTATCAATATCGAACAGACAGATACAATCAAATCAATAATATCACATAAACTAACATTTAGCTATTACAACAGCAAATCATACCTACTATACAGTAGAAATAACATCAACCTACGCAGGGATTCGAACTCATCACCTTTAGGATTATGGGACATCAGTTTCGCCAACTAAACTAGGCCTCCTTAACTAATTACTTGCTTCTAATTAGTGAAACTACGATGTATACCTCCTCAAATCTTGTTGCCTCTTTTATTTCAATATGTTGCATCGATCTTCTATTTCAATTAATATATAACATCATGTATATAATTTTTTTTCAAATTAATAAAATAATTGATACCATCTTAATACACGTACGTTACATGTATATTTTAAATAGGTCAAAAGATTTAACAGAATTTGAAATAAAAAAAAATTCAATTTGCATTATTTAAAAGAGCTCATTCTTATGATTACTAAGCATTTTGGACTCATCAATCATCTTCGAGCAAAAAATCTAGAGTTATACATTGGAATTTATAATTTTATATGAAAGTTTGAGTAAGAAGACCATCTTCTAGTTCTAAAAATAGCCCTTCATCAGTTATAAAACATTACCTCATAGGATAATAAACAACAACAAAATAAAATATATATATATATGTAAAAAAAAAGTCTTCGACAAGACCCCACGATCCACGGCTAAAGATATAAACAAATGGGCAAATTAATTATTTGATTTATACACATTTTTAATTCCCTTATTACCTACTTCTCTTCTTGAGCTCCTTGCCTATAAAGGAAACCTCCTAGGACTGCATTTTGTGCCTCCAACATTACTAGTTCTCACAAATTGTACTAGGTTGTATTAATAGAACCACTCTTGTGCTAGCTACTAGTACTATTTCTTGCTCTTTTTCTTAATTTGTGAAAATGAGAGTTGTACTAGGTGTTTTTCTCCTCTTGGCGTCGTCCGTTGCGACGGTGGCCGGAGCTGGTGGTCTGACATCAAACTTCTACAAGACTACCCCTTGTCCACAAGCCGAGCAGCTTGTGAGGCAAGTCACTTGGGAGAAAGCACGTAACGACCCAACTTTGGGTGCTAAGTTGCTTCGTGTGCATTACCATGATTGTTTTGTCAGGGTACGTGTAGACATCGTTTCAGTCCAAATCAATTCAGGATAAACTGCATTAATAGTTTTCATATCGTACATCCCATAGTTACATGCAACATCACATTCTTATGCCTACGCTAATTATATGCAATTTTCTACTATTGTTTAATATTTATGGACATCAATATTGTACGTGCAGGGTTGTGATGCATCGATACTTCTAGACACTGTGGGGACGAATCAATCGGAAAAGGACTCACGGCCGAACCTCACGCTGCGTGGGTTCGAAGTTGTCGATGAAATCAAGACTCGGGTCGAGAAAGTGTGCCCTGGAATTGTGTCCTGCGCTGATATTCTAGCACTAGCTGCCCGTGATGCCGTTTCTTTCCCAGTAAACATAGATTTATAGCCTTTTTCGGGCTAAATGCTTTTTTGTTCCCGTAAAACTAGGGCATTATTTGTTTTGGTACCACAACTTAGGTAGGTGGCTGTTTTAGTCCCATAAAACATGTTTTTCAGTTTTTTTGGTCCTAAAATGTCACGTTTTCAGATTTTTTGGTCCCAAAAATGTCATGTCCCTTTTGGACCAAAAAACTGAAAAAACGTGACACTTTGAGACCAAAAAAACCGAAAAACGTGTTTTATGGGACTAAAACAGCCACCTACCTAATTGTGGTACCAAAACAAATAATGTCCTAATCTTATGAGACAAAAAAACATTTTGCCCGCCTGTTTTTGGTGACTTGAAACTGATACTATACGATTTTTACTTAAGTGCTAATCCTGGGTCCCTACATTTTCTTGGCTGTGCGCAGTTTAAGAAGTCAATGTGGAATGTGCTGACCGGCAGAAGAGATGGCCGGGTTTCGCTTCTGTCCGACGTCTCCGGCAACTTACCTTCACCATCTTCAGATTTTTCTACTCTTCAGAATCTCTTCTCTAATAAAGGTCTAGACATTAATGATCTTGTTGCATTATCAGGTAAAAAAAGACATTTTTTTTTTAAATATTGGGTGGTGTACGTAATTATAATAAGAGATAATTATTTTATAGTTTTATATCCCTGGTTTATGGTTTATTTACATATATTATTTGTATAATTACAAAAGTCATCCTTAACGGCCAGCGGGGATAATTTGTGTAATAATACTAACGTTTTTGGTTAAATGTAAATGTAATTATGTATAGTGAGTAATTACACTGACTTTTGTTTGATTGCATTGACATGCTCCGTAGGAGAGGTGATGACAACACAATCAAACGGTGTTAATTCAGTCTTGTAAAACTGCAGGAGCACACACCATAGGAGTTTCACACTGTGGAGCCTTCTCCCGGCGGCTCTTCAACTTCACCGGCAAAGGCGACACCGACCCGTCCCTTGATCCCAACTACGCCGATTTTCTGAAAACACAGTGCCCCAACCCGGCGGATCCGGCCACCACCGTCGGCATGGACCCCAACAGCACCCTCTCCTTCGACTCACACTACTTCACGGCTGTCGACAAGAACCAAGGCCTATTCCAGTCGGACGCAGCCCTGCTCACGGACCCGACGTCGGCTGGAATCGTCAGACAGTTCCAGTCGCAGGCTGCGTTTTTCACGCAGTTCGGGAAGTCGATGGTGAAAATGGGAGGGATTCAAGTGCTGGTCGGGGATGCTGGGGAGATCAGGAAGAACTGTCGCGTGGTTAATTGATATGATCTATATGATAATTAATGTTTAAGTATTTGAATGTGATGATTAGAGCAAGTCTTTAAGGATTAATGCATGGTAATTGTGTGAAATGAAGGATTTTTGTAAACTTTGGTTGTATTGATTTGAAGCTGAATTATGAATTGATGTTTTGAGATAAATGATTTCTCACTATATGATATGTAATAGCAAGTTTAAATATGAGAATATGGGGGAAGTTCTAGCTAAATTTAAGTTAATTATATGGCTAAAAGTATTTTATATTGGTTACGTGATCAATTACATTATAAATGCAATAATATTTTAGGGTAAATTATATCTACCTTTCCTGAGGTTTGGTATAATTACAAATACCCCCTCGTTGTTTGAAAAATTATAAATACTCCCCTGAGGTTTGTAGCCGTATAATAAATAACCCATTTTCATCAATGGGTGAACTGACCAAAATGCCCTTATACACTGAATTATTTTTATTTAATTTTTAAAATTATTTTGGACTACAATGTACAGGGAGAGGTTTCTTAAGTTTTTTATACAGATGAGCAATAATGCAATTTGCCTTGGCTGATTTTTCTAAAATTTTAATAAAAAAACTCAAGAGCAAAATGGTCAATTTCAGGCATTTGGTTAAAAATAACAAATCTCAGGGGGAATATTTATAATTTTTCAAACAACGAGAAAGTATTTGTAATTATGCCAAATCTCAGGGAAAATAGATGTAATTTATCCAATATTTTAATATAATTACTTAATTAGTTTAATTAAATTTGATACGAAGGATATTTTTTTTAGAATGAATATTGGTCATATCACTCTATAGATATAAATAAATAAATCACAATATAAATACGTTTAAATAATTCCATCTGATGTTATTTTGTCATTTAATAATGCATTATTTATATATCCCATATACAAAGGTAAAAGGAACCTGTATATAATCTACACTAATATAAAAAGAAAATTTTATTTTTATTCAAAGAGCGGTTATTTACATTACGAGACCAACTTTTTGTTATGCCAATTATAATATATTTTAAAACGTGGAATAATATTTATTATATGCATGCAGAGACAATGTGCTACGTCGACTAGTATGTATATATATATATATATATATATATAAAAGAACACTACATTTATAAATAGTGGTTAATGACATCGTCCCACTAATTTTTAAATATGACTATTATACCCTTAATTAGATAACTTTTAAAAATTAATTGTAATTACTTTCGCTTTTTTCTTACAAAAGTGATTCCATATCATTTTCATACCACTATATCAATACTTTTGTTGTATTGATAATACCTTAAGTTGGTTCTTTTATTTATCTATTTATTTATTTTTTTGAAATGTGATTTCTTATAAGTTAATATATTATATTTTTATTTATAATATATTTTAAAAATAAAAAGATTATTTATCATATACACACAGGGACGACGTGCCATAAGAACTAGTTGTATATAATAACTAGCATGAGTTTATGTATTAATAATTGAATGTGTTATATTACAAAAGTCTATTTATTTATTTATTTATTTGTCTTTGTTTGGTAACCAAAGGGATTGAAAATAGAACAAAAAAGAAAGCATAGTTTTTGTTTGCTTTTGTTTTTGTTTTTGAGGTTAAGCAGAGAGTATTTAAAATAATTAAAAAATAAGTGCTATCAACTTTTTGTTGAAATGAGATAACTCTATAGCAACTTCAGTAGCCCATTGAAAAATTATAAATATTAAGATGTTTTAAAAAAACTCCAACTTCATTTTTTTATATTTATGATTTCAATTCACAACTATTATTACAACTATATTTACAAAATTCTTTAAAGTTTATTCTGTATATGAGATATATAAATAATTATATATTATACTAACTTTCGCTACACGACTGTAAATACTTTCAATTAAAAATCATATCTCAACTTATTTGCATTAACTACTTTGTATGTAAGGAGGTAGCAATATAAGGACACTAATCATAGGGGTAGTAAATTTGCCCTTAATTAATTTTTTTATTTCAAGACTCCGATCATCAAATTTTTGAAACTTGTCAGAATTTGATGACATGAACAAAATTAGGGCTTTTATTGACTATTCTTTTGTTAGATAAACAATGTTACATAAACAACGACATGGACATAAAAGGGGGAAATACTTTTTTATTTGGGGGTTATACTAATTGGACATTTTTTTTAATATCTTTTATGCCACATAATCACTTATATAGAAAAATAGGTCAAATTGCATAAAAACAAACTTTGAATTTATATGTTATACTAGCTTTTGTCACACGATTTCTCTGCGTGCATATAATAAATAATCTTATACGTTTTAAAATGTATTATAAATTAAAAAATATATAACTGAATATATTAGCTTAAAAAAATCAACATTGAATTATCGACACAACAAAAAAAATATTAATACATAAATTTTTAAAAAATAAAATTACTATTTTATAGAATATAAATTTAAATTAAAAAACTAAATCCCTGTTCCCCCACCTCGCCGTCGCCCGCCCCTTTGCCACCACCCCTCAAGAAAGGGGTGACGGCAAAGCCTACCAGCAGAAGGGGTGGTCGTCGCCCCCCGAGCACCTGGGTGACGTCGCCGTCGCCCAACACACAAACCTGGGTGACCGTTATTGTCCAGTTGTGGTTGGGTGACGGCGACATCAGCAATGGTGCTGAGGAGGGGGGCAACGACACCTCTATGGGTAGGCGTCGCCAACGCCATCGCCCCTTTCTTAGGGGGCAGCGACAAGAGGGGCTGGGGGGCAGGTTTCTTTTTGTATACTAACTATCGTGGCACGTTGTTTTTACGTGCATATAAAATAATATTGCACGCTTTAAAGTTATTATAAATATATATATATATATATATATATTAACACATTGCATTTCAAGAAAAGAAAGATAGAATGAAAAGGAAAACAAAACTAACTTAGGGGTCTTATCAGCATAACTAAGAAATTGGTATTGCAGTGTCATAGACTACCATTTGTGAGTGAGAAAGGTCTTTTCTTTTTAGAATAGTATATAATATATAATAATTTTATTATACAATTATATTTATACTTATATACTATTTTTTTGCCAAGTCATTACTTTGATGGCATTGTGTATTTAAAAAGAACAACAATCGGAAAAAATCCCAATTTACAACCCTAATTTAGTTCATGTCATCAAAGTCCAGCAAGTTTTGAAAATTCAGTGCCTGAAGTCCTGAAATTACAAAAAAATACTTAATTATAGGATAATTTTACTACCTTTATAATTAGTGTCCTTATTTTACCATCCCTTATATACAAGACATAAATGCAATCAAGCCAAAAGCAAACGAACCTATATATAATTGTCTATAATAATTAGCATGAAGTTATGTATTAATAATTGATTTTTTATATTATAAAAATATATTTAGTTTTTTTCATAACCAAAGAGTTTTATTGAAAATAGAATAAAATAGAAAGCATAGTTTTTATTTTTGTTTTGAGATTACACAGAGAGTATTTAAAAAAGTTGAAAATAAGTGATAATCCACTTTTTTTTTAAAAAAAGTTGAAATGACTGTTTGCAATTTAAAATTGTACTTTTAATTTATTTAAATTAAATTAATGTAAATGAAAACGTATAAGTAATTTTCTACTTTGTAGCCTATTGAAAAATTATAAATATTATAATATTTTCAAAAACTCAACTTCAGTTTTTTTTATTTATATTTCCAACCACCCATAACTATTATTACAACTAAATTTACAACTTTGTTTAAAATCTATTCAATTTATTCTTCTGATAAAAGTTGAAGCTATTGCAAACACCCCGGTTCCACCGAAGGAAGAAAACCTAAAAAAGCAAATAGTGAAAACCTTGGGGCAAATTGAGCAATTAGAAACATAGTGAGGGGCCGATTCCAAATAGTTGCCAATAAATTGCAGTAACTCAAAATCATTGCTCAAAACTTCAAATCCGTTTCAGTTTCTAGTGGGGTTTCCATGGAGAGAGGCAAAAGAATTCAAGCCATTAATGGCGAAATTCCGTTACCCGAAGCCATCATTCAACACATACAATCTTTCCTCGACGGAAAACAAGCTGCGAAAACGAGTGTTCTCTCCAAATCATGGTACAACGCCTGGTTAACTCGCCCGAATGTCGATTTGGACGAGCGCCATTTCCCAATCATCGATTCGAAATCCCTAATTCCAGACGAATTCTTGATTTTTGCGAAGAAGACTATGGAAAGGTACCGAAATTTTAATTTGAAGATTGAGAGTTTCAGGCTGTGGCTGAGAAGTACTAGACCAGGTCCAATTGCTCTGGCTTATGAGTTGATTTTGGGAGCTTTGAAAATGGATGTTAGTTGTATCGATCTTGAATTTGATCCGCCGAACATGAATTTCGTTTTACCTGATCAGGTGCTTGAATTCCAAAACCTAATCAGATTATCTGTGAGTGGTTGCAAAATTGATCCGCCAGTGGGTGGAAAGGTAAATTGTTTGAGACTTAAATCGCTTACTTTGAGCACAGTGCGCATAGGAGATGATTTAGTTTGGGATATAATTTCGAGCTGTCCCTTGATTGAGAACTTGGTATTATCCATATGTGAGAGCGTGGTTGAAGTTACGAAACTTATTTCTGCTAGAAGGGTGACTAAAATGTTGACATTGAAGACTCCCTCAATCGAGTTTGATAAACGAAATGTGGGTTCGGTTGTTGATGCTCCGATCAAGGTGTCTGAGTTTTATAAATTGAAGCGTTTGTTGTTGGAGAGGGTGACGATTGATAACTTCTTTTTTCGTGACTTTTCGCATAAATTTCCTTGCTTGGAGGATTTGAGCATTCAGTATTGCTATGGCTACAAAGGAATTCAAATTTCAAGTCGATCAATTAAGTGCATAAGCATGGGGCAGACGAGGATGTTGAGGGGCAAGTTTGATGTTCCCAATATTCGTAAGTTTAGCTTTTCAGGATCAACCATACCTTCCCTGTCTTTTACAACAGCTTCATCAGATTGGGAGTCTGATATATCCATTTCGTGCTCACGCTATCACCTCGGAGTTCCATGGTTCCTTGAGCTGAAAAAATTTCTGACGAAGTTGAGCCAGTCCAAAATTTCTCTCAATCTCTGGTTTCTCTTGGAGAAGCGCATTGATTGTATGGGAGATAATCAAGGTTTACATATGCCTACAGTGGAGAATTTGATATTGTCAATGAATTCCCTATCTGCAGTCTGTTCTGCTCTTTTGGATGGTTTATTTTGGAGTTTTCGTCCCAAGGTCGTAACTCTATCTTGGTTCCCTAGGTCACTTAATGAACCGAACAACAATCTGATTGAGCTTCTCTGCAAGAAACTGATACAACAAGAAAGTGGAAGTAGCTGCAGTCAAAACCTCAGTGTG
Organism: Sesamum alatum; assembly: GCA_034509735.1. NCBI lineage: Eukaryota > Viridiplantae > Streptophyta > Magnoliopsida > Lamiales > Pedaliaceae > Sesamum > Sesamum alatum. Next base: position 36,710,627 of record JACGWO010000006.1, read on the forward strand.
CTTGACTTGCGTGGTTTAGAGGAAGTAAATGTGGAAATTCGTGAAGACTCTCGTTCAGAGTGGCGGCCTCTGCCTTGGAAGGCTTTGTTAGATGCTTCAACAAGTCCAGAGAAGAAAAAGAAAGTCCGCTTCCTATTGAAATGGGTTGCGTCCACCTGATCATCCTGAAGCCAGATAATATAATCTTCTTGTAATATCTTTGTCTTTCCCTTCCTATGAAGCTTGAAACTATAAGTTTCTGGGATCTTAATTGTATGGGATTCAACTGAAATGCTGTAATTATGAATTACTGTTGTGTCGTAGACTATGTTATCAAATTTGTTTTCTCCTACTTTTCTAACAAGAATGCATACTATGATCAGTCGTAGTAATTGTTGATGATTGCAGAGAAATATAATCAGTCATGTTGGAATCATGGGATGTGTTGGAATTGTACCTGGAATTTTGGGACCGAGGTTGAAAAGCTCGTTTCCATGTCCTTGTTGCAATGTGAACTAGATAACTGATGATCATTACCATTGAAAAGCTTGCGTTTCTTCTTAGTAACCAGGCTGCAACGGCTACACCTCAGAATTTCTTCCCAACGTATGGTGTTAGCCGTGAGGATGATGCCATGTTAATGGTATCGTTCTCATTGTACTGAAGTGGCATGATTCAAAGAGAACGTTTTCATGGACATTACTCGTTTTATTTATTGGGACATGTCGCTCTTTAGTTTGCATCTATACTAAAATTTTATGAATCATCTAAAAATGAGACTTATGGAAATGTGAGAATAGTAATTTGAGATGGAACCAAATATATTCTTGGACTTTTTTATTATCGAATAAAAAAATCCATATCAGTATATTTGTCGTACGATAAATTAATTATAGTAAGGTACCAATGTGTGAATAAATGGTTCATGGAGTTTGGTGGAATAAGTATATGGTATGGTATATATTAATACTTTTCGTTGATGTTTATTCGGTTGGATAAAATGTGGTCTAGGGAAGAATTATACTACTCCCAAGCCTGGGTAAATTATCAAATCTTATCCAATGCTTGATGGATTACCAACGAATTGTTATTTTTTATAATTAACCATGTACAAGAGTGGATTAGGCCTCTAATCCACTCGTATCAGACTTTGTAAACGATTAGGGGTGGCAAAAAGAGCCAAACCCGGCCAGATCCGTCCCTAATGGGGTGGGTTCGGATCCAAATATTTGGAGATGGGGCGGGTAATGGGTCTTAACACTTAGGACCATAAATTAAAGTTTCGTTTCCAACGGATGTTTCGAATTTACAAATATTAGAAACTTTTCGGAAACGTTTCGAAAACGCTATGGAAAAATTGTAAAATTAAAGAAATATACATAATAGTCATAGAAAAAATTTAAAATATTACTTTTTTTTAATTCAAATATATATAGTTTAATTTTGTATTATTTAGCCAATTAACATAATTTGTATGTAGTATAATTGTGTATTTGGAGTTATTAATTGATGTAGTTGCTATTGAAACTAAACAATAATATAATATTTATGTTTAATTATGTGTTATAAAATATCTATATTACGTTGATACTTATACATATAACATTATTAATTTAGCTTAATATTAAATTTGTTATCATGAAATGAAATACTTATGTATAACACAAGAATTTATATATTTGTAATTACAAGTATGAAATAAATGTTTCGCTGAAAAATTAGGAAAAATAAAAAGTTTCTTAGAAAACTCAAAGATTTTGAAGGAAAATTAAAAAAAGTGAAGTGTTTCGAATGAAACTAAATAATTTCGAAACTATCATGTATTTTTATTTCCATAACATTAAAAAGGGAAACGTTTTCATAGTTTCGATGAAAACGCATGAAAATTTTAAACCATGCTTAGGACCCACCTGGTTCGGGCGGGTCTTGAGTCTGCAAGGACTCGCCCCGGATGTTATATATATATATATATATATATATATATTTATACTTCATATACAAATCAGATTTTTTAAGTTCCATCCCCCCAAATTAGGGTGGTGCCCTAAAAGCAAAAATACACTTAAGTATTTGATTAACAATTTTATTTGTAATTGATATATTGAATTTTCTTTATATATATATATATGTGTAGAACAAAAAAAAAAAAAAAACATAACTAAGTTTACTGGGTTAGACCCACCCGACGGGTCTCTACCGGCGCGGGGCGGGGGCAGGGCCAGGGCTAGGGCAAGGTGTAAAAATATCCGGGACAGGACGAGTCCCGAATCCTTTCCAAATTAGCGGGACGAGTCCCGAGGCCACCCAAACAAGCCTCTTGCCACCCCTAAAACGATCACCAAAAATAAAAACTTTGGATTGTGATCACGTACTGACTGTTCTATTCTTGTAAATTGGTAAACTTAATTTTATATTTCGTATATTAAAAAAGAAATAATTTTCATGATTTCTTATTTTAACTGAATTACCTAAGAATTTATTCCAACTATGGGCTGTGGGCTTGATTGGTTTTGTGATATTTCTTCATGGGCCACTTTAATTAGCCCTATAAGTGTCCTTCAATTTTCTTTAAAATTTTATTTTATTATATTTTTAAGATAAACTGTAATTTAAAATTGACTATAATTATGTTTATGATTATATCAAATTTTACGTCAATCATTTGAAATTTGACCCATATTTTTATTACGTTAGCTCAGTGTACGTTCACGGGCGATACCAAGATCGACTTCAGTATTCAATCGCAAATCAAAATATTCACTCAACCCTAATTCAATTTGTAGGCGTTTTTCCCCATGGAAAATGGGAAAGGGAAAAGAGTCGAAGCCATTGATGAGCAATTGCAGCTACCGGAATCCATTATCCAGCACATACAATCTTTCCTCACCGGAAAAGAAGCTGCTTCCACGGCTGTACTCTCCAAATCATGGTACAATTCTTGGTTAACTCGGCCGGCTCTCGATTTTGATGAACGCAATTTTCAGAATCAGAACTCGGATCCGCAGAATGATGACAAGTTCTTCAATTTCGTGAAGAGGAGTATGGAAAGGTACCATGGATTGAACTTAACTATAGAGAGTTTCAAGCTTTGGATGAATGTTAGGGATGTTGATTCTTCTTCTCTTGCTAGTGAATTGATTGTGAAAGCTGTGAAAATGGGTGCTAATGGTGTCAATCTCGAATTTAGTCCCCCAATTTCAGAGTACCTTTTGCCAAAGGAATTGTTTGAAGCCGAGTCTTTGGTTGGATTATCTCTTGCTGGGTGTAAAATCTTTAGTGGGGAGGTTATGTGTTTGAGACTTAAGTCGCTCCATTTATGTAAGGTTTGTGTAGAAGATGATATGATCAGGGATATAATGTTAGGATGCCCTATGATTGAGAATTTTGTCTTGTCTGATTGTGAGGGTTTTGTGAAAGTTAATGTGAGTAAAATGGTTGAACTCAAGAGATTTAGTGTTATTAGGCATGTGACTAATCCAGTAGTCTTCAGGAGCCCCTTTATCGAATTTGAAGAACAAAGTGTCGGATCAATTATCGATGGTCGAGCCAATCTGTCTGAATTTCGTAAACTCAGTTGTTTGGTTTTGGAAAGAGTGAAGATAGGCAAGATGTTATTTTCTGATTTCTCGAGCAAGTTCCCTTGCTTGGAGGATTTGACAGTTCACCATTGTGTAGGATGTTTTATATTCAATATTTCGAGTCAATCACTTAAGTACATAAGCTTGGCACATACGAGAAGATTGGAAGTCCAACTTGATGTTCCAAATATCCGTAAGATCAAGTTTTCAGGATCAAGCATCCCTTCCTTGACTTTTGTTACAGCTTCAAGGGAATGGGAGTCTGATATAGCACTTTCATGCTGGAACTATCTTGGTGTTTCATGGTTACTTGAGCTGAAAAAGTTTCTGACAAATTTGGGTCCGTCCAGAATTACTCTTCGGATCGAGTTGTTCACAGAAAACCGCATTGATTGTTTTCCGGTCATTCAAGGTTTAAGTAAACCTGTAGTGGAGAATTTGATATTAATGGCACATTCATCATCATCAGTATGCTCTACTTTGTTGGATGGTATATTTTGGAGTTTTCGACCTAAGGTCATAACTCAATGTCTCTTTCCCATATTGGGCATCAAATCCGGGACGGCCAACATTAACATCGTCCAGCCTCAGTTCTGGAAAGCAAGCAATGACTTGTTGCGGCTTCTATGCAACAGGCTGATGGACATAGAGAATCCCAATTGCTGCAGTTCAATTGAAAAAATTATTGGCTGGCATGAGCTCAAGGAAGTTAATGCTGAACTATTTGAAGATACTATTATGGAATGGCAGCCTCTGCCCTGGAAGACTTTGTTAGACGATTTAGAAAGTCCAGAGAAGGAAGTACAAATCCGCTTCCTATTGAGATGGCAATCACCTGAAAAAGCCGGACCTTCTCATGGTCCGCTTATCTAGTTTTCTTTTGCATCTGCTGTTTCCTTTCTCTTTTACTATAATATGAAGCCAAAACTATAGGTTTTTCTTTTGAGTAATGTGTCTGAAATCCAAAATGTTCTTCCTGCACTCCCATCTCCTAGTGTAATTAATGGATATGCAGGAAAGAGTAATTGGAGTTGCTGGAACCGACACCAAACGTCTTGAACGTGTCGGGTTTAATAGAATCGCTGGTTTTCTATATTTTCTGTGTACAATGCAGTTCATAATTGTTCTTGTTCACACAGAAAACAATTCAGTCATGTTGAAATTTCACTAGAAACATAATCTCAGGGCAAAGTTTGCCTATAGCAATCCTAAGCTCAATCAGCACAGCAATTTGCCATCTTTGTATCATCATTACTAAGGTTCTTCAATACTTTCATTCACTAGAGCTGCAACCTGATTATACGAAAATCAGAGCTCAATCTAAGACTAACTTTTTACAATCCATAATGAAAGGCAAGTTCTTTAGTACATAATTTTGTACAATAGCAATCTAGGACATAATCTGCAGAGCCTCCCTAGCTTGCCCAAGTATATTAAAAACTGTTGCCGCGATGTGAGAAGGCGTCAATCCTGCTTGCATCAGTTGATCAGCTGGGGATCCATGGTCGATGTACCGATCAGGAAGAACCAGTGGCCTCCACTGCACAAGTTTTAATCATGCAAGATGAAACATCCAAGCTCATTCCATGTTATTCTAGTATTTTAAATCTTTGAAAAATCGCGCATATATTCAATTTCTTATAAGTTTCCTAATGGAAAAATCAAGTTAGTAATACTTGAATTGAAGATTTGTACCTTCAACTTGCCATCAAGAAGGCCATCCAGGGCCATAAAATGAGCTACATGAGATCCAAAACCACCAATTGACCCTTCTTCCACAGTGATTAAGACCTCATGTGATTTGGCCAAGCTGCGAATAAGAGTGTGATCCAATGGCTTGCAGAAGCGAGCATCAGCTACCGTCAAACGTAAACCATGGGGCTCTACCAATGCAGCCGCAGCCAAACAGCTCTGAACAGCTGTTCCATAGCCCAACAGAGCCACCCTCTCCCCTTCCTTCAGTATACGACCCTTCCCAATCTAAATGGAAGACGGGAACTCAATCTCAATTGTGATTAGATAAGGGTACTTATCTTATAATTTAGCACTAACACAAACCTCAAGGGGAGTGCCTTTGTTCCCCGGTGGCAGCTCCACGCCTATCCCATTGCCTCTTGGATAACGGAAACAGCTTGGCCGGTCGTCTATAGCAGCAGCAGTAGCAACCATGTGAAATAGTTCAGCTTCATCTGAAGGAGCCATCACCACCATGTTTGGAAGGCATGCCATAAAAGTAACATCGAATGCCCCACAATGTGTTGGACCATCTGCCCCAACTAAGCCTGCTCTATCCATTGCAAACCTCACTGGCAGCTTCTGCAAATCAACATCATGTACTACCTGGGAATGGAGCAAAGACCAGTTTGTTAAGAATTCTATGATGTCACAAAGTGAAACGATGACGTTATCATATATGATCCAACAATCTACACTTAAATTGTGTTGCTACCCACACCAGTAACGTTTAATCTCCCCTCAAAAGTAAGATAGGATATTGTTACTATAGTGGATTAGAGAAACAAGAAAAGAGACTGGCTTGCCTGATCATAAGCTCTTTGCAAGAAAGATGAGTAGATTGCACAAAAAGGTTTGATGCCTTCACATGCCAAACCTGCGGCAAAAGTTACAGCGTGCTGTTCTGCTATCCCAACATCAAAACACCTTGTTGGGAAACGGCGTTGGAAAAGGTTCAAACCCGTTCCGCCTCCCATTGCAGCATGGATTGCAACGATATCCTTGTCTGCTTCAGCTTCTGCTATCAAAGCCTCGGCGAAGTAGGTTGTGTAAGACTGAGTTGGGGCACTGGATTTAAATTGCTTTCCTGTTGCGGGATCGAACTTGGTCACGCCTGCAAATTGGAAGCGCATCAGTCAGTTTCGAATTTTTATTCCAACTGAAAAGTGAAGTACATGAGAGAGATCATATTTGTGACGTTAAATGATCATTGGAGATTTATTATTAGTTGGCTATTGTTCGGAAAACATTGTAAATCATGTATATATCCATTAGGCAGCTAAAACTTCCTAAATGGTCCAAAAACATGTCCCTTCTGATAAAGATTTTTCTGAATATTTCATCAAATAGTGTTACCATGGTATTTGTCTGCAGCTTTCTCAGCATATGGATATCCTCTGCCTTTCTCAGTCACAACATGGATCAACACTGGACCGGTTGTTTTAGTACTCTTGACTTCTTTAAGAATTGCCGTAAGATCATCAATATTATGGCCATCAACTGGACCAATATAATAAAGTCCTAGCTCTTCAAAAAGTGTTGATCCTGAACCACTTATCATCCCGCGAGCATATTCATCCACTTTTGCTGCAAGCTCATGCATTGGTCCTCCAATCTGCTTAGTAACTCCCTGAAACCATTTCAACCAAAATGAATCAAGGGCTCCCAAGAAATTTTACAGATTTCCTCAGTAACAATTCTTTCATAGTACAAACCTTAGCAACTTCTCTTAGTTCTCTGAGTGGTCGGTTGGACTGCAACCTGCTCAGCGCACTACTCAAGGCTCCAACAGGAGGAATTGGACCATCTAGATTAGCAGTGGGCAAAGAAACTTGCTTGTTGTCATTAAGAATAACAATCATGTCAGAGTCCAGGTAGCCGGCATTGTTCATTGCTTCATATGCCTGACCTGCTGTCATAGCACCATCACCTATCACAGCCACGACGTTATTCTTTCCTCCTTTGAGATCTCTTCCCACAGCCATTCCTGCTCAACCAAGAAATCCAAGGAACAATGCATAGAAACAATGAATCACGGGCTTGTACATAATAACCACTTCACATGACCACATGTGAGATTCAATATACAAACATTAATGCGGTCATCTATTCCGAAATACTATTCCATTTTCTATTCCAAGGTATAGCTTTTGGACACGTGTAAAACACATTAATGGCTGTTTGTCTCGTCTCTATATTTATTTCACAAAAATTATAAAAGAGAGATAAATAAGGGAGCTTATAAATAATTGTGGGAAATAACTACCATAAGTAGATGTTTAGCATGACGAATATCGCCTTAGCCTATTTAATATATAGATGATTTTTGACACGTGCAAAGCACACTAATGCTTCTTGTCTCTAAGCTTACTTTAGGACACTCTTTTCACAAAAATTCAATGCCAAACTGAATCAGCTGGCTTGCCGTTATACCATCAATGAGATGTTCTTAATAGGGAAACACAAGACTGTACCTAATCCTGCAGAGATAGTTGTAGAACTGTGACCAGCACCAAAGCAATCATAGTCGCTCTCAGATCGCTTAGTAAAACCACAAAGACCATCTGTCTGTCTTAAAGTTGCCATCTTGTCCCTTCTTCCGGTCAAAATTTTATGTGGATAAGACTGCAGCATACGGAACAAGATTATCAAAATACAGACAACATTTTATAGTAATCCTCAAAATGTATAAGTTCATAAGCTAAGGTTTAACGGAAAAGAGCCATCACCTGGTGGCCAACGTCCCAGAGTATTCTATCTTGAGGAGCATTGAAAACATAATGAAGAGCCACAGTTAGCTCAATAACGCCGAGGCTTGAACCAAGATGACCCCCAGTCTTGGAGACATTGAAGATAACATCGGAGCGCAATTCATCAGCAAGTTGTTTCAGCTCCTACATATAAATAAGTATTGAGTAAAAGGGACTAATTTGAGGATTAAAAATAAATATTATGCAAATGTTTCTTAAGTTTGATATTTAACCTTTGTAGAGAGATTCTTCATATGAATTGGATAGTTGATAGTATCCAACAGAGGAGTTGGAGGCTTCTGCGAAAAATACTCCCCTCTTTCTGACAATGATGCACAAACTCCATTTGACCTTTTCCTTATCTTCAAAACAGTACAAAACAACCATTTCAATCACTTGTTCCAATCCTAAACTTACAGCTGAAGAAAAATGCAACTCTTCCTCCTAGTATGCACCCCAAAAAAGATACAATAAACAAAGATCACAAGGATACAAGCACTTTTGGCAACAAAGGAATCTAGACCACAAGAATAGTAAATAAATAACATAAACATGACAAAATGACAACAGACTGGAAGTTTCTTATCCAAGATTAGGCACATGGGCATCCTCAAAAGTAGTAAAACAAGAAAATTACTGCTCAAATCTTGAGTGAAAGAGATGAAAAATTTTCCAAACCTGATTGTTCTTGGAGAAAGAGTGAGACTGTAGATCCGACCCACGTCGCCACTGAGAGCATAAACTGGTGTGTTTTTGAGCATCTGCTCCCACTACTCCGTTGCTCAAATTCCCAGAAACGGCAAATGTGCAGAGAGCCATCGTATATATATATCACTGTATATATATATATATATGTGTGTGTGTGTATAGTTCAACAACACCAGAACTTCAAGAAACCAAATAAAGATTACAACTTCACTCTTCTTTTCCCCAAAAGAATCCAACTTTACTGTAAGTTCATGCAGAAATGGAGGGTCTGATTCTCTCTTCCCGTTCTTTCTATATAGTTCTGAGATGGGCTGCTGTCATTTGAGTTCTAAAGAAAAAAGCCAATGTGAAATACTACTCTGTATGAGTGTGTGTGGGTGTCAGTGATAAGACCAAGAAACAGAACCCTGTGAAGAGTTAAAGAGCAAATGCAAGAATTCTTGAAGAATCAAAGAGTTGTGGGACGGTTTTTCCCTTTACTGGCTGATTTTTCTTGGTGGGGCAATTCACAATGGACAGTAGCACCTCCCTGTTTGATTTGATGAGCACATATGATATATATATTGTGGGTTGAGGGCATGAATCAGTGTAAGAGAAATAGAGTGGAGAGGCAGGCTCCCATTGGGCCACGTCAGCAGAAATCACCAATGGATAGAGATATGATAATGTATCTATCTTCCTCTTGGAATGGATGATGACTGAATTGTGCTTTAGGCATTTCACTTTCTACTTATGATTCCAACGCTTAGAAATTGTGTTGTCTTTCTCCTAACCAGAAAAGGGAATTTGTTGTTTTCAAGGTTTTGATTTGTTCTTGTTTAATTCTCTCATCCCCTTTCACTTTTGATGGGCTGTCAAAATTAACTTTCCCCAAGTGAAAAATGAACCTGGTCTTGTTTCTTGTACTTCTTGATTTCCACTATTAACTCTTGATATTATCCCATCATCATCTTTCTTCACACCCCAGATTTGATTCACCAGAAAGAGTAATTGTTAGGAACTCAGCAATTAATCTATTTCTATGCAGTACCAGTTCTTGAAATCATATTTATAATCTCAAAATTTGATTCTTGAAATTTAATGGTATTAATCAAATCATATAATATCATGAATATTATTTACTCCACGTTCTCACCTACATATTCTAATGGCCCAATTACATTATGAAAGGCTTTAATGCAATTTATCCCCTTATGATATTGTAAATCAACAAATTATCCTATATGAAAAAAAAAATAGCAATTTATTTTCCTGTATTTTTCAAAATGAAGCAATTTTACAGGAAATAAATTGCTTCATTTTAAAAAATATAGGGAGATAAATTGTATTTACTTTTTTATAGGGGGTAATTTATATATTTGCAATATCATAAGAGGATTGCTTGTATTTTTTCATTATGAAATTGTTCAACACTCTTGATTATGATAATAATCATCATGACCACAATGAATTTAAAATTATATAGTTGACTTGACCTAAATGCAATAACAAGAAATGGGAAAGTTGGAGTTGTGGTTCTTGGTATGAGAATGTGTCACAATTAGTGGCAAATAAATGTGACATTTGGATCCAATTTTGATGAGAATCCCACTATGGTACTGGGCAATGTGTCCTGAACCAATAGCCTTTTGTCAAGTCATAGTTGTGGGTTGAAGGATGTCAAAATCATGAACCAAAATCAGGACTCTATGCCTTATCTCCAATTTCAAATAATGCTTGCTTTTCAATTTGTTTATATTGCAGTCACTGCAGACAATTTGATGTGCAAATATGCAGCAATGATAGTTACAAGACAATGGTTATAATTACGTGAAGAATTCAAGATTACCTTCACCACGCTCTTTATGCTCGAATCTAGAATTCATTACAAAAAACAAAGGACCATAGAATTCGTTATAAAGAATAACAGGGTCGAGATAAAAAAGCAATAAACTACTCGAATACATAACCTTCTATATGAGATTGGTACTGAGGCGAAATAACACGAAAATCAAATATGAAAAGCAAATTAGGTTGCACAAAGCCAGTGCACCTAAGCAATTTGAGCATGTTAGGTATGGCTCATATACCGAAAAAGAACAGATGTTGGAGCGGGGTGGAGTGAGCGAGAGGAGCGCAGCGCATCAAGCGAACGGAGGGTTACCTATATATACTGTATTTGTAATCTAGTTGAGATTTATTCTCTCATAAATAAAATATACAGCCGTCGCCGCTCTAAAGAACATGGACACATCATCGAACCTCGTTAAATTCTTGTATTGTTTATTCTTATGTTCTATAGCGTTAATTTCTCCAACAGAGTAGAACATGATGTAAGAAATAAATTGGGGTTGCTGGCTGCTACTTGAGAGAATTCATATTAAAACCAAATTGGGTAGCTAGCTGGCTTTCATGCCAGAATTGAGGGGAATCAATGACAACAATAGAGCAGCCAACAATTCTTGCACCAGACTGCTTACAGCATAGGCAAGGGAAAAATGCAGGAATTAGGATTTCATTTCTTAAACATAAAACTTCACAGTAACAACCTAAAATCTTGGTTTTTTTACTGCAGTAATGGAGACGGCAAATATCTTGAGATGAATTGTATCTTATCAAGCACAGGTGGCTCGTTAAAATAGGAAGTATTAACTAGCAGTGAATTCATCAAGCCATCAATTATCAGATAAACTAACCAGAAATCAATACAGTTTTGGATATTACACAAGAAGAAGCTCAAGAAATGCTTGTGATTGAAGGGACTAGGCATCTAAGCACTGATGCACCAATAGGTTTAAATTCCAGAGACATATGCCAAACGCTAACAGGATAGGTTAGCAGCAGGATAACGTTAGCTGTCCTGTTAGTGTATTTCTTAGGAGCTGGGAAGGAAGATGGTATCTAGTAACGAACAAAGGCAGCTACGGAAGGAAAGCAAAACGTTGAATGAATAACGAGGAAAAACAATCTTATAGAGGTCTATTGAATAGCCAGATAACCATTGCAGTATTCACAGCCAAGCGCATATTTTCTTCAATCAGGATTGTTTCTCCTGGTGATGGGCTATTCGAGTTCTTAATAGCTTCAAGTGGCAGTACAAAAGGAAAGACGTGGTTTCCAAATTTGAACTGCCCAACATGAACAGGAAAATTATATACAGTTTACCCAGCTCAAATGCACTAGCTTACCACACACAAGAAGTATAAGTGACAGAAATAGGAAATAAACAATACACATAAAATCAACTTCATTTCCGGTGTTGCTTGGTTGACCAGGCAAGTTGGTCTTGGTAGCTTGAGTTAACTCAATGATGCAGGCACACAAGAACAATTCAATCAAACACTAAAACTTCTCAGTGCTCTTGTTGACTAATTGGGCCACATTATTAACAGCCTGAACTGATAGCTCAATGATGTGGGAGTCCAAGATTTTCCTGTGGAAAGCCTACCATATGAATCCTTTTATATATCGCGTTATAATTCATCTATAGCAGGATAGCACCGGAGAAAGACTAACTTCAAGTGCGAAAACAGATTTAGGAACTAGTTAAAAACTAAAAGAAAGACACAGTAGCCGCTCAGTCATCACAAGGAGATGGGAAGCAAGTAAAAGAGTCGGTATAACAAGCCAAGGGGCGCCAGATTAGCTTATTGGCAACTTTGAATAATGCAGATCCCACAGAATTCAGATAGTAATCAATAACCAAGCCTGTCAAACAACAACAAGATTTGAAATTCTAAATGTGATGAAACCTATTTAGCCCACTTTTCACTTGACAAGTTTTCTGTGAATATTAGTAGGATCATCAAGCCATAGACTACTTGACCACTGAAAACTCACATGTCGGCCACAAATGGAAGCTGTACTCACTTCATCTTTGCTTCAGTGAATAAAACGTGGCGATTCACACGAGGGTCATACTTCCGAAACTCAAGCTTTATATTATTGCTTTGGAGCCTCTTAGTCTTCTTCACCACGTAAAAGAACCCAGTCCCAGCAGCCGAGACAAGCTTCACCAACATAGCACCTGCCTTCTTCTTTTCACCCATTTTTTACTACTTAGAACAATATACACAAGCTAACACAAGTACCTGCAAAAAATCTTCATCTTTCAATATCCAAAATCAACAATAACTCGAACAATAAACATATAAGCAAACATAAGAAAAATCTTTCTCCACGTTCCACATATCACAAAGAAACTGCAAAATGCCCATGATTTCAAATCCAAGCTAAATTACTAACCAGAAGCATTACATAAAGATATAAGCGTACACTACAACAATATGACTCCAAATTCTTGCCTTAATTCAAAAGTTTCAAGAATTAACACCCCTGGAAATATCAAAGATCCAACCCCAAACAACACCGGCGGACAAAAGAAAAAAACAAACAAGAAACACGTCAATGGGAGATACAACTAATTAATTGGCAGCTCCAACTGAAACAAGAAAAAATCGCTTGAGTTTGCATGTCTCTTTCAGGAAGCTCTCTTGTAGGAATAACATCAAACACTTAGCATGCGCTGTTTACAATGACAAATATAGTCACCCACACAAGCGCGGGTGTGCGTGGAAACAAAGATAAAGAGTCAATTCAAGCATATAAGAGCAGAAAGAGCACGATGGAGAGTGAATTCTTGTGTGAGTGAAAGAGTAGAACGAGAAGTAAAGCGAGAAGATTACCACCGGAGAGAGAGAGAGAGAGAGAGAGAGAGAAGATGAAATTTGAATTAGATTTGGAGTAAACCCTCCGAATTAGGACACGGCCCAATTACTCTAAGCCAAAGCCCATATGATAATTCCCTCTTTATTTGGGTTGGGCTCTAATGGGCCTAGCCCAGGCCTGTCAACCCCAGTAATGGGCCTATGTACAACCAAGAACAAGAAGTTCAAATCAAATGGTAAGTGTAATATTACTTGTTTTGTAACTGATTACTCTCGTAAGTTGCACATCAATAGCTCATTTACTTATTGTTATATACTCCGATATCCCCATTAATCCAGGTCAATATAAAACATATTTATATTAACTAATTCAAATATATTTTTATTACATACGAAAATTAGTATAAAATTAAAAATATATATTTATCACTGAAAACTGAAAACTGAAAATAAAAACACAGACAAATAGGCGTCGAGCTCATTTTTCCCCAGCCTACTGAAGATGCCTCGGAGTAAACGAATGGTTGCTTGAGAGCAAGAGATGAATAGAACGACAGTTAACTGATATGGACATATTTAATATTTTAAATGATTGATAGATAATTTACATTTATTATCATACAATTAAATATAAGTAAGTGAACTTAAGAATAAACATTCATTACATGGTCAATTCAAATATCAATCACAAACTAATCTATTCAAACCCTGATAAGATTATAAATATAAATGCACATACTTTATACTTAGCTTGAATTTAATTGAAATCAACATATATTAGAATTTCTCATAAAATAAAATAAAAAAAATCAAAGTTGGCATGAATGTCTTTTATACAATGTTGTATTGCACATGGTATCTGTCCAAAAGGACAAACATTTAAAAGCACTGATTTGCATTTGTATGTTGACAAAAATCTTGCATATGACCAAAACACTATAACCAACGTTACTTATGTCAAAATATTATATATTTACTAGACAGCGTGGCACGCAGTAACTGCGCGCATATTTTTTAATAATATTTTTATTTTATTAAAGCTCATAAATTCTTGTATATTAAAATTTTTTATTGTCTTACAATCTCACATATAAAAGCTATCCGATAACTTTTTCTAATACGTTAATTATTAATAAATATTTTACTCAAATTAAATTAAAAATTAAAAATTTTCCCAATATCTGTTATTTCTATTTCAATCAACAATAAGCTTAAATAAAATGAGAGTAAATTTAAGTTTTTTGAGTACATTAATTGCATGGAATTAAGTTATTTTTTAAAAAAACTTGATTGAGTAGTTAATTCAATATGAGTGGGGAAATTTAAGGGCATTTTTGGTATTATAATAATTTGGTGTAGTGGTATCAAAACTACCACTTTGAATCTATAAACCCTCTTCCCTTTATAATAGAATAAATAATATTTGTCATTTTTCTAAAGGTGTTAATTATATTTTGATACATGTGAAAAACAATTTGAGGGGTTTGAAGATTTAGTGGCATTAGATGCTCATACACCAAACTAATCCACTTACCCAATAGCCCACCAAAACCACTTATTTTGGTTTAGGGTAAAAAATATTTTGTCATGGGAGCTATGATTGTTCTTGTACTCTATCATTTTTTATTTATTTTTTTCTTTTAACACTTTGTCATATAAATTAGGGTCAATTACAATTATCTCTTCTAAAATTTGACATAATTACATGATACTTTAAAGACAAATTATCAATTTTCGCTCAAAACTCATCTGAGGTGTACTTTAGAAAATGACAATTTGGTCCTAAAAAAGTACCATGTTTTATGTATGTGATCACCGTAAAGTGGTCTAAGATTATATGCAAAATTCATTTAGTTTTGTATGGCGAAGTAACAAAAAAAAAAAAATGGTAAAGTGCAAAAAACAACCATAGTTGGAATGACAAAGTATCTTTTACCCTTTGGTTTATCTAAAGTTCCACATATATTAGTCACCTATGATGCATGAATGCGGACACGATAACATGAACATGATACGATATGGATATGACGACACGGAAAAATTCAAAAAATTAGGACACGACATGGCACTGACATGATATAATTTTTATATATTTTTTAAATTTCTTATAAAATTAAAATATGCAATATGAAAAATATCAAGATAAAACATAAAATAAGCATGTCTTATATCTTAATTTTTAACCAAAATATATGACTTCAAAAATATATATAATCAGTTTATTTTAAAAAGTATGCAATGAAAAAGGTTTAATCATCCAAATTAGTTAAATTATCATGACTATCGCTCGAATTTTTAGTAATTTCATCCCAAATGTAATTTATAGATAACTGAATTATTATTGTTTTATTTAGCCCAAAATCATTTTTATCTTAAAAACAATTGAATTTTTTTTAAATTATATATAAAAAAATAAATATGTCCAAAACGTGTCGGACACGCCTCCATGTCCTTTTTTTCTTTTTTCTTTTGTATTTTCGAACCCGTCTATACCGTGTCCGAGGCGTGTTCGTGTCCGACATTAAATCAAATAATTTTTTGAAGTATCTGTGCATTGTAGTTAGTCACTATGTTTTACACGGAAGTTTTGTTTGATTTATTTTTATTCTCAACTTTCAGTTTTTAGTATTTTGAAATAAATTTAATTTTTATATCTATTTTATTAAAAAAATTGTACACTTGTCACATATATATTAAATAATAGGGTAAATTACAACCACCTCCCATCAAGTTAGGCATAATTAAAAATACCCATTCATTGTTTGATAAATTACAAATACCCCTTTGAGATTTGTAATTTTTAAACCAAAGGCTTGAAATTGACCATTTTGCCCTTGAATTTTTTATTAAAATTATAGAAAAATTAGCCAAGGTAAAGCGCATTATTGCTTTTCTGTGTAAAAAACTTAAGAAATATCTCCTTGCACATTGTAGTCCAAAAAAAATTTAAGAAATTAAATAAAAAATAATTCAGTGCATAAGGGTATTTTGGTCAGTTAACCTATAAAAATGGATGAAAATGGGTTAAAAAATTTAGTTAAATTTGAATGATATTAAAATAATATCATTTATCAAGTGAATATAACGTTAATCCAATTGCCCATTTTGTTCCAAAACCTGAAATTCATCGTGATTTGGATTAAGGATTTTTATTTTTTTTTTTTCCTGAGTTGGAAGCGATAAATTTTATTAATTGAAATAAAGCAAGTACAATCAATTTTGTCAGTATCAATAACAGACAGAAACAAATACAATATTTCTATCGACAATATCACATATACTAACATCTTGCTATTACAGCAACAAATAACTTATTATACAATAGAAATAAATAAACCTATTATATAGTAGAGAATTCGAACCCATGACCTCTAGGATCATGGGGTCTCAACTTCGCTAATTGAGCTAGGCTTTATTGATCGATTAAGGATGTATTTGGTAACCAAACCAAACAACATTGAATTGATCACTTATGGTTTACGCAATTAATCGATTCCAATTCATTTTGACTGCAACAATTCTCCAACCTATCGGTACACCTGCCTGTCACTGGTTGGCCCTTAATTACGATTTCATATTATTAATGTCTAATGATTGTTAATCTTTTTATTTTTTTCCTTTTTTTTATTGCTAACGTGTTTGGTTTGATTGGAGTAAAAATTAATTTATAACTAATGATCTATTGGCCTAGTGGTTAAGGTTGAGGTCCTATGATTTTAGGTGTTATGGGTTCGAATCCTACCAATGCGTGTGATGATAGTCTACTGTATAGTAGGATTGTTTGTATACTGTAATAGTAAGGGATTGTTTAGATTTAATTTATGTTATATTGTATTATTGATCGATATATGATTGTTGTAATTGTCTTTATTATAGATTGATAGTTGACAGGACTGATTGTAATCGATTTAGTTCAATTAATAATATTCATTGCTTTCTTAAAAAAAAAAAGTGAAAATAAATAAATGAATAATCAAAATACTAGTTTTTTGGATAACATTTATCTAACGTATGGTCAATTTTCTTTAACGTCTACATCAATTAATATTAGAGTAAATTACAGCCACCTCCCCTGAGGTTTGACATAATTATAAACACCCTCTTATTATTTGAAAAATTACAAATATCTTTGAGGTTTGTAATGTTTAATCAAAGGCCTGAAATTGACTATTTTGTCCTTGAATTTTTTATTAAAATTGTAGAATAATCAGCCGAGGCAAATTGCATTATTGCTCTTCTGTGTAAAAAACTTGAGAAACCTCTCCCTACACATTGTAGTCCAAAAAAACATAAAATTTAAATAAAAAATAATTTAGTGCATAAGGCATTTTGGTCAGTTCACCCATAAAAATGGAAGGAAATGAGTTTTTTGTTAAACAGTTACAAACCTCAGGGAGTATTTGTTCAAACAACAGAAGGGTATAATTATGCAAACCTCAGAAGAGATAGATGTAATTCTTGAAAGAATACGAAAATGGACCAAATTGAATTAGAAAAATGGATTTGCATCTGCAAGATCAAGAGCAACTTGTATACGTTATTTTTTTAATATATTATTTAATATATTAAATAGGAATCTTTATATAAAAAAAATATAACAAAAAGTGTGATTACCTTTTAAAATGTAAAAATAAATTATTCAAATAGTTGGTAGTCTAAGCACGTGAAAAATGTTATATTCTATTAGGCAAATTCTTGCATTTTTCTATAACTTTTTTAGACAATTTGAAGATGAAAATTAATTGTAAAAGAGAATAAAAAGGATGTAAAGAAATAGCTCTTAATCTGATCCACCAATGGTGGGCATTGTATAACTTCAAAAAAGTAGTGAATCATTCTTGTTTGTTTACGTTTTTATTTTTAGTTTTCAGTTTCTAATTTTAAAAAAGTATTTCAATTTTGTATAAGATTTTTATGTGAAAAATGAAATATATTTGAATTAATTAATAAAATTATATTTTATATTGAACTGTGATGTTAAATTAATATATTTTTAATAAAAAATATATTTAAATAAATATATTTTCACTTTAATTACTATTATAAAATTAAAAATTAGCTCACATTTCATTATCAAAAGAAGATTCATGATTGCTTACCTTTGGAGTAACTCATGCTGGCCGTTCAATTTGGTAAGCAAGTGTTGTTCTTAATATATTGAGGTTAAAATTTAAAGTTCCACCAAATTAATTATAAAAAATTGAGATTATTTAATTGTTGTGAGCACATAATTATATATTTTCAATATAATGATAATTTTAAGAATTTTAGGTTGAGGTTCACAAATAAGAAGTCTGTGAATTTCCTACGAATGTATTTGGTACTTTTATAGTAGTATGCATATATTGATACTTTGTTTGCATTTAAATTGTTGTTGGTAGATTTAGAAATATTGTTACACCACTACATACTGAACTTGGAATAGTCTGTTGGTTGATTTAGACATATTATTGTACTTCCAAAAAGAATTATTCGAGATAATAGTAAAGTAAAATAAATTGTGTATTTCAATAAGTACTTTTGGTGTATTATTTTTGTAAGGTTGTAATAGTATACTTATTACAGTAGTTATGATTCAAATCTAACAATCAACTTTGGTGGAGAATTACGACAATAGACTCATTATTTGAGCAACGACTTACTATTCTCAGCAATCAGTCTATGGCAATGAGAAATTCCATCGAAGGATTTTTCAACAGTAATTATGACTCAAATAACATAGTTCAGACGAACTTATATGGCCACACCCAATGAAAATTGTTGCTCTAGTAGCCTTTTCCCTACCTTTTTTATCGTAAAGGGATAATTACACCTTTTTCTCTTAAGATTTAGTGTAATTACACGTAAACTCCATGTGGTTGAGAAAATGACATCTATCACCCGTAAGATTTGCTTATCTCCATCAAATAGGTTCATCTGTTAGTCAAAATTCATCAAATTTGTCGATATTAGCAAAAAAACTGAATGAAAGTCGATATTTACCATCGATTGACTTATTATTGACTTACTGCAGGTCAAACAAATCTTTTATTGGATATGATAATGCATGTGAGGAGGTATGTCTTCATCGTTATGAAGATAGTTTGGTCATAATTTTTTTTTAACTTGTAATAAGTCAATCGGGAATAAACATCGATTTTCATTCAATTTCTTTATTAACATTAATAAAATCGGTGAATTTTGACTAACAGTGAAATCTATTTATTACATAGAAATATATATAAAGGATACTAAATATAATTTTTTCAAATCATAAAAGATTTACGTTTATACTAAACTTCAGAAGAGAGAAGTGTGATTATCTCTGTCGTATTGAAAAAATTGAAATGATGGATTATTTCATTTTAAGTTTGTATTATCATCATAATTCATTCTTCATAGACTAACATGTGTTGGAAATTAAACCTAAAAAACCTGAACAGGGAACAGGAAAATGTAGTTAACAGACAAGAAACGGAATTTGATGCTCCTCTCTCCCATCCATCATCTCCTCCACACGCACTGATTTCCAACCCTCCGCCCCACCCCACCCCCAGAAGAATCCGTCGTCGTCGTGTCGCCACCTAACGCCGCCGCTCCCACCCCCACCCACCAGTCTGACCCTTGTACATCTCTCTTTACAAAACAAAACAAATCACTAACTTATAGAACTTTCTAACCCCTAATCCTCTTCCCTCAGCCTCCCATTTTCTCGGTCTCCTTCAAAAATCCCAATTTCAAGAATTTAAAAGGATAAATAAATCAATAAAAATGCAGCAAAATCCACCATCTCCGATCATAACTCCAGCTTACCTACCCAGAAACCCGGAAATGGCCTCCGCCGCGCCCAGTATCCCCCCTGGTGAAACCACCTCCGCTTCCCTCTTCGACTGGTCCGATTTCCTCGACTTCAATCTCGACGAAACACTCGACTTCTCATTCCCCCAGCCGGAACCCGGATCCGGACCCGAGCACGAACCCGAAAGCGACCGAAGCCAACCGGTGGAGAACTCGGGCCGAGTTAGGAAGAGGGACCCGAGATTGGTGTGCTCTAATTTCTTGGCGGGTCGGGTCCCATGTGCATGCCCTGAATTGGATGCGCAGTTGGAGGAGGAGGAGTCGGCGCTTCCGGGAAAGAAGCGGCCCCGAATGGTGAGGGTTTCTGGCGGGGGCACGGTGCGATGCCAGGTTCCTGGCTGTGAGGCGGATATTACTGAGCTCAAAGGGTATCATAAGCGGCATCGAGTGTGCTTGCGGTGTGCGAATGCAAGCGCTGTGGTGCTTGATGGGGAGAGCAAGAGGTACTGCCAGCAGTGTGGAAAGTAAGTCCCTTTTTGTTTTCGTTTTCTAAGATCAACTGGAACACTTGCATTCTACTTGAAGTGTTAGGATGTTCGGTCCATGAGGATTGATTGCTTCTATGATGTGTTCTTTCTCAAGTGAATGACGAACAGTATCGAAGTTAGCTCCCTTTACTGATTCGTCGTTGCATTTCCGGGTGTTCTTGGTAGAAGCATATTTATTGATCGCATGGCGTTTTCTTTCGTGAAGCTGACGTGAAAAGCTCCTTTTTTTTTTTTTTCTTAATCAATTAGTATGGATTATATTGATATTGGATAGAATGAGTTAATGCGTATTTATTGCTTTTGTGGTGTTTACTTCGCCGACTTGATGAAAATCCACAAAGTTTCCTCCTCCTCTTTCTTCCTCTTCTTCTTCTTCTTTTTCTTTTTTTTTATTTATATTTTTTTTTAACATTTGTGGTTCAATTAGTGAATTTCACGAATTATTTTGATACAGGACTATGTTGTCAAGACAGATATTTTTCTTGATGGTGTTCTCTCTCTCTCTTTTTTCCCTCCCGGAAGTTGGTGTAGAGGCAAGCGATTGAGTATGTCAGTGAATGTATACATATAGTCTAAATTTTGGGTGTTTAGCTTTCCTGCCAAAGATGTGGGTGGACATTGACATAATGTTCAAGCTTGATGACATTTAGATATCTTAGTGTGAATTTTGGGAGTGAACTGTGTGCATGTGCTTTCTTAAGAATTCTTAGGTTCAAGTTTCTCGGAGCTTATGTTAGCATTTAGCAGGATGTGGGAAAAATTTTGTAGGGGTATTTTATTATTTATAAAGCTGGTATAGGGTGGATCAAGAATCAATGTATCTGACAGCAGATGGCTTGAGCTTTTCTCAGGTTCATTGATGGATAAGTCTAACTCATTTATCAACCTGAAAATGTTCTGCATGAAGAGCCTGAACCAAAT
The DNA here is from genome assembly GCA_034509735.1 of Sesamum alatum. Taxonomy (NCBI): domain Eukaryota; kingdom Viridiplantae; phylum Streptophyta; class Magnoliopsida; order Lamiales; family Pedaliaceae; genus Sesamum; species Sesamum alatum. The sequence continues at coordinate 36,732,268 of JACGWO010000006.1, forward strand.
ATTTGGATCTCAGATAAATAGTTAGATCTATATTGTGTTAATGTCTGGGGAATTAGAACTGTTGGCACCTTCTAAGTGTTTTACTCTGTAAGTAGTGATGTCATCTGTGGTTTCTTGTCATGCAGTTAGATGAAATGCTTTTTTGCATGAAAGCCTTGTTAGTATTCTCAATTTATAAATGGTGGTTGTATGGAGATAAATATAAACGTTACCACTTATTGTTTCATGGCTGAAATGGATAGAAAGATTGAATTCTCCTTTCTTTGTTATGCTTACACATGTAGAACTTCGGCAGGTTCCATCTCTTGTCAGATTTTGATGAGGGTAAACGTAGTTGTCGGAGGAAATTAGAACGGCACAATAACCGGCGTCGAAGAAGACCTAATGACTCTAGAGGAGGCACACAAAAGGAAGCTGAACAGATTATCTTGGCTGATGATGTCAGTGGAGATGATGACACTGGAAAAGGTATGATGGTCTAATATTATGTGGTGTATATGTCTAATCTTCCCTTCTTTGAACTGCCTCTGACCTCTCTTTATTTTATTTTCTTAGATCAGTAGGAGTGGATAGCAGTCTATACTTTTTACACTTAAAATTCTAGCAAGGTGTAAAATTACTTCTTGTTAGTCTTGAGAAATTAGGGAAATTATTATTGTTTATCATGGTTTTGCTTTGTTATGGCCTATTGTTGGGTGCATTGATTTGCATTTTTGAGGTAGTTGGCCTCCCTAATGAAACTTCTCTGCCCCAGATGGCATATGTCCAAGAAGTCAGATTGAAGAACAGGAATTATTGTTGGAGTCAGATGCACCTGCATCTACGCTATGTTCAGCTCTAGGTCCCCAGAATCCCCAGAGTGATAGTGTTGCATCATTTGCTGTATCTGATAAAATGCATATTAGTGGGCAGACACAGAACCCAAAATATAAACATTCCCCGCCCTACAGTGACAACAAGAATACTTTTTCCTCTATGGTAAGTCCAAGCCATTAACGCTGCATTGTGTCCTTTGTTTCTTTTGGCTTGGCAAATCTAGCTAGGCTAATCGCACTGTTTCGTTGCTTCTCTCAGTGTCCTGCTGGTCGGATCTCCTTCAAGCTCTACGACTGGAATCCAGCAGAGTTTCCGCGACGACTTCGACATCAAGTATTGAAAGATTCTTACTTCAGTTTAGTACATAAACATAAGAGAGAAATATTATCTGTGTCAATGATGTGTTGGGTATTGTTTAACGTTCTACTTTTATAGATATTCCAATGGTTGGCTAACATGCCCATTGAATTGGAGGGTTATATCCGTCCCGGTTGTACAATTTTGACGGCTTTTATTGCAATGCCAAGGCCAACATGGGTTAAGGTATTCTGGATCTTATATTCTTCTTTTTTTTTCTTTTCATTGTGGTTGGATTTTCTTATTCATTATCCATACTGCATCTGTTGAACTTTATGATATAGGTGTAAATATCTGGAGGCTCTATGCTGTCATACTTAAGAAGTATCTTTATGATGTCTTATTGCTACATTGTTACATAATCCCAATACAAAAATCAGATAATTGACTACTTTTATTTTATTGTGAGCAAATATGTTGATCAATGGATGAAAGTATCATAAAATCATTAAAATGTGTTGTATTATGGCTTTGTGGTTGTGTATGATGTATCCTGGTGTAAAACTTTTTCATTCCGGAGTTTCTGGTGAAGTCAGGCCTTATAGATTTCTAATGGCCTAACTATTTAATATCCATGCGTTGGCAGTTATTAGAGGAACCAGCTCAATGTATAAAAGAACTTCTTGCCTCACCGGGGAACATTTTGTCTGGAAGAGGCACAATGCTTGTTTATCTAAATGACATGATGTTTCGCGTCACAAAAGGTCAGTGACATCTTATGGTGTTTATTTCTCATAGCAATTCTCATTTCTAATTCAATGGTATTCATTCTTTACGAAGCTGTTTATTAGAAATTTTATTGGTATGTTAGTATTGTGAATTACCCATCACAAACCTACCATACGCTTATTTTTTATTTAATTTTTCTATTTCCTATTGGACTAACTTGTGTTGGGCATTTGGGATTTGATGTTGATCAGTTCAATGTTTGTGGTCTAAATTTGCTTATAAAAATGTAAAAACAATCTATTTTAGAAAACATCTTACTCTCTGCTTCAAACTATTTTTGTGTTAAACTTTTACAACTTTAGGTCATGTCCTGAAGAGACTTGGACAATGATGAATAAATGACAGGCCAATAACTAACAAATTATGCGGCAAGCATGGCTTCTTAAAGAACTAATTAGGCACTTAATTGAATTAGGATAATAAATAAGGGGATTCTTCTTGGAAAAAAAAAAGAGTAATGATCTAACTTATGTTGGTGATTTGTCCTGGGGTTATTTGATTTATAGAGTTAAGAGTTGTTCTTTTCTGTTATGTTTCTAACATCTTGTTGGGTCCCTCTGGAAACAGATGCAAATTCAGTACTGAAAATCAAGTTGAAGGAAAGATCTCCAAAGCTTCATTACATATATCCAACTTGCTTTGAGGCTGGCAGGCCAATGGAATTTGTTGCTTGTGGAAGTGACCTTCTTCAACCTAAGTTCAGGTATGATATAGTCATTCTATTGGTAAAGATTCTTTGTGAAGGTTTCTTCTGTTTACTTGACCCTGTGTTGCACAGCTTTCAGAAAACAATCTCCTTACTATCCATCTTCCACCCAGAAGGGATGGCAGGGGTAAGAATAGGAGATCAAGATTTTTGAAATTATGAAATCAGTTGTTCAAACTGCAGATAACTCTGAATAGGTTTCAGGGAAAGAGGTGGTTTGGTTCATATCTCTTGTGTCATTATTGTAATGAGCATTAAGTCATACAGGAAGATTGACCTAATTATTTTTGTGTTTCATAGAGCATTAACATATCCATTCTGCTCCCGGATGTTGTATGTCAGTGGTGTATGTATTGAAATTGAATTCCTTTCGTCCTAAATAAACTTTTGATGCCAATGGCAGGTTTCTTGTTTCATTTGCTGGACGATACCTAGCATACAATATTTGTGTTTCATCTCCATGTTGTAAGAAAGGAGATAGCAACAGTTTCGACCATCAACTGGTGAAGATATCTGTACCTCAAACTGATATAAATTCTTTTGGCCCGGCGTTTATTGAGGTCAGATCTATGGTTGCTCACTTTTACTTGTCTTGTTTCACATATCTGTATCTTTTCTGCCATTCTATACAACTTTCCAATTCCAATTCCGAGAAATGTATGACAAATATGAAATCTTTCTCATTGTGCATCTTCAACCTTGGTAAAGGATTGTTAGAGTTGGCAGATGAACTATGTCTCGTGTCAATTTCCATATATTATAAGCCCTTGGCATCAAAAGTTGTTTAGCAACGGCAAGTGAATTGGAAAAGAATTCTGCTAGATGAAGTTGATACATATGTTGCTGTGATTAAAATGAAGGAACTTTGCAGTTATAATTGCTATCTCATGTTACGTGGATTGGGCTGCCTGTACAGGTTGAGAACCAGTCCGGCTTGTCCAACTTCATTCCAGTTCTTGTTGGCGACAAAGAAACTTGTGCAGAAATGGAGATATTGCAACAAAAGTTCGACACCTCTCTATCCCCCCAAGACCACCAACAGTCTCCTCCAAGGCCTGAATGTGAAGTTTTTGCCTCAAGGCATGCACACTTCTCAGAGTTTGTTTTGGATGTTGCATGGTCGCTGAAGAAACCCATCCCGGAGCAACAATTGACATCTTCCCACATACAAAGGTTCAGCAACTTATTGAACTGTTTGATAGAAAAAGAGTCTTCTGTCATTTTGGAGAGAGTATTTTGCACCATGAAATCTGCAATGGGCAACAATTTAGTCAATCACATTTCTGATGCTGATATGAGGTCACTACGTAAAAATATGGGCATTGCGCAAAGTATGCTTGACCGGAAGTTACAGGCAAAAGATTTTACAGCAACGAGTGTCCAGAATGACAATCAAATTGCCGTTCTAGCTGCTAATATGGTAAGGACACTAAACATTTATGCATATACTATAACCTCACTTGGGTGGTTCAAAAAATTGAATTGGGAATAGGTAAAGATTCATTTAGTATAACGTTGGCTTCTTCATTTGCTAAATTAATGCAATGGACAAAGAACGATGAGACACTGGTGCCTGTTTTGCAGGGTGCCCGGGAAACAAGTCCTCTTTTAAATGGAGAGGTGATCATGAATGTTAGTCTTCAGTCGAGCCCACAAAAGTCTTGCAGCCGGCTGTTAACAAGAACGTCTCTAACTTCACGGCCACTCATCATGGCGATCGCAGTTCTTGGTGTATGTGTTGGAGTATGTGCGGTCGTTCTCCACCCTCAACGGGTCAGCGACATTGCCACAACTATCCGTAGGTGTTTGTTCGACAACTCTTAGCGTTAATAAGATTTTCTCCCCTAATAATCTCGTCTTTACATATCGAATGTACAGCACGCTGCGCACGGACATTCGTCTTGTTTACTAACCTTAACCTTGAAGAAATTTGCAGGGGGAAGATATAAAATGTAAAACCCAGATTTCATGAGATGAGTGGGATGATTATTTGTTCAGGAAATATTGTGAGGTATAGGTGTTTGCCTCACTTGTTTCTTGTGTACAATTTTTCAGTATCTGATAAATCTATGTCTGTTAGATGTCCAGTAATCTTGTTAATACCCTTTACCGGATGTTTCTGTAGTTTTTTTTTTTTTTTTTTTAATTGATCGATTGAAGGAAATGGCTGGCGAAAATTGAAATGTAATTTTATTTATCATGATTAGAAAAATATTATGAATAGTTTTTCTACTTTTTTTTCTACTTTGTTTTCTATTTTTTTTTTTTTCATCAAGGTGCAGACTATTTATTACGAAGCTATTTCCCTGTGATTGAATTCTTTTTAGATATAATTTGAGTTTAGTAAAGGAGGGTTTTTTTTCCGAGGATCATTTTTTCGTTCCGTGAGATTTGATGTAATTATACATAGACTCAATGTGATTTTGAAAAATTAAATCTAGTATCATTGAGTTTGTCTTCGATGAATAAATAAATTCTTTCGCTAGTCATCATTCATCGTACTTGCTGATATTAATAAAAAAAATTTAAATAAAAATTTATATTTAACATCAATTGTTTTATTATTGATTCATCGTTTTCCAAACAAATATTTATCTGAAAGGAATAAGTAAAATTATATTTTATAGTACATAAGAATATTTTGATCAACTCACAACAATTAATGGATTGAACTAGTTGTTAGGTGATCGTAGAATTCAAAGGATATTGATAGTTTTTTAAATAAATAATTTTTTTTATAGTCATACTAAATCTGAGGAGATCTTATTCTAATACTAGCAGCTAACGCACGTGATCCTCGCGTGCATAATTTTTTAAATGTAAATCAAGATAAATATAGAAAATTTTCTAATTGTAAACAAAATTAGACTATATATCCGTAACTTTTAAATATTGTAATGGATTCATCCATTTATATATATAATGAGTTCATCACATAAAAACATAGACTTTCTATATATCATTTTGTGTTGTTGGTGAACAATCAGTGGTTTTTCTAATTTGATTTTTTCTTCGTAATTCTATTTTTGTTTCTTGAATAAAAATCAAAGATAATTTTTTTTGTTTACTTTCTTTCTCTTAATAATTTTCTCAACTTTCTTCAGTCGATGGAGGAGATAGAGGAAATTGATTCAAAATAAAAGTCAAAAAATTTGAATTTGAGTTAGCAACAACAGAAATTGAGGGTAAAAACTTTCATTTTGCAAAATATTTAGGGAGTGTTTGCGAGAGCTTCTGCTTTTAAAGAAGTGATTTTTGTACAAAAAGTTGGAAGTTGTAGCAGAATCAAAAGTGGGTAGTGTTTGTAAAAAAAAGTGAAAAGCAAATAAAAGCTAAATTGGTAGTGTTTGGGAGAAAAGCACTTTTAAAATACGTTTAATTAATTAAAGACCGTTTTGTCCTTAGTATTAAACAGATGCTATTGCCTTAATATTTGCACTTATCTCTTGATTATAATAATTATTTTTTCTCAAAAATAATAAGTTTTATTTCAATTAGTATATCTCATATTTAATTTTTTACAAAATGATTATAATTTATATTATTAAAATATTCAATATTAATAGAAAAACTGGATGTTTAGTTCAATAATGTTCCTATTATGTAATATAATTGTTCATTCATGAACAATAAATAAACTTACAATATTGACAAAATAATTATTATTTTTTAATTAATCCTAGCAATTTAATTTTTTTTTATGATTTAGGAATAATATCATATAATATAGAAAATAAAATAGTAAAATTTTAAAATATTAAACATGTGAAATTATAAATTTTGTTAGTAATAATTTATTCAAATTATTTAAAATTTTTAACATCAACTTTAGATGAGCAATTTTGCAAATACATTACAAAGTATAAAATTGAATTAAAATTATTATAATGAGGGTAAAGTAGTCTAAAAATAAGTTGAATTTATTTACAAAAAAGCCAAAGCAGCTAGAAGCAACCCCCAAGGTGCTTCCAGCTTTTGGCTTAAAAGTGCTTTCCGTAGCAGTTTCAAAAGCAGAAGTTGGCATCCCAAACACCTCAAAAGTGCTTTTCAACATCCAAAAGTTGAAAAGCGCTTTTCTGAAGCGCGCGCAAACACTCCCTTAGTAAAGGATATTGCAGAGAGAGTACTAATAGAAATTTTATAGATATAAAAATATAATTTTCGGATAAAAGGAAAAATAAAAGTGTTGATTAGAAAGGGGACAAATATACGGGATTAAATGATTTTATTTAACTTTATTTTGTTTAGAATTATAAGAATTTATATACTTGCCCTGGCTTACACTTAAAAATTGCGCATGGGAGGACCACACACGTTAGCTGATAGAATCTACGAATTGATAAATTCCATCACAATATTTAGGCACAAATTAAATGTCAAAACTATGAAAAACATCTACAAATGAACTATTATTACCAACGACAAACATAATCTACAAAATTAATAAGGAAAAAAAATGGACAAAGCAAAATTTTTCACATTTTAATTACAACTCCTTGAAATTTAAAGGTAGAAGAAACCAAATTTGAGAATGCCTCACTGCCATTCAAATCGCATAACTTGAATAATTAAAAATACATTTATGAAGAAACAATTTATCATATGAAAGTGGTAATGAACAGAATCTTGTTCAAAAAATAGGTAAATTAAAAATAACTTTTAGTTTATAATCGTATTAACAATTACATCTATTAATTTTATCTACAACAATTATAACAAAAAAATATATAAAATTTTATCAAAATTAAAAGTAACCTTAATAGATGTAATTGCTAAATCTATTAATAGATATAAATTGTTAAAATTTGTTATAATTAAATATTGTTAACGACTATTAATTAAAAAATTCTAACATAATAGTTACATTATTAAAAGTCCTAATAGTATTTTCTTAATTAATAGAGGAGATAAGTGGTTCATCTAACATAAAATATGAGTTTTTTTTCCTTTTCTTTTTTTTAAGAATGATAGTTAATGAGAACATGGAAGTTAATAAGGGTATATTAGGTAGTTTGAAAATTTGGTATGAGAACTACCACTATTATGTTGAATTTCTATTTTTGCCCTCCACAAATTATAGATTTCACTTAGCAAAAAGAAATGTAAAAATGAATTATGCTAAAGCGAAGGATAAATTTTGTAAAATGTCCAAAATAACTTCCATTCTAGATACAAAAGAACCTTTCTTTTTATAATTAGTATAGATACTCAAAAATAAAATATAAATAGCCTCAATTTTTTGGGTTGCACTAGTCAAGAACTACAGCCCATGAAGAGCTAATAATAATTACTTAAAAAAATTAACGATAAACCACGAATCAGAGCACATGACGAGAAATAAGGACAATAGTACACGACGAATGTGAGCAAATCATGTCGTACAATTTATTCAACTACGTCCACGTCCACGTCCTTGTCAGTTCTTCTCTGCCAACCCTTCTTCTTTCCTCCTTAATTAATATTTAATAATGTATTAATCCTGTTTATTAGTACTCCTAAATTAATCATCTCATCCCTAAAATGATTCCACACGTCCTGCAATTACATGCATCATTAAGGTTCATAAATGTATTTAAAAACATTAATTCTACGCGTATTTTGATTGATACGAACAATATATTTTCTTTTAAATTTGTATTGATTATATTTATACCCCTCTAACTATGTAGGAATAATGCCTGCTTGTTTGATAAAAATTGCTTCTTCCCTAAATTTATTTCATTATTTTTAATTATATTAGCGTGTATATTAGAAATCTTGTACTTCAAACATTGGGTACAAAGTTGGTATTTGTTTTAATTTTTCTCTCGATATTTTCAATTCAACGATCTAAGAAAAAGGGATAATTGCATAAAATCCTCGTGTGTTTTCAAACTTCAGTTGAGAGCTCCTTGGTGATAAAAATATAGACAAATTCCCCTGTATTTTCCAAAATAATGAATACTGTCCCTTGTTGTTAGTAACGGTGCTAAATTTTTCAGTCATTTGCTCGTTATGTCCTTACTTTTAATAATCATTGATTTTCAAGAATATTAATTTAAAATATATCCAACATAAAATTATTAATTACTGATGAATATTAGTTGAATGTAATTTACTATAAAATATGTATCATAAATTAATTTGATGTAATAATATTTTTTTACATATAAGTATTGAAGAATATTAATTGTTTAGTATTTATTGTATTTTTATTAGCAGAATTAAAAAAAGATAAAAAAATTAATAAAAAACAATAAAGAGATGGATAATTGCATACAATAGGGGTATTATGTCCTTGTAAAGTGGTCTAATGCTGAAAATAGGTCAAAATGTTATTCCACTCTCATTTCCCATGCACTCATTTGTATATAGAAAAGGAGTATATTTTTCAACAGCGTAAATGAAAAATAAATAAAAAAAAAGGATAAATTACTGTGACACCCCTTGAGATTATACTAAAATATACAAACACCTCCTGTTTTTTACAAAATTACAGCTATACCCCTCAGGTTATAATTGTATTCTAAGTACACCCCCTATTCAAAGACAAAGCTTACACTAATACTCACTGGAAAAAATTACACTAACACCCCTCTAAGGGTGTAGCTGCAATTAGGTAAGAGATAAAAAATGTTTGTGTAATTGGATCTAATATCAGGAGTCTCAATGCAATTTACCAAAAAAAAAAAAAAAAGAAATTGCAAATTAATTAAAGACATGAGGCGCCGAGGAGGCCTAGCTTAATTGGCGAAACTGAGCCCTCATGATCCTAGAGGTCATGGGTTCGAACTCCTGCGTAAGTTGATGTTATTTCTATTGTATAATAGGTATGATTTGCCGTTGTAATAGCAAGTGTTAGTTTATGTGATATTATTGATTTGATTGTTGTAATTAACTATGTTTGATATTAATAGCCGACAGAATTGAATGTAATCATTTTACTTTCGACTAATAAAATTCATCGCTTCTAAATTTAAAAAAAAATCTAAATTAAAAAAAAAATTAAAGACATGAGGCGGAAACCGGAGAAGTCTGACTCAAACATAGCATTAATTAGTATAAGGACACGTTGGTCGCAGAAAATCTGCGGACACAGGACAGAAGTGTAATGAACGGAACATGCATGCATGCAGGGTCAACTGTTTTTGACAGTGGGGTGGGGGTGGGGGTAGGGTATCCGTCTCCTCCTCCTCTTTTTCCTGTAACAATGAAAACAGCAACATGCAAGCTAAGCTACCACCCAGTCATATCCCAACCACACTATATATATATATATATATATTAGGGATAATTACACTTAAACCCCTTCTAAAAATATGAATTACACTTGCACTAAAAAATATTTTAAAATTCACTATTTATACCTGAGACCCCATTTCGTTAGATTTGGATGGAAAATGCTAACGTTAGCAAAAAGTATCATAAATTTTTTATTTTACCCCTCATTCACAATTCTCCTATAATATTTTTATTTTTATAAGGAAATAAGTGTAATATATATAAGGGTATATTACAATGACCTCCCATGAGATTTGACAAATTACAACTATCTTCTCGTTGGTTGGAAAATTAAATATATACCTCCTTGACTTTAATATAAGTCTAACAACAAGCTTATTCCGTTAGGTTTTCATCCAATTTTTATAGTGAATTGTCCAAAATACCCTTTTGAATTATAAGTTATACTTTTGTATATTTTTTAGATTTTTCTAAAATATTTTTATGGATTAATATTCTTTATGGATTATTTATTTTACCCACTCTCAAATTTTCTTATAATATCTCCGTACTTTTCACATCTCCGTCTAGGGACTACATAATTATTTTTAATTTGAGGAGGTATTTTTAATTTTTCAAACAACAAGAGGGTAATAGTAATTATACCCAAACCTTAGGGAGGTATTTGTAATTTACCATATATATAAAGTCAAAAAGACGAACTGTAATAAAATATTGCTCTCGTTATAGCAATTGGATTGGAATATTATAGGGGAATGTTAAATGAGGCATACAATTGAAAATTTACGTAATTTCTTTGCTAACGTCAGAATTTTCCATCTAAACCATAACGGAAGGGGGTCAGGTATAAACAATGAATTTTTAAAAGGGATGTAAGTATAATTTTAAAACTTTTTTGTGTGAAGTGTAATTCACATCTTTGAGAGGGGGTCTAAGTGTGATTAAGCCTTTTTATTATTAATATTCTAGAATCTATACTATTTATTATTGGAGAGGACCAATTTAGTGTCCAAATTAATCGGTCTGCCCTTTTTTTAAAAATAAATAAATTGATTATTTTTAACTTCTTCATTTATTCCATAATTACCTATTGGTAGTTTTTTCTTTCTCATTCATTCTTATCTTATATATATATATATATATATATTATCTTATAAATATATACTAAGTAATTTTTCACTCTATAAAAATAAAATAATATAATTTATCAATATATTTTATTTAAAATATTTTTAAAATTTATGCACATATATAAAATGTGACACATTTACTAATTTGATGAATGTATAACGTCTTCATTAGAGTCAAATCAAATAATTATAGGCAGCTGCTCATGAGCTTCCTCTTTTTTATTTATTTATTTATTTTATCTTCTTATAGTATAAAAAATTAGTTCAACTTGCGGCCGAGGAAAAATCATTTCCAACTTGCAATTTTTAGTTTTTAATAGTATATAATATGTAGCCATCTTTAATTATTTGAAGAGACGTAATGCAATTTTTTATGTAGGAAAAGTTTGGTTTCAATCACAGATTGTCCCTACAATAAATATTAATAATGCACACACGAAATTAATATATATATATATATATATATATGGATTGAATTAAGGACATTTTTAATTTGATGGATAGCTTTTATTATATTATCGAAATGACTTTAGAATATGATTTTGAAGACCTGACGTGTGATTTTTTATTTTTTTATTTTTAATAATTTGGGAGGGTGGAATGGTGGGTCGCGGAATTAGGATTTTTTTTTATTAATTAGACAAATGATATAAACTATTTCTTCGTATTATTTCTTGATAAAATGTACTAGTTTGAGATAATTTTGTATTTTTCTGACTAAAAATAATTATCAAGTTGTGTCAGTGGTGGAACCATGTTGATGTCGGTCCACATTACGTAGACCATAAGTGAGTATTTTAGTACAATTTAAATACACCTAATATATTTCAATTTGGGTTGGAGATCAAGATCACCCACTAAGTAGTTCAGATCGGGTGTTTACGAACCTAAAAAGGAATACGATCGTTAGCTTGCTAGTATTCCCCGACAAAGATCTTTTGGTGCTTAAATCAATTCGAGAGATCAAGTGAAAAACTTGTAAGTTAATGGGAAAATAATAGATAACGGACCCAAAATAGACGGCATCAAATGTCCATACTTGCACGAGTTCATATGTCATCATCCCAAGCTCTCAAGTATAGAGTCATTGAATTATCTTAATTCCGGGTCCCTAGATCAGGTTGGGTCGACCTGCAACTTGACGCGAATGAAAAACACAAGTCCAAATAAGATATTCTATTTTTTTAGAAGGGGTATTTTGATATTTTTAGAGTTGAGTCAGATGTATCCCGTAATATTTGTATCTTAATAATGTAGAGTAGGATGATATTTGAGTCTACGTCTCATCTCACCTACTCTTCCACGGCCTTCATTTGTTTGTGTATTTTATTCTATTTTTATATGATTTGAAGGGTCTACAAGATGACAACTACCCTTATTTAATTCTTAATCCAAAAACATGTGCGGCCCAATTACATAATTCTCTTCACTATTAAGGAAGAAAAAAATACATATAGAAGAAAGCAAAAGAAATTAAAACTCCTATTTTTACCTTGAAAAAAAAAAAAAATTCTACATTACAAATTAAAAAAAAATGAATTTCTGTTATAGTTAATTATCACAGTCGAAAGTAAAAATCATAACGAATACTGATTAACTGCGAATGTTTAAGTTGTTGTTTCTACAAGTGAGCAAAACATTAGTCATAACTAATTATGTCAATATCGATTATCAGTGGTCAAAATTTAAATTTTTGTATTGGTTTTATTTGACAGTGGTGGATAGTAGTAATTTACTATGATTTTTAGATTGTTGTCATTTATAGTGTAAGAAACATTCCATTTTTACAGTAATTTATTACACATCGTCATGTAATTATTAACCAGCTCGTGATTGTGCTATGCATGGATTTTATAAATATAATTCAATCCAAACTAGAATTTCTCCATCTGTTTATCATTCACATTTTTTTTACCCAAAACAATGATTTAGTAAATACATCATTATTTAATTGGGTAAATTACATTAACAATTCCTCATATTAGATTTAATTATTCAAACATTCTAACTCTTTGTAAAAGATAAGTACACTCCCTATTCATGACCAAAATTTTATAAGTACATCCTTAAGTTAAATTACATGAGGCGGTTTACTTGTAATTTTGCAAAACATGGAGGATTTGTGTAAGGGTTAATTACACCGCCCTCCCCTGAGATTTGGTGTAATTACACATAGACCCCATGTGGTTTGAAAAGCTACATTTAGCATACCTGATACTTATTTTCGTCTAACAAATAGATCCACCTGTTAGCAAAAAGTAACTGAATTAACTGATATTAGCAAAAAAATAAAATAAAAATTATATTTACCATTAATTGACTTATTACTCACCTATAGCAGGTCAAACAAATATTCTTCTTCTTCTTCTTTTTTTAATCAAAAAACCCTTATACATCTTAATATGTCTGCATGTGAGGAGGTATAGATTCACTCTGCTGTAATTTAACCTTATTTAAAAGAAGAAAATTCTTGCCCGAACTATGTTTGGTCGAACCAAACCAATCATAGAGCAAGTGGGATACACTTGCTATGTGATTGGTCACTTTCCCTTAATAATACACTAATCACACGACAAATGTATTATATTTACTATCTAATTGGTTCAAGTCTGATCGAATCAGCTCCCGAGTAAAATTTGTGAGGGGTTGAAATCTTAGTCACAGACAGGCAAACAGAGAGACACATGTATGTATGCATTTATATGAATTAGAAAGGAAAAATTCACATGTTTCATTGACAGTTGCATGGTTTTGAACAGATGATGATGAGAAGGAAGAATTCCCATATGAAATATCGCATGGGCTGACAGGATCCCACGTCAGTGACAGCTTCACTCACATGAATTCTAATCTCCAACTCTCCTAAACCTACCTAAAATATCTCACTATTATAATATCAATCATTACTATGACACAACTCCATCATTAATTCCTACATATTTACAATAATTATTACATATTGCATGTCTATAAATACCCCTCAAACATCCACCACTGCATGCACTACTCATACTAACATATATACTCTCTACATTTTTCCAAGAACATACATACATAGTAAAAATATGGCTGTTCATGAGTACAGAGATGTCGAAAACGGGCCTGATGGTCATCACCACGAGCTAGAGAAGCCCTTTATTCAGCACCCCAAAAGCGTCGATTCTGATGAAGAAACAACGAACGAAAACGGATCGATTGGGATGGTCTTGTTGAGTACATGTGTTGCTGTTTGTGGCTCATTTGAGTTTGGATCATGTGTAAGTATTTCTATTACATCTTACCAGCTATGTTGTTTTTCATGTTTCCAACTTCCAATGGTTTATGTTCAAATCAGAAAAGAGCTTGTATTAACAAGTTTCTTTTTTTTTTTTTTTTTTGTTCTTTTTGTTGATCAGGACCATCAAACATGTAACAAAAACACAAACAGGGAAAAAGAAAAAATAAAATAAAAAGAAAAAGAGAGAAAGAAATCTTCAGCTTAAGTTAATTTTTTTGCAGGTGGGATACTCTTCACCCACACAATCAGCCATAAGACAGGATTTGAATTTATCTATATCCCAGGTACTGATTTTTGATTGATTTTCTTACATAAAGAATAGGCACTTTTTATTACAAACATGATGTCCTGAGGTGCTGTTTCACTGTCTTCCTGCAGTTCTCAATGTTTGGATCCATAATCACAATAGGTGCCATGTTTGGTGCAATCACAAGCGGAAAGATCGCAGATTTCATTGGTCGAAAAGGGGTGTGTAAATTACAAGATTTCAGATTTTCAGCTGCTTAGAACTTCATTTGATCCGTTTTCAAGTGAATTAATTGTTTGTCTTTCTTTGATGAAAACAGGCAATGAGACTGTCAGCTGTTGTCTGCATCACAGGATGGCTTGCCGTCTATCTTTCAAACGTATGTTCGAATTCAAGAATTAATTTCATTTTTCCAATGTTTCAGATACTATGTTAATGCTGAATTCTTGTAATACTAATGCAGGAAGCCTGGTCACTTGATGTCGGAAGGTTCTGCACAGGATTCGGCATTGGGATATTCTCATTTGTGGTACTGATCAATTCTTGTTTCAATCAAACAGCCTTAACTAATAACCATGTTCTTGATTTCAGACACATTGTCTTAAATGATAATTTCTGCCACAGGTTCCGGTGTTTATCGCTGAAATAGCGCCCAAAAATCTCCGCGGAGGGCTTGCAACACTGAATCAGCTGATGATTGTGTGTGGATCATCTGTTGCATACATACTAGGAACAGTTGTGACATGGAGAGCATTAGCTCTGACAGGTGAGTTCAAATTTTGAGCATTTGTGAAAAACTATGAAAATCAAATCTGTGTTAGAATGAATAAACATTAGCTGCAAGAATTTATGCTAACTTTCTCAGACAATAATGGCTGTTTTGCCTTTTGTGATATGTAGGGCTGCTCCCATGTATTTTACTTCTTGTGGGCCTGTTTTTCATCCCAGAGTCTCCTAGATGGCTGGTCAGTTTCAATCATCAACTCATCATAATTAATTAGATTTTAAATAAATATTTAATCAAGAAATTTCGTTTCTTGCAGGCGAAAGTTGGCCGTCAGAAGGAGTTTGAAGTGGCATTACGCAAACTTCGTGGCAAGAACGCCGATGTTTCTCATGAAGCTGCAGAAATTCAAGTATGTCTACCTTCTGCTAACGCCGTTTTATCTTGAACTATTTGATGTATTTTTTTTCTAAGTATATGTGAATTTTTATGGCGACAGGCGAGTATCGATGGTCTGTTAGATCTTCCTAAAGTTAGAATGCTGGACTTGTTCGATGCCAAGTATATCCGGCCTGTCATTGTAAGAACGAATTTTTTGTAATTATTTGAAATTTTCATGTATTTTAGAAGGAACTTTTATTTGAATATTAGACCATATAATCACATTGAGTTTCTGTAATGTTAAGGTTGGTGTGGGATTGATGGTTTTCCAACAATTTGGAGGGATCAATGGAATAGGTTTCTACTCCACTGAAACCTTTGTAGCAGCTGGTAATAATTCCAACAAAGTTCACTTTGTCTGATGATTCAAAGTTTCCTGTGACTGTGACTGATTTTGAGGATTTAAACTGCAGGATTTTCTTCAGGAAAAGTTGGGACAATTGCTTATGCAATAATTCAGGTATGTTAGAGAGTATTTCATTCGATTTTACTTGAAAAATCGTCAAAATCTTTATGTATAATTTTTTGTCACAACGATGTTTTAGGTCCCGATAACTGTTCTTGGAGCAATGTTGATGGATAAATCAGGACGACGGCCTCTTCTGACGGTGAGTATTCGTACTAGTTTTCAACTCTTTGAGATCATCAAGATTCGAAATAAAATTCAGACAGTTACGGAACAAATGTCTTTTGTTTTCAGGTTTCAGCGACAGGAATGTTTCTTGGATGCATCCTGACAGGGGCTTCCTTTTTCTTTAAGGTGATTTTCTGAAACAATAATGTCTGTTTTGCAGTACTAAAGTTTGATGAAAAAATGGTCCATTTTTTAACAGTTTTTAATGTTTCCAAATCAGGGCCATGCTCTGTTGCTTGAATGGGTTCCAATTCTTGCAGTTTCTGGAGTACTGGTAATTCCTCAGCTGAACTCTTTAGCTAATGTTTAGATTTATTCAAAGCCAAGATCTGACAAATCTAGATCATATTACTAATACAACCTTTGATGAATGAATGTGTCAGGTCTACATAGCGACGTTTTCGATTGGGATGGGGCCGGTTCCTTGGGTCATCATGTCAGAGGTAATAGACAGTTTTAGTCCTCAGACAATAACATTAGAGAATTGCATCGAACAACCTCAAGAAATTGATCGATGTTCGTTCTATAGTTGGAAATGTGTCATTTAGACATGAGGTGAAATCCTAACATTGTGTTTTCGTGTTTTCAGATATTCCCGATTCATGTAAAAGGTGTAGCAGGGAGCCTGGTAGTTTTAGTGAACTGGTTAGGAGCTTGGGCTATTTCTTACACATTCAACTTGCTCATGAGCTGGAGCTCGACAGGTGAGTAGAAATTTACTATTGTTCTTGATCAGACAAACTTATGATCATTTCATTGGATTTTCATTCGACTTTTGGTGTTTTTCCAGGCACTTTTCTGATGTATGCTGGATTCAGCGCGCTGACAGTCGTGTTTGTGGCGAAGATTGTGCCTGAAACAAAGGGAAAAACACTGGAAGAAATCCAGGCCTCCATCAACTCATAGGATGTATCGAAAATCATAAACAAGAATTGCCTGAAGACTAGTCTGGAAAACTCTGATGTGATTTTCAGCCAAATCCAACGACGTTTTATGCCTCATTACGAGCAATGTGATGTCGTTCCCTGAAAATCTTGGTAACATTATCGTCTGCTGAAATGCGGAGGTGTAAGGAAGCAAAAAAACGTCGTTCGGACAGGGCTGCAAGAAGATTTTCCACCCCATAATTGGGAGAATCTGAGGAGTTTGTATTAGGTTGGTAGATTCAGTTTATATATTTTTGTTCATTGATTCTGTGAGCAAGAAATGGGATTATGTAATAAGAGATGAGGAAATAGAATTTGGAAAAAAGAAAAAAAAAAAAAAAGAATTATGCTATTCTTTATGGGATATTCAAATTGCAATCCAACGAACTATGTTTGGACAAAATAAGATTACAAAACTTATACGACATCAGCAATGTCGATTTTAGAATTAATATGATAACAAAAATTGAATAAATTTGTTAAAATTTTATTATAAACTCATTGTTTAGACACTTTTTAACATCTTATAAGTTCTCAAACATGTTATATCAGACCTCCCGACATATGTAACATATAGTATGGATATATAGGCAAGCATGCCTATTTTTGAGGCCAAGAACCGTCGAACACTTGCCTACCACCCCATGCTTGACGCTAATCCACCAGCCTAAACTGCACTCAACGTCCAACCAATGCTTAAAACCCTCATCATGCAAACAATGTCAGCAAAGAACGATGGAAATCCTGTTTCTTCCCAAGAACATCTGAAAAACACTCCAAAAACAAAAAAAGAAAGAAGAAAAAATTTGAATAAATAAACTTCTTTGTGGATTCCCTGTTGTGGGATCATTTATTTACACAGAAAATTTAAGTATAAATAATCTACCAAGAAATGGCTATTGAAAATGCTAGTGATGAACTGGAGAAGCCCTTTATTCAGCGGCCGAAACGCGTTGATTCTGAAGGAGAAAGCGGTGAAAATGGATCGATTTTCATGGTTTTACTGAGTACTTTTGTTGCTATTTGTGGCTCATTTGAGTTTGGAATATGTGTAAGTAGTACTGATCATATGGTTTATGTGTTTTTTGTAAAGGAAGAGCTTTTGATGAAGAAATTTACTTGTTTTGCAGGTGGGCTACTCTTCACCCACTCAATCTTCTATAAGACAAGATTTAAACTTATCCTTATCCGAGGTGCTGAGTTTTCCTTTGATTTCTTTCTGTGTTGTTCTTGGGAAAATGTTGTCATTTTTTAAGTGGATATGAGAGTTTTTGCACTGTTCTTGTTCTGCAGTTCTCATTGTTTGGATCCATTATCACAATTGGTGCTATGTTTGGATCAATCACAAGCGGCAGAATCGCAGACTACCTTGGTCGGAAAGGGGTATGTAAATTTTAAGATTTCAGTTTTTCATGTGTTTAAAAGTTCTTGATCTGCTTCACTCCAATGGTGAAACAGTCAATGAGATTGTCAGCTGTTATCTGCATCGCAGGATGGGTTGCTGTCTATTTTTCTAAGGTACGTTTGATGTAACTTTCTTCCCTGATTATTAGTATGTTGATGCTCAATTTTGTGTAATAACAATGCAGGCAGCCTGGTCACTTGATGTTGGAAGGTTCTGTACAGGATACGGCATTGGGCTATCCTCTTTTGTGGTATATATTCTCGTTTCAATCTTCTAAACACGCCGTTGTTGCCATCTTCGTTGTTTTATACACATCATATACTGCAACAGGTTCCAGTATTTATAGGTGAAATTGCGCCTAAGCATCTCCGAGGAGGACTTGCAACACTGAATCAGGTGAGAAAAACCGTTCTTCATGTACATTACGACCAAAAATCAGAGGATGACACGAATTTAACCCTCGTTCTGTCTACAGCTGTTGATCGTCTGCGGATCATCTTTTGTATATATAGTCGGAACAATTGTAACATGGAGAACATTAGCGCTAACCGGTGAGTACAAATCATGCACACGATCACCTCCCTCGTGGCCTCAATATCAATCAACAGGACCTAAAACAAACATTATATTAGTAAAAGTTTATAGTAACTTTCTGCCGTGATCTGCAGGGTTGATCCCAAGTATTTTAGTCCTTGTCGGCCTTTTTTTCATCCCCGAGTCCCCTAGATGGCTGGTAAGCTTTAACCATTGAGCAACCTTAACTAGTTAACTAACGAAACATTCCAATCGAAAAACTATGTTTCTTTCAGCTGAAAGTTGGCCGTAGGAAAGACTTTGATTTGGCACTACGTAAACTTCGTGGCAAGGATGCTGATATTTCTCATGAAGCTGCAGACATTCAGGTACAACTATGTGCATACTGCAGTTTATAACTGATCAGATGCATTTTTCTTTTGTAACTGTGTATCGAATATGTTTGACATAAGGCTGGCATTGCGCATCTGGAAGATCTTCCGAAAGCTGGAGTCAGGGACTTGTTTGATGCCAAATATACGCGTGCTATCATAGTAAGAACGACGTTTGTTCCATTTAATTTTAAACGTCATTTAGATGAATTCATCTAGATTTTGTATTTGAACATGATTCCAAAATCTCACCAAGTTTTTATGCTGTCAAGATTGCTGTGGGACTATTCGTTTTCCAACAATTTGCAGGGATAAACGGAATAAATTTCTACTCTGGTGAAATCCTCGCGGAAGCTGGTAAGATTAGATCTTTCCCAGAACTCTTATCTGATCTGAACTAAAATTTTCCGAACTTTCACCAATCTTGGAGAGGTTAAACTGCAGGATTTTCAAGAGAAAAAGGACAGATTGCATATGCAATAATCCAGGTTTGTCAGAGTTATCAGTTCTGATAATGCCCTCAAATCTTCATCAAAATCCTCATACTGTAATATCTTTAGGTCCCGATAACGCTTCTTGGAGCAACGTTGATGGATAAATCAGGGAGACGCCCTCTTCTGATGGCGAGTGTTTGCTTCTCCTTTGCAAATGGGATTTCAAGATTACTTAAGCGTTAGAAACTAACGGAACGAGTGATTTGCATGCATTTTCAGGTATCAGCAACGGGAATGGGCTTCGGATCCTTCTTGATCGGAGCTGCATTCTATCTCAAGGTGATCGATCTTAAGTTCTTTTAGTTAAAAAACAACTTCACTTCCAACCGTCCTCACTGTTTCCATATCAGGTTCATGCTCTGTGGCTTGAATGGGTTCCAATGCTTGCCATCTCCGGAGTACTTGTAAGCTCAGCCGTCTTTCGTGTTCTTACATGTTAAATAATTCCTTCAAAGCCAAGATTCAGACAACACTGATAAAACCGCTTTCTTGAACCAATATGATCAGCTCTACATAGCAACATTTTCAATAGGAATGGGGGCAGTTCCTTGGGTCATAATGGGAGAGGTAATCAACACTTTCATCCTCCGAACCTACGATTCTTGCATGTATTTGCAGACAATACAAGAATCCCATGAAGATAACGATCAAGATCATCGCATCCTAGTTAAGAATACACGTTGCAAGTCGACATCCAGTTCTCTAGTTTGCATGAACTCTTAACATTACATTTCATTTTTCAGATATTCCCAATTTATATCAAAGGTGTAGCTGGAAGTTTAGTATGTTTAGTACACTGGTGTGTAGCCTGGTTGATTTCCTACACTTTCAACTTCCTCATGACATGGAATGCAATTGGTCAGTAGTGATTACTACCATTTTCTTCACACTATTCTTGATCAGACAACTTATGATTCCTCGAATTTCCAATTTTATTCTATGTTTTTTGATATATGCAGGGACTTTCTGGATATATGCTGGATTTTGCCTGCTTACTGTACTGTTTGTGGCAAGGATTGTGCCTGAAACAAAGGGAAAAACACTTGAAGAAATCCAGGCTGCATTATCAGCTCATAGAACGGGTAAAAACAGAAACTGAAAATTGCTCGACGATTAGTCCTGAAATAACGTTATTGGCTTATGTAATGAAAATGGGTCGTCAAGACTGTGCTGTCTGTTCAAATGATAAGGTTGAGGTCTGAACGACTGCTCTTCTCAATTTTGTACTTTAGAATTTCAAGTTCCGATGCAACCAAAAGGCCAATTTCTTTATTTTTTAGAAGAGAGATAGAGAGAGTGTTAAGAGTGTTGTAAGAAGATTTCATCATTGATAGATAGCTTCAGTTTTGGCTGGTCTTGTAATTCTTTCTTTTGTTCATTCATTTGTAACACAAGAAATGAGGTTTTTGTAATAGAAGATGATCTATACTTTCATGAAATGGAATTTGCAAGAAAATATGCCGTTTAAAAAAATTATTAAGTACGATTTTTTTATCTGCAATAAGTTACATATTACAGTAAATTCTGTTTAAGAAAAAAAGGGTTATAGTTTTCGAAGTAAATTGAAATGGATATGAAAATGCTTGGCCTGTTTAAGATCTAATGGAAAAATTCTTAATTATTGGGATTAATTTTACATTTCTTTGAAATTCTTGGAATTTTTTCATTTTTTTTTAAAGGAAGAACCAATCAAGTTACACATCAACTTCTTGGTAAAGATTCCAAAGCCCATGGGCTGATCCAAGTAAAATTGGGCTTCATTTACATTGAAGGCCCATTAACACAATACACATTATGTGGCACGCGAATTGACGCGCGTAAACTACACCCAACCTCAAAGCAACGGTGAAAAGCCAACCGTCTTGATTACGCCCACCACACAATCCGAACAAAAATGCCTTTCCTGGCCAATAAAATCTGAAATCATTCGCTCAAAAACTGATGCTTTATTGTGAGCTGAGCTCCCTCTCTGGGTAAGGAAAATTCGTTTTTTTTCAATTATTATTTGATTATTTGTGTACAAAAGTCCAAATTTTTGTGTTAATAGCTTGCGTCACTGATTACATGTGCAGACCCTTTTAACTCTTGGTATCTTTTCGTGGGAGTCGCGATTTTCAGTGTATTTGTTGAAAATTTTGGTTAAAGCCCATTACTTTTTCTTCTTCTTTCTCTTGTTTGTTTGATTCTTGTTGATTGCTGTAAATTTCTGACGACCCTTTTCTCGGACAGAGTTTGCTTTGGTATTTGTGTGTGTAATCCTTCAACTTTGGTTAAGAGGTTCTTTAATTGATTCTTGATTTTTGGTGAAGTAGATTATGTTGCGTTTTTATTGAATCTAGGTCTCACGGGGGAAAAAATTGCTTTTTGCAGGGAAAAATTGGTGAAGATTTGAAAGACTTATTGGTTCTCTGCTGAAGAACATCTTTTTGGGTGGAAAAGATAACTGCAGTCTAAGCTTGTTATAGCATTTTTTGTATTTTTGTTAGTGTTTTCTGTTGTTGATACGGGGGAAAGAGATATTGGATTGGAAATGAGTAGGTCTGGGAGGTATTTTGATTTTAGTGATTGTGTAAGTGAGCCTGGAGGATCATCTAGAAATGTGTTGCTTGGTTGTTGTGATGATGAATTTAGTCAACTCACGAAGCTTAGGTCGGCCCCGCATGAGCGCCTGAGCCGCCCGTTGCCTGGCAAGGGAAGATTACCTGTTTCCCCGGTGAAAATGTTGCTGGGCAGGGAATGTAACTATAGTGGAAGAGGGAGGTTCTCTTTGTCGGATTCTTGTCATGTCTTGAGCAGGTATTTACCTGTTTGTGGTCCTTCTGTGATTGATAAGATGAAAAGTTGTGCATATGTCTCGCAATTTTCTGCAGATGGATCTTTATTTGTCGCAGGATTTCAGGTATTACCAATAATCATGTTATACTTTCAAACTTCCGGATGTAGTCATTCAGTTTGTTGAAGAGCGTTTAATTTTTTGATGATTAACTCATTTGTTAACAGGAAAGTCATATTAGAATATATAATGTTGATTTGGGATGGAAAATTCATAAAGACATTCGGGCCAGGAGCTTGAGGTGGACTATTACTGATACTTCTCTTTCACCAGATCGCCGGTTTCTTGTAAGCTTGTTAATTTTGTGCAGAGGAATTCTTTCAAGTTTGAATAGAAGTCAATGATCATACTTAGTACCTAACCGCCATATCCATCATTATTTCCCTAGATAAGGATATGATAGGAAATTACGATACAAGTACTGTAATGCTGGTTAGTAGTTGATCAAACAGATACGATACTGTTCTCCCATTTGCTGCTGAAGCTTTCTTATATAGTTTAATTTTGATGTAATCATCACAGGTTTACTCAAGTATATCCCCTGTTGTCCATATAGTCGATGTTGGATCTGCTACAAAAGAGTCTCATGCAAACGTGACGGTATGTGTTATCAAGCTCTTATGCTATTTGCCTAGTAGATAAACTATCAACAACCGGCTAAGCCATGCCAAAGTTATTAGTTGATTCTTAGATTATGAGTCACATTTGAGCTTTTATGCTGCTTAGTTGATTCATTTTGATTGAACAGGCCATGCTTTCTTGTGGGTTGGATGGAACGTAGTTGGTGGTTGTGTTGTTATGACGATAAAATAATTTTATCGGGTTAAACTTGTGCAAGATATCCATTTGTCTGCTAAGATTCTGACTCATGTTATTTTATGCAATGCCAATTAACTTTATCATGATATATGTTAATTTATACATGTATTCTATTGTTTGACTTAAGATGCACCTTCCAGTATCCGAATACTAGGTCTCTCGGGATAAATAATGTGTGACGTTGATAATAAACAATTTGGCATGTGAAAAGCATCAAGAAACTTCCTGGAGTTTGGGTGTGCGAGACTCAAGAATGCTAGTCATTAATATTTATTTAATGATTATTATGTTGTGCCAGCTTCCATGTAATCCATGTTTAATCAATTAATGCTTATAATCAGGTGCAAAGATCATAACGCCTCCTTTATTTCCTTCAGGAAATTCATGAAGGTCTGGAATTTTCATCTAATGTCAGTGATTATGAGGATTATTCCTTTGGCATCTTCTCCGTTAAATTTTCAACTGATGGCCGAGAAATTGTGGCTGCTAGCAGTGATGAGTCAATATATGTTTATGACCTCGACTCCAGAAGGCTAAGCCTCAGAATCCCTGCTCATATGGTAAACCGCAGTTTATTTATGGTTACAGTGTGGAATCATGTTTTAGCTCTCGAGTTCTATCTTTTAACATTGATTTTGTTCACTTGCAATTTAGTTTTAGAGGATTGATTTGATTTGAACATGGATTGGGAAGTTCCGCAGTTCCTAGCTTTCCACCAAGTGAAGTTCTGAAGCACATAATTGACTTAATATTATATGTTTTGACTTAATATGATATAATATTATATGGTTTATGTCCAAAAAAAAAATTGACCATGTAGCCTCGGAGGGGAAGGGTGGCAGCCACTAGGCAAAAATTGTTGTAGATGCGTCAAAGTAAGAGATATTTATAGATAATGGATTTTAAATACACCATTGTAGAGTGAGGAAAAATGGGTTAGAGGATCCATCCAATTGCAAAAATCTGTTAGCCATACATTAGAGGATCTGGAGAACAAAAAGAAAGTTCGAAAAGGAGAAAAGTCTTAGGTAACACTTCATGTTAATCATATGATCTGATAAGGTTGAAAGGTTTATAGACCTCAGACTAGGCCACTAGGGGTCTTTTAAGGTTGATCATTATTTCGTTCCAGATTCAGAATTAATCCGATCTTCAACATGCTGCCAATAATTGCTTATTCCTGTTGTTTATAACAGCATATGTGGGTTTTTGTTGGTCTTCCTTGCCCAACCTTTTCAGATTTTAAGAAGTTGTTAATTTGATTTGCATGTTTACTGCAGTCTGATGTCAATGCTGTATGCTTTGCCGATGAAAGTGGCCACATCATATATTCCGGCAGCGATGATACCCTCTGCAAAGTAATGTTTATTCATCACTTTCAGCCTAAATCAAACTTGAAGTTTTGAGTGTCCCTATCCTTTTCCATATATTCATTAAATTTGCAAAAGCAAAACTACCATAATTATTGCTTACCTCGACTCCTGGATATTCAAAACTTCTGAGGTATTGGTCCTTCAGGTTTGGGACAGGCGTTGCTTTGCAGCCAGGGGGCAAGCTGCTGGAGTCCTGATCGGACATTTAGAAGGCATTACGTTTGTTGATACTCGTGGAGATGGCCGGTACTTCATCTCGAATGGAAAAGATCAAGCCATTAAACTTTGGGATATAAGGAAAATGTCATCTAACATCAACTAGTACGTCTGATTTCATTTACAAGGAAAATGCTTATCTTTCGAGTTTCAATATCGGTTTGGTATTGGGCTTGGCTCTAGCTTCATTATTCTGATCACTCTTATAATGAGGATTTATGTTTCTTAATTTAGCATCCCAAAACGTCGATATGCTGAATGGGATTACCGGTGGATGGAATATCCAGAAGAGGCAAGACATTGTAGGCTCTCTGAGGACCTGTCACTGGCCACATACAGAGGCCATAGCGTTCTGCGTACTCTCATACGCTGCTATTTCTCGCCAGCATACAGGTGAATGATTATATAATCTCCTTGCTGCCGGTCTGTCCTATATATTTTATACATGTTTTTCGGTAGTTGGAAATCACCAATGTTAAAACTCTCCTCTTTTGCAGCACTGGCCAAAAGTATATATACACCGGATCAACTGATTCCTCCGTTTACGTTTATGATGTGGTATGTAATAATCGTCGCCCTTTCTCTGCTCCGTAACTTTTCAGTTGTTTTGCTCCAATAATTGCTTTCTTTCCGGTTATTTTGGACTTGGTTTCTCTTCTTGCAGGTGAGTGGTGCTCAAGTAGCAAAACTCGATTTCCATGAGGATCCCGTAAGAGACTGCAACTGGCACCCTTTCTACCCGATGATCGTCAGCTCCTCCTGGGACGGTATGATCGCCGGTTGGGAATTTCCAGGCAACGGCCAAAACCAGGCACCGGCAAAACGAACTAGAAGACGACGACGATTTCTCTACTAATGTATGTACATTAACAAGGCCCATACCAACCATATTGTGTATATCTTTGATGTATCCACAGAATAATTTGTATTTGCAGCTTAAATTTTTGGATAATATACAACTTTTTATGCTCATATGTTACTCCTTTTTCTAAGTTGATGTACAGAACATTCTGAACCTACCCCTGCTATTTATTTTTGATTGACTCATTACTAATTTGGGTAAATTACAGCTACCTTCTGAGGTTTGACATAATCACAAATATTTTTTCATTATTTAAAAAATTACAAATGTCCTCCTTGAAATTTGTAATCGTCTAATAAATACGCCTATTTTTATTCATTTTTATAGGTGATTACAGTGCGCTGTGAGAGGTTTCTTAAGTTTTTTACAAAAAGAGCAATAATGCAATTTGTCTTGGTTGATTTTTTTATAATTTTAAAAAAATCAAGGACAAAATGATTAGTTTTAGGATGTTGGTTAAAAATTACAAATTTTAAGAGAGTATTTATAATTTTTAAAACAATGAGGGAGTATTTATAATTATGTCAAATCTCAGTAGAGGTGGATGTAATTTATCCTACTAATTTATAACAGGTCAAATAAATCTTTTGTAATTAAATTAATTTATATGAGTAAAGATATAACTCATTATATATATTAGCGTATGAGTATGTATAAAAATAACTTGCTCATATAAGTTAATTTAATAAATATGAATTTGCAATCAAATTTTTATTGATATCAATATCAATAAATATATTTTAACTAACGAATAATTTTATTTGAATGTAAATAAATATAAAATATTAATTTTTTAAATTATAACAAAAAATTTTACGTGTAATTATAAATAACAGGTCTGAATGTGGCCTCTCCACGTTTCATCTCTCCCATACTCTGACACACACACAATCAATCACACACAGTGAAGTGAAGTGTGATTTAACAATGGCGTCTGCTACAGCAAGACTCACATTCCGCATACTGCTGGCGGCGGCGGTCATCCTCATACTATTCTACATGGGACGTCCCCTCTACTGGAAAATCTCCGCCACCATTCACGACATCCGCCACAACAAACAGACCGTATCTGGAGGTTCTTTCTCTTTACACAAAATTCTTCTTTCCCAATTTCTCAATTTTCTAAATTGGAGATGTTAGCGGTATACTATCGATTGAATTTGTTTCGGTTTTTCCCTATTAAAAGAATATCGTTTATTGTTTAAGAAGCACATTAGATTTCGTTTTGTTTGTGTTTTTTAAGGATCTTCAATTCGAAGAGTTGTTGATTGTTGTTATATCCCCTTACAAATTTAATTTTGGAAATATGATATTTTGATGTGGAATTGGTGCCGCATGTTTTCGAATTTTTGATCTTTTTACATTCTGTTGTGTGTAGGGATTTCTCAAATTGTGCAAGAAGCTCAGAGATCAATGGGGTGGTTCTATGATGAATCAGATTCAGGGTTAAGGGAGGAGAAGAAGTCTACTTCAGTTAGGAGGTTTCTTTTGGGTCAGGTTATGTGAAATGTGAAATGTGCTTGTTTAATTCTTCTTCCCCCCCTTTTTTTTTCTTTTTTTTTAAAATCTTTTTCCATTTTCAGTTTTGTCCACGAAAAAGATAATGCCGCATGGTTTATGCCAATAGAGTAGATTTACTTCTGGTTGAATAAGTTTGTGTATTTATGGAGTTGGAATCCTGGACAATGAGAAGCTCGAATATTTTATAACTCTTAGTATTTATACAAATGTAGTTCATACTGCCAAAAGTGCAGCAAAAAATGGTGCTATTGTATTTGTGTTCGACGTAACGAATAATGATAACGAAAAATGGCTCTTGAAGAGTGGAACATGAGACAGCTTCTTTGTGTTTTTCTGAAACGGTTGTGCCGCTTTCTCAGAGCAAAAATGTATGATGTCTAAACTGATTGGGCGTATCACGTCAAATCCTTTGTTGAGTAGTAATTCAGTTTTTGCATTTCAAGCTATATAATTCCTCGGATTCCTTAGTGTGTGTGCAAGACAGTTATGATATATCGAGCATGTTGAATTCTTTTTATCAATGCGTACTTCCCATACGCATCTAGAGTATGTGATCTAGTATGTCTAGAAGCTCGCAGTTTGACAATTTCAATTTATTTTTGGATGCTTTTCCTGTCATCAGCTCATACACCTAGTTGTTGTGAAATGAATTTGATTAAGTACGTCTACATGCTTTTAATATATTACAATTTTATCGGGAAATTTAGTCATTGCATGTCATACTCCCGCCATATTTGAACCCAACTTAGCTTTTCAAATCGGCCTTATGAATGGTGTAGGATTTGTAGCAGAAAGATTGTAATTTGTTTTGCTGTCATCCTATCAAGCAACTTGTGGGATCATAGTCTCTAGCTTGTCTCCCCCAAACCATTTATAGAGCTGCTGCCCTTGAAGCGTTTTTAGTTCTTCCGACTATATCTAGGTTTCTTGCAGTGCTGGATGCTGTCTCTAGCTTGGATAAGTTTCACATAAGTATAACCACGGTTTCTGGCTTCTAATTTTCCTGTAGTATTCTGGAAAATGGAGTCATTAGTAAAAAAATTAAGGGTACGGTAGTATTTTCAGCTTCAATATGTACTTCCCTCAAGCATGAGTAATTTTGATAAGATTTTAGGATTTCACCCTTCGGGACTATGATGATATGCAATGCATATATAGTGTTTTGCCCTGAAATTGTTCAGAACTATGTGAGCTGAAAAATATGGCCTAACCAACAATACACATGCCCATGTGCGCGTCGTCTGATGTCCCAAACCTATGAAACTTACACAGAAGCTTCTGTCCAAGATTCAATCTTCGCGGTCCTTCCTGTTGGAGCTGAAGCCCAACCTTATTTCTCATGTTGTATTAGTTTGTTGTAGTTTAATTGTCCATTCTCTTACATTCTGTTCCAGGTCTTCTATCAATCAATGCTCTTTTACCTATACTTTCAGATGGGCTGATCTTGCTTTCATCTTTCATGTGAGAAATACTGCTGTATGAAATTTTTCTTACAAAGCAGCAACTACTATGCTTGCATTCATTGAATCATTTGATCACTTGTCATTTTAGTTCTTTATATTAGCACAGATAGATGGAAGTGTTGGAGCACCACTTTGTCCATTTGCCACCAACCCCCCCACCCCACCCCACCTACCCACTTGTATTTGTTTTTACTCATTGACTCTTGAGGAATAGGAATGTTGCGTGCAGTTGCGGTTTGAGTTACTGCACGAATCTTCTTCCCTCCACATATTTTATGTTCCTCGTAATTTAGTAATGATGCAAAAGATTCGAGCATCGACGGCCCAAAAGAGTTGACCTTGAACTTGATGAGTCTGAGATTCAAGCTCCACTGCAATACAACTCATTTGCAGCCCACCTACCTCTTCCGCAAGATCTATTCCATAGTGTTAGTTAGAGATGACAACGGGACGAGTTTAATATAAATCGACCAAAACCTAAGATCCGCCTAGACCTAGATTAGGACCCATTGGGTTGGATGTGGATCCGGTAGATTATTGAAATATGTGTTACTTATATGTATATTAAAATATTTATAAATTATTTTATATTATGAAATATTTATTTGTGTTATATATAAGTATAAATAAAATAAACACATTTTTTTATGCATGCATCAAAATATTTTATATAAGTACATATTAAACGTATAAAAAGTATAAAAAAAGTTAAATAGGATCGGGTCTAAGTCCGAAGCAGTACTACCTTTTGTCAAAATCTGCTCGAATCTATTGTCATCCCTGGACAAGTACCAATCCCATTCCCAACAATCAATTCTTACCTAACAAGATATTAATGAACAATCTCCCTAATCCCACCTCCCCCAAACATACCCCTATCAAGAACTAGATTTCACTAATTTCATGACATGGTCCCTAACACTAATTAGTAATGGATTATTATGACTTAATGGGGTGTCAACTAATGAAAAATTAGGCAAACCACTTCAATTATTTCGAAAATTCAAATGCTTTATTGCAGTTCAATTATAAATACATACGTCAAACAGATGTCGAATAAAATTTAAGCTATATTTCTAGTTGAATCAAATGCACGTCAAATTCAATTATTGCGTATCCCCGGACGAATTATTCTTTAGAAGTGAACTATTTTATGTAAGTCATCATTTATTTAAAATACAAAATTTTTAAATGCAAAATAAAAGTGGTGGAATTGTGGACCTATTAGAGGTGGGTAATTATGCTTAATTTGAATAACCTCACTTTAATTACCAAATAAGAACCACTAATTGCATTGTGCACACTTTATCCTATTGCTACTAGTAATGGACCCATTTTACCCTTCCCTTAGTATACGATTTAGCACTACTATTATATCATGCACGTTGAATTACAAAATTAATCAAAAAGAAAAAAAAATGGAACAAAGGATGTTGGTTCTTCGACACTTAAATTGATCTAAATTTCAATAAAATTTAAGAGTAAATAACTATATATAGTAATTTATTTATGTATAAATCATTAATATGATACAGCTTTTACTTGTCAAAAAAATACTTAATGATCGTGGAGGAAAAAGTTAATATTTGACTAAAATTAAATAATTGGAATTGTGGTAGAAAGGAGGGCTCCTTTTTTCTAGCACCTGCCCCACCCCCACCCCCCTCTTTTTCCAATCTTTGTTTATCCATTTGCTTAAGCATTTCTTTTTTTTTTTTTTTAAAAAAATTCAGATTTACAAATATAAAGTGGGAAGAATATACTAGTTCAGTATTGGAATTATTTATTTTAAAGAACAAACAATAAAATTAATTAAATTTGAATAAGTTGGGTGTGTGTGGACTCGTGATGACCATATAATCGTTTTTAGATCAGCGAATATCGTACAACTCGAATTATTTATAAATATTAACTCTCCATATCCCAAGACACTCTTCATCCTACGACCTTGTTGAGTAATATATATATATATATATATATATATTGACATCGCAATGTTTATCTAAAAATGTAAAATTTTACGTTTCTGCCACGTATTTTTTAAATCGATAGTAATATTTAACTTATTTATGAAAAAAAATAATTGTACTTTTTCTATAAAAAAAAAAGAAAAAGACAAAAACAAAATGACATGTTAGAAAATCAATAAATATATTTTATTGAGGCATGAAATGATCTCCTACAATTAGAATAATGAATTTATTTTTGAAAGAAGAGATGATGCAACACATGGAAAGTACAAAAAGGAAAAACACTAAGAAAAATAAAGGGAGTTCTGAGCTCATATGGTTTTCAAATTAGAGGACAAGAATCGTGTGAACGTTCCATCATTGGATTTACATACAAAGATACATTTTTATTTTTATTTTTACTTTTTACTTCTTCTTTTTTTTTTTTTGAGAAAGAAAAGTTAAAATAAATTACGGATAAATTACAATAGACCCCCCTTGATATTTGTTATAATTATAAATATTCTTTTGTTATTTAAAAAATTACAAATAAACTGTTCGAATTAACGATCGTCTAACAAATATTCCTTACAATGGACTGTCACAAAAAAATATTTGTTCGACGACCATCAACTTTAAACAGATTTTCGTAATTTTTAAATAATAATAACATATTTAAAATCTATAACAAATTTTAAGGAAGGACATCCTAATTTAACCTATAAAAGAAAAGGTATATTAGTTTTATGTGGTTAATATACACATCCGTTTGTAATAATATAATTTTTTTACCTAAATCTAAGAAATCGTGTAAATATAAGGAGACTGGTATTTTGAAGTACGTACTACTTTTAACTTTCTTGGTTTGTGCCGGTATCCACATATATTATTAATGATTGAAGCACACTCGTATGAGTAGAAATAATAACTTATCTAAACTCTTAAAATGGGAGCGTAGCAATTAAAATAGCAAAGTTTTGTTTGTTTTCAAAAATTGATGTTTTTAACAAAATTCAGTTCATGCAAACTATGAAACTAATTTAATATATTGATATTTCTAAATTAATATATATATTTAAAATAAACAAATAAATAAAACAATAGCATAAAAAATAGACTATTATCCATTCATATCCGTAAAACTCAAACCCATAACTTCTTGGTAGTGAGGCCTGCAATTTCATTGGCTTTTCAAAATTAATTATTGGCAAAAATGTATTTTTGGTTGAGGGATTTGTACTTTTGATCCCGTACTTTACGGACTTAACATTTTTAATCTGATAGTATTAAAAAACGTTGCAAATGTGATCCCATACACTAATCATGTAGGACAAACTACATTAAATTTTGGGACCAAATCTGTCACACTTATCGTGAGATCAAAATATTAATTTATAACGTGCGGGACTAAAAGTGCAAAATTATTGCGAAAAAAAGAAAGGGTGTTAGCATTTTGCTTTTACCTTTGCACAACCAATATTGACTCTAATATTTATCATTGACAACTCCATTTCATACATAAATACTATTTTTAATATCCTATCATCATAAATCTCATTTTCTTTTTCTTTTTTTGGAGAAAATAATTTAAACAAAAAACTGAATAAAACAAATGTGGGGGTGGGGGGGGGGGGAGTATTCCTTCTTTGTTTTGTGTCTTGAAGAATCATATCTACAAGACACTGTTACTGCTTCATAACTCTTTCATGCTCTTTGCATCTTCTTCCATTATCAACACTTTTCACACACACACACACACACACACACACACACAGTAAATTATTCCCTGTTTGTATTTCTCTAGTGTCATCAGTTAACTGTCCATTTCTACTGCCATTCTTGCCACTGCCACTGCTGATAAAATTGGGTAAAAGTGAATATGATGGAAACAAGAGTGTGTCTGTGTATATATAGATATATCTGTGTGTGTTGGTGTGTGGGTGTTGTGGGTGTTCTTGTGATCATCTTTTCTGTGTACAGAATATGTATGTATATACACATTCACTACTCATTTTGTTTAATTCAAGTCATTGAATTGTTTTGTGGGATTTTTTCAGGAAATGGGATTGATGCAACAGTTCTGCTGCTGATCAAGAAAGTGAAGGAGTTTTTGGGGTTTCTCAGAGAAAAAGGTTGTTGTTTGAAGAAAACGAAGATGATATTATTGAAGAGATGTGTATGCATATGTGTATGTGTAGTGATGATCGGATTGATGAACGTATACGGTGTGGAGGGTCTGCCACACCGGATTCTTTTGGATACGGATGTCGATACCGATGATTTATTTGCTCTCCTCTACATTTTGAAGCTTAACAGATCAGAATTTGATTTGCAGGTAAGTATCTATCCTCAATACCGAAGATTAGTCTCTTGTTTTTAATTGGGATTTTCTGTTTAGAGTTTCTTGTTCTTGTTGCTTCTATGTTGTTTCTATGATCAGTAGGATAATTGTGCTAGCTGAGGGCCTAGAGATAGCAAATTTCAAGCTCAAAATCCCACCATTTTAGTGCTTTATACGTGTCGATAAAGGCTTAAGATTTCCTGTTAGTGTTCATCCCTTTACATATCATAATCCTCTATGCTGCATTATTTTGTTGCAAATACATGCACCCTGGAAATCTTTTCGATTTTTTAGCACTAATAATAATGTTGATGATAATGCTATTGTTAGTGTTTGGAAAGCTATATATGGTGTGTTTGAGTTTTCATTGAACTTTTGGAGTAATCTACAAGGCTGTTTAGTCAAATTCACTGTATCTTAGGCTAAATTTCAGTTGAATTTTCAATTTCGGGTGTTACCATATAGTCAATTCTTTATCATTTTTGGGTCTTGAGAAAGTACAATCCAACACATAGTTAACTAAAAGTTCCTCTATTTTAATCTTTTATTTGGTTTATTTATTTACTTTAATTTTCTTCTTTTTGTCTTTCTTTCTTTCTTTTTTCTTTTGGGGGTGGGGGGTGGGGTGGGGTTGGGTTGAGGTGCTGTATGAGTCAATTATGACTATGATTACTAATTTCAGAATTGTTATTTTTTAAGTTCCCATAGGTTTGGAATTTTGGTGTAGAATTTAAAAAATTATCAGTTCCAAAGTTCACTTTCCCAGAATTGAAATCTTGATGCAATTCTAGCACTGTAACAAAGAAAAGATCATGGCCACTCTAGCATTTGACAGCTTGATTTATGAGCTCCATTGTCTAAGGTTCTTTAGCATGTTCTGAGTTATACGATATGATACCTTTTCTGCAGGCAGTTACTATTAACACTAATGGATGGACTAATGCGGGGCATGCTGTGAATCATTTATACGACGTTCTTTACATGATGGGGAGAGACGACATTGCCGTTGGAGTAGGAGGTGAAGGTGGAATACTCGAAGATGGCACCATATTGCCTAACGTTGGTGGATATCACCCCATAATTGAACAGGTCTGTCTTTCTTCAATTTCATGAAGCTTGCAACGTTGTATATTTTCATCTTATGTTTGATATCACACATTGATAACTTGGTCGTGTTCTTTCGGGCTTGTCTCATTAGGGCAATAGTACAGCCGGA
Organism: Sesamum alatum; assembly: GCA_034509735.1. Classification (NCBI taxonomy): domain Eukaryota; kingdom Viridiplantae; phylum Streptophyta; class Magnoliopsida; order Lamiales; family Pedaliaceae; genus Sesamum; species Sesamum alatum. The sequence goes on from JACGWO010000006.1 coordinate 36,766,873, forward strand.
TATTGCAGATATAGTCAAGCTATTCCTGTAGGCATTGGAGGGAAATTAGACACCGATACAAATTTTGGCGTCAGAAAGAGTTTTCTCCCTCAGGTACATTTGCACTTCTATTTGTCACCTATATCTGTGGACGTGTTGAAATGGTCTGTGTTTTCATGTGATGATCATTTCTCAGCAGCCGAGATGTTTTCCTGGATTAGTCGTTATGGAAGTTGCTGCTAGTTTTCCTGCACAGCTGAAGGACTCTGCCTCCATGACTCTAAATTGATCTTTTCACGAAAATGCTGAGATAACTTCTGTATGAGAAGATTTACAACTTGTTTTTTACTGTAAACCAGGGCAGCAGGAGATATACCCCTCTTCATCAGCCCACAGCTCAGCAAGTTATGATAGACAAGATTTCTGCTGGTCCGACCACTGTATTTATCATCGGATCAAACACAAATCTTGGTATTTTTCTAATGAGTAATCCACATTTGAAGAGAAATGTCGAGCATATATACATCATGGGCGGTGGCGTGAGGTCAATAAACCCGACCGGTTGCTGTCCTAAGACCTCGATCTCATCCTGCCAACCTGGTCAGTGTGGTGATAGGGGCAACATTTTCACTGACTACACATCGAACCCTTATGCAGAATTCAATATTTTTGGAGATCCTTTTGCTGCATATCAGGTACCAATACCATAATATTTCAAGAAAGGTTGTCCCTTCTGTCATACCATAAGACTGGCTGTGATTACTAAGTTTCACAGATGACAATTGTTTCCTTATTTAACAGGTGATTCATTCCGGCATCCCGACCACTCTTGTTCCACTGGATGCTACAAACACCATCCCCATATCTAGAAATTTTTACGAGGAATTTGAGAAGAATCAGCACACCTATGAGGCACAGTACTGCTTCAAGTCCTTGAAAATGGCTCATGATACTTGGTTTGGCGATCAGTTTTTCACGGTTAGTGATGGAAAAAAGCATTGAGTGGATTAAACAGTTTCTTATTTGGAGATGAAACAGATAAAGAGTAATAACTGTATGAAATGAAATGTGTATCACTTAGTGCAGAGTTACTTTATGTGGGACTCATTTCTATCTGGCGTGGCCACTTCAATCATGCTCAAGAGAAACAACAGTAATGGGGAGAATGAATTTGCAGAAATGGAATTCATGAATATCACCGTGATTACTTCAAACGAGCCGTATGGAATATCAGATGGCTCAAATCCATTCTTTGATGGCCTTAAGAAGCCGAAATTCAATTTGAAGAGATATGGTGTTCATAGTGGCCATGTCCAGACGGGGCTCCGTGATCCCTCCTGCATTGTCAAGAATGGCAAGGGCAGGTGCAAGGTCATTGCTTTTTTTTGGCTTTTCTGTTTATGGTCAAAAGATGCTTTTTATCAAGTTCTTGCTTAAAAAACACAACAATGGCTTTGCAGTTTTCTTTAATTCTGATGTAGCATCATTTATATGTTGCTGACAAACTTATGCTTCTGCTGTACCGGCCTCAAATTTTTCAGGATGGATATACAGCAGAAGTAAGTGGTCGAGAAGGATCGCGAGTTCTTGTTGCTGTACGAGCAAAGCCTAACAGTGATAGAAGCAGTCCATTAAACAGAGAATACTTCAGAAGCTTTCTTGATGTGAGTTGATCAGTACTTGTCTGTCGTAATACTTCTGAATGACCGTAACAACATGTAATTTTCGCTTACTTCTTTCAGACTGACAAAACTAAAAATAAGTAGAATATCATTATGATTGCAGGTTATAAACCGCCAAGAACATACTGGAAAGTTCAATTTTACTACACAGTTTCCTCATTACAGAGAAGTCCTGTACAAACCAGATTTTGAGGGAAGACAACTTGGCAAGAATGTTGTTTTCGACATGGATATGAGTGCTGGAGATTTTTTAGCCCTCTTTTACCTCCTCAAATTACCTGTTGAAGTAATAAATCTCAAGGTGAAGTAGCCTTTTCTTTTCCCAATACATTCTTAAGATAAGAGCAGCTATTTTAACCTGCATCTGCTGTTTCTATCCAGGCGATATTAGTGACTCCTACTGGATGGGCAAATGCAGCAACAATAGATGTCGTCTATGATTTGCTGCATATGATGGGGCGCGATGATATCCCGGTTGGCCTAGGAGATGCTTTTGGACTTAATCAGTCCGATCTGATTTTTCCAGCTGTTGGAGACTGCAAGTACAGCAGAGCCATCCCTCATGGTAGCGGTGGCTTTCTTGACTCAGATACGTTATACGGGCTGGCTCGTGACTTGCCTCGAAGCCCCCGGAGGTTTAACCACATTGACGTTGAAATTTTAAGCTTCACATACAATGCTTTGATCATATATTTCGACTGAATTGTGAGTTTTATTTTAGGTACACAGCAGAAAATTCTGTGGAATTTGGAGCTCCTAGAGACACAGATCACCCTGAACTTAGACAGCCACTAGCTCTTGAGATATGGGAATCAGTAATAACATCCCTCGAATCAGGATCTAACGTTACCATTCTGACAAATGGGCCGTTAACAAATGTAGCGAAAATTATTCTTTCAGACAAGAACTTGAGCTATCCCATTCAGGTTTGTGGCTAAAAGGAAATAAAAACAGACGATATTGGTATATAAGGTGTTGAAGGATTTTTCAGCTTTTCATTCTGGTGCAGGATATTTTCATAGTTGGAGGTCATATCAGCAGCAAGAAGTCAGATAAAGGAAATGTTATCAACATTCCTTCAAACGAATACGCAGAGCTGAATATGTTTCTCGACCCTTTGGCTGCAGAGACGGTTCTTTATTCAGGGCACGATATCACTCTAATCCCACTCAACGTTCAACGTGAAGTCTGTCACTTCTGTAAAATTTTAGAGAGTCTGTACATCACAAAGAAGACACCTGAAGCTTTATTTGCCGGGCGTTTGCTGTCAAGACTGCACCGTCTGAAGCGAACTCATCCTAGATATCAACATATGGTAATAAAAGCAACTAGAGTGAGATTTTACTAACAATAACTTTTTTACATGTATTGAATGTCTGTACTGTAATGCAGGATACATTCTTGGGGGAAATTCTTGGTGCAGTGATCTTAGCAGGTGACAGTTCAGTGCTGAAGACACCATATGGAGTCAGGAAAGTTCAAGTGTTAGCAACGGGTGTCGAATCTGAAGACGGACAGATAAATATCGATCAAAATAAAGGGAGTTCAGTGAAAGTATTGGAACATGTCGATCCTTTGGCTTATTATGATACATTTGCAAATCAACTCGGTGAAGAAAATCAGTCTGCTGTCATTGGAAGCTTTGATGAGCAGAAAAGAATGTGGAGTGTCCCACAGATATGAAATGAAAGATCCCGTTGAACGTCTTCTGTGATTCTTTTGATGTTTTTCGCAAGTAGAGCAGAGAAGATACTAGAATAGAGAATTTGTACAGTTTTCAAAACAAAACATACACAGGAAATACAATGGAAACCTGAAGTTCTTGTCTTCTACATCCTGATTGCTTTTTCTTTTCTAAGTCTTTCATGAGTTTGGCAACATGTCAAAGCCAGTTCTTGCCTCTTGTTCTTGTATTCGTCGACACGGTTAAAACTAATAAATGACATTCAAGCCCCATGTGCTTCTGATACAACAATGAATGTCAACTCAAGACTCATCTTCTGGAAATGTAGGGACATAATAAAACATTTGGATGGTATAAAATTCTCCATTTGGCCATGCTGCAACTGAGAATACTCTTTCACAATCCCTTTATTTTTATCATATGTAGCTCGAATGATTCGTGATCTATAAGCATAATTTGGTCTGGGACGAGATCAGAATTTCAGCTCAACGATACGTAGAGACAGGGGAAACAGAAAGCTAAGTGTATTAGATAACATGATAATCAGAGATGCATTATTAACAGAGGAGTCTCCATGTTCCGAAATTGAAGCAGAACTGCTTTTCGATGAAGTTTCATACAAACCTCACAGAACCTTAATCTTAGCAAAGTGATAACTACAAAGAAACTCACTAAAGTTTCTCCAAAACAGCACCATCATCATCATCATCATACTCGCGAACGCCATTGCTTCATGAGAAGACGATCACATGGGACTCGCCCCACCAGCGGCCACAATCTGCTGCTCCAACTGAAATCAAAAGCAGAAATTAAGTTACAACGCAGGCCATCTGACATATTTCTAAAAGCATTACAAGATTTTAACTAAAAAAACTGTGTGTCAACTATTCAAGAATGTGACATATGGTGTTTTCATGTAAGGATTCTATTGAATTGTTGTAAGAATTCGACACGGAAAGACCACAAGTACACACCCGTAACAATGCCTCAAGCTTGGTCTTCACTAGCAAGTACTCTTGCCTTACTTGTTGCAAGCATTGAAGGCACCTACAACTCAAAATATTGCAACATGTTAGATGTGAGAACTTAGATGCTTAAATTGAGGACAAAATTTATAGTATCCTTACGCTTCGATGTTTCGCTCGTCGCAGAAGTTGCGGAAAGCAATGCAGGCATTTCTCACTCTCTGAGCTCCAATGCTATCATGCAAGAAAATGAAAATGGTTATGACATGAAGAAGACTTTGATACCAATCATTTACCATAAGACTTTTATCAGTGTTTCTGCAGGTAAATCTATGTTTGTTTCTGTTTCTTGGTACTGTCAAATTAGCTTACTGAACAGTTACTTTTCCTCCGTGATACTATGAAAATGATGCAGATGTTAGAGAAATGATGGTTCCAATTAGATATACAATGAACTTATATTGACTGAATTCAGTTAAAGCAGAGAGTGCAAAGAAAACAAGAAATGGCAGTTAGCACTGTGAGTTATGACATAACCATCCTTGGACAAAGTTTTCAAAGTCCAGCAGTGAAGTGGCCCTAAAAAAGTCTTGTCTTGTCTGATATACATTGCAAAAGACAAAGGATTTCTACTACATTGTGTTTTCTGTTTCAAATTTGTCATACATGAGAACAAGAGAAACATGCTTTTTACCTGGAGCTGCTACCTTTCAGTTGGTGAACATGAGCATCAATCTTTCTGAAGTCCACATTCACCTGATCTCTGCACAAAACCAAGTACTATGATTACTAACAATCTTCTCTCTCTCTCTCTCTCTCTCTCTCTCTCTCTCTCTCTCTCTCTCACACACACACACACACACACACACACACACACACACCACACACAGAGGACAAGAATCCTTACAGAGCTTTGCTGAGATCATTGAGAAGTCTTTCAGAATCCTCAAAGAAGAGGGACACAACTTCAACCACAAAACCAGGGTTGCTCTCATCTTGAAGTTGCTGCAGCTGAACGAACTGTTCATCCAAGAATCCCTTCACCACATCAAAACCAAACAAACAACAAATGTGAAAAAAAAGAATCAATCAAATGATTCAAAACCATTTGCATTTCTCCTGGTTTACCTCATTAAATAAAGAAGCATGGTAATCATGAAAAGTCCTCTGCAGCTGATCCACCTCCATGCTTTTAGCCTTCTCAACCAAGACTCCAAGGGCTTGTTTGGTGTAGCAGAGATAATGGAAAGATGAATGTTTGGTTAGGATTGGGAGGAATAAATGGTAGAACAGAGGGATATAAATGCTTGGAAAGGGGATTTGGTGAATTTAATGTGCAGCAGACAGAGTGCAGCAAGGAGAAAGATCCAATTTTTTGCCTGCTTTTAGGGTGATTTCAAGTACAAATCTGGACTCCCACTGTTTAACCCTTTTTTCTTTCTCTGGATTTGTGCTGTGTTAGATCACACACCACACACACAAACACACACAAGAATGCAAGATTTACAGCCCTCCTACCATATATTTTGCTACTCTGGCATGAAACTTGAGGCTCTACAAATCTGCATATACAGCCCCCCTACCCCTACCCCTACCATCTTTTTTGCCACCCCACTTCTTTTCATCCAATATATTAATTGCAAGATTCTATACAATGTCACTTCCAATTATGTTTCTTTGTCTCTATTTTAATATTAAACTTTGCACAGGCAAAATCTGTACCTCTCAGCTGATGGGCTGTGTCCACACACACACACACATCCCAACAACAACAACAACAACAACCCACAAGATAAAAACAAAAGAAAGTTTGTGTGAAAATTGCATGGATAATGGAGATTGACTCTCACTATTCTATTCACTCTCAGTGAAAAACACAATTTTCAGAGGAAGCCATTGATTAAATCTTTCACCTACCTAAATGAAAAGAATCCTTACATTTCTTGTCTTTCATAGGATAATATAAAACTCAAATCATTGATGTGTTGCTCAAGACACAATTCTTGGTCACCTTAGCACTGCTAGAAAATACTATAAGCGTCTCATATTGATCAGCAAACGAGGCATCAGGACTTTCTCTACTTAGTGAGGTGCTTTTCAAAATAAAACTGTGAGGTTATTAGAAGTCAGAATAGACAATAACTTGCTATACAAGGTATCGATCAAGTTGAAAGCCAATCACTTGTAATCTACACTCTTAAATTGGCCTAAAAAATATATTGAACATGTACAAGATTATGTGCAAGTTGCAACCTTTCATCTCATTATATTCTTGCCACCAATTATTTAACCCCATTATAAAAGTTTGAGCACAATTATTGCAAATACAAGAAGAGAATGGTTGACATAGTTCTAGGTACCCATTCTTGTCTTGCAGCATCTCATTGTCTGCCTTTCATTTATATTTTAACTTGTCAAATTTCAAAAGTTAAAAAATAAAAATAAAAAAAATCCCTTTGTTTAATTTATCTTGTTTTATGCATCCAATGAAGTGTAAGGTTAATGGGCTTAACTTATATTAATGGTTACATTCACAAGATTGCAGAATCCCTTTGTGCAGAATACAGAAAAGAAGATGATGATCTTTGTCTTTGACTCAGTGACAGATAATAACATAAATTCATATAATATTGTACTATTTTCAAAGCTTTGAGATTCCCTTTATGATCAATGTTAGTTCATGCCAAACCACATTTATTTTGGAACATTTCTAATGGTTTGTGCATGAAATCTTTACTGACTTCTATCTCATTTAATATATACATGTTACGTGTACAAAGATTGCGTTAACTATTTTGTTTAAGTAAAAATTTCGTAAACGTGGTGTGCATATATATTAACTGAAAAAAAAAGATGCAATAGAATTTGAAATAGAAAATTCAATCCTTAACAGAACAACTGTTGTCCGTCCTCCTTATGTCTATGGTCGGTGAAGAACATTTTTTTTTCTTTTTTTTGTTTTGTCCCATATGGGCAAAACTAAAGAGTTGTGTAATTTATAATACACTAACCTAACTCACTATAAAAATGTTGATGAAAAAAACTATAATAACAAGATGTGCAGTTATCAAGTAGTGTTGCTTGTAGCCATAGAATAATTTATGTGTTGATACCTTACTTTTAAAAACAAGAATACAAAGAACAATGGGAGAATGGTGCCATGTGAGTGTAATGCTGGCTATTTCATTTGTTTAAACACTCCTTAACTTAAAAATAAGGGATCATTACACTCGCTTCCAAGAGGTTTGATGGAATTATACATAGACCTTTCGTGAATTAAGAAATTGTATCTAGTGCCCGTAATGTTTGTTTTCGTCTAACAAATAAATCCCTCGGTTAGTTAAAGTTCACCGAATTTGCTGATATTAGAGAAAAAAAATTTCCATATTTACTCTTGATAAACATATTGCTGATCAAACTAATCTTTTTTACCAAACTACCCTTATAAGAGTAGAGATACCTTCTCACAAGCATTATCGTGTGAAGATGTATAAGGATAGTTTAATCTAAAAAAAGATTGTTTGACCTGTAATAAGTCAGGATAAAAAGTCATATTTACTCTCGATTGACATATCGCTAATCAAACAAATCTTTTTAACCAAACTACCCTTATAAGAGGGAAGATATACCTCCTCACAAGCATGATCGTGTGAAGATGTATAAGGATAGTTTGATCAGGAAAAAATTATTTGAACTACAATAAGTCAGGGTAAATATGATTTTTTATTCAGTTTTTTTTAAAAATCAGTATATTCAGTGAATTTTGACAGACATTTAAATTTATTTGTTAGATTGAAACAAAAATTAAGAGTACTAGATATAACTTTTTAAATCACAAGAGAATATACGTGCAATTATACCAAATTTTAGAAGAAGAATGTGTAATTATCCCTAAAAACAACCCATTAAAAAGCTACATAATAATTAATAATCCGGCATAATTGGAATCTTGTAGCTTTTTTTGTCGAACAATGCGATACATATCTCAATGACTCCATTTTAAGGAACAACATTATCAAAGCCCAATATGTAATCCCACTATTAAAGTACAATACAAATATCGAGCTTTAATTCATTTTAATTTTATCTCGTATTGACTCTTAACATTCATGTGCACCTACCACGTACCCGAATGCCTAATTTTAATTAATAAATCTAGAAATGATTAAAATAGGAAAAAGAAAGAAAAACGAGTATTAATTAACATTGTTATGGGATTTCTTTTTTTTTTTTTTTTCCCTTTTTCTATGGTGTTGAGATTGTTTAATTATCATTATGATGCAATGGCCAATATCGTTTGGTAATGGATCTCATGATGGAGGGATATTAAAATAGATTAGTGATATGAGTTGAGGAAAAATATATGATTTGACATTAGAGAAAGAATACGAGCTAGCACAATAAAAAAAAGTTACGAGAAAATATACTTTGGAATTCTAAGAAAGATAATCTGAAGAATGAGATAAAGGGAGCTCGAAACCCAAAGTAGCAGTACAACCATTACGAGCACAGCTAAGGGAGACATAACCTCCCATAAGGAATTTCATCACTACGAGCTCCAGTGTCAAAAAATACGAGCTCAAACTATACAAATTCGGCACATTCAACCAGACATATTTATGTACCCACCACACTTGCAAGATTCTCCTATAAATCCGCCACTCATACGCACCAAACAAAAGAAAGCATGAAGTCATCCATACTCATATAAATAGGCTAATAAGGAACCAAAAAAGAAGGACCAAGTGACCTATCCTCTTGTTCTGTATTTTCATTAGAGTCCCATATTTCATTTATAAAACCATTAAGAATTTCCTAAAAATACCCATATCATTTAATTATTTGTCCCGTGAGTTCTCAGTCTCACTAACCTATCAGGGATTTTCCATATTTTACACACATCAGAATCTGATTAAATTTGATTCGAACAAGAATTTTTTTTCTATCTCAAGTAAATAAGAAATTTGCCTGAATAGTTTGTGTTTTTGCTAGTGGTAACTTTTGAAGATTCTGAACAAAATTGATGAGGATCATATATAGAGAGAGGACCACCTTATTGCCTTCAATTATTGTTATTTATGATATGTCTCAAAGAGAATCTCTTGTCCACAAAGCATTTGCACACACAGTGTGTGTGTGTGTGTTGTACAGTTCCATCAAATCAAAATGACCATTATTGTTGATAAGAAGAAAGAAAGATGCAGAAACAATGGTCTGCTGCAATGGTAGAGAGTGGTGAGGAGAGAGAGCCCCACTCAAATTTATAACACCCATAAATGTGCACTTCACACTCTTTTCGAATCCTCACCATACTTAAATACTATCCTGTTCCTACGCATGCGCACATGTGTGTGTGGATGAGGACGAATCATAACGTTAAGTTCAACGAACTTAAAATTTTTTGTCTTGTCATATTTTTGAGGTAAGTGAATTAAGAAAGAAACAAAATTTATCAGGGAAGAGGGACACGGCACGATAGAATGTGTCGTTGAATGGTCATATGTAATTCTTAAACAGTAATGAGAACGAAATACTCTAGAGCCCGTTAATCCATAACAAGTAGTTCAGATCTGTCCAGACCCGATGAACACAACCTATGCTACAAAGCAGATCAAATGAGGGCCGAATATAGTTCGGAGATCATTGAAGAAAGAATCTGGATAAGTGAACAAAAATATGTCATCCGAATCAAAATGGACAAAATGCTAAGCAAGAGAAAAGATTTTTCAGTCTGTGTATCATTTCCTAAGAGAGAGTCAGAATTTGGTGAGCAGCATGATGTAAGAATAGTACAAGAAGAAAATTCGGAGTTGGAGATACAGAAAAGCAAAACAAAATGAGAATTACCATTTGAGACGAAGTAAATGTTTCAAAATCGAACGAGAACTAGTGATTTGAGAAAGGGAAGGTTTTGTGGGAGGCAGCAGTCTAACAGTTTAACATACTTTGCAACTCTTCCTGCAGTATCCGGGAAGATCTGAAGATCCGACCATGTACTCTGGATTCTTTGTACATTCCCCAAGGGACGCCCATCGTTCACAATTTTCATTTGCGTCTGTACAATTTCCACCCACAATTTTGTTGAAAGAATCCACGTGAATCCACTTTGTTGCAGACCACTTCTCGCCTTGATCCACGGGGCAGCCAGCATGCAGACTCATAGGATCTGGAACTGCATCTGGAGTAAGACTAAAAAAAAGAAGTGCGTCCCCTTTGCGTGGCTTCACTGCAAAACATAGATAGATAAGACAGCAGTTGCTTCGCACGTGGAGAAAGTTTTAACTAGAGCAGTTACGGCTTGGGTTATTGTCTCACCTGCAGGACCTTGCCTTCCGCACTCAGAAAGATCATTATCTGTTGACACAGACCTACGACGAGGTGATTCCTGCATGATTGCATGAATGACAAGACAAATGGTAGAACAGGAAAGTCATCAAAAGTGGAGTAAAATGATTACGCAATTCATATATATTCATCAGGCCAGCAACAGACCTTTCAGACATAACCCGTGTAAAAAATGACCTTTCCTAATGAAAGCGTGACCATTCACAACCCAACAAAGAGATGCATGACATTTCAGTGACAAAGTAGATTCTCAAATATATGCTCCCTAACTATGGGCTAGTAGGTATCCTAAGCATATTAAATGATTCACGACCCCTATAGCAGCTACAGAATATACCAACAAGTAAGGAGGTTATGAGATATTTAGAGTGTTTTACTGGTATGTGTCCTGGAATCGAATAGGAAAGTTATGATACGAGGTATAGCACCCAATATACGGTGGTACAATTGAACCACCAAGAATTTACAAGAGCTTATGATCTGGAACTATAGGAAATGGAGACATGACTAACCTCTGCTGAGGGAAACACAGTTTCACCTCCTTTTTCAACATCAGTAAGATACATTAACACAGTAGCTACTCGGTGCCCACCACGAGCTATATTGACCTTGTCCGAAAAATAGTCATGATGAGGGTCATATTTCTGTCCAGGCTCATAGCGCAATACTTGTATGTCTTCTCCATTTTCTATATGGGGAAACAGAAATCAGATGTTGCAAGTAGTAGTAGACATTATCATTGTCTATGCCCACATATCATGCAAAGTTTCACCATGTGGCATAAACGAATCATTCATAAACAATATGTAAGACATTAAATAAATTGTAGCGGCTTGTATAAGATGATCAGTATAGACACATAATATGCTGATATTTAGAAAATTAATAGTTTACATAATGGCGACAGTGAGTTACAGAAATGTAAGGAAAGCAAGGGGAAAACAAAGGAGCATTCATCAACTTATCATTAATTCAAAATCTTCACATTATCCCAAAGAAAAGGAATAATACACGAAAGTATTCAGTACCAGGGGACTGTCAGTTTACCATGCTAAATATATGCTATTCGATGCTAACTACATAAGTTCATGCTTAAGGTATTACCACATATGATTTGAATTGGACCACTAAATTACGAGATCTACACAACAAAGCAAAGAACAAATTTTTTATTTGCCTGGCCATAGGGCAGCAACTACAAATAATAAGAGGTTAAAGAACTGGAATGCCATGTATAAGAATCGTAATTAAAATGGAATCATACTACCAGAACTTATCAAATAAACTTGGACTATTATCAACAGCCAGTGATAAGATTCCATTCCATATCAAAGAAGAAAACATGTTCAAAGCCACAATTACTGAAAAAATGTGACCTTGTGGTAAAAATGTCCAAGTAGCAATCTTCTCTTCTATGCCGGCAACAATAGGATCCTATCAGAAGAGATGGGGAGAAAAAGAGTTAAAACACATGGAATGCATAAACCCCTCTAAGATGTCATAATTGTGGTAAGAAAACATGAAATAAACCAGTCAATTTATTCCCAATTGGTTGATTTGGAATTATATTTTACAAGATCTTACTCATAACACCACATTTTATCCATGTGCCTAAAATTACACATTTCAAACATCTCGTACACATAACTGCAATAACCGACAACAATCCATGATAAACTTTCAGATATAAGAACAATTGAAATGCCAGAATGTGAGAACACATGAGCATGCCAAAATACATATTACGTAATCTTTCACTAAGCTTGAGTTAGGCTGTCAGAAACAGTATAGTATTTAATGATGGTTAAGATAAGCAAGCTGTTCAGTACAATTATTTAAATCACCGAATATCCACCAACAAAATGGAAGTCTGATTTTTATTAACTATTTCATTACTAACTTTAGCAACGGAAACACTTGCCTCCAGCCAACCTCGCTTGCATGAAATCAATATAAAAACAAATACGGAGCTAAGAAATCAAGGCAAAACTATTAGATCACAATAGATGCACAGATTGCCGACTGAATTAGCTTAGACTTGAATAATGACAGGGTTTAACAAACCAATAGCAAGCACTCTGAAGCACCCTATCATATCAAAATTAGCAACAATTACATAAAAATATATTTTTGGGGAAAACAAACCTTTGCTTTTGGAATAAACATTCCGGAGCTAGTCCGGACCTCACTTAGCTTACTCTTCCCAGACACATTGTCCGCCACTGCCGACCTCTTCAGCTCAGATTTTGCCTAAATTTAATCACAAAATCAAATGACTACCTCGAAATTTAACGAAATAAAAGAGGACAAGAATCTTATATCAGTCTAAACTCACCAGAGATATTAAATGATTGCATTCTTCATCCGTTAGGAAACCTTCGTACACAAATGCTCTAAATTGCAAGGCCAGATTGTAGCTCAGTCATACCAGTGGATAATTAACAGCCAAAAAAATCATAAATCTATGAAATACTTCAAACACATTACTCACAAAAATCATTTCAAAATACCTTGGTTTCCATGAGATGTTTTTGACTTTGGACGGATTGATTATCGAACTGCACAAGGATTTCCGGGCGATCGTTGCGATCAAAAGCAGGAAAAGCAGCGGAACTTGCGAAAATCTGATCATCAGGTTAAATTTTGATCTCTGTCTAGGTAAGTTCTGAAAGAGATAAAGCTGAAGATGCTCGAATCTGACTAAGTTTTTTCAGCTGAGAGTTAGAGGATTTTGGTAGATCACTCGATGGGAGTTGACGAAAACTATATATACAGTTAGGCGAGACTCAAACGGCGCCGTATCAGTTGAATCTTGAGGTTTATGTAGCTTACATATCAAAGCCTAAAAATAAATAAAATTCGCATTTAACACCCTAGGAAAAAAGATTATTGCATTTAGAACCCCAGTGTTATTAATGTGTAGTTCCTTTGAAATTTTTTTATAACAAAGGTATTTTTCTTTTTTTGGTAATTAAATTTTGTCATTCGAACAAGAACCGTTTTTATACTTTGTCGTTTAAATTTTTTTTTTCTTGTTTTAATTATTATCTCAACTTTATGAAATTTGCAAGGTACCATGTATAACTATTTTCGATTGATTTTTTCTGTCGAAAAAACATCACATGCAGTTCACATGTGATATTGAAAAATGGCCATATATGCTAATTTGCACATTTCCCAAAACTGAGATGGTAAGTTGACATTAAAAAAAAAAATAGATGTCAAAATGTAAAAACAGACATAGTTCGAATGATAAAATGTAATTTACGCAGTTTATTTATTTTTTCTTTTAATAGATATCTTAATTGTTCATGTTAAAACTCCCTATTATTTGAATTTTGAAGTACTATTGAGATAGTTATGAATGCAATTAAAATTACAAGTCATAGACTTATGCTTTCCACGAAATTTTAACTCAAATCAAGTTTAATCGTACCAACCAATCAGTTATCACATCGCTCTTCCTAAATTGTAGTTTGGTTACATAATAAATATATTTCACTTATCATGGAAATTATAACCCATACTGGATCGAAATCAATTATATGGCAAGTGTACTATACTTGTCATGTGATTGGTGTACAGTTCAAGAAAAGTGACCAATCACATGGGAAGTATATCGCACTTGCTCTGTGATTAGTTTGATTAAGGCGGATTAGAATCTTGTGCGCACGTGCGTTTTAAAGGGAGAAAAAAAGGATGAACTGACGGAACTGCATATACGAAAATAAAAGGTTATGTACTAAAGTGTTCGTCTAGAAGAATTTCCCAAAAAAAAGAAAAAAAAACGACGAAAATGCAACCTATGTCCAGTTTGATCTCTTGCCATTGTTGTCATTCACTACATAAAATGTGTGAAAACTCATTCCCTGCACTATCTGGAGACACAAACTGTTGAACTGCTACCATAGCTCCTCACTTTGAACTATAAGCCCATCACCTAATTCCCCGAGACCTATAACTCGAGTGCACGAGTTGCAAAGCTGCGATTCAAGCACCGTGGAGGAAGGACCGTGCATTCCAATTGCTCGTTTTCAGGTTGTGCTCAGCAAGTTTGCCTCAACATCACCGTTTTGATGATGGTTTTCTTGGTCTGATGCAATCTCGATTTTCTGGTTTCTGTCGTTGGAAGATTTGGCTGAGTTGCCTTCTTCTTCATCGATCACCTCCAAGGGGCAACATCTCTTGAGTGCAGGCCTTTTCTGGAACTTTTTCTTGCTCTGCAGTATGCCTTCGTCGCCTCTTAACATCCTCACAATCTGCAACGTATAGAAACAACCGTTGAACGTTAAGCAAAGGATAGAGAACTTAACGAATACAGAGAAGTATATCTTGCTTCTGCTCCTGTGATGTTGCTTCCTCAAGAATTACGCATTTCTTCTATCTGCTCACTTAGGAGGTGCTTACGGTATTAATGGGCGCTAGTAAAGGCTTTAGAACGGAAGCCGTCTTGGCTATCTAACCAGAAGGATAGTGAATATAGGAGGATAATAGCATGTTATAAGTAATCATATTGTTTAGTATCTGTAAAGTGAAAGATGCACCTGGCTCATTTTAGGCCTTTCTGTTGCATCTTGATGGATGCATAACGAAGCGACCAGAACCACACGGTTCAGCTGTTCCCAGTCGAAATAACCATCAAGTGATGGATCGGCCATCTCTGTGGTATTTCTACCGAGCAGCAGAGGTTTGGCCTGCAGAATATCAATCAAGTTTAGGCAAATGAAAATTCATGATAAACTAGTTGCATCACCCGATGTTTGCCTAATGGTTGATACGGAGAAGCCGACTTACCCACATCACAACGCTATTATGTGACTCATCTATCGCTGGACGGCCACTAACGAGCTCTAACAACAGCACTCCAAATGCGTAAACATCAGTCTTTTCATCAACTATACCATGCATGAAAAATTCAGGAGGGAGGTAGCTGCCATGGAAAGGAAAAAGAAAATGTTTTAGACAGTTTACTAAGAGGTGAGAATTTCAACAGTTTTCATTGTAAAGGTAGTAAGTTGGAGCACCCAAATGTGCCTTCAAACTGTGAGACAGTAATGTGAGTCCATTGATCAGGAAGCCATTTCGCAAGCCCAAAATCCGAAATCTGCCAAAACCAACGTAACGTTAAGCATCAACGTAAAGAACTAAAGAAAAAGCAAAGTCCATCTACACTGCAGTGACGAACAGGTTCCATCTCATGATTTTGCGTCTGTTGATCTCTACCTGAGCTTTAAAATCTTCAGTTAGCAAAATATTGGCGGACTTGATATCTCTATGGATAATTCTTCTTTGACACCCCTCGTGAAGATACGCAAGACCAGAGGCAATGCCCATAGCGATGCTGTATCTGAGTGTCCATGTCAATTTGTCGTTTTTAGCTGAGTAACATATGGACCAAAGGAAGTTAGGTTTCTTGGGCATGAACAGTGAAAAACAAAGACTTATATTCTTTTGAAAGGAAGCCTGGAAATAAACCTTTCAGGACAGACGACAAGCTCCCGTTAGCAGACAAAGGAAGAACAAGGTGCATCCCTCCTTCAACTCCGTAGCCAATCACACTGGAAATGTTTGGATGATTCACGTGAACTAAAATACCAAGCTCGGATAAGTAATCTGCAGTCATCTCCTCTTGGGTTCCCCTGATCAACCGTTTGACAGCTACTAGTTGCCCGTCTTCCAAGTGTCCCTTGTAAACTTCAGAATAGCCCCCCTCTCCAATCAAGTTGTCTAACCAAACACAATAGACAAAAGTGAAAAATCGGCTAATGCATTTGTAAAAGTTTCCTCATGTCTTAATGAAATCATGTACCAGGGCTGAAGTTGTCGGTTGCTTCTTGGAGGTCTGAAAGAGTGAAATTTCTCCAGGAACTTTCGAAGCAATAATACAAGTCGGCTTCTATGTTGGGAGGAAATGCCGGCAAACTCTGTGTATTCCTACTGCTTTTTTTTCTCGTAAGCTTCTTTATAGAAGTAAGGTGAGGAATGGTGGGATGGAACGTCTGAAAATGCGGTGGCTTTCTCAGTTTGCGAAGGAACCCTTTCCATTGAGATTCGGATTTCCCGTTTTCTTGAGGATCTGTATCCGTAGTACTCGTCTTAGTGTTTGTATCGGTATCCTCCTCCTCCTCCTCATCTTGATCTTCTCCGCTTGTTGAGCATCTTTCTAATGCCGCCACCTCCGCCTCTATGGACTTCAATTCTACGGCACAAAGGAGTGAAATTTGTTAACATGTATAGTCGGCTAAAACGAAAGAAAACTAGTGAGAAAGATGTATGTATGAATTATGATCAGCCACCTTCAGCCGAAAGAGAAAGAGAGGAAGTAGAAAAAAGCAATTTCTTCCCAATTACAAAGAACTGTCCTTGTCCTTCTGAACTTTCCGCAGCCATTTTGCATGCATTCTCACTTTCCCTGTAATGAAATATTACATCTCAACGGTACAACAAATTCAAGAATCAAATGTAATAAATTCAGCAGAATAACCATAAGAAAACCAGAACAAATTCAGGCAAGAATCCCATAATAAACCTTAAAACAACAATGTTTTTGGTGCATACATTGGATTCCCAGAATTTATTTTTCACCATCCCAGGAAAATGTAAAGAATCTGACATCGAAATATCTACGTAGATTAGCATTTGGATACAACCCACAAACACATACAACGTAAGAACAAGAATCAAAATACCAGAATTTGCATTTGCAAGCAATTTCTTCAAGAACAGAGCTACCAATAATGTAGATTATGATGAGATTACCTTGGTTCCTGGCTATTTTCCATGGTTCCTTAAAGACAGCAAAAGAACAGGTGCCTCAGGAACCAACAACGGAGTCTGCTAATTCGAATTCAGAATCAGAGAGAGAAAGAAAGAGAGAGAAAATGAAAAATAGGAATAGTGGTTTGCATCTACTTTCTCCATAATACATATATATATGGAAGATCTCCATGCTGAAATATCGGCTTCTCCTTTTTTAATATCATCCAAACTGTTACCACTATTACAGACACGACGCCAACACGGTACGGGACACATAAGAACCTCACGTATAAACAAACACGTTTTCGTATAGACAATAAAATACAATGTTGTAATGACGGGATAAGATACTTATTACAAATGAGCCCAAATTATAGGACGAAAACAAAACAAATAAGTTAGAAAAAAACAATGAGTATAATTAGGATCAAGAATTGCAAAACTCATCCTTTAAGTTACAAAAATTTGCACATGATGGGATCTCTCTCCCATGACGATCAATCTTGTTTCATGCAAGAGCAACATCACAGAGGACGAATTCAAAGGTTAAATTTCAATTACTTTGGAAAAGGGCACAGGTATAATAAGTGGTAAATTTATTATCGAAACCTTTAGTCGCTATCGATTGTTCAAAAGAGTCAAGAAAGCATTTGTCCAGCAGTTTCTTTTTCATGTTAATATGCCATATATATATAGTACGAGGGCTACTCATGAATAATTATTACATGCATTGCTGTGAGATGAGATTGTTGTAATAAATTATAAGTATTTGCAGTTGTTGTGTAGTTCAAACAATGCTACAATGTTGTTAAGTGTGAACTCAACATGCATGAGAAAGAAGTGTTTTTCCAAAGAGCCTTTCTTGAAGCTCATGAATTTATAAACTGTACCATGTGATTACTACTTGGCTTTGCAGTAATCTCTTTCGCCTCGACCCGAATCTTTTATTATGTATTAATATTAAATTTCTTGATATATACGTGTATAAAACTCGTTTATCTGTTTATTTTATCAAAAAGTATCTTATAAACATAACATGTTTAGCATAATTCAACCAACTTAATTCTAAATTAGCATAATGATAAAGTTGAGAGTTGAGACTAAAAAACACAAGACCTCATCAATTTCATTCTCAAGAGAAGCAACAAAGGGTAGAACTCAGTTGGGCAAATCTGCAAGATTACACTTAATTAACCTCATTATTGAAGATTGTCAAAGAAATATTGCAATTTGATACAACTCAATTACAAGTGCTGTGAATAAAACTTACTTTACAACGATAATTACGAAATTCTATCACTAAAAAGTAAATGCTAAAAACTTAAAGGCGAGCGCGTACACGTCTTCTCACTGGACATTACGCATGATTAACCCCTCGAAAATTCCATAGAGGTCCTTGTTATCTTGGCCAAATATTTCATCCGCCTTCCGTAAAGTTTGCTAGTATAAAGCAAAATCAAATCAAACAATCACGATATGTTGATAAAAGTAGCTTCAAAGCAAGAAAGCAAGAAATGGCGGGTGGATATCAATCGATGGCATTACCTCTTTCGTTTGTTTTTGGGAATTAAGTTCCTTCACGTTCGCCAGAAACGCCCCGAACTGCTCATATGATAGCCGATTTCTGATCAAGCAAATACGATATAGTGAACTTGATGAAAATTGCTCCAATGTTATGTAAAGTAACAATATTTTGCATATAGCACAACTAGGAATATCTATCTATCTATACTATTTATTAAATGTGACGAGGTAGAGTAATTATTTACAAAAACACTCTCGAGTCTATTTATTGCACAAATAATCATCTCCTAAGAATTAAATTTGTATCTATAATTTTCTATTCTTACACATTTAAAGTTATTTCTTTTAATTTTTTTTTTCCATTTTAGTTTAGTTAAACAAGTACAATAACCATTTAAATTTTGCACGCTCATTGAGTGTGCTCCGATCGCTGGTATCAATATAGTAGATGGATTTTTTGCCATAGACCTGTTTGCCAATACTACATTATCAAAATTTTCATGAGAAGAGTTTTGGTACCTGACCAGGCGGAAGAATTCTTTTCCATCAACGCGGGTTTTCCCTGACAGAATAGCAATTCGACGATAAAATATTTAGTTCCCTCTAGGAAGTATTAAGAACCAAATGCAGCAAAATTATGATCAAGTTCTGACAACTGACCTGGTTGTGATCCCGGCATTGAACTGAACGGACCAGAAGGCATAGAAGAGTACACTGAAGATTTATCATCAAAAAAGCCTCTCCCCGAAAATGAAATCGAATGTCTCCTAATTGGAGACATTGGCACCGGCGTCCTCGAAGGAGACACCGATGCAGATAGACTTGGAGGTGAACCAGGAGGCGTAAGGCGAGGTGTGCTAGTTTGGGATGCCAGCAACGGGCCATGCGGCACTCGGGGCCTCAAGGCTATAATCATGATGGTAAAAAAGAATAGTTAGAAATAATAAACTCCAGCACTTGAGAGCTTGAATCTTTACTGGCGGAAAAGCAAAGACGAAAAAGAAAACCGATGGCTCTTTAAGAGATTCTTCCTCAGATGCAGCAAGAAATTTGCAAACCATACCTTCACTACTCTCAGTGTCCTCAGAAACTGAATTTCCAGGATCTGATTGAATGGAAGTTGTTCGAGTAGGCGGCAAAGCATCAGTGTCTTCTGGAATAATTCGAGTAACATGATTAACACAAGCTATTCGTCATATACTCTGGTAATAAGTGATTCTTAAACTTTGTAGTACTTCGCGACTTTCTTGATTAATTGGCTGCGAGAAGACTTAAGTGGCTATTGCATGAACCACCAGCAGTTCTAGCTATTGCAAACAACCTAATATGCTTTCCTACCCAATACTCATGGCGCAGATATTTAAAAATGATAAGACAAATAGGAGCTCCCAAAAATAATAATTAAAGTTGGTACATAATAATTCAACAGACATCAACATTGTAAAACCTGCATTGGTCGGTGGCAGTGGAGGAGCAGCCTTAGGAGGAATTGCCTAATATCAGACAAAGAATTCAAAAGTGCATGTGTAAGAAAGACTATACAGATAGACGAATGCTATGCAGAAATCAAGAACTTATGCACTTACAGGCTTGTCTTCATCGTCTTGAAGCGATCGCATGAGCGTCTTTCGGAAGGTTTCCAACTTAACAAAACACAAATTTGAGATTAACAATTATACACCATGCATTCACATTTAAATGTGGGAAGGCATCAAATAGCAAATCCACTACAAGAGAACTTAAATGGTCTAGAATCGCGTCAAATCGCCTTGTTTGGGCTTGGAGAAATCGAAAATGAGTATGATATGTGCAGTTTACAGCCAGTTCGAATCTTCTATTACAAAATAATATCGCATACTACATACATTTTACGTGTGTAATACGAAATGGAATACAAAATGCAACAAGATTTATAATAAAAACGAACTCAAGTATGGTATACCTTAGCAACATCACGATTCAGCTTCTTCACAGCATTGCTCAGCTGTGCATTCTCCTTCATCAAGCTTTCCTGCCATTAGAAGAAAAGGGAAGAAAAAACTATTACTCATATACAAAATCAAGAAATCCATAAAAAATTTCACGCCTACTTCCTGCATCCCAAGATAAATGTCGTGTTTTAGGATATAGCACGAAATCCAATTTTCATATCTTGAATATCATAAATTCAGTCGCACTTCTGTCAATAAGATAAAATTTCAGAATAATTTATGGTGGTCCAATTTAAAAATCTTAACTTTGCCGCTGAGATTATCGAAAGAACCCTTCAATTAACAGCTAAAGTTGCATCAACTTCATGCAACTGAAGTAAAAACGGATAGGATTTCGGGTTTCCGGACCTTTTCCTGCTGAGCGAGGGAGAGGTTATCAGACGCTTCATTGAGAGAGACGTGGAGCGACTCGAGCTGCGACTCCAGCCCGGAAATGATACTGTCCCTGTCGGCGAGCTGCTGCTGGAGCACAGACAGCTCCGACTCGAGGGCGTCGACGCGTGCGGAGAGGGCAATGGAGGTGATCTTCCGGGCGACATCCAGCTGTTCGAATGGGTCCGACGGCAAAGCCTCCAGCAATTCGTCGGGAAGGTCGAACTTCGGCGACTCTTTCGACACCATTTTTCATGTACTGTCTTTTTCTTGATTTATTTTTGAAATATTTTTAATTTATTTTGAGGCTTTTTATTTTATAGTATTTGTGTGAATATATGGCAGCCACTAAATATTTTAGAGGTCAAATATTCGGATAAGGAATTGGCGCTACTAAGATTTATTTGTGTCTTATCTTTTATTTTGTGTAAATAAATAAATAATGTTATCATTGTCATTATTATGGTAAAAATAAAATAAAATGAATGGTTGCCCTATTTTTCTTTTCATGTCGATTTAAATTTTTTAATCCAATTAAAATATACTTTCAATTTAATTCCAACGTTTTACAAGCGATGATGACTTGGTTGATATTTTGCTATTTTTATCATGACTAAGTAGGTTAGAGGATCGAGTTTTCAAGAATTAATAACGAAATCTTTATTAATTAAATTAAATTTTAGGGGAAAGCATTGCAGTTATCCCTTTTTAAATTTGATGATATAAGCAAGAACATTGGCATTTATTTGACTTCATATCTGATGTGAAATAAAATGATGTATAAAGTAGCAAATTTAGATAGCTTTGACGAGAAATGAAAGAGAGTTCATAGATTTAACATGACAATAGCAAATTAACTGTTGTCCATGATCTTAGACGTCATGGGTTCGTAAAATAATAATCTACTATATAATAGGACTGTATATATGATGTAATAGTAAGAGATTAATTAAATTTAATTTATGTTGTATTCTATTATTGGTTAATGTATGATTGCTATAATTGTCTTTATTAAAAATTGATAGTTGACAGAGCTGATTGTAATTGATTTAGTTCAATTAATAATATTCATCTTTTCACTTTTAAAAAAAATGTTGAACAGCAGCAATCTACTTAAGAAATATGGACTTATATGAGTATCATATCATCATGTATTTCTTGCATTCAATGATTTTACAAAGCAAAACCTGCAGACAAGATTATAATCCTCTAAGAATGATGTATGTCACTGCAGTTGATCTACCATTCAAAGTCCTCAAGCTGCTCCCCAGCAAATACCACAGTGTACAGCGTTTCGACGAGTAGTCCATGGTAGAGCAACTGCAACATAATACGGAAACAAGAGTGCGAGACTGCTGCAATGTTAGCTTCACTGAAGGTGTTTGATTTCATTCTTGTTCTTCGTTGGTTCGAATTTGGTTTACAGTTTGGCCCTTGTCACTTTCACGGCTCTTCCAAAGTGCTGTTCGTATGTTCATCACCTGCAATGCCAGAACTTCCGTTTGATAAACGGCCCCTGGAATTTGAGTAAGGGGACTGAGTTGAAAGAGGGCTTCCTCGTGAGTACCGGTTCCTTGCAGTGGTGGTGCTTCTTGTTGCCTTGAGACGAGCCTTTCTACCCTGTCGTCGTGTGATTCAATGAATGGTTACTGGTTCATTTACGGGTCAAAACATTGGCATGGTTTCCACTTATTTCAGTATATCTCAGAACATGGGGGGGAAGAAATTACCTTTCCCATGCATTTCTCCAAGTGAGGAGCAAATCTTCCAGCCATAATAGATCTGCCACAGTTCATGCATTCGAATATTTCATTAGCAATTGGGGGGTGAGTTTGCCCAAATATATCAACCACATATTTGCCATTGGCTTCAACACTATTGCTTGGATCAGATGCCCGTGCTCTTGCTTCGGCAGACAACCTCAGCTCCTCTTCCTCGTCACCTAAATTACAATCAAGTCCTAGCCTTGCAATTCGGTGAGACTCTGATGCAACATCAACTATGATAGAATCAAGGATATCTATGAAAATTTTGGATGACAGCTGCAAAAACAAACCCAAGAAGAAAGAACTCTCAATCATGTCGACCACAAATAAGCATGACACCACACGAACGCCACATCATCAAATAGTTTATGTAAATCATCGGGTTAACTAATAAAGGATTTCTCAAAAGCCAATTCTGCCACACCCTTACAACGTACACGAGACATATTATCTAGATTTTGCGCACTGTTTAGTGTGTAGATAATGAGGGACGAAAGGGGGCAGAACTTAGTAGTACGACAAGAAACTGTATATCTGTTAAATACAACCGGCAAAGTTGAGACAACAAAGCAATACTGAAAGTAAAACCCATTTCAATAAGGTATAAAAGCAAATCTTGATGGGTAAAACATGCAAACAAGTCCCTTAATATGTAACAAAAGACTTCAACCAATGTGGCTTAAAGTTCATCGTCTAATTTGAGTCAGTGAGTGAAGAATCGGCTACCGGCCTCTACAAGTTATATACTAAATCTCTTGAACTAAACAACACAAGAACGAAACTCTGAAATGAAAATGAAAATAATAGTTTGCTGAAACACCATAAAATCTCTTAAACTACGAGATACGACTGAAGGGATGGCTACCTCCGAGTCTGAAGACAGATCATCCTCTTTCAGCATTGACATGAGTCTAGCAATAGAACCCCAATGCTTATCAAGGTCATGCACTACAGAAAGCAATCAACTGAGGCAAAAAATATTGCTTATGAGCTTGTAACAACAGCCAAACATCAAATCAAAATATTAACCTACCCTCAAGAACTAATCATCACTTCGAAATTCCTTCAAAAAATCGGGTACCGATTCGATAAAAGCATAAGTAAACACATTCATCCAAAAAGATAAACAAACTAATTACAACCCTTTTTTCCCTCTTTCCACACACATACCATTACCAACTCAAGTATCAAAACACAAAACACTGATCCATTAGTTTCTTTGAAAATTAAGCCAGCTTTTATTCGCCCTAGCTAATTCAAATCGGCATAGAAGTGATCTAAAATACGAATTTACTGCTCCAGTTAAATAATCAAATCATACTACAAACATCTACAAAATTCTTCAAAACAGCAACAACATCAAACATCGGCAAAACATGTCAATAATTAACCAAAACTTAACTATAGAGCTTCAAAATTCAGGAAACAATCACTCGAATACGAAAAAATAGTTGTGATCGAAAACAATGCGATACCGGATCAAAATTATTGTTTACAAAAACAAAAAAAGATTCTGAAAACTGATGAAACTATGAGATTGACCAGTAAAATCGTAGGAAAAAATGAGAGACCCACAATTCGTTTTCCGATTCTAATGAAATCCCAATAAGGAAAAACACAATCCAAAAAACCTGTGAAAAGAGAAATCGAAAGGATTAAAACGCAATAAAAAAAATAACAAGAATTACCCAAAGTGGAGCATATAGTTCAGTTTCGATCAGCTGAAAACTGCACACAAGAGAAAAGTAACAGCTACGATCAGTTTCGAGATCGCTAATTTCCCTCCCCCCAGCGCAAGCGCGCTTTATTCAGGGAGAAAGCGCGATTTCAACTGGAAAAGGGCCTTTCATGGGCCAAAATATCAACAAAGGCCTAAACATGTGTTCAGGCCCAAAATTTGAAATATTGGTCGAGTGGTTAAGAAGAAGAAGAAAACTATGTGCTTAATGGGCCTATTGGAAATGGGCTCGGCCTTAGACAGACCCCTGTGATTAGAAAAATTACATTTAGTATCTCTAATATTTGTTTCTGTCTAACAAATATTTTCTACGTTAGTTAACATTTATCGAATCTAATGATATTAGAAAAAAAAAGTTAAAAATTACATTTATCTCAAATTGACTTATTACTAATTTATTATAGTTTAAATAATTTTTTTTCCCGACCAAACTACCGGTATAAGAGTGATATTATAGCTACGTACATGCTTGTGAGAATTTGTTGATTCTTCTTTATATTGTCGGAGGTCTTTACTTCAAAACTAAATATTCATATATATATATATATATATAATCAAATAAGAAACGAAAATCTAAAAACCCTCTAAAAAAAACAAAATCAAATTCCAAGAATCTACTTACTTCAACTCAGTTTGATGTATATGACAGTAATAATAATTTTCTTATAAGGGTATAAAAGTAATTTTTTTATTATATATACACTCTCTCACACTATAAACTAATTAACATCACTATAAATACATGAAATATTATTTTTTAATACAAGTTACTATTCATAATTTGACTACACATACTACTCAAAAAATTTCTAACTGGACTTGGGATGTAATCGTGTCGATGATGATTTTTCCAATTATTCCTTTACTCCAAACCACAACCACATCACAGATACCCAACACTTAATTTTTCATTTCGATTCTTTTTTTCTTATCTTTTGATAAGTACGTCAGTCCAATCTTAATAATCCCATTGTGCTAACATTGAGTTGGCCACTAATGATAGTAATATAAAGTTTATTAAAACGATGAGATATCAAGTAATAATTTAATTTAAAAAAATTAGCAAGAATCATTGCAAATCTCAAACTTTAAATATTTCATATTGCTAGGGAGTATTGGAATATCTCAAGTTGTTTCTTTTTAGGAACATGTCTCCATTAAACCTTGCCATGGCATTGTTTGTTTATAAAAAATTAGGGCTTAAAGACAATAAACAATGTTTCTCTTTGAAATTCCCTCCTTTAAAAAGGGGTTTAAACTTTTGAGTCCTTTTCATTTGGACCCCACATTTTTAAGAAATTTCCTTGAGATGCTCCTTTTTTTCTTTTTTCTTTTTTTTTTTAAATTACAATATTCTTTGAAAAGTAAAAGTTGTAATGAAAGTGAGCCCAAGTTTGGGCCCCACCTTTATCAATTTGCATTTATATATAGGGATCCAGCTTCTAATTTCATAACAAATAAAATGGTAAATTATAATATTACGCTAACACCCCCTCACATCCAATTATATGAATACCTTTTTTTTTTATCAAAATTATAAATACAATATTTGATGTTGTAATTGTAATTATAAGTACGTCTTTTATTCATTGACAAAAATTTACACAAAACATCCCTTGATGTATATTCTATTAACACCCTTTTAGGGGTGTACCTGAGTTCCACAAAGGACAAATATTATTTGTATAATTCGAGTTAACCTCAGGGATTGTCAATAAAAGATTCAGATAGTTCAAATGACGAAATTGAAGCCTCAAAATTATATATTATTTTTACTCATTATTTATATATATATATATATTGTGCACCAAATTGTCGGTATTTTATTTCCAAATTGATAGGAGTGTATCCCATTTTCCTATAAAAGAAACAAATAGTTCAGAAAAATGGCCAAAATTGCATACTCGCTCAGGAACCGCACACAGTCTTGTTGGGTCGGGTCATGCGACCCGATCCGACCCGAACCGAACCAATGACCCAGCCCAAGACCCTCTTCATGGATCCGGAATCTAGACCATGATTCTCTGACAATTCTTGCATTGAAATGATGCCACGTAGACCAGGCAAGTGGACACATTTGGCCTATAAATACACCCTCCATACCTTATTTATGATAACGCTCATTTATCATTCTCTACCACATTTATCACTTGAGATCGCATATCCATTTCGATCTTGGGCTGACTTAAGCATTAGAGGATTTTTGTCGGGGATAATCCCGGCTAGCGTAACGTGCTTCTCTCTTCTCAGGGACCATATCACATATGGTGAACACAGGAGATCGCTACCTTGGACCTCTCGGAGATCCCTACTTTAAACCTTCAGGGAGATCGCTACCTAGAACCTCCAAAGAGATAGCTATTTTCTATCTGGATCACAAATTTACTTGGTTTAGGAGATAATATTGTAAGTGAATAAAATAAAAATCGATAATTATTATTTGAGGCGAATTCAAGGTAAATTTTATGTTATATTTTGATTCAAGTCAATAAAATTTTAAAATTACAAAAAATCCTATAATATAAATAAATAGAGAGGAAGAAATTGCAGATGCAATGTCTCTATGCACCATTTGTAGGTAGGCAATGGGACATTTTTGAATGGTATTGGTAGGTTTAGGTAAGATGTGGGACTAAAATAGAATTAAAGAAAATAATGTGATGTTACCTTTGCTTAATTCAAGTGGAGCAATGCACATGTGAGATTCCTTGACTAAGTCATCCATTCTAAGTCTAAGCTTACTAAAAAAATTTAATTCTTTCAGACCAATAAAGTTTAATTTAGTCTACCAATTAGCACAAAAAATATATATATATATATATATATATTTACACATCTTAACTTATAAATTTACGTAAATTATCCTTATCTTTTGAAAATTACACATACACCCAAATAAACGTTAACATCATTAGACAAACTGTCTTTACTTTTTGAGTGTCATGAGTGGTTTCTGTAATTATGCAAAAGAAATAAGTGTTATTTGTATAATTAGACCATAGATCAAGGATTGTAAATATAATTATCCTAAAAAAATGATATTTTTGAAATTTAAATTTTGAGTTTAAGTCCCATAAATGTATTATTATAATCTCTTGCTTATGTAATTATTATTATTATTATTGTTATTATTATTATTACAACTTAATTACTTACTTACTGTGATTTGTTTTTAGAGCGAATAATATTTTATCATTAACTAACAATTATTATTGAAGTCGATGAATATGCATATATTGCACCAGAAAAAATATGATTGTTGTCATAGTAAAAAATAAAAGATCGTAAAAGAATAACCAACAATGGTGCAACGACTATTGACCTTAGTTTTTATTGGTGAGGCCAAAAACATTGGCCACACATAAAAATCAAATCAAATACTTCAATCATAAATAAAACCATGATAAAAAATCAAAATTTTCAAATAGTACTGATTTATCGTAATTTTTAAATTATACTTACTTATAATATAGGCAATAATTCATTCTTTTGTGGTCTTAGTAGAATTAGAACTCCTAATTGAGTTTCAGTTTGGTGAACTAATTAAACTTGACCTCAGCACCATTATTAAATTTGTTTATTGATCGAAATTATTGCATTTACTTGAAATTAAAATCTTGATCCGACAATATAATTACCGTTCCCCAAAAAGAATTAAAATATTTGTAGGATATAAATAGAAAATATTCCGGATGTCGTTTTCAATCATTTCTCCTTAATTATTGTTTATATATTTAATCATTCATGATTAAGTTCTGAATGATCAATAAAATACATGCAAGTGGGGTTTAATCTTTTTGTTGGTTTGGGTAGCTAAGATTAGACTCCATAATTAAATAAATCAATATAAAGATGTGTACAACTATTTTATGTATATAATACTCACAAAATTATCTAATAATTGGGGCAGGCTTAATGGTTTTGGTTAATCACCAAGATTAATTAATACTTCTATCTTCAATGTAATTAATTAAAAAAAATTAAAGTATAGGTTTATTCTCCACGTACTGCTATGTTCGTGCATCGCACGTGCATTCAGACATCACTAGTAAGAATTAATTAATACGTTTTAATTTCATGAGTTTATTTCCAATTTCAAATTAAAAACCAAATTTATTGGCAAACGACAATTCTTGGTTTAGATACACTTTAAAAAAAATCACTATTGGCTACATTTTTTATAATTATGATTAAAATTTGTGGTAAATAACTATTATTAACTACAGTTATATAAAAATCGATGTGAAAATTAGTTTTTCCACCATCCAAAACTTATTTTCCACGGCTAAGAGCCTTGGTAAAAACATTCGCCATGGCTTTTAGTCATGAACAATATTTAATTTAGCCACCCTCACAAAAACCACGGCCAACAACCGTTGCGTAGTCGTGGTCAATGACTATTTGTTACGACTATTTAGTATTAATCATGGTTAAATATTATATTTCTTGTGGTGGTAATTTTTTTTTCTTGGTAGCACACGATTCAATATTACACCATTCAACATTCAAATTAAAGCGTGATTTCCATAGTTTGAATTAACTAGTGCATTCAAACGAGATAATGAAACAAGAAATTAGTATAATAGTAGACATATATTCATATTAATTTGTGGGACTCGAATCCACAACCTTACCAATCAAGTAAGATTTAATACGACTATTTTGAACTAATTTGATATTATATAATATATAATAGTATGCAACTTAATTAACCTAACTTAATTTGTGACATTGCTACAATACCCAACTCGATAGACCCTTTACAGCTACTGCAATTCTTTTGAACAAGTTTACGTGTGATGGGAGAAAATTATTCAGCAGACCAAGTAATCTCCTAATGGTAACCTTCAAAAATCTTATTTATATGTATTTATAGGGGAATTTTAGTCCGAACCTGATTCGGTCAAATTTGAACCAATCATATGATAGTTGCAATATACTTGCCGTGTGATTGGCGTACAATATAGGAAAAGTGACCAATCATATTACAAGTGTATCACACTTGCTCTATAATTGGTTTGGTTCAACCAAACCTGATCCGAATAAGAACTTTCCGTATTTATAATCTGTTTTCAGACATCTAATAGAAAGTGATACATGGACGTGAATGTTCGTGATACATAATTAATAAATAAATTATTTATTTTACTAATTTTGATATGATTTGTATAAAATTCATAAATTATTTTAAATTATAATATATTAATTTTAATAAAACTTAGTTATAAATAAAAATATAGGATAAATATTTTTTTAAGTTTAATAATTTCAAATAATTTATTTAAGTATGATATTTTTTTAATTTAAACTTATAATCTAGTAACTAATTTTAGAAATATATATTAATTGAATAATTTAATATTTCAATTATATAGAGATTCAATTAAAAAAATGATAAAAATAATTTAAATTTAAATTTAAGTTTGATATAAATAATGAAAAAATATATGGGGTTATATTACTCATCCTAATAGACATTACATTAACACCCCCCCCCCACCTTTTGGTAATTGTAGAAACACCCCTAAGGGCATTTTTGTCCTTCAGAATTTATAGTAAAATTTGACCAAATCAATAGGGGTACTTTTGGGTTTTAAAGGCTGATAGGGGTGATTTCTGTAATTTTTCAAAAGACATGGATGATTTGTGTAAATGGACAAATAGGTGAAGGGGTGTAAATTTAATTATCCCAAAATAATTTAAGTGAATAAATGAATTAAAAGGGTGGATTTGAATATTGAAAAGTTCACAAACTTAATTTGATTTTGATTATTTCTCATGCTATTCTACCATTTATTTAAAAATCTGAATATACTAAATATCATTGTAGAAATTAAATAAATCATTTTTTGATAATTTATTTATACACAGAAATTGAGTGAAAATTGGAGCTAGAAAGTGAAAAAAGTAGATATATACGGTGGGGTAAATAAGAAATAACTGTTAATTGTAAATTGTAATCCTAACGCCGCTCATTAAATCATAGATGCATACGCACTACCCGTGACGTGGCGGAAGACTAGCGGCCCAGCATCATAAAATAGGTGACAGGACAAGTAACTGGAGCACAGCCCACGGACAGATTACAGATAAACATTAACTAGCATACGGTGAGGGCCCCACCCCAATTATGCCCAGACAGTTCGCCGTTCATTTCCAATTCACGCCGTTACCTCATTCTAACCCCTACGGAGTAACGGAGAATTTTTGTGGAGAACGCTTCTCACTAAAGGATAAAAGACAGACCTAACGGAAGGGGAACGGCGTTAAGTCATTACCTAACGCGTACTCAACCCTAAAGATGAATCAAACCCGGCGGCCCGGTTTACTTTTTCTCTGTCATGTGTACACGCGTCCCAGGGTAGGTCGGTTTTGAAGCCTCCTCTCTCTAGGATTTCTCTCTCTATATATTATCAATCTTCTCCGATCTGAGATTGTATTAACTTGAGATCGAAGAACAGTAATACAAAGAAAATATAAGGGATTTTTAAGCGACCCTCCTTATCGAGGAAGAGGAGTTTGGTAAGAAAAGAAAACCCAAAAGGAGGGCTACTCTTCTCTGTTTTTCTGCAAAACCCCTTTGGTTGTTGCGGGGAGATTTTGTTTCTGGGATTAAATCCTCTTTTAGGCCGGGATTTTCTAGGGTTTCGTTTCTGTTTGTTGATTTCTTGCTTTAAGGGTGAGTGCAAGATGGGAACAGAGGTTTTGAGGCCGCAAGATTTGTTGGCTGACAGATTCCGTGCGCCTCCGGCGTCGTTTCAGCGCCGGAGGAATTTTCCCGGCAACGGAAACTTGACTAACTTAATTGTTAACCGGAAGCCGAGCTACAACAACACGGGCTACAAGAAGACGTCTCCAAGGCCCGACAAGAAAAAATTCAACGCCGCCGGGGATAACGGCGGAGCAAAGAAAGCAACCCACGGCGGCGCCGTCGCCGAGGCACGGCGGAGGGACGACGGTGCCTCCACGGCGCATGTGACGATTTTGAGAAGAGGGCAGTCGTTGGACTCGGGCACCTCAAAAATGAAGGGCGGAAGCTACAGGTTGAAGTCTCCGAGACAGAAACCGGTGGATGATCTGGCGGTTATAGGCACACGGAGAAGCGGACCTCCCTCTCCAGTGATGGTGCCGAAGCAGATCCGGATGTCCCCGCTGCCCCTTTCCGACATGTATGCGGGATCGGCGTGCTCCCAGTCGCCGTCTCCTCGATCTCTACCTTTACCTTCTTTTTTCAACAAGAAACAGCAAAATGACAGCATCGACGACAAGTCGTACGATGATTCAGCAACTAGAGACTTAAGGCGTTTGCTTCGTCTCGATTGACATCCATCACTCAGTTCAAGTCTGGAAGTTCCGCTTTTTACTTTTTAGGGCTCTGAATTTTCCGGGCATCCTGAATTCCACCCGTAGATATTTTTTCACAATACGGGGTCAAGGATTTTGGAGATCCGGAACTCAAGAGCAGAAAATGAGAAGCGATTAATTAAAGTAATCTCTAGGGATTTTCTTCATCTTTTCCTCTTTCTTACTTCTTGAAGTTGTGTCTGTAATCTGTTCATGTAGATTATCATCTGGGGTTGTAAAATTGGTGGGAGGTTTATGACTTCCTTCACTGATGATTTAGGAGTGTATTAGCTGTATAAAGAATGGGTTGTGTTGGGTTGGGGAAAGTTTGGTTGAAGCTACAGAAATTGTTGAAGCATATTAGCAAATATGCTGAGTCTACTTTGTTTTACTGTTTATGATGTTATAATGATGGTGTAATATTTGTAGTTTGATAGCATCAATGAAATAAATTATTAGTGGTGATAAGATCATCATATTATGTATTTTCAGGTTTTGAAACTCGGCCATGTTCTTGTTTTGCCTTGCTCAGTTAATTTCCATGTCTGTTTCAGTAGAAAGTTGCTAACAGGGGATGGTGGCCGGGCAGTCAACGGCGATGGCTGAGGGCCAGGAAGGAAGATGAGGTCAAGATTCTTGATTTCAACTATGGGAATAAAGACAATGAAGAGAAGATGGTGGGCCTTCATTGTTAATTTCCAGAAAACAAGATAGGTGACTAAAGGGTGGGTCTTGGAAGACGTAATAAGAAGGGGGAACAGCAAAGGGGAAAAAGGTTGGCAGATCACAGCAAGACTCAATTTTGCAAGTAAACCTACCCATTGAAGACATTTGAAAAACCAGAAATGGTATGTGGGGTGAAAACAAGGGGAAGAAAAGAAGAGTTGTTGGGTGTGATGTCTGAAAACAATACATTTAACTTTGTGTTGAGTGTTCAGACAGAGAATTCGGAGTTGGGGCCTACACATCATCTCACCCTCCAGTAGCAGTTCCAGTTCCACCGCCCTATTATTACTTTGGGTCTTGCCCCTTGCGTGTGTTCCGTGTTTACTGTTTAGTGTCGTTGAATTGAAAGGCCAAGGCCATCCCTTTCTTCCCCTGTTTTGGTTTTATTCTGGAAAGTGGAAACCTCTCTGCACCATCCCCATTCTACTATATGCATTTTGCGCCTACAACTACTCCGGAAAGTGACCAATTTTGTTTCATAAATACTGACGCGCGATGAGTTGTCGACAGAGGGATGGGGGAATTTAGGTCATTCATTCAAAATTTCTCTCTAAGATGTTCCAGGATAAGCTCTACGATTTTTTGGTTTTTAATTTTTTTCAAAATGTTAAGATTTTTAGTCCAACCGTTAAAATTGGGTTGAAGTTATTGGAATTTGCAGCATACTGATGTATTGAGTAATACGACCTAGCCATGTTCTTCGTACTGTCGTTTTTAGATCTACTTTCTCCTGTAAATTTGCCCGTTGTCCGACCATATCCCTCTAACTCACTACCACCACTAGAGAGACCTTGAGAGTCCATGACGGTCATTTTGCACCTGTATCCATCGTTGGTCGACTCCTGTTGGCGACTTCTCAGCTTTCTCCTATCAGCTAAACTGTTGGTGAGATCGCTCTCCCTTCTCACTTCGCCTTTATTCCTTCATTTCGTGTTCTTTTAATCTGTTAATTTTTAATCCCAATTTTAGCGATTGAATCAAAATCTTAACGTTTTGAAAAGATCAGAGATTAAATCGTGCCTCAAAATGATTAGGAACCAAAATCAATTTTGCCTTGAGTATTGGGATTAAAAGTGTAATTTTTGAAATGCAGCGTGTTATGTTATATTTTATTCTTGTTCATAAATATACTTTGAAAAGTAAAAAGTCATTTATTTTATGCACATAGAGATAACGTGACAAGGTGTTAGTGAAAAACTAAATAAAGAAGAACGCATTAAGTGACCTTTAAATTTAAAAGTCAAGTAAAAGAAGGCCTTCAATAAATTTAAGAGATAATTACACTCCCTTTTCGTGTAATTACACGTGTCATTCTTTGTTGTTTAAAAAATTGCATCTAGTATTCCTAAGGTTTGCTTCTGTTTAACAACTAGGTCCCTTAATTAGTCCAAATTCACCGAGTTGTTGGTATTAGCAAAAAAAAAAAAAGAAAAAAGAATGAAAATCGATAGTTATCATCGATTGGCTTATTACTGAATTATTGTAAATCAAATAAATCTTTTTATGATCAAATTATTCTTATATATTTTCACACATTAATGAATGTGAGGAGGTATATCTTCATCTTTTTTTTGATAAATTGAAATTTCATTAAGCAATCACAATCTGATCAAGGGTTTTTGGGCCCTTGTCACCAGATATACCATAGGATGTATATCTTCATCGTTATAAAGATAGTGTCGTCATAAAATATTTGTTTGGTCTGTAATAAGTCAATTAATAATCAGTCGAGGGCAAATATCAATTTTCAATCAATTTTTGTGTTAATATCATTAAATTGTCTGAATTTTGACTAACGAATGAATTTATTTGTTATACAAAAGCAAACATCATGGGTACTAATTATAATTTTCCAAATTATATGGAATCTACATATAATTATACCGAACCTCGTAGGAGGGGTGTAATTATCCATATAAATTAAATTGAACAATCAGGTTCGAGTAGGCCCAAGTTCCAACCAAATGAATTTTGAAAATCTATGTGGTGTTTGGATTTGTTTTCTCACCATCTCGAAGATGGTGAAAAAACAAAATCAAACATATATATTTATAAAAATATATAAAAGAGACATAATTTGAT
Organism: Sesamum alatum; assembly: GCA_034509735.1. Taxonomy (NCBI): domain Eukaryota; kingdom Viridiplantae; phylum Streptophyta; class Magnoliopsida; order Lamiales; family Pedaliaceae; genus Sesamum; species Sesamum alatum. Next base: position 36,801,830 of record JACGWO010000006.1, read on the forward strand.
AATTAATAGTATTTTTTATCTTCCAATATACAATATAATGCATACGATAAAAATAAACATTATATATATATATATATTTACAAAAATATATAAAAGAGACATGATTCGACAATGAACACTGTTTTTTGTCTTCCAATATACACACAATATATTTTTTACACCATTTAAGATTAACTCTAAAAATAAACCCTAACATACACCCTATCTCTAACACACTTATTTAATTTTTTTTTTCTTTTTCTATTTCCATAAAATAAAATAAAACACTTCAAAATTAAAACCAAACACAATGTTAATTGTTTCTTTTTTTTCTTTCTGGAAACTAATACAAAGAAAATTTCCAACTTACTTACTCAGTTTAATACAATTAAAATGTTCTTTAACTGGAAATCCACCCTATCACAAATTGTTGTATGATTTACGGTTGAAGATGGCTAATATATACTGGGTTAAATTCGATTTATCCCTTGTGATATAGAAAATGAGTAAAAAAATTGATATAAAAAAAAAACAAATTACCTTTATATTTTTTAAAATGAAGCAAAAACACCCCTGACGTTTGGTAAGTTACACGCACATTTTTTTTAAAATTGTTAATTTAAATAATATTTATGCCCTTATTTAAAAATTGTTGAATATTGATTTCAATCTAAGTTTCCATTTTAACTAATAGATTAAAGGTGTAGATTTTATTTAATTTGACTCAACGATTTAAATTTGAATATATATAGAGAGAAAGAAGGGAGGTGGCGGGCCGACGAGCGAAGAGGAGAGCGGGTGACAACGTGGGCCGGGGAGGAAGGGAAAGGGGAGGGGGTGGGAGTGGGAGGAGGGGGAAGGGAAAGGGGGGGGGGGGTGCGAGGTGAGGAAGAAGAGGGTAACATCGGCGGCAACAATAATGTTCGAGGAAGGTGAAGAAGAAGATGAAAAAATATATATATATATATATATAATATTTTACAAATAACATATTTATATATACATATATTAATATATAATATTCAATATATATAATATTTTAATTATTTAGAAATCATGTCCAAATACAAGGGGACACATGTACTGCACCACGGGCCATAGGAATGTATTATGCTTCATTTTTAAAAATTTAAAGGAGTTCATTGTTGATTCTTTTTTCCACGGAGAATTCTTTTTTGCACATTTTCATAGGACATGGGGTAAATCGAATATTTTTCATAGAACACACGCTAGTATATATATATTGGTTGATGAGTTGATGTGTTGGTCCATCTCTTCCCCTTGATACGTAATAGGTTTGTGCTGCGTCTCGCATTTGATCATTCGTGATGAAGATCAACAGCCGTGATCATTTGCAATTACTTAATCATAATAACAAAATTACGTGCATTATTCGAAACCTCCCTACTTCTAATTGTTTGAGTTTGGAAAATGGACGTGATCGATAAGCCCATTGCGTAGCGGTTCACGCTCAAACACTCCATAATTATGATCTATTAAATTAGGGTAAATTATAACTATCTTAAATAAAATAATATAATTACGAACGAATATCCTTTATTGTTTAAAAAATTAAAAAAATCCCATCAAATAAAAAATAATTATGTAGGATGGGATGGAAATTATTATTTCACCTTTCAACGTCAGTAAAACATAGGATATTAGTTCATAAAGTTATTTAAAAAAATTCTAAAAAATATATATAAAATTGTAATTTATTATCTAAAAGAGTATTTTGAACGGTTCACCATAAAAATTGGTAGAGAGCTAATGAAATTGACTAGTTGTTAAAATAACGTTAAAATGAGTTTGGTTCTCTTATTATTGTGTTTCCGTACTAGTTGCAATTTTAAGGGGTGTTTAGTTTACCAATTAGAGTTTTAGGTTTCCCAAAAGAGATGTTGTTCAAGTTTTGAGGGGGCAAGTAATGTAATATATATGAAAAAAGTTGGTACCTTTAAAGTTTAAACTCATGGGCAAGAATAACAATGAGTGCAAAATTTCTCAACTTCAAATTAAAATTCTATTACATCTTAAATTTTATTTAATATATACATATTATGTGTATAAAATCTTTTGTTAAATAACACGAAGGATTAAGTATAATACTTAGACTCCCTCTATAATTGGAAATTACACTTTTCCCAATTGAATTTTCAAAATTACATTTACACCCTCTCTGAGAATTCCCCATTTACAATTGACCCCTGCCGATACTGTTAATACTAATGTCAACAAAAGAATTGTATAAACTCCCAACTTTACCCCTCTTTCAGCATTCCCTTAATAATATATATTTTTATGTTTATAAGGGGTAAATGTAATATATATCTAAAATAAAAAAGGTGTAATTGAAATAAAATATTATTCCAAAATAATAGCCATTGAATAAAAAGTAGTCGTTTATGAATAGAAAACCTAGTAATTTTTTTATATTTTTTTACATCCTATTTATGGGTGAGGTGTACAAATTGTTGCATCTATTCCTTGAAGCACTAGATGAAGTACTCGAATAAGACATTTTCAAAAAATAAATGCAACAATGATATTAATCTCGCCCTATATATAGAATGTAAAAAATGCATCACAAGATTACTAGTTTTTCTATTCATCATTGACTACTTCTATCCAAGAATTATAATTCGGAACATTATTTATTTCAATTACACCCTCTTAACCCTATATATAATTCATTTACCCCTTACAAGTATAACACTTTTACTAGGAGAATATTGCATGATGGATAAAATTAGGAATTTATTTCTTTTTCTGTTGACACAAATATTTTCGATCCAAACCCTAACAGAAAAGGGTCAATAACAATTGGAAATTTTCCAGAAGGATTGTAAGTGCAATTTTGAAACTTTTATGGAAAAAATGTAATGTCACATTTTCAAGAGCTTTAAGTGCAATTAATTCTAAAATAAATCATATAACGTGTACATATTAATCAAAACAGAAGATACAATAGGATTTGAAATAGAAAATTCAATCGAATTCAGGATTTCCCATACTAATCTTGAAGCAATGAATTGCCCAACTCTTCCGAAGAGTAAAAGCAAACCATATGTGCAAATTTCCTACTTCTTGCCTAAGTACATAACATCTTACGTATAAGCAACATCCCAAACACACACACAACACTATATATATATGATCATTGCCCTCACATTCCATCCACAACCACTAAGAAAACAGCCTAAAAACTACACACACTACACACACTAGAAAAATGTCATCAAAATCCAGGAATCCATCACATGCAAGAACCCCAACTCAAACCATAACACAAGCAACACTAACCGGCCTCGGCAACCTCATCAAGCTCCTCCCGACAGGCACAGTCTTCATGTTCCAGTTCCTCAACCCTGTCTTCACCAACAACGGCCACTGCTACACCGTCAACAAGTACTTATCGGCCATCTTGATTGTCGTCTGTGGCCTCTCATGCTGGGTCGCCTCCTTCACCGATAGCTACACCGATAGCCAGGGGAACACACATTATGGCATTGCAACGACAAAGGGCCTCTTGCCTGGTTCTCCCACACAAGACTTGTCGGGGTACAAGCTCCGGTTGGGGGACTTTGTCCACGCGTTTTTTGCATTGATTGTGTTTGCTGTTGTGGCCCTTTTGGACCCCAACACCGTGGGGTGTTTCTATCCGTCGTTTGAGTCTACTCAGAAAGCTCTGCTGATGGCATTGCCACCGGCTATCGGGGCGGCTTCTGGTGTTATCTTTGTTGTGTTTCCTAATAACCGCCATGGTATAGGGTACCCTTCCAGCCAGGGACCAACTCCATATTCAGATTTGGATTAAAGGGCGTGCATGCATGTGTTAATTATGTAAAAACAGTATGTGTTGTGTGTGTGTTTGAGATGTATGTACTATTAATGGCTGGTTGTTTTGGTAAGGGAATAAGTGTTTGAGAGATTCGTTTTCTGCGATCATCATCTGGTGAACGCAGAAATTTATGAGATGTGAAGAGCACAATGGCTGTTTTCCATTTTAACATACAATGAATTTGCTCATTTGTACAACATTGGACTGCTTTTTTAGGGGCAAAATGCTTTTTTTTGGTCTCGTAAGACTAGGTCATTATTTGTTTTAATACCACAATTTAGGTAGGTGACTATTTTAGTCCTATAAAACACGTTTTTCAATTTTTTTTGTCCCAAAATGTCATGTATCTTGCACATGTGACATGATATTTTGGGAACAAAAAAACTGAAAAACATGACATTTGAGAACAAAAAAATTGAAAAAATATGTTTTATGGACCTAAATAGCCACCTATCAAGTTATGGTACCAAAACAAACAATGTCCTAATTTTATGGGGTCAAAAAAACATTTTGCCCGCTTTTTTAGTCTCTCTTTTTCAATCTTTAAGCTCATCAATGGTGTATAAATGTTAATCAGAATCGAAGATGCAATATGATTTAAAATAAAAATCCAATCAAGAAAACAACCACTTATTTATTCAAACGACGGGGGCTGTCTGTATTTGCTCCGGTGCCGGGGATTCGACCATGACTCCGACCGGTCAGGATGAGAAAGTCCCTTCGAACCTGACAGAACAATGCCTGTGTAGGGAGTGTATGCATTCTTGTTTTCTGTTCTTGGACAGGGCTCAAGACTCATCCACTGTTCAGAGACAATGTTGTTACCTTCTGCAAGAGAAATGGCTGAAACATCAAAAGTTAAACACCCCTGTGGTTCTGCATCAGGCCGGCAGGAGCTGCTGAAAACTATATCAGAAACTCCAGAAATTGGACAGTTTATGCTGCACAGAATGTAAGAGAAATGCTGGATAATGAAGATATACATCTCAAGAATGAAATACTGAAATCAGTCTCTTACAGCAAAACACAGGCTGTAATTTACAATGGTCCGGAATCAGAATGCATTTACAATTACACATTTTACATTGGTTCTCCTGTTTGTTTTTTTTGTTTTTTGGGTTTTTCTCGTTGCGTCCTCTTCCAATATTGAGGATCTTATCTATGACAAATACCTCAAAGATACTAAGTTTTATTTTATGTACAACTGCTTATTCAGGAGAACCCGATGAAGCATTGTTTCTACCTCAAATTGCAGCTTGAGCTGCAGCCAACCTTGCTATTGGCACCCTGTGGATTAAAGAGAAATAATCGAACAATCAGAAGATTTAACAAAGTTTGTTGAGAGTTCACGTCGAGATAGGTTCTTCATTTGATAAGAAAATCGACAAAGACACGTTCATTTACCTGAAAGGTGAGCACGAAACGTAATCCAGTCCAGCTGCTGCAAAGAAGGCAACAGAAGACGGCTCCCCACCGTGCTCTCCACAGATTCCAACCTGCCATTTTATTTCGTCATTCAAGCTACTAGTTATTTTACCGGAAGAAAAGGAAACCAACATCAAGTTGGAAACTAAGAATGCAGCACATAACGTTTGCCATCGACAGATACACTTGTGTTCGTTTTTTCAGAAAAGCTCACCTTGAGGCTTGGCCTAGCTGCACGGCCTCTGTCCGTTGCCATCTTGATGAGTTGGCCAACGCCTTTCTGATCGAGGACCTGATGTTAACACATTTTGGTTGTCAATCTGTCAAAGTGATCACGCGAGATACTTCTGAAAAGTTGCTAGTGATGAGGGAACCTAACAAACCTCGAATGGATCGTTTTGGAGGATGCCCTTCGCCAAGTATATAGGAAGAAATTTGCCAACATCGTCTCTGCTATATCCGAATGTCATTTGCGTGAGATCATTTGTCCCGAAGGAGAAAAACTCCGCTTCCTTTGCAATCTTCCCACACATAAATACAGAAAATAAGCAGAGAAAACTAAGAGCACCATCTCCTCGTATTCAAATTTGAGAGTAATCGATAAATTTGTCAGCACAAACCTCATCGGCAACTAAAGCAGCTCTAGGAATCTCTATCATGGTGCCCACTTTATAGTTCAACGTAGTACTCATCTCCGCGAACACTCTCCTTGCAACATCACGAATCAAACTCACCTGATGACTCAATTCCTGCCAACCGAAACCTCAGATGTTAACGCCCACCAGTAATAAACATGTCAGTCATATTATTACATAAACTACAGGAAACATAATATCAGAAATGCACGTGCCTGAGGTGTTCCGATAAGGGGAACCATAATCTCTGGAAAGACTTTAACACCCTGGTTGGTTAAAGAGATGGCAGCCTGAAATATTGCACGAACCTGCATTTCTGTAAGCTCAGGGTACGATATACCAAGCCTGCCAAATTTGATTGAAGCCATATATGAAATTTGTGAGAATTTATAGCTAACACATTGATCAATCTGTATGCTTTCTATAGATGTATTTATGAAATGATGAGGAAAAAATGTGATGGATCGTGTAATATTACTAGTTCCATATAATGGTGTTAAAAAGTACTAGACCTGCATCCTCGAAATCCAAGCATGGGATTCACTTCCGACAATTTTTCAATTCTCGAATAAACTTCTTCTTCGCTCATGCCTGTATCAACAGTTAGTTCTTGGACAATCTGCTCTATCTCGCCCTCTGGCAGGAATTCATGGAGTGGAGGGTCTAGGAGCCGGATAGTCACTGGAAGACCTGAGAAACGTAAAAGTCGAACAAGAATTACCATCTCAAGGCCTTTCTGGAAGTTCTCTCTATTTGTATTAGCTTCACTTTATTCTTTTTGCTTTGTAAAAAGTTGGGTAATTGTAGAGTAGAAACAGGAAATACCATCCATTGCACGGAAAATTCCCTCGAAGTCAGCCCGTTGGTAAGGCAATAACAAGTCTAGAGCTGCTTTCCTCTGTTCGGGTGTAATTGCCATTATCATCTTTCTCACAGCCTTAATCCTCTCATCAGAAGCAAAGAACTGAAACAGATAACATAAAAGCGTTCTGCGCAACTTAGAATTGTAACTTGACAATACAATGGACAGGTGGGGATTGGTTGAGATTATTTTTAAGTCATTTGCCGATGCATGAGTAGCAAAACAACAAATAAGGACTATAAGAAAATCGATTATAACGTCTTGAAAAGAGAGGAGAACTTACCATGTGCTCCGTCCTACACAAACCAATCCCTTGAGCTCCATTATTCCGAGCAGTGAGTGCATCTTCAGGTGTATCAGCATTGGCCATGACCTTATAGTGTTAAAACATACATTAGTATCCCACAGGCAATTTTTCGAGATTTTAATGCAACGACAGTGAAAATTCAACTTCATGAATCATTAAAGCACCTTAAGTCGCCTAATGTCATCCGCCCAAGACATGAAAATCTCCAGATCCCCAGTCATAGCAGGAGGAGCGAGCGCCTGTTTACCCAAGATCACTTCTCCTGTAGAGCCATTAAGTGAAATCCAGTCTCCTTCTTTCACTACTTTGTCTCCGATCAAGACCACCTACATCACCAACAACAAGCAAATTAGTAAATATTTCAAACACTGGAAAACCACACCCCCTTTCAGGCACGTTTATTAGCCAACCTTCTCATGATCATTCACACGTATCTCAGAGCAACCAGAAATGCAGCATTTCCCCCACCCTCGGGCTACCACGGCTGCATGAGATGTCATGCCGCCTCTTGCAGTCAAAATGCCAATAGCCGCATGCATGCCCCCAACGTCCTCTGGACTTGTTTCAGTTCTCACCTTCAGAGATATACAAATCATCAAATGCTACTACTATCATGAAATTAAATTTTGGATTAGAGATAGAAGTGAGAAATGAGAGAATGGATGTTCATACCAAGATGACACTCTTTCCTTGTGCATGGCATGCCTCAGCATCTTCAGCACTGAAAACAACCTGTCCAACTGCGGCACCAGGGGATGCAGGCAAGCCCTTGGCTATGACATAGTCTTTGTAGGAAGATGGATTCTCAAACTAAGAGAAAAACATCAAATGAAGTTATCGAGAGCGCAAACAAGTGCTGGTAAATTCAAGCAATTCTCAGAAATTTCAAATCTGTTAATATTAGGTGGATTTTTTCCAGATATTGAGGATAATATTTTCGATTTTTGAACATATTTCATGGTATTAAGTTCTCATATCCATTTATTTACAAGATGGTAGTCAAATAGAAATAATTCTAAAGCAAGTTTTACGAGCAGGCGTGTACCTGTGGATGAAGAAGCTGATAAAGATGCTGAGGCTCCACCAACTTCATTGCAGCGCGAGTATCAACAAGCCCTTCATTCACCATGTCTACGGCAATCTTCACAGCACCTTTACCCGTACGCTTTCCAGCTCTACATTGCAGCATCCATAGTTTCTTTTCTTGTACAGTAAATTCAATGTCCTGCATTTGTCAAAGGTGTATCATTATCCGTCCAGATGTTGTTGTCTTAACAGAAATCATTCATTATGCTATCTTGATGTAACAAGAAATGGCTACCTAAAATATGAATATTATTACCATCATATCTTTGTAGTGCCTCTCTAATATTTCACAATTTTCTAAGAGTTCCTCGTAAGCTTCAGGCATGCAATTCTTCATGGTGTCCAAGTCGTCCGGTGTTCTAATTCCAGCAACAACATCTTCTCCCTGCATGGAGATACTGATCAGCCCGTAAATTCGCCTTACAAAAAGTATATAACAAATGAAACCGAAAAAGTCAGACCTGAGCATTAATTAGAAACTCGCCATAGAGCGCCTTCTCCCCGGTACTCGGGTTCCTAGTAAAGAGAACGCCCGTTCCTGAAGTGTTTCCCATGTTTCCAAATACCATGCACTGAATGTTTACAGCAGTTCCCTTCAGACCAGTTATTTGGTTAATGTTTCGATATTTTATGGCCCGTGGACTGTTCCATGAATCAAAAACTGCTCTGATAGCCAATTCCAGCTGCTTTTTTGGATCTACAGACAGATATAACAGAACAAAATTAAAACTTCAAACGCTGAAAGAAATTCCGAACGCAAATAACACAAGTTAAACTTGATATCAGTGTACATGTAACACGCATAATTATATACCTGATGGGAACTTTTCACCCTTAGCTTCAAGATAAACACCCTTGTATTCCTCCACCAGTTCTTTTAGATCAGAGGCTGTTAGATCAGTATCCTGCTTTACACCTTTTGCATTCTTCATCTTTTCCAGTTTTTCCTCAAACAATGAATGTGAAATGCCCAAAACCTTCAAGAAATCCAGCATCGGCAGATTTTTCAATTCGCTTAGCCTTTGTAAATGAACGATGACAAAGATTAACAGAAAAATTTACCACATCTCCAAACATGTCCAGGAACCGTCTGTAAGAGTCGTAAGCAAACCGTTCGCCACTTTTTGCAGCTAAACCAGCAACCACACTATCGTTGAGTCCGAGATTAAGAACCGTGTCCATCATGCCAGGCATAGAAATCTATATTTCAACAACATTGGAAAAGTTATTCCTTTAAAAGAAAACTTCCCACCTAGAATTCCATGCTTCAGATTTGTGCTATCTCATTTTTGCTAGATTAGCATACATTTGCTCATGTTTCTGCATTCCCTGTAATCAAATTGTTACATGCACGTAATATACGTAACATACGACTATAATGCAAAGAATGAATACATACAAAAATCAAATCCCGGAAAATTCCCATCCATAAACAGGAAGTTCATTCCAACTAAATGTGAGCTCCATAATCAGGACCTTATGACACTTACTTCGGCTCCAGATCTAACGGAAAGGAGGAGCGGCCTGGACGGATCGCCAAGAACAGCTCCCATATCCATCTCCACTATCTTCAAACCTTGTAATATCTCTTCCCATAATCCATCTGGCAGCTTCCCCCTTATTTTCTGATACTCTTGACATGCCTCAGTAGAAATGGTGAGTCCTGGTGGCACAGACAATCCGATGCTCGCCATTTCAGCAAGGTTCGCACCTTTTCCTCCCAACTGGTACGAAAAGATAGTTGAAACTTTTATTTCTTGAAACTATAAGGTAATGCTGCTATAGCTCGAAAGTTTATACAACTAGCAAACTAGAGACTTGTACGAGTTCATTATCAAATGAACAAACTCGTACGGTTTGCTGGATTATGTCATGCACGCTTCTGCATGGAGGGACAAAAACGCATATGTGATAAGTCATGGCCACGGCTTATCAGATGCGCGCTGGACACAAACGGTCATATGATAAGCCATAGCCACGGCTTATTTCATATCCCCTCTGATCACAAAACAACATGTCAGAACCATTTGTCCAACACCATATATACGCATGGAGATTCAACAAATTAAGTACAATATAAAGCGAAATCGAGGCAAATTATTAACATATATGGTTCTTGTGAGTCTTAAACGAAATGCAGGTCTTAATTCAAATGCATTTAACAGAACATCATGCGAACAGAACAAAAAAAAAACAATCTTTACTCGTATTACAACATTAGAAACTAAATTCTTTCTCTTCTTTTTCTCTCAGTAGAGCAAAGGACCAACACATACAGGTACAAAGATTCGCATACTTACCAAGGACTTCATGCCCTTGTTCCCCTCGCTCCTTCCCTTGCCAAAAGTGAATACCCTCTACGCATACAAGAATGTAAAAGAAATCATCAGTATGTTGTCATGGGCACACCAAAATCAAATCCCAACACCAGAAAAGAAAAACAGAACACAGTAAACAAGTTGTCAAGTCAAGACAAGCCTGTCAAAATCTTTCACGCACGATACATACAATCTTTCTCACTAACCATAGCATAATTTGCTGGTTTCAAGAATGCCCAAAACATGTAAAAAGTAGTAAGTGAAGATCACCATGCTTTAGCTTTCACTCAAGAACTCACACTGCAACTTCAAGAACTCATTATTACCTTCATCATGGTGTCTGAAAATGAAGCACACCCGATTAATTTCTTGCACTGCGGATTCCAAGAAACACAACAGTGGTTTTCAGCGCACTTGTTGTCTCATTCAGGGAGGGGTTTTTATAAGCCCACCATAATGATGTCACAGTAAGACACGTGTTGTTACTACTGCCAGATGGATGTGTAGCTGAAGCCACCTATACTACGAGTTGGGCTTTCGAAGAAAAATTCTTACACGAATCAAATTTTTTTATCCAATTCAAACTAATCATAGATCAAATATAACATATTTATTCACTTTTCAAATTATATACCAAGTACACGATAAATATATCGTAACTACTGTATAATTAATTCACATCCGCCCAAACACAATTTTGTTTAGAATTTCCCGCCAGCTGAGTAAGCCAGCCAGCCCAGTTTGACTTTCTGGGCTTATCTTTTTCAGTAATAAATATAGCAGAACATGATGCTCTAATGATTCAACTCACTTTGTCCTGTTCCTCTGTTGCTACTGTTCCATTAGAAATTACGCAAAATTTTAATCCAAATCGAGTTTGTCAAGTTTGAATCAATTACATGACAAGTATAATATACTTATCATATGACTGATCTATAATTAAAAAAAAAAACTGATTATCACACTTGTAATGTACTTAATTTAGTTCGATCAAATTTAATTTGAGTAAAAAATCTTTCAGAAATCATAGCTTTTTCAAGATATATGACGGAATCTTGAATTCTTCATAGGATAATCTATTAGGATACCATGATATAACATGTCACCATTCTTGCAATGGGAGCAAGATCATAGGCCAACAGACCAATCCACTTCAGACCTTTCTTGTCCAACTTGGTAGCATCGAAAAGGTTATAATATAATGTTTCCTAACCTTTTTAGTAGTAGGGGTGGGGTCTGAGACTGGAGTGAGTATGGCCTGTGCAGGTGGAGTGGGGTGTCTTGTTCCAGGCTCTGGTCTTGTGAACCCACTTGACTCGATCCTGGAACCACGGCAACGAGTGGGTCGAGCCCGAGTGGACCGCCGGCTCAGTCTGAGAAGATCAATTTGATCCCCATGTTTCTGATGCTTGAGTATTCTTCTTGTGTACACATCATTAGCTGTAGACCTTATCAATATGTCTTTCACTGTAGAAGACATCTTCAAGATGCTCTGATAATCATGTTCATATATAACCAAATCAGAAAATTTAATTGTTAAGCTAAGAAAAACAAGAACTTGTGATGATCAGAGAGAGATGTGTGTCAGTGTCAGATTCATCATTTCACGCACTGAAGTGTGTTTGTGCGTGTGTTCTTGCTTCCAGCTTCAGCAAGAACTGATATTCTACCAACACAAACCACACACGCACGCACACACTTCATTGAACTTCTGTGTGTGTGCGTATCAGATTCAGTTCATCATTTCACGCACTGAAGCGTGTTTGTGCGTGTTCTTGTTTTCAGGTACAACAAGAACATGCTTCCAACACACACACACACACAGACAGAGTCACAGACACACATCATTCGATCACAGATGATACGATGTACATCAGCTCTGAAACAATCAGCTGTTACCTTATTTTTTATGAAATCAGGGGAAAGAAAACACGGCCACTGTGTGTGTTAGTGTGTGTATTTTTGGTTGAAGATGAGAAGCTCAGAAGCCCAACAAAATGGGAGAAAGTGATTTTTGTGTAAAGGTTTTAATTTTATGGCGCTAAGTTACTCTCTTGTGACTATTTTCTATTAGTTTGACTTTGAAATAAATAATTCAATACGTCCAAGAAATGTATGAAAATTTCAAAAAAAAAAATTATTTGCTTCCACCAAAAAAAAAAATGAAATTTATTGAATTATTGGCAATTTCAATTGGTTTTATGTGATGGGCTTCAATTGTCTTTTAATCATATATATGGCACACAAATCAAGGCAGCTGGCAACATCAAATTGTCTTTTGCAGTAGGAATTCTAGCCCGAATCTGGTTTGGCCAAATCTGAACCAATTATATGGCAAGTACAATATACTTGTCCTGTGATTGGTGTATAGTTCAAAAAAAGTGATCAATCACATAGCAAGTGTACCACACTTACTCTAAAATTGATTTAGTTTCTCAAACATGATCTGGACAAGAATTTTTCTTTTATATATTTTATATTTAAAATGCTGTCACAAAGTAGGACTAGGAATTCGTTAGTGAACTTCAAATTTGAAAGACTTTTTTTTTTTTTAATTCTCCAATTGATAATTGAAATAAAACACATAAATAGGTATTTAAAAAGGTTAAATCACAAATTTCTAATATCATATTTTTCATAATTGTTATGCTGTCAAATTATCATACTACTTAGTAGCAAATTTATTATTAACTGGTTGAATTTATTACGAAATTAAATTATTCAAATTTGGATAATATTTTTCTTATTATAATCATTGTTTAAGGAATAATCAAATTGAATAATTAACAAAGAAATTGATCTATAATTTCCAATGTGTCTTATATTTTACAAATTGATGTTAGAAAATGACTTGGCAACACAGTTTCTTTATGGATAAACCACAGCCACCTTTTTTAAAGTTTGGCATAATTACAAATACCTCATTGTTATTTGAAAAATTACAAATACCCTCTAAGATTTATAATTTTTAACCAAATTCTTGAAATTGACCATTTTGCCCTTAAATTTTTAGTTAAACTTATAAAAAAATCAACGAACAAATTGCATTATTGCTCCTCTGTGTAAAAAACTTAATAAACCCCTCCCTACGCACTGCAGTCCAAAAATATTCAAAAATTTTAAGAATAATTCAGTTTGCATAAGGGCATTTTGGTCAGTTCACCCATAAAAATGGATAGAAATGATTTATTTATTAGACGATTACATACTTCGGGAGGTATTCGTAATTTTTCAAATAACGAGGGGGTATTTGTAATTATGACAACCCTCAGGAGAAGTAGCTGTAATTTAGCTTTTTTTATTAATAATTTTTATATCATGAAAAATATTTATATATATATATATATATAGCCCTCTATTATTTATGGTTAATATTAATGGGTGGAGATAGTTTTTCAATATTAGTAAAATAATTGTAAACAAGAAAAAAGTGTTATTAAGTGGGACCATGGGGACTTGGTGATGGAATATACTCTTTGTCCAAGAAATTGATGACACTTGGCCTAGTTTAGGACACAAAGAAGAGAAGTGTTCTTCTTCTTCTATCTTATCTATCACAATTCCCACAAATACATTATTTCATTTCTAGAATTTTCTCATCATTTTCACAAATTACTTATTTATTTTATTTATTCTCTTACCCCCCCCCCCCCTTTTTTTTTTCTTTCCCTTTCCTTTCACAAAGTATATTTCATAATGATATGAGGTCGAAGGTCGCAGATCGCCTTTGAGTTTCTCAAATAGATGCTTGGGACCTGAGAAAAGAGGAAATTGTTAGGCTTGTTGGAAGGTCCCCAACAAAAATCCTTCAATGCTTAAGTTGGAGACTAGATCGAAATAGAAAGATGCAATCTATTAAGTATTTTAAGCTGGGTGCGATAAATATCGTACCTTAAATGTTGTCTGAACGAAGTATTATAGGGCTTGAGATGCCCACTTGTTCTGACCCACTTATCACTATCATTCTGACAATTGTAGGTAATCAATGGCCCTTGTATATCAGATCCTCCAGATCGGGTCGCCCTGGATTTTTGGTCAAATCGCCCAATCCAGCATGATATCATATATGGGCTTTATAGCCCATCAGCTATTTGGGCCACTCTAAATGGGCATTTTTGTTTTTTCAATAATATTCCAAATTACATCCTCATCACATAAGGAAATGAATAGCTAGAGGAAAAGCAATTTCAAATATTATTGTGAGTAAGAATTTATATATATATATATATATATATATATCCAACACTTTATAGTAGTATGCTTTTAATTCATAGCAGTTTCCTAACAATCATAGCCGTCTCGTCTTTGATTGGCTTGTTAACTGTAATTTTTTCACATTAAGGAAAAGCTACACTACTTCGTACAGTACCTTCCACAACTACCTTCCAAAGTTTCTATAGTCTCTCGAAGGAAAATGACCCCACCAAAAATATATATATATATATATATATTATACAGTACGAAATAACATAAAAAAAAAAAAAAAAGTGATTTGAAATGTATGTGAATTTCTATTTTTAAAGGTATGTAGATTTTTTCAATTATTGTGTGTGGCATAAACCATGCTTTCATTATCATTGTGGTTGCTTTGTTTTTCTGATTTCTAATTATTGGGAAAAAAAATAATTTAATGAGGTTGTGTTTGATTAAGGTGTCTTTTCAATTAAGAGGAACCACTACAATCAACTTGTATGTTGGAGTGGTATCTCTTTTTGGAATTTCAATTTCCATGCTATATTTTTATGTGTTTAAACTTCAAACTACAAGAACCTTTAACAATTATTTTCAAATATTTTTAAATAAATTATATAGAATCTATTATTTAAATGTTTTCAGCTACCTAAGAACCAAAATGTCAGGTGGTGAGAGCAATTTTTTACCATTAAAAAAATAATAATATACATTTCGTTCATAGAAAAAGAAAAAAAAAACAAATAAGATAAAGTTCAAATATATGAGAAACAAAATATCCATAATATTTATTGCTCTCTTTATCTTAGTCTATTTGTATTCACTTTGAGCTTGTACAAAGTTTGGAATAACAAGTTGAAAAATATTTAATAATTTTGTGCTTTTATTATTTTTCATAAAAGTAGCGAACGGAAATCACAAATGAACTGATGACACGTCATCACTTTAAGTACGATGAAGTTTGAGGAAAAAAATAATTTATTTTTTATAATATAAATACATGCGCGCATGTGTGTGTGTGCGGGCACACATATATATATACATGTGTTAGGTCTAAGAAATGAAGTAGTCCATAAGTAAGCAAGTTCGGTCAACTTTGACTAACAGATAGATCTATTTGTTAGGTAGAAACAAACGTTAGAGATACTAAAAGTAATTTCTCAAACTACAGAAAGTTTACGTGTGAATACACCAAATTTTAAGAGAAATGCAGATATTGAGAAACATGAGAAAGAAGCCACACTTTTTATTGGATTCAAAAAGGGAAACAACATATACAAACCAGAGACTCTGATGCAAGCCTTTGTTTTTTTTTTTTCTTTTTTGATTGGAACTCATAAAATGCAAACTTAACTGTCTGAAGAGAGCATTGACATCCACTATTTTATTGTCAGTCAATCCCACACAACATTATTATTAGAAAGCTCGTCTCGTATCTGAACTAACTTAAGTGTGAGCATAACGTACGCAAACTCGTCGTTGGATTGGGCTCCGGCACGATGGGCAGTCCTTCATTCCCTGCTTCTCGTGGAGCTCGTTGCAGACAGTGCATACCACCTGATGCGCACAAGGGAGGAAAACCACGGACATCTCCTCGGACAGGCACATCACGCATTCCCTTTCGCGCTTGACACCCCCATTTCCAGTCAAGTCTGTGGATATGACCATTCTGGAGATGTAAGAAATAGTGGAATCTTTCAGGGCCGGAGAATCTCTCAGGTCGGTGAGTTTGCTGGCATAGCTCCCATCTATACCTCTTCTAAGGGCGGCTATTTTTGATGAGTCGGTCTTCAACCTCAGCTGGGAGATCTCTTTTTCAAGCTTCTCAATGTCGTCTTTGTACTTCTGCAGATTGCTTTCAGCTCTCAATTTAATCATATCTTCCTTGGATTGAGTGGAGACTTCGATCTGCTCTCTTTCTTTTCTAAATGAGCTGGCCTGTGTAAGCAGTTCATTCTTTGCTTTCTCTTCCTGATTCAGTTTGGCCTGTGATTGTCACAATGTTTAAATGTTAAAGCACCAACAATCACCAAAAAACAGGGGGTGTCGGGTTCGTTAGTTAATTTCATTGTCAGCATAACAATGTCGGGTATTTGGATTGACTTTTATCTTAACGTAATTTCGGATACCTACTCCTTCTGCACCAGTTTCCAATCTTCCTAGACAATCAACAAGTAGATCTATCATTATCATGGCTCCCATATGCTCATTAAACTACACTGATCGAAATTGTTTATATATTCTATCCTTCCCATAAACATAGCAGTGGTTCCTGTGCCCCCCGAGAAAAGGACTCTGACTTCCAGGGCCTGAAAATACCTTTTTTGGTACTGCAACTGCAAGGATAACGTGATGATATCACTAGATACATCAGAGTGAAAAACCCTTAATCCAATACTAATTGCTAGCTGTGTACTGATCAATAGGCTTCTCGTTCTGAATATATCAACACAGACAAGCATAACTGTGTCTACATAGACATGGTCCGTAAGCACATGCATATAACTATTGAGGTAAATAGTTACCTCTTAATCACATGCACACCACAACTTGTGTTTACCTCTTAATCGAACATCCTTAGTGCCGAATTATCCTTACCAAACACATGTCATAGCAAGTCTTGACGATCAATCTAAATACGAAAAGGCAAATTCCATTATCTAAAGAGCTCAACATACCTCAACTTGATCCTTTACATCTTTAGCCTGCTGCAGTTTCTGTTGCATTTGCATCAACTTCCACTTTTCGGTTGAAAGCTCCTCCTGAAAAATAGTCTTCTGTTTCTCCCATGACTGAAACTTCAACAATGTGGTCTTCTCCCTCTTTGAAACCTCCTGGCAGCTTGCTGCTGACTCTGCAGCACGTAATTTTGCAGCTTCCATTTCCCGCCTTAATGCAGCATTCTCAACTTCAACCCTGCGGACAGCAGCATTAGCTCGCTCGACCTGCCCACTAGCCTTGCACAATGCATTTTCCATCTCAGAAAGTTTCTTCATTGTGTTCTCTTCCAATGTCTGCTTTTCTTTCTTCAGCCTCTCCACCTCTTCCTTCTCTTGCCTAAGTGTTTTAAGCTCGGCTTTGTCCTTGCTCAGTCTTCGTGCAGCTTGCATGACCTTCTGATTTGCCCACTCTGTCCATTCTTGTAGCTGATTTTGCAATTCCCTCACTCTCGGAACCAACTTCATAATCATCTCATCCTTCCTATCCTGTGGAGCCCACTGCCCGAGAGTCTTATTATCATTTGAAGAACCAAGATAACTACAGTTTGCAGACTCAATGTTGTAGCTAATGGGCATGGGATTAGCAATGCTTTTTGCAGGGAATGAAAGAGAAAGTTCAGTATCAGCAACAGGTAATGAAGGTGAAGTGTTGAACGGCACCAGTGGTAATGCTGATGAAGAACTTTGATCAACAGCTTCCAGACCAAATGTTGGCACAGAAGAGAATCCAGTGGTTGTTGAAAGATTATGATTAACATTTTCTGGAGGAACATCAAATCCAACAGCCTTGTTAATCTTAAAGGGGCTATTCTTAGCATTTATACCCGTAGAATCTGCCACGCCTTTAAGTTTCTTATCCAAGACCAGGCCACCAAAACTGCTAAGTTTCCCAGCTCTAGATGTTCCTTTAGAGCCATATGTGCGATAATGTTTCTCAAAATGCATCGACTTCTGACGTAATATGTACTCCCTTTTGGTAATACCAGAAACTTTTCTACTGCCCACAAACTTCTCCTCTGTAACTGCAGTGTGGGATATTCCTGTCGCGGTAAACGATGGTTTTTCACAAACATTAGGTGTAGAATTTGGACAAGCTTTATCTGGAACTAGTCCATTTAAAACAAAAGAAGATTTTGGTTTCAAGTTAGGACCATTGGCAATTTTAGGTGCCTCAGATTGCAAGCTATGTCCACCATGACTCGAAGCAAGGTTAGGCGGCTCAGATGGACAATTCTGAGCATAAGCAACTGATGCATTCGGTTTACAAGGAAAGAAAATATTAGATTCAGAACTTTTGAACTCTGGTTTCAACTGGGGTTGAGCGGAAATCGAGGAATTTGCATTTGTAGTTGCATCACTGGGGAAACTACCCAAAGGATCACCATCCATGGCACAAGCATGTGATACATTCATATCACATATCAACAAACACCACATTGCGTCTCCAGTGCTGAAGAAAGGTCTGACCTCTCTTAGGAGGCAAACCAACTCTGCCAATATGTACTTCTCCATCTGTTGCAAATCCTCGAAATAGTGCTCCCTTGAGGGGTCGATTTCCTGACCGCTTCTTAGAAATGCTAGTGTGTTGTCCACAATATTTGATACGGTGTCTTTACACCCATACCAAAGGCCAGACCTCAGAATAGCCTTAGTAGCAACTTCTTCACTGTAACCGCTAGCAATAATTTTCTTAATTGCACTCTTGAAAATTGTGTCCAGATTGTTCAAAACAAGTTCTTCTAGCTCAGATTCCGTAAGGTCACTCCAATCAGCATCATGAAACTCATCTGCTGATGCCTCTATCTCCTCTCTAGGTCGGCTTACCCCTACCTCAGATGTTCCCACAGCACAAGACAATCCAAGATCGAGTTTCAAAGCATCAGAACCGTCTTGGTTTATACAACACACATCGCACCCATTTGTATGCCCGTGACTCTCAAATTTTTCAGCTGAGAATTCAAAACTAGTGCATTCATTTGAAGGTAAAGGGATGGCCTTGCTGGGATCAGCTAACGGTGGATCTGCCCGGAACTTTCTCTTATTCCTACTTCCTTTTTCTTGGACCGTCATAGCAGGCATTTGACTGGACGTACTGCTACAAGCCTTTGCAACCATTGATGCCATATCTGATCTGCATAGCAAATGTGTTCAGCAATTCTACCAAATTCAATACACTCCATCTCACACAACTGAGATTATCCGATGTTCCCACCTCGACTCGACAAATATAAATATGAGCTCAATGCTGAAAAGCCAACTCCCCAATAAATCAATGACATAGAAGAAAAATGCTAATAAGCACTAATACTAATCATCATTACATCAGTAAACCAGCTCAATCGATACAGATTCACTAACACTCAACAATGTCAATAAGAACACTTGGAGAACATACCACTGTTTCAGTCACTAACATTACCAACACAAAACAAGCAAATTTTCTGCATCAAGACAACGCATATGAACAATAAAACAGAAATACAACCCAGATACAAGAATCCAACAATCAATGCATCCCCAAAAAGAAAAAGGAAAAAAAAAAATCAAAAATCAATGCGAATTAACAACTTTGCAATTCAACCCAATCGACAGATCAACATAATGAAAATTGACAAAAGCCCACATCCCAAAATCATAAAAAGATTCAATCTTCATACATATGGCGAAGATCCCAGGAAAAAAAATGATAGAATTGGGGGATTTTGAATAATTCTCGGGATAATTTACATCATCGATTCATACCGGATTCAAGCTTATGTTTATTGGGGCGATCAGACGTTGGACAAATCTAAGAGCATGGGATGTAAGTAGAGAGATTATGGATAGTTGTATTTGCTTGTTTCTTTTTTCCTTTTTCTCCCCTATTTTAAAATTCTATGATTCTATCAGCTTTAGAGCATTGAATTCTTTTTTCAATTTATTTTATTTAATTTTAAATAACTGATGTCTTGGTTTGTTAGGTGTTAACTAATGCATGTGACCAGGGTTCAGACATGTACACGTGTGTGCCTCTGTCAGATGTAACTCTAGTTAACCTTCAGTGGCATAATTGGAATTTCATATTTTCGTTTTTACATACATATTTTTCACTTTTTTTTATTAAAGTTATTATTGAAGGACTGAATTAATAGATAAATCTAGAAAATTCTCGAATTTCTAATATAATATGTAATTAATCAATGTGATTATTCAAAATTCAAAATGGACATACCTTCTAAAGATTACACAAATTCAGAGTATTTAAACCTTTTAAGTAAACGAGAACCTTTGAATTAATAAAATTATAATTTGTTAAGATTATTTTATAAGTTTTTTTTTAATATTGTAATTTTGCAAATTTATGTTTATTTATTTATTTTAATAAATCCTATAAACAAACTAAAATTTTTTTAATTTTGTATTTAAAAGAAAAGGAATAAGAAAGAAAGAAAAGACTCCAAAGTTACTCAACACAGGTTAGTGCTCACCCCCCTACCATGGGGCTACCACCTAAACCCAACGCAAGTCCAAGCCAACCATCGCCGCCGCGGCCGGCGGAGCTGCACCAGAGCGATGCGGATGAGGACGATCAGAACGTCAAGCAGCTTCGAGAATGCTCTACACTCTACTTAGCATTACAGGTATAAATTATGTTTTCTTTTTTTTTCTATCAATCGGTAACTTAAACCCTAAACCCATCCGATCCATACCGCAGGATTGTCTCGTCAATTCCAACAGGAACTGGAAATCTTGCCAAAAAGGTATTTCTTTTTCGCGATTCCTTAAAGTTATTTGTGCTCGGGATTTTAGCAAAGAACGTAATCCCAGTGGAGTTTTTGATTTAGTGCTAATTACTCTTTGTTCTTGATTTGGAGCAGAAGTTCAAGCCCTAAAGGCATGCGATGACAGAAGGAAAAAATGAGCAGATGAACTGAGAATTGTGTTGGAGTTTTGGTGATTATTGACTATTTTCTTACCTTTTACTTTTGACAAGTTCTGTTGGATCATAGATTCCAGTGAAAAGATTGATTAGGAAAATCATTTCTCTTTGATTTGCTATGAAAAGAAACCTGGAAACAATAGTTGTAAAAATCAAGCTATCAACTATGAGAAGCATGAGCTCTTTTGTTTAATTCTTTTCTGTTCTTGCAAGATCTTGATGAGTTTCCTTCTATGCCTTAATTCTGTGTCAGATCAGTATAGTTATATATACAAATCATTCAATCTTTAATAGATCTTTTCCTACACATCTTTGTTCGTTCTCCTTGTTCAAGATTAGGCCAAGAATGCATTTTTACCAACAAAATAAGAAACAGATGAAACCACAGTAGCCAAAACCACCATATTACCATATAGCTTATTCACTTGGATTATCCAGATTAACATCCATCGATGTAGAGTTCACACAATAACCAAAAATGCCAAAAGCAACTCTCCTCCATCATATTCTAATTGCCTTTCCTAGCACTACAAGAACATGAACCACATTTTGGAGCAGGAGCAGGCGCGGGCGCAAACTTAATCGACACACTGTTAACGCAGTGCCTCTCATCCGTTGGCACCGGGTGACCCTCGCCTTTGAAGACATGCCCCAAGTGCCCACCACAAGCAGCACAAGTAATCTCAGTCCTCCTGCCATCAGGGTCCGGCTAAAATACACAAATAGCAAAGTTATATTAAGTGGGTGCACATTGAAAAATTGATTGACAGTGATTTGGAAAAGATAGGATACTAACGGAACGGTTGATGGCCCCCGGTAGACCTTCGAAGAAGGCAGGCCAGCCGCAGCCAGAGTTGAATTTGGTTGTGGATTTGTAGAGGGGTGTTCCGCAGCCAGCACAGTTATAGACGCCTTCTTCGTAGAACTTATCATAGTGTCCCGTGCCCTTAGGCCTGTGCATATAAAAATAGTAACATTTCTCAGATCATTTTTCAGTAAAGAACTAATCTATTCATTGCAGCTGAAATGAATTATGGCCGTGCTTGAGTTGAAAACTCAGGTTATGAGAGGAGAATGTTCTTATAGCGTACTACTAGCGTACACGAATGGTACAAAAGATTGAATATGATTTGCAACAAAAAATCCAATTCATTCACATGAATCCAGTTCTTGTCGGATTTCAGCAGGATTCAAGCAATCAAGGTTCTTACATTCTCATAGATGTTTAGACTCAATCTATAATCTGATGAAACCCCAGAAAATGCATTAAACAATCAGATCTGCGAGCCACGAATCCTCACCAAAACAAACACAACTCAAACAATCACCCATACAAGAACACATGAGTAACAAACAAAAGTGCTGCAGAAGCAGAAGAAACCAGAAAAAAAGTTGGTTGATCATAGTATACTAACTCAGTGCCCTTTTGGCGGAGAATATGAAACTGGTCGGGAGTGAGAATGGCCCGCCATTCCTCCTCCGATTTCTGAACTGAAAGGGGTGTTGACGCCATTAGATTGGAGTTTCTTGCAGAGTCTTGGGAGTTTGAGCACAAGGTTATATAGTGGGAAAAGAGCGTTTCATTTTGGGTAGGAAAGGCTATAAATGGAATCTTTGAAGCGGATGATGATGGGTCCTAGTCCTGGGAAAATGGATATGGACGGGTTCACGGATCAGAGGGCCCTTTGTGCCGGATTATGATTAAAATTGGGGAAAAGGGTAATAAATCCGTATTTATATTATTTTTCTTTTACCTAAATCAAGTTTGATTGAACCAAATCAATTATAAAGTAAATATAATATACTTGCAATGTAATTGCTTAATTTTCCTAAACTTTACACCAATTACACAAACGGGAAAATTGCAAATAACCCCCTGTGATATTGCAAATAAGCAAATTACCCCCATATGAAAAGATAAATAGCAATTTACCTCCCTGTTTTTATTTTTTCATAGAGGGTAATTTTCTCATTTGCAATATCACATAGGGGTAAATTGCATTAAACCCGTGGGAAAAAATTGCAAGCAACACCCTAATGATATGGCAAATGTGCAACTTACCCCAAATGAAAAATAAAATAGCAATTTACCTCCCTGTATTTTTTAAATGAATCAATTTAACTCCCCGTGTTTTTTAGAATGGAACAATTTACCTCCCTAGATAGGGGTAAATTGCTTCATTTAAATAACATAGGGAGGTAAATTGCTATTTTTTATACGGAGGTAATTTGCTCATTTACAATATTACAAGGTGATAAATTATATTAAATCCTTATATTGCACTCACCATATAATTAATTCAGGTCCGACCAAATTCGATCTCGATCAAAATTTACGTATTTATTATCTTGATATAACTTGATTTGGGGATTCTTCGATTAATTAGGGTTTATAGAGGTACTTATGGGAGTCGTATATTGGGAAGGAGAATTTCATCCATGTTTGTTCTCGATTTGACCTAGTGTAAGAAATGGACAGTGGTGATTGATTTTTGAATAAAAAATTAGTGCTATTGTGCCTCTATTATTGGTCTTTTATGAGACAGACGAACAATTTTTAAGTACTTTGTAGTTTGTGACTTTTTAAAAGAATATTTGAATTGAAGTATTATGTCTACTTCTAAAACTTTAAGAAAAAACATTGTAGGCCGAAAGTTAAAAGTACCTTGAAATGTGTTTTTATAGCTACTCTTTTTCTTTCTTTTTTGGTTTTAAAATAAATGATTTTAACTTCATTTGAATTACTTTACCCTTATTATAATATCTTAAAAAAATTACTCTTCAATTTATTCTTTAAATTTGCACATTCATGGTTATATTGTGTTCTTCGAATAATTTTTATGATTTGACATTATTAAAATTTATAGTTTTAGAGTTTTGTACTTTTTACATTTTATTATCCGCTGCAGTATTTAATATTATTCGTGTATCATAGAAAAATATGAATTAAATTGTTGTTCTTAATTAACAAGAAAGTTATTATTTTCATAACCATATAAATTTACTTATTATATAATGTATATTGGTGAAGAATCATAACATTAGTTAGTCGGAACATTATTTAATTAAATGATCATTTTTATTAGTATTTAATATCATAATAATACAAATGAATAGTTATTTCTTAATAACTAAAACTATGAAATATACTAATTAAAATAAAATTTATTATTAATTGAAATAGTATTCTCTTAATGTGTAGGGACAAAATAATATTTAATTAATGAAACTCTTTTGCCATGTGTTTTTCGCAATAGTTCATAGTTTAGCTTCTATTTACTTCTCACTAAAATCGCAACATTTTTCTAAAAATAGAGGTAATCGCAAATGCTCCATGAATGAACTTCAAGAAATTCGATGTCGTCTATATATTCACATAAATTGTGAATTGTCTTGTTATCATTACGTGCGATTTAATGATTGATAATTGATGTGAGTATAAACTTATTTTGGCAGCATAATTAGGCCCCTAATCTCCTTATAATTAATATTATTTATCTGTTGACTTTTCGATTTTAATTTAAGTCATATAATAATTAGATAGCAAAAAGATCCAAATCCGGCTGAACTTGCCCCTAATGGGGCGGGTTCGGGTCCAAATATTTAGAGACGGGGCGAGTAATGGGTCCTAGCACTTAGGACCTACCGGAGTCTGGGGTTGGTCCAGGTCTGCAAGGACCCGCCACCGGATGTTATATATATATATTTTAATTTTTTTATACTCCATATACTAATAATATTTTTTAAGTTTCATCCCCCTAAATTAGAGTGGTGCCCTAAAAGTAAAAACCTACTTAAGTATTTGATAAACAATTTTATTTGTAATTGATAATTGAATTTTTCTTATATATATATATATGTATTTGTAGAACAAACAAAAAAATAAAAAATAAAAAAATAACTGGATTTACCAAGTTTTTTCCGGAGTGGGCGAGACGGGTCCCGGATCCACCCAGACCCGCCCTTTTGCCACCCCTAATAATAATTAAGTTTAGGTTGAAAATCGAGTATGACTGAACAGAGGGTCAATAAAATATTACGGAAATGGACTAAAGTTAGAAGCAAGATAAATAAAAATAAATTAATAAATGTTGACAAATGATGCCTCATACTATTATTATTTTTGGGTTTGGTAAATTACATTTTTGGTCTCTATATTTTGGATCAAAATTGATTTTGATTTCTAAACTTTTTCAGATATGATATTGGTCTTTTATCTTTATAAATTATTAAGATTAAGATCCTTAAATTTTTCGATGACAATTTTGGTCCATAATTATAAATTATTACAGTTTTGGTCAAAACGATTATCTCCTTTTTAACATTTAAAATCCAATTTTAACGATTGAACTACAATCATAATAATTTATAAAAATTAAAAGTTAAAATTGTACCTAAAAAAAATCAGGAACTAAAATTAATTTTGACCCAAAATTAGAGATAAAAAGTATAATTTATCCTTTTTGGATCACCATAGAAGTGGCATAAAAATGAAAACAAACAGAGCTTAAACTACGATTTATCGGCTCAAACTCAAGGGACGTCGCGTTAGAGCAGCAGCGATTTTATCAAAGTCGCACCTACGATTTATCGGTTTAAACTACAGAAACC
Source organism: Sesamum alatum (assembly GCA_034509735.1). Classification (NCBI taxonomy): domain Eukaryota; kingdom Viridiplantae; phylum Streptophyta; class Magnoliopsida; order Lamiales; family Pedaliaceae; genus Sesamum; species Sesamum alatum. Next base: position 36,827,724 of record JACGWO010000006.1, read on the forward strand.
CGTTACAGCATACGGCGTCGTCATCTGCATCAATCGTCTTCTTCAATCTGAGAAGCCCTTCCCCGTAGAAACCCTAATTATGAAAATTATTCAACCGCAGGGGGCCTGAAGAAGAGATATTGCGATCATTTCTGTGTATGAAGTACATCTTTCAGATTGTCACCCGTAAATATACGCAGAGTAAATGTACACGCATCTATAAAGAAAAGATTTGAAGAATTTGTATTTAGGAAGCATGGCATTTGGTGGGTTTGGCAAGAACTCAGGTCCAAGTACTCCGCCGGGAGCTCAGAACCCTTTTGCCCATTTTCCTCGCGCTCCTTCTCCTTCTTCTCCTCCTCAGCTATCACCCAGGTAAACATTGATACGTATTTACGTTTGGGTTAGCTTGAGTGTAAGTTTAAGCTTATGAATTGCATTTGACTGTGTCTGGAACTTGAAATTTAGTTAAGTAAGGATCTTGACTTACATTTCCTTAATTTTTTCAATAGAAAGACAAGAACGGAGGATCCTTGCACAAATTTGAATTTTGAGATATCTTTGTTTATGAGTATATCAATTCTATTATTTTCGATTCAAAAACAACTTCAACATGTTCGCTTGGTTGTCAATTATGTCAAAGAAAAATGTGATATATGAGTACTCGGAAGCTCTTTTTCTTTTTTCACATTTCCCCACTTAATCCTGGATCCAAACAGCTAGATCACTAGTGTCTGTTGGCTTTTAGACTGTGTGTATGATATGCAAAGTAGTGGCAAGAACTGAGCAGTTAAGGACTTGATCTGTTGACTGCCCTCAATTGTTTGTGATCCCTTGAGCTGTGACCCCTTTAAAAATTAGTTTTCACTGTTTATGCTGTGCTTTTACTCTTGGTTTGGGTAACTTCTCTTGGTTCGGTCTCTAGAAGTGACTAATTGTTAAACTAGTCCTTACCCCATGTGAAGGCACAAGGATATATATATATATATATATATACATATATCTTAAAGTGGAGGATTTCAATGTAAGTAGTTAAGATAATCGATTAGCGAAATAAGTATTACACAAGTGAGAGTTGTTGTTGAATGAATTGAAGTTATTCTGATTTAACTCAACGAAATTTTGCAGTCTTTAGATAAAGTTACAGGGAATTGACTATTAAAATTTCTGTGAAATATATTAAGAATCTTTATTGGGAAAAAATGATAGTGTTCTGTTGTGGAAACTGGAAAGTAGTTCTGAAGATAAGGTTATTATATCAGGCTTGGCTTTTATGTTCTAGACTACGACCCGTTGCCGGATATGGCTTTATACATGTGTATGATTAAAACACAAAAGTAAGAACGAAATGCATAAAAAAGTCAACCAAGTACCAGTTAAATCTAGTTTATAAACGTGTGACGTGCTGAAGGCTGTGAACGGATGCTTTCATTTGTTCTGGCTGTTATTTCGCAAATGATACTCTGTATTTTTTTTTGGAGAGGAGCTGCAGGGGAAGGAGGAAAATAATTGTCATTTGGGTAACTGAAAGTGCTATGAGCATTAGTGAGTGGATGCATGATATTTGGGATGATCAGCGCATAAAGAATCTCTTCTGACTATCTTCTGTTACTGTTTGGGGTTTTCAAGTTTCACGATTTAGATCTTGTGGCATCATGGACATTGGGAATCAAATACTGGCTATCAATATTTTTTATGTGTCATTTTATTCTGCAGTGGTGTAAACTACTTGAACAAGTGATAATTGCAATAGATTAATCCCAGTTGGACATGTGACAATGGTAGAGACATCAAGTCCATTTTTATATGTTGAGAACCATTTACATCTGACAGGTCCTGGTAATCCTGTCATGTAGGTGTAGAATTTCTTTAGGTACTATATGACTGACTTCTGATGTTTCTATTATTAAATGGTAGTTAATTAGGTCCTCAATTGACTATAGTGATCTTGTTGCTTTCTAGGGACTGCTTTCACCAACTTTGGCTTCTTCTGCTCCTTTTCCAGGAACACAGAAGTGATTATCTGTGAATCGTACTGTTATTGAACCAAAAGTTCTTTGCGTTCTACTTTATTTACCTCATCCATCAAGTGTTTTGTATTGTTGGCTTGGTGATTTGGTTTATGTTTCTGTTATCTTGCCTTTGGTTTTCCAAGTGAGGAAATAGAAACTTTCAAATGGTCAACAGTTTCTGGTGTTCATTGACAATGCCAAATCTAGGTTTTCCCTTATCAACAGTTCAAACATTGCTTGCAAATCTCTTCACTTAAGGTGGCATAAAAAATTTCCGATGAACATTCTGTTAACCATATCAGATGAACTCCTCAAGTACCCTGGCCTGTCCTTAAATTTCTACTGAGTCTTGAGTGAAGTACAAATAACCCAATGTATCTGTATAAATTACTCTTGGAAGTAATACCTAAAGTCCTTGATACTTGGTAGTCACATATTGTACTATAGATGGATTCTTGAAATATAACAATAACAGAATAGGCAACATTAATATAAGAGCATGTAACATGAATTGAATCCCAACCACAGAGTCTGGAGTCTGGACGATGAATTGTTTACATTTCTTCTTGATGTTTTGAGTTTTCCTCCAGAAGCAGTGAGCCGCCGTTGAGATGGGGTGAAATAAGAGCATCGTCCTTTAAGGATTCTGGTGCACAGACTCATCAAAGGCCTCCTGTGCTTCTGCCACTGGCTGCTTCAAGTAATTCAAGAACTGGAGCCCCTGAAAAACCTGCAGGAGTTCAATATTCTAAAAGAACCAATTCACCTTATTCTCAGTCTCCAGATGAAATTCCGAAGAACTCCAGGAGTGTCATGGAAAGGTATGTTGTTTTTGTCTTTCAGCCTTTTTTCCTTGATTCTAATTTTCTTTATTTGTGTGGATACTGTACGCAAATGGAAAAGTCTTCATTTGTGCTTTGTAGCCTTAGTTATAGGCCTTTCTAATAATATACCATACTTCATTCTGGAAAAAAAATTGCTTCATTTTCTTTCCAGGTCCGAATTTGTTGGTCCACTGCAATAGTGTAATTGTGTACAGCCAAATAACTTGTTTGACAACTTGGATTTGGAAATCTTTCTTCACAATGCCAAAATTATTGGGATACAGCTTTGAATACTAAATTTTGTATGTCTGAAATTCATTAGCATTTTAATCATATTTCCAATTGTAAATTCTTTTCTTTTCCTAATATCTTTTTCTTGGTTTTGATAGTCCTATAGATTTACCAACGAGCTACGTGGCTCCTTACCGAGCACGATCGACTCCCCTGGTTTTTCAGAACAATGGGTATGTTGGTGGCAAGCAACTTCAGAGTAAAGAAGTTCACCAGTAAGTTTAGTTTCCTTGGATCCTAGCTCTCCGTTCCACTTCCGTTCTCCCCTTTCTTTTCCGCCTCTTGCTTTGCACACATGTGCATGGATCTGTATGCAGCTAAATCTTTTCCTCTTTACACCCTCGCCTCGTGTGTGAAAAAAGTGTAGATCTCTCTGCATCTTGTTTCTATTGCTTAATTTGGCCTCAAAGCACATTATCCTGCAGTCTGTCTCGCAGTGTATTTGGCACAGTGTATCATTTTCTGGATTCTATCTTCATACTGACAATCAGTATTTTAGTTTCTGGAGTTGTTCTGTATCTTAAATGTTAGGTCTCTACAAGATGTGCAATTTTATACTTACCGTGAAGGAACTGGTATTGTCCTACACTTGGTATTGAGGACCTGACATGGGTTATTCAACGTCAACAGGAGGATTTTATGTAAATAGTTTGGAGATGTTTGCCTCAAAATTCTCAAGGAAATTCTTGCTTTGGTTAACATTTTATGCTTATGAATCATGTTGCATTCTGTCACCTGACTTCCATTATTAAGAATAACTTCTAAATATTAAGCATCATTCTTTTTTGTTATCTTCACGTGCTGTGAGTGGTTACAAGTGTGTATGCTAAATCTCTAAGTCTACTATTGTGGGTTTTTTATGAAGGCGCCCTTTCTCTTCCCCAGTGTGGAGTAATCAATCGAATCCACCCAGCCATTATACCAATCGACCAGCCAAAGAAGGAATTTCCTCAGTCTCGAAAACAGGAGGCACTTATCAATCTGGACCAATGTTTCAGGCCAAGCATGCCGATGTTCCACTTCCTAAACGAACCAGATCTCCAACACTTTCCCCTACCAGCGGGTTTTCCCCAGAAAATACCGTTTTCCATTCAGATGGTCACAAAAGGTATAAGTGAAGTGTTCGACTTTAAACTGCTATTGTTTTTGTCAAAAGAATCATCTTCAAAGCCTTTTTTTTTTTTCTCTGGAGTGCAATCAATTTTGAGCTTTGTAGTTGACAAGCCGTTTCGCATTGTCTATCGAGAATGATTGCATTCAACTGTCAAATTGGCTAAATTTTAATCAGCTCATACCAATGTCTCAGCTACCCTGTGACAGCAAAGCATTGGATAAGACTCTAGCAATAAACAAATTCTTAGCCGATGTTTTAAGCCTTTGAGAATGCATCATTGCAGCCATATTGCTTTATATATGCATCTGAAAATTCTATAATCAGGAGAATTAATGGAAAAACAAGAAAATGTCAACTACCAAATGGTCTTGCAAGCTTGAACTATTTGTCTGAGTTGACAGCATATTTATTGGGTGCTGAAGGACTATTAAACGGATGTTGATTCTTGATAGGTAAGTTTGCAAATGATTCTGTACATGTTTAATTTTGTTGGGGCTAAAGGCAAATAGAATGAACTATATTTATTGGGTGCTGAAGGACTATTAAAGGGATGTTGATTCTGGATAGGAAGTTTGCAACTGATTCTGTACATTTTTTGGTTTGTTGGGGCTAAAGGCAAATAGAATGAACTATGACTTGGTGTGAATTAAAAGTGTTTGATTGAGCTTGATCTCAGCATGATTGCTGGTGTCATATAGACAACCAGTTGCTTCTGTTTGTTGTTAAGGTCTAGGACACGTTGAGGTCTTTTAACTTGTTGGAAATAAGTTCAAATTATGGCGTAATTGATGGATATGTAATGTGTAAACAGTGATACCTGGAGCATTCTGTTAATCAACTCCTCAACTTATTTGTGGGGTGTTATATCCCACTTTTTGTAAGTTTAGTTTTGAGAAAGCGGTATTTGCAAATAGATTACTTGAAACTTCACAATTGTGCCTTTATTAAATGGTGAGAGACATTAACTCCATATTTATATCCAATAACCTTTGACTGTTGACATGGTTGTAATGATGCTAATCACATTACTGTGAGTACTATATGTTGTATCATACTTCTGTCTAATATTTGGCATTTGTTCTAGATCTGTAATTGACTATAGGGACCTTGATGCTCCTGAGGAAATACCTTCACCGCCTTTGGCTTTTGAAAGCAGCTTCACTAGCAGGGATTCTTCTCATCCATCTGCAGGAAACCAAAAGTAATTATCTCGTAAATGTTATTCGTTATTCCTTGGGCAAACTTCCAATTTATTAGTATCCCTTCTTCAGTGGCACTACATAATGTTTATTTGCAAAACTTTATCTTATTACTTTAGATGAATACTTGAATCTTTGCTCCTTTTCATTGATGAAGTGTATCTATCAGAATTCACTGCTTAAAGCAATGCACCTTGTTTAGCAAGTAAGAATTTATTGGATAATGCTTTCAATATTTGGGTTGGGTGGGTGATGACATTTTTCTTGTCCTCCTTTTTCCACCATCCCCGTTTTATTGATTTGCACATACATGTGTGCACGTGAATTTAAATATACACATACATCCAATTTCAATATTTGCTGCAATGCATAAAGTTGTATTACTGGCTCAATTTGGGGCATAACAACGCTGATCTGCTGTCTATCTCTCTGCCTATTCGCCACAAGTCACCGCTTTCTAGACTCTTATCTTCATATCTTCAACCACTATTTACTTTCTGGAGTTTTTGGTTCTTTGTATGTGTGCATGGGTTGTTAATCTCTTTGAGAGGACTTACATGAAGTAGTTTTGGTCTTATTTGGAGCTGTTAATCGAAATCCATTAGGAAATTCTTGTTTTGGTTAATGTCATACATCTAGTTGATTAATGTGGCAATCTCTGAAATGAAAATCCTGAGATGTGTATAGGTCTTAATCTCAAGGTTTTATTCTGTCAAATTTATGTATGATCTGAACTGAAATATACTAAATCTGTATGTCTAATGCCGTATGTTCGTTTTGCAGGCCTTTGCCCTCCTCCACCATGTGGGTTAATCAATCAAAATCCTCTAGCAGTAATACCACCCGTCCAGTTGAAGAAGACATGCCCTCGGTCTTGACAACAAGGGGTCCTTACCAATCTGGAAGAACACCTCAGACCAAGCATGCAGATTCTCCGCTTCCAAAACGTACAAGGTCTCCAACCCTTCCATCTAGCAGTGAAGGTTTCGAGCAGAATTCTGTTAGTGAATCAGATGGTCACAGAAGGTATTTTGACTTTTCCTTATTTGCAGTTGACATGATATGGAAATTGAATTCTGAATTGATGTCAATTACAACTCGATTTTGGTTGAATTGCCTTTATTATGCCTTGGTGTGAGCAATGTGCATATGATTTGAGTTTGCTATCTAATCATATCCATGAACTTGCCTGTTTCGGTGGTGACATTTTTGTTTCGGGTTTAAACGAGTTGCTATGTAATCAATCAACCATGGGGAACTGGGCTGAGGTCTTTACCCGCACCACTGCAGTTGTTGCTTTACCCAACTTTATTTGCCCCCAAGTAGAGCAGTACAGCCCCTACTTTCCCTGTCTTTATATTATCTCCTGATTACCCCAGTTATCTAGACCTTTTGGCTGTGTATAGTTAGGCTTCTGTAGGTCTAGAAGTCAAATCATGTGAACCTGCAGTGGGGCATGTTCTTGGACCAAGCCGAATCTGGAAATGGCACTTTTATGTAGAAATTTTGATTTTTGCAGCATAATTTTGTCTTACTGGCATATTTACTTTTGGAACAGGGGCAATGAACTGTATCATTGAAGTGTAACTGTATTGAGAAAAGTTGTGTTGCTTCAGGAATTTATATGTGTCCCGACCATTTTAAGATAAAACAATAGTTTGTTAGTAGGAGAAAATGTGAATTCAATGGAATCTCATTAGCACCAACTTTTGCATTATTACTTTGTTTGTTATCTTGCATCTCCACTTCAAATGAGGTCAAATTTTCCTTCCAGAACTCCTGATTTTCAAAGTCATAGACAGTCATTGAGATCTGGACAAACCAATAGCGATGAAGCTGCCATGGACAAGCCCGTTCACTTTCCAGCTGTCAAAAGAACTAAGATACCCGTACCATCTTCATCTGATCAAGTTTTTCAAGAGAATTTGGATTCTGCACAAGAGATTGAGCGGTAAAATTATTATTTCAATTGTGTTGCCCTTTGGAGTAATATGTTACATATGGACACTGTTGTATTGAGCTGCATATATTGCGTAGAGAAATACATGCTAAAGCAAAGCGCTTGGCCCGCTTTAAGGATGAACTAAGCCAACCTGTGCAAAGTCATTCTACTATGAAAAACCAAAGGGCTCCAGCCAAAAGACAGCATCAGTCAGCATTGGATAAACAAAAGTTTTCTGAGGATTCAACAATGGATGTCATGGGGGATGCTGCTGGTGCCAACGGTTTCTCAGAATACGAAGGCAGGGCATCATCCAGTAGTATAGTTGGATTATGTCCAGATATGTGTCCAGGTAATTGTCGTAAGACTAAGCTGCAGGTTGCTGCCACTCTCTTCTCGCATACTATATTTACCCTTTTCAAGTGAAAGCAATGTGTTTTCTTATCCTTATGCGTTTGCCTGTCATTAATGTGGCAACTGGAGACACAAAAAAGTGACATGGTGTCATTATTAATAGTTGGTTGCGATTGATTTCTCCTTCTTGACGGAGGTCTCAAGTATTGTCCTCCACCTATTCATGAAAGCACACACTTAAATATAATTTCCTCCCCTCCCATCTTACTCCAAAATCAATGTGTACTGAAAATCTCAGCGTGTGGAATGTATTTTTATTTGGTTTATTGAATCTCCAACTAGTCTGACCCTTTTAACTTGTCATTGGCAGAGTCCGAGAGAGCTGAACGGGAAAGAAAAGGAGATCTTGATCAATATGAACGCTTGGATGGGGATAGAAATCTAACCAGTGCATTTCTTGCTGTTAAAAAGGTATATATTCCTAATATATAATAAAGGTAGTGGGAAGTACTTAAATTAATAACACAACATGCTGAAGAGGTCACTATCATGTGATTTTCCAGTACAATAGGACTGCCGAGAGGGAAGCAGAGCTTATACGTCCAATGCCAGTATTGCAGAAGACAATGGACTATCTTCTTGATTTGCTGGGTGAGCCTTATAATGATAGATTTCTCGGATTGTATAACTTCTTGTGGGATAGAATGCGGGCCATCCGTATGGATTTGAGGATGCAACATATTTTCAATCTGGAAGCCATCACTATGCTGGAGCAAATGGTATGTTTTGTCTCTCTGATTGTTGCATACATGATAATAATTGTATCCCAAAACCTATGTTTTGATGATTGTTGGACATCCTGTCAGTGGATATGTTATAGTATGAGCAGATATCAATGACAAGTAGTATTTTCTTGTCTAGATGTGGTCCAAGAGGTTTCACCTTGTATTGGCACATTGATTTTCATTAGAGGAGCTGTATTGCGAATTGGCTCAAATATTTTCACGTCATATAAGGAATTGTAACTTTTTCTTGTACTGAAGACCTGAGGATATCCTTTTAGGAAAACTATCTTTTCATTTGTAATTGTTTTATATGATAGCCTTTTATGATTTTGCTTAATATGGTTTTATCTCAGAGAACAACTCCCCGTCCCCACCTGCATATTTTTCTCACTCAGTGCAGTCTTTTTTATGGTTTTGATGGTATACTTCTACTTCCATAACATTTAAAAAAGCTAATTTGTGTTGCTAATATTGATCCTGGCAGATAAGACTACACATAATAGCCATGCACGAGTTATGTGAATACACCAAAGGAGAGGGGTTCTCTGAGGGATTTGATGCACATCTTAATATTGAGCAGATGAACAAAACTTCCGTTGAACTATTTCAGTTATATGATGATCACAGAAAAAAGGGAATAAATGTGCCATCTGAAAGAGAATTTAGAGGTTATTATGCACTCCTCAAGCTGGACAAGCATCCGGGATATAAAGTAAGTCATCTAAGATGGAATAATGGTTCTACAACTCCCATTTAGGTGTTGTCTATGAAATAAGAAAATCATGCCAGGTTGAACCTGCAGAGCTGTCGCTTGATCTGGCTAAGATGACCCCAGAATTGAGGCAAACTCCAGAAGTGTTATTCGCGCGTGATGTAGCCAGGTTTATTCAACCCTATGTTATTTTGTTTTTGGGTCATCAATTTGTGCTATCTGAGTATTATTTTTCTAATACAGTATAACTAACTTTATTGCAGAGCCTGCAGAACAGGCAATTTTATTGCCTTCTTTAGGCTTGCCCGCAAAGCTAGCTATCTTCAAGCATGTCTTATGCATGCTCATTTCTCTAAGGTATGGATTTAGCTGCCTATATTTATTGTTTCCGTGAAGTCCTTCACCATGAAGATTGATACTCCAACATTTCTATTGGACTATAGAATGTCACTGCAGTTCATGTTGGTAATTGTAAAGTTGGGAGGTTTGTTGGAGGCAAGGCTAATTTAAGTAGTTTTATAACATTTAGCCTACTTAAACAGTTCTCCATTATCAATGTACTCCTTTTCTTCTATTATTTATTAGATCCAGCCTTATTTCGTTTTAGTTTAGTCGTGAAATCAGTTCTCCTAGTCAGTGAAAATTGCTGGCAGTATGCAGAGGAATGTTATAATTGATGTTGTTTCATTCTCTTGCTGTTTTCACCAGTTACGCACACAGGCCCTTGCTTCGTTGCACAGCGGTCTGCAGATTAACCAGGGAATTCCCATTACCCATGTTGCTAAGTGGCTTGGGATGGAGGTAATTTTCTCAGATTGTTGTTATTTGCCATTGTAGAATACTTAAAGTTTCTTCTTCAGTTTTTCCTCCTGTCATTTGTCTAAAACAGGAAGAGGACATAGGAAACCTTCTGGAATACTATGGCTTCTCAGTGAAGGACTTTGAAGAACCTTACATGGTGAAGGACAATGCATTTATCAATGTTGATAATGACTTCCCCGTCAAGCGTTCTAAACTCGTTGATAGGAAAAGGTCAAGTATGATAGTGAGCGATGTTTCATCTCCTTCACTTACTGAACTTTCTGCTGCTGAGGAAGTAAAAGAACTCCGACTAAAGAAGGGTCCTGAGCCAGTATCTACACCTTCACAACCCGTTGTGCCTGTAAGTACTTCCCAGTTCCTTGATGAGGAAATGCATGATTTGGGTACCATATTATCCCCAAAAAGCAGCATGCGGAAGCACATGCAGAAAAAATCTATTGATCCAATGACACCAGATGAAAAAATGGACGTACATGATATTAATGTGGCTTCATCTAGTCCTTTGGTATTGGATTTCACCAATAGCTCCTATGATCGCCAACAAATCCGGGTGGAGTCTCCACGGAAACCAAAATATGATCCTGTTTTTAGGAACTCCTTTGGCAGATCAATCAAGAATGATTTGCAAGCAACAGCACCAATCACATCTGAAACTGCTGAGGAACAGAGATATCCTGTTCTGCATGATTCTGTTGTTCATACTCCCATACCACAGTCTGTGTTCACTGAAGACTTAGAAAATGAAGAACCTACAGGTTTCTTGGAAGAAGATAAATCTGATGAAGCGACAGAAAGTTATTATGCCAGAGAAGTTGCCGAAGCCAAACTTAAGCTGATATTAAGGTTGTAGAGTCTGTAATTGTTTTGGCTGTTTATTATGATTGTTCTATTGGATGCTGTCCTTACTTGTTTTATTGGTCAGGATATGGAAGCGGCATACAGCAAAGAAGAGGGAATTGCGTGAGCAAAAACAGTTAGCAGCAAATGCTGCATTGACATTGCTGTCACTCGGCCCACCGATTTGGCGATGTGAAGCTGTGAGTACTCTATAAAGGCTATGTTGCTTTCTTTATATCTTGGATAATTCATTAGATGTTTTTCCACTCTCTTCTGTTGTAATAGTTTTTTATACTACCGCTTTGTATTACAGGTTTGTTTTGGGAATAAGTAGGCTGCTTTTTTATGGTATTGTGTTATAAGCTTCCAGATTAATCAGGATTTTGGACTTCTAAAAGGAGCTAACTGAAATGGTGGTCATAAAAGATTTCGTCAAATGTTGCGAGCTTAATGTTTCTTCTATTCCATGAAAAGTGGTTGAACTGAATGCCCTATTTATCGGTTATATGTTCACTTACAATATAGCTCATTTGAAGAGATGCCAAATTGCCAATTAGGTTTTTGCAAGTTGAACTGTGTTAATTGTTGAAGTACATTTGTTTATTTATGTTCTCGGACCCTGCATGAGTCTATGAAGTACACACAAAACAAATGTACCATGTTCTTTTGTTACATCTGTCCTGCATTTGTTGCTATTACAGCTTGTGTTTTGTCATAAATAGGACTTAACACATCAATTTGTCTAAATTCACATTTTCAATGTTTGTGGCCCATTTCACTAAGGTTTTCTATCTGCTCATTCTCTAAAGCAAGCAGGCAATTATGGCACTTTCAACATCGATCACATCATGAGTCAGAGACATGAAATTCAAGAAAGATCATGGTCCGTGCTGAATCCATCAGATGTGGTCGCTCCTAAACTTGCTGAAAAGAATCCAGATGCCAAATGCCTTTGCTGGAAGATCGTTTTATGTTCTCAGGAGGAGACTATGCCTGGAGACAGTACAAAGTTGCAGAATGAAGCGTCCATGTCCACTGCAGGTTCATGGTTGCATTCTAAGCTTTTGCCTGCCAACAATGATGGTGATAGGAATCTGCTTGTGTCATCACGGGGACTTGCAATTTGGAGAAGTTGGTTTCCTGGCCAATCTGGCGTTGACCTGACCTGTTGTTTATCAGTTATCAAGAGCTCAACATTTGAGGATCTGGATAAGGCAATGATAGGATCGAGTGCCGTTCTTTTTCTTTTATCTGAACACATTCCCCTAGAGCTTCAGAGGAAACGTCTTCATGACCTTGTTATGTTGCTACCTTCTGGTTCTCGCTTGCCTCTTCTTATCTTGAGTGGCTCTGGCAAGGATGAGTCTCCACTCTCAACCATATCTAAAGATTTAGGGCTCCATGACATTGACAAATCCAGGGTGTTCACGTTTTACATTATTTTTCTTAAAGACAAGGATACAAAAGAGTTGGATGGATTTTTCAGCGATGAACATCTAAGAGAAGGACTAGAATGGCTGGCTAGTGAATCACCACCACAGGTTGCTGTTAGCAGAACAAAGACGCGTGAATTGGTCCGGTCCCACTTAAATTCTACGCTGGAGGTTCTCGATGAGATTGATACTCACAGAATTGGTCCTAACAACTGCATTTCAGCTTTCAATGAAGCTTTGGATCGATCCATGGAGGAAGTGGCTGCTGCAGTGCATGCAAATCCCACAGGCTGGCCTTGTCCTGAAATTGACCTTCTTGAGGAGTCAAGTGATGAGTACAGAGCCACAGCTTGGTACTTGCCAAGTATAGGATGGAGCTCAGCTTCGAGAACTGAAGTGCTGATGTCTGCAATGAGTCATTCCAAACTCCCTACTTTGGAGGATGACTTATCTTGGTTATCTGGAGGTCTGAATTTCAGTGATGATATTGAGAACCAGAAATCACGCCTTGAAAGTTGCTTAATCAACTATTTAACAGAGACTAGTCAGATGATGGGAATAACCTTAGCCCAAAGAGAGGCCAGTATAATGCTTCAAAAGTGTACCGGGCTTCAGCTCCATAATATGACTTACTACATCATGCCAAATTGGGTTTCAATTTTTCGAAGGATATTTAGTTGGCGGTTAACGAATTTAACTACTGGGGAGGTCTCCTCAACGTATGTCTTGGCGCAGCAGCATTACTCATCTGCCCGAAGTTCTGAAGTACTGAATAACTCAGAAGTGGAGGTTACTACATTTTTGCCTCCTTACATTGTCCACCCGTCATTTGATGAATTAGTTGAAGTTGGCTATCACCTTCAGGAGTTCGGGCCCAATCATACAGAATATGAAGCATTTCGACCACACTCACCTATGGCTCCTGATGGTGCTAATGTTGCCACATATAATGGCAATGCCATCTTGATGGCGAATCAAGAGCAGAGTGCCCAAGACAGCATACTGACTAGTAATGACCATCCGACAGCTGAAGAAAATGATGATGTTGGTCAGCTGATGCACGCCACTAAAGCTACTGCTACCAAACAAGCTGATACATTAAGCAAATTGTTGGAGAAGTGTAATATTGTGCAGAACCGGATTGACAAGAAGTTGTCAATCTATTTTTGATAGTGTTTCTTCTTGTCAAATGTTGTAGCATATCTGAATAATACCAACAATTAAACAACCAGAGACATGTAGTTTATGCAAGGAAGTGTTTGTGCATTTTCAGACACCAACAGCTTTAGATGTTTGCCCCCTGCTGTTTTATCCCATTTCGCAATCTACTGCTGCATTGTAAACAGGTTCATGTGATGCCACTGCTTTGCTCAAAGGTTGTTGGAAAATACAAGGAATTTATTATTACAAGTCCTATTTGTTTTGTTCACTTGTTAAAAGCATTTCTTGGATGAGTTCAGGACAGAAAGAACTGCAATATCACTTCTGCTGCTTATGCTCCATACAAAGCCGATGCAGCTGATCTGCTGCATCATTTACTGCATCTTCTTCTTCATTTATCATCTTTTCACTCAGTTCTGCAGCTTTAAGCCTCATATCTTCCGCTGTCTCCTCCAGGATGACCTTATTTATTGCCTCTGCAACATCGGCTCCGCCAAAACCTCCATTTTCATCTCTTTGGACCTCAACGCCGGCACCAGCCTCGACCAGTAGCCTAGCATTCATGGGCTGATCAAGTTTCAATGGCATGGCTATAACTGGTACACCAAAGTAAATGCTTTCAATGATGGAACTCATGCCACAATGAGTCAGAAAAGCCCCTGTACTAGGGTGTTCTAAAATTTGAGCCTGGGGAGCCCATCCCTGCAAAATCATCCCTCTGTCTTTCACCCTATCAAGAAATCCTTTTGGAACTACCTCTTCTATGCTGAAACTTTCTCCAGGAGGAAATCTGACGACCCATATAAAGTTAACATCACAGGCCTCCAACCCTTTTGCTATCTCTACTATCTGATCCTTGGAAAAGTAGTTCTCACTTCCAAATGAAATGAGAACAGTTGAGAACTGATTTTTCTTACTTAACCATTCCATGATGTCTGCATGCTTTCCTTCTTCACTGTAAGCATGTGTAACAAGTGGACCAACAGGAACCACTTTTTTCTTGCACAAGACTGATAAGTAGTCGATGTACTTTCCTTCAATTGCTCTGCAGGTTCTCATCAGAACAACATCACAAGATAGACTGAAGTGGTCAAATCCAGAATCTTGATCTTTCTTTTTGTCTCTCTGATCAGAAAGAACCAACGCTTCCAAAGCCTTTCTTTCATAGTCTCGAACATAAAGCGCCTCATAGGGAAAAGCCAAATTGGCAGACATGAAGTAATGAAGGTAGAACGAATACGGTGCAGCTCCTGAGGTGGCGAAATGGACAGCAGGAATGCCTAGTGATGAGGCAATCTTGGCCGCCCACGGTTGAAAAGCATCATATATCAGCATATCAGGCTTTATAGAGCTAATGATATCGGAGAAACTGGAGGTTGACATCTGAAAGGTCTCAAAGAGTTTAGGCATAAGATGGGGCGGTACACTTTTCGTTGTGTGATAGTGTGGAGGAAGCTCAGGCAATACAGGTAAATGGAGTTCCACGAGTTGGATTGAAACGGTAGACGAGGTGCTTGCAAGAGCATCACTGATGGAACTAAGATTGACTGCTGTGGAACAGAAGAATATGTCGAAGTTTTTGTTTGACAGATTCTTGGCTAGTTCAAGATAGGGAAATACATGTCCATGGCCTATCCATGGAAACATTAGAATGCTGAAATTTGTTTGCTTTGCCTCCATCAATGCAGCCCTCTTGCTTTGTTTCACTGGATTGCTTGTAGTACTTATAGAAAGGTTATGAAATCAAGAAAAACACGGATTGAATTTTCTATTCCAAATCCTCTTTCATCTCTTATTATATTTAATGTAAACAGTATAAAGAGAATAGTTGGAGTATATAGGAAACTCTTCTGATTTATTGTAGTTTTAAAGGTTATGAAGTCAAAGAAAGACACATTGGGAATATTAGCCGGCTACTTTTGTTTTATTGCTTGATGAGCTCATTGGTCACATCACTAGATTGTGTCTGATAAACAGACTTTTGTCCCTGCATTTTTGTTTTTCACTAGCTTGATTACAAGGTAAAGAAGAAACCATTTTCTTGGTAAGAGATGAATAGGTGAAACTAAGGGTGCAAGATGAGCCGAGCCGCTCGTGAGCCTCGCGAGCTGGCTCGACCCGAGCTCGAAAATTTTCAAGCCTAAGTATTTGTATTTGAAAGCTTGCGAGCCGGCTCGCGGGCTTTTCTCTATTTTTTTAAAATATTTTTTATATTTTTGTATTTTTATGTTTTTAATATATTTAACTACATTATCAATATTATATCAAATTCATATTCGAAATTCATCATATATTTGTATTATATTTAATCAATATCTCATATTTTAATTTTAGATAATAATATTAAAATATGATATTTTTATTTACATTATCAATATCTATCTAAAAATAAATTAAATCAACAATTTAGTTGATGTTAATTTTATTTTGTAAATAATTATTTAATATAATGCATATATAGATTTTATTGTTATGCTTTAATATCAACTGTAACCTCTTTGGAAGGAAAAATCTCATTTTTGGTCCTTTATTTTAGGCCCTGTCCATTTTTAATCCTGATCATTACGTAAATCTCACTTTTGGTCCTTTATCTTGCATTTTGTCGCATTTTTCGTCCTCCGTTAAGTTTTTTAACGGAATGGCCACATGCAAATCACGTGGCCGTTAAGTCTCTGTAGTGGAGGGATAAATTGGCTGAGTTAGAGGCATAAATGACAGAATGCACAAAAAAAGGGGCAAAATCAAAGAATTGGGGCTCAACACCATTCCACATCTTCCTTCCACAACCACGCGATTTGATCGTCCAAGTCTAAAATAATGGCATCAACAAGCGATACAAGTTCAACAAAATCACCTATGATGTGCTATTGTGGTAAGACCGCGTATTTGAGAACCTCGTGGATGAACTCGAATCCTGAAAGAAGGTTTCATGGGTGTTATGATATTGCCAATGGATGTGGGTTTTTTGTGTGGGAAGACCCACTAATGTGCACTAGGTCAAAAAAGATCATACCTGGGCTCATTCGCAAGTTGAACAAAATGGAAGAAGAGGTGTCCGACATGAAGAAGAAGGTGAATGTATTGCAGAAAATGGAAGTAGAGGTGTCCAAAATGAGGAAGAAGGTAAAATTCTTGCGTAAATATTTGGTTGGCGCATTAATTTTACTTGTTTTGATTTAGTTATGGTGAAATAAATGGAGTAATGTAGGAAGATGTGACATTCGATTTTAGGTAGGTTGTTAATATTTTTTTTGTTTCTTTTGTTGTAATCAATCAATGTACTTTGCAGTTTTTGTAATGTAATATCAATGTTAATATTTTTGTTGCTATGTTTGGTGTATTGTTATTGTTGTTTTTGAATGAAGTAATATGAAAGATTGAATGCAGAAACTGTAACATTCCATTCAAAAGCCTGAAACATAGCAACAAAGCCTGAATGCAGAAACTGTAAACATTGTTGTAAGTCTCAAAGCAGAAACGGTAAATGCCATTCCATTCATTCACAAAAAAAAGCACATACAAAATAAGTCGTGTATGTCATAAAGGCACATATCCAAAAGGGTGTTTTTGTCGTACAAACCACTGACTGAAATACAAATAACTAGTTCATAAAAAATTTGTCTAGGTGTTCTTTGTACTCTGCCCTTTGCTGCACTTTTCAGCTCTTCTCACATTAAGTGCAGAAGTCAAATTGTTCATTGTCACATATTTTTTTTCTATCTTTCTGGAATATTTTGAAAGGTGGTGGTAATGGTTTGTTATGTTAGTTGTTATGGAGATGGCCACATTTGGATGTCCAGGAGCAAATGGCACAGGTGGTCTCACAACACATCTTGGAACATGATGTGAAGGTGTTGCTATTTGAATTGGAATTGTTGCTGGCCTTGGTGGATGTGCTACTGTTTGAGTTGGAATTGGTGCTGGCCTTGGAGGCTTGAAAGCTGCAGGGATTGGCATGGAATTCATCCCATACTCACCACCAGTGACAGGTGCATTCAACCTTGTGGATCTCCTCAACTACAAAATGTGAAATCATAAGTCATGTGCAATGGTGGTAGTAAGCACAGAAGAAGAGGTTGAATTTGGAGGCTTATTGTTATGTCCTGCCATGTAGGCTTTTTAAGACCTGCTTTAGGAATTGTCTTATATTTTTTCCTTGGCTGCATACACCAAACATATAAATAAGCCATCTCAATATTACTGATTGAAGACAAGTTTAAAGTACTAATTACATTGGTGTTTTGTGGAACCTCTGAGTCCTGTGTGATGCTTCTTGTTGATGTGATTGTCCTCTTTCTAGCCTGCACCCAACAAACATTAAGTAAGCATAGAAGAAGAGTTGAATATTCTATATGCAAAACATTAAAAATCTTACAGTCATTTTCTGGCCCTAGCTCTGATCCATACTGACTTGTGTATGATAAGTCAAATTCATGCTTGATTGAGACTCCACAGAGAAAAGTGCCTCAGCTGCTTGCATTGCTTGCTCAATCTCAGCTGCTTCTGCATCTTTCCTTCTCTGACAACCTTTTTTGTTATGTCCTTCATCTCCATAGAACTTGCACTTAATAGTGCCTTGTTGCCTCTGCAATTTGCCTGCCTTCTTCTTGCCCTTGCCCTTGCCTTTGCAATTTCCTTCTTCTTGTTGCTTACTGACTGAAAATCATTTGCTTTGATGGGAATACAATCAGATGAACCCTTGTTCCCATTCTTTTGTAAAATTTTCTTAATCTTAGGACAGACTTTACCCTTCTATCTTCTTGTTGCCCTATCTCTGTTTTGCTGCAGTCTTGTCATGAGAAATTCTCTGATACACTCTAACATTGAATAGATTTGTTTCTCTCTAGCTTCAAGTATACTTGCATTGAAAGATTCACACAAGTTATTGAGCAATATGTCACATCTCGGGTATGGAGAGAAGTGTGACCTACTCCATCGGCTTGGAGGTTTATCATTCAACCATTCACCAAATTTTATATCAAGCTTACAAATCTGTTTCATCATCTCAGTAAACTCAAATACAGTAGATGCTCTAGCAGCCTTGGATAATGCTTTTTTGTAAGCTAATCCTGTAAACCCTGCCCTCTTCATGTTCCCATGTAGATGACGAACACAAAATCTATTTTCTGATGTTGGAAATACAGAGTCAAATGCAAGAAGTAAACCTTTTTCCTTGTCACTCATAAATGTGTAATTGCATTCCCTTTCTATCCCCAGATTATGCTTCAATAGCCTCAATTTTCATAAAGATAAAATCATAATAAAATTCTAAATTTCAGAATACATGTATGAAACTCCGGATTGGATTTCCTATTACCATTCCTGCTATATCTTCTATTCCATTTTACTTAAACACGTCACGTATATAAATTTTTTTTTAAAATAAACTTGATGATATAATCTTTGTACACGTGATGTGTATATGTCAAATGGAACAATAGATAGTAATATGAATCACAATAGAAAATTCAATCGGAGCATAAAACACAACCAACTTTCTCCTCTTACTAAAATGCAAGAACCTCAAATACATTCATTAAATGATTGAGGAAAGCCCTGCGGGGAACTGATCAAACTTATCTTAGACTTTATTACACCTAAACCAGAACTAAACTCTTAACTTGATGATCCTTGCACCTTATTCTTCAGACACAGCTGCCACAGCTGGTCAGCTACTTCATCCAACACTTGTTCTTTTTCCGTCTTCATCTTTTCGCTCAGCTCTCGAGCTCTATGCCTCAGGCCATCTCCACTCTCCTCCACGAACACTTTCTTGATCGCCTTGGCTATTTCCTCTCCCTTAAATACCTCATTTTCATTTCTTGGCACTTCCACACAACTACCGGCTTCTGATAACATCCTAGCATTTATCGGCTGATCAAGCTTCATCGGCATTGCTATGACAGGAACACCATAATACATGCTTTCCATGACAGAACTCCAACCACAGTGGCTCATAAAACCTCCTGTATTTGGATGTGCTAAAATATCAGCCTGAGGCGCCCAACCGGTAACGACTATCCCTCTTTCTCCAGCCCTGTCAATGAACCCCTTCGGCAGTGCCTCTTCTAAGCTAACGGTCACTCCAGCAGGAAATCTGATGATCCATATAAAGTTAACATCACAAAGCTCCAGCCCTTTTACTATTTCCTCAATCTCAATCTTGGACAAGAAATACTCACTCCCAAAGGAAATTAACACTGTGGAATGCGGGTTCTTGTTCTTACTTAGCCATTGAACGATATCCGAATCCTCCTCGTTGTTGTTGTTGTTGTCATCACTGATAAGTGGACCAACAGGCACTATTTTCTTATTGCACAAAGCAGACAGATAATCTATGTACTCCCCCTCAATCCCCCTACTTGTCTTTGTTAGAATTATATCACAAGATTGCTTGAAATTCCCAAAAAGAAAATCTTGATCCACATCAAAGATATTATCATACAGAAATTCAAACAGCTGTTCCAAACTTCTCAGCTCATAGTCTTCAAAATGGATTGCTGGGAAAGGAAACCGGGCTTTCCCGAACGTGTACTGATGATGAACAAAGGATAAAAGGAATGCTCCATAGATAGAAAAATAAACAGCAGGAATACCTTGTGAGGAAGCAATTTTGGCAGCCCAGGGTTGAAAAACATCATATATCACTAAGTCAGGTCTCAGGGTGCTGATGATGTCAGAGAAGCTGGAATTCGATGTTTGCAAGGCTTTAAGGAGGGTGAAGTTCAGATCTGACGGCAAATTCTTGGTTGTGTGGTAGTGAGGAGGAAGTTCAGGAGATGACTCTAAATGGAGCTGTACTAGTTCTATGGAATCATTCAACAAGTTCTTGTCAATGAAGTTCTTGATTGAACCGAAATTGATAGGTGTTGAGCAGAAGTATATGTGCAAGTTTTTTCTTTTCAAGATGGATTTGGCAAGCTCAAGATAGGGAAATATATGACCATGAGCCAACCATGGGAACATCAGAATACTGAAAGTACTGTTTTCTGTTTCCATCCTGGAAAAACTGAAGCTCCCTCCTCCAATGGAGGCTTGAAATTTACAAGTGATATAGAAAGAGAGAGACAGAGCCAAAGACAGCAACTATTTATGAATTTTGACATTTTGTTCCAGCACGAACAGGAAAATTTCACCCCGCAATCCCAGATATTTCTGTGTCATTTCTCAATCACACGGGGCCAATAATTTGCTCAAAGTTGTTGGTCAGTACAGGGAACTTTATGATGATGAAGCCCCTGGGGTCTTTTAAAGGAAATTAATCCTGGGGTCTTTTACGCGGCAGGAACTTCAACTCATAATTGTCAAAGTTAATACAGTTCTTTAATTTTTTCCTCCACGTGAAACTTGTATTAGATTGACTTGAATTCATCCGTTGTACTAGAATTATAGAGAAAATTGTTGCTTGAACGCATTGTTTTGATCTATTCTTTCTTGAAATTTGATGAAAAATAGGGTCCAGATACTTTGGACCAAAACTCGAAAAAGACCATAAAATGGGACTGGAATGACTATATTCTCCCTCTAAACCAAACTCTCATGCATTGCACCTGTGAAAAATGGAAGAATGAGTGGTTTGGACCAACACTTGAAAATGACCACAAAATAGGAGGGGAATAATTGTTTTTTCCTCCAAACCGGACGCACCAACTTTAACAGCCCATTAACGGACAAATAACAATTTGAGACCAAATCTGCAATCTCAAATTGTTTGAGACCAAAAGATCATGAGTGATTATGTTTGAAGACTAAAATCATAATTATCCCTCCATTTTGCAATCCCTATTCAAGACATCAAGTGAATGCCAATATGAAGTGCCCACCTCTCTTTGTTTGGTAAAACAACTTAATAAAGATTTAGTACAATCATTCTTTGGCCAAACACCATCAGAATTTCATGGTGAAAATTTTGACAGACTGAAGAACAATATTCCATTACACGAGCAAGAACAGAAATCTTGATAACAGATGTTCTTGATAAACCTCGCGCGCCCATTGAGCGTGCGGTCGGCCGACGGCTGCCGCCATCCTCGTTTTTCATTTTCGCCGTTACTTCTACACTCCTTTTTCAAGAAACCAAGAATACAATCCAAGATATACATGAATTCCATGATCAATATTTCAAGTGCAACATTACGCGATAATCCCTACAATTTAAGACATGCTTTAATATGAAAATAAAGCCTACGTAACACATGCTCATAAATGTATAGCACATAAAACCCTAAGCCTATACACCAAGTCGGACTCTGATACCACTGTAAGACTATGTGGATCGTCCCGGGAGAGGGCGCGTGCGGAAGCGCAATGCGTTTAAACATAATAAAACGTAAACATACATAATAATGATGGAATTTAAAACCGACCAAGGGGTGTTCCCTTGGTTCTCCCGGGCGTTCGGTGTATCTCATGAATAAAAGAAAGGAGCATGCAAGATTCATGGAGGCCATAAGGTTGGAACGAAAAGGAAAACGCTACAAGCATACTCACCCATTGTAGACTTCTTTGGCTACACGCGTTGTTCCTGGATTTGCCACCTAGATCCCAATGTAAGAATCCTCTAAATCGTCCATGCAATTCACCGGAATCTTGACGCTGTCGTGCTAGCAAGAGATTAAAGAAAATGAAGAATCAATCGACCAAATACTATTAGTTAACGTGATCGATTGTTCATGTGTTCACTTGTATCAAAGACAAGAGAACAAGAAGACTTTTTGAGGTGAAGAGAAGGTGATGGCCGAGAGAGAGAGAGAGGGGCGGCGTTGGACAAATTAAGTTAGACTAGATTATATATTAATTGTGTTATATATCTTTCATTGAATAAAATTTTAGTTTTAATGGATTAGATTATATATGTGTGATGTGAATAAAATTTTAATTTTAAAATAAAGTATCATAAAATGTATGAGTAAACTTAATGTTTTTAGTTTTTAATTTTTTTTTCTAATGACTAAACTAATCTTATTAATATTACAAAATATATACAATTTTACAAGGTCATAAATTAACAACGTCAAGGTGTCCTATTCGATATTGTAATTAGATCAATAATTGGACTCGCAAATATTTAATAAACAATAAATAAGCTATTGCCTTGCTAAGAATCCGGTGTTTCATGATCGAAGTAAACATATAGATGCAGGGTTTCATTTAATTTGAGATTACATTGCTACCAAAGAAATTGAGGTGGAGTATATCAAAACTCTTGATCAAGTTGCAGATATTTTTACAAAGGCCCTCAAGAAAGACAGATTCCAGCAGCTTAGAGAGATGATCGAAGTTCTAAAGAAGTCAAGTTTATGGGGGGGGGGGGTGTTGAGTATTGCACAAGGAATTAAACTTGTCTTTTAGTTTTCAGCAGTCACAGTTTTTTAGCAAATTTCCAGACGCGTTTATAGAAGTCAAACGGTTTTCATTTCCGATGAATCTTATATGAAATTAAAGCTCTGTAAGACTAGTTTCAAATAGTCTTAGTTTCAAGTTGATTGCAAATCTGTGCAGAATGTTATGACTATTTTAGGGCTGCCAGAAACAGAGAATGATGCTTAGAATTATGTTTTGTATATATATTCTTTGTACGAATTTTTATGCTTATTAATCTGATGTTTATGCCTATAAAAGGCTTCGTAATAAATACTAGTCCCCTTGGCTAATTCAGTAATATTTTTCTGCACTCTTAAGCTCACGAATTATTCTTAAACTCGCACTAAGCACACTTTATGTTCACGTTATTCTTCTACAAGATTTCTCAGTACTCTTTCCTTAATTTTCAAGTTTATGTATTCCATCACTGTTAACTAACTTGAGCGTCAGAGTGCTAACGCTTTTTTTGCAGGTCCCATTTCCTGACTTGTAGAGTTCGAAGCCCACTCTGTTCAAACCAAAGAAGATCATCCATATTGAGCTATTTCAGCTCACATCAAGTGGTGCCATCTGTGGGATCACGAAACTAAGACGTGAGGACAATGAAAAACCTCAACAACGGGCTAAATAAATAGAAAGTGACTGATGCCA
Organism: Sesamum alatum; assembly: GCA_034509735.1. NCBI lineage: Eukaryota > Viridiplantae > Streptophyta > Magnoliopsida > Lamiales > Pedaliaceae > Sesamum > Sesamum alatum. The sequence goes on from JACGWO010000006.1 coordinate 36,851,203, forward strand.
TTACTGATCCCCAGGCATTACAAGTGGTGGGGGGCGCCCCTCTGGCCCCACCCCCCAGACGCAATGAGGCAGGGCCTTCTGGTCCCTCTGAGCCATTGTTGGATCCTCCCCGCGACAGCACCTCTTCGGGCACCTCCTCAGACAGGTTGTCCCCGGTGCCAGCCATGGTCCCAGTGCCTCTATTGGCCCCTCTGGCTATCGAGGCTCCAAGGGGCGGTGACGAAGCACCCCTAGTCCCAGGTCTCCCCGGGCTCCGTGTAGGGGATCCAGCTTCCCCTCCTCCAACACGGACTGAGACTCCCATTCGTTGGGATGCTCAACTAGAATGCTTGCAGAAAGGATTGCAGGATTTCCAACATCAAGTAATGGGAGTATCGCTCGAAGAACAATGAGGTGTTCCCTTAAACGATGAGGTCATGACAGATGACCGCCCTCCCGATTGCTGGACACCAGCTATAGCGAAGTACGATAGCACTACCGATCCACAAGAACATTTGTCTTGGTTCGAGAATGCAGCTTTCATTCACAAGTATACGAACGGAATCAAGTCCTGGGCGTTTGTCACCACCTTTGCTGGGGTAGCCCACAGTGGTTCAACCAGCTGTGCGTGGGTCGATGAAGAGCTTCCAAGAGTTCCATTCGTTGTTCTTACACCAGTTCGCCAGTAGTAGGAAGCACTACAAAACCCCACTCAATCTCTTTAGGATCCGCTAGAAGGATTCCGAGACTTTGAGCGAATATTGGCATAGATTCAACACCACATCTCTCGAGGTCCCTGCGGCTACGTAGGAGGCCAAAGCTAGCGCCTTCTTCTAAGGGCTCCTGGATGGGGACTTCTTTAAGTCTCTGGCCAAGAAGCCAACTCCAGATTACGATAGCCTCTTGGCTATAGCTGCAAGGTACATCAACATGGAAGAGGCGCGAACCTCTAAAAGAGAAGGATGAGGCAAGAAGAGAAAAGATACCCAGGGGGAGGGAACTACTAAGAAGGTTCATGCAAAAGGCTGGGATCGGAGGCCCCCTTTTCAGAGGGCCCCTCCCGTTTATACTCCCTTGAATACTCTCATCACTCAAGCATTCATGCCATTGGAAGGCCAGGCGCTGCTAATTCGGCCCCGCGGTGCCAAAGATGGACCTCCGCGTCCTAAGTCCGACAAATTTTGCCGATTCCATAACGATTATGGACATACCATCAAGGAATGCTGACATTTGAAAAGTAAAATTGAGCGGCATGTACAAAATGGGTACCTACAGGAGTTTGTAAAAAAGGCTCAATGTACAGGTCCCTACCAGAAGAGGGACTCGCAAAAAGAAAAAGGCCCGATGGAGTCCAGTCTTGAGCCCCTTAGGGCAGAAGGGCGTGAACATGCCCCCTCAAGGCGATCAGAAGAGACTAACCTCCCCAAAAAGAGAGTTATCCGCATGATAGCTGGAGGGCCCATCGGAAGAGACTCCCATAGGGCTAAAAAAACGTTAGCTCGTGAGGTGGATAACCCAACCCCTGAAGAGGTGCTGGATATGGAGGTCATCATGGAGACACCCATCATCCAGTTTGCGCCTAGCAAGAGGACGGGAGTAATTCTCTCTCATAATGATGCTTTGGTGATTACAGCTGCTATGGCCAATTACGAAGTTAGCAGTGTCTTCATAGACTCTGGAAGTTCAGTAGACATACTCTTTGGAGAGGCTTTTTTTTAATAACTTGTAAGCTATAAGACCTTTTTTTGGTTCATAATAAGACGTATTTTCAAAGACAAAATCATGAATCTAGTATGCAGCCAGAACAAACAACATCTTGCATAATAGATCACCAATCATATCACACGTTGCATCATTTGATATTGTATGCGGGAATGAGGTCACGTTCTTGCTCAAGTAACTGATAATGTTGGCACCCATCTTAAAAATAAAAAAATTGAGTAGGTCAATGAGCTCAAAAACAAAAATAACTCACCTAATAAGCCATGGTCTTACATTGCGCACCGCTTCAAAAATGTATAACTGATATCTCCGTTTTATCTCCAAAAAAATAGATAAACATAGAAAAGGTGGTCTTGCTAAAACCGTGTGATATTGACTTCCACGAACATAATTATGAAGAAAATGTTCAAACTTGACGTGCATCTAACTTGCCTTATCTCGAAGCTGTCATCATTCATCTTGACAATTTGTTTCCTACTACAAATCTATATTATATATTATGCTCAATTGCATTTAGTTATGTACGTTAGGATGTGGCAAAATAAAAACTCCAAATATAAGGTTAGTAAATAGTAACCAACAATTAATTTTTGGGTTTAATGTAATTTACCCCCATGATATTACAAATGAATAAATTATTCTCTTATGAAAAAAAAAAATTAGCAATTTATCCCCTGTGTGTTTCAAAATGAAGTAATTTATCTCCCTACATAGGGGGATAAATTGCTTCATTTTAAAAAGTACAATGGGGTATATTGTTAATTTATTTTTTCATAGGGGAGTAATTTGCACATTTGCAATATCACAGGGAGGTTTTTTGCATTTTTCCCATTAATTTTTTTTTTTTGTAATTATAAGATTCCGACCACTGGAAATTTTAAATGTAGTTGAAATTTGTTGAGGTAGACAAAATTATGGCTTTTTTATTTGGAGCTTTTGCTGATTGGACATTTTTCATATTCTTTTCTGTCCCATAAGTGCTTACATGCCCTACAAAAATTATGACATTTAATTATGGCTAATTGTCATGGTTAATACTAAATAACCGTAGCGAATAGTCATTGACTATGGTCACGCAACGGTTGTCGATCGTGATTTTTGCGAGGGTCGAAAATATTTGTCATGGCTAAAAGCCATGGCGAATGTTTTTATCACGGCTAAAAGCCGTGGCAAATAAGTTTTTCATGGTGGAAAAACTAGTTTTTGCATCGGTTTTTATTTAATCGTAGTTAATAATAGTTATTTACCATGGTTTTTAGCCATGACCATTAAAATTGTAGCTAATATTAATTTTTTTTTTCTAGTGAAGGAAAATTCCCTTGCCACATAAGCAATGACATGGAAGAAAAAGGGGAAATACTTTTTTATTTGGGGGAGGGGGGGGGGGAATTTTACTGACTGGATATTTTTTTTATCACTCCTCTGTCATATATATAAGCACTTACATAAAAAAACAAAGGGTCAATTGCATAAAAATAAACTTTAAATTTATATTTTATACTAACTATCGTGGCACGACTTCCCTGCATGTATATAAATAAATAATCTTACACACTTTAAAATATATTATAAATCAGAATAAAATATATAATTCAACACCAATTTTAAAATAAAAGAAAAGAAAAAAAAATCAACTTAAATGTATTACTCAACCGAAAAGTTACAAATACATAAAATTACACAAAATAAAATTATTATTATTATTATAGATATAATTATAAATTATAAAAATTATTATTTTATATAATATAAATTTAGTTAAAAAAAAAACTAACCCACTACCCTCACGCGCCCACCCCCCACCTCCCCAAGAAAGGGGCAACGCCAACAATGACCCGTAGAGGGGGCGACAGTCAACGCCCCCCGAGCAACTGAGAAACGTACAAATCTGGGCAACGGCGTCACCCGAAGCAGCGTTTCTTTCCTCTGCTGCAGACGACATCGCCCCCTTCTATGGGGAGATGGGAGGGCTGGGGGTACCAATTATATATAGTATTTTTTGTATATCTAGATTTTAGAGTTTTTATTTTGCCATCCTATTATATAAGGGTCGTAAATGCAATTAAGTCTATAATTTTTACTGCATTCGATATATCATATATATCATATGTATAATATTTTAAATAAATTGATTACGCACACAAAATTTATATATATAACATCATTTATGTTTTAAATGCAACAAAGGACGCAAGAAAATTTGAGCAAGAAAATTTCAGCCCGCAATCCCAGTTATTTCCATTATAAATGTAACACGAAAACAGTACACTTTACAAAAATATGATCGTGAGCTCACTATCATCCATTTTTTCTTTTTTAGTTAGGCGGTTGAGGTAGCGACCGCAGCGACCCTTGGTCTCAGCTTGGGGTAGCAATCCATTTTCTTTTTATTTTCATTAAATTCACTTGGGCCTTGTTAGCCCAAGTAATTTTATTAATTTATTTTAGTATTATTAGTTAAATTTTTTAATAATAATTAATAATTAATTATTGTAAATTATAAATTTATTATTATTATTCAATAATATATTAATTATGTTACTAAATAAATATAATTATATTTTTAATTATTAATTAATATACTTGTTAATTAAATATGACCTAATATTACACTGTGTATAGTAAAATAAAAAATATTATAAAGTTAGTGATGATTATAAATTATAATAATGACCACCAATTCCATAAGTATGTTAAATTTTTAATTAATTTTAAATATAACTTATAATATTGTGTTATGTACATTGTGCCAGTGACTTTGTAATATATATATTTTTTTCACATTGTGCCGGCACAATGTACATATTTTAAATATTTTTTTTAATTAAGAAAATGATCGCGAGCCTCGGTCGCGACCAAGGGTGCGAACTCCATTAGCAACCCTTGGTAGCTAATTTGGGCTTCTAATTATTTTTTTTTTAAAATTTTGTTAATTTTATTTAATTATTTTATTAATTTACTAATTATAATTAAGTTAATTAATATTTTTAAACATTTTGTAGAATTTAAATACAAAATAAAAAATACTTTACAATAATTAAAAAATTTATAATTACAAAAATTTATAATTAAAAACAATAAATTAAAAAAAATTACATAAAATATGTAAAGTATTGTGTACATTATTTATCGTTTACGGTCCTAACTTTACACATTATTTTGACTCGAAGGACCTTGATTTTGTCGTGATTAACTACGAATTTGTTGCCTTGCATGAACTTGTGGTCAATCCATTTCATTAGGAATGCGTGTACTTTGGCGTCGACCCGGACGAGTTGAGGTACGAATAGTATCGTCGTGGACCAACTGAAAATTTTGAATATCCCAATAGTCTTCCGCCAAAACAGATATGATATCGTCGTCTGCTCAACATCTGAAGAAATCATTTCCAAGATAGATATGATATCGTCTGCTGAAAAGCGTGTCGAAAGCAGGTACCAACCTGAACAAGCAACGTCCTGATAAATGGTGGTATATTATCTCATAAACATACTTTATTCTAAACATAATTTTTTTTTTTTATCTCCACACGTTTAAAATTACACACTTAGGCGACGACCTAAGCTACAGCAGCAAAGGCGTAATTGTATTAAATTTTATAATTAATAAATACTTAAATAAAAATATACAATTAAAATAAATTAATTTATTTTAATTTTATATTTTCATTTAATTATTTTATTAGTGTACTAATTATAATTAAGTTACTTAATTATAATTAGTATATTAATAAAATAATTAAATAAAATTTTTAAAAAAATAATTAAAAACCCAATTAGCGACCAAGGGTCGTTAATGGAGATAGCGACCCTTGGTCGCGATCCTGGATCATTTTTCTAATAAAAAAGAAAAAGTAAAAGGTTGGTCGCTAGTTCAACTAGCGACCAACCACAAAAATATTTAGTGGTACACTTACATTTATTTATATCTTTTGTAATATAAATATAAATGGGCCGGTTAATCTTGAAATTTTTTACATCGCAGGAACTGCTACTCACAATTGTCAAAGTTAATACAGTTATTTGATTTTTTCCTCCACGTGAAAATTGTATTAGATTGAGTTGAAATCATCCATTGTACTAAGACTATAGAGAAAATTGTTGCTTGAACGCATTGTTTTGATCTATTCTTTCTTGAAATTTGATGAAAAATGGAGGGACAGAGAAAAGTTGTTGCTTGAACTCATTGTTTTGATTTATTCTTTCTTGAAATTTGATGAAAAATGGGGGGACTGGATGCTTTGGACCGAAGCTCGAAAAAGACCACAAAACGGGACAGAAATGACTGTTTTCTCCCTCTAAACCAGGCGCACGTGCATTGCACATGTGAAAAATAGGAGAATGGGTGATTTGGACCAAAACTTGAAAAAGACCACAAAATAGGAGCGGAATAACTGTTTTTTCCTCCAAACCGGGCACACCAACTTTAACAGCCCATTAATGGAAAGTACCGAATGCCAACAAAAATAACAATTTGAAATCAAATCTGCAACCTCAAATTGTTTGAGACCAAAAGACCACGAGTGGTTATGTTTGAAGACCAAAAATCATAATTATCCCACTATTTTGCAATCCCCTATTCAAGACATCAAGTGAATGCCAATATGAAGTGCCCACCTCTCTCTGTTTGGTAAAACAATTTAACAAAGATTTAGTACAACCATTCTATGGCCAAACACCATCAGAATTTCATGGTGAAAATGTTGACAGACTGAAGAACAATATTCCATTACACGAGCAAGAACAGAAATCTTGATCATCAGATGTTCTTGGTAAACCGCTCAAACTTATCTGCCTGAGGTTGTAATGATCTGCAGCTTACGGCTTACTCTTCCTGCAAAGCCACAATAACTCGTCTGCTGTTTCATTCGCGGCTTCTTCCTCTTCATTTTTCATTTTGGCACTCAACTTTCTAGCTCCGTTCCTTAGATCTTCTCCACTCGTCTCCATGATCACCTTGTTTATTGCTTCAGCTACCGCCTTCGCAGAAAACTGACCATTTTCATCCCTTCCGACCTCCACGCCAGCACTAGCCTCGACCACAAGTCTAGCATTTATCGGTTGATCAAATTTGATAGGCATGGCAATTACCGGGACGCCAAAGTACATACTTTCCATGATAGAACTCCACCCGCAATGACTCATAAAACCACCAATACTCGGACACGATAAAATTTTAGCTTGGGGTGCCCATTTTCGTAAAACCAGGCCTCTTTCTTTCACCCTGTCAAGAAATCCTGATGGAAATGCATCTTCAATGCAAAGGCTCTCCTCCTCAACAGGAAATCGAACGGCCCATATAAAGTTACTTTCACATAGTTCTAATCCCTTTGCTATCTCTAGAATCTGATCCTTGGACAAGAAATGCTCACTGCCAAAGCAAATGAAAACAGTTGAAAATCTTTCCTTTTTACTTAGCCACTGCAAGATCTCCGAACACCCCTCATCTTCATCACCAGGTTCTTGAACTAATGGACCGGTGGGCGTTACTCTCTTCTGGCATAGTGCAGAAAGATAATCGATATACTTCCCTTCAATCCCTCTTAAGCTCCTAACTAAAACAATATCAGAAGACAACTTGAAGTTCCCAAATGCAAAATCTTGATCGGCATCGTCTACTTTTGGTTCAACTGGAGCACGAAGATCAACTTTTTCATGATCCAGAAGATATACTTCTTGATAAGGGAACATAGTAGCAGTCCCGTATGCATACAAATGATAGAAAAATGAAAAAGGGGCTGCTCCTGTAGTTGCAAAGTAAACAGATGGTATGCCTTGAGATAAAGCTAGCTTTGCTGCCCACGGCTGGAAGAAATCGTATATCAGTAGATCAGGCTTTAAAGCATTCAAGATTTCAGAAAAGCTGGAACTTGACATCTGGAAGGCCTGTAAGAGGTTTGGCAGAAGATTGGGTGGCAAATTCTTGGTTGTGTGGAACTGTGGAGGAAGTTCAGGCAATGATGGCAATTGGAGCTCAATCAGATCTACTGAGGCCGTTCCGGTGTTGCTTCTGATTGAATCAAGATTGATAGCAGAAGAACAGAAGTATATGTGGAAACTTCTGTTTGAGAGTGTTTTGGCTAGTCCAAGAAAGGGGAATACATGTGAATAAGCTAACCATGGAAACATCAGAATGCTGAATTTGGGTAGTTCTTTCTCCATGATTGAAACCTCTCCTCTAGTTCCTGTCTTCAGCTAGACCAGAACACTATGATCAGAAAAGCTCTTTTGATTGTTTTCATTAACTTCTTAGAATGTTTATTGGTACAGGGGTCAAAATCATCCCACCAAAGTAGCCCACTCTACTTGACTAATCAAATTTCAAATCTTGAATGATTGTTACATGTATGATAAACAATGGCCTACATGGGGTAAATCATTCTTGGCTGTTGGAGACATAGAACTTCTATTACCTATTATGAACATATGTTTAACTTTTCATATGTTTCTCTTAGTGTTGATGTGGATGACAATAACTTTATTTCTACTTCTAACTAAAAGACTGTCATTCAGCACTGCTATACAACAGCAAATTGTAGTCCTGGTCAGTCAAGTGAATGGAGAAAATTAATACAGTTCTTGCAAGAAACCATACATACATTAAGATACTCAGAACAAGAGACTGAACATGTCAAATGTAACACCATGCATTCTTAAACTCAACTCACTCTTCACTGCCTGATCCTGAATGTAATATCACACTTGTTTCTTATTGTTCATACAAACCCTCAATAGCTGCTCTGCTACTTCATTCATCTCTCCTTCTTCGCTCTCTTTCATCGCCTCGCTCAATCTTTTAGCTCCATTCCTCAGACCTTCACAAAATGGCTTCTCCACAATCACTTTATTTATCGCTTTCGCGAATTCTTCAGCCAAATAGTGTCCATTCCCATCCCTTCCAACCTCTACTCCAACACCAGTCTCCACCACAAGTCTAGCATTTATCGGCTGCTCAGATTTCATCGGCATGGCTATAACAGGGACGCCAACATACATGCTTTCCATGATAGAACTCCACCCGCAATGGCTTACAAAACCACCGGTACTCGGATGGGCTAAAATCTTAGTCTGTGGTGCCCATCCAAGAACTACCATCCCTCTGTCTTTCACCGTCTCGAGAAATCCTGCAGGCAATGCTTCTTCTATGCTAGTAATCTTTTCCTCAATAGGAAACCTCACAACCCATAAAAAGTTAACACTGCAAAGTCCCAACCCTTTTACTATTACTTGTATCTGATCCTTGGACAAGAAACACTCACTTCCAAATGAAATATATACAGTTGAACGCTCTTGTTTCTCATCCAACCACCTCATGATCTCCGAGAGCTTCTCATCATCACAGTCACTAGCATCTGCAATAAGCGGACCGGTCGGGAGTATCCGTTTCTTGCACCAACTCGACAGATAGTCCATATACTTCCCTTCGAAACATCTAGAGCTTTTCATCAAGACTATGTCAGTAGAGAGCTTGAAGTTGCCAAATGCAAACTCATTTTCAGCATCTTTAATGTTTGCTTCTATACGAGCACGCAGATTGACGTTCTCATGATCCAGGAGATATATTGCCTGATAAGGGAAAGTGGAAGCAGTCCCCTCCGTATACACATGATGGTAAAAGGCAAATGGTGCAACACTGACACATGAAAAGTAAACACAAGGTATACCTTTGGACGAAGCAATCTTCGGAGCCCATGGCTGGAAGAAATCATATATCAGCAGATCAGGGTCGACAGAATCCATGATGTCTGAGAAGCTGAAACTTGACATTTGAAAAGCCCGTAGAAGGGCCGGCACAAGATTGGAAGGCAAATTCCTGGTTGTGTGCAGCTCAGGAGGGAGCCCTGATGACGGTGGAATATGGAGTTCGACCAGTTTTATAAAGGGATCCTCTGATGCATCTTTTTGGATGTCGGCTCTGATGGAGTCAAGATTGACAGCAGTAGAGCAGAGGTAAATGGAGAAGTTTGTTTTTGAGAGTCTTTTGGCTAGTTCAAGAAAGGGAGATATGTGCCCATGAGCTAACCATGGAAACATAAGGATTCTGAACTTTGTTTCTCTTTTCTCCATGAATCTGAAACTAAGCTCTCTTGATTGTCTCTCTCAAGTGCAAGAAACTGGAAAAATGGTGAGATTTGTGAAGGCATTCCCCTTCCTTATAACAAAAATAACACCGCTAGGCGCCGTCTGGATTGATAGAATCTATGCTAGAATAGAACAACCGCTTCCAAGTGAGTCAGCATTTGTTACCAACACCAAGATTCCTCAGCAGTCAGCACCAAAGACAATAATATATTTATTTAATTCACAGTTCCAACAGTAATTGCAAAAACTTGCATGTCACAGTTTTCCAGAACAATGCAACAAACATAGTATTAATGAGGGGCCTTCTAGAACAATGCAACAAATTTCTCTTGTGTTTGCTCTTTATTGTGAAAAAATGTTCATATTTTTATATAAGTTATTTTTTATAATAATTGAGAATTAGTGATAAAAAGTAAAATTTTGTCAAAAGAAGCCTATTATGAGTCCTAATACTTCTAAATTATTTGGACAATGATAAATATATCCTATTAAAAAAATAGGCTAATAATATGTGTACGCGATTAATTTGTTAGAATGTAATTTTACTAGGGACAATGCAATATAATATGAATAGCATTGAAATAATATATAAAATATTAAACTTCAAAAACTATATATATGTATAAGAATAACTATAATGAAATTTTAAATAAAAATTATCAATCTTATTAAATTATATATGTTTATGATAAGTTTAACATGGGTGACTTCTTACTAACTGATTTTATTTTAATATTAATAATAGAAAATTGCTTTGAGATTATACTTTCATGTACTTTTAATTTTTATCATAATACAGTGCATTTATGATTGTATATATAATAGTGAGAATATCTTGAGTGTTTATTCCTAACATTCGCAAACATCCATATCCTTATTGTGGTAATCTTTTCAATAATAAATTAGAGGGATAATTACATTACACCCCCTGATTTATGATCTGTTTACACAAATCACTAATGCCTTTTGTATAAGTATAGAAACCACCTTATTTATCAAAAAAAAAAAAAAAGTATAGAAACCACCCCTAACAGCTAAAGACTAGGAGTAATTTGTATAATAATATTGACATTTTTTGGGGATATATGTGTAAATAATTTTGACATTTCTAATGTGTTTGTTTAATTATCCAAAAGATAGGGGTGATCTCAATAAACAATGGGTTAGATGTGTAAATGTAATAATCCTAAATAAGAATTAATTATAAGAATAAAATTCTATCAAAGCAAAAAAGTATTTAGTGTTCCTAATTTTTTTGAATTACTTTGAGAATGGATAACATATTCTAAAATATAAATAGGTAAATAAATTTTAAATGCTAATTTGCTAGGAACTATTTTAAATATTTTAAACAAAAAGTAATTTATTTGGGTACTATAAAATTTAAAATGAATAGCATAGGAGTAAGATGTAAATATATATTAATCCAAACTTCAAAACATCAAAAATAAAAATATAAAATTAAAGAATAAATAGTAGAAAAATTCAAATAAAAATTCTCCAATTTTATTATAGAAGACCGTTGAAAAGTTTAAAATGGGTGACTTTGGACTAAATGATTTTATTTAATATTAATATTAGATAATTCTATTTAGATTGTATTTTTATACTTTTTTCCCATAATATAATGAAGATAAAATAATACCGATAAGTCCAATTTAGCTTTAAATTGCAATGACAATATATGCTATTTAAAGAAAAAAAAAACAATAATAATTTGATCAAAGTAAAAAAAATACTATGAGAACATATTAAAGAATATGAAACACAAATATGTAATATGTAACCAAACACATCATGTAAAAATTAATAAGGTTGAAAAAGTGTATACACATTAAAATTTGTAAAGAGTAATAAATTCAATTAACATAATTATAGGCTTTCATGATTAACAAAATTAAATTATAGGTCATTGCAATACAAATTAATACTAATACTATGAAACATATGTAATCCGATTAAATTTTTACAAAAAATAGTTAATAGATGATTAGTTTAAAATCATTGCACATCAATAAATTTAAGAAAAAGAATTCAGAATATGGCAGTAAAATAAAAAATATAACATTTTACAAAAGTTTTATAAACACAAAATAAAATTAAAAAATATTCCAAATGAACATTAAAAAAAACACTACTAATAAAACATGATCAATTTTATTAAATTAAAATTTCTTACAAAAAAAAATCCAAAATAAGGGACTCCGTTAATTTTACTTTAATATTGAATCTTCTATATATTATATTTTACTTTTGCATTAATTTGTTCCAATAGTAAAATATCCAGAGTCACTTGCACTTAGCTCAATCTTTTCCCAGATGTTTTGTATTCTTGCAAGAAATCATACATACAATAAGAAAAAATTGTACACCATGTTTTGTATTCTTGCAAGAAATCATACATACAATTTAACACCATGCATTCTTAAAATCAACTAACTTTTCACTGCCTGATCTGGAATGTAATATCACACTTGTTCTTGTTGTTCATACAAATCCTCAATAGCTGTTCTGCTACTTCATTCATCTCTCCTTCTTCCCTCTCTTTCATAGCCTGGCTCAATCTTTTAGCTCCATTCCTCAGACCTTCACAAAATGGCTTCTCCACAATCACTTTATTTATCGCTTTCGCCAATTCTTCAGCCAAATAGTGTCCATTCCCATCCCTTCCAACCTCTACTCCGGCACCAGTCTCCACCACAAGTCTAGCATTTATCGGCTGATCAGATTTCATCGGCATGGCTATAACAGGAACGCCAAAATACATGCTTTCCATGATGGAACTCCACCCGCAATGGCTTACAAAACCACCGGTACTCGGATGGGCTAAAATCTTTGTCTGTGGTGCCCATCCAGGAACCACCATCCCTCTGTCTCTCACTGTTTCAAGAAATCCTGCAGGCAATGCTTCTTCTATGCTAGTACTCTTTTCCTCGATGGGAAATCTTACAACCCATAAAAAGTTAACATTACAAAGTCCTATCCCTTTTGCTATTACTTGTATCTGATCCTTGGACAAGAAACACTCACTTCCAAATGAAATATATACAGTTGAACGCTCTTGTTTCTCATCCAACCACCTCATGATCTCCGAGAGCTTCTCATCATCACAATCACGAGCATCTGCAATAAGCGGACCGGTAGGCAGTATCTGTTTCTTGCACCTACTTGACAGATACTCGATATACTTCCCTTCGACACCTCTAGAGCTTTTCATCAATATTATGTCAGTAGAGAGTTTGAAGTTCCCAAATGCAAACTCTTTCTCAGTATCTTTCAGGTTTGACTCCATACAAGCAAGCAGATTGATGTTCTCGTGATCCAGGAGGTATATTGCCTGATAGGGGAAAGGGGAACTAGTCCCCTCTGTATATACATGATGGTAAAAGGCATATGGTGCTACACCGGCACAGGAAAAGAAAACAGAAGGTATACCTTTGGATGAAGCAAGCTTTGGAGCCCATGGATGGAAGAAATCATATATCAGCAGATCAGGGTCGACAGAATCCATGATGTCTGAGAAGCTGAAACTCGACATTTGAAAGGCCTGTAGAAGGGCTGGCACAAGATTGGAAGGCAAATTCTTGGTTGTGTGCAACTCAGGAGGGAGTCCTGATGACGGTGGAATATGGAGTTCGACTAGTTCTATAGAGGGATCGTCTGATGCATCTTTTTCCATGTTAGCTCTGATGGAATCAAGATTGATAGCAGTAGAGCAAATGTAAACGGAGAAGTTTCTTTTTGAGAGTCTTTTGGCTAGTTCAAGAAAAGGAAATATGTGTCCATGAGCTAACCATGGAAACATAAGGATTCTGAATTTAGTTTCTTTTTTCTCCATGAATGTGAAAGCAAGCTCTGTGGATTGTCTGAAGAGCAGAAACTAGAAAGATGGTGAGATTTGTGAAGGCTTTTGAGGGATCAGTTCTTGCATTCCCCTTCCTTATGCCTGCACTTACCACACCTCAGGCCTAATAATTTGGCAAAAAAGCAATAGGACCGCTAGCAGCCGTGTGGATTGATACAATCTATGCTAGAATAGAACAACCGGCTCAAAGTGAGTCAGCAGTTGTTACCAACACAAAATTCCTCAGCACCAGAGCAAAGATATATATATTTGATTCACAGTTCAATAGTTTTAGTCCTGTTTCTTTTTAAGGTAGCAAATAAGTCCTGTAAATTTTTAATTTTTCGTGATTTTGGTCCTTCAATTGTCGGAGTTTGCAAATCTTGCCGGAAAAGAGCATGTGCCAATGCATGTGCTTTTTTAATTTGGGGCTTTTGTCCCTATGGTCGATTTAATGGACCAAAATGGCAAAAGATAAATTTTACATGACATATTTGCTACCCTAGAAAGATAAATGACTAAAACACCAAAATACAAAAGATACAGGACGAAAATTTGCTTCCATTCTGGCAAAAATTGACCAATGCGAACAAAAGCCTCCAATTTTAGAAAGCACGTGCGGGCTACATGTTTTTTTCCGGCATCTTTGCAAATTCCGATGAGTAAAGGACCAAAATCGTAAAAATTTTAAAAATTACAGAACTTATGTGCTACCCTAGAAAAATAAATGGCTAAAACGCCAAAATGCAAAAGATTCGGGACGAAAAATACATTTAAGCCTAGTAATTATGTAGGAGCTGTAACAGTTCTTGCAGACTTGCATCACTGTTTTCCAGAACAATGCAACAAACATTATATTAATGAGGGACCTTCTAGTCCATCATTCTCATTATTATAAACAAAGATATAAAAGAAATACAGAACAAGAGTTCTTGAAACTTCTTCATATATTATAGACTAGAAATCATAAAAGAGACATGAGGAGCAGTGTCCCATATATGCTTTAGCAGAATAAACAAGACAGGTAGCTTTTGATACTAATGTATACATCAATCCAGAGTCACTTAGCTCAATCTTTTCCCAGATGAATAGAAGGATCAATCCCTTAAGAAAAATGTGTACACCACAAGAATTTTAGTGCAGTGGTTTTGAATTTTACATATTCCAATCATGTGGCGCGTATAAAATGAGAAGAAACAATGATATCGATCACAATGCAAGAAAAGGTCCCTTCTTTTTTTTCGGGTGGTTGCACCAGCTTTCTGGTGCACCAGCCCAAATAATTATGTAAAAACTGCTTACTGAGGAAGAACTGGAGGGGCAATCGTCCGCGTGTTGTATGATTCACAGTGGCCACACTTCTGACCGATTATGTGGAAGTATACTTCAGTAGTGTCGTTGCAGTCGTTGCAAAGAATCCAAACCTGCAGTGTGAACATGGGATCGTTTTCAGGGAACGAAAAAGTTGTATCTGATTTTAAAGAGTTACAAAGGCAAATGTTGCAATAGCAGCACCTTCTTGTATCTGTATTCATCTGGCATGACTGTTGCTTCAATCTGTAGGTAAAGATCACTTTCTTGTTAAATGATTGTGAAAACAGTTTGAGGAGTTCAGGCTGATGATAAAGGAAAAGGTGAACATGTTGGAAATTTGTGAGACAGATTGTGAAACGTATGCATAATCATGATGAACGGTAAATTACATTGACATCTCTTGACATTAGGTCCAAATACACAAACGTTTCTTGTCATTTGCAAAAGAACAAGTATATCCCTCAATGTTGTAGTTGTAATTACAATTACAGTCCTATTCAAAGGCAAAAGTTTACACAAACACCCCTTGAGCTACATTATACTAACATCCATCCTCCCTCAGGGGTTGTACCTATAATTTTGCGAAGGGCAGGGGTCGTTGTGTGTTTGGACCTCAAGGGGTGTCAAGTGTAGTTTACCCCGTAGCTATTATAAAATTACAATAATTTTACCCCCGACAATAAAGTTTATGCCGAAAATGTAAAGTTGGATCATACTTCACATTCCAATAAAAATGGTTCGTTTTCACATAGTTGGAACCGATACTAGTATCAACATAAGAAGAAAGTTGAGCAACGGCCTGAGGTTCGTCAACAATCTATGCAAAATAAAAAGTACCTCCTCATCTATTCTCTTCCAGGTTCTCGACATGTCCATGATCGACCTGGAGCATATTGGGCAGCAGTACCTGTATGTCATCCCAGTGAGACATTGGTAAGGTTGTCTATCGATTTCATTTTTAGATGTAAAACGAAATCCTGAAGCAAATAACAGCTGCTACACGGGATAGTTTCATTACTTTTCACGCTTTATCAGCTCGTGGTAACATTCGCAATGCATGGTGTGTCCACATTTCATGACAGTTGTGTCTTTCAGGGAGTCAAACAGATACTGTATGCAAAAACTCACGGTGTTATAGCAGAATAGGTAATTTATATCAAGATTATGAAGAAACTGAAAAATTTTAGGATACCTCATAACATATAGGACAGTGATGCCTCATGGAGTTCTCCACACACAGGTGATTGTCGCGCAAACTAACAGAATAACAAGAGCCTGCGTGATTAACAAAAACGGGATGAAGCATTTCCAGAAGGAGATTAAAAGACATTACTGGAACGGTGTTTAGCTGAAAATTAACCACAAGAATTAAGAAGGAAAACACTGGTTTAATCTGATTCAAACAACGGATAAAAGAATCTGAAGTCAGCAAGATGTTCTGACCATAGTTCTATAAAAGTAGAGGTAATTCTGCATACCGCACTTCTTGCAGTGGAAGAAGTTCTCACGACCTCCGATCCTAAGATCATAGCACAAGACAAGAAATTAGAACAACTCTGGGAGCAGAAGGAAGGAATTCAAGCATGAGTGCATGTTTGTCACCCAACCTGCAAATCCCACAATCATCACAATGAAACTGTCCCTTGTCAATCTGCACAGGCAAGAATCTAAATTAGTGTCGAGGAGTAAGTGAGAAACGAGGTTTGTAACACCAGAATTTTGAGGATCTCTAAAGTTCAGAAAATAGCACCAAATGAGAAATTAGAATATTGCATCGCATTCATAAGGATTTCTGCTAGGTGGAAGGATAATTACATCATCATCGTAAAATTTGCAGATGTCGCAAAAATATTCTCCCATATTGACACCACAGTTTGTACAAGCACGTGCAACCTGGATGAGGGGGAGAGACTAATAATGAACCACTCGATAAATGGATAGGAAGTAGGAAGAAAACAAAGTTACAAGAAAATTCTCTTGAGTAGAGGCAAGAAGGGCATACAGGCTGCTCGGTGTCACAAACGGAACATATAACCTGCAACATACGTAAGCATTTAACAAAATACGGATTTGAGAACAATAAGAACGAACAAGACTCGGGAAAATGAGGGCATAAGCAGGAAGAGTACATTTCTGCAAAAGACATACTTGTTTCACATCGTACCGGACTAACTCATGCCGATCATAAATGTTACGCAGCGTACTCTGTTGATTTAACAAGGTGAAAGCAACAAAGCCAGATTGAATCAATTTTTTTATAAGAGTCAGCAAAATATGTAAATATGTACTTCTCAGATGAAATTAGTTAAGGACAGAGGCAAAACCCATAAAATGACACGATTCGTAGAAAAAACTGGCATCAACGTACCACAGCTTCGTTGTGACAGTGGCGACAATCATAGACCTCATTACAGCATGGAGCCCTAATCCTGCATCTTCTTCTGTAATGCTTGCATCTGTCAAATTCAACGAATGATAGTGTCAAATTCAACGAATGGTAGTGTCAGTAATTTCGATCCTTCTACCAAATAGAACTCAAACACAAACTCAGCAGAAGAAGGATCACAACTTTATGCAATACTATTAAGAAAAAACACATAATCATGTCAGTCATTAGAGAGCCAAAATGAAATACCTCAACTTAATGAATTAACTAAGATACATCGGTATGTATGTCGAAACAACGTCCTGAAAAACGGTCTTTGTTCTTACATAAGAACCTTGGTATTTCAATTACTGAACAAGATTCTAACATCCATGATTAATACTCATCAAATTTCACAGAGAATCATTACGAATCAGAACATCAATGCTGCTATGAAACATCATTGAGAAAAACCACTGATGGAACTTTTCAAGAATCAATCTTTCTTCATGAAAATTTTCTTAAAACACAACAGCTACATCTAAAACATTCGAATCAAGAATTCTGAAATAAAGATCAATAAACAACCAATAACATCCAGATTTCAACTGCATCTGAATAACCAATAAACAGATACAGTAAATATCAAGAAAAATAGACAGAAAAGAAATAATACCCATATCCCATCTTCCCAAAAGTAAGACGATCATTAGAGAGGTCTTCCATTAGCATCTCCAAGAATTATCACCCAAAGGGCAAGAGCTGAAAGGAAGAACCAAAGACAAGAAAATCGGATACAGAGGAAGATGGGGTGAGCCCAAAAATCCTTAAAAAACTGAGAGGGCCAGCCATCATGTCAAGTGGGCACTGACACCTTATATACCCATGCACTTAATTAGCTTAAACAGCCCCTAACTTTCTTGAAATTATTACTATATTTGGAAAGAGTTTAAGGATTGTTTATGGAAAGAGGATAAGGTGGCGTGATGGAGACTATGGGATGGGGTGACAAAGTGGGACAGGGCGCCGCACACTCCAGCCAATGAGAGCGCAGAGTGACAGCAATCTCTCATCGAAATTAAAGACAACTGCTTTGTCTGGTTTTCGTGTTGATTATAGTAAAAAAAGGGTCGAAAATTCTTGCTTTTTTCATGTTCTTGGGTGGGTGTGAATTTTGTTGGAAGGAAAGCCCATGTGATTTTCCTGCCAGTTGATGTGACTTTGAGCTCTCATTGGCTGCAAACTCATCCATTCCAATGCAATCAGCAGCAGCCAGCCTAAACAAAAACAATATCTTTCTCACTAAAATCTAAGATCCAAATGCAAGATAATGTGTAGATTAAACAATTAGAAATCAAGATTCATAACAAGTAATAGTCTTCTGCAAATATACATGAATCATGTTAATGGCATTGGGAATTTGCATTGCTGTACAATTACATCTTTTATGTTTAATGCCCAAATAAGCAACTGATTTATTCTTTACGTAGCTACGACGATATTCTTTGCTGATCAACAACGATCTTGTTTGTTATATTTTCTTAAAATATGAACCCCCTTCTTGCGGTTAAGGTAATGACTTCGAGCATGATCAACTCTCATAGTGTGACGGGCGGTGCGTACAAGATCTGAGAACGAATTCATAGCCATATGGCTGATCAACGATTGCTAGCAATTCCAACTTCATGCGGGAGAATTGCAACTTGCAATCCGAATTGAGGACGGGTTTTTGGGAAGTTCACTCTCAAGGGATCACAAACCTTTATTCCGATCATTGGAGTGAAAACTTGTTGCTCATATTAACTACGATGTAATCCTAATTTATTTGTACGAATTTTTTTTATGCAAATCATATCTGGCTAAATCGAAACAATCTCACAAATATTTTTATACTGTATACTTATCACACGAGAAATATAATATACCTATCACGCAATTATTCGAAACTTGATCAAAATAACTATAAAGGCCTTATTTTTTAATATTTATCTTAAGGATTCGTTTTTTTGATAAGAAGAAAAAAAATTACAGCCCGAACATGACGTGGGACAGAAATGGAGATTTGGTATTCAGAATTTCAAGGTCAACAACTTGCACAAAATACGCTCGACATTAAGCTCTCTCGGACTTGGTGCAGCCGCAGAGACTTTGGATAATATTAAATTTTGACATCCTCAAAATATTTAATTATAAATTATTACAGAACATCAGTTTTAGACAGAACGTAGAAAGCATGTACTTTTCTTCAACAGATCATACGTATGCCTACGCTCACATTCATCCAGATCAGATGTATTTCCATTTTCCAGAGAGAAATAACTCTATTTTTTGGGCATCGGAAACCCATTCATTATGTTTGTTTTTATTTTCTGAATGTGTTATTTTTATTTATGGAGATAGAGAGAAACAAAATGGAAATAAATAAATATGTGTTAGAAATAATGTGTATGTTTGGATTTATTTTTTAAAATAACTTAAAGCAGTGTAAAAAATGTGTTGTGTTATTGGTCTTACTTGTTGAGAGATAAATTTCACTGTTCATTATCAAATTATGTTTCTTTTATATGTGTTTATATATGTGTATATATATACATATTAATATTGGTCTGTTTGTAGGTGGACAGATCGGAAAACGAGCCAAAATCTAGAAAACACTCAGATAAGTTGTCCCGACAGAAGCCCAAGCATCGTGTGTGTTTCGCCCATGTCGAAGATGGGCCGAAAATAAATCAAACATTGTGATTGGTTGCTGCCTTGTTTGTTAATTGGGCCGAATTGCAAGAATCGGGTAGGATAGTGGACCCTACCCCAATCAAATGAAGCCCACACTCAATGGATCCGGTCCAATAAATCTAGCCCATTACTATTTGGGCTTTTCAAAATTTATTTATTTAATTAACATAAAAAAATGATGGCCAGCCAACAACAAACAAAATTAAAAGTAATAAATCTAAATTTTCAATTTTCTGAAAAAAGGAAAAATAAAAATACCTGTTAGTTAGCAAGAATACAAGCTTTGGAATCATCCATTCCTCAACTGTCAAACAGCCTGCAAATCCAATATCATAATAATATGTAAATATATTATTTATATATATATATATATATATTCCATAATTATTAGATAATAATATT
This sequence comes from Sesamum alatum, assembly GCA_034509735.1. Classification (NCBI taxonomy): domain Eukaryota; kingdom Viridiplantae; phylum Streptophyta; class Magnoliopsida; order Lamiales; family Pedaliaceae; genus Sesamum; species Sesamum alatum. The sequence goes on from JACGWO010000006.1 coordinate 36,871,643, forward strand.
CAATGTTTGAGACAGCAAAGGGTATATATTTCCATTATAGACGTACCCTATTGTCCTATGCACTATCTGCCTGCACAATCTATACAATAATAATGAATCAATATTATATAACATAATTTTTTATATATGATTTTCACGCTGATTGTTTAATAATTCCAACACGTTTTAATCTAATCTCGTGTCGATCATTCTAAAATATAGTTAGAAAAATAAGGGATTGTCTCGATTTTTCTAAAATACTAAAATCAACAACGTTAACGTTAATTTTTAAGCGTGTCGAAACTTATTCAATACAATAATCAAAATAATGAAATTTTCTTGAAATAATTTTAATTTTAAGTTTTATTTATTTGAACAGCAATTGTCCGTCCAAATTACCTCATGGAAATGCATTAATGGTGATTAGCAACCTTCAAAATACCAACGAAAAAACCGGTGGCGCTTTCTCCTTAAAACCGAACCAATCTTAGGCAGAAGAGAAGAGACTGCTTTGCAAAGAGAGAGCGGAGGAAAACTTTTCCATTTTCCTCTTAATATTCTCTCTCTCTCTCTCTCTCTCTCTCTCTCTCTCTCTCTCTCTCTCTCTCTCTCTGTTTGTTTGATCTTCTTCGAGAATTCCTTCCCTTCCCTTCCCTTTGTTGAAGAAATTAAGACAATGGGTTGTGGGAAATCAAAGCATGCGGTTGCCACGGCCGACACGCTTGCCAAGAGCAAGAGCCGGAGCAAGAGCCTAGAGAAGACCCCGCCTGTCGACGATCATCCCAAGATTGATGCAGATGTCAATGTAAATGATCAGGCCAAGAAGCCGGCGGATCATGGGAAGGTGAAGGAAGATCATGAAATCCCTGTAGGAATCAAGAAGGTGGAAACTGATCAAAAAGCTGAGAAAACAGATCAAAAGGCTGAGAAAACAAATGGAGAATCTGCTGCTGCTGCTGCTGCTGATGTTGTGGTTGTGGAGGAAAACAAGAATGAGGAATTGAAGGGAGGAAAAGAAGAGGAGGTGAAAAAGGAGGTTGATCATGATCAAGAAGATCAAGGAAAGCAGCTGGTGGTTTCACATGATTCTCCTAATGACTTTTTCTCTCCCAAGAAGGAGCATGGGCATGGAGAGAGCATTGAGTCCATCATCACGGACGGCGTTTCAGGACAATCCGACTACTATTCGCCGCGTGCTAAAGGGAAAGATGCAGTGGAGGGAAAAGGGATTGAGGGAGAGGATAATTCGGACAAGGAAAAAGGTTTGCTTACCTCAAATTTAGACGAATTCCCAGATTCATGAGTTTGTAATGGAATATGTTTGAGTACTGCATGCATGGATTTAACGTTTGGAGATTCTTGGTGTGAGTGAGGTTGTTGAATCCGTTGATTTACAAGTTTTTATGTTGTTTTCTGTTTTTGCAGAAGAGGGAATTAAGGTGGATGAAGGCGAAAAGGTGGCGCCGGCTGATGAAACAAAGTCTTCTGGAGAAGATAAGACTCCTGCTCCTGCTCCTGCTCCTGCTGCTGATAATGTAAGAACCTTTCAATGTCAAAATATGTTTTCTTCTTTCTGTGTGTAGAAATGAGGTTGTTGAGATTGTTTTACAATGATATTGTCTTAAACAAAGTTACAAATTCATGTCTTAGTCAAGAATTGTGGTCGGAACTTAGATGTTTTCTGCATAAATTTAGGATCTTGTAGTCTCCAAACCGCCGGTAACTGGGATTCGTTCTTGATGATTATGCAGGAGAATGCCAATGCTGCATCAACAACAGTTGCCAAGGCAGATTGAAGATGAAGCTAAAACAATAGAAGCTGGGGGATCTTTGATCTTTGTTTCTTTATCAATAGTTCATAATTATCTATATTAATTCATGTATCTTCTCATTAATAGCCGCCATCAGTTTTTCTTGTTTTGAGCTCCTTTGTGAAATTGTCTGATGAATGGTGAGGATTATGCCAAAGTGATTCAGATGATTTGATCATTACATTTGAAGGGTTTTATCAAATATTTTGCACCTTAAACTAATGAAATATTTTTTTTTCTTATTGTCTAGTGTTAATGAAATCTGTCAGTGTCCTTAAGTATTTGTAAATACACATTTATGATCATCCCCCGGAAGCAATAACATCCCTTAATTTTGATAAATCAACTTAAACAAAACTCGCCTTTATTTTTATTTTTATTCTTTTTTGAATAAAATTCGATTCAATACTATACCATCCAATGCATTCAAACTATAAGTGCTCAACTCAACTGCAGAATCATTACATTCGTGCAAGAACTTTGGAACCTAAAGGTTAAAAGTTAATGCATTGGCAGCAAACTTTACGCCAAAACTAGTAGTTGAAGCACACTTGTTGTTTGTGCTTAATTTATTATTTATGTACTTATTTAATTAAATGAAAGAGATTGCAACTAAATTAATCAAAACAATTGAAATCTTTTAACTTCAAATATGTAGTAAAAAAGTTATTTCTAAAATTAAGTGATTAAAGAGATTCTTATTTTGTGAAAAAAAATAAATATATTGGGATATTTGAGACAATTCACGTTTCGACGGCTTACTCAAGGGGTCTCCCCTTTAATAAATAGAATAGAAACAACAAAACATAGATTGAATGAAATAACCCTTTTCCATTTCCCCCTTTGGGGTGAAAATTATATTATTTATGCACAATAGGTATTTGTTATTCACATCGAAATTAATTTTAATATACATATTAACAATTTATATATACAAAGATACTCCAGTCATGCCGTCTCATCTGCAAGCTATGGCCCCAAGATATACAGCACCTGAAGATAAAAAATCAAGTGGCTTCTGTGCTTGCTTCCTCTTTGGCATGATTGAGTGGAAATAGTGTCTATGCCGAGTTGCCCTGATCTCCTCTATCTGTATTCAGTTTCAAAATAGAACTTGACGGATCCCTGGATAAGATGAGATTGCCATCAAGATCTTTTCTGGCATAGGCAACAACACGGGGGTCCATCACGATTCTGCATCCGCTTGGCGTATCACAGCCCATTTCAACACCATAGTACTTCAAGTGATCAGAGATACTGTTTCCTCTCACTGACCTGCAAAAGGTTTTGAGAAGGATGGCAGCAGTTGTCAGAAATACATACGGTTTACTCCTGATCACTAATGATCGTTAGCTAAGGCAAAGATTTATAGTAAGGTTTGGCGACAAAATGAAGTACAAGTAGCTTCTTCGTGGTGATCAAGACTGTGATACAAGTATGAAAGAACACTGGAAGCCTCCATTGTAAATATAAAATAACGGGCTAAATGAAAATGTTTCTGTGACAGCAAACACTTGCCTGCTACAGGTTGGGTCTTCCCCAGAACCATCACAAACCTTCTCGACTGTATAAATCAAGCTTCCGAGACCAATATTGTGGAGCCAGACCTACATGCAGAGGATGTTATGATTCCCAAAAAGAGCAGCTAGACAGAAGCTAAGAAGAAGCTTTATGCTAATTGGAAAGAAAAGCTAATATGGCAAAGTCATTTGGGGGATCTATGCAGCCCAAAGAAATAAGATATTGGAATAATCAAGTTAGCAAATTGACATAAAAATTATCAAAAGATAGACAAACCAATATTTCATGGAAAACATATAGTAGGTCATAATACCAAGAAATGTCTGCATTAACCGTTATTTAAAGCAACCAGGACACTTGAGGATTATTAGAAGATTTATGCAGTCCAAGTCTAGTCATGGTATATATATTCTCCATTAACCGTTATTTAAAGCAACCAGAGAACTTGACGATTATTAGAAGATTTATACAGTCCAAGTCTATAAATATACTTTGTAAATAACACAAAAATGATGCATAATTATGAGCAACTTTGCGCGTGTGGGTGCATGGTGTTGGGGGAGGGGGCTGGTTATTTGTAACTAAAAGGTCGCTATTTTATAATAATTACAAAGAAAAGAAAAGCGAATATGATATGGCATATACATCTTTCTGCATACACTAACAAAACCATACCTCTCTTGGGAAGTGATGGTACGTCTTTTGAGGAAAATAATAGTAATATGGGGGCAAATGAGGCACAATATCGTGTCCATTCGTGACACGAATGGTATCTGGCACAATTTGGTTAAAGTAGGATGCAAAGACAGCATTCCCAATCCTAGGTTGCCCAAATGTCATAACCTGAACATTCTGCTCTCCAAGACTGAGCTGAGAAGAGGAGAAGATTTCTTCAGTGCAATCTCCACAAAGCATTAAAGAACATATAATGGCAGCATTGGTTGTTCACAAACAATCATTTACATAACCCAATTTGAATTTCATAATTAAGGACTGCAGACATCCAGGAGATAACTTTGCCTAGAAATTGGAAAATAAGTCTTGTAACGTAGTGCATGACATATAAAACATATCTGCAAAATTAATGAAAACACCAAAATTATTATTAAATCCCCAAACACTTAGTAAGGCCAAAATCTTTAGGATTTCCAACTCTGAGTTCCAGCTTCTTAATGCATAGTATGCTGGAAAAACAGGCAACCACTCGGAGACTGTTTTCCATTATTCTAACTCCAGAACCATGCCTGACACCTCCTTTCTCCATTACATTTTCAGAAATATTGCCTAATGCACACAGCATATACTAAAGAAATGGGGAAAGTAGATGCTAATCGTGGCAAAATCAAGGATTGGATTATTACACGGAGATCAAGTCCACATAAAGCAGCCATTGCCCCTCCCATTGAGTGCCCAGTTACCATAATATTAGTGTCTCCATACAACTCCTTTACTTTTTGAACAGCACTTAGAACTCCGGGCCGTAATGATGTATTGTGGTAAGCAGTATAAAAACCATGATGAACCTGAATGAAGAGAAGAAGACAAGATTATACAAAACACAGTGCACACTCATAAGAAATGCTTAATGCGAAACAGAAAGAATAAAACTTAGTTGCACACACCATTGCACCATCAACTCCGGGGTAATCAATATCGAGCTGTTTCCAGTACAAATCTTCCACCCAGTTTTGTATACTGCAAACATATTACACCATAAATATGAGAGGAGTGACCTCGAGAAAACTACAACATTCAGACACCACCACTGTTATGATGTGCAGCACTTAAACTCATAACTATTGCATAAGTCAATACTGAACATGAAAGCAAAATAATGCATGCACAAGAGTTTCCATCAGAGTTTTGAGTTGCTTTCGAAACATGGGATTCAAATTCTTCAACATGAGACAACATCAAACCTGCGTTCCTGTGTTCCTCTGAATGCAATCACAGTGGCGTTAAGATCAGTTGCAACCCCAACAAATCCCTGCAAAGTTAATCAAATATTAGAACGTGCTGAAAAATACACTGAAAGAAGGCTTTCATGAACATTGGGGAAAAACCAAACAAAGGGAATTAGTAATATGGAAAGTAGGCCAAGGCTAAAGAGGACTCATTTTCCAGACCTGCAAGCACCGCTTCACGTCAACAATCAACTCGACCACTTCAAAGTCCTGAATCAAAGAAAACAGTGAAATCAATGGTGAGTAACTGAGTATCAGGAAAAGAAAATTTATCTTAGCGATTTGAATAATTTTCACCTTAGTTAGACCATCACATCTTGAGCAGGTCCATGTGAACAACTCAGTCAAGTCTGACAAATATACCTGCAAATACAATACTTGTTCGTTATTATATGCCAAGAGTTGCAAATAGCAACTAAAACAACAACAAACTAACTTCTACATATTTTTTCATGGAAATCATCATTACAAGACATTACATGACATAATCCACTTGACCAAAAAACGGGAATATTATCAAGCTTAGTGCCTTAATCAGAAATAGTTAGTATATCAGCTCAGAACTATATAATCGCATCATCCTACTCGATGCTGCAGCAAGTACATCAGAGGGAATCATACAGCTGAAGCATATTGCACCAATATTCTTGCAAGTGTATGATTGTATGTTGCCAAGTGATGATGCTGATTATGTTTGTGCTTCACAGTCACCTTCAATTCTGCAACCAAAAATAAACAATACAAGAGTCATATATGAAGGCACATCAAAAGGATTTTTCTTAATCATACAAAATTTAGCTATCAAACGTAAACCAGCATATTTAAGAAAATCAATCAATTGAAATATTTTGCATTACAATACTTCAGTTAATTTACGACGTATCCTCAACCGACACCACATTAAAACATCTTAGTTAACCTTCAAATTGCTTAACAAAAAATGAAACGCTCCAGAAATGATCACAACTGTAATTAAAGTAATCTATTACCTCTACATGATGAAAATGCAAACAAACATATAAAAACTGCAACGATCATCCATCCCCTCCTCTCCATAACCTACAAGAAACAATAAAGAAACAAAAAGATAATCAACAAACTCAAAGCTTAATCAAATAATCACAACAAAATCACTGAAAAATAAACAGAGACAATTAAAATAGTAAATGACCTAATCAAATTATCCCGAGATGAACAGCAGCTGCAATTTGAAAAGCTTTATCGCTTCTCCGGTGTTCGTGAATCGGCGAAAGGTTTTCCGTCTGGCGAAAACGACGTCGAATTGACTGATGTAGGGTTGTGGGGGATAATTTCGTGCAAGAAAGAAAAGGAAAAGCGTACGAAACTGAACATAACTTTTGTTCCGGTACTGCCCTGAAGAAAACGATTTATAACCGCAGATTGGGCCATTGTGAGTTGACATTTTGAAGTTGAGGGAGGACTCAATTGTAACTTCACGATGGCTACATGATAAGGACTTGTAGTTTGTTCCTGACTGGAATATGCGGTGGAATAGATTGCAACGGAGTTGGCTAATTGGGCCTCATTCCTGGGCTTTTCTTGGCCCAATCGGGTAATGGGCTCACAATTTCAACCAAAAGGCCCAACCCAATGGCGGGAACTCGCAATTTTTCCCCCACGCCGGTGGCGGGAAATATATACAGTAAAATCCAGGTCGCGTTTTTGGACCGGGTATATATAAAGGAACCCGCTCTTCTATTCGGTTGGTCCATTTCATTTCTCCTTTTCCACTTCATTTCACTTCGAAGAGGAGAAATCACGAAAACCCTCGACATGGCGAAACCCTCGCGAGCAAAGGACTCGTCGGACGATTCCCTGTCCAATTCCTCGGGGGAGGAGGAGGTGGTCAAGGATCAAGTTGAGGAGGAGGACGAGGAGGAGCTCGAGGCCGTTGCTCGGACGGCCGATGATTCTGACGAAGACGACGAGGCATCCGACGTTGCCGTTCAAGAAGACGAAGAAAATGAGGTATTCCAGTGTGGAATTGTGGAATTTCGGGGGCGTTTTTCAGTTGATTAATTTCTTGTTCTTTGCCGTAGCTTGACAGATCTGTCTATGCTTTGTTGTTGGGTATTTTTTTATTGGCTTTGGTGTTAATTGTGTCTGAAGTAAACAGGTTTGCGGCTGTGTTAGCTTAAGGTTGGTGGAATTAGAGTGCTGTGTTACTTTTTCATGCACTGAGTTCTGAAGATGCTCATGCATCTGTAATTTGAGGAGTTCAGTATTTAAGACTGTTGAGTACTTTAAAATGTGGTAGGAAAGAGTGATTTTTTATCACAATTAAGTTCATGGAAATCGGGAATACTGTGACTATATGCATCTAACTGTTTTCCCTACTACTGTGGACAGTTCACACTCCTAGACTGTTAAATTACATGAACTTATAGAATGATGAATTTAAGGAGTAAATTTAGTTTTTCATTGGTTTAGTTACATATAGATTGAGAACTATTTTATGCGTCTACTTGTCAGTTTATCCATATTTAGTTTTTGAGCTACTTTACACGCCCAATGTTGTGAGTGATTAATACTAAAGATTCTTTTAATTGCCTTTCAGGAAGATGATGCTATTGCAAATGAAGTCTCCAAGCGTGAAAAGGAAAGGCTCAAAGAAATGCAGAGGATGAAAAAGCAGAAAATACAAGACATACTAGATGCTCAAAATGCTGCTATTGATGCTGACATGGTGTGTTGGCTGAAAATGAGTTGTTAATTGACATGATCTATATAGTGTTTTATCTGATGGGTTTGAATATTTGATCTGGTTTATCTTGAAACAGAACAACAAAGGAAAGGGTCGTCTGAACTATCTCTTGCAGCAGACTGAGTTATTTGCTCATTTTGCCAAAGGTGATCAGTCTGCCTCCCAGAAAAAGGCAAAGGGAAGGTCAGTAACACCTTATTCTTAATTAATTTATGATCTTACACAACCAAGAGAGTTGCTATTCTCAATCTAATGCATCTTGTATTTTGCTAATTGCATTTTGCAGGGGTCGCCATGCATCAAAGATTACTGAAGAGGAAGAAGATGAGGAGTATCTCAAAGAGGAAGAAGATGGGCTTTCTGGCACTGGAAATACAAGGCTAGTGGCACAGCCATCTTGTAAGATTATTTTTCCTTCCATTGTTTTCAATTAATTGTGCTGAAATTATACTGATTGGAGCAGTTCCTTGATAAGTATAATTGCAAAATCTTGGGTCCATATTCTATTGTTCTTTTTTTAGATCTGGACTGGTTGTTTGTATACTATTGAATTTCTCCATGAAAATTGTAATTTATTATTCTCGAGTTTGCTAAATTATGTAATATTTCCTATATATTTTTCATGAAGGATGATTAATTTTGCTCCCATCTTGTAGGTATTCAAGGAAAGATGAGGGATTACCAGCTTGCTGGTTTAAATTGGTTGATACGGTTGTATGAAAATGGCATTAATGGAATACTTGCTGATGAAATGGTATAATTGGAGGTTAATATTTTGCAAACTCTTGGTGTTCTAATGTTTATATTGATGATGTTTTTTGTTGTTTTCAATTTAGGGGCTTGGTAAAACTTTGCAAACCATCTCCTTGTTGGGCTACTTGCATGAGTTCAGAGGGATTACAGGCCCTCACATGGTTGTTGCCCCAAAATCTACACTTGGCAATTGGATGAATGAAATCAAGAGGTTTTGTCCAGTCTTGCGTGCTGTGAAGTTTCTTGGAAATCCAGATGAAAGAGTAAGCCTGCGTTACCAATTTGGATATTGTTTTCCTTGATTTATGTTTCTACTTTATTTTCACAAATTTGATCTTCCAGAGATATATACGGGAGGAATTACTTGTTGCTGGGAAGTTTGATGTCTGTGTTACAAGTTTCGAAATGGCAATCAAAGAGAAGTCTGCCTTGCGCCGATTTACCTGGCGCTATATTATTATTGATGAAGCTCATCGTATCAAGAATGAAAATTCTCTTCTGTCGAAAACGATGAGACTCTATAATACTAATTATCGGCTTCTAATTACTGGAACACCACTTCAGGTATTGGTTTATAGTTTCCTTTTTTGTCTATGTTCCTTTTGACATCTTGTACCATGGTTGCTAAATGGGATGAGTGTAAATATCAGGGCGTCTATGATAGTTTTTGAATCCAAGATGCAGTTTAAGATTTTGTTATTCTGATCATTAGTATGCTTTTTGGAGCTATGAAAGGAATTTAATTTTTATTGGTAAATATTCTACTATTCTCATATTTTATTGAATTTTTGTAGCACTTTAAATACAGGTAAGGAGGAGCTACAATTAATGCAACCTTACCTCAAAACATCATTTCAATTTATATAAATAATTTTTACTATAAGTTTTTTTTTTTTGGCTTTTTTCTAGCCTTGAGTCTTTGTCTTAAGCTGAGTGTAATTGGGATATAATTGTTTTGTCTGGTGATTACTCTGCTTTATATGCCATGCCATGTCATCATAAAATTTGATGCCGTCCTTGAGACACAGCTTTCTTCTCATGTGTATGACTCGGTTTGAGATGTGCTCTGCTTGCTTCTAATGTATATTGTGTCTGTGTCCTTGGGGTTCTTTTTTTGTGACTTGGTACTTTGTTTTTGCAGAATAATCTTCATGAACTCTGGGCTCTCCTTAACTTTTTGCTTCCGGAGATATTTAGCTCTGCTGAAACTTTTGACGAATGGTTCCAAATTTCTGGTGAAAATGATCAGCAGGAAGTTGTTCAGCAACTTCACAAGGTATATGATTGCTTTTTGGTTACTCTCGGAGATGCATTTGCTCCTGGTGAGAAATGAATTTCTCATATCTGATGATAACTGAAAATTGTTTCACATGCAGTGCTAACTCGTCTAAGCATTTCAGAAGTTTTGAACCACATGTCAAAAAGAGTGGCAAAGTTTTATCTGAGTTTGCCAACTATAGTTGCTGAATTATGATAAGAGTTAACCATGTGCACATTTTTTAACCATACCACAATATGTTTAGACAGTGCGAGTGATCATAATGTACCATAGTACAGTATATGTTTAAATCGTCTAGCAGAGTAACTGAGGTATTTCATGACTGTTGTTAGCCTTCTCAGTTTTCCTCGCTTGGTGATATTTGTGATGTCATCTTATCCAACCCTTATGGTAGGACACGTTATATTCTTTGTTTGGGTAAGGAGTTATGGTTAAATAGACATCCATTAGATGTCTTAAGATGCATTCCCTTGTGCTTGGATATTTTCTTTGTCTGACTGAACCTTGTGTGATTTCTTTGTTGGTGATCTACTAGGTTCTTCGGCCCTTCCTTCTTAGAAGGTTGAAGTCTGATGTTGAGAAAGGTTTACCACCTAAGAAGGAGACAATACTTAAAGTTGGTATGTCCCAGATGCAGAAGCAATACTATAGGGCTTTGCTGCAGAAAGATCTTGAGGTTGTAAATGCTGGTGGAGAACGCAAACGTCTTCTTAATATAGCCATGCAGTTGCGAAAATGTTGTAATCATCCATATCTATTTCAAGGTGCTGAGCCTGGTCCACCTTATACCACCGGAGAACATCTCATTGAAAATGCTGGTATGGTTTTTCTGCAACATCAAATGGACAGAGAGGAATATTTTGTTTGTTGGTTGCCTTTTTCCATCTGTATCTTATTATATGAGTGTGTGTACATATATTTACACATTGATTAATTGCAGGGAAGATGGTTCTTCTTGACAAGTTGCTTCCGAAGTTAAAGGAGCGTGATTCCAGGGTTTTGATATTTTCACAGGTTGGATGCTTGCTCCGCTGGTCATCTTTTTTTCAGAAGTTCATTTAAACTTCTTTGCGCTTTACTGCCTATAAATGTTCTAAATGATTATTGTTAACCTTTTGGTGTCCTTATTGCTATCTTAGACTCCCATAATGAACTCATTTTGCTTGCATAAAACAGATGACTAGACTGCTGGACATTCTTGAAGACTACTTAATGTTCCGTGGATACTATTATTGTCGAATTGATGGAAATACTGGTGGTGAAGATCGAGATGCTTCCATTGAAGCCTTCAACAAGCCAGGAAGTGAGAAATTTGTCTTTCTACTCTCAACCAGAGCTGGAGGTCTTGGTATCAACCTTGCCACTGCTGATGTTGTCATTCTTTATGACAGTGACTGGTGAGACTTGCTGCTTCTGTGGTTTGGTGGTCCATCAAGGCTGTAGTTTCAGATTTGAAAATTAACTCTTGGCTTCAATATATTGCAGGAACCCACAGGTTGATTTGCAAGCTCAGGACCGTGCTCATAGGATTGGACAGAAGAAGGAAGTCCAAGTTTTCCGGTTCTGCACCGAGGTTTGTCTTGCATCATGCTAATGACATTGGCATGAGTTTTTCTGGAGGCACAGTGTACTGATAATTTGTCTTCAATGATTTTTACCAGTACACCATTGAGGAGAAGGTGATTGAAAGGGCCTATAAGAAGCTTGCTCTTGATGCCTTGGTTATCCAACAAGGGCGATTAGCAGAGCAAAAGAGTGAGTTTCTCTTAATTCACATCGTTGGTTGGTAGAATTACTAGATTTGAACTTTAATGCTTTGTTATGCAGCTGTTAATAAGGATGAGCTTCTCCAAATGGTGAGATTTGGTGCTGAAATGGTTTTCAGTTCCAAAGATAGCACAATAACAGATGAAGATATAGATAGAATCATTGCCAAGGGAGAAGAGGCAACAGCTGAACTTGATGCCAAGATGAAAAAATTTACTGAAGATGCCATCAAATTCAAAATGGATGAGAGTATGTTTCTTCTTCCCGAAATTGGGATTGTAGATAATTTTTTCTATTTATTTATCTGGAATACTTATGTTGGCAAGGCTAATGTAAGCTGTTGGACTCTGCAGCTGCTGACTTGTATGATTTTGATGATGAAAAGGTAATAATTACTGTGCTTATTGTCGCTCAATATTGTTCTTTCTTTTAACTCATGTTTTTGTGCTCATTTTTGTGTGGTACAGGATGAAAATAAGTTTGATTTCAAGAAAATTGTCAGTGAAAACTGGATTGAACCGCCAAAAAGAGAAAGGAAGCGCAAGTATGTTTGTTTGATCTCTGAAATTATGTGTTCAAGTTTCAGTTCTAGTCTGTTAGGAGGCAGCTTTTCTTCCTCCCCCCCCCCCCCCCCCCTTTTCCTTTTGTTTCTCAGTCAGAATGTTTAAACTTTTTCTTAGTTACTCTGAGTCGGAGTACTTCAAGCAGACAATGCGCCAAAGTGGTCCTGCAAGACCAAAAGAGCCTCGAATTCCTCGCATGCCACAGTTGTAAGCATTTATGGTTCATTTCAATTTTATTTGTTCATAATCAAGGATTTCTGCATCTTAACCTGCGATAGCTTTTGTTAGGCATGATTTCCAGTTCTTCAACACACAACGCCTCAGTGAGCTGTATGAAAAGGAAGTGCGTTACCTTATGGTGGGTGTCTAGGCTACACTTCATACTCCTTTTATATATCTCCTGTTGTCTTATTTGTTCTAATGAATTCAGCAAACGCATCAGAAGAATCAAGTGAAAGATACAATAGAGGTGGATGAACCAGAAGGTTTGTTCTTTTCCTGATAATGCCTACTTTAATATGTCAATTTTCTCTGGATGTTCTTTTGATCATTTTTCTCTACCTAGATGTGGGAGACCCATTGACTGCTGAGGAGCAGGAAGAGAAAGAGCAACTGCTGGAAGAAGTAAGTTCTGCATGAACTTCTCCATGACTTGATACTTGGTTGCTTGATTCACCCGATGATTGTTGTATGTAGGGATTTTCAACATGGAGCAGAAGAGATTTTAACACTTTCATCAGAGCTTGTGAGAAGTATGGTAGAAATGATATCAGGAGTATTGCTTCTGAAATGGAAGGGAAAACAGAGGAAGAAGTTGAAAGATACGCAAAAGTTTTCAAGGAAAGATATAAAGAATTGAATGGTAAGCATTCTGGTGGGTAGTTTTTAGTTGATAGTTGCAATTATTGGAAATCTCATTTCTGTTTGGCTTCACCCATGAAGAATGCTTTTTTTTGTTTGCTAGAATAATTTTTTTGGAAGGCAGGTTGATAAAGTGTTTGAGTTGTATGGTTTGACTATTGTATTTTTACAACTGCTAGAGCAATGTTTGACTGGATGTATTCTCTTCAGAGTAGATAAACTATGTGACTCTGGGTGTAGTATCTTGGGCCTTTCTCTCCATTTGAAATATGATACTAAACCATGATTATGATGTGTACAGATTGGGATAGGATCATTAAAAACATTGAAAGAGGAGAGGCTAGAATTTCGCGGAAAGATGAGATCATGAAAGCTATTGGGAAGAAGTTGGATCGCTATAAGAACCCTTGGCTGGAATTAAAGATCCAGTATGGCCAGAACAAAGGGAAGCTGTACAATGAAGAATGTGACCGTTTCATGGTAGACTTTTAGCTCTTCGTATTATTCCTTTATTCTTGTTTTTCATTCTGTTATATCAGAATTGTCATACTGGTTCCTACGTTCCCAGATATGCATGGTTCACAAGCTTGGTTATGGTAACTGGGATGAGCTGAAGGCTGCCTTTCGAACTTCACCATTATTTCGCTTTGATTGGTTCGTAAAGTCGCGTACAACTCAAGAACTTGCTAGGAGATGTGATACACTTATTCGGTTGGTGGAGAGGGAAAACCAAGAATATGATGAGAGGGAGAGACAGGCACGTAAAGAGAAAAAACTAGCAAAGGTATATCAGTTTTGTTTATTGATACTTGTTTTGCTTGGGGAGGAACCAAATCTGCAAAAACTATTCATACTCACTGTCTTGACCTTTTTATCCATTCCCAGCAGAATATGACACCATCTAAGCGTGCTGCTGCGAGACAAGCTGCAGAGAGCCCTCCTTCAACTCTTAAAAAACGGAAGCAATCATTGATGGACGACTATGTGAGCTCGGTATGTTTTCAGGGGTTGTTATACTACTTTTGACTGTGTTATTTTCATCTGTGGCTAAGTATACTGTGGTCTTTCTACCAGGGCAAGAAAAGGAAATGATGGCAGATTGTGGTGTTAAATGGATCGTGTGGTGGTGTTTTCTTGATTGAGATGGGCCACAAGACACCAGTTTTTGTCGGTATTTGCTAATTGTTTGGCCTTGGGATTAACATATCTGGATGGTAGACGCATTAGTTGTACAGATTTAGAATACAATGAACCCGAGGCAAAAATGTTGTGCTCTATGTGGGAAATGAGGTCCCTGTTTTGAATATGGGACAGGAACTCCTTAACATGTATCTGTAACAAGTGAACTTCTAAGAGGATAAGTATTAGGAGTTAGGAATAGGTAAATCAATTCATGGCATTTTGGACAAGAACCATGTTATGATGTATGTACTGTTGTTAAATCTAAGTGGCATACCATGGTTAAATCCCAATGGTGCTTATTCTGGTTCTTTTGTGAGTTGAGATACATTAGAGGCTCAATACTGTTACAAGTAATATTAGCATCACCATGTCTAAATTCTGTTGAACGTTCTCAATTGGTATGAAGATATTTTGGGATTCCTGTAGACATTGACGAGAGCTCAAACTGATTGATTTGGTTATAAATGCTTATTTAAGGAGTTGAACGAGAACCCTCTTGAGTTGTAAGAGCGATTAAAGTTTCTCTCTAGAGCAGCAAAAACTCTGAAAGAAGGATATCATCACAAACTGCTATTGACATGAATCTATGTTATTGTGCACCGTGGGGTTTAAACAGTATACAGCTCGACGGAATGGAACTACTTGGAAGAAGTTTCTAGGGAGGGGCAGGAGTAGTAGGAGCAGGAATGTCAATTCCTAACAGAAACATGACCAATACAAACATGTTTCTATAGGCTGCCGGAAAACAAGAGCGACTCAATCAATCCATTCATGATCATGCATGGAACTGTACGGACAAGTATAAACTGGAAAACATTTTAACACCCACAGACAACAACACATGTGAGAGCCCCAAAAACATTCTTCCCAACTTCTCTTTTTCCTATTACAGCAAACCTCTCGGAAATCCCTAAATACATAGATAAACATGTACCATACAACATTCTCCATTGTCATTGAATACATATATATTTATGCAACCAGCAGTCTCATCACTATATCATCCCCTTCCCCCACTGCAATCCATCTTCTCTGACCTCAAGAATGGTTCAACCAACGAGAAAGATGGAAAACGAGGCTGCTGCTTTCCTTAATCTTCGCTTGAAACAACCCGGTAATTGATGCTGCTGCACCTCCAGATATAGGCCTCTCTCTGTTATGACTCTAAGCACATAAATGGCTGTTCCATAATACTGGGCGCAACCGACTAATCACTCATATGAATCATCGAAACTGTCCACAGCATTTGTTCTTTTTCTCTCCCTCCAATTCTCACCCCACACCTTAGCCTCGGCAACCGCACGCTCTCTGTCCAGGTCACGGTTCCTTGGAGTTTCTCTTGCTCGACCTGCACTTCCAGGGCTGCCCCTCTGAGAGTCGGGACGCTCTAACTCATCCAGACCCCATTTCCGGCCAGACCCACCCCCTGTTTCAATCCTTCGTAACTCTGCACCATTATTGAACTCTCTCCCTGATTCCCTCTTCCTGAAATCGGGTGAATTTTTGTGAATTGAAGGGGAACCATAGTGGCCTCCATGTCCGGGCTCGTCCGTGCTGTCCAATCTGTCGGACGTATCCCTCCGCTCGTGCCTATGCCTTGGTGTGGATGGACCGACTTTGTTACCCTGTGCAGCTGGAGCATTGGGATCGTAAGTTTGTGATGCCAAATATGTCAAAGCGGTCACGACATCTCCAATCAGAGGTCTTGTGGCAGCTTGTTCTTGCAAGCACATGGCTGCCACTGCCAATGCCTGATAGAGCCCACGCATTGGGTAGCGACCTTGTAACAGAGGATCAGCCATTTTGGGGAACTTCCTTCGATCCTTGAAAAGAGGCCTCGCCTGTGTCCATTTGAAATTTCCAAGTGAAAGAGGTATTGATAATATCAGTTCAACAAGTTGAAGTTTATCACATCAAGTATAGTTGTAAGAAGCAAGGGTGGAGCAGGGAAAATGTGTGGGAAGACATGATAAGACCACATACCCATGCAACGAGGTTATGCTCGCCTGCACCCCGTGTGTTGTCGATGGCCTTGCGGCCTGTGATGATTTCAAGAAAGACAACTCCAAAACTGTATACATCAGATTTTAAAGTAAGTTGACCAGTCATAGCATACTCCGGAGCACAATAACCATATGTACCCATCACCCTCGTCGAGACATGAGTTTTATCGCCAACAGGACCGAGTTTTGCAAGTCCAAAGTCGGACAATTTAGGAAAATATCCCTCATCAAGAAGGATGTTGGAAGATTTCAAATCTCTGTATATGACTGGTGGATTGGCTTTGTCATGCAAATATTCTAGTCCCTTTGCTGCACCAGCCGCAATCTTCATCCTTGTGTTCCAGTCCAACGGTTCTTTATCTGGTGGAAGATCTGAGCAGAGATATTATACGATCAGCAAATAGATAAAAGATTCGTATAATACTGTCAAGAGCAAGAGACACTGACGCTGACCAGGCCATACAACATTCTGTTCCATTTAAATAAAAATCTCCAAACATGGATTCGTTGGAACTCATCGAGCGCAAACTTGCCACAAGGATGTCTCATCCCAGAATGCCACTCAATGTGTGAGTTTACAGCAGATCCCCAAGACAAATATATCGAAATTGGACATAGTTCCAAGCATGTCTAGAAAATACTTATTCAGCTGCTTTACCTTACCTAGTTTGTCTTCAACTAAAGAGCTTCGTAATTCTTACCTACTCCTCCGGAGTTCATCTATAAATTTATGTTATTATTGTTGCTGTATATACTCATGCTCAAGGCAGTTACCATGGAAGGATCAAAGGTGCAAGCATGCAAAGCTAAATTTATATCGTTTTTAAGCTAGCCAGTGAAATGCTATAAGATTATGGCTACCCGTGGAAGTGATGATGATTTGGATTTGGATTACATTTCACTCTTTCAGTTTTCAGGGTATTAATACATGCAATCATGCATCCTTGTGATCCAATGAAGGCTGCAATGGTTTTATTATAATAGCACATCTATTTATACTAGACACTTCTCAAAGTAAAAGTGAAGTATCGGTCAGCAACATAAAACGTGCAGTTACTACTCAAAAAGTTCAAGAATAAATGATCAAGCCATTAAATCACCTTTCATGATAGATTAGTGATTAATTGTTATCTGACCAGTGATATAGAACAAACAGGGCAGTGAATAGTTGCTGAAAACTATCATGATGACTATTGGTAGCGATGAATGGAAATTTCCAAAAGTTTAGTGAGAAGGGGAGGTCAGACTCGACTGAACTTTGGTTCCGTTGTTAACCCAATGGAATCACTAATATTCAGATGGACGAGCATTAACTTTGAGTACTTGACATTCGTGACTAGATATTCTCACGTATATTCATGCTCCAAGCTGATTGTATACTTCATCAGAGAACTCTTCCAGCTACGAATTGAAGGATTTAGGATTTTAGCGACTGAAGTGGGAGGAAATCCTGTGTTGATATATCTACTTAAAAAATTACGGGCCCAAAATGCTGATTCTGGTAAAAGCACCAAGCATGCACCAAGAAGCTATTAAATCTCCTAAACATTGCCACAGTTAGAAACTCCTGTCTCATATTTGTTAGGATATAACATGCTTCTGTCTCTAACATAATTCAAACTACGCTATGATAATCTAAAAACTAAGAATAGTGTACAAAAAGTAAATTTCGCATATAAACAAATTCAAGAAACTGAGCTATGAATTATATTCCAGACGATCTTAGACCTATGGCGATATTAGCTGCTGTTAATAGTATAAACCTCTATAATAATTTTGAACAAGTAGTTCTGCCAATATTTTTCGATTTGTGAAGGCCTAGCAACAGCCATTGTTGCAATGTCCAACTGCCGTTGTTTGGTCACTTGCACTAATCCAGGTCGAATGGCCAATACTGAAAATTAGATTGCTGCTGAACCTAGTTAGCAGCTGATGTAACGAACATCTGATATTAGACTATCAGAGCAAAACCAAACCCAAGCAAGCTAAAGAAAAGAAAATCCAGGTCGAATGGCTAATACTTGAAATTTAGATTACTGCTCAACCTAGTTATCAGCTGATATACCGAACATCTGAAACTAGAATATCAGAGCAAAATCAAACCCAAGCAAAAGAACAGAAATCTGATATCAGCGTAAATCCCAACTCAACCAAACACAACCACCTCCCCCCTCCTCATGAATTGGACAAGCAAAGAACAAAAATAAATACAAAAGCGTTTCAGTGTTACTACGCAAGGTTTGATTGTGAGTGGCAGCTCATACAAATTTCACCATAAGCACAATAATCTTCCCTCAAACTATTTCCGTTACTTGCTGGACTAAGATTCCAGGTCTTCCCATGCCTGCAAACCTATGCTAGCTTATCGCATAAACAAAGTAGTAAATAGAAACCCTTTATTTGCACTTGTAGAATTTTGTCCTTTGCAAGTTGGTGTTATACTAGAGCCCACAGATATTTATAGACAAGGATATTAATCTAAAATCAGAAGTATTTGCAACAACTTCAATCTCTCTTTTCAATTAATACTATTGAAAAAATAATAAAACAAGTTGATGGCCCAAATACAAATTCAGAGAAATTATATAAGAATTCTGTAGACAAAGAAAAAAGGTATTTTATCCAGAAACACTAACCATGTAAATGGTCTTCCAGTGATCCCAATGGCATATATTCATAAACTAGAAGACGTTGATCACCATCAGCACAATACCCTATCAAGTTGACGAGATTGGGGTGGTGTAAAAGGCTAAGCATGAGAACCTCCACTAAAAATTCTCGATTTCCTTGAAGGCCATTCCGATCAAGCTGTTTAACTGCAACCACCTGCACAAGAATAACCTTTTCTCAAAACTAGGAGCAGCTAATGTTATTCAGCACACTGATTAAAATCCCAGGAGGATAAAATGCAGCATAAACAACATTACTTCTTATTTAGATAATAGAACGAACATGCAGCATGAAGACATTAATTTGCTAATTTGATGATTTTATATATATGATGTAGATAACCGACCTGTCCCGTGCTTTCAAGTCGACCTTTGTAAACACGTCCAAAGCCACCCTCCCCAAGCAAGCACTCAGGTCTAAAGTTCTTTGTTGCTGCAGCAAGTTCACGAAATGTAAATGTTTGTGCAGCGATGTTTGGCTCCTTCGGAATTGTTGGTTCCTTCTTAGAATCATTACTTCGGGATCTTGATTTATCTGGGAAACATAAGATAAATGCCAATCAAGAATGGGGGGTACTTCAAAATTTTGAAGTGAACAAGTAATTACAAAAATTAGCACATCTGATATGACTGCAACGATAATTGCGATCATAATCTGCAACTGGAAGATCGCATGGAATTGTTTACTAGCCTAAAATCCTCAATTCACCCTACAGCTCAAGAAATAATGAAAATTAGCACATGTGATATGACTCAAAGATAATTTAGATTATAAATCTGCAACTAGAAGATCGTGTGCAAATATTTTCTAGCCTAAAATTCTCAATTCACCCTTCAGCTCAATAATAAACAAGGCCCGAAATTGTCCAAAATGCCACTTTTCCAACTACGAATGTCGAATTGAACAAATGAATCCTTCAGAATTCCAACTACTAATTAGCATTCCCTTCTAGCATGTTCAACTAGAATCTGGTTAGTCTCTGAACCAGCTAAACAAAAACAAAATCTCTTAAACCTCCAGATAAAGGCAGAATTGCCCCAAGAAAATAAGTAAAAAAATAAAAATCAGAAAAACCGAGACAACCGTTGCCAGATTACGAACCTACAACGGGACAAGAACCAAAGCAACCAATAACATTTCTTCACTGATCCAAACCATAAATCTTAACCTAAATTCAACCAGATCACCAAGAACTGGAAAAACCACAGATCGAGCCACAGGGAAAAAGTCCCTTTAACTTATCATCAACCATATAAATAACAAAGCTTAAAAACTGAAATTCACGATACTTAACACGCGTACGAGTCTCCCAAAAATGAAATTAAATTAACAAATAATAAGAAAGGCTAAATATGTTTACCTGAATTCACTCTATTCACACGGCTATTAGACTGAGCTGCTGAACCTTCTTTAAAAGACTCCTTCTTTGACAATTCTTTGACTCCATTCTCACTACTGTTTACTTCCTTCTTTGATGATCCAAAGCAGGGCAAGCACCCCATATCAAACTCCCACAAAAAAAAAAAGAAAAAAAAAATCGAACCCACCTCAAAATTCTCTCTTTAGCATCTGTAAATTCCCATGGCCACAAATTTTGAGCATCAAAAGCGTCTTCTCAGCTTCCCACAACAGCCCAGCTCATAAAAATCCAATCTTTGCCGTTTCTTGTGAGAGATTCTCGGCCGCAGGCAACTCATCAATCATCCCAATCAGTTCAAGATTAGAGATCAGCAAACTGCTCCTTTTTAAGACAAAAGCAGATCAACAAATCGAAGAAAATCTTGGTTGTTCAAGAAAGAGAGAAAAAGCTAAAGAAACAAAGGGAAAAAAAAAAATATTATGGCAAATAAAAAATAAAAAAAATGCTGCCATATATGTATGTGTGTGTGTGGAAATAAAGAAATGTGATAGTGGTGAAAGTCAAAAAAGGAGGATTTAATCTTTCTGGGTAAGTTTTAAATTCTGTAAGAGCGAAATTAGGTGGGCGTAGTGGTGCTCTTCTGCAGCATAATCTTCTTCTTGGAACTGTAGTGATGTGTAATGCGTGTGGAAAAACTATTTTGGGGGCGTAAATGGAGTTGACCCTTTTTGTAGGGGTGAAAGTGTAATTTAATAAAGAATTAAATGTTTTTGGCTTTTATGACATTTTTGAAATTTGAATTTTTTGTCCCTTTTTCTTTAAATGCAATATCATAATTAAATTGCCATGTATATTAACTCATTGTTGTCTTTTGCTTTGAAATAATTCTTTTTTGCTATAGAAGTTTTTCATTTTATTTGAAATTTTGTTGAAACATATCAAATTTGTCTATTCGGATCAAAGAAATATAAGCGTTTAGAATTTAAGAAAATACTACTTTAAATTAATTAAATAATTTCATTTTAAAATTCTAGGTTGAAATCTAGTAAAGTAAATATAATTTACCTCAATATTTAAATATTCTTCACCTTATGATAATAAAAGGGTAAAATACACTTATCACCCCAAAGCATGCCTACAATTATATTCACCCCGTAAAATATAAAAGATAACAAAAAATTCTCTTAATAACAATAACCATAATTTTTAGGATACAAATAACCCTATTATTTATACCCGTAAAATATATTTATAACAATTATTTTCTTAAATACACAATTTGAATTATTATAGAATTTTTATTTAAAGTAAATGGTATTCAAAATTGTCCATAAATATTGAAATATTGTCCATCTTATGATAATAAAAAAGATTGAATAATATCAACATTTATACCATGGCCAAAATCAGCCAATTAAACTATACAAAAATAAATGATAGAAATTAATTGCCATTAAATATGTGGGTAGTAAAATTGAAATATTTTGTAATTTACGGATGGTAGTAAATTTTTGAGTGTTGTTATGGACTTTGTTGATTTGATATTTGATGTGAGAGATGGGGTTAAGAATTGATTGGTACAAACATGTGGGAGTTGGAGGTAAAAAGTTAAATATAGGCCCCTCTTTACATCTTTTTATATATGTGGATTTGATTTCAACATAGAGATACAATCTTAAAGAATTGTTTATCTCAATCATTTCAACCGGAATTGATACTATAATTTAATATAAAATACAATCTCATTAATTAATTCAAACATAGTTTTTATTCATTTTTAAATTTGATAATACTATTAACATGTGAAATATCTAGTGCTTCCATGGTGTAAAATTTTCATACATGATTTAAAATTTACATGCGTTTTCATCGAAACTATGGAAACATTTCCCTTTTCGATGTTATGGAAACGAATATATATGGTAGTTTTGAAATTATCTAGTTTCCTTCGGAACACTTCATTTTTCTTAATTTTCCTTTAAAATCTTTGAGTTTTCTAAGAAACTTTTTATTTTTCCTAATTTTTCAACGAAACATTTATTGCATACTTCTAGCTATAAATATATAAATTCTTGTGTTATGCACAAGTATTTCATTTAATGATAAAAAATTTAATATTAAGCTAAATTAGTAATATTATATGTATAAGTATCAACGTAATATAGATATTTTATAACACATAGTTAAACATAAATATTATATTATTATTTAATTTCTATAGCAACTACATCATTAATAACTCCAAATACATAATTATACTGTATAAAAATACTATTAATTATCTAAATAATACAAAATTAAACTACATATATTTGAATTAAAAAAAAAAGAAAGGTAATATTTTAAATTTTTGTACGAATATTATGTATGTTTCTTTAATTTTACGATTTTCTATAGCGTTTCCGAGACGTTTTCGAAAAGTTTCTAATATTTATAAACTCGAAACATTTGTTGGAAACAAAACTTTAGTCCATGTTTTCATACATTTCCATCGAAACTACGGAAACGTTTCCATTTTCGACGTCACGGAAATAAAAATATATGGTAGTTTTGAAATTATTCAGTTTCCTTTGAAATACTCCATTTTTCTTTTTCTTTTTTTTTTTTGAAAATTTCATGTTTCCTAACAAACTTTTTATTTTTTCTAATTTATTAGCGAAATATTTATTTCATAATTTTAGCTACAAATATATAAGTTCTTATGTTGTGCATGAGTATTTCATTTAATGACAATATATTTAATATTACGTTAAGATAGTAACGTTATATGTATAAATATCAATATAATATAGATATATATTGTATAGCACATAGTTAAAAAATATATTATAATATTATTTAGTTTTAATACCAATTATATCGAATAATAACTCTAAATGTATAATTATACTACATAAAAATAATTTTAATTGGCTAAATGATACAAAATTAAACTAGATGTGTTTGAATTGAAAAAAGAAATAAAGGTATTATTTTTTAATTTTTTCTATGACTATTATACATGTTTTTTTTTTTTAATTTTACGATTTTTCTGTAGATTTTTCAAAACGTTTTTGAAAAATTTCCAATATTTATTAAATCGCATTTGTTCGAAACGAAACTTTAATCCACGAGTGCTTCCAATTCGAAGAATTTGTGCAATGATGTAAAGTTTCATTACGTTTACACCTGTGAGGTTAATTTATTTAGTAGGAAGTGTCACGTTTAAACTCCTTGTGAGCAAAATTTCCATGAGTCAACAACAATCGTCAATCACGTTTAAACTCCTTGTGAGCAAAACGCCTGTTTGTTTGTGTTTTCATTTTTACTTTTCAATTTTTGAAACAATAATCAAAGTGAAAATATGTTTGTTTATATATATTTTTAAAAATATATTAATTTAACACGAACAGTTCAATATAAAATACAATTTTATTTACAAATTCAAACTTATTCTCATTCAAACAACTTATATAAAATTAAAAATACATATTTTTCACACAATGGAAACACATACAAACAGGCCTGGTACCATGAGGGCAGATTAGTCACAAAGTTGTACTGATCAACAATCATCCAAAGAACAAATTGGATGCAAAATATACACTAAAGCTTGAGTTGTAAGACTGAAGGGTTGGGCTTTTGGTTGCCCAGTTGGGCCTACAAAATTAAAAAAAGCAATTTTACCAAGCCCATAAAAATGTGGGCCTGATTAATTAGACATTTCTAATAATTCTTTTTCGATTTGGGCTGCTATTGGGCCTATTCCCAAACTTGGTTACACTATTTATCAAGTGCCAGGGAGATTAGAGTAACTACTTTTAATTAAAAAATTATATCTATACTATATTATTATTGGAGAGTGCCTTTTTAGTGTTATAATTAATTTGATTTCTCATTTTTTTTTAAAAAAATTATTTAACTATTTTTAACTTTTCCATGATCTTTCATAATTATCTTTCGTAGTTGTTTTTTCTCATGCATTTTGTCTTATTTTAGATAATTTTGAACTTTACAAAAAGTAAATAATATAATTTATAAAGTATTTTATATTAAATAATTTTTAAAAATTATGCACATACATAAAATGTGCCACTCTTACTAGTATTAGTTAAACCATCGTCAAGCATATTTATCATTCCACAAAATGATAATATCGTTAGATCAATAATATTATATTCCTGCACATTTTGAATTTATAAATTTTTTTGATGAGATTATCTTTTTGATTAGTTCTTTATTTTAGTTTTGTTCTATTTTATATAATTAAATAAATATGATTAAATTTTAAATAATGCACATCTTGTCGAGTGTATTATTGGTAATTTCTTACAAAATTAGAGAGTTGCAATTTGCTATTTGTTCTAAAGTTGTTCTTTATCCCTCACTAATTTTTCATTATCTTTCATGTAATTTGAACCTTATATCTCAAATTTTGTTTTATATTAGGGTAAATTACAGCTATCGCTCCTGAGATTTGACATAATTATAAATACCCCCTAAGGTTTGTAACCGTTTAACAAATAACCCACTTCCATCCATTTTATGGGTGAACTGACCAAAATGCCCTTATTTAGTTTATTTAATTTTTAAAATTATTTGAATTTTTTGGGACTACAATATCCAGGGAGAGGTTCTTAAGTTTCTTACACATAGGAGTTAATAATGTAATTTGTCTCGATTGATTTTTTTACAATTTAACAAAATAAAGGACAAAATGGTCAATTTTAGGCCTTTGGTTGAAAATACAAGCATCAGGTGTACTTGAATTTTTCAAACAACTAAGGGTACTTGTAATTATGCCAAACTTCAGGGAAAGTAGCTGTAACTTACCCTTTATATTATAATCTTCATATTATGTAGTATAAAATCTATACAAGATACATGAATTTTATATATATATATATATATATGCCTGAATTGAAATATAAATGGAAACATAAATTTTAGATAGAAGAAGTAAACTGGAAATTAATTAGCCCATAAAATTCATACACTTAAACAAGACTAGACGGACATAAAAAAAGAAAAAGGCGTGAATAAATGTTAATAGAAAAATAATAAAATGTTACATAAACTTTGAGAAAAAAGATATAAAACTAAATGTTGTTACATAAAGAGTGAAGAAGTGCAGCAGTTGAATGCATACAAATAATTGTTCTCACCGCCAGTATTATTCAAATTCAACGTGTGGAATGTACTGCAAGTGAATCCAATCTTGTCCAGTTTCTGGATTGTAATGACTGTTTAGCAACCCACAAGATTCGATGCGCACACGTTGAAGAGACGAAGCCTTATGCAGAAGGCGATGTGGGAGGGCCTTGAGTTTGTGGCAGCCATAGAGTATCAGCTTCTCAAGGCATGGGAATATGGAAATGTTGGTATTATTTTGTTGTTCCTCGCTTATGTCTTCCCACTCTTCCCAGAATCTACAACGTGAGAATCTTAATTCCTTCAATTTGGGGAAGATTGATGTTGTTGTTGTGTTACTGATCCCCAAGAAATCAAAACCAACACGCTTCAGTCCCCATGAACTTAGACGAAGCTCTTCAAGGAGGGGAAGTTTTCGTATAGGAGGCAAATCAGTGTCCGCAATAATTGGAATTTCGTCGCCGCCGTCGAGAGCGAGTTTCCTGAGCTGGGTGAGGGTGATTATCCATGTTGGTGAATGGCGGCAACAAAGATGAAGAATTTGTAAGTTGGGATGTGGTTGAAGAGCCTCTATTACTTGTATTCGTGCATCCACAGCAGATAATTTTAATTCTTTAATGAATTTCTTACTTTTCAGATCTGCTTTGGTTGCCTGCAGCTCATCTACGTTACCGCGAATCTGAATGCAAAGA
This sequence comes from Sesamum alatum, assembly GCA_034509735.1. NCBI lineage: Eukaryota > Viridiplantae > Streptophyta > Magnoliopsida > Lamiales > Pedaliaceae > Sesamum > Sesamum alatum. The sequence continues at coordinate 36,897,903 of JACGWO010000006.1, forward strand.
GCACCTGAAAGTTGGTTCAAGTCCTTGAACCACTCCAGCTTATTATTATTTCCTTGATGAACACGGAAAATCCCTAGTGTTCGAAGATTGGTTAATTTCTCAAATCCATCAGGAAACCTAAATTCAGATGACGTCTGCAAATTCAGAAGATGCCTCAAGTTGATTAGTTTATGAATCCCTTGAGCTGGAAGTCCACAAAGATATTCGCAATATTCAATGTTGAAGGTTTGTAAATAATACAAATCATAAATGGTTCCAGGGAGATCCTTTATTTGATTGAAGCCTAAATTCAAGTATCTTAGTTGACTCAACATTCCTATTTCCTCAGGAATATGTTCCAGTTGACAATCATACGAACTCAATGTCCTCACTCGTTTCAAATGAGTAAATAGATTTAGAGGAATTTCATTTCCATTCAAGAAACAACTGTGGAGCTTTTCTGTTTGCCAAATTGAAAATGGACCACTGGGATCATCTTTCGTTCCTTCAACTTGCAATATGTTGAGATGGCGAGCATTTTGGGCTGAGATAGTCTCAGATCCACCAACTCTTTTTACAATCAAGCATTCATTCTCTGTCAGTAACTGCACAAAATCATGTACCATGTCATGCATTTTGCACTTGGTTACACGATTAATATCTGCCTCATCGTCCTTTTCAAAGTCTTGGAAGAAAGAACGCATTGCTAATCTATACTATATATAAAAGTGTGAATTCTTCATGTGTTTGTTCTCCATTGTGAAAAGACATTCATACCCTCACTTAAGTTATATTTTTAATATATAATAAATAAAAATTAGTTATAAAAGAACAAAATTCTATCAAAGAAAGACTATTTAAGAGTCCAAATACCTCTAAACTACTTGGGCAATGATAAATATATCCTACTAAAAAGAATGGGCTAATAATATATCGACGCGGTTAATTTGTTAGAATATATTTTTATATACTTTAAAAATATTATTTTACTAGAGCTCAATACAATTTACAATGAAAAGCATTGGAATAATACATAAAATACTAAACATCAAAATTCAATATATATACATATATATAAACGAAATAAATATAATGAAAATTTAAATAAAATTTTTCAATCTTATTAAATTAGAATGCTTTTGAAAAAATCAACATGGCTAATTGATTTTATTTTAATATTAGTAGTTGAAAATATTTTGAGATTATACTTTCATGTACTTTTGATTTTTACCATAATATACTGGAAATAAAATAATACTACTAAGTGTAACTTATGATTAAATATATAATAGTGAGAATCTCTTGAGTATTTATTCCTATTGTGAGAAGACATTCGTATCTTTACTGTGGTACTCTTTTTAATAATAAAATAGAGGGATAATTACATTTACACCGCCCTTGATTTATGGCATATTTACACAAATTACCCATGCCTTTTGTATAATTATAGAAATCACCCCTACTAACCAAAGAATAAGGGTAGTAGTTATGTAATGATGTTGATATTTTTTAGGGGTGTATGTATAATTTTTTTAAAAAAAGAAGTAGTTTGTGTAAATAAGTTTGACGTTTTGGTGGTATATGTGTACTTATCCGAAAGATAAGGGTGATCTCTGTAAACAATATGTCGGGGGGGGGGGGGGGTGTAAATATAATTATCCCTAAATAAGAATTAATTATAAGAACAAAATTTTATCAAAGTAGAAAAGTATTTGGTATCCTAAATTATTTGAATTACTAAGAGAATTGAATAATATATTCTAAAATATAAATAGGCAAATAAATTTTAATATTGATTTGCTAGGAATGATTTAATTTTTTTTAAAAAAAAAGTGATTTACCCGGGCATTATAAAATTTAAAATGAATAGCATATAATTAAGATGCAAATATATATTAATCCAAACTCCAAAACATAAAATAAAAGAATCAAGTAAATATTAAAAAATTCCAAATAAAAAATCTCAATTTTATTATATAAGTCAGTTGAAAATTTTAAAAAGAGTGATTTCGGACTAATTGATTTTTGTAATATTAATATTAGATAATTCTTTTACTCTTTTTTTTCCCTAATGGAGGTAAAATAATACTAATAAGTACATTTTAGGATTAAATTGCAATGACAATATATGCTATTTAAAACAAAACAACAATAACAATTTGATCAAAGTAAATAAAGTACTATGAGAACATACTAAAAAAATATGAAAATACGAATATGCAATTGGTAACCGAACACACTTGTAAACACCCGCCTTAAACAAATAATATTGTATGTAAGAATGCGCTAAAAATTAACAAGTTTGAATAAGAGTGTACACATTAGAATTTGTAAAGAGTAGTAAATACAATTAACATAATTATAAGCTCTCATGATTAACAAAAGTAAATTAAGTATTAAGAATAAAAACTATCAACAAATAGAAGCACTAATTTTATATATTAAGTTAAAATTGCGTATGAAATTTAATTATCCAGTGAATATCTTATTATTTAATATTTCAATATTAGATAATCGTGTATGCACATAAAAGATTAAAGTTTTCAAAAACATAAAATACTATTGAATGAGAAATAGATAATACCAATTAACTTTATATGAATTAATAGATTAAGAAATTAACCACACTAAAAATATGAAGTTAAAAATTTAAATAATAGCAGTTTCTGCAATAATGTTTCAAATTTTGTAAGTGAATGAAGAATGTAACCAATATTTTGACAAACTTTAAAAATTGATAATAAAATATAATTAGAATAAAGATAAGACATTGCAATACAAATTAATACTATATTATGGATGTGTAATTAGATTAATGTTTTTTCAAAAAAAAAGTTAATAAATTATTAATTTAAAATCATTACATCAATAAATTTAAGAAAAAAAATTCAGGATATGATAGTAAGATAAAATATATAACATTTCACAAAAGTAATATAATAAACACAAATAAAATTGAAAAAAGAAGAAGCAAATAGACATTAAAAAACACTACTAATAAAATATGATCAATTTTATTAAACAATAATTTCATATAGAAAAATCCAAAATAAGGGGCTTCTTTAACTTTATTGTAATTTGAATCTTTTTTGCATTATATTTTATTTTTGCATCAATTTATTCCAAGATAAAATAATTAAACATAATATTATTAAATATGAAGTGCAAAAATCAATTTTAAGCGAAAGAAATCTTTCATTTAATATTATCAGTTAAATTTAAATGTGAGTTACAAATAACAAATTCAATAGTTTCTTCATCGATTAAAATAATTATTATCAATATTTTTGAAAATATAATTATATACTAATGATTTAATAATACAAAAATAAATAAAATTATGAGTTTAATATCTTTTGTAACTAATAAATTATATAATCACCTCTAAAAATATGTTTATACACGTGCAACGCAAGTGGTACTTCCTAGTTCCTCAAAATACACACATCCCACAACCTCCATCTCCCTTGCAATACTTTTGCTCGATGAGAGAAAACCTAGCGCCATCCAAATCCTTATTAGGTTATCTACATCTAAGAATGAACCCTTTGAAAAAATGGCGCAATATGATAAACAACGTTTCACAGCGGGACGTAATTCATTATAACTCAATTTTAAAAGTGGGGAAAGACCTTTCCTCATTTCCTCCAACTCCCATATCTCACTGTCCAAAACATCCTGCCACTCTTGGAGACTAGCTTTACAATGCAATAAACCCCCCACAATGTTAGCAGCCAATGGCAAGCCCTTGCATTTCTTGGCTATCTCCAAACCAGTTTCTTTCAATATCTCATGGTCAGCTTCACCTCTTCCTTCAAGAGCTCTATGACTCAATATTGACCAACAATAGGAGTCAGACAATGGTTCCAACATATGAATGTAAGTGGTGCCCATTATTTTAGCAACCTTTGTTTTCCTTGTGGTCACTAAAATTCTACTCCCTGGGGCACCGTTCTTGAGACACGCTTTCAAAGGTCTCCATTTTGAGTCGTCATCCTCCCAAACATCATCCAAGACAAGGAGGAACTTTTGTCCTGAAATCGATTTCTCAATAGATTGCAGCAATGCTTGGGGTTGAGTGAGACTTGAACAACTCCTATTAGTGACCTCCAAAATTGCTTTAGCAATCTTAATCTCATCAAAAGGATCCGAAACACACACCCATATCTTCAATTGAAATTGATTCTTTACTAAGACATCATTAAACACAAGTTGAGCAAGAGTTGTCTTCCCCATCCCGCCTGCCCCCACTATGGAAATTGTTTGGGACACTGATTGAGTGCATTTCATCTCTCATATGCATGCTTAACTCGTATGGTTTTTAAAGATTTCATTTACATTTTTAGCCGAGTTATGCAGGTTTGAATGAATAATCGAGATTCACCCGTTGTGAAGAAAAGGAGTTAAAAAGCCCAAATAAAGACAGAAAAGTGATCAAAGTGCAAAACAACAATATGCAGACTTCAACAAGCATCAGGGCGTGATCACGCCCTATCCGACATCCGAGTCTGCGTGGGAAGATAACGAGACTTTTGAATGGGTAGACTTGAACGACCTCTAAGGCGTGATCACACCTTAACCTACATCCAGATCTGCGCGAGGACTCCAAAGTTGGCACAAAGGAGGACTCTAAAATTGGCACAAAAGAGGACTTTGAAGCTGCATAGGGAAAGAACTCTCAGTTATAAAAAGGAGACTAGAACACAGAGAAAATCCATCTTCTCATCATCGTGTTCTCTCTCTGTCTCTAAATTTATCTAGAATATTTTGTTTAGCTATGAACATGTTTAGTAGCTAGTTTTTCTATTCCGATTTAAGGGAAACGTTAAACCCTATTGTTATGTTTTGAGATCTTGAATTTATCTGATTTCGCCAAGTATTTCTCGTCTTGATTTACTGTTAACGGAATGATTATTATTGATAGATCTGACAATTCGATTCAATATTGATTATTCTATTGCTATCAATGAGTTCAGTGATCCGTAATTGTCATGAATTAGTGGTATGAGTAGCAAGCAAATTTATTATGTGCTTTGCATGATTTATTTGTAGGGACGAGAAAACTAGGTTAGATAATTGCAGCTATCTCGGTTATTTGATCTAGATTCAACTGTTTTCATTGATGCAAATGCTATTATTGATGAGATATGGAACGCTATCGTGCCCAGTCTTGATATAATAAGTTTGAATTTAGATGCTTGAGTCAAATCCACTACGATAGGAAAACAGGGATTTGTTACGGCTATCCTAATAAATTCCAAAGTTGAATACTTGGTTATGGAATTAACCATTAGTGATCCATGATAAACATAACAATTGGTGAGACGAATCCCCTTGAATTGGACTTTTTCATCTATAATCTCTTCTCAGTTGTTTAACTCTTACTTTTGTTAATTTAGTTAATTTATAATTAGTACTTAATTCATACCCCCTTTTTTTGGTTACTAAATCTAGATCGAGAAATTAATCGATAGTTCCCTTGGGATTCGACCTGATTCCACGACTACTACAGTTTAGAATCAGTTTTTATATTTGACGGCTTCGACAACCGATCAGACACCATCACAAATGCTACTCTCGAGCAATAACTTGCTCACTAGTGTTTCTTTGTCATCGTCCCGACCATGTATGTCAGACGCATCGACATAGAACGTAGTTATGGTTCGTTTTAAATCCCCATCGGAATCAGGTCCCAGATTGGGAATGAAGTTGAATTCATTCTCATTCTCATTCTCTTGGGAAATCGAGTCCAGCCTTTTATTTATAGCTTTAATATCTAGAGCAATAGTGCGACGGTGAAGGGTTTGCTTGAAACATAAGCAAACAGATTGGAGAAAGGAACATACCTCTTCTCCCAAGAATCAAGCTCAGATGATTGATCATGAGAATTAGCATTATCCTCGATCTTTTGTCTGATATTTTCCAGTTCCCATTCGTCCAACACATCGTCAATGTCGTAGGCAATATCTTGGAGCTTGTCCAGCCAACTCTTGACCCTAGGATCTGACACTCCTTTGCTCTCTGCATCCGCAAGCACCTCATGAATCTTCTTCAACTTCACCGACAGACTTTGAGCCTCTTGCTCGGCATTGAGCAAAAGGCTAACCTCTTGACGGACCCTTTTCTCGATCAAAGGAGCCAATCGATTCAACACCATGGAAACGCCAGCATCCGCCATTCTTGCTCTTTTTAGTTTGTGTAGCTACAAGATTTTTGATTTATGTATATATATTGCTGAAAAAGCAAAGTATGAAAGTGGTATATAGGGGGTTGGGGAGGCCTCAAAGTCGTCCGTCTTCCGCGAAAGCCATTCACGTTGCAAGTTCCATTTTAAATTGCAGTGACTAATTAGTTTTGTAAGCGATGGGGGAGGCAAGGTCGTTGATGACGGAAGCCCATTCACATGCAATTCTCCCATAATTATTAGGGTAAATTATATTTGGGCCCCATCTAAAAATGTATAATTACACTTTCCCTTAAGAAAGTTTAGAATTTATACTTACACCTCCTCTGAATATTCTCTATCTACACCTGACCTCCATTCGTTAAAGTTTGGATGGAAAATGTTCATTTCAACAAAAATAATTACATAAATTTTCAATTTTATCTCTCATTTAACATTTTCGTGTAATAATTTTGTACTTATAAGAAAAAAATTTAATAATATTGGCCTCACTCTATATATATACACATTACACTCAGAACAAGAAAATAGCTTAATAGCAACGAAAAAATCTGTTGCAGAAATTGGTATCGAGCTAATTAGCAAGTAAAATTCTCGTTGCTAATCTACACTGCTTAATATGTATTTTAAATAATTCGTTGCTAAACTTGTTAGCGAGTAAATTTTCGTTGTTAAATTCATTAGCAAGTAAATTTCTTATACTAAATAATGCATTAGCAACGAAAATTTTACTTGCTAATTAGCTTGACGCTGATTTTTTTTTTTGGTTGCTATTGAGTGTTTTTCTTGTAGTGATCCTCTTATAAGTACAAAAATATACATGAAAATGTTAAATAATGAAAAAAATTAAAAATTTGTGTAATTATTTTTGTTGACGTGAACATTTTTCGTCCAAACTCTAATGGATGGAGGACAGGTGTAGACAGATAATTTTTAGAGGGGGTGTAAGTATAATTTCAAAACTTGTTTGAGGTAAAGTATAATTATACATTTTCAGATGGGGTCTAAGTGTATTTAGCCCTAATTATTAGCATAAATATGAGCTTTGAAAGGGCCTCCTTAACTTTTTATTATCATTAATGACACTTTATTTCAATGATTAGCTGACATTAACAACGGAAAAAAACATAATTGATTAATAAATAACTCAAAATAATTTAGAATTAAGATTTCAAAATATTTGTCTAGTCAATTTTTTTTAATTAAAAACAATTTTCGGGCTCGAATTAAGTTCATATATATATATATATATACTAAATTAAAGATCAGAAAATCTTTAAAAATAGATGTAAGAGTGTATATACGTTTATATATATAAACATATTAGCCAGCCAGTAGACAACTTTGGATCGAATCTTAAATATAATGAAATGAGCTGATCAAGGTCTGTAGAATAGTTGGAAATATATTATAATCAAGTATGATGACATTGTTGCACATGGATGAATATAATCAAATAGGATCAAAAACACACTCATATTTTCAATTGAAATTGAGCCTTTACAATGTCATCCTTAAAACACAAGTTTTTTTTTTTTTTTTTTAATTGGAAACGATGAATTTTATTAATTGAAAGAAAATGATTACAATTAGTCCTATCAATATCAATATTGGACGGAGACAAATACAACAATCATATCGACAATATCACAGAAACTAACATATTGCTATTACAACAACAAATAAACCTACTATACAGTATAAACAAATCATCCCACGCAGGGTATTCAAACCCATGACCTTTGGAAACAAGAGTCGTATTCCCCATTCCTCCTACCCTGATTGCGGAAATAGCCTGGATACCATCAACTCTACTACTCTCGGACGATAACTTGCTCACCAGTGTTTCTTTGTCATGTTCCCAACCTTGTATTTTAGACAAATCGACATATGGTACTCTTGAAGTTTGTTTCCATCTAACAAATAAGTCTCCCCATTAGTCAAAGTCCATCAAATTTGCTGATATTAACATAAAAAGTTAGATGAAAATCGATATTTATTCCCGATTAACTTATAACTTGTTATAGACCAAATAAATCTTTTTATGACCAAATTACCCATATACATCGTTACACGTTAATGCATATGAGAAGGTATATCTTCGTCATACATAAGTCACAGGGCTGTTAGTCCAGCACGTGTTGAGCTAATGGCCTCGTGATTTCTCCGTTAATCATTGGACAGAGAAGTCATGGGAATACTAAAAATGAGAAAAAGTTCGAACTTACATAATGCAACGTGAGAAAATCATAACAAATACGACTCAATTGGAAAAATCCCAAAACATATGTAACCAAAAACACGAGTTTCCTCTTTCACGTCTTAGCAAGTTGAAGAATATTTACTTACAAAATTCATATTGTGAATTAAGTCATGTAATACTTATTTAAAAACAAAATAAAATAAAGAGAGGTCGGAAAAATATAAATTTTTAATTTAATATTTTTGAAAACTCAATTACAATGAATAGATTTATAATCAATTCCCAGATCCTCTATCTTATATTGATATTTCGTATTGTATTATAATTTTCATATTATGTAGTATAATATATATATATATATAGCAAAACGAACTGGTAACCCTAGCGGCGGCGGCGTGGCTGACACGGCAGCGGGACCAACTGATGATGAGGATATACGTATGAACTTCAATTATTCCAAATTCTCAAACTTGGCAGACAGAGTACTGGGGGCTGGGGACTCTGATGTACTCAAAACTCTCGAAAGATTTCGGGCACGATGGCGTGAAAAGTATGGCTACAGTTCGGCTGGTTGTGGTTTGATGCAGTCGGCATCGCTTAGGGTTGTGGAAGTCTCGACTTCTCCCATTCGAACAGAAGGTTGTGGTTTGATGCAGTCGGCATCGCTTAGGGTTTCATCTAGGGTTCTACCTAGGGTTGCTGATACAAGTTACTTCAGAAGTTGAGACCCAACTTACCGTGCATGCTACTCCCCAGATAGCGGCTATTCAAACCACACCACGAGATGAGTTGTTTATTAGATCGGTTCGACTGAGAACATCTCCTGCTCCGCATGCTGACCCTATTGCAGACGCGTTTGCAAATTCGAGCAGGAAAACCCTATCATACGTTCAACCTGAGATACAAAATGGGGAGATCCTAGTAAAACCGACAGCGGACATGGCTGCCAGAGGGGCCACGCGATGGCAGTCCACGGCGGTGGGATATTTCCTGGGGAAAAAGCCGTATTTTGCTCACTTCGAGGCATTTGCGAAATCCACATGGCCGGCAGTCAGGGATGTTACAACGTCCCATAATGGGTTTTATTTCATTAATTTCAAGACTTCAATTGCTATGGAGGAGGTGATCGAAGGCGGACCTTGGTTGTTCCAGGGGCAGCCGATCGTCCTGCAACAATGGGAACTTGGTATGAGTCTCACGCGCAAGGCTCATAGAACACTCCCGGTGTGGATTAAACTTCGACACTTACCCATTGAATATTGGGCTGATGAGGGTTTGAGCGTGGTTGTCAGTGGTATAGGACGCCCCCTATACCAAGACGCTATTACACGATCATGTTCATGTATTGACTACACCAGAGTATGTCTGATGATGGACTTCAAGAAGCCTCCCCCGTCACACGTTATACTCATCATTCCAGACCCCGAGGGGAAGGGTGTACAGGGAACGTGTAAGGTTGATATCGAATATGAGTGGCTCCCTAAACGCTGCACCCACTGTTATCTTCTTGGGCATACAGAGGACCGCTGCCCGCAGAGAGTGACGGCAGGAACGCGGCATAAACCTCATCAAGTCTATGTCGAGCGCCGCAAACCTTCAAATTATGATGGGGCTGGGACCTCAACTATGCGGCAACAAGACGATAGGGATTATATGGCTGCTCCAAACCCACAAGGGACTGTCACAGAGAAGGGTAAAGAGATCGTCGTCCATAATTCGTTTGCCACACTACAGGATGAAACTGAAGACAACACTGAATATTAGAGCCCTAACAGAAGCAGCCCATTGACTGATGTTAAATGATCATCACGGCCTCTTGGAACGTTCGGGGTCTCAACAAACGAGACCACCAGTGTGCGGTGCGTGACCTTATTGCAGAATTTAGAATTGAAGTTATTGGTTTATTAGAAACTAGAGTCTCGGAGCAGAATGTGAGGAGGATTCAACTAGCTATAGAGCCGAATTGGCAATGGTACACTGACTACAGCTCGGGTCCGGGAAATCGAATATGGCTAGGATGGGATGATTCGAAGATTCGGGTTAATGTGTTGGAAGCCACGGACCAAATGATTCACTGTCGTATGGAGAGACGAAACACACAACTTGGTATCTATGTTTCATTCATATACGGAGCCAATGAGCTTTCAGCGCGGAGATCACTTTGGACCTCTATTACGACTCTTGCGGCCACACTTGAGGAGTGCGCTTGGGTTGCTATGGGTGACTTTAATGCAGTACTTGACTCCAGTGAGATAAGTGGGACTTCTCCTGCCCAACATGGCGTCATTGAAGAATTCGCCGAATGCCTTTCCACGGCTCGACTTCCTACATTACCTATGACTGGAGCCCAATTTTCATGGCATAACGGCAGCTCAGGGGATCGCAGCCAGTGGCGACGTCTAGATCATATGATTGCGAATGAATGTTGGCTAGTTACCTGGCCAGACACTTATTTTTTGTGCTCGACGCCTCACACATCCGACCACAGCCCTTTGATTCTTGGTTCGGCCCAGGTACAGATAAGAGGGCGAGGCCTATTCCGCTTTGACAACTTCATGGCTAATGACGCAGACTTTCTCCTCACGGTTGCGGAGACCTGGAAGCATGCCATCTACGGTGTCCCAATGTACTCGGTGACACGAAAACTCAAACTGATGAAGGCTGTTTTTCGACAGAAGAGAAAGTGGATTGGGGATCTATCGATGAATGTTCAGCAGGCCCGCGAATGCCTTCGAGAGGTCCAACTCCTTTTACAACGCTACAACACCTCAACACTGCTCACGGACTTGGATAAACTATGTCGACTAGTTTACTCGAGAGCAATTCTTCAGGAACAGACCATGTTCCAGCAACGCGCAAAAATGAATTGGCTGAACGATGGCGATCATTGTACGCGATTATTCTTCCGAAAAGTTGCTGCCCGTAGAGCCAAACAGAAGATCCTTCGGTTACAAGCTGAGGATGGCGTGATACTACAGGAGCCATCTCTGATTGGCCAAGAATTCATTCGATACTTTGAATCATTGCTCGGTGGCCCTCGGATACCCACTAATATGCAACTTGACTATTTAGCTGCACATCTCACCGGGCGACTCAATGAGGAGGACTCGTTACATATGATTCGACCGATTACCCATGACGAAGTCAAGGCAGCGGCATTTGCTATCGCGGATGACAAGGCCTCGGGTCCGGACGGCTTCACCGCCTGCTTCTACAAGAAGGCGTGGCCTGTTATTGGTAATGATATCTGTGAGGCTATAACGGATTTTTTTCGAACTGGCCGCCTACTAAAACAAGTAAATGCTACTCTTATCACTCTCATTCCGAAGGTCCAGCTCCCCAACTCAGCGTCGCAATTCCGCCCTATTGCTTGTTGTAATATTCTTTATAAGATTATCACAAAAATCATGGTTGAACGCATTAAAGGGAACTTGCCGCAGCTGGTCAGCAATGCTCAAACAGCCTTCATTCCTGGTAGACGAATTGGATAATATCAGGTTGGCAAGGTAACGGAACAACGGGAGTAGCTAAAGTAGCATGAGACCAAATCACAAAGGACTCAACGAGAGGTGGACTGGGTATTCCATCGTTAATTCGGCTTAATGTGGCCCTGATGGGTGGCAGAATCTGGGATATCATATCAACAAAAAGACTCTTCGTTATGGGTACAATGGATTCACCACACCCGACTCCGGCATTCTTCAATCTGGACAGCGAATACGCATTCGGGATCATGGGGATGGCGCAAACTATTGAGCAAGCGAGACCTCTTCCTGCTGGGACTGGAATTTCATATTGGCTCAGGAAACTCCTTCCTACTATGGCACGGCCCCTGGCACCCTCGTGGAGTGTTACTTTCATCTGTCCCTAATAGACCCCGACTTACGGGTATCCCCTCGACAGCAACATTGCAAACGATTATTGTGGATGGCGAGTGGCGTTGGCCTTCCCGAACACGATCCCCAACTCTCAGGGATGTTGAGTCAAACCTATCGCCTGTTCATGGGGGCCAGGACAAAGTGATTTGGCGAACGAGTATGAGAAAATACACAACAGCGTCGGGCATGATGCTGTTGATGACATACGAAGCAGCAACCGAATGGCACTCATTACTCAAGGGAGCACTCAAGATTCCGAGGAATTCATTCATCCTTTGGCTCGCGATTCAACAGAAACTTAGCACCATGGACAAGATATGGCTTCAGCACCTTGATCAATGTTGTGTCCTTTGTGACCAATAGGTGATGGAAACTTACGCTCATTTATTCTTCGAATGTACCTTCTCGGCGCAATGCCTCAGGCGAATCAGACTTCTTCTCCCGCTTCCATGGCCGTACAGAGAGTGGAACAGGGCGATTCGATGGGCGGTCAAACGTTGGCGTGGGAAGCACATGGTGAACTTCTCTTACCGAGCACTTCTAGGGGCTATTGTTTACCACATTTGGAAAGAACGGAACAATAGAAGATACAACTCTCAACGTTTGGAACCCGAGTCTGTTGCAGACCTGATTCTACAACAAATGAGGGATCGAATCATCGGCATGAACTTTCAGGATACTCTACAAACTAGGGCTTTGTATAGACTTTGGCACATTGCTTGGTAGGGGACTTACTACCCCTTGTACATTTTTTATATACATCTATGAAACTAACCTTTCCCAAAAAAACGAACTTTGACTAAATTGATTCAGTTTTGACCAAATACTTTTTTTTGGTGTTTTTGAATTTTTTAATTACTAAGAAAAAATTTCATTGGTTAAAAAATCTCAATTATTTTATATTAAGAATTTAATTTTTATTTATTATAAAATCATCTACACAATACCTATACTAATTATAAAAAGAAACCTTCTTTTGTGTCTAGCGTGGAAGTTATTTATGAATTTTTACAACAATTGCCCTTTGTTTCTTTTAAAATACATTTGCTAAGTTTTTTTTTTACAAATTGTAGAGGACAAAAAAGAAAATTCACCATCTTATTGGTAGTTCTCATGCCAAATTTACAAACTACCAAATATGCCTCTTTCCATAACCACCCATGTTCTCCACCAACTTTTTTTTTCTCTCTACAAAAACCCAATTAAAAGTATAAAACCTTTCTCACAAACTAATATGTTAATATATTTTCAAGAATTTGGTCTTAATAAGAAGTATGTAATTAATATATTTTTTATTTTTTTTCCTTTTATGCAATTATATATATATATATACATATATATTTTCTCATAGGCCATTGATTTTTGTTTTTATACGTAAAGATCAAGGACGCAAAGCACAAAAGCTAAAATATTTAATGTTACTACAGATATGTCTCATATATAATTGAAGTTTCCTACATATTGCAGACTTGATTTTTTAAATTGTCAACATTTCTATCAAATAGTAAGTGAATTTACTAATTTAAATTTGTATTTATTTTATCCAATTTATGAAACATGAACTCTCATTTTGAAATTAATTAGAAATTTCGGTATGAGATCAATGCACTCAGGTTGATGATATCTAATTTCTGTAAACATGTTTTATTTTAAGCCAAACATATATGGAATATTGATATTTTTTCAAATCAAAATTGTCATATAATCATGTGTTTATAACACATTAAAATAAATATTAATAATCTCAAGAGGCATCTAATGAGATATATATATATATCTTTATATATATACTATTATAAAAGGAATATTTTTTTTCTAATAAATAGTGGTTATCTCATACTTTTACCACCTCTTTCAAATTTTGTCGTTCAAAACAAAACTGAATTTTAAGTTCAAAAAGTGTATTTATTAGGATTTTCAAAGATAAAAATAAAAATAACCACAAAATAATGTAGTTGTCATACCAAAATATTGTTGATTCAATTTGACCCCACTACATGTCACAAAATTATGTGTATATTTGTAACTAAATAAAAATTGCACACACATGTAGTACATTAATAAAATACCATAAGGAAAAAGGGAAAAAAGAAAAGAAAAGAAAACCAAGTCGTGGTTGTACTTTTTTTATTTTAATTAAATCTGTTAAAAAAAGAAAATAAAAAATCCTTCACTTTTTATCCTTGAAAATCCTAACAAATATACTTATTCAATTTAAAATTCAATTTTAATTTTTTAGGGCAAAATTTTGAAAAAAAAATGTGATAGAAATATGAGATAACCACCATTTATTAAAGAAAAATAACTTTTCTTTTATAATAGTATAGATAGATTATCCTCATTCATTAACTGTTTTTGTAAATTAATTTTATAAAGTATTTATTTAATTATTTTGCATAATATTATTTTAGATCACACAATTAACAAATGTGTGGTTAATTATCTACTAAACTTTGATCTAAAATAGGTCAATATACAAAAATTGACCAAAATATGCAATTTAAACACAGTGATTAATATATATTTATTTTTTTATTTTTTTATTTATTCACGCATCGCGTGTGCGTCGACTGCTAATCTTATTTAAATTAGTACTTATCAATACAAAATTATATCTTCAATATCATAAAATTATCTCAATTTTAAACAAATTTAAATTTTAAAGGATTATGTATTATCTGTTCAGAATATTATATATCTTATCACTATCATTTACTTTTAATTTTAACCATATACTTTTTTTTTTTTATCTCTCATTCATTATTCCAAACTTGCATCACTCTCTTGGTATATATCACAAAGTAAGTTTTTAATTTTAATCCTGTAAAATAATTATGTTTTACAATATAAATATTTCATTATCATATTTCTTCCCTTTTTTCTAGTTTTGATCATTCTGAATATTTTATAAAATGCAAAATTTTAATTAATGGAATATTTATTGTGAGTTTGAATTTCAAATAATTAAATTAAATCTCTCGATCCATATCTTGAATCAAGCTCCCAACAAATTAGCTATTTTCATGAACCATCCCACAATCTTAGCCAAAAATTTCCATCAAATTACGCAAATTGAACATGGGAGAAGATGATGACTCAACAATAAGAAATGTTGTGCAGGATATCAAGAATTTGGCGAGAACAATAGGATCAATTCATTTTGATTTAACCAGGTAAAACTACTTTTTCGTCAGCCGCCGTATGTTGGGGTTGTTAGTTCTTTCGTTCAAACTGTCATTTATTATTATTTTTTTGTTTTTTGCATTTTTTTAGTTTATGCATTGTCATGATTTTTATGAATAATCGTCATACCTCTTTTCTATTTTTATGTTTTGCTTATATATATATATATATATATTTTTTAGTCTTCTCTTTTCTCTAATTTGGTTGTTGGGTTGGATTCTTCTTTCTTAGTTTAGTTTGTTATTCCTCTGTACAAGAAATTTATTTATTTATTTTTTACTTATATATATATAGTACTGATAACATGTTGGAAAGGATTTATTGAAGTTTTTCAATTCCTATTTAGTTTTAGTCGTTCATTTCTTATGGTTGAATTAAATTTATCATATTATTTTTTATATTTTTTTTGTATATATATTTCAAATAAGTTTGTTTAAGATTTGGATTATGTTTTTAATGAGAAATAAGTTTGTCTATTATATATAATAGACAGACATTTGACAAGAATCAAATAAACATTGATTGAAAATACTACTTTTTGACTTTTCTTATTTTTTTAGAAAAATCTTAATTGGTTGATATTTAATCACTCAATAAAATTTAAATTTATTAATTAAATATCATTTACAATAAATAAACATGATCTTAATATACAATTAGAAAATGTGGATAACAATGGATGAATACAATGAAGAAATGCATTTTAAGGAAACTGATTAGTGGGGTTTCAAATTTCTCCATCCTTTTGAATGTTAAATCAGCCATGAAATATATCATTCTTCTTCTATTTTTTTTTTACCCACACAATTTTATTTGATCACTTTTTTTCTTAATGTTTGAATTTTTTTATTTTTTATTTGTATTCATGTGCTTTTCTCTAAATTTTTTGGTCAATTCATGATTTTTTTAATTTATGATTTTTAATTGTTTTAGTTTATCTTTGATTATTTCATTTTCTTCAATAACGAGTCAGGATTTATTCATTTAATCATTGAATGAGCATCTATATCACACAGTTCATCACAATCAATTTTAGTTTTTCTTTTTATTCTAATTTTAATTAAAACAACCTAAATAAATGTTTACAATTTTTGGCCTTCCTCAAGTTCACCAGTATTTTATTCATCAAATTCTATATTTATTTATTTAAAATCCTTATTGTATAATATGTGTAGAGTAGGAATTTGTGCAATATTTTATCCACCAATTTTTCATAATTCTTTTCAGCATTTGACGATGTTTATATATAGTTTCATATTTTCATTTTTAGATATCCATTATTTGTTTTCATAAGCTACATATATGCATATATTTATACTGTTCTATTGGTATGTATCATGCAATAAGCTTTTAATTTAAATTCCGTCTTTTTTACATTATTAAATATTTCATTAATATTTTTTTCATCATATGCTTTATTGATTCACTAATACTGATACATTAAGTTTCTCATGCAAATTGAAAGTTTTATTTTTCCTTAGTAGTATTAGCTTCTTTCCTTGATGCATTACCCAGTGAATTTTTTTTTTTTTCATTCTTTTTGTTTTATGTTAAATTTTAGGTCTCTTCTGTGATTTCCTCTTTGTTTTTTCATTAATTAATCTTCTTTTATTCATCTTTTAGATATTATTTTTTATTTTATTTTTTTTTGTGTGGTGAATCTACTCTAAAGTGTTCTGCCTTTGAGTTTCATGATTTTACAACTTATGTATTTTTTCGTTTTGTTAATTCCGTGTATTAAAGTAATAATGAAATGTTGTTCTCATACACTGTCATTTATGATTTTTCTCAATTTTGTAAACTTAAGCAAATTATTTTGTATAATTAGTGCACCTAATGAGTAATTTACAATAATTATTCTACTTTTAATAATTTGCATCGTAATTGTCTAATTAGTAGACATATTCAATTGTTTTTAAGAAGATATATATATATATATATTTCACCATTCTATAAGGGGACTAAATATTTACATTATTATACAAATAAAATATATTAATGTTTGTGGATTTAGTTTTTATTTTTTTATTCAAAATTTAATTTAATGTCTTTCCCCGTGCATAGCACGCGGATTACGCTAGTATATATATATATATATATATTAAATATGGATTTAATGCAATTTATCCATATGTGATATTGCAAATGAGCAAATTATCCCCTATGAAAAAAAAATAACAATTTACCCCCCAGGGGACAGGGAGGTAAATTGCTTCATTTTAAAAAACACAGGGGAGGGGGGTAAATTGCTACTATTTTTTTCATAAGGGGATAATTTACACATTTGTAATATCACATAGAAATTGCTTGCATTTTTTCCTTTTCAATATACAAAAGACATACTGATACCTATGTGGCTTATATACGCCTGATTTGAAATATAAAAAACGTCAATTTTAGATAAAAGATGTTAACTGGAAATTAATTACCTCATAAAAACTCAAATAAAATCCATACACTTAAACTTGATTAGACCGACTTTTGTTATTTTTTTTATTTTTATCAACCACATGCACCATTTCACTAATTTGAACGCAAATATCCAAACAGGGTCGGAGACAATGGAGGAGCCAACTTGTAAGGTTAGATATTACTACGACAAATATAATAACTA
The DNA here is from genome assembly GCA_034509735.1 of Sesamum alatum. Classification (NCBI taxonomy): domain Eukaryota; kingdom Viridiplantae; phylum Streptophyta; class Magnoliopsida; order Lamiales; family Pedaliaceae; genus Sesamum; species Sesamum alatum. The sequence continues at coordinate 36,915,944 of JACGWO010000006.1, forward strand.
ATCATGATTAATTATCATGATTAATAATAAATAGTTGTAGAAAATAGTTATTGACCACGTCACACAATGATTGTTGGCCGTAATTTTTGTGAGGGTGGCTAAAACATCAAATGTTTTTACCATGGCTCTAAGATGTGGGAAATAATTTTTCATGGTGAAAAAATTGGTATTTTACATCGATTTTATTTAATCATGACTAATATTAGTTATTTACCATAATTTCTAATTATAGTCATTAATATTTTTGCATGCATAAATATTTCTCAAAAAAAAAAAAAAAAAAAAAAGTGCATAAATGGTGGTACATAGAAAAACAAAATGTTACATAAACTTTTACAACATACAAAACTATATTGTTACATCATTAATAATTGAAGATTATAAACATCAAGACGAAAAACACAAAACTAACTAGTCTGGGCATGATGAACGTTATCTTGCAAGGAATATGGGATTTGTTTTCATTTGCGTAATTCAACACGTGGAATGTGTGATAACTGAGTCCAATCTTGTCCCGTTTCCTTATTGTAACGATTGTTACACCAATTGATTTCCAGAATTTGAAGAGACGACGACGAGGCCTTATGTAGAAGGCGATGTGGGAGCGCCTTGAGTTCGTGGCAGTCTCGGAGTTCCAACATCTTAAGGCATGGGAATATGGAAATGTTGGCGTTGTTTTGTTGTTCCTCGTTTATATCTTCCCATTCTTCCCAAAAGTCACACATGCAGATTTCTAATACCTTCAATCTGGGGAAGATTGATGTTGATGTTGATGATGCAACAGCTGTTGTGTTGATCCTCAAAAGATCATGCCCGCCACGCTTCATTCTCCATGAAATAAGAACAAGGTTTTCAAGGAGGGGAAGTTTTCCAAGAGGAGGCAAAGAATCTGCATTTTCTGCTTCTATACCACGAAGTCGTAGTTCCCTGAGATTGGTGAGGCTCATGATCCAATTTGGTAAATGGCGCCCTTTATACACAAGAATTGGCAAGTTGCGATGTGGTTGTAGAGCCTCGACTGCTTGTGTCCGTGCAGCCCAAGCTTCTAACATTAATGATCGAATGGATTTCTTATTTGCTAGATCTGCTTTCTTAGCCTCAAGCTCATCAAAGTCACCCTGAAGACGAATGGTAAGAGTACCTCCAAGTTGGTTCAAGCCCTTTAACCACCCGAGTTGATTACCACTTGCCGAAGCATTGAATTCATTCAGTGTTCTAAGACAGGTTAAGTTCTGTAAACCTTCAGAAAACTTAAAACCAGAGGGTGATGTCCAAAAATTCACAAGATGTCTCAAGTTGATTAGCTTATTGATTCCATGAGATGGGAGTCCCGAAAGAGAAATGCAATATGCAATGTTCAAGGTTTGTAGATAATATAAGTCATAAATGGTTTCAGGGAGATCCTTCATATGAATATTGCGGCTTAAATCCAAGTACCTTACTTGAATCAAATTTCCTATTTCCTTAGGAATTTCTCTTAAATTGCAAGCACTCAAACTCAACAACCTCACTCGTTTCAAATGGCTAAACAGATTTGGAGGAATACAATTATTACTGCAGAAACAGCTCCGTAGTTGTTCTGCTTGCCAAATTGCAAAAGGACCCAAATTTGTGTCATCTTTGGGTTCCAGTATAGTGAGATGGCGAGTATTCTGGCATGTTACAACCTGAGGTCCTCTGTCAACTCTTTCCACAATCAAGCATTCATTCTTCGTCAAGAATTGGGCAAAATCATGTATAATGTCATGCATTTTGCAACGTATTATGAGATTATTACCTGCCTCATTCTTTTCGAAATCCTGAAAGAAAGAACGCATTGCTAAATCATCAAAGTAGTTACGCCCTATTTGTTCCATCTCACTCAAAGTATTTCCACTTAAGAAGAGAAATCCTTGTGCCATCCAAATTCTTATTAGCTCATCCACATCTATTGTCGTGTCCTTTGGGAAAATGGCACAATAGGAGAAACAACGCTTCACCCTAGGATGTAACTCATTATAACTCAGTGTTAAAAGGGGGAAAAGATCTTTCCTCGCTTCCTCCGACCCCCACATCTCCCTCGAGACATCTTGCCACTCTTGCGGACTAGCTTTAAAACGCAATAGGCCCCCAATAGTCTTTGCAGCCAGTGGTAAGCCCTTGCATTTCTTGGCTATCTCCAAACCAATTTCTTTCAGCATCTCACATTCGGTTTCTGCTCTATCTTGAAATGCTATTTGACTCAATAATGACCAACAATAGGAGTGAGATAATGATTTCAACTGATGCATATAAGTGGTGCCTACTGCTTTAGCAACAATGTCATTCCTCGTGGTCACAAGAATTCTACTTCCAGGGAAACCATTCTTGAGACACGCTCTTAATGATTTCCATTTCGATTCATCTTTCTCCCAAACATCATCTAAAACAAGAAGGAACTTCTTTCCTGAAATCGAATTCTCAATAGATTGCAGCAATGCTTGAGGTTGAGTGAGACTAGAAGAATTCCTATCAATGTCCTCCAAAATTGCTCCAGCAATCTTAACCTCGTCAAAAGGATCCGATACACACACCCATATGTTCAATTGAAATTGATTTTTCACACTGACATCATTAAACACAAGTTGAGCAAGAGTCGTCTTCCCCAACCCGCCTACCCCCACTATGGAAATCGTTTGGACACCATCTCGACTGGTATTCTCAGGCAATAACTTGCTCACTAGTGTTTCTTTGTCATCGTCCCGACCATATATTTCAGACACATTGACATAGGACGTAGTTATAATTCGTTTGAAATCCTTATTAGAATCAGGTCCCTGATTGGGAATGAAGTTGAATTCATTCTCATTTTCTTGGGCAATCGAGTCTAGCCTTTCATGAATACCTTTAATATCTAGAGCAATAGTGCGACGGTGAAGGGTTTGTTTGAAGCATAAGCAAACAGATTGGAGAAAGGCACATACCTTCTTCTCCCAAGAATCAATATCATCAGATGATATTGGTTCGTCATGATGAGAATTATTAGCATCCTCCTCGATCTTTTGTCTGATATTCTCCACTTCCCACTCGTCCAACGCATCATCAATGTCGTAGGCAATTTCTTGGAGCTTCTCCAGCCAACTTTTGACCCTAGGATCCGCCACTCCTTTCCGCTCCGCATCGGCAAGCACCTCATGAATCTTCTTCAACTTCACCGCCAGACTTTGAGCCTCTTGGTCGGCGTTGAGCAAAAGGTTGACCTCTTCACGGACCTTTTTCTCGATCAAAGGAGCCAATCGATTCAACACCATGGAAACACCAGCATCCGCCATTCTTATATGTATTAATGAGAAAGAAATGTATGAATGGGAGTGAGAGAGAGTTATGACGGTACTTATTAACTCTCAGATTTATAAGGGGTTGGGGAGGCAAAATCGTCTCATAATGAAAGGGCCCCTTTAATTTTTTATGAACTTGATTTTTCAACGTTAATCATAGATCTTGATCTTCATTAATTAATTAGTATTCCTTTGGTTTGTTCGACTCTGATTTGCAGTATTAATACAATACTCTATTTTCCTCTAAAAGAAAATAATTAAATAACAGAGACATTGTTTGCAACTTGATCAGTGCTCTTTTGCACAAGTTATTATTTGCTCTGACTTCGTATGAATCGTTCTCAAAAAACTTCTTGCTATCGAAATTCAAATGCAAAATTAAATTAATAAATTAAATTAATTCATACTAAGAAGGTTTTGATAATTAGGTAAGAACAGATGTACAATATTATTGGATTAATTAAGGTAAGGGCAATATTAAAAAAAAATTAAAAAAAAAGTAGACCTCAAAGTCTTAGTCTTTAGGGAAATATAGATCTAATAAGAAAAATTATCTGATTATGTGAAGATTTGAAGTACAATAATTAAATTAATTAATTTAGTTGGCATGTTGCGCATGTGCTCCAGTTGATGTATGGTTGGTTAAATTGAATTGTATTCTATTTTTTTATGGTGAAAAATTCTAACTCATATTGAGTTTGGTCGAATTCAAACTAATTATACGACAAGTAGAATATATTTATCGTATAATTGGTGTATAATTGAAAAAAAAATGACTAATTATATTACAAATATGTTATACTTGTCATATAATTAATTTAGGTTTGATCAACTCGATCTGAATTAGAATTTCCCCTGTACGATTTATTAGACTGAAATATTATATTATACTGCATTTCTTAGTTTACCCACAGGGATTTGATGGACCAAATAATAAAAACAAATAATGTGTTCATAAAGTTTAACAGTAAATTACACTTTTGGTCCCTATACATTGGGTCAAAATTAATTTTGTCCCTAAATTTTTTGAGGCACGATTTTGGTCCATAATCCTTACAAATTGTTATGATATTTCAGTCCAACCATTAAAATTAAAATATTAAGTTAGGAGGGAACCGGATGGTCCAAAATAATAATAATTTGTAAGATTAGGGATTGAAATTGTGCCTAAAAATTTTTAGGCACCAAAATCGTAATAATTTGTAATAACTAGAGACCAAAATTATATTTCAAAAATTTCAAGGACCATAATTGATTCTGACCCAAAGTATGGGGACCAAAAGTTTAATACCCTAAATTTTAATCTCTATACGTACCTATTCTCAAATCTTGATTTTTTGCACGCCATCAAACATAATGGACATAAAACTATGCCGTATATTTTAATGACAACTTACTATATGTAATAGTTCAAACTTATTTATACAAAATTTAATATTAAATTCTTACTAAATTTATTTACTGAACATCTTGAAAATAACCATTGCAAATTATCGTACTTTAGACATTGAAATAAATTGTTTTATAAGTTTTGAATACTGTGTATATTTTCTTATTTAATTAATATATTTTTAGTAAAATAAAAAGTATTAATATTTAAATACATTATGTAAAAGATACTATCATATTTGTCCTATGATGGAAATGGATTTCTCTTAGAAAAAATACAATTCATAGTAAATTATTACTTTTGTAATCAAGTTTATGAAACAAAAAATAAAAAGAATTAGTATCACTTTTTTATTTCTTTCATAAAAAATAGATTTAGCAGTATTTGAAACTAATAAAAATTAAAAATATTTATATTTCTAATTCTATGCTAAGAATACATATATAATAAGAAATTCAAAATGCTACAAACATAAGATATAATAACAATAATACACATAATAATAATAATAATAACTCTTGTAGTTGGGTATGTGTCTATTAATTATCATAGATACTATAAAATGATCAAATTACTTTTTAATGAATAATTCCTTCTACATGTCAAGTTGAACATTTTATCCTGAACTTCTAAATTAGAAAATAAATTATAGTGACAATGTAAATATATATATATATATATGTAGTTTATGAAAAGAAAATAACGGGTACATAAGAATGAAAATTAATGTAAAACTATAAATAAACATCACCAAATGCTAAAATGGATGAGAGAAATTTAGTGGAGAAAATATCGAACGAATTTTTGGTTTATATAATCATTCAATAAGAATATTAAAGAAATAAACATAAAATTTAATAGAACAAAACGTGAAAAATCGAATAGCTTTAATAAAAATAAAAATAAAAAAAGTACAAACTAATTTAAGCAAATATATATTCACGTCTACATCTCCGCACTTGAAAAAAGAGGGTAAGAAAAGAAAGATTTTAGTAAAATTTTTCTACTTGTGATTGAAAAGGAAAAATGTTGATGAACTATTATTAAATAAAAATATATCTTCATTTGGTGATCGAGTAGAGAAATCATGATTATTTGATTGAAAGAAATTATGAACTTAAAAAAAATAATATGAATAGATTATTGTAGTTGAAGGTAAATATGTAAATAAAAAACAATTAATTACGGAAAAAAAACAAAAGCAATTAATGGAATATTAAGAAAAAAAATAATTGAAAAATAAAAATTTTAAGTAAATACTCAAAATTAATAATAAGAGCAAATACATAAGTTAATTATAAAATTAAAAAAAAATTAAGAAGTAAATATAAGAATACTTCATGCTGGATTGCCCATAAAAAAAGTAAAAAAAAATATTTAAAAGATGATAAGTTTAACTAAAACATAAAAAATAAAAATACATAAGCGGTATGAAATTGGACATCAAAAAGCAAAAGAGTAAAATAGAAATTATTTGGCAATGCATCAAAAAGCTAGCAATTGTCTATGAGATTACCACTTACATTAACTAGTTGCCGTTACACGCGATCCTCGCGAGCATATAAAAAATAAATGTGAAGTGAATGAAGAGAGAAAAGAAATTTGTGAAAAAAAAATTGTAGTGTGAAGAAATACGAAGGAAAGAAGTTGATGAAGAAAAAAATATAGAGTACATCAACCTTATTATTCTCAAAATTTCTCTCTCTAAAATGACGACTCACACACACTGAGTGTGGAATATCATACAGCTGCTCCGTCCTGCGCCCTCGCCCACTATCGCCGGCAATTCTCGCCGGCAGCCAAACCCTCCCATCACTTTCTACCCTTTTCTCGATTAGATCAGCCTCCTCGCCCCCCACGCTCCCTCACGCAGCCATTTCACCATTTCACTTTTCTCCCCAAACCTCACCGCCCAACCTCCCTGCTCCGGCAACGAGCTATCTGGGAGCAACTTTCCCCGCTTCTCCTTCCATTTCTTGCCTCAATCCCTCAGCCCACATCACACAAATCGCCCCACCTCCTTGCTCCTCACATGCCTTTCTGACCATGGCGGACGCTAATTCTGTCATTCTACCCCCTCTTGACCCTCCACCCCTTCCTACTATAGCAGCGCCGATGGTAAAAAAATCATATTCCATTGTGGTCCAGCAGAATTCAGGTGCTCACCTCCAATTTGACCCTGCCAGGGCTGCCAAGAAAACATTCAATTATGAGGCTGGTGCTTCCATGGGCAGAATTGCGTCTTTCAGGGGCGAACCAGGTATCTCCTTCTCGAAGGAGGAAATCGACACTCTTGCTGATCGTCTTAAATATGCTTTGGTGGGTAAGTTTGATCATGGCTTGCCTAATATTGGTTTGAGAGGCTCTGTCAGTGTTGGAGTTATTAATGTTAAACATGTTCTAATTAATCTATCTCATGAAGAAGACTATTCGAGAATATGGCTAAGAGGAGACTGGACGTTTGATCAATACTATATGAGGGTGTTTAAGTGGACACCGACATTTAACCCTCAAATTAAATCCCCGATAGCTCCTATGTGGGTAAAATTCCCTGAACTCCCATGCCACTTATTTGAAAAAAGAGCTCTATTTAGTATAGCAAAGCTGATAGGTAAGCCCCTCAGAATGGATGAACCAACTGCGGACCTAACGAGACCTAGTCTAGCTCGTGTGTGTGTTGAACTTGACCTCACAGCCCCTCGTACACATGCTATCTTTCTTGAATTTGAGGATATCACTATTAGGCAAGGAATTATTTATGAGAATTGTCCTCTTTACTGTGCTTTATGTAAACATTTAGGACATGAACAAAACTCTTGCGCATTAAAAGCCAAATCTGCCAATAGAACGGTTTCTATACCAATGGAAGATCCTGTACTTGGGAAAAACAAAGGGAAGATAGTCATGTTCCAGTCCCCTGTTGATAACATGCAAACTGCTTTTTCTGATAAATCTGGTCCAGTGGAAGCTGAAAAATCTGGTAACTTTTCTGCTCAATATAAAGTCCCTAATTCGGTTGATATGGATTCTGATGTTAATGAAACGCTTGCTATTATTGCCTTAGACAATTGTGTGTCTGAATCAGCAACTATTGGAAATGTGGCTACATCTAGTATGACTAACAAACTTGGGAATACATCTGTTGCTAAGAATGCATTTAAATCTGCTATAGTGGAAACTAGTAGGAACAATCCTGGTGCCTCTGCTGATAAGAGATTAATTGTGACCAATGATGAGGATTATAATAATGTTGTGCCTGTGAGTAATCTTGCTTTGACTGAAAACATGCCTGCTATTAATATATCATCTGATTCTGTGCCTAAAACTGTTTTGCATGCAAAAGCTTCTGTATCAGATATGGCTATATTTCAAGGTAATAATGCTGTGACTATTGAGACTGCACCTACTGTGAACACTGTTGCATCAAATGTGACTGACATTGATATTACCGGTAATATGCATGCTGTCTGTTCTAATGTTGTACAACCCTCAAGTATTATAGAAAATGGGACAAACCTTTCTGCCAACAAAAAGCTCACAACCTCTTGTCACCCTACCCCAATTCCTAATGACACTTTTAGTTCTAATGATATTGATGTCCTTGTTGTTAAAAATACTGCTACGTCTGCTCATAACAAAAATGCTGCTGATAACCACCTTCAGTTTGACACCAAAGCTACCCCCACTCAAAACGCACACACCACACATGCTGCTAAAAACCTGCACTCCAACAAGAACACAGTGGACACTAGCACTTCTAACTACATCATAGAAAATCAGGAATACTTTAACTATGATGATCCGTTGCTTGTCGATCTCCTTGATAAAAACTGGGATTTGGAAAACATGCAAACACACAATGACAAAAGCATTTTTGAAGAGATTGAAGCTTTAAACGATCTTTTTGATAGAAACATGCAGCAAAGAGTTAGTAAGACTCTAAGATTTGGACATCCCTCTGATATGGCTGAGAACAGTCAAGAAATAGACGAGGACCATACTCCTATTTTCAACAGGTATCAAGCTCTAGCCCACCTGGAGGAGGAGACCCTGCAACTCCAAGTCCACAACCCTCATGAAGAGGTATCATCCACCCCAGAGGAGGTGGCAGATTTACTTGAGAGACAAAGATGTGACCACATCATGGAGGCACAAGGAGAAGCCACCCCAACATCTCAAGATATGGAGGCCATAATACAAGAAACCAGCCTGACCGAAGACAACTCCACTCAAAAACACAAGAGAAACAAGTCCACAGGTGAAACAACATCGTCAAGGAGACCTAACAACAAAGGTAAAGATGCGAAAGGTACATCCCCTCCTAAAACTCTCCTGAAAAGGAGCACTAGAGCTTCATCTTCCATCACTTATTAAATGATCAAGATCCTCATATGGAACGTCAGGGGTATTGGTAAAATAGCTAAAACAGAGGATACTTCTTGAAATGCTGACTGAACACAAACCGCATGTGCTTGTTTTGTTGGAACCTTTTGTTCAATTGGACAATAACGTATTTATTAGAAGACTTGGATTTCAGTTCTCATGTTCGAATGTGAATAACAAAATTTGGTGTTTTGGCTCACATGGTCTAAACATCCAAATCTTGAAAGACAACCCTCAATTCATACATGTGAATATTCGCTCACCTTCCCTCCCCAAGGACATTTCTTGTACCTTTGTCTATGCCAAATGCTACAGGTTGCCAAGAAGACTGCTCTGGGAAAAACTCATCAACATATCCACATCTCCAACCCCTTGGCTGGTCGGGGGAGATTTTAACACTTTTCTTCACAATTCAGAAAACCAGGGAGGTAGTAACCAGCAGGGGCACATGGACGACTTCAGAGATATGATCATGGAAACAGGGTTACAAGACGCAGGATTCGAAGGTTCTTCTTTCACCTGGACAAACAACAGGGTCTGGAGACGACTTGATCGAGTCCTTTATTCCAGTGACTGGACAGAAATCTTCAACACCACTAGAGTCTCCCACCTAGCGAGACGCACCTCAGACCATCACCCTCTGCTCATCACAGCGTCCTTCCAGGATGAAAGAGGACCTACATCATTCTGATTCCAGAACATGTGGATCAAACACCACAACTTCTCAATGATGATGGAACAATCCTGGAGTCAGCCCATTCATGGATACGGGATGTACAAGCTGCAACAAAAACTGTACAGGACAAAGGATTGTTTGTAACACTGGAACAAGAACACATTTGGCAATGTCTACGATCGAGTCGAAGAAGCAAAGAGAAAAGCTACGGAGGCAGAACAACGATTCGATAGCCAACCATCGGAAACTAATCAGATTGAACTAAACAAAAGTAATGCAGAGCTGATCCATGCGCTATCATTAGAGGAGGAATTTTGGAGACAGAAAAGCAGCTGCAAATGGTTGGTAGAAGGGGAGAGAAACACCAAATTCTTCCACTCCCTGGTCAAGAAGAAGAGAGTGAGGTCCCGAATCCATAGAATTGTCGACAATGGAACTGAAATTACCACTCCAGCTCAGATTAAGTCATCAGCAGCCAACTATTTTGAATATCTCCTCACCACGGACTACACTTCAGGAAATGATGATACAATACCATTCTCTCTCCCTCATCTCCCGGCTGAGTCGATGGCAACACTTGTAACAATGCCAACAATGGAGGAAGTTAAAGAAACAGTTTTCAGCATTGATAGAAACAGTGTTGCAGGTCCAGACGGATTTAACTCAGTCTTCTTTCAAGAGTGCTGGGAATTTATCAAACAAGCTGTGATGGAAGTTGTTCTTGATTTCTTCCATGGTACTCCTATGCCCCGAAGCTTTTCAGCCACTACAATCACACTGATTCCAAAAGTGGAATCTCCGCAATCATGGAACGACTTCAGACCTATATCACTCTGTAATGTGACCAACAAGATCCTATCAAAACTCCTCTACAAGAAGATGGCTCAAGTTCTTCCCTCAATCATATCTCCTAATCAAAGCAGCTTTGTCCCAGGAAGACTCATCAGTGACAACATCCTCTTAGCTCAAGAGATGGTACATGATCTGGACCACAGGAACAACAAAGGGAATTTAGTCATCAAACTGGACATGCAAAAAGCATACGACAGAGTCAGTTGGAAACTAGTATATAGAGTGATGACAATCATGGGATTTCCAGCCAGCTTTATACAGCTCACAAGGTACTTGTTAGAAAATTGTTGGTTTACCGTCTTAGTTAATGGCGACACATGCGGATTCTTTAAATCCACGCATGGACTGAGATAAGGAGACCCTTTATCGCCAGCCTTATTTCTCATTGCCGCTGAAGTACTCTCACGGGGACTAGAACATGTCTTTCGCTGCAACCCAGAGATGTACTATAAGATAGGGAGTACCACTAAACTTTCTCACTCAGCATATGCAAATGACATTATTTTATTTACTAATTGTGAGGAAGACAACCTAACTAAGCTTATGTCCTTCCTGCAGTGGTACGAAGCAATCTCGGGCCAAAAGATAAATCAGGCAAAAAGCTCCTTTATCCCCGGAAAGAAAGCCAATCTTATTGCACAAAGGATAAAGAGTATCACAGGGTTCTTCCTAAAATCGCTTCCAATCACCTATTTGGGGGGCCCCCTGTACAAAGGTAGAAAGAAAAAAATATTATTTGATGATCTTACTGACAGGATCTGTGCTAAAATTTCAGGATGAGAACACCGCCTACTCTCATTTGGAGGAAGGTTACAGCTGATCCGCAGCGTACTATCAGCCATGCCCGTCTATCTTCTCCAAGTTCTTCGCCCACCAACAGGAGTTATTCAGAAAATAGAGCAGCTTATGGCCAGATATTTCTGGGGATCACTGAGAGCCAAAGAAGAATACACTGGACCAAATGGAGAAGCATTTGCTTTCCCTACGAGGAAGGAGATCTAGGTATTAGAGACTTGAGAGAAGTGGTCGAAGCATTCTCATATAAACTTTGGTAGAGATTCAGATCCAACAACTCCCTGTGGGCTAAATTCCTTCTCTCGAAATACTGCAAGAGAAAATCACCAGCGACAGTCAAGGCCAACAAGAATGACTCCTCCCCTTGGAAGAGAATGTGTCAAGTTCAAATGGTAGCACAAAACAACATTTTCTGGACACTTGGCAATGGAGAGAGGCAGGCTTTTGGCAAGATTGGTGGCTCAAGGAAGGTACCTTACAAGAATTGACAGGAAACCACAACCCAACACATATCCCGGTTAAGTGGTTCTGGAGAGAAAACCAATGGAGCACTGAGAAACTTCAACAGGTGATCCCTATAGACCTCATTCCCACCATTGTGGCTATCCCTATCTGCCAGACCCCCCGAGACCAGATGCATTGGAGGATTACCACTCATGGAAGCTTTTCTACATCATCGGCCTGGAACCACATCCGACAGTCCAACAACAGCTAGAGCTTTTACCAAATGCTTTGGTCTCCTCTTTTGACACCATCTATGTCCATTTTCAACTGGAGACTAGCCAACTCGTGGCTACCAGTGGAGAAAACTCTTCAGCACAAAGGTATTAATTTAGCGTCAAGATGCTGCAGCTGCCAAAACGAAGAAACTATCCGACATCTATTCATGGAATGTAAGGAAGTTGAGTTGGTTTGGAGATTCTTTGCCAAAATATTCCAAGTGATACTCCCACATACTGCTGCCATACAAACATTTTTCATGGCTTAGAGAAGGTCCATTTCGAATAAAGTCCTACTCAGAAACATCATGCCAGCCATCATCTGTTGGTACATCTGGAAAGCCAGAAATGAGACAAGACACGAAGGAGCCACTTTCAAACACAACAACATCATCCACCAGGTCATCACACATCTCCATCTCCTCCAAAAAAGCAAATTGCTGAAAGTGGGACATCTGTTTGACGACCATGTGGCTGCAAGACAACTGAACCTAAATATTCCACACAAACAGAAACACCCCACCACTTCCATGGTGACTTGGTTGAAACCTGATATCGGGTGGAAGAAGCTCAACACAGACGGGGCCTCCAAAGGCAACCCCGGCCAATCCGGGGCTGGTGGCATTCTTAGAGACCACTCTGGAAAAGCTCTGTTTGCTTATATGGAACCGTTGGGGTATGCATCCAACATCCAAGCAGAACTAAGCGCCCTTCTCAGAGGATTGCAAATCTGCGTGGGAAAAGGGATCGACAAGATCTGGATCGAGACTGATGCAGCTATCATCATTAACCTCCTCACTCCACCCATCAAAGGATCATGGATGCTTCAACATACTCTCATGTAAATAAAAGGATACCTCAGCCAGATGGAATACAAAATCACTCACATCTTCAGGGAAGGCAACCAAGCGGTTGATCTTCTTGCAAATCAGGCATGCTCAGAGGACAACTTGCAGGTTATCACAGAAGATCAACTAAGCGGTAAGATTAAAGGTATTCTTTCTCTTGACGCTATCGGACTTCCCCACATTCGCTTTAAACACAACTAGCACTAATAGTTTCAACTTCTATATGGAGCTGAAACAAATTAGTACTTCTTGTGACCACATGAACCCACATTTTGTTCTCTGCTTTTGATGCGTGTTGATGATTGACGTTTGTGATTATTCTGTGTTTGGTCCTATGAGGATTACTCGGTATGGTGTCATTCTTGTGTTTGAATATGTGGACTTTTGCTATGTATATTGTCACTATATCCTTGAGCAGGTCATCCACTTTTTGTAAATACTCGAAGGTTGAATGGGTGTTGAACTTTACACTGCTTGGAAAAAACTTTTTGACACTCAGAGAATACCCACCCATCTCAATCTCTTTTGTGAGCAGAGACAGAAGTACGCGCCTTTCACACATCCTCTGCTGTAAGGGAGTAGTACTCATTGCTTTTGCTTTTTCTATCTTATGTAAGGGAGTAGTACTCCTTATTTATGCTTTACCTTTTTTCTTTTGGATTTCGTGTAAGGGAGTAGTACTCCTTGTTTATGCTTTCGTTGAATATACTAGGGAGTTAGCACTCCCCGTTGTATATTAAAAAAAAAAAGAAAAAAATATAGAGTGGGTTGAGAAAAACATGAGTAGTGGGTTAAGATAGTGAAATTACTATTATGACCTTTTTTTATAAAAAAAATAGAATCAGTCAAAGGGTAAATTGGGGCATCCAAAAATTAGTACGACAAAAAGGTTTTCTTTTATAATAGTATAGATGAAAAATATATTATGAACGTCTTTGTTATTTTCTAGAAACAATTAAAAATGAAATTGAAATTGCAAAATTCATGTATTTATCAAGTATGAGCGTCATTTTGTATTCAATAAATGCAAACCTATGAAGCTTATTATATTTAATGTTAAAATTTTGATAGAGCAATATTTACAAAATTATTTCACTAAGGAAAAAAATATACTCAAATTCATATGGGAGAAAATGATAAATAAAATTTTGTAACATAAATTTTAAACGAAATAGTAGCCTATGATTTTTCAAACCTGAAAAATAATGGAATATTGAAAATCAAATTTAATCATAAAGCTAAGAAAATGAAAAAATTAATTAATTTGAATGAAAAGTGAAAACGTATTTTTATCCCTATTAATGAACCAATAACAATTATAAAAAAATGTGTTAATGAAATAACTAATTGTAAAAATTAATGATTTAACCTTATTGAAAATAAAAAATTACTGTATATATGAGATATACGAATTAAGAGATTGGTATAAGTTTAGACTAAAAAGTATATGATTAAAATGAAATAGATTAGTGGTGTTAAGATAAGTATATATTTTTATGAAAAAAAATTAATCATAAAATAAATTTGTTAAAAAATAAATGCAAATTGAATTAGTATCATATTTTTTAAGGTAAAATCTAGTATAGATAAACACCAATCTTGAAGATAGAATTTTTTTAGATATATACAAATTTAATTTCTTTGAGTTCGAAGGTAAAATTATAGTATCTACGATCATAAACTTAAGAATTTTATAATATTCTTCACTTAAATATTATAAGAGACGTGGTGTATACATGCTTCCTTAATCATAAAAATAAAAAAAAAGTATACATGCTTCCTTGAAATATAAAAAGAAGGGTTAATTACACTAACATCCCCTATTATTATAAAAATATACAAATTCCTCCTTCTTACTATCAAAATTACATAAACTTCCTGTTAGAATAGGTGACCATGTAGCTAATCTTGGTAGGCGAATTGTAACCTATGTCTAAACAATTTCGAGGATTTGATAAATCATTAATGAATAAGAAGTAAAATTCATTTGGCATTTACTTTGTTTGTGTTTACTTTATCTGCTTTATATTTCTGTTCATTACGCAAACAAAGCCCACGGACTGAAAACACATTTCGGGGACTGGGACAACGCTTGGAGGTAGGTCCATGAAATCAGTCCCGCCGAATCAGTTCGAAAATCTCCAAGTCAAGGAATCCCGAAAATGGGTACCGAGATTCCCCTTGAGACTTGCACTAAGCATCTGCTGTCGTATTTCATCGACGGGTGTCGAAGGTCGTCTAAGCAGTGTTAGTGGGTTGGCCTGCTAGGGAGCAGCTGACTGAGGTGACTCGCGGGAACCGTCTTACGGAGGGCCTTGAGTAGGGTCGGTTAGGTATGACGAGTGTTCCCAGTTCCAATAGTACAGGTCAAGTCCTTTGACTTGAGGAACTGCTGAGTTTACCTGTATATCAGGGCTGTATCATAGATATGGTGAGAGATTGCCTAGAAGCACTTAAGTAGTCATAAGCCATATCTAGTGCAACTCTAGTGTACAGAGTGACAGCAGTTTCCAAGAAAGGATCTGTCTCCTGTCAAAAGGTATTGACAGTTGAGTCTCACAAATGCTCTGTGTCTTGTCTCTAAAATCTGTGGCCACAGTAACTGAACAGAAGGGAAGGTTTCCCTGCGGCGTTTGGTAAAGAACAGACCGACACTTAGGTCCAAAATAGGTACCTGCATTTTCCGTGCCCTAGACCCTAAGTGGTGAGACCGTAGACGGAAGGACAAGTGTACTATTAGAGCCTAAATGTTCATCCCCGTATATTCACCTAGTCTCTAGTGCCATGGACCGTTGCTAGATGGCCACCCATGGTAACGGGCAGATTCTAGGAATCCGACCAAGTCTAGCTGAAGGTGAACCTAAAGAGTCATACACAATCCGCACACAATAAAGTATTTAATTTAGAATTAAATATTTGGAGAAATGGAATGATTAAATTGGATTTAATCGGGTCCTTAATTTTCTTGGAAAGAATTAATTCCTTTTATTAGATAAAAGGGATTTATTTAATAAATTAGATTTATTAAAAAATTAATTTAATGGGCCTAGAATAAATATTTATATTTATTATATTTATTTATTGCCCTTGGAATATTCCATTAAATTAATTGGATGGTTGAGATTAAATAGAGAGATGGATGGCTAGGATTTATTTGACTAGGTCAAAGAACTACTTTGACTAGGACTTTGACTAGATCAAAATCCTAGTTAAATTAGTCTTCCTAGAGTTGGAGTTTGAAGAGGATTAAACTCCTCCTCTATATATATTCCTAGCCCTTCACTTGTAAAAAGATGATGATGAATCTTCACACACACACACACACACACACAGAATTTCTGTGCTCTCTCCCTCTCTACCTCTCGTCCGCCTCTCTCTTCTCTTTCCAAGAAAAACACTCTCTTGTTCTTTTGTGTTGACAATTGAACATAGGAGGATTAATCCCGTTAAACTAATAACATGTGATTGATCCGTCCTCTCCGAAATACGTGTTTGTTCGCTAGCACGAAGTTCAAGATATGTGGGCGGATTGCGTGTCACGAATTAGAGGGTCTTCCATACGAGATCTTGGAGCAAATCGGGGAACAACGCGAGTACCAGTTAGAAGAGGAAAACGACGAATCAGTAGGTTCTCCTTTACGTTTTTTGTCTTCTTTATTTTACAAATCATATGGTCTCCATGATTGCATGTATGTTTTTAATTCATGAGATACACCAAACACCCGGGAATTTCAAGGGCACACCCCTTGAACGTGTTTTATTTTAATATGTATTATGCATGTTTAAATTTTGCAATTTAAATTTATACCGCACTTCTGCATTCGCGCTATTCCCGGGACGATCCACACGCCTACCCAAGGCTTTCACTTCCCTTTCAAATATATCCACCTTACAAATTGTCCCTTCCGGTAGTCAACTTAATGGATTTTGCTGATGTCATAAAACAATTGGTCTAAACTTTCTATAACACCCTCTACCTGAATAACTCTATTTTTTATGACTTAAATACCCCTTAGAAGTAATTTGTTATTTATAAAGGGTAAATAATATCTACCTCCCATGAGGTTTGGCATAATTACAAATACCCCCTTGTTGTTTGAGAAATTACAAATACCCCCTGAGGTTTGTAACCATCTGACAAATAACCCATTTTCATCTATTTTTATTGGTAAACTGACCAAAATGCCCTTATGCACTGGATTATTTTTTATTTAATTCTAAAAATTTTTTGGACTACAATGCGTAGAGAGAGGTTTCTTAAGTTTTTTACACAGAGCAGGAATAATGAAATTTGCTTCGGGTGATTTTTCTACAATTCTAATAAAAAATGTAAGGGCAAAATGGTCATTTTTAGGCCTTTGGTTAAAAATTACAAACCTCAAGGGGGTATTTGTAATTTTTCAAACAACGAGGGGGTATTTATAATTATGTCAAACCTCAGGGGAGGTAGATGTAATTTATCCTATTGATAAATTTAAAAAGGGTGTATACTTGTAACTTTTAGTATATTATTTTAGAAATATTTTCTTAATCACATATTGTGCATGTGTAGGTTGTGATATTAATTTATATTCATAACAATGATTAAAGCTTATAAATTTTATTGAAATTATATTATTTTATAGAAAATAAAGCTGATATTTTGAAAATAAAAAATACTTGAAGATATTTTGGTCCACTTCTATTTTTAAATTTATTGAATTATTTTTAGTTTTATAAATAAGGGCAAAATGATCATTTAAACATATACCGTAAACTTTGACTAACACATGTTAGAGAGGGGGCAATTTGTAATTTTTATAGTAAGAGGGGGGAATTTATATATTCCTATAGTAGTAGGGGAGGTCAGTGTAATTAACCTTAAAAAGAAACATCAATATTTTTACATAGAAAATTCAAACTGCATATTAATTAGCTCACAGAAACTCAAAATAAAATCTTCCTAAAAACTAAAAAAAGAGTTTGAACTTGATTAAACAGAGTTCTTTGCATTTTTTTATTTTTTAATTTTTTCACCACACAAGTCGACTCATATATGCACTATACGAGTGCAATTTCGACCCAGAAACCATGGGGAATTTAATTATAGTAAAAAAAAAAAATAATTATTTAGATAGAAGTGATGAGTAAATACTTGTCAAATTATGGACATGTGAAAAATGAAGTGAATGATTTGACCAATAACAAATAACTTTTATAGTTGAGGAGGCCTAGTTTAGTTGGCAAAATTGAAACCACATGATTCTGGAGGTTATGAGTTCGAATCGCTGCGTGGGTTAATATTATTTCTATTGTATAGTAGGTATAATTTACTGCTGTAATAGCTAGGTGTTAATTTATGTGATATTATTGATTTGATTATTTGTAATTGTCTCTATTCGATATTAATAGCCGACAGGATTGAATGTAATCACTTTACTTTGAATTCATAAATTCATCGCTTCCAATTCAAAATAAATAAATAAATACCTTTTCTCCGCATAAGATAAAAGAAAAAAAAAAAAGGGAAATTGCTTTTACAACATATATCTATAATTGCCATAGATTGTACAACACAAATTCGGACAAAGAAAGAAGAAGAAAGAAAACTTACGCAATGTTTGGTTTCATTTCCTAGTTATCTTTGAAACAGTGAGAAAATAAAACCAAATATAATATTATCCGAAACATTTATATTGGGTGTTTTGGCCCGTTCTCCCATATATATATATATTTACCTACAAATAAACAAATATTATTATATACATATATATTTATAAAAATATATAAAAGAGACATGATTTGACAATGAACAGTATTTTTTGTCTCCAAATATACAACACAATACATAAAAATAAATCAAATATTACTATATACATATATAAAATATATAAAAGAGACATGATTTGACAATGAATAGTGTTTTTTGTCTTCAAATATACAACACAATACATACAATATATTTTTTACACTATTTAAAATTAACTCCAAAAACAAATCCAAACATACACCATATCTCTAATACACACTTATTTATCTTTATTTTTCTTTCTCTATCTCCCAAAACAAAACAAAACATTCAAAAAATGAAACCAAACATAAGGTTAGTGATTTACAAAACACGCCACTGACTGTATTAATTATACATCATTTAATAATTAAAGATTATAAACATCAAGACGAAAAAACATAAAATTTGTTATGATTTCACATGATTTCAACATGTGGAATATGTGATAATTGAGTCCAATCTTCTCCTCCCTCCGGACTGTAACGATCGTATAGGCAGTAACAACCATCGATTTCCAGAAACTGAAGAGATGAGGCCTTGTGCACAAGGCGATGTGGGAGCACCTTGAGTTCTTTGCAGTATCGGAGTTTCAGCACCCGGAGGCATGGAAATATGGAAATGTTGGTGTTGCTTAGTTGTTCCTCGCTTATGTCTTCCCATTCTTCTCCTAAGTAACAATCCCAGATTTCTAACACCTTCAACTTGGGGAAGACTGATGTTGATGATGCAGCAGCTGTTGTGTTGATCCTCAAGAAATCATGACCGCCATTCTTCATTTCCCACCATCTGTCCAGAACAAGTTTTTCAAGGAGAGGAAGTTCTCCAAGAGGAGGGAAAGAATATACATTTTCCAAACCTATACAACGAAGAGTTAGTTCCCTGAGATTGGTGAGGCTCATGATCCAATTTGGTAAATGAGGGCCTTCATACACAAGAATTGGCAAGTTGCGATGTGGTTGTAGAGCCTCCACTACTTGTGGTCGTGTAACCCAAACTTCTAATCTTAATGTTTGAATAGATTTCTTACTTGCTAGATCTGCTTTCTTAGCCTCAACCTCATCATCAAAGTAACTCTGAAGTCGAATGCCAATAGTACCTCCAAGTTGGTTTAAGCTCTTTAAACACTCGAGATTATTACCACTTGTTGAAGAAGCATTGAACTCACTCAGTGTTCTAAGATTGGTTAGTTTCTCAAATCCTTGAGGAAACTTAAAACCATTTGATATATCATAATTCAAAAGATGCCTCAAGTTGATTAGTTTTTGGATTCCACGAGCTGGGAGTCCCCAAAGAGAGTTGCAATATGCAATGTCCAAGGTGTGTAAATAATACAAATCATAAATGGTTTCGGGGAGATCCTTAATGTCCGAATTGGAGCTTACATCCAAGTATCTTATGTGAGTCAATTTTCCTATTTCCTTAGGAATTTCTTTCAAGTTGCAGGCATGCAAACTCAACAACCTCACTCGTCTCAAACGGCTAAATAGATTTAGAGGAATCTCATTCGTACCACAGAAACAGCTCCGCAGCTGTTCTGCTTGCCAAATTGTAAAGGGAACCCGACTTTTGTTCCCTTTAGGTGGCAGTATAGTGAGATGCCGAGTATTTTGACCAGATATAACCTGAGTCCCTCCTTCAACTCTTTCCACAATCACGCATTCATTCTTCGTTAGGAATTGGACAAAATCATGTATAATGTCATGCATTTTGCAACTGATTATGAGATTATGACCTGACTCATTCTTTACAAAATCCTGGAAGAAAGAACGCATTGCTAAATCATCAAAGTAGTTACGCCCTATTTGCTCCATTTCACGGACACTATTTCCACTTAATGAAAGAAATCCTTGAGCCATCCAAATTCTTATTAGCTTATCCACATATATTGTCGTGTCCTTGGAGAAAATGGCGCAGTAGGAGAAGCAACGCTTCACCGTAGGATGCAACTCATTGTAACTCAATGTTAAAAGGGGGAAAAGATCTTTCCTCGCTTCCTCCGACCCCCACATCTCCCTCGAGACATCTTGCCACTCTTGCGGACTAGCTTTAAAACGCAATAGACCCCCAATTGTCTTTGCAGCTAGTGGTAGGCCCTTGCATTTCTTGGCTATCTCCCAGCCAATTCCTTGCAACATCTCACACTCGGCTTCTTCTCTTTCTTGAAACGCTATTTGACTCAGCACTGACCAACAATAGGAGACAGACAATGGTTCCAACATATGAATGTAAGTGGTGCCCATTATTTTAGCAACCTTTGTTTTCCTTGTGGTCACTAAAATTCTACTCCCTGGGGCACCGTTCTTGAGACACGCTTTCAAAGGTCTCCATTTTGAGTCATCATCCTCCCAAACATCATCCAGGACAAGAAGGAACTTTTTTCTTAAAATCGACTTCTCAATAGATTGCAACAATGCTTGGGGTTGAGTGAGACTCGAAGAATTCCTATCAACAACCTCCAAAATTGCTTTAGCAATCTTAACCTCGTCAAAAGGATCCGATACACACACCCATATCTTCAATTGAAATTGATTCTTTACACTGACATCATTAAACACAAGTTGAGCAAGAGTCGTCTTCCCCAACCCGCCTACCCCCACTATGGAAATCGTTTGGACACCTTCTTTACTGGTATTCTCAAGTAATAACTTGCTCACTAGTTTTTCCCTGTCATTCTCCCGACCATGTATTTCAGACACATCTACATAGGACGTAGTTATAATTCGTTTGAAATCCATATTAGAATCAGGTCCCAGATTGGGAATGAAGTTGAATTCATTCTCATTTTCCTGGGCAATCGAATCTAGCCTTTCGTGTATACCTTTAATATCTAAAGCAATAGTACGACGCTGCACGGTTTGTTTGAAGCAAAAGCAAACAGATTGGAGAAATGCACCTACCTTCTTCTCCCAAGAATCAAGATCAGATGATTCATGAGAACTAGCATCCTCCTCGATCTTTTGTCTGATATTCTCCACTTCCCACTCGTCCAACGCACCGTCAATGTCGTAGGTAATTTCTTGCAGCTTGTCCAGCCAACTTTTGACCCTTGGATCCTCCACTCCTTTCCGCTCCGCATCCGCAAGCACCTCATGAATCTTCTTCAACTTCACCGAGAGACTTTGAGCCTCTTGGTCGGCGTTGAGCAAGAGGTTGACCTCTTCACGGACCTTTTTCTCGATCAATGGAGCCAATCGATTCAACACCATGGAAACACCAGCATCCGCCATTCTTGTATATATTTATGAGAAAGTAAGAAACGTATGAATGGGAGTGAGAGAGAGTTATGAAGATTCTTATTAACTCTCAGATTTATAAGGGGTTGGGGAGGAAAAGTCTTCTCATTCATCGTATTGCAACTTGCATTACTATATATACTCAAAGGGCCCCTTCAATTTTTTATGAACTTGATTTTTCAACATTAATCGTGGCTCTTGATCTTCATTAATGAGTATTCCTTCGGTTTGTTCAACTCTGATTTGCAATATTAATACAATACTCTATTTTCCTCTAAAAGAAAATAATTAAAGATTAGAGACATTGTTTGCAATTCCATCGGTATCCCAGTACGCAAGTTATTATTTGTCTGACTTTGTATGAACCGTTTTCAAAATACGTCTCGCTATAGAGATTCAAATGCAAAATCAAATTAATTCATACTAAGAAGGTTTTGATAATTAGTAATTAAGAACAGATGTACAATGTTATTGGATTAATTAAGTTAAGGGCAATATTAACAAAAGTAGACCTCAAAGTCTTTGTCTTTAGGAAAATATAGATACATATATATGATATAAGTATCACATGTTACTACATTGCATTGGCGCTCCCTTTAATATAAAAAAAAAGAAAAAAGCTGACTATGTAAAGATTTGAAGTACGTACAATAATGAAATTAATTTAGTGGGCATCCTGCATGTGATCATTTTTTTATTTTGAAATAATTAATTAGTAAAATTTCTGTTTCAAAAAGTAATTATTATATTCCCATACCACCTAATTTTATTAATTTGGGATTGGGAGGAAAAGTCGTGGATGTGGTGTAGCGATTCACGTTGCAACTTGCAAATATAGTATATGAAAGTACTGAAAGCACACCGATCCTTTGAAATATAGTATATGAAAGTACTAGGGGGTAATTGCATTTTTCCCCCTTTATATATGTGGATTTGATTTGAATAAAAAATTGTCCGTTGGAAATTTGGAATTGTTTACCTCAATGATTTCAACCGGACCAAAATAAGTTCGCCTTACAAAGATTGGACATCAACATAGTTTATATTCAAGTCTAAATTATAATATTATTAAGTATTAACACGTAAAATATTAATTTTTCCAACTTGAAAGGTTGGTGTAATGGTGTAAGATTACATACATTCACATATGTAGTGTTGATTTGTTTAGCAAAAAGTCTTGCATTCTAACCCCACACGTGCAAAACTTCTCTCAGGGTATACTTTTTGAGAAAAAACGAACAAAAAATAAGTCCTTCTAACCCTCGCGAATTCTGAGCAGAGATTAATTTTAAATTTGGTGAACTGGGGATACTTTTTTGAAAAAAGACCAAAAGAAAATAAGAAAATATTTACTCACAACATAGTTGTACTCGTCGACAATCCAAAGAACAACCTGGATGCAAAATATACACTAAGACCCTCTTTACTTTGTACAAGTATGAATTAGAAAAATAGTACAGGTTAATACAATATTTATTTTGTTGTATATGGGCTCAGTATAAAATCAAGGTTATGTACTAATCATTGTTGCATTAGGATAACTTATACCAGATTTGAAGGTGGTATAAGTTATCCTATGAATATTACGAAACTTTGATTCAACTCAAATGTCCATTTTACCATCGTCCAAGTTGAAAAAACATTAAGAATTCCACCTATTTTGTCTAAAAGGGCTTAAAAGTAATTTTTCTATTAAAAGTATGTGTATTCATCAAAGTAACCACTTGATAGAATTTATTCTGTTACGAGAATACATATAAGTAAACACTTTATAATTAGTAGAAGATTTTTTTATTATTCATTTAATTAAAGATAATCCGATACACGAAGTAAACGGGACCTAAAGCTTGAGTTGTTAGAAACTTAGAAGTTAGAGTGACGGGTTGGGCTATTGGTTGCCGACTTGGGCCTTGGGCTTGATTAATTAGAGAATTGCCAAGCATTTCTTTTTCCATGTGGCTTGCTATTGGACCTATTCCCCCCCCCCCCCCCCAACTTGGTTATCTTATATTTACATATTACCATACCTATCTAAATTTATACATCTATTTTAAAAAGTTATCTATTCTGATTAGTTCTTTATTTTATTTTTGTACTCTTTTATATAATTAAAAATAAATATGAATAAATTTTAAATTATGCACACACATAAAATCGCATGTATTATTAGTAATTTCTTAAAAAATTATATCAACAAGTTCTTTTTCGAAATAAGATTATTTGTATTCATTTTTGGTCAACTTATCGGCATATTAATTTCTATTAATTATTTCATTTCATTGAGTCTGAAGGTAAAATTGGAGTATCTATGATGATAAATTTATGAATTTTAGATTATATATTCTCACTACAAAAAATAAATTTTTGAGTGATAATATCTATTGTCACAAAATATTAGGATCTTGTCACTAATAAAAGTTAATGACAATAAATTTTTGACAATGTTATCACGATACCTATGTCCTAATACCTTATAGTGACAACAAAAAACCCATGTCACATTAGCCTTTAATTCTTAGTGACAACTTGAATATTGTCATTAGTTACTTTGAATTAGTGACAATTCAACTCACCACTTTAAGTGTAGAAATCTTGTCACTAAATAACTCCATATTGTCACTAAATATGTTATGTCTAGTGACAAGAAATTTTTCTTGTCACTACATATGCTCTATTTGGTGACAAGAAATCAATTGTCACCAAAAATATTATGTTTTAGTAACAATAAGTAATCTTGCCACTTCTTTACACATCTTCATACAACCTGGGAATTTTCTAGCAACCATGGTGGCAACTATAATGGATTATCAACAATTCACAAGTTTAACTAAAGACAATTTATGTAATAAAATCAATAGAAAAAATAGAAAAATCTTCCAACAATTTACACAATAAAAGGAGACACCTCTAATGTCTAACTGAAAAGTATGAATTCATAATTGTTGTAAGGAACAAACTGTATTATTTAATGGGGATAAAGTTGCAAAGATTACATGTATGAATTATCTAAAATCATGAGATTACGAAAAGTAAAAATGAATTAAGTCAGGTTGCCTTCTCTTCACGAATAAGTTCTTGCTTCTTCGAATTAGCCACAGCCTCCTGGTATGCAACTTCAATTTTTTTGTTATGGCAACAAGAAAAGTTAAGAATTCTAAATCGAATATTGCATTAGCTCCTGTATAAGAGAAGCCCAGAGAGAACAAAATGTCAGAAAAAAAGAAACGAAAGAAAATAAACTAAAGGAATTCAAATATATATTCTCTTGTCAGAGAAAAACTATTTTTTCTTCTATTCCTCCATTTTCTCTCCAAACAGGGATGAGATAATACTTTGCATCAATACTTGAGGTGGTAAAGAGAAGAAGTAGGCAAAAGACATTGCCAGCTAACATAATGACGAGAGCTTGCGGCATTTAATA
Source organism: Sesamum alatum (assembly GCA_034509735.1). NCBI lineage: Eukaryota > Viridiplantae > Streptophyta > Magnoliopsida > Lamiales > Pedaliaceae > Sesamum > Sesamum alatum. Next base: position 36,941,327 of record JACGWO010000006.1, read on the forward strand.
ACATAAATCAAGCCATCAAACCTTATAGTATCGCAGACAATTCACGAACAATTCAAAATCAACAAGAATTCCTGTTGATTTTATTGCAGAATATTTTGCTTGAAGAACTCACCAGGAATTCTTGCTTTCATAATTCAGCAAAACAGAGCAGAATTCAGCAGAACAGAAAAATTCTGCAACAGAATTTAGAATGCCGCAGAATCTACTGCAGAAATTTTCTTCTGTTGTATTCTAAATTATGCAGCAGAAATTTTTGCGGCAGATTTCTGCTACAGAATTTTTCTTATGCTGCATTCTAAATTATGCAGTAGATGCAAATAAGAGATTCAACAAAACTTAGAAATTTTCTGTTAGAGAGAGAAAGAAAAAGATCTAATGCTCGATACAATACAATGACAACCTCTTCTTGGCTATCTCCGGACCAACTTCTTTCAGCATCTCACAGTCAGCTTCTTCTCTATCTTGAAGAGCTATTTGACTCAACACTGACCAACAATAGGACTCAGACAATGGTTCCAATGAATGCGTGTAAGTAGTGCCCATTATTTCAGCAACCCTTGTTTTCCTAGTAGTCACCAAAATTCTGCTTCCGGAGGCACCACTCTTGAGACACACTTTTAGAGGTATCCATTTTGAGTCCTCCTCTATCCAAACATCATCTAGAACAAGAAAGAACTTTTTCCCCGAAATAGATTCCCTAATGCATTGTAAAAGTGTTTCAAGTTCGGAAAGATTTGGAGCGCTCCTATTTATAGATTCCAAGATAGCTCTTGCAATCTTAATCTCGTCAAAAGGATCTGAAACGCAAATCCATATTCTCACTTGAAATTGTTCCTTCATTTCTCCAGCAAGAAATTCATTGAATACAAGTTGAGCAAGAGTTGTCTTCCCCATTCCCCCTGCCCCGACTATGGAAATAGTTTGGATACCACCGAGTGTACTACTCTCAGAGAATAACTTGCTTACTAGTGTTTCTTTGTCCTGATCCCGACCATGTATTTTAGAGACATCGACAAAGGATGTAGTTATAGTTCGTTCGAAATCCTCTTCAAAATCGCGCCCCAGATTGATCCTACCAATGACCATAACTGATTAGGGAATCTAGTCAATGGACGTTTCTTGGCTGACGAAAAGGTAAGTAAGAATGAGGTTGTTAGGTTCTACCAATGACCATAACTGATCTACGTTTTTTACAACTGTTACATTTGCATCGATGATCAATTGACGGAATCGAGTATGAACCTACTTTAACCGGGAAGCTTTCTTATCTATTCACTCTTCTCCTTTAAATCGTGTTTTGCTATTTTCTTTTAAAATTAAAAATCTAAACCCCCATCTTTTATTTCTTTCGTCCCTTTTAGAAGAAATCAATTTATCATTAATCCATGTGGATTCGACCCTATTTAACACTTTCACAAAAAAACAGTCGTAGGAATTATTTTTTGTGGTTCCGATAACTATCAATATTAAATGACCTCGAAGTCTTAGGAATATAAGTATAAGGCATCCGCCATTGTTGCCGCTTTCCCTCCATCTCTTTTCTTTATTATTTTTTGTTTAATATAATGATGAAGTACAATTATAATGAAATAAATTAATTTAGTCGGCATGCATGATATATTGTACGATGTATTTTTTTTGAACAGATATTGTACGATGTATTTGACTACTCTTATAAAAAAAATCAGAAAACTACAAGTATCTCTCTTGAGATTTGGTATAATAAATACTTTCTTATTGTTTGAAAAATTACAAATATTCTCCTTAGGTTTGTAATCGTCTAACAAATAATCTATTTTCATCCATTTTTTTGGGTGAACTGACTAAAATATCCTTATGCAAACTGGATTATTCTTAAAAAAATTTGTATTTTTTTGGACTACTATGCGCAGGTAGAGGTTTCTTAATTTTTTTACACAGAGATGCAATAATTTAATTTGCCTCGGTTGATTTTTTTTATAATTTTAATTAAAAATTCACAGGTAAAATGATCGATTTCAGACCTTTGATTAAAAATTACAAACCTCAAAGGGATATTTGTAATTTTTCAAACAATGAGAGAGTATTTGTAATTATGTCAAACCTCAGGGGAAGTGGTTGTAATTTACCTTAAAAAAATAAAAGAATGAAGAAACAACTTGTACATTCATAGAATACTTGCTTATATTTTTATATATTAAATGCACAATTTAATGTGATTAACTTATTATTATTTAAAGAAAATTATAGCTACTTTCCCTAAATGTTGGCATAATTACAAATATATCCTCATTATTTGAAAAGTTACAAATACTTCCCTAAAATAAAAATTAATTGTGTAGTCCGTAGTTGGTAAGGTGAAAAACTATTTTATAACTTATGCCAAATTTTCTTTTTTATTGACTATGGATTAAAATCATGGTTACAATTTTATTGACTGTGGATTAAAATCATGGTAAATATTTATGATTCACCATGGTTAAAGAAAAATCGTTGTAAAAGCCTAGATTATTCATTATAAAAACTATTTTTGCCATGGTTATGAGCCATGTTAGCCATGACAAATATTTTAGCTACACTCGCAAAAACCACGGCCAACAACCGTTGTGTGACCATAGTGAATGACTATTCACTACGGCTATTTATTTTTAACAATGACAATTAACCATGCTTAAATGTTAAATTTTTTCTAATGAAAAAAAAATCATAGGGTATAATAGTCCAATTTTTTTTTAAAAAAAATATATAAAATTATAATTCATAATCCCCTATAAGATAATATGATATTGTAGCGACAAAAACATCATGTGATAATTTTAATTGTCGCTAAATATATATACATATATATGTTAAGTGGCAACAAATATTAATTATTAGTAACCAGGCGTATGAAATGTTTCTTTTATTTAAATATTATAAGAAACATGTATGGTGCGTACATATGTATACATGCTTCAATTGAAATATAAAACAAAACATTTTAGATCGAAAATTCAAAGTTCAAATTTAATATCTCATGAAAATCACATAAAATTCTTTTATTTTCTCCTTTTTACCCCTGATGGGACTCATGTATTTTAAAAAAAAAAAAAAGTCTGAAAGGACTCATGTAGTTGGCTATTCAAGAGGTCACTTTTGGGGGATAGATGTGTTCAATTGCATTTTAGTTCTATAATTATAGTTATTTGGTACTTTAATTTTATAATTTGCAATTTTATAAGAAAATGCAAAGGAGATATAATTTTTTTTTAAAGTGAAAGAGACGAACTATTATTATTTGAAATAAATCGATTATAATCTTTCATATCAAATATCAATAGCTAACAATGATAACTACAACAATCATACACTGACGAATAATATTATACAACTATATCTAACCAATATATACTATTACGGTAAAACGAGAGTAGAAATGCAATTGAACAGGTTAGATGTGAACGCAAGTTGGCAGAGAAATATACACAAGACAGAGACAAGAAAAAATAAAGTGCAGTCTGCAGGAGTTAAGTTGTTCTCATTCTTCAATATTCTGTCTCAATACATTCAATCAAATTGGAAGACAACATGGAAAATACTAGTTTAGGCTCGAGGAAAATAACTTCTTTGGCAACAGACCAAATCCACCAGTTAAGATACTCTTTCTTGTGCTGAATTCAACTCGTTGGATGTGTGATAGTTCAGTCCGGTCTGGTCCTGTCTCTTCATTGTAACGACTCTGAAGAAGTCCACAGTTATGGACAGTCAGATGTCGAAGAGACGAGGCCTTGTTTAGGAGGCGATGAGGCAACGACTTCAATGCTGAGCATTCATAGAGATGCAACTCTTGGAGGCAAGGAAGTATGGACGTGGTAACGTTGATTGCTTGTTCCTCGCTTATGTCTTCCCACTCTGCCCACATCGAACAAAATTTGAAACTTAAGATCTTCAGTTTAGGGAAGATTGATCGACATGATGATGATGATGACGACGATGATGGTGCCCTTTCACTGATACCCAAGAAATCATGACCAATACGCACCATTCGGCATGCTATTACATTAAGATCTTCAAGGAGTGGAAGTTTTGCCAGAGGAAGCCAAGAATGTGTCACTTTTGAACTTTTCAGAAACACACTTCTAATAGTTAGTTTCCTGAGATTGGTGAGAGAGTCGATCCATTTTGGTAAATGTTGGCCATCAAACATAAGAATTGGCAAGTTTGAATGTGGTTGGAGAGCCTCTATTGTTTCTGTCCTTGCAGTCCCAGCTTCTAATCTTAATGATTCAACATATTTCTTACTTGCTAGATCTGCTTTCTTGGCCTCAAGCTCATCATCAAAGTCACCATGAAGCTGAATGCAAAGAGTACCTCCAAGATGGTTGAAGCCCTTTAAACACCCAAGATTATTACCACTTGCCGAAGCATTGAACTCACTCAGTGTTCTAAGATTGGTTAGTTTCTCGAATCCTTCAGGAAACCTAAAATCACGAAATGATGCCTCAGAATTCAGTAGATGCCTCAAGTTGGTTAGCTTATGGATCCCTTGAGCCGGAAGTCCACCAAGAGATGTACAAAGGTCAACATTCAAGGTTTGTAGATAATGCAAATCATAAATGGTTTCAGGGAGTTCCTTAATTTGCGTATTGGAGCTTACATCCAAGTATCTTATGTGAATCAAATTTCCTATTTCCTTAGGAATATCTTTCAACCTGCAGGCATGCAAACTCAACAACCTCACTCGTTTTAAACGGCTAAACAGATTTAGAGGGATCTCATTTCCACTGCAGAAACAGCTCCGGAGCTGTTCTGCTTGCCAAATTGAAAAGGGACCCAAACTTGTGTCCCCTTTATGTTGCGTTATAGTAACATGGCGAGTATTCTGGCCAGGTACAAGCGGAGTTCCTTTGTCATCTCTTTCCAAAATTAAGCATTCATTCTCTGTTAGGAATTGGGCAAAATCATGTATAGTGTCGTGCATTTTGCAACTGATTATAAGATTATTTCCTGACTTACTCTTTTCAAAATCCTGGAAGAAAGAACGCATTGCCAGATCATCAAAGTAGTTACGCCCAATTTGCTCCATCTCACGGACAGTATTTCCACTTGACAAAAGAAATCCTTGTGCCATCCAAATTCGTATTAGCTCATCCACCTTTATTGTCGTGTCCTTTGGGAAAATGGCACAATAGGAGAAACAACGCTTCACCTTAGGATGTAACTCATTGTAACTCAGCCTTAAAAGGGGGGAAAAGATCTTTCCTCGCTTCCTCCGACCCCCACATCTCCCTCGAGACATCTTGCCAATCTTGAAGACTAGGTTTAAACTGCAATAGACCTCCAATAGTCTTTGCAGCCAGTGGTAAGCCCTTGCATTTCTTGGCTATCTCCAAACCAGTTTCTTTTAGCATCTCACATTCGGTTTCTTCTCTATCTCGAAATGCTATTTGACTCAACACTGACCAACAATAGGAGTCAGACAATGGTTCCAATGAATGCATGTAAGTGGTGCCTATTATCTTAGCAACCTTTGTTTTCCTCGTGGTCACTAAAATTCTACTCCCTGGGGCATCCTTCTTGAGACACGCTCTCAAATGTTTCCATTTCGAGTCATCATCCTCCCAAACATCATCCAGGACAAGAAGAAATTTACGTCCTGAAATCGACTTCTCAATAGATTGCAGCAATGCTTGGGGTTGAGTAAGATTCGAAGAATTCCTATCAGTGATCTCTAAAATTGCTTTAGCAATCTTAACCTCGTCAAAAGGATCCGAAACACACACCCATATTTTAAATTCAAACGCATTCATTACACTGACATCGTTAAACACAAGTTGAGCAAGAGTTGTCTTCCCCATCCCGCCTGCCCCCACTATCGAAATCGTTTGGACGCCATCACCACTACTACTCCCAGACAATAACTTGCTCACTAGTGTTTTTTTGTCATCGTCCCGGCCATGTATTTCAGACACATCGACAAAGGACGTAGTTATAATTCGTTTGAACTCATCCTCATCAGAATCACGTCCCAAATTGGGAATGAATTTGAATTCATCCTTGTGTTCTTGGTCAACCGAGTCTAACCTTCCATTTAAACCTTTCATATTTTTGGCAATACTACGACGCTCAAGGGTTTGTTTGAAGCATAAGCAAACAGATTCGAGAAAGGAACATACCTTCTTCTGCCAAGAATCAATATCATCAGATGCCTGAGAATCATTAGCATCCTCGAGTTTCTGTCTGATGTTCTCCAGTTCCCATTCGTCCACCACATCATCAATGTCGTAGGTAATATCTTGGAGCTTTTCCAGCCAACTTTTGACTTTAGGATCCGCCACTCCTTTCCGCTCTGCATCCGCAAGCACCTCATGAATTTTCTTCAAATTTTCAGACAGAGTTTGAGCCTCTTTGTCGGCGTTGAGCAGCAGACAAACCTCTTCACGGACAGTCTTCTCGATCAATGGAGCCAATCGATTCAACACCATGGAAACACCTGCATCCGCCATTCCTATGTATATAAATTAAACAGAAAGAAATGAGTGAAATGTGAGTGAGAGTTATGCAGGTACTCTCGTATGATAGCTCTCATATTTAAAAGGGGGTTGGGGAGGAAAAGTCGTCTCATTCACATTGCAACTTGCATTAGTATATATGTTACTGAAAGGACCCTTTTAATTTTTTAATGCATTTGATTCTTCAACGTTAATCATGGCACATGATCATCATTAATTAATTCGTAGCTAATTAGCCCCACCTTACAATATGAATAACGAAAAAATGACTTGCGATTCGATTGGTGCCCCATCATGCAAGATATTGTATGTTCTAACTTTTTGTGTGGGCCTAAATGCTTATTTGGTCGCATATTATTATGTTATTATTTTTTTTTTTATGCCACAAATTAGGCGGGTGACGGTTTCAATCTCATAAAATATGATTTTATGTAGTTTTAGTCCCATAAAAGTATGATTTTAGGTATTTTTAGTCCCAAGTTAATGGACGTGGTCATGATTTATTGTATTTTAGTCCCCATAAAACACGATTTTAGGTACTTTTAGTCCCACAGATTTAGGTATTTTTAGTCTCAAATTAACGGTTGTTGATAGACATGTGCAAAGTGCATGACCTTGTGGAACTAAAAATACCTGAATTCGTATTTTATGAAACTGAAATCCCTCACCTGCCTAAGTTGTGGTACCAAAAAAATAATGATCTAATCTTATGGGACTAAAAAAATTTTACCCTTCGTATGTGCCTCATAATTTTGTCCTGTGAAGATATAATATTGTTAGGGAGATTGAGGGCTTAAGACCTATAAACCATTCAAACTCCTCAATTGTCTACAATCAATATGGAATATTTGCCAACATCAGTATTGAATGGTTATTGAGTGATGATTTAAAATTTTCAATTCAGATGCAATTAATTCATACTAAGAAGGTTATTTTTTTTATAATTAGGTAAGGACAGATGTACAATATTAATATTGGATCAAGTTAAGGCAAATATTAAAAAAAGTAGACCTCAAAGTCTAGTCTTTAGGAAAATATAGATAAATGATAAAGTATCACATGGTAATGGCAATTAACTGGTATGAGTCCACCTAACATCAATAACAAACACATAGTATGATGTATAATTAATAGGATAAATTATACTGACTTTCTCTAATATTTGGCATAATTATAGATATTTTCTCATTTTTTCAAAAATTACAAATAACCTCCTGAGGTTTGTAATTTTTAACCAAAGGTTCGGGATTGTCCATTTTTCTTTTAAATTGTAGAAAAATCAGCCAAGTCAAATTACATTATTGCTTCTCTGTGTAAAAAACGTAAGAAACCTCTCCATACGCATTTTAGTCCAAAAAATTCAAAAAATCTTAAAAATTATTAAAAAATAATTCAATTTTTATAGGCGCATTTTGGTCTGTTCACTAATAAAAATGGAATAAAAATGCTATATTCCGATTGTGTGAACACAATCGCCCAAGCCGATTTATGTTGAACTTGAATACATAATATCATAATTTTCTTCTCTATTTATGATGAACCTGAATTTACGTACCGCAAAATGAATATTAAAGATAATTAGCAATTAATTTTTGCTAATTTTCGTGGTGCCCATCATTATTCACTAGAAAAAAATCATTATTGGCTACACTTTTAATGACTATGGCTAAAAACCATAGTGGATAACTATTATTAACTACGGCTAAATGAAAACCGATACAAAAACTAGCTTTTTCACCATGAAAAATTTATTTGCCCCGGCTAAAAGCCATGGTAAAAACATTCGCCATGACTTTTAGTCATGACAAATGTTTTCGCCACCCTAGCAAAAATCACGGTCGACAACCATTGCGATGACGTGGTTAATGACTATTTGCTACGGCTATTTAGTATTAACTATGACAATTAATCATAGTTAAATATTACATTTCTTGTAGTGATTGCATGAAAATTTATAATTCAGGGTAACATATGTATTTTCAATAATACCGTGCGCCCGCCAGTTTGTTTGTGTTTTTATTTTCTGTTTTCAATTTTTAGTGAAAAGTATATATTTATATTTTCATGTAAAATGAGAATATGTTTAAATTAGTTAATGATATTGTATTTTATATTGAATTGTGATGTCAAATCAACAAATTTTCAATGAAAATACGTATAATCAAATATATTTTCACTTTAATAACTATTTGAAAATTTAAAAACTGAAAATGGAAACACAAACAAACAGGGGTGATACCTTCAAAATTTGCAATATTCAGATTTCGAACATAAACAGTGTTTTGAAAAAGATAGACAAAATTTTCTTCTCATGAATTATTAGAATAGTCTTTTTTTTATGTTGAGTAATTTGAAAAATTATACGATGTAATTGACTACTCTTATAAAAAGAATGATGAAACAACTATTACATTTTTTATCACGCATTTTTGCTTATATTCTAATACAAAAATGATCAAATATAGAAGTTAGAAAAAAACACACGTATTATTGTATCTCTTACAAACCTTTATTCTTGCCAAACATGTCACTCCAAAGACCATAAACTGCAAGAATTTATTTCTTCACATTCCTGAGTCGATCTCAACACAATTAAGCAAACTGGAAGACAAGACAAGACACAAAACACACAACTACTACCATGACAAAATAAAGGATGAACTTGTGTTTGACAGCATGAATGATCATGACATTCAGCGGATTTCAACATTTGGGACGTGTGATAGTCTACTCCAATCTTGTGCTGTCTCTTGATTGTATTGTTTCTTCGGATAATAACAGACGATCATACGCAAAGTCTGCAGAGACGAGGCTTTGTGTATAAGGCGGTAAGGCAACGCCTTAAACGACCAACATTGACTGAGTTGCAACTCCTGGAGGCACGGAAGTATGGAAATGCTAGTGTCCTTCTCTTGTTCCTCGCTTATGTCTTCCCACTCTCTCCACCACTTACAAGAATGGAAAATTAACGTTTTCAATTTAGGGAAAAAAACCGATGTGCATTATGAGTTTGATGGTTCTGTTTCATTGATCCCCAAGAACTCATGCCCAACATGTTGCATTCCCCATTCGTCTACCTTGAGATACTCAAGGAGCGGAAGTTTTCCCAAAGGAGGTAAAGAATACGCGATACCTGGACGTGCCATATGTGTACCGTTGACCGTTAGACCCCTGAGATTGGTGAGATTATTGGTGATCCATTTTGGAAAAGGGAAGCCTCTGAAATGCAAAATTTGCAAGTTGGGATGTGGTTGTAGAGCCTCTAATACTTGTATCCTTGCATGCCATGTATGTAATTTTAGTTCTCGAATGAATTTCTTACTTGTCAGATCTGCTTTCTCAGCCTCATGCTCATCCATGTCTTTCCCAATCAGAATGCGTAGAGTACCTCCAAGGTTGTTTAAGCCCTTCAAACACTCCAACTTATTACCATTACTGTAAACACGGAACTCATGCAGTGTCCGGAGATTGGTTAATTTCTCGAATCCTTGAGGAAATCGAAAATGAATGGATGATCTCCCACTCCCAGAATTCAGAAGATGCCTCAGATTGACTAGTTTATTGATCCCTTGAGCTGGAAGTCCATCAAGAGAGTAACAATTTTCCACAGCCAAGGTTTGTAGATAATGCAAATCATAAATGGTTTCAGGGAGTTCCTTAATTTGCATATTGGAGCTTACATCCAAGTATCTTATGTGAATCAAATTTCCTATTTCCTTAGGAATATCTTTCAAATTACAGGCACGCAAACTTATCAACCTCACTCGTTTCAAACAGCTAAACAGATTTAGAGGAATCTCATTTCTACTGCAGAAACAACTCCTAATCTGTTCTGCTTGCCAAATTGAAAAGGCACCCAAATTTGTGTCCCCTTTAGGTTGCATTATGGTGATATGGCGAGTATTCTGGCCTAGTACAACCTGAGTTCCTCCATCAACTCTTTCCATAATTAAGCAATCATTCTTTGTTAGGAATTGGGCAAAATCATGTATAATGTCGTGCATTTTACAACTGATTATAAGATTATTTCCTGACTTACCCTTTTCAAAGTCCTGGAAGAAAGAACGCATTGCCAGATCATCAAAGTAGTTGCGCCCTATTTGCTCCATCTCGCGGACAGTATTTCCACTTAACAAAAGAAATCCTTGTGCCATCCAAATTCGTATTAGCTCATCCACCTTTATTGTCGTGTCCTTTGGGAAAATGGCGCAATAGGAGAAGCAACGCTTCACCCTAGGATGTAACTCATTGTAACTCAGCCTTAAAAGGGGGAAAAGATCTTTCCTCGCTTCCTCCGACCCCCACATCTCATTCGAGACATCTGGCCACTCTTGGGGACTAGCTTTAAAACGCAATAGACCCCCAATAGTCTTTGCAGCCAGTGGTAAGCCCTTGCATTTCTTGGCTATCTCCAAACCAGTTTCTTTTAGCATCTCACATTCGGTTTCTTCTCTATCTCGAAATGCTATTTGACTCAACACTGACCAACAATAGGAGTCAGACAATGGTTCCAATGAATGCATGTAAGTGGTGCCTATTATCTTAGCAACCTTTGTGTTCCTCGTGGTCACTAAAATTCTACTCCCTGGGGCACCATTCTTGAGACACGCTCTCAAAGGTTTCCATTTTGAGTCATCATCCTCCCAAACATCATCCATGATAAGAAGGAACTTACGTCCTGAAATCGACTTCTCAATAGATTGCAATAATGCTTGGGGTTGAGTAAGATTCGAAGAATTCCTATCAGTGATCTCTAAAATTGCTTTAGCAATCATAATCTCCTTAAAAGGATCCGAAACACACACCCATATGTTAAATTCAAACGCATTCATTACACTGACATCGTTAAACACAAGTTGAGCAAGAGTTGTCTTCCCATCCCGCCTGTCCCCACTATCGAAATCGTTTGGACACCATCACCACTACTACTCCCAGACAATAACTTGCTCACTAGTATTTTTTTGTCATCGTCCCGGCCATGTATTTCAGACACATCGACAAAGGACGTAGTTATAATTCGTTTGAACTCATCCTCTTCCAAATCACGTCCCAAATTGGGAATGAATTTGAATTCATCCTTATGTTCTTGGTCAATGGAGTCTAACCTTCCATTTAGACCTTTCATATTTTTGGCAATACTACGACGCTCCAAGGGTTTGTTTGAAGCATAAGCAAAGAGATTGGAGAAAGGAACATACCTTCTTCTCCCAAGAATCAATATCATCAGATGCCTGAGAATCATTAGCATCCTCGAGTTTCTGTCTGATGTTCTCCAGTTCCCATTCGTCCACCACATCATCAATGTCGTAGGCAATATCTTGGAGCTTTTCCAGCCAACTTTTGACTTCACGATCCTCCACTCCTTTCCGCTCCGCGTCAGCAAGCACATAATGAATTTTCTTCAACTTTTCAGATAGATTTTGAGCCTCTTTGCTGGCGTTGAGCAGCAGACAAACCTCTTCACGGACAGTTTTCTCGATCAAAAAATGTTTTTTTACATTTTTTCTCGATCAAAGTATTTTTTGTAAAGGTAAAAGAGATTTTTCAAATTTAAAAATTAAAGGTTAGGATTTTTTTTTTTTTAAGGTTTTAAGGTCATGATTGGTACGAGGGAATGAAGTGGGAATGGAATTGATATTTCTAAGTCCATTCCTATACATATGATTGGTATAACTAAGGAAAGGAATTGATCACTCCATAGGAATCCTTATTCCCTTAGGAAAGGGATTAGTGATTCCATCCCCGTACCATGGTATTACCTATTCCTATGATGTTGGGAATGGAAAAAAATATTTTCTTGACAAAATTATCCTAAACCAAAACAAAACCTATTTTTATCATCATATTCTTATTAAACGTCTTTTTCAAGTATATAACTATCAAAATTACCAAGTAAATTTTATTGGCTCTCACCTTTTTAATATCTTCTTCTTGTATGAGTACTGATTAATTTCTTTCTTCGTTCATGTGGGAATACTACTGCTGAAGAAAAATCATATGATTATGATGAAACCACGTAAAATAACATATAAAAACAATAAAAGTGCTATGAAAAACCAACTAATATCACTTCATCTCATTAGTCGGTCTCAACGTCCACCATGCTTGTTCAGAATTCATCCCCTCTTGACCAACTTCCTTGCTTTTATTATGAAATTTTTTTGTTAATATATACCACACATATTTTCTGAAAATTATTTTATATTATTATTAAAAATTAATCCTCATAAAAGGTGGCTCATATTTTATTATTGAAAATTCAGACAAAGTGATAAATGCGTTGTGATTAAATTAGATTAATTAATTCGATTGTTTAAATTAAATAATATATTTTGCAGAAAAAATATTATCTATGTGTTCTAAGTAAATAAATATTTTTTCTCATAGATTTGTTTATTCATATATGAGATGTTTTATAAATTGCTTATAACATTCTATAAGTAATTTTTGAAAATACTACTATTATAAAATGCATTCAATGTTCCCAAAATAAAAATATATTAAAGGGCAAATTTGTCATAAGAGTAATTTCATTCTATTAATAACCATTCCTTTCTGATTATCAATAATGTGAATAGAATCAATTAAGAAATGATTTATTCCATTGCCTTCTAATTCTTGTGTATACCAATCATAGGAATGCTATTTAAATGTGATTCCTTTCCCATCTTCATTCCATTCCCAATTTAATTCCATTCCCACTCAATATCATTCCTACATACCAATCATGCCCTAATAGTTTAAGGGGTAATTGATGTGGAGTGGATGCTTTAGAGGTGATAACTGTATTTAATCCTAAAAAATAATGAATATATCTGATGTGGGAAGAAATATTAAATAGACTGAAATATAAAAGTATTATAAATACTGGCAAAAATATGAATTCATTAAACACATACAACCCCTCATATTAAATACTTTATAGTACATTAGAAGGATCTACCATCGACAAAAAGATACAAGGGAATCCGAGAAGATCTGGGGGATCTCCTCCAAATTTATCTCTCATTGTACCGGATTTCTGTGTGGAACCTCTACTAAGTCACGGGGTGGAAAAATACGATGACTCTACTAAAGAGGGGTGGAAAAATACTACTTGGAAAAATTTTAATCTCATTACATACTTATTCTCAAATCTTGATTTTTTGCACGCCATCAAACATAATAAATATAAAATCATGTCATATATTTTAATGACAACGTACTATATGTAATAGTGCAAATTTATTTATACAAAACTTAATATTAAATTCTTACTAAATTTATTTACTGAACATCTTGAAAATAACCATTGCAAATTATCATACTTTAGACATTGAAATAAATTATTTTATAAGTTTCGAATACTATGTATATTTTTTTATTTAATTAATATATTTTTAGTAAAATGAAAAGTATTAATATTTAAATACATTATGTAAAATATATTATCATATTTGTCCTACGATGTAAAAGGATTTTTCTTAGAAAAAATACCATTCATAGTAAATTACCACTTTTGTAATCAAGTTTTACGAAAGAAAAAATAAAAAGAATTAGTATCATTTTTTTATTTCTCCCATAAAAAATAAATTTAGCATTATTTGAAACTAATAAAATTAAAAAAATCTATATTTCTAAATTATATGCTAAGAATACATATATAATAAGAAATTCAAAATGCTACAAACATAAGATATAATAACAATACACTACAAAAAATATGACATTTAGTTATGGTTAATACTAAATAACCGTAGCAATAGTCATTGACCACAGCTACGCAACGGTTATTCGCCGTGATTTTTGCGAGGGTGGCTAAAATATTTGTCATGGCTAAAGCCTTTAGCCATGGCGAATGTTTTTACCACGGCTAAAAACTGTGGCAAATAAGTTTTTCATGGTGAAAAAACTAGTTTTTGTATCGATTTTTAATTAACCGTAGTTAATAATAGTTATCTACCACGATTTTTAGCTATGGTCATTAAAATGTAGCTATTATTGATTTTTTTTCTAGTAATAATACACATAATAAAAAAAAATCTTGTAGTTGGGTATGTGTCCGTTAATTATCATAGATACCATATAATGATCAAATTACATTTTAATGAATAATTCCTTCTACATGTCGGGTTAAATTTTCTATCATGAACTTCAAAATTAGAAAATAAATGATAGTGACAATATAAGTGTATATATATATGTGGTTTATAAAAAGAAAATAATGGATACATAAGAATGAAAATTAGTATGAAACTATAAATAAACTTCACCAAATGCTAAAATGGAGAAAATAAGTGGAAAAATATCGCACGAATTTTTAGTCTATATAATCATTCAATAAGAGTTTTAAAGAAATAAACATAAATTTAATGGAACAAAACTTGAAAAATCGAATAACTTTAATAAAAATAAAAACATACAAACTAATTTAGGCAAATATTCACGTCTACATCTCCACACTTGAAAAAGAGGGCAAGAAAAGAAAGCTTTAGTAAACTTTTTCTAATTGTGATTGAAAAGGAAAAATGTTGATGAACTGTTAATAAATAAAAATTTATCTTCATTTGGCGATAAGGAAACCTTTCCCTATGTATTTTAGTAAAAAAAAAAAATAGAAATTCTTAAAAGGAATAAACAATAACTCAGTTTGCAAAATAGCATTTTGATTAGTTCAATCATAAAAATGGATGGAAATGAGTTATTTGTGAGATGATTACAAACCTCAGAGGAATATTTATAATTAAAAAAATAAGGGGATTAATATCCATAATTATATCAAATTTCAAATAAAGTCATTGTAATTCACCCTAATTAATATAAGTAATCTCAAAATTATTAGGAGTAGTTGGGATTGCACATACACAAGTAATATATTGTAGTGTTTGTATATAGTGGCCAAAATTGAACCTGAATTTACGTACCACAAAATGCATATACAAAATAATTAGCAATAAATTTTTGCTAATTTTCGCCGTGCCCACCATTATTGCATGAAAATTAATCAATATAATTCAGGGTAATATATGGTGGACTTGTACCTTTACATTTTCCATAACCTTCAAAAATTGCAATATTCAAATTTCAAACATAAACAGTGGTTTAAAAAAAATAGACAAATTTTTCTTCTCATGGAATATATAGAAAAGTCTTTTTTTATGTTGAGTATTTTGATACATTATACGATGTAACTGACTACTCCTTATAAAAAGAATGATGAAACAACTATTACATTTTTTATCACGCATTTTTTTTTAATTACGAAACCAAAAATGCTTGACTAAATATATAAATAGAATAAATTAAAAACTCAAAATAAAGACTAATAACCATAGTTGAAGGACAAAAAATGTAACTTCATTCAAACTTGAATTATACAAGAAAAATTAAAGTAAAAAACTATAATTCTTTTATTGATAGATTTTCATGATAAATATAAATGTTATTATTATTTATGATTTGATAAGGTGATCATTTGGCATTGCGATTGAATAGCCTAATTTTGTGCTTAAAGAGTAAATGTTAAGTTTATATTAGGTAAATTACAGCTACCTCCTTGAGGTTTGGTATAATTATAAATATTCTTTTATTGTTTGAAAAATTACAAATACTCCCTGAGGTTTGTAACCATATAACAAATAACTCATTTTCATCCATTTTTATGGGTGAACTGATCAAAATGCCCTTATGCAAACTGAATTAATCTTTAAAAAATTTGAATTTTTTTGCACTACAATGCATAGGGAGAGGCTTCTTTAGTTTTTTACACAGATGAGCAATAATATAATTTGCCTCGACTTTTTACAATTTTAACTTAAAATTCAAGGGCCAAATGACCAATTTTAGACATTTGGTTAAAAATTACAAACCGTAGGGGATATTTATAATTTTTCAAACAATGAGATAATATTTATAATTATACCAAATCTCGTGAAAGTGACTATAATTTACCTTTTATATTATTTAGCCTCTTTGTAATATGTACATGGACCGCATCCGTATGGCGAGTATATTATATGCATGTTGCCTTTTATTATAAGTACTGTCTTTAATATCTTGATGTTCTCTTCATATATTTTTCTTCATAATTATATATGGTACATTATAATATATTTGTGGGTATTTTATAGGATAAGTTATAGTTATTTTTTCTGAAATTTGATATAATTATAATACTTTTTTATTGTTTGATAAAATTACAAATGCCCCGTTAAGACTGAAAAATAATTCAATAGTCCCTAAAAACGTGAGATGAAAATTATTATTTTATCTTTGTTGATTTAAAAAATAATAAAAAAATGTATAAAAAAATTTGAGGGTAATGTAAGTAAATAAGCCGTGGGCAGTATTAGTCTATAAAAATATTTTATAAAAAATTTAAAATATATATAGAATTATAATTCATGATCCAAAATAACATTTTGGTTAGTTCACTTCAAAAATTGGATAAAAATCTAATGAAGGCTAACGTAATGAATTTGTTGTTAGATGGACATTAAAAATCAGGGATAGTTCATGATATTTCAAATAGCGAAAAAAATATTTATAATTATACCAAATTTAAGAGGAGATTGTTGTAATTAACCCTACTATTTATGTACATATGTTTAGGGGTAAATTACAATCGCCCCCCTTGAAATTTGACATAATTATAAATACCTTCTCGTTGTTTGGAAAATTACAAATACTTCCCCGACTTTAATGTCCGTCTAACAACAAGTCCATCCCATTACGTTTTCATCCAATTTTTATATGAACTACCCAAAATACCCTTTTGAATTATAAAATAATTTTATATATTTTTTAAAATATTTTATTGGATTATTTATTCTACTCACTCTCAGATTTTTTTATATTTTTTCAAATATTTTTAAAAAATAAAAAATAAAAAAAATCAGCAAAGTTAAATAGTATTTTTCACATTTTCATTTAGAGACTACATAATTATTTTAAATTTGAGGAGGGTATTTAAAATTTTTAAATAATATAAAAATATTTATAATTATATCAAATTTCAAACGACTTGTAATTTATCTTATGTTTTAGCTAAACATATGCATGATATATGGTGTTGTATTTCATAACCCTTTTTGTAATGTACTTTAATCAACAGTTGCCAAACAAACAGTTGAATGCTGGTTGGAATAAGAAAGATATGGTCAGGATTGCCTGAAGGTTTAATTATGGCTTCAGAGTTCAGAGCTGTCAGTCTGTTCTGGCGTTGGACTAGACTTTGGCAACATATACACGCACCACTAACACACCATAAATATCTCTATTTGAAGCTCATTTGATTTGAATGTCTCTCTCAATTCTCAAAAACTCTCTGCTGCAGTTTGGTAGAAATGGAGTTCGATGATCTCCCCCAATAAATCTTGATCCATAATTTCTTGCGGCTCCCACTAAAATCCATAGGTGAGTGCAGGTGCTTGGCAAAATCATATCGCCAGCAACTTTCCACCCCTCACTTTCATCAAATCCCATCTCTCTCGCAATGCCCACCAAGAAAATCTCCTTCTCATTTCCCCATTTGACACCATCTACTCATTTATCTCCACCATCAAGGATGACGTCGTTTGGAAGAAATTACCAGGTCTAGATCTATGTAACTGGACTCAGGTCTTGGGTTCTTGTGATGGCTTGGTTTTGGTGATGAATAAGGGTTTCGAGAAGTTTTTGGTGAATCCCATTACTCTGCAGATGGTCAAAGTACCAAAGTCACCTCTGGCTTTGAAGAGGAAGAAGAGTTTCAGCATGCATGGACTTGGGTACGATAGTTGTAGCGATGATTATAAGAAGAGTTTCAGCATGCATGGATTTGGGTACGATAGTTGTAGCGATGATTATAAGGTTGTCACGCTGTCTTACTATGATACTCACAATGAGCACCGCTCAGATCATGTTGAAACATTTGTGGATGTGTATTCTGTGAAAATGGGTGTTTGGAAACGGGTTGAGAGTTCTCCCTACGATCATGCTGTTCTCCAACTTTCCCCGTGGGAGTGGGATCATTTCACAAGAAAACTTTCTCAGCAGGTTATGTTCAACAAAACCCTTTCTCCGGGTGCTTTTGTGAATGGGGCTATCCATTGGCTTGCTGGAAGCAGAAAACCAAGTTCTCCGTCTGTTATAGCTGCTTTCAATTTGACGAACGAGGTGTTTGATGAAATTCCTGTTCCTGATGCGCAGATGTTTGTTGCATGATACATGCTCGAGAAAATGGCTCATCGGATGTTTGGACTATGAAAGAGTATTGTTTGAAGGAGTCTTGGTCGAAATTCAGTATTGATTGGGGACGAGGAAGTTGTGCTGGTAACTGATGAACAGGGGACTTTGGTTGTGTATAATCCGAGGGAGGGAACAATGAGGAACATGGTTTATCGATGGAGCTCGGGCTGTTGAAGATGGATGCACCTTCGTGGGGAGCCTCGTCTCCCCCGCTCACATCGCCCCTAAAAGCAAAACGCGATCTTTGGTTGTTGGACTTGATGCCTCTAAAATTAGCAGAATTGAGTGGTAATCTTTGGGTGGTGTTTGTTGTTGGTGTATGTAAACTGAAGGATCAATCGTCAATATAGTAAGGGCAATATGTTTGTGTTTGTAGCCTTGTCTTACAAAAATACACAAATAATATAAAGCTTTTCCCAAGAGCTAAAAGTTACATTTAACACATGCTACGAGAATAAAAGTTGCACCATAATTAAATTTGTGTGATGTTGACATTTTTTTTATGTACGTGTAATTTTTTACAAACTATAAAGGATTTTGATCTTGCTGTTGTTATATGTTCAAAAGACATTAAATAATTTGTGTCAATAAACAATAGAACATAGGCGCAGGTGTAATTATATATTCCTTTTTATATTGCTCAGACTCTTTGTATTATGTACGTGTGTGCTGTATCGGGATATTATATTTAGGTTGTATTGTAAATACCTATTATTATTATTATTAATTAATTAATTACTTAATACACACACCTCTTTGGTATTTTCCTCATAATGTTTGTAATCTTTTATAATCCCCCATTATGTTTGTAATTATATTTCTTTAATAATTTAGTTTGTAACAATAAATTTGGTTATCTATAAATACCAATATGTAATTCATTTGTAATACGAGCTTTTGGAAGAATAATAAAAGTGATTTGGAGAAATAGTTGTTCTTAGTGTTTAGCATATATAATTAGGAATAAAAGACCAATAAACTTAGAATTTTTCTAGGTGCATAACACGTTATCAACACGACGTTACGCTCATCAAGGTAAAATATCATTTTTCTCTATGTATAATTCGTATTCCTTATTTGTATACTTCAACAATATTATAGTTATTTTTATTTTTGTATATTCAATAATGAGATATAGAATAATATACATTTTATTGTCCCCTAAAGTGGACGTACAAAATAATGGATTTATCATAATTGATATTGCCTCTAGAAGTAGGCATATCGTTCTTGATTTCATCCCCTGAAGTGGATGTGTTTTATAAAATTTCATTGCTTCCACAAGTAAGTAATGAGTAAATTATCCGCAAAAGTAGGTGAAATATTCAATACCAATTATTTGTGTTATCATCCCCGAAGCGATGATAAGAATATAAATATTGATTTTCTTGTTCACACAAATTTCGTGTCTGCAAAAATAATTACACGACAAGAAAAATATGGACCAAATGATATATTAATTTGAATAAAAGTTGTTTACAATTTCTGAATTTGAAGTAATCCCCTAATTCTTCTCTACGAATGTGGATTCAAGGACTTGGAGCTTGTTCTTGAATCGAATGTGCAATCTCCCTTTTGATTTGTAGAAGGCGATCACGTACCACCTTGAAATTTCGTATCAACGCCTTGTAGTTGTAGAGCTTCGTCGTGGCAGAACGTTTTGGACTTGCTCTTGCTAGATTTTTGCTTGTGTTGTATGTATCCCCTTTTGTGAGGTTGAGGCCTCTATTTATAGGCATGAGTTGGGTTTTAGCAGCTCGGGCTCTTCCATTGGACCTTATGTGGGTTTTGACATGGACTAATCTTCTGATGGACTGTAATTTTGAACATGTACCTGGCCCAATTTAGTCAATTCAATATATATATATATATATACATGGATTGACCCATAAAAATACATAAGACCCAAATTTAATATGGGCTTATGAATTTAATTACTTCATGATGAGCCCAAATTTATTATGGACTTTTATTTTGGAACCCAATTGCTAGCCAATTTTGGACTTTTATTTTGGAACTCAATTGCTAGCCAATTTATTTGAACTTTAATCGGTAAATTATTCTAAAATATTTTGACGTCAACACTTATCACCCAAAGTGATTTGAGATAAAGAACATATAAATTTGACTAATTAGATTAAATATGAATTACCATATTGACCAATTAATATTTATATTATCTATATTATATTATTAAGATTGAGAGGTGTACAATAACTACCTTAGTGTATATTTTGTATACGGACGAAATTACTCTTATATAAAAAATAAAATGAGAAGTATATTATTTTCTTTGTCCCCCTTCTCTAATCCTTTTCTTTTTTTTAGTTCTCTTTCCTTTCCATTATACTGTATTCGATATTCCCTAAATTTCACAATACTTTCTTGTAAATACATTATCGAATCCATCATAGTTACGGCATTTATTTATTTAATTTAAAAATTACAAAATGACATAATAACAAAAAATACATTAATATATCAAATTAATTTTATATAATTATATAAGTGTTAAATGAACTTCCTCCCTATTCTGCACAAGCATCGAGTATGCCATAACCATTAGTAATTGAATAAGGTTGTATAGTTTATTTACATAATAAAGTAATAAAATTATTCCTCAAGTATGAATTTTATGACAATCAATAATCTTATTATTAGAAAGTAATTTCGAAACTAATTACATATAATACGAATTAATTTATATTGGTATGGGTTCATAATTTTTGTCACGAGAATTAAATAATATTTAATATCATTTTAAGTTAATATATTTCAAAAAAAAAAAACATCTTTGACATGCGCAACACGTATACATTTTACTAATTTTCACATCTAAAATATCCAAAAAAACAAAAAAAAAAAAAAAGATATAAAATGTCATTTCACTAGCAAAACTTGCCAGTGTGGTATGCCTAAAGAGACTATATAAGGTACAGGAAATTATTTGTTTTCATTCTTCAATCCATCTCAAGAAAATTAATTAATTACATCACAAGAAAAGGAGAAACACACAATAGTCTTGGCATGGTATGATAAAATTAAGGATGAATGATCTTTGATAGCCCGAATATAATCATGCCTTCAAAGGAATGCAACATTTGGGATGTGTGATATTTGAATCCTGTCTCGTCCCGTCACTTGATTGTAACGACTCTTTAGATATTCGCTATCAAAGACATCCAAAAGTTGAAGGGAAGAGGCCTTGTGTAGAAGGCGATAAGGCAACGCCATAAGCACGGGGTATCCATAGAGTCTCAACACCTGAAGGCGTGGAAGTATGGAAGTGATAGTGTTATTTTGTTGTTTCTCGCTTATGTCTTCCCACTCTCGTCACCTCATACAGCTTCTGAAAGTCAAAATCCTTAAATTCGGAAAGATTGATTCACTTGATGATGCCAATGGTGTTGTTTTATCGACTTCCTTCTGTCTCCTTCCGATCAGACTCAATTTATATTTAACCATTTTAGACATGGAATATTATGAGTTTATGGTGACTGAAGTTTGAATTTTGCTTATTCTCGTCTGTGGAAAAGTGCGTGGAAGAAAATAGGTTTTAGAGTTTGAATAGGGCATGTTTACATATTTTTTGGATGGTGTTAGGTATAGATAGGCTTGGGAAGTTGTATCCTATCAAAAGTCTCCAAAAATATTTTAAAAATCCAACTTTTGAAAGGGAGAAAAAAAGTAATTAAAAATTAAAAAAAAAATACTAATCAAGATGTGTCGTAATAAGGGTTAAATTAATTGATAGGTGTGGGTATTACAAGGCGTATATATACTGTTAGGATTGTGTGTGATCATGCTTCAGCTATCCCATCATTTAATACATTTCAATTCAAATACAGATTCAGTACATTGATATTTCAAATTAATGAGTAAAAAAAAAATCACACAACTAGTTAGTCTAGGCACGACCGACTTATTTTCAAAATCCTAATAGACGTCTTTTGCCGCCCATGATGAATTCAACTCGCGGGATATGCGATAGCTTAATCGAGTCCGGTCCTGTCTCTTTATTGTAACGACTCTTGAGAAGTCCACATCTCTCGACACTCAAATGTTGAAGAGATGAGGCCTTGTTTAGAAGACGATGAGGCAGCACCTTCAGCTTTTGACATCCACGGAATTGCAACTGCTTGAGCCGTGCAAGTATGGAAATGCTAGTGTCGTTTTCTTGTTCCTCGCTTATGTCTTCCCACTCTTCCCACCACCAGCATTCTCTGAAAATTAACGTCTTCAATTTGGGGAAGATTGATGACGACGATCCACCTGAGGACGACGACGATGATGCATTCATGATCCCCAAGAAATCATAGCCAACATGTGTCATTGCCGAGTTATATACGTCAAGATACTCAAGGAGTGGAAGTTTTCCCAGAGGAGGCCAAGAATATGATGCCACGCCTGATTTTTCTATAATTCCGTTATCCAGAGTTAGTCTCCTAAGATTGACGAGGGCGACGATCCATTTAGGTAGATGTTGGCCTTGATAATAAAGAATTTGCAAGTTGCGATGTGGTTGTAGAGCCTCGATTACTTGTATCCGTGCCCGACTAACATCTAATATTAACTTTACAATGAATTTCTTACTTCCCAGATTTGCTTCTTTAGCCTCCATCTCATCCACATTACCATCAATCTGAATGCGAATATTACCTCCAAGTTTGTTCAAGTCTTTCAAACACCCCAACTTATTGCCTCCTTTAACAGAGAAACTGTTCAGCGTTCTAAGATTGGTTAATTTGTCAAATCCTTGAGGAAACCTTAAATCAGACACACCATAATTTATAAGATGCCTCAAGTTGATTAGTTTATGTATTCCTTGAGGAGGAAGTCCACCCAGAGAGCTGCAATGTTCAATGTCCAAGGTTTCTAAGTAATACAAATCGTAAATGGTTTCAGGGAGATGATTCAGGGGATTGTTGCTTAAATCCAAGTATCTTAATCGAATCAAATTTCCTATTTCCTTAGGAATATCTTTCAGCTTACAACCATGCAAACTTAACGACCTCACTTTTTTCAAACCGATGAATAGGTTTAGAGGGATCCCATTTGTACGACAGAAACAGGTCCGAAGCTTTTCAATTTGAGAAATTGAAAATGGATTCGAATCTGTAGTCCCTTTACCTAGGAGTATGTTAAGATGGCGAGCATTATGGGCAGATTCAATCGGAGCTCCTCCGTTAACTCTTTCCACAATCAAGCATTCATCATTCGTCAAGAAATGAGCAAAATCATGCACAATGTCGTGCATCTTGCACCAGACTATACGATTATCTACCTCATCATGATCCTTTTCAAAATCTTGGAAGAAAGAACGCATTGCTAAATCCTCAAAGTAGTCGCGTCCGGTTTGCTCCAACTCCCTCCTAGTACTTCCACTGGAGGAGAGAAAACCTTGCGCCATCCACATCCTTATTAGCTTATCTACATTTATCAAGGTATCTTGTGGAAAGATGGCGCAATAGGAGAAGCAACGCCGCACAGCAGGATTCAACTCATTGTAACTCAATGTTAAAAGGGGGAAAAGATCTTCCCTCACTTTCTCCAACTCCCACATCTTACTCTCCTGAACATCTTGCCAATCTTGGAGAGTCGTTTTAAAACACAATAGACCCCCAATGGTCTTTGCAGCCAGTGGTAGGCCCTTGCATTTCTTGGCTATCTCCAAACCAATTTCTTTCAACATCTCACGGTCGGCTTCTCCTCTTCCTCGGAAAGCTAATTGACTCAACACTGACCAACAATAGGAATCCGACAATGGTTCCAATGAATGCCTATAAATGGAGCCCATTGCTCTAGCAACCTTGTCGTTCCTAGTGGTCACTAAAATTCTACTTCCAGGGTCACCACTCTTGAGACACTCTTTTAAAGACTCCCATTTCGTGTCATCATCTTCCCAAACATCATCCAAGACAAGAAGAAACTTCTGTCCTGAAATCGACTTCTGAATCGCTTTCAACAGTGTTTGGGGTTCATTGAGACTTGAAGAAGAAGCCCTATCTGTGTCTTCTAAAATTGCTTTAGCAATTTTAATCTCATTGAAAGGTTTTGAGACACACACCCATATCTTCAATTTAAATCGACTCTTTACTCTGTCATCGTTAAACACAAGTTGTGCAACAGCGGTCTTTCCCATCCCCCCTACTCCCACAATGGAAATAATTGGGACGCCATCATGATGACCTTGACCAGTGCTACTCTCAGACAATAACTTGCTCACCAGAGTTTTTCTGTCATCATCCCGACCATGTATTTTAGACACGTCAACAAAGGACTTGGTTGGATGTGGTTTGAATTCTTTAGAATGATCAGCACGGGGCAGATTGGGTGTGAATTTGAATTCATTCTCATTTTCTTGGGCAATTGAGTCTAGCCTTTCATGGATACCTTTAATATCTAGAGCAATAGTGCGACGTTGAAGGGTTTGTTTGAAGCACAAGCAAACAGATTCGAGAAAGGAACATACCTTCTTCTCCCAAGAATCAGATGCATGAGAATTATTAGCCTCCTCCGATTCCTCGAGTTTCTGTTTCATATTCTCCAGTTCCCACTCGTCCAACACATCGTCAATGTCATAGGCAATTTCTTGGAGCTTGTTCAGCCAGCTTTTGACTGGAGTATCCTCCACTCCTCTCCGCTCCGCATCCGCAAGCACTTCATGAATCTTCTTCAACTTTTGGGAGAGACTTTGAGCCTCCTTGTTGGCGTTGAGCAACAGCGTTATCTCTTTACGGATACCATCCTCGATGGAAGGAGCCAACCGCTTCAACACGACGGAAACACAGGCGTCGACCGCCATTCTTGCTGTTGCTGTTTTTTTATGCTAGAAAAGCAGAGGTTATAACGAGAAAGAAAGGTGTCAAGTGTGAGCACTGAGCAGTGAGCATGCATGATTTATAATGACTTACCTCTTGGAAAAAAAAAAGAAAAAGAAAAGAGGATAATTACACTTAGTGCCCCGCTGAAAATATAAAATTATATTTTTCCTCAAAATAAATTTGAACTTATACTTACACCCCATCTAAATATTCTATGTTTACACCTGACCACTTCCGTTAGAGTTTAGACGGAAAATGTTAATGTCAGCCAAAAAAATTATATAAGTTTTTAATTTTGCCTCTCATTTAACATTCTCATGTGTATTTTTATACTTTATGGGAATAAACGTAATGTATATATATGTATATGGAGTGAGGTTAACATTATTACATTTTTTTTCCTCATTAGTACAAATTTATTACATGGAAATGTTCAATGAGGGGTAAAATTAAAAATTTATGTAATTTTTTTGCTAACATCAGCATTTCTCATTCAAATTCGAACAAAAGAGGATTGGATTTAAACGGTGAATTTTTGAAAAGGGTATAAGTATAATTTTAAATTTTTGTTTTTTGGAAAAGATGCTTTAAGTATAATTTACTTTGCAACTTGCATTAATATTATTAATATATAAATCTCATGAAAGGACGTCTTGTATTTTTTATGCATGTCATTGGATTAGTTGGCGTTCACCTAACGTTAATTAATAATAATGTATTAATCATATGGTAATATTCGCACTAATTGCTCTGAGATTAATAAGGGATGGGGGAGGCAAAGTCGTCGATCGAGCAGCCATTCACATGCAATTGTCGCATTTTTAGTACATGAAAATTTGAAATATAATGTTTTATATGTGCATTTCATTGTCATGAGACTGACACTTAATGTTAATGAATTAGATATCCACCTAATTAACATTAAATAATGAAAATATATTATATCTGAGCCAGCATGTTCTTAAACAAAAAATATTCTAGAAAAAGCTGTGACCATGTGGATATTTTCGTCCTTGAAGTGGTCAAATTCATGAGGAATTATAAGCATTGGCTAAAAATTTGGCTAAATTGCTTTTTTGGTCCCACATAGAAAAGCGATTTACTTGTTCAATCACATGATTTATGATTTTTTTTTTTAAATTTGGTCCCAGAACTGTTAAAAAATTTGCAAATTTAGTTCCAGAAATCTATTTTCGTTAAGTTTGAACGCCAATTGGCAATCCCATTAACCCTCGACGGGTAGATTGTTTTCTTAGTCGAAAAAAGGAGGAAGAGTTTGCTTTTATGGTCCCATATTGATTTATGAAAATTTATTTTGGTACCAAAATCGTTAAAAAAATGTAAAGTGACTCCCAAAACTTCATTTTCGAGAATTATTATCATTACTCAATAAAGTAATGTACACAATATTAAAATTATTTTATTAGACCAACAATCATTTTTATCCAATAATTATTGAATAGGCTAATAATATTTATTTATATTTGTTATAATATAATTTGTGATTCGTAATATAAATTATTATTTGTATTTATATTTATGATACAGATAAACAAACAACAATGTACAACCTATAAATAAATTAACAAAATATTAATGTGTTGATCATTTTATTTTTTATTTTCTAATTAGTAGTCCGATAAAAAATTCTTAAAATCGAGTAATTTCAAATCACATTATGAATATTTGTTGTTCGATCACGTAACAATTGTTGTGAAAATGAATTTCTCACATGACAACAATTTTTTATAGGCTAAATGCAATGCTACTTTTTTTTTTTTATCTTTTTTGTTTAGTAGTTATGGATTGTACATTGTTATCTGTTTATCTGTAATATAAATATAAATAATAATTTATACTAAAAATTATATAATATTAAATATAAAGAAATATATTATTAGTCTATAAAAATGATAGAATAAAAATTGATTGTTGATTTAATTAAATCGTGATTTGATTTTTTGGTTAATGACAAAAATTGACATAATGAAGTTTTGGGATTAACTTTGTAAATTTTTTAACAGTTTTGGTACCAAAATAAAATTTAAATAAATTGTGGAGCCAAAAAAACAAATCCCCATGTATTCTTTGTGGGACCAAAATATGAATTTAGCATTTGAGGGTTAACGGATTTTTGTCACTTGTTAAAATTAACGGAAAAAAGCTTTTGGGACTAACTTTATAAACTTTTTAATACTTTTAGGACCAATAAAGAAAATCCATAAATCATGGAACCAAAAACGCAACATCCTTTTCTTTATGAGACCAAAAAGGCAATTTAGCCCTAAAATTCTAAGGAGCAATATTTTTATGTATTATTGCAATTAGTAGTTTGGCATCAAATTACTAATATCAGTACTAATCCAGACATATTATATATATATATATATATTATATTAAGGTGAATAAATTAATATAAGTAATCTCAGAATTATCACAAAATGGATAATCATATTCATTAATGCAAGTTGCATAATTAATAGTTATGAACTTGAAAGGGATCCTTTATTTTTTTTATGCATGTGATTAATTGTTCAGTAATAGTAATTAGCTGGCATCCACCTAACATCAATATTTAATAAACACATGCATATTATAATGATTAATTAATAAGTAATCTCAAAACGTTTAGGGCTGGTTATTGGATTATTATAGATCATTAAATAAATAAATGGAAATGGATACATAAGTATTATATATGTTATAGTTGCCAAAGTTGAATAAGTCATCACAACAAAACCATTGCACTTATAAAGTTGTCTATTTTCTGTTGGGATTTTAGTTATGACCATTTTATTCCTAGAAATTAAATAGGGTTAATTACACCTAGACCCCTCTAAGAATACAAAATTATACTTTTCCCCAAAAAAAATTTGAAATTACACATACACCCCCTCTGAAAATTCTTTGTTGACACTTGACCCCCTTTGGTTAGAATTTGGATGAGAAATGTTAACGTTAGCAAAAAAAAATTACATAAGTTTTCAATTTTATCCCTCATTATTCTCATGTAATAATTTTGTACTTATAAAGAAAGAATGAAATAATTTTAACATCACCCATATCTATACATTACATTTATCTTCTCATAAGTACAAAAATATATATATGAGAATGTTAATTGATTGGCAAAATTGATAATTTATGTAATTTTTTTTGCTAACTTAAACATTTTCCGTCCAAACTCTAACGAAAGGAGGTCAGATGTAAAAGAAAAATTTTCAGAGGGGGTGTAAGTGTAATTTTAAAATTTTTTGAGGGGAAAAGTATAGTTTTGCATTTTTAGAGGGAGTCTAAGTGTAATTAACCTTAATAAATATATCAAAAAGAAAATTGGATAAATATCAATCAAAATATTTTATCTTTGATCTTGGCCATGCATTTGACTTTTATTTTTGTATCCGATCATCAAATTTGTGATACTTTTATTATTTTCTTCTATTTTTATTTTTTAATATTTATTAATTGAGCACTAAATTAATATTAATGGTGAAACTCATCACCAATAAAATGATTTGTAAATATTTAGATACTAAAATGACATTCGTGGCAAAATTTGAATACTAATACAATTTTTACTCCTTATTTTCAATGAATTGGTTGGAATCCACCTAATTAACATTAATTAATAAGGGAAACATATCATATTGCAGTGAATAATATAATAATTTAGTATTTTCTTAAAAAAAATATAATAATTTAGTAAGGCCTGGGGGAGGCAAAGTCGTTTTTCCGGGACGGCATTCACATGCAAGTCGCATTAGTATGGATAGTTACATTTACACTCCTTGACCTATAGTTTATTTATACAAATTATTCTTATCTTTTTCATAATTATATAAATCACCCCTGATAGTCAAAAAATAGAGGTAGTTTGTGTAATAATAATACTTTTGAGGAGTGTAAGTGTAATTTTTTTAAAAATATGGGTGGTTTGTGTAAATGATGCTTACATTTTTAGTGGGTGTATGTGTAATTATTCAAAAATTATGAGTGGTTTGTGTAAACAGATCATAGATTAGGGGATGTAAATGCAATTATCCATAGTATTGATCTATCTATATCTATACTAGACATCTATACTACATATTAAGAAAGAACATCTTTTTAGTGTCTCTCCCATTTTTGATTTTTTTTTTTTTTTTGTGCTTTACATTTAATTATCTATACTAATATATAAAGAAAAGACATTTCTCACTCACAAATGGCGGTTTATGACACCGTGGCACCAATTTTATATTATGGCAATAATGTCCCTAAAGTTAGCTTTCTTTTCTTTTCTTTTCTTTTTATTTGAAATATAATGTATTGGTTTATGTATATATATATATATATATTTACAATAACTATAAACCGTGCAATATTATTTTCTATGCACGCAGAGACGACGTGCCACGATGGCTAATATGTTAAGAAAGAAAACTCTTTTGGTGTCTTCTTTTTTCTGATTTGTTTTCTTTATCACCCACTAACTTACACATTTTCCCCCTTATCTACAATTAGTAAAAAATATATTTTTTTAAATATTTAATTATTTTTAGTTAATATTTTGTTTCTCTTTCTCCTACTCTAAATATTTTTTTTAAAATTATTTATTTTTTATCATAATTATTTTGATATTATTATTTTTTCTAATTCAATTTTTTTGGTAAATGATGTTTAATTATTTATACTTATTAATTTTTTTGTGCACATACAACTAGTACTGTAGAGAGCACCTCTTTGGTGTCTCTCCCTTTTTTGGTCTGTTTTTTATATTTAGTTTTTTGTTTAAATCTCATCTAACTTCTCATTTCACCATTATTATTTAATCATTGTTAGTTCTTTTCTTAAAATTTTCATTCATTTTTTTGTCACAATTTTCTTATAAATTTAATATTAATTTATTATTTTATATATTTATTTATTAAATAATAAAATTTAATATTTTATTTTAAATAGTATTATAGAAATTACACATATATAGGGTGTGCCACAAATTACTAGTATATATGAAATTTGAAAGGACATACTTAATCCAGCTAATCCTTAATAATGAAAATATGTTATATTTTAGTAAATAATTAATAAATAATCTCAAATTCATTTAGAAGTAGGATTCCAAGTCGCGGAGTCATTTCTTCTTAATTAATTATATGGGATAATTACACTGTCTTTATCAGATGTCTGGTGTAATTATACGTAGTTCCGTTGTAATTTGTATCTGTCTAATAAATAGATCTGTTTATTAGTAAAATTAACAGAATATGCTAACATCAACGAAAATATTGAATGAAAATCTATATTTACTCTCGATTGGCTTACAAACTTATTATAGGTCGAACAAATATTTTCTAACCAAACTATTATTATAAGAGTGAAAATGTACCTTCTCACATACATTAACATGTGAAGATGTATAATTGGTAGTTTGTCCTGCAATAAGTAATTAATCAATCGGTGGTAATTAAATATAAATTTTCATTCAATTTTTTTGCTGATATCAACAAATTTAGTGTATTTACAGATGGATCTATTTGTTAGACGAAAAGAAACGTAAGAGGTATTAGATTTAATTTCTCAAATCATATGGAATTTACACGTAATTACATCAAACATCTACATAGATCGGTGTAATTATTCCTAATATTATATATACATATATATATATATATATTTCAGATGCAAATTCAAATTTATACTAAAAGAATTCGATAATTAGGTAAAGAATAGATGTAAAAAGTATTCTATAGATTTTGCAGTGGTATAGTATTAATGCCAACATTGGATCAAATTAAGCTAATATTAAAAAAGTTGACCTCAAAGTCTTAGTCATTAGGATAGTTGGGAAATATTAAATACTAAACTACGCCTATATAAAAAATAAAATGATAAGTATATTATTTCCTTTTTCCCCTTCTCTAATCGTTTTTTAATTCTCTTTCCTTTCCATTATACTGTATTCTATATTAGCGGTAAAGTCGTACTATGCATGATTATATAATTTTTTTAAAAAAAGTCAAATAAATATTTTATAATATATTGCTTAATAATGGAATCTTTTATGTAAGACAAAAAATTTTATTTTCAATAGGTAAAATATAGTAGTTTTTGAACTTTTAATCTATTTTGATTACTATTGAAAATGATCTTTTCCTACACATATAATATATTCGATCTACTAACAAAAATTTGAATTTTATGAGGACTACTTTCAAATAATTATGATATTCTATTAATTAAACATGTAGATTACTTTTTTACAAATATCCAACTCTATAAAAAAATATAAGAAATAAAGAATTAGCTAAATGTATTATTTGTTATAATTCATCTTCCATCAAAATCTATATTAAAGCAAGGATAGAAACTCATTTTTATAAGTCATAAGAAAGACAACTGAAAGAAAAGAAAAAGGAAATAAAGAAAGATGGACAATAAAAAAAATTAAGTTAAAATAATTTCAAAATCTCAATATCACTTCATCAATTTGAACAAAGAAAAGATAAAGATTAATTTATCATGAAATCACCAATGATCCATGCCCGAATGGTGAAGTTGAGATTCCATAATCAAGAGACCGTGGGTGGAGTACTAAAAATATGAGGTGTTGTTTAGTTTATAGGATGTTGTATTATTCATTTGGTTGCTTTAATGTTGGTGTTGGTAGAGTTAGAGATGTTGTTATACTGTGGACTAAATATTGTAATAGCAATTAGTTGTTGTAGAAATATTGTTTTATTATCAAATTAATAGTTTATCGCTCATTATTCAAAGAAAAAAGTTATCCTGAAATGAGAAAATAAAATACGTATGGATAAAAATAAAATGGTTAAGTTCTATTAAATTATAAATATAGCAACATTACCACTGGCCATGAAAGAACAAAAAGACTTTCATCAGTATGAAATAAGATTTTTATGAAAAAGAGTTCAAATTAGACACCATGAAAATGCATAAATTTACATATAAATGGAAAGATTTGCCGAGCATATGATCATAGATTTAGTAGAATCATATTTACATAGTTCAAAAAACAAATTATCCATAAATTAAAAACCGGTGATTCCTTCCATCGTATAAAACATCATCTAAAGACAAAATAATAATAATAATAATAATAATAATAATAATAATAATAATAATAAGAACAACAACAACAACAATAATCGTAAAATTTTTTTAAAAAGAACAAAAAAATTAAACTATAAAATAAGAATTCAATGGATAAAACTATAATATAAACACAGGTGTATAAAATAAAAAGGGTAAATATTTAAACCAAAATAAAAACAAAATGTCGATTAAGTGGAATTATACAAATAAATATTAAATGGAATATGTACCTATTAGCACTAAATAAATATGTTCTTCTTTGTTGAAAAAAATAAAAACAAAACAGAAAAAAATTTTTGAAAAAAGAACAAAAGAATTAACCTATATATAAAAGAACATTATAACGGATGAGAATATTATATATATAAAAAAATTGGTTCATAAAAAATACAAAGGGGTAAATATTTGAACAAAAATAAAAATTAATTTTGGTAGCTTGAGTAGAATTATACAAATAAATATTAAATGAAATATATGTCGATTAACACTAAATAAATTTGTTCATTCTTGTAGATAAACAAAACCCAAAATATTGAAATCTGAATAGAACAAAATGAAACTATAAAATAAAAATTCGATGAATGAAATTATAATGTGTATATATATAAATTGATGTGTAAAAAGATAATAAAGAGATTATATATTTAAATAAAAATAAAATTAAATGACAGATTAAGTAGAATTATACAAATAAATTCTAAAAATGAAATATATACTTATTAACATTAAATAAAGTATTCCTTCTTGTAGAAAACAACCACCATAAAAATCTAAAATATAAACACCAGAAGATAATAAATATTAAATTTTAATAAAGAAAATATAAGAAATGATAGAGATTAATAATTCAATAACTTTCAAGTATCATGAAAAAATAATATATCAAATTTAAATAAGATCATGATAAAATCAAAACATCAATTTAGCCATAGTGATATGAGTGTAAACACAAATATACATTAAAAGTTAATAGACATAAATATATGAGCAAGGGATAGAGTATATTAATTATACAACTTCAAAGATCATGGGAAAAAACAAATAAAATAATATCATAAAAAGTGTAAAATATCACTTTAGCCATGAAAGAGCAATAAAAAGAACATAAAGAGTGTTAAGTTTTGAGATTGTTTAATGAAAATAGAATATTGATCGTATTGAGCCTATCTAAAAATGAAGAGATGCAAAGTACGTAGACTGTGTTCCATTTAAATACAAATATGACGGATACCACCATCATTGGGTTACATACAAATAAATTGTATTTTAAGATTTGATTTGGTTTGGATATTTTTAGTGCTAATAAATAAAACTTAATCTTAGAAATAAACTCGGTTGACATAAAATTTAATTATAAATAAAACTTAATCTTAAAATATAAAATTATTTAAGATACATACACATTAAATTAGTATTTTAATATTAGAAATAAGATTTCAAATAAATACAAATAAAAAAATGATAATTTTTCTAACCAATAAGATTTTCTTAACAATTAAAAGATTCATAAGATTTTGGATAAATACAAAATAAACATTTAATATTTAATTAGATGATGTTTCCAACCAATAAGATTTTTTCTTGACAGCTAAAAAAATTCAAAATTATTAAAAATTAGTATTCAGTCAAAATTAACTTGATTTTGGTCAACTGTCGTTTTGTTATATATATAGATCCCTAAATTTCATAATACTCGTTGTAAATACATTATCGAATTCATCATAGTTACTGCATTTATTTATTTGATTTTAAAAAAAATTACATAACGATAATATTATAACAAAAAATTACATTAATATATAAAATGAATTTCTTCCCTATTTTGTAAAGTATCTAAATGTGCCATGACCACTAATATTTTAATAAGGTTGTATAATTTATTTACACAATAAAATAATAAAAATATTCCTCAACTACGAATTTTATGACAATCAATAATCTTATTATTAGAAAGTAATTTAGAAACTAATTACATATAATACGAATAAATTATATTGTTAGGGGTTCATAATTTTTTGTCACGAGAATGAAATAATAATAATATTTTAAGTTAAATATTTTTTAAAACAACACATTTTTTACATCCGCACATTTTACCAATATTCACAACATCTAAAATATCAATTCTTTTATTTTTTTGGATGTAAAATATCATTTCACTAGCAAAACTTGCCACTGCCTTATGCCTAAAGAGACTATACAAAGGTACATGAAATTATTAAATGCTTTTTCATTCTCCAATCCGACTCAAGACAATTAATAAGTACACAAGACAAGGAGATACACATAATAGTCTTGGGCATGGCATGACAAAATTAATTAAGGATGAATGATCTTAGATGGCACGAATATAATCATTAGTTCAACGGAATGCAACATTTGGGATGTGTGATATTTGAATCATGTCCCGTCCCGTATCTTGATTGTAACGACTCTTTAGATATTCGCAATCAAAGACATCCAAAAGTTGAAGGGAAGAGGGCGATATTTTATCGATCCCCAACAAATGTAGCGGGATCTGATTTCTGCTATAGACTTGAAGAATCTTTATCAATGACTTCCAAAATTGCTCTAGCAATCTTAATCTCGTCAAAAGTATCCGAAACACATGCAAATCCATATTCTCAATTTAAAAATAAAATAATTAGTCAATATTAAAAATTAGCAACAAAAATTTATTTATTAATTAACTCGACGCTGATTTTAGCATCAAATTTTTCATAGCTATATAGCTAGCTAGCTATTTTCTTGTAGTGATTTAAATCAATCATTTCTATATATTTTAATTGAACCAAATAAAAATTAATCATTTTGTTCTTTCATTGTAAAATTACAATGGGTAAATTATATATTTTGGTCTCTATATATAGCATTTATTTGCTTATGGGCCTTAATGTTCACGTGACCACGATTTCAGTCCCTAATTCTTACAAATGTGGTTCCACCGTCAAATTTTGGACCAAAGCTGTAAAAAATTATAAATATCAGTGAGCAAAATCGTGGAACGTGAAAATCAGAATCAAAAGCGAATAAGTGAATATATGTAGGGACAAAAGGTATAATTTACCCAATACAAATACACAAATAATATAAAGCTTTTCCCAAGAGCCTAAAATTACATTATGTGATGAATGAGATAATTCCAAGTACACTTTAATAAGAGATGCAATAAAATTAAAGAACATAATAAAATTTAAAGAAATTATTTAATATAAGGTATTTCTCTAGGTATACTCTACTAAAGAAACTGATATACTTCTTAATTTATATGATATCCGCACGATATATATGAGCATATATAATACATTTATGCCAAATTAAAGTAAGATAAGAATAAAAAATTCATTTATGCCCAGAGAACATAGAATAAATGTACGTAGTTAAATTAAGTTGTAAGCAAGATTGAAATATTAGAAAAATGTATAATGCAAATAATAAAATGCACGTATTACATATTAATCAAAATACTTGAATGTTGTTGTATATATATATATATATATATTGAGTTTAATTAAGTAACTAAGAAAAAATACCAGAACTTGTGATATTTTATCACTTTTTGTTTGCAGGGACTAGGAATTTGGACAAAAACTTTAACAATAACTAAAAAATCATATAGAAAATAGTTTAGGAATCACAAAA
The DNA here is from genome assembly GCA_034509735.1 of Sesamum alatum. Classification (NCBI taxonomy): domain Eukaryota; kingdom Viridiplantae; phylum Streptophyta; class Magnoliopsida; order Lamiales; family Pedaliaceae; genus Sesamum; species Sesamum alatum. Next base: position 36,977,565 of record JACGWO010000006.1, read on the forward strand.
TCATTCCAAATAGGAAATTGTCTTGATAAGTAATGTAATATCACATAATTGATAAACTCAAAAAATAAAAATAAAATAATGGACAATGCAAAAATTAAAAAGGGCGGCGAAACAAAGTTTTGAACGTACCAAAACTTGTGATCTTCTCCCTCTTTAATTGTTATGGACTTGTATTTGTGCAAATGCTCTAACATTAACTGCAAAGTCATTGAATAAAATAATTTAGAAATTACAAAATCACATCCAATATCCACTTATCATATACAATTCACTTTTATGATTTTATATATGAAATTACAAAAACAAATGAGATTATTCAATGTTTGGTGGCTAAACATGGTCTTTCCCTTTTTTGACTGCACATTTAAAAAAAAATATATGGTAATAGAATCAATATTAAAATATGCGTAATTAATATTTAATATTGATGGTCTAAATTAACTATAATTCCAGTCATTTACTTATTATGTTAATTTTTTTTTGTACATATAGTACATACTACAAATATATATATATATATATGGGGATGTGGATAATATTTTAAAATCAATATTGTCAAAATCACAAAATATAATAAAAATTAAAAAGGTCAAATAAATTGAAAATTATAATATTGCAATTAACGCTTACCTATCAATTAGAATAGTTTTTATTATTTAAAAAGAATTAAAATTCTAAAAAATTAGATTTGGTCAAAGTTGAAGAATTGGAGTCAAGAACCCCCTTGAAATATAATAATAAGGGATAATATCATCACATTTCCTCGATATTTGGTGTAATTACATGTGACTCCCCTGTAATTTGAGATATTACCTCTAATATTTCTCAATTTGTTTCTATCTAACAAATAGAATCCGTTATTCAAAATTCATTGAATTTGTTTTTATTAACATTAAAAGTTGAATGAAAAATCCAAACTAGATGTGCATTTTGACTAACGAAGGGGTCTATTTGATATACAGAAACAAACGTTAAAGATTCTAGATATATTTTTTCAAACTACAAGCGATCAATGTATAATTACACCAAACTTTAAGAGAATGCGGTGTAAATGTCCTTAATAATAATGATAAATATGTATAGCTACTTACATTTCAAATTGCACTTTCTATTCCAAATTTTATTGTATCTATATTTCATTTAACATATACATATTAAATATGTATTTTTTTTATTCAATAAAATAATTACATAATTTTTATACACATATCATATATATATGTATATATTAATTAAAATAAAAAAATACAATATAATTTGAAATAAAAAATTCAATCTAGGTACACTTTTTTTTTTTCTGATAAGTAAATGTGCATGTAATTAACAGTTGCGAAACACAGACTTGAATGCTGGTTGGAATACGAAAGATGATATGGTGATGATTTTCGGAAGGGTATAATTGCTTGGAGATGAAAATTAGTCGTCTGCACTCCGCCGCTTCAACTTCAACCATCTGGAGGCAGAGACTCCCTTCGCATTCCTTCTAATAAGTAGTGATCAGCCCTCACTCAACAGATCGATGCACTACCAACACACCATAAATATATCAATTTGGTCCAACAATCGAAGCCCATTTGCCCCTTTTCTCTCAATCTCAAAACCCCCTGCTTATTTTGGGTAGAAGAAATGGAGTTGGGTGATCTTCCCCAAGAAATCTTGATAGAGATTTTCTCGCGGCTCCCACCAAAATCCCTAGGCAAGTGCAGGTGCTCAGCAAAATTATGGCTTAACCTACTTTCCACCCCTCACTTCATCAAATCCCACCTCACTCGCAAAACCCACCAAGAATATCTCATTGTCAACACCACATTTGACCCCACCTACTCAATCTCCACCATCAAGGACGACTCCATTTGGAAGACATTGCCTGCAGGTCTTGGGCTACGTGACCAGACTCATGTTGTGGGCTCCTGTGATGGCTTGGTTTTGATTGTACCTGAGTATTTCGACAAGCTTTTGGTGAATCCCATTACTATGCAGCAGCTCAAAATACCAAACTCCCCTCTGGCTTTGAATAGGAGTGAGAGTGTCACGATGCATGGATTTGGATATGATAGTTGTAGCGATGATTATAAGGTTGTCATGCTGTCTTACTATGATGCTGACAATGAGCATGATAGTACATTTGTGGATGTGTATTCTGTGAAAAGGGGTGTTTGGAAACGGGTTCACAATTCTCCATATGATCATCGTGTTCCTGAAACTTATTCGTATATGTACGAACTTGCTCGGGTGCTTTTGTGAATCGGGCTATCCATTGGCTCGCTCGTAGTAGAGAATCAGGTTCTCCTTTGGTTATTGCAGCTTTCAATTTGGCGGACGAGGTCTTTAATGAAATTTCTGCTCCTAGTGGTGTTAATTTGCGCAACTTTCCCCTGAACAAGCTTGTGGTTCGTGGGGAATGTCTTTGCATGATAGAGTATGACCGAACGGATGTTTGGACAATGGAAGAGTATGGTCTGAAAGAATCTTGGACAAAATTCGGAGTTCATGCTGATAATGAGTACTTTATACAAAGGCCTTTAGGGTGGTTCGGGGACGAGGAACTTGTGCTGGTAACTAAATGTGTGACTTTGGTTGTGTATAATCGAACCAACGGAATCTTGAGAATGGTTATCAAGGGAGATGTTTTACAACCGTTAGATGGATGCACCTTCGTGGAGAGCCTTGTCTCCCCTGCTTTGATCAGTGCCTAAGGGCAAAACGCAACCTTTGGTTAAACTGAAAATCGATAAGAAAGTGTAGTTTAGGTATATTCCTTTAATGCTGTGATATTGGTATCCCTTGATCCTTTGAACGTACTTGTTGTTCTTACTCTTTTGTTAGCATGATCATGATCATGATCATGATATGAATGCTTCGTGAAATGGATGACTTCATGCCTTTCAAATTTGATCCATTGGTAATCTTTGACACAAGTTGGCTCTTTGTTCTTGCTTCATGAAAAGTGAAGGTGGATGAATGTGGTAAAAGTGCAATATGTTTGTGTTTGTAGCCTTGTGGTCGAATATGGTAATAGAATCAATATTAAAATATGCGTAATCAATAGTTAATATTGATGGTCTAAATTAACTACAATTCCGACCATTTACTTATTGTATTAAAAAAATTATATATATAATACGTACTAAAAATATACATGTGGGAATGGGGGATAATATGTTCGAATCAATATTGTCAAAATCACAAATTTTAACATAATTTTTTTAAAGAGGTCAGACAAATTGGAAAACCATAATATTGCCATTAACGCTTATCTATTAATTAGAGTAGTTTTTATTATTTAAAAGAATCAAATTTCTAGAAATTCAGTATTTGGTCAGAATTGAAGAATTGGAGTCAAATACCCCCTTAAAACATAATAATAATAATAAGGGATAATCACACCGTTCTCCCCAAGGTTGGTATAATTATACGTGGAATCCTTGGGGTTTGGAAAATTACATCTAGTATCCCAAATGTTTGCTTTTGTCTAACAAATAGATTCATCTGTTATTCAAAATTCACCGAATTTGTTGTCATTAATAAAAAAATTGAATGAAAATTCGTATTTACCCCAATTGACTTATTATTAACTTGTTGCATGTCAAACAAATATTTTCTAACCAAACTATCCCTATAAGATGAAGATAATCACTCATCACCTGCATTAGCATGTAAATATGTATAAAAATAGTTTGATAAAAAAAAATAAAATTGTTTGTCCTACAATAAGTGGGTAATAAGTCAATATGGGAAAAATATGAATTTTCATTCAATTTGTTTTCTTTTTGCTAATATCAGTAAATTCGATTAATTTTGACCGACGAAGAGGCCTATTTGATAGATAGAAACAAACGCTAAGAACACTAGATATAATTTTTCAAACTACAAGTGATATACGTATAATTACACCAAATTTTTAGGGCAATACAGTGCAATTAGCTTTTAATAATAATAGATATGTATAGCCACTTACATTTCAAATTGGATTTTTTATTCCAAAATTTATTGTACCAAGAAAATCTTCTTCTCCTCACCGTAGTGGGCACCATCTACTCGAGCTCCACCATCATGGGCGACACCATTTGGATGACATTGCCAGGTGTAGTTCTACGCGAGTGGACTCAGGTTGTGGGCTCCTCTGATGGCTTAGTTCTGATGGTACTTGAGGATTTCTACAAGTTTTTGGTGAATCCCATTACTCGGCAGAAGGTCAAAGTACCAGAGACACCTCTGGCTTTGAAGAGGATGGAGAGTTTCAACATGCATGGATTTGGATACGACAGTTCAAGCGATGATTATAAGATTGTCACGCTGTCTCGCTATGATACCGCCAACGAGCACCGCTCAAATGATACATTTGTGGATGTGTATTCTGTGAAAAAGGGTGTTTGGAAACGGGTTGACAATTCTCCTTATGATCATGTTGTTCCTCGACTTCCTCGTTGGGCTACGAACATAAGAACACTTTCTCCGGGTGTTTTTCTGAATGGGACTATCCATTGGCTGGCTCGTAGTAGAACCCAGTCTGTTATTGCTGCTTTCAATTTGGCCCACGAAGTGTTTGTTGAAATTCCTGCTTCTAGTGTCGTTGATGTGCATATGTTGTCTTCAATAAGCCTGTGGTTCTTGGAGGTTGTCTTTGCATGATAGAACCTCGAGAAAATGGCCCAATGGATGTTTGGACTATGAAGGAGTATGGTTTGAAAAAGTCTTGGACAAAATTCAGCATTCATGGCGATCACGAGTGGGATATAGCTAAGCTTTTATGTTTGATGGGGACGACGAAGTTGTGCTTGTAAATCCTTATAATACTTTGGTTGTGTATAATCGGTCCAACGGAACATTTAGGGACATGGTTGTCGATGGAGATCGGGCTGTGGTTCCTCGTCTCCCCACGGTCGCATGGGATAGCCATAACCCTGTTGCCGACAAACGCAATTATCCACCGTTCCGTGGCACTCATTATTTTAAGTTTCTGCGTTACGATAAAAATTCTTATTTAAATCAGGATAAAAATTCTTATTTAAATCAGGTTTCCACCAACAACATTCAGACTTTATTCACCCTCTATAAAAAAATTAAACATAGAAAAATATGGGTAGGATTCTTTTATTAGGATACTAGACGTCGTGGCACGCTGTTCTTGCGTGCATATAATAAATAATTTTAATATTTTAAAATATATTATAAATAAGAGTAAAATATATAAACTTAACACGTCACATTAAAAAAAAATAATTTATCAATTAATATAAATTTTAGAAGTTAAATAAAGTAGGTATTATATCAATTGAGAATTATTTTGGTATTATAAAAAAGTAGTTCGGCGGTGTCATCAATCATCATTTTATGAGTAAAAAAAATGATTTTTTTTTATATAATAGTATAGATGCTTATTATTGTAGATGGAGAAAAATAATACGTTTGAAGATTTAAATAAAAAGATTTAATATTCGACAATAGGTATGTAACACAAATTATAGGTATAAAATCATTAGGAATTAAACCAAGTACTTATACCGAATTGCTTGTTATCACATTTTGGTATTGAAGAAGGGACTTAATTATATCGTACCACTTCATTAATAACTCGTGCCACGAGTTAAAAATTGCACCATAATTAAATTTTTGTCGTCGCTATTTAAGGTAAAACTTTTTTTCTTTTATTATAACAATTTTTTGGGTTTTGTATATTCTTAATTACATTAAAGACATATCCAACCAAATTAACTTCATATTCTTGTCATTGTCTTTAAGTCACGACATAAATTTCTTCGACCACAAGTGATGGAGGATGGCTTGCTAACAAATTTTCACTTCATTCAATTATCAATGAATAATTTTCAATTTGAGATTTCTTTTAAATATTCTTACTACTATAATACTGTTTTTCGAATTTTATTGGAGCTTGAATGACACGAGAATGATTAAAGAAAAACACCATATAACTATTTTTATTTTCTAATGTTTTATAATAAATATAAATGTTATTATTATTTTTGATTTGATAATACGTTTGTTTGGCCTTGAGATTGAATTGGTTAAACTTGTGTTTTGAGAGCAAATACAAGTTTTATATTATTTGGCCAATTTTTATAATGACTTTTGAGATTAAATTTAACTAAAATCATAATAACTTTTATTCATAAACTGCAACTAATTTACATATAGTTACTCATTATGCCCCGTAAAATAACTTTTTAAATTCATTATTGACCTTAAAAACGAGGCTAGTTTGGGAGTTCAGTTATAATCTGCATTTGTATAATTAATTATAAAATTATGATATTCAATTCTTTTGAACTTTAATATTTTATTAAATTTGTAGGTAAACTACAACGAGCTCCCCAAAAAATTAATATAATTACAAATATTTTTGTTGTTTGTGAAATTATCAATACTATTGGTATTTGATGAAATTATATAATTTTTAGATTTAGGCATAGAATTGTCAATTTATTTAATACTTTTAAAAAATATAGAAAAACCAGACGACGTGGATAGAAAAAATATTAAAAGAAATGTCCACTTAACCCATATTTTATTTTATAAAATTTATGAAAAATAAATAAAAGTACAATTCATAGTTCACAAGGAAATTATATGAATTTTAGATTTAGGCTTGGAATTGTCATTTTTTTTGAAAAATTTTATAAAAAAAAAAAAAATAGAAAAACCAGACGGGTGGATAGAAAAATGTTAAAAGAAATGTTCACTTAGTCCGTAATTTTTTTATAAAATTTATGAAAAACAAATAAAATTATAATTTATAGTCCATAAGGGTATTTTTGTCCGATCACCATAAAAAATGGGTAGAAACCCAACAGAGACTAATGCATTGAATCGTACTATCATTAAAATTAGTTAATAAATTTTAAAATAATAAGGTAGTATTTATAGTTATTTTAAACTCTATAGGAGCTGGTTGTAATTTCCTTGGATTTTTCTGATTTACTATTTCTTGATTTCAAATTTAGCTACTCCACGAGTAATATCCATATCCCAACTTTGTCACAATCTCGAGGCAAAAATAGGAAGAGCACAAAATATAGGGGGCCAATAAGGAAATACGCAGACCTCAGTGGAGTATTTGAAAAGAGCATAAGACGCATAAAAGGAAAGAAAAGGCTGAGGGAAAGTGAAGGGAAAGAGGAAAAGAAACCGAGAGATTCACATCTCACCCCAGTTCGCTTTCCTCCTCAGGTACTTCCTCTCTCTATACGTATACTGCGTGTTTTTTTTTGTTGGGATTTTTTGTCTCGTATGGTTTAACAGGTACGAATATGTGTGTAGATGTAGTTTCGCAGCGATCGATGTTGAATTAATTGAGTTTTATTTAATAATGGATCGGGATGTTGAGTTAATCGTTGTTGTTTCAGCTTCGATTTGATTTTGAGTTAAAATCGGGGGGTTTTGGTTAGCATTCCTACTTATTTAGCTGTGATTCTACTTGGCGTTAGGGTTTTGTTTTTCCAACTCTTACGTTCTTAATGTTCTTCTATAGGCTATTGATAGTGTTCCATTTTTATCTATATGATGGGCGGGGGAGGGGGGGGGGGTTGGTTCGGGGTATGGGTGGGGGATGTAGAAGAGAATTTGGTGTAGTATGTACAGTCCTTGGTTGGTGATAAATTGTGGGCGTGTTGATTTTTGGCTTTTTTAATATTTGGAATGGTTGAATTTTAACTGTACTCGTCTCTGGCATTTTTCTGTTATAGAAGTTAATAATTAGAGTCTCTCGGAGTTCGATTATGTGCAGATTTCAGGAGATTTTAATATAGGAATATTCAAGGAGTTAGAGTGGACTTTCTGTTGGAATTTAATGCCGTGATCGTTTGTTAAATTTTGTTTTTCATTTTCCTCCTTATGTTTAAGTTTCTCCGCTCTTGGACTGTTATGATTGCTCTGTATAGATGTATAATCATTGGAAAAATATACATTTGTTCTTGAGTTATGATTGATCTACTGAATGTTGATTTAGTTTGGTTATTCATTTTTTCTCCACTTATGTACTCTGTTCATCATTTTCCTGTCATGTTAAGTTTGTTATTTTGTTTATTTGATTTGTTTTAATTGTGAAAAAATTTAAATCTACTTGATTGCTTTGGTGAGCTGTTTGTGGTGCGTATATCAATAGTTGTGATTATATTTGGCTCGCTAAAACAATACTTTCAAATCTGAAGTTGAATTTACAAGCACAATTTGAAAGGGTTGAAACTAATTGTTACTTGGTGACCTATTGCATCCAATATCTTGGTAAATTTTGTAATTCTCCTTACATATTGAAGAAAATGATCCTCATGTCGTCTCTTGATACCGACTTGGTTTACTATTTGTGTGTCAACAGCAGGTTTTGACCTGGTTTGGATTTGTGTTGATTTTGGGCTGGTATAGAAGATGACGATGAACCAGCGGAATACAATTGATTTAGATCAAGGATGGGACTTCATGCAAAAAGGGATTACAAAACTGAAAAATATTCTAGAAGGACTGCCAGAGCCGCAGTTCAGCTCTGAGGACTACATGATGCTCTACACGTATTAATTTAATAAGCTATATCACCATCATGTGATTTTAGGCTGTTATCTGTAAATTGTTTATGAGTTTCCTTGATTCTTATTTTGCAGGACAATATACAACATGTGTACTCAAAAGCCCCCGCATGATTATTCTCAGCAATTGTATGACAAGTACCGAGAGTCTTTTGAAGAGTACATTACATCAACGGTAGGGATGGATCTAGTTGTTTTATTTATTGGTATAGCATTACAAATATTTGTGCCAAGTCGACATAAATGAAAAAACTCATCATAGTTTTGGGTGCTTAATTTGGAATATTTTTATTTCTTAATGTCCAACCCAGTCTCTGAAGTTGTCCGCTTCTATTCTAAACAAAAATTTCAAGTGCTGAACTGAAAATTTGATCCCACTACCCTGAAATGAATATAGGTGCATAGTGAAGTTGTTCATCCTATTCTGCCATGGCTTGTTCATTGGTTTAGTTTCTACGAATTGATTTGTGTTGTTTTTCTAGCCTCAGATTTTGGGTTTTCTGTTATTCATTAGGTATTGCCTGCTTTAAGAGAGAAGCATGATGAGTTCATGCTCAGAGAGCTCGTGAAAAGGTGGTTAAATCATAAAATCATGGTGCGGTGGCTTTCGAGATTCTTTCATTATCTTGATCGATACTTCATAGCTAGAAGATCACTTCCAGCACTCAAAGAAGTTGGTCTCACATGCTTCCGGGACCTGGTAACTTGTGACTGTATCCCTCCTTGATATCTGGTCTTCTCAAACTCTCACTTGCCCTTTTCTCTAAATTTTGCACAGTGCTTTACAGAAACTGGATTAACTCAAATTTGGCCCGATTTCTATGCTATCCTTGTTTCTTCTTTCTCCTTCTCCTCCTTTCTTTCCATCTCTCTCTTTGTCTTTTCATTTTTTTTTTTTAATTTGAACCTGGATTTGGATTTCAGGTGTATCAGGAGTTAAATGGGAAAGTGAGGGATGCTGTTATATCTCTGGTATGTTTGTATTGTTGTTTACCTTTATACATCCTAGTCTGTTTTATGTTGTGATATATTTTCTTTTATGTCTAGATTGATCAAGAGCGAGAAGGAGAGCAAATAGATCGTGCCTTATTGAAGAATGTACTAGATATTTTTGTTGAAATTGGAATGGGGCAGATGGATTATTATGAGAATGACTTTGAAGCGGCAATGCTGAAGGACACAGCAGCTTACTACTCTCGGAAGGCTTCTAACTGGATCTTGGATGATTCATGCCCTGACTATATGATGAAGGTAATTTTCTAATTCAATTCATAATCACTCCCACCCCCAGGAACACATGGACATGCTTGTAAACACCAAAATAATAATGAAAGAAGGAAGGCGGCAAAGTCCCTCTATACAAACTATTTTTCTTCCTTGTTTCTAAATATCTTTCTGAAAATCCAGGCTGAGGAGTGTTTGAAACGAGAAAAGGACAGGGTTGCTCATTATCTTCATTCAAGTAGTGAGACAAAGTTGCTTGAGGTTTGTGCTTTCTCTTGGATGATTAGTTATCAACATTTCTAAAGTATATGTATCTCAAGTGTTTGGATGGATTTGTATTGCTCAGTATTTAGTTATACTGATTCAATTTAATATTCCTGTCGTGGTTGAGTTTTTTATATTTTGATTCTGGTAGAAAGTACAACATGAGCTGTTGTCTGTGTATGCCACCCAACTGCTAGAGAAAGAGCACTCAGGTTGTCATGCATTACTTCGGGATGACAAGGTACTTCCAACTTATTTATCCTTGTGCGTGAGTTTGGAACTTTGGATGTTTTATCTGTGGTGAGATTGTTGATGCTAAATCCCAACATTTTCTTTATCCATTAGGTAGAGGATTTGTCAAGGATGTATAGGCTCTTTTCCAAAATACCTCGAGGCTTAGAGCCTGTCGCTAATATTTTTAAGCAGGTTTGTGTTGGTTTTGCATTTCCCTTGTAGAAAATGAGTGCCAATTCAAAATTATCCTGCTCGTACTTTTGCAAAGTTGTTATGTTAAATAGTTGAATATTAATGTGTAATGGTGTCCCAACTACAGCATGTTACTGCTGAAGGTACAGCTTTGGTTAAACAAGCAGAAGATGCTGCAAGCATCAAGAAGGTTGGTTTGTCTCTCAATTATTTTTTCGTTCTGTTTAGTTGATCGAGAAAGAAACATTAAGCTATCCATTGTAACACTTCCAATGGTTGCTAAACTGAGGTTACAACCCAAGACTTCTGTTTAATTATGGAATGTAATTCATTGGATGGACAGAAAAAGTTACTAGTACAGTTGGCTTTTGCCCGTGCCTTTGTTGTTTAAGTGATTTTAGTCATGAATCAATTTATATGATGAAAGAATAGTACTGTGCTATGAACATTTGCTTTCTGTAACATTCTTTCAGACTCAGGCCTGAATTTGTAGATGGGTTTCTTTGTGCTAAGTGTATTGTATGCTTATTGACCTTTTTTCATTAGGTTGGGATCACAAGGGAGAGAAGTTGGTCCCTATTGTTAAAGATGCTAACATATTTCTTCTGAAGTTCTTGCAATCATTTTTTGAACACAAAAGCTCTTTAAATTTCTCGTTCGTAAGGCTTGAAATTATCATAACAAATTATCATGTGCTGATTTGATCATCATCCAATTGAGATGTGTTAAAAGTTGTAGGATTCGTTGGTTACCTGTATGGTGTGGTTTAGAAAGTTTTTCTTTATTATCATCAGCTAGGTCCATAGAACAGTTTGCGTGTAGCTTTTACGTGAATATGTACAAAACCTTACTAAGATGATCAAGCTCTTAAAAGTGTCATTGTGTGGTAAACGACAGTATGCTATTATTATTTCTATCTTATAGTTTAATTTCGGAAGTTATAAAGAAAATCTTTCTTGAATCTTTCCTCAGAAAAGGGAATGTTTTACTGAAACAACAACGTGCATTGTTTCTTTTTGGTTTTCCTAATAATATATGCTGAAGCGACTTAACAACATTAAGATATGACTCCATATCTAAAACATTGTTTTGGAGGACATCACTAGAAAGTTCTGCCAGGTTTGACCATGCAGTGGACTTTATAAGTATGTTTTCTGCCTATAGTTGAATATTTGTGCATGCTTCTGATGTTGAGAGGTGTCTTTCTACAGGCAGAAAAGAAAGATATTGTTGGATTACAGGAACAGGTAACTTATTTTGAATTTTCTGATCTTCTGTATGGTTTCAGACTTAAGTTAATTCATGTTTTATCCAGGTATTTGTGAGGAAAGTAATCGAGCTCCATGACAAGTTCATGGCATATGTGAATGACTGTTTTCTAAATCACACGCTTTTCCACAAGGTTAGATTTATTGAATCGCTTCAAGTTTACTTTTACGTACTTTTCACTCGTGCAATAAATGATTCACCATTTGTTATCCTTCCTGTATATAGGCTCTCAAAGAGGCCTTTGAAGTGTTCTGCAACAAGGGTGTTGCTGGAAGTTCTAGTGCTGAGCTTCTTGCCACATTTTGTGATAACATTCTCAAGAAGGGTGGGAGTGAAAAATTGAGTGATGAAGCTATTGAAGAAACTCTAGAGAAGGTGCATTTTATGAACATTTCACTTTTGAGTTTATATTTTTTGGGTACAGCATGTCGAAATTGAGGTTCTAAATAACCTTCAGGTGGTAAAACTGCTGGCTTATATCAGTGACAAGGATTTATTTGCTGAATTCTATCGGTGAGTTTCCCAACTTATTGATTGATTGAGGGAGAATTACTGTTTTTCAAGACTGCATTATGTCTTACTCTTTTTACTGCTATTATTGACAGGAAAAAGCTTGCACGTCGCCTATTATTTGATAAAAGTGCTAATGATGAGCATGAGAGAAGTATCTTGACAAAGTTGAAGCAGCAGTGTGGTGGCCAGTTTACCTCAAAAATGGAGGGAATGGTTAGCTCACATATTATGATCTGTTCTGAATTAGCAGTCATATATTACATTGTTTATTTTCTTACTCATTTTAATTGTCGCAGGTTACAGATCTGACACTAGCTAGGGAAAACCAAACCAGCTTTGAGGAATATCTCAGCAATAATGCAAATGCAAATCCAGGGATTGACTTGACAGTGACTGTCCTCACAACGGGTTTCTGGCCAAGCTACAAGTCTTTTGATCTTAACCTTCCAGCTGAAATGGTATGCTTATAGATGAGGATCTTGTTTGCCATGAAACCATCATATCACTGACTTATTCCTCTTCTCCTTCGGACCTTTGTGCTAGGTCAAGTGTGTTGAAGTATTTAGAGAATTCTACCAGACAAAAACAAAGCACAGAAAACTTACATGGATATATTCTTTGGGGACTTGTAACATCAATGGAAAATTTGAACCAAAAACAATAGAACTTATTGTGACCACATACCAGGTAATTTGACAGGACAAGGTATTATCTCATCTTAGCTTGATTCTTGTAAATTGATATTATAGTGATTGCAGCTCATTTTTCCAGGCTGCTGCCCTACTCCTGTTCAATGCCTCAGATAGATTGAGTTATCAGGAAATAATGGCTCAGTTGAACCTATCAGATGATGATGTTGTTAGGCTGCTTCACTCGCTTTCATGTGCCAAGTATAAGATTCTGAACAAGGAGCCAAGTACCAAAACAATTTCTTCAACTGATGTTTTTGAATTTAATTCAAAGTTCACTGACAAAATGAGAAGGATCAAGGTTCGCATGCTCTCCCTCCCTCCCTTGTGTGTGTGTGTGTGTGTGTGTGTGAGAGAGAGAGAGAGAGAGAGAGAGAGAGAGAGAGAGAGAGAGAGAGGAAACAGGAAAAGCTATATTGGATAAAAGGAGTAAGGAGTTACTTGTACCTCATTTCATTATGTTTCTTTATTGCTTACCTGGAATGCAGATCCCTCTTCCTCCTGTTGATGAGAAAAAGAAGGTCATTGAGGATGTTGATAAGGACAGACGGTATGCCATTGATGCTTCAATTGTGCGTATCATGAAGAGCAGGAAAGTCTTGGGCTACCAGCAGTTGGTTATGGAGTGCGTTGAACAATTGGGCCGCATGTTCAAGGTACCATTAGAATGTATTTTTATTTTCTATTCAGTATTCTTCCATGTAGGTGCTGATATGTAACTTTGTGTCCTGCAGCCGGACGTTAAAGCAATCAAGAAGCGGATTGAAGATTTGATCACTCGCGACTATCTGGAAAGAGACAAGGATAACCCCAACTTGTTCAAATACTTGGCATGATTCTAGCGAGCTGGTGATCAAATGTGTAACTCTATTGCTGCTGCAAGAAAGTGTGAGAGAATGTGAACAACTGTTGAGCTCAAACCACTGTAAATTCTTGTACATTTTGGCCTAAAGCGAGTAAGAACCATCCTGAAAGATTGGTTCAGGTTGAGGAAAAGGTGTATTCTGACATTTCCGAGCAGCTTGACAAATCCAGCTCGCATCCGTTTCCTCAGTGCCACCCGATGTGTTATTTATTATCTAAATGCTCATGCTTTTTCAGATTGGCTTTCCGATGAAGTAAATGTAACGATTCCAGTAAAAGCAGCCGCCAGATTGCTGTTTTAAGTCTTCTTTCCAAGTTTACTATTAACCTTAGTATCAGATGCATTATATGTTGTTTCAATTGCATTTTCTTTCTGTTTGATCTAATGTGATGTGACGATTGTTTTAGCTGGTTTCAGGTTATATAGCAAGTGAAATGTCTTCATAGTTTTACATTGACGCAATTTGGGCAGATTATGATCAAATTTGTGGAAGAATTCATTGTTTGGCCGTAGATAGCCATCGATTGCTCGAAACGCCTTTTTCCAAAAAAAAAATGAAAGGAAAAGGAAAAATGAAGAAGAAAAAAGAGAACTTCATTGTGGAAGTATCAATTTATCTGAATTTTGATTCGCATATTTGTGAATGTGGAAAGCTACAGCTTCACATACGCAGGAAAATGATTTCTTTTTCATACATCTCTTGTTGCCTAAATCTCTCTTATCCTGATATCTTAGTGTAGAAGTATTTGTTAAATAGTCGTTAATTTTAAATTATATTTTGTAAATTTTTTAATAATGCAGTGGTTTTATAATATGTGCATGTTTCTTTGCCTTCATTTGTCATTTTAACGGAATATGGGATTACTTTTAATAAGAAGAGGGATTAAGTATAGAATACACTTATTATGTGGATTAAATTTGTAATTTTTACCTATTATTTTAGGTGCTTTAGTTAACCCTTTAATGGGACTTTGTTTTTGTTTTCTTTTGTATTTTCTTCAGGTGGAGTAAAATTTGACGTCAAAGGAACAGAGTAAGAGACAAAAGTAGGTGAAGTTCCCACCAAAGAGTAATAATAGAAGTAGCAGACGTCAGTCAACCTACATTCATTTGCCTTGAAATCAATAATTATACCGAGTGTCTGTATATAATTAGTGGGGTGGGAAGTGGCAATTCACACTCACATCCCCCAAAATTGCACGTTTTGTCTTTTGCTTTCTACTCAATAAACAAAAGGGTTCCAACTTCCAACCGTTTGGAATTGGAAGATGATTTCATCTCATTACCATCATTATTTATTCCACACACAACGTGATGAAATCAACCACAACAAAATAAAAAAATCTGAAAAAACATTCAAACGGTGGTTAAAACGATGAGTTTTTTGCAATGAACGTGAGGGGTCGAATTTTTCTCTCGAAGATGATCGAAACAATAAGTGGATTGTTCTGTAACTCTTCTCAAATCTAAATTATGATCGTCTGAAATTCTATCGTCAAACCATGCAGCAAGACACTGCAACTTCGACTTCTATCTAACCAAACGCTCTCAAAATGCTTCCCCTCTTATTCTACATCGGATTCTCTACTTAAAATTAAGATATTGAACTCAAAGACATATGATCGGCCTATGAGAGGGCAAAAGAGTTGAAAAGGATCAAATACAACATAAATCCAGGGCTAAAGACAATTTATCCCCCTGTGTTATTGAAAAAGTGCAATTTACCACCTTGTGAAGAAATAAAGAGCAAAAAACCCTCCCTTATACTTTTAAAAATGATACATTTTACCCCCCCCCCCCTGGAGCTAGCAGTGTAGTACACGCGCTTCTCCTGCAAACTTTTATCATTTTGAACAATAAATTGTTTTTTATATTTTAAATTTTGAACGGTTAGTTTTTGATTTACTATCGATCTAACAGTTAATACGAATTTGTCTAAATGAATGGCTAAGATTAAATATGATCAATGGCTCAGATATATGTATATTTTTTTTATATATGTTATTATTTATTATATATAAATATTATATATATAACATACACATAAATATATATATTTATATATATAGAAAAACGCCGCTGCCGACCGCAGGCCCCAACCCCCGGCCGCCGCCCGCACCAGCCCCAACCCTCCCAATCGCCGCCTCAGCCCCAGCCCCCAATCGATTCCCACGCTCGCTACCTTCGCCTGCCTCTCCCCAACCCAACCACCGCCCGCCCATCAACCCCCAGCTCAATCGCCGCCCTAGCCCCCAGTCAATCCGCCGCCTCCAGCCACCAGCCACAACCCCTCTTCCCCCATTATCTCTCTCTCTCTCTCTCTCTCTCTCTCTCTCTCTCTCTCTCTCTCTCTCCATGTATACATATATACAATGTATATATATATTTATATAAATATATATATATATATATCAATTTTTAAAGTATTTAAAATTATATATAGATATATTTAAATTTTAATATATATATATATATACATATATAATATTGATGAGATTGAACCATTCATCTAAATGTTATCTAATGGTTTAAAATGAGGATAAAAATATAATTTTATAAATTAAAAATAAAAATAAAAAATGGTGCGTGAAATGCACCAGTGCATCGAGGGGTAAATTGCATCATTTTTAAAAATATAAAAAGATTTTTTGCACTTTATTTTTTTACAAGAGGGTAAATTACACTTTTCCAATAACAAGAAGAGGTAAATTGTATTTTACCCCATAAATCTAGATACCAGCATGCTATGGCATGGCTAAGCCATAGCTATATAGGTTCAGTTAAAATTGCACTAAGGAACAATGGTACAATGTGGGTATGATTCTGCTTATTGCCTGTCAATTATGCTACTTTGACACACTTTACCTCTGAATGCCTGCATATACCTAACCATATCCCTTTTTCAAAGGACTCTATATCAATAGAATTTAAAATTCATAAATATTCAACAAATAATAGTTTAAATTTAAAATTGAATGATTTAAAATTCTTTAAATTTAAAATTGTCATCACAAATCTTTTTATTAGGGATTTGAAATCCATCAATCTAGATATAACTTACGTTTAAAGGTAAATGACAACGGGCTTTTCATCGGTTTTATTATAATTACAAATACTCACTCATTATTTTGAAAAGTTATAAATACTCTCTAAAATTAACGATTGTCTAACAAATACCCCATACAATTCAACCACAAAAGAAACAGTAAATATGAACCCTTGTGTTTTTTTATTCCAAGAAAGAGGGGAATAGTGTAGCCCTTTTGTTGGTTTATGGTGGAATTTCATTCCTCTTGAGAAATCCCACTAACTTATTGCATCAGTAGAATTCCCAGTTAATCATTAGATCTCCAACTGAGGTTTTTTTTTTTTTTTTTTATGTTGAACCACTGTTTTGTTTTGGTAATTACAACTCCAACTCTTTTTGGACATCATCTAACCAATGGTTTCAAGAAACCTTTGCTTTCTTTGTTCATTTTTCTATTATTAGGACAATCAAGTTGCTTGCATAAGTGCTGTTGTCTCTACTCTTTCTCCCCCTCCACTCACAAAAGTTCTCCATCTAAATCAATCCCAGCCATTGGATGACCTCTCCATTTTGCATTCCAAAATATGGGGTACTTAATCTAATGCTGGTGCTTCCCTGATCTCCCCTCATCATTACAATTACATGCTACTTTCCAAAGCTGGAATCTAATGGGGGCAACAGGGAAAAGTGAGAAACTCCTGTTGGAATCTTACATATGAGCCCTTCACTTCATTGCATAAAGAAAGCACTCACAAATGGACATTCTTGACACAAATGTTTAACAGCCCCACATGTTCCCATTAATCATCAAACTCCAAGAAACTCTGTCTTAATACAAAACATTTCTATGAATATGCAATGAGCACAACTTGCATTGTATTACATCATATTGACAGGTCCTCAGAAAGTAACTTTTAACACATTATTACAGCAGTGTATTGTATGAGATGAGAAATCAGTTGTTGATTTTTGCAAATTCCAGTGTTTTCTTGCCCTGAAGCTTGTTTGTCACATAGTGTTTGCTGTACTCTCCATGATTGTACCTTCTATACTTGCATGGATTCTTGTCATCCACCAGTTCTGGTATTGGCCCAAGTTCTATTTCATAACTTGGAGCATAGAAAGTAACAATTGAGAGTCTGTCTTTTTCCTTGTGAGTCACTGCTCTATGCTCCACACTCTTGTATCTCCCATTTGTTAGAACCTGTTTGGAATCCAAAAGCACAAAACATGAGAAAAAGCAACACTTATAAAGCAAACTGAACAAAAAAATCAAGAAAAAGAAGATCTTTTTATAGTCTGATACCTCTATGGTATCACCAATATTGATAACTAGAGCATTGGGAATGGGCTGAACCGGTATCCATTTATCGTCTTTTAGTATTTGAAGTCCAATTGAACTGCCCTTTCCCTGCTGTAAAACTGTGAGGGCACTCCCATCAGAATGTGGGCTTAAGCCTAAAACGAGGTCCGGTCTCGGGCATGCCGGATAATAGTTCATCCTTACTGCTTGTACAGCCACACCAAACATCTCCTCAAAAATGTCCTCATTTAAACTGAGGGTTATGGCTATGTACTTGAGCAAATTCTTGCACAGTTTCCTTATTTCACTTGAGTATATCTCCACAGTTTCACTGTAATAATCATACATGAGACAAAAGAAGTTTAGAGCACTAGTAAAAGATGCCTGCAGCACTTTATTTGCATAATTCCTTCAATTTATAAGCACACTAGGACCCAACATGTTGACTGTGGCAAGAAAGTGTGTCAAAAAAGCCTTGGTTTAAGCAACTTTCGAGTGCACGTTTTACGGTAAAAAAGTTAAAGGATCACAATCTTTTAACGAGTTCATATAGTTATTGATTATACGCATTATAACTATATGATTCTTGTCAAGATGAAACCTTCAAAGAAATGTTTTTTATATTCGTGAAGAGAAAATATCAAAAAATGGCTAGTTTTTTCTTTTTTTTACCAGAAATCAGATGGTTTAGTTGGCCAGAGTTTTGGGTTCCTGACGCAGTGGGGTTCCAAGCCAAGTGCAAACATGTTGCACCAATCCAACTTCTGGTCTTCTGAGAAGACAAAAGCCTGACCATAACCTTGTACAGTCCCTGGAATCATGGGATACTTCTGTTTCTCCTCCAAAGGCATCATGAAAAACTCCATGGCCACCTTTTCTATTCTCTCCAGCAACTCCAAATCAATCCCATGATTTATCACCTGCCATCATCATCATACAACTCACATCGTCAAAAAAACAAACACATAATCCACAAACATAAACAAAAACAAAGATATCAACCTGGAAAAATCCCCACTCTTTGCAAGAAGTCATCAGGTTCAGTATTTCACTGCAGAATTCATCTTTGCTTCCTTGAAAAAGTTTTGATAAATCAACAACAGGAATGTTGGTGCAAGAATAGTCAAGATTCGGCCTTTCCGTCCTGTCCCGGATAAATCTTTCAGGGATTTGTGATGTTTTGCTCTTCTTCAGTTCTTGAACATCATCAATGTGGCCAACTTTGATTTCAGAAATCGCAGCTGGAGCCATTAAGTATAAATATTTCAAGAAGATTATGAAATGTATATATATATATATCAAAGTCCAGAGAAATGCTGCTGATTGCTTTGTGGTTATTCAGTGAAGACAGTGTCTGTATTTATAGTTGCAAGAAGCAAGAATTCTTGGTGGGGTGGGGTGGGGGGGGTTAAGAGTTTCAGTGTGCATGCAACCTGTATACAAGTAGCTAGTCAATAATTGCCACAACCAAATCTTAGCATTTGAGTAATTATTTGATTTCAAGTCAATAATTCTCATAATTATAAGTAACAACATAAATCACTTACTTACTTTTGATTGTGAGGATGATTATTGGAAATTTACTAATAAGACAAAAGATATTTTGACCATTGCTATTGAGGATGGACAAGCACCCCATGACGTAAGAAGTAATGATAGGTTACGTAAGATTGATGGATTTAAAATTAGGGATTTCAAATTTCTAATAACAAGTATTTTTGATTTGTTTAGATTTTTTTATATTATAAAGAATTTTAAATTTTTTAATTCTCATTCTGAATTACATTTTTAAAATATTGATGGATCTGAAATTCCTTTCATACGAATCAATCATTTGAATTTCTTTGTCTAAAGCATTTCACCCAAATATAGCATATAAGGGCCGGCGCCATTGTTGTCAAATCTCTACCATGAAACATTTTCTTGAACTTTATATAGTTGAAAAAATGTCCTTCCTTTATCCCAAATTGAAAGCTTTAATTTTTACTATTGAGACGTCCCAAAATATGATTATATATTTTTCAAAAAGAAAATTTTATTTTCACTTAAACTATTGATTTGACATTATTGACTTTCAACCATTACTTCAAAAGACAATATCGTCAAAATACGCAAAATCTTGGCTTTTTTCAACCCACGTTTAAGTAGTTGATAACTAAACTGAAAGCAAAAGCAAATTAGCTACTTAAGTTGGTGAATTTGAGCAAAAGAAGAGTAGAAGTTGAGTGGTAAAAAATGGGAATCTAAAGGGAATTGGCATTCATACATGCATGATATGGTTCTCTTGTAATATCTTGAGATGATCAAGTGGTGGTAGGAGGAGGGGCCACAACACTTAGTCCCATTTTCAACTATATGTCTCCATTTCTGCAGACCAAATCAAGTGATTGCTGCCATAATCTTCCTCTTCTCACTTCACACACACACACACACACACACACACAAATATTCAGTGAAGAAAGCTCATAATTAAGCAAGCAAGAACCCTTTAGTCCCATCCCAACTATCATGATCAAACAATACACTACATATTTATGCATATCATTTTGGTTTCTGTTTATAATTTTGTGTAAGTTTGCTGTGTGATTGATTGGACTAGGTACTGTTTGTCTGCACATGTTGTTGCTTTTGGGATGGTTGGAGTCAGTCTTTGAAGTCTCTTTTCCAGTCCCTTTGGCCTGAGCTTTTTGAGTGGGATTATATAGTCCAACTCCAATCCAAGATGTACCTCAATTTCAAGAAATTAGCAAGTGACAAGGGTCGATGAACTAAAACATTGTTGACCATTCAAAGTAAGAGCATAATAATCCAGGCAGAGGCAGGTCAATTCTGGATCAGGTTCTGTCCCTTGATAGTGCAAGATGTTAGGCTGCAAGAACAATAATTTCTTGGAAATGGACCAAACTAAACAAGTGTGGTTGGGGGGGGTCCAAACGTGTGCATAAAGCCCCTTCACAACGCGTGTCTCGACAAAGAATAAAGCTAATCAGTTTCCCTACAACTATTGACGTACAAAAAAGGTTCATATTTCAACATCACACACAACCAACAACAATTGTAAACATCATGTTCTTCTCCACCAATTTCTCAACCCGTAGCAAGATTATGTGCATGCAAAAGGATAAAGGGTATCAGTTATCACAAACAACTGGAAAACAATACAGAGAGTGACAGCAATCAGACCGAGATTATATCTCCACGATAGCGATTATAATAAGAACAGAACACGATAGTGATCGTTTTCCAAAAGAGTTCTTCGGTTCTAATTATGGTAGAAGGATAAACCAAAAGGAGATGGTTTAATTTACAATTGCAGGGGCAACTCCCTCTCAAGTGTCGATCCCTATTATACAGAAAAAAATGATGAAGAAATACGGGAAATATGAAAAAGTGCCTCACAAGAAAGGACTAGTAATGACTATATTGTGAAATCAGCCCCCTCGGATGATAACTATGTGCCGTAGGCCCCTATTGAATAGTCTCTTCTCTAACTACGGAATAATCTATAACCTAAAATATCAAAACTGCAATCTTACATGAGCTCGGAATCTTGCACTCGAACATGCACATGATTCATTTCTTGCTATCCCGGACGATGTTGTATGGGAGTTTTGAGCATATGCCTTGTGTCGTGAAAGAGAAGTTGAAGATTCAAAAATGTCTTCACAAGATTAACGGCAATTTAATCCCATTTTGTACACATGTACGGAAATGTGATTAGCCGTTAACCTTCTTCTTTCTTCACCATATCCACAAGTGCGTGCCAATATGCTTCTTTCCACGGCCCGGCTCAGAAAGGGAATAAATACACTAGTTGAATGCGAATATGTACAGCTTGACTACTCTCTACCGCCACTGGGACCTTGATGGTTGATGGTATTAAATGCGAGCCATACCAAACGTACGAGTTCCTCTACATTTTGGAAACTGAAGTCAATAACCCTCTTAACGGAAACAATGGCCTCTTTATTTTCAGACTTTTCTAGTTCCACACGAGCGGCTGCAAACATATCCTGCGATTTTTTGGCAGCTTCCATTGCAGAGTTTACATCTTTGGTCTGCAAAAGTACCCCAGTTATAAAAACATATTCCAAATATACCGAATAAAACAAGATTTATCAAGAACAAAACATGATTTAAGATGTTGGTCGATCAAGGAGTTCAGAATTTAAGATCTAATGCTAAAATGACACCAGAATGTTTTTGCATCTGTTGATGCTGGACCCAAAAATACCAGTTACAGTTGAACAAAATTAACATAAGTAACCGTTACTACCTCCACACCAAAATTGGGATCCCAAAGCTTTGCCATACCAGTTCAATTGGCCTTTCACAGTGAATATTTTACGCAATAACACTTAGTAATACAAGACAACGACAAAGATATCAAACTATATGAAAAAAGGGATCTATAATTTGGCAACATGTGACGGATATCAAACTACATGTAAAAGGAATCTATATTTACTAATACAGCCAAAATAGTTCAGTATGTATCTTGGTTTGAGAAATAGACAGTTTAGGTTTGCACTAGCTCTGCTATGACTAACAATTAATGCAAAGTGTGAACTATTATATAAGCTTCTCCAAACCTCATGTCAAGTTATGGAGAAGTTAAAACAGCCAGGCGCAGTTTGACATTCCCATGTGAAACCACAACAATCAACTTACGAAGACACTATAGCATAACAGAGACAGGTAGCATAACTCTGGTCCATCAACTTACAAAGTCAAGCAGCCGAACAAAGTTGGGGCGGTTGCGAGGCACTAAAACATGATTCCCAGCATGAGAACCACTCCCTTTAGACAAAGTGGCCTTGTCTGCCGCTGCTAAATTGTTTAAGTTATCAACGTCAGATGCAGAAGATGATGGAGACTCGCCTACACAAATGAGCGAAATGGAATCAGGAGCTGTATCATCTGGAATAGTTTACACTACCATAGAAAATGTCTATCAGGTAAAAAGCAGCAAACAAACATACTTAGTAAGTAGGCAACACCAATAACAACGGTCCTTAAGATCAGAAAGTGAGTATGCAAGTGTTCAGCCCTATACATAACATTCATTTCCTGAAAGTGCACACTGGTTAAGATGACGAAAGGTACTTAAAAAGTGACTCTTAAAGCAGTTATTATTGCAAAAGGATTATGCATGCCTTCAGCTTAACTACGACGATGAAACCCTCAACCACATGCTCCAGATTTAAAGGGTACCTACTTTTCTTGAAGTGGTGGTAATATCCACAAGATAAATGATGAAACCAGACAGGAAGTGCAGCAATTAGGTCTATACAGAGCGTGGAGCCCATTTGACGAATTATTTAGCCTTGAGAAAAAGAATTAGCATACCTTGTGGAACCATCTGCAGACTTGATTGCAAATCATGCCAAACTCGGTTTGTAGTTGAACTTTTGCAATAAACTACTCTCAGGTAAGCGACTTCCACACATTTATAGGCCAAGGCAGCAGCACCCATTTCATGGCCTTTTTCAAATTCATATGCACAGGTTCTGCAAATTATGTGAAGTTCATGTTAATCCAGAAAATAAGCAGTGATCATATAAATAAAACTCCATAATTAAGGCAATTGAGACTTATTGTACGTTCTATGATTTCAACATGCCCTTACATTGTGATCTTGTTGTAAATATAAAAAATCAATAAATATGTAAATCCCCACCAGACATCCCATGCTGACAGAATCACAAAGTGCGTTATCCTCATGAAACAATTTATATACAACTAGAATGAGGTTGTAAAGAAATAACTCTCTCCATCTCATGTTGTTTGACATACTCACTCTTGGCACAAAATTTGAGAAAAGTGACCTTTATACTTGACACCTGAACACTATAATGGCAAAAATCAACCAACCTCCACTTTCTAGCACATGTTAGATGATTTGACCCTATATACATATCACTTTCTAAATTTCCTTGGAGGCACTGGGCATTATACTTAAATAAGACATCCAAGCATGGAAAGTTTGACACGTAATGTGAAGCGACACAAGAAGTCAAGAGAAAATATGTACTTACTTGCAAAGTTTGGCAGCTGTACCATACATCTGCATCGGACTCATCCCCAAATGCTTGCTACCTTCTCCATTGCAGGCCTCTAAAAGTGAAGCGCCGTGAAGAAACTTTAGGGCAGCTTTAAAGTACTCATAATTACTTTCCGAACTAAAACCAGAATTCTGCAAAAGTATATGTAAAAAGAGTAAGAAAATTAAGCAGCAGATTATAAGTCCACACTAAACACAATCCAAAATTGTATGCAATCCAGCATAAGGTTATTCATAATCAATATATATATATATAGATATATCAAGTCATCGCCACTACAAAAGGGAAACATAAATGTGCACACAGATTAAGAAGCAACCCAGAAAGACCTTGATTAAATCAGCATGAATTCTAAGTTCTTCAGCTTCTTTCAAGACATCCTCAGCCTCTTTCAAGGCAGCAGATGCAGTAACACCAGGGACATTCTTGTTTCCAAGGGTTGCATCCTGAGCCAGAGATCGCGCTGCCTCATTATTAAAGAAGTGGTGGGTCCCATTCTGAAGGCGGGCAATTGCAGTGTCTTTTAGAGCCTTAGATGTATCGCCAACAACAGAAGCATCAAGGGCTCTTGCATCCATTAAACCTTTTTTGGAGGATGCCAATGATCCTGATGTATGTTTGCTATGACATAATTCACCTTGTTTATCTCCCTGACGCAGGTCAATGCGCAACTTTCCACTCCATGGCTCGGTATGGGAAGAAATTTGCTCTCCCTGTGCGGATGGGTTCTCACTTTTGCTATCACCCGATTTCCCAATATCCCTCTTGCTACTTGTACCGTTTTTAACAGATTTGATGCTAGACTCATCAGAGAAAGGATGTCCCCTGTTACTTGATACTTCATGTTTAGGTGCACAATGGTTGTCGCCAAAAGCTGTCCCTTTCAATTTATTCTTTGAATCTAAGATTTCCGAGCCATTATCATTGGTGAGCCCTGATGACCCATTCCTGACTATGCCCAACTCAGAACTTCCATTCATGCCCCGAATTTTCTTCAAACTGCCTGTTGCAGGAACATCATGTAATCTAGAATCAACCTTCCCTACAGTCACCATCATCCTAGGTGAGACCTGATTCGTGTAGGGCATCCTAATGGGAGACGATGAAACTGATTCCTCAGGTGAGCCTTTCATCTCCATATAACTACTAATCCTGTTTTTACGGGAATCGGAAACCTTAGAGGAGCTTGAAGTGGCAGCAGTTGACAGCTGTTCACACCCCAAATCCTTTCGCAGTTTATCTATGTCTTCAATGGTTAGCCGCCGTTTTGCTCTTGATTTTGTTACCTGTTCTTTCTCAATATCCCTATTAACTGGACATTCTTTACTCCCTGCTGAATGAACTCCAGCTTCTATGCTTTTTCTTTTTGGTATATCATCAAGCTTGCTTCTTTTAGAATCCCTCTCTTCAACCTGAGACACTTGCGATCTCTTGTCTCTATGAAGATCACCAACCTTCTTGTCCTCTTTGGTGGAAACTTTTCTGTCCTGGATAGTGTTCCCATCGTTTTGCCTTGTATTTCCCTGATACTGACTATCTCCATAATCCTTTAATTTTATCTTCTTTGTAGATAATTCTCTACCATTACATGTTTTGACATCCAAGTGCCCACCATCTGGTAAAACCTGCATCTGATCTTTCTGTTTCTTCACATGAATTTGGAAATTGCCTGCATCCCCAGAGATTACCTCTTTTCCTGCACTCTTTCTCTTCTCATCCTTCAAAACTCCCTTATTGAGCAAACCAGATGTCAAACTGTTGCCAATCATACCTAGGTTTCCACCAGAAATCTGAAAGTTGTCCACATTGAGAGCACCTTTAGATTTAATCTTTTTCACCTTCCCATGTTCATGCTGAGCAGACTCGTTCTTGATTTTTTTCCTCGGATTTGCATCATCTACAAGATGTTATACATATCGGTAAATGAAGAAAAGCACAATTAAGAGAGAACCACAAACGAAAGTGACAGCTATAACGAATGACACACCTCCAATCACATGCTCACTTTTTCGTTTACTTGATTTTGGTACAACAACTGCTGATTTATTTGGATGCTGCATACCCAGTTTGTTTGTTTCACTTACTCCTGCAAGTGATTGCTTGATCTCCTTTGAGCTCCCATTTTTCACAGCCAGCCGTTGCAAATTCTTTTTACCGCTAGAAGGAACAGGATCAGTCATGCTTACTTCATTCTGTTTCTTTTTCAGTTTCTGCAACATTATTTGATCTGAAGCACAGTTCTGGTAGTTCTGATCTAAATGATGTGCACCAACTGAAATTACTCCAGCCATGGTTCCAGCTTGAAAGTTCTGTTGATTTTCCGGGACAGGAACTAGATACAAAGCCTGAAGAGCTTTTGTAGTCTGATCTTCACTAATGTCACAACGATTCATTCCTGGACTGAAAATTAATACAACTCTCATCAAGTCCAGGCCTTATTGCTGTTTATTTTAACAACATATACAATAAGGAATGCTTTAGACAAGAGGCAGATAAAGAGAATGGTCATACGCATGGACCGAATGGGGAGGGAAATGTGTCGCCAATGACAGCACACATGCACGTTGCAGTAGAGCATGCACCTCCTTCCTAAATGAATATTCAGCATCTATATTTTATAAGCTGGAAAGTCCACTGTTAAGTTCTCTAATTAGAACAATTTTAAATCTAAATCTAATTCTAATATGATGATGCATTACTTGTGGTATTAAAATCTAAATGAAGTTACATGAGATGCTTCTAGAAAAATAAATACAAGATATTCATTTGTGGAGAAGGGAGAAGCAAACTTCAGTAATAAATCAACTTTGCACTAGATTCGTTTAATGACAAAAAGAAATCTGACAAGGAGCAACAAACAGAATCCTGATAAGGAGCATAAGAAGGGAACTTACAGCCAGTCTAGCATGCTGCATACCCACTTATCAGGCAGTTGCTCCGACTTTGTACCATATGGCAGAAGACGCCACTTCTGACAGCGGTCACACCCGACCCAATCTTCCTGTATTACAACAGGAGCTGCCACTGTCTGCTCCAACCCACTGGAGATTCCTTCCTTAGAATGTATTGCTGGAGCTGGAGGCTCTGTTGAAGTCATGTCAGATATCACCTTGTCCAAATACTTTTTATTACTTGATCTCTCCTTCAATTTACCAGCATACGCAGATTTTGCCTTAGCAGCATCAAGATTAAATTTCTTTGGCTTGTCACCAGAAGGCCTCTCCAATAAATGCTTTGGGTTCTCCATATGTGCAAAACTAGTATGACCAGCATCTTTCTGGCCGAGCTGAAGTGTATGCACGTCCTTCTTTCCACTGGATTTGTTTTCTGGTCCAGCACAACCACCATCCTTCAATCTATCTGATTTTGACGCTAATTTACTACTTTGACTTCCTTTTGACTTTTTATCACCTTCAAATGATAACCTATTTACAGCATGAGGGGTTCCAAATCCATTATGTTTACTAGAGGTTGCATCCGGACCAACTTTCGAACCCGAGTTATCCAAAGCTCCTTTAACCCTTTCATCTTCAGAATTACCAGAATAAGCTCTCAAAGAAGCACGATTTCTCTCGCCACGGCTCCTGTTGTCCTGCTGGTGATCAACTAAAACATCCTTCTGAGAAATTATTGCTTGATGTTCCCAAACCTTCTCTAGAGAACTGAATCTGGGTTCTGGCTGATCATACTTAACATAACTTTGGTCAGAAGTGTGTTCCAGAAAAGCATCCTTACCCGAATCGCCCGAAACTGATTTTCCTTTCACCCTGTCCTTACTTCCTCTCCTCTTTTTAACTTGGGCACTTTTCTCACGTTCCCTGCCTCCATCAGATACAGGTTGCACGCTGCAGTCCAGATTACTACTGCTCAAAGATTTCTTCTTATCCACTTTAAATTCATCTTCTGAAATCTCAAAATTTCGGCTCTTATCAACAAAATTTGTTTTCTTCTGACCAAAACCATCATTGTTCGAGAGCCTAACAGAGATTCTGGAACTTTTGGAGGCAGCTTCAAACTCGGTTTCTACTGAATCTTCTGTTTCTCTTGCTAACTTCAGCAAATCTTCACAAAGAGGTGAAAGCAGCAAGCCACCAGATACTGGGAAAGATGTCATTATCTGTATGAAAGAATGACAGAAGTTTGAGAACAATAAATATTAACCTAGAAACAAGATACATGTGATTATCAGAAAGTAGCTTCAGACAAGTAACACAGGCCATGGTTTTCTGAAAGAGAAAGGCAAGCAGGCATTGCAGACATGCTTGTTTGAAAGCAGATTGTAAAGGAGTTACCATGTCTCTTTAAATGTTCTTTAAAGCTTTCTAGTTTGAGATCAACTCCGTAAGAGGTGGGACAAACAAGTTCTCCACCCCCACTCTCACCCTCACCAGACATACAAAAACAGGGAGGGAACTAAAAATGTAACAACGTCCGTTCAGTCCAAGGATCAAGATATGGGTATCCGTGTACAGCTATCAAATAATTCTTACAGCCTAAAAGAAAGACAAGGATAATATTTTAATTGCTTGCAAAAGAAGAAGGTATATACCTGAAGAATGTCGGCAGGAGAATCCATAGGAGTCTCATGAGATTCAAATAGCCCATCACTTTCGTCATGACTATTTCCCTCTGAGGAAGATGGGGATGTAAGTCCCAGATTATATATTTCAGCATTATATTTTGCCACCCTGTCAGGTCCCACTTTGATGCGAACCCTCAGTGTTCTCTGGTCGGGTAGATTGCCCGACTTACTTGAAGGAAGTTCAACTTTTCCAGGAAGAGCCTCAGCAACTTTATTGGCAGGCAAGGTTGCTCTTTGTCTAATTGAAGCATCTTCAGAGGATATTTTCAAAGTTTGTGATGCACAGAAGCTAGGGGAGGAAGAAGAGCCATTTCTCTGAGCAGAAGGAGCATCAGGGACCATGACAGAATTAGGGGCAGGACCCTATGTGGTAACACAACCCATAGAGCGAATTAAATTAAAACTTCCCACACATACATATGAACCACAAATAGATGAACTGTGCCCATATACCTCTGGACAGACATGATCAGGAGATCTAGACAAGTTATGATTTTGAACTCTCTGCGGAGATTTTGGCTGCGACCAAATTGAAGGAGACCGCTGATACATGGGTAAAAACGAGCCATATCCACCAAATTTTGCCCCTGACAAACCACCAAAAAAGATGTCAATATCACTTTCTAATAGAAACAAAAGAAGACAGAACTGAGATTCTTTGTCCACTTACCCAGATTTTCCTCAGAAATGCCTCCTTCAAAATCTTTCTGAAGATGCCCCAATATTCTCTGAACCTTGTCTCCCTTTCAGAAAATAAGCGCAGAAAGTAATTAATATTGTTAAATACACTAATGAGTATGAGATAGACATACAGATTGAGTTAATACATCATTGAGAGAGGAAGAAGATGATGAACTATGACAAGGATTTTCTTTATGTTGTTCATGATAACCATAGAACCTATAACTTTATCGTACTCTACAATGAGACTGAGTCTATGCTACTACAAGACTCGATCCCCTGACGGCATTAGGGCCAGAAATCCTTTAAGAAACTTAAAATCTGATATTAATATGAAGTTTTTGAGTACTTTCTGAATTATCTTTGGAAGTTAACAGTAGCTTCAAGATCACCAAATGTTGAATTTTTCTTCTTCCACTCTCTGAAACTGATGAAAATAACCCATCATACATTCGGTCCTATAGAAACCATTTGAATTATCAGCTCATAATAACCCAAATATCCTCGACTACTCCTCGACTACTGAGCTTAGATAAGAAGCATTTTCTTATCCTTGCAGGTTCAATGATCACATTAAATAAGTTGCTCATATCAAACACTCTTCTCCGTTATTGAAACATATTTGAATACTTACTGAGGTCACTTCAGAAAGGACATAAAAATTCACATATTTCTGTTCTCGGCAACAATAATTACGGAGAAACATAGAAGAAACTCTTACAAAGTAAGGGAGAGCTATGTCAGGGTCAATGCTTCTATCATCCTTGTAATAGCAAGTCTCTCCTTCTTCAAGCTCAGGCTCTTGAATCATCCCTGGCCCACTTACCCAACCCCCAATACCAAGAAAAATCCAGAACCTAGCCCTAACCCTCCCTCCCCCAAAATCCTCAAATTCCCCCAAACCCTAATCCAACCTCTATCCTGAAATCCAACATATCACTCTCCAATTGACGAACACAACTTCAACCCAATAAAATACTCCGAAAACCCACACAACTCCTCCCCGATTCCCCCGCAATCCCCCAATATCAGAAACCCTAATCCAAACTCCACTTGATCACCACCATATACAGAACAAACGTGCGTATAAAAATTTTTATTCTATACACAAAAAAATGCAATCCCAAACAATCAATTTTGCAGCAGACAGTAACGATCGAAGCGATTCTCAATGTAATGCTCTTTCATTTTTATTTTTTCATTTGTTTATTGAAGTGTATGTATATGTTTTTTGATGCATATAGGCAGGCAGGCACCATATGGAGGGGGGGTTGTGGAGAAAGAGGGGTTGGGTGGGTGGGGGGGGGGGTCTTTTCTTTTTCTTTCCTTTTCTTCCTCTCTTAATAATAATTATAAATTGCTCATTATGATTTTTGCTATTTCCTTATTAACAATTCCCTCTTCATTTTTATTACCCTTTTCTTTATTTTATTTTTCTTGAGTAATTTCCTAAATATACAACAAATTAAATTATGGTGTTTCAAAAAATTATTTTTATTTTTTATGATAATAAAACATTTTAAGAATTATTAGCGTATTCTTATACTCCTAATTATAATTTCTAATCGTAGTGTTGAAATTATTACCACATTCTTAACTCCTTCTAATTTGTAATCACATACATTATTTTCATAAATTAGTCTCCATAATAATTTTATAATCATCTTTTTATGTTTTATTTTTTCATATGCGTTAATAATATACTATCGAGTAATAATTTTATAAATTCATCATAATTTCAAGACTTTTATTTTGGTTCTCCCCTTTAATTTCATGTCTTTCTCTTATTACTACTAATAATAAAAGTACAAAGTCTTAATGAACCATTATATTGTTAATTACATGACCCCCTATGCCCTCTAGAGTTAGGTTTTCATAAAGTGTTATCTCACAAACAATAAGCATCTATATATTAATGATTAATTCATTATTATAATTTTTTCAGTTACCCCGATCATAATTTTTGAAAGAATTTATATTTTTATTAGTAAGATTGGCAACTAATAAACTTAACACCGCATGGTGGTAGTATCAATTTTCAATAATTATTTAACACTGTAATTTATGTTATTATCTGTAATAAAAAAAATTACTTTTTTTGGCAACTAACAAACTTTAACACTGTAATTTCAATAAATTTGTGGTATTAGCATCAATTTTTAATAATTATTTTCTTGGGGACTCACTAATCACAATATAATATTAATTGTTATAATTTTTATGTCGTCAAACAATTAATTACATTTAAATAATATTTAGTGATTAAGGTGGGCTGCGTGAGAAATAGGAGTTTTCTTTGAAATAATAATAGTTTTTTGGGAAAAAATAGAAGGAAAACAAAAACGAGTGGATGTAGCAAAATCCAGCAAGAAGGCATGTTGAGAGAATATACTAAAAATATATTTTGGTTTTATTTTTCATTAATGGCCTCGAAGAATAAATTTATGGGATACATTTGACCTATTTACCATTATTATTATTTTTTATTATTATACTGGTTATTGTTATATATGTATAAATTTTTATATAATAATAACACTGGACTATGGAAGTTATTTTGAATTATGGGTCTACTTTGATAAAAAAAGATATTAGAGCTGAAATAAATGAAAAAATAATCCAAGTAAGTTTATATATTGAGTTTATGAATAATTGAAAAAAATCAAGATGCCAGGAAAAAAAAGGTGATAGGTTAATTTTGGAAATATCTATATATAATAAAACAGAATCATTGAAACTATCCACATAAGCGCCAGTATACGTAGATATGGACAACCTCAGTGAGCTTCATTCTGTCAAATGAAAATTTATAAGTTTTTTAGATAAAAGAAATAAAAATTTATACTTATCCAAAAGAATCTAATCAATATTATTTATTTACTTATTTGTTAAAGTATATAAAAATACATTAATCCAAGATATATATATATATATATATTTATTCAACAAATAAAAGTTTATTTGATTCAAAATATCATTAATATAAATATCAGTTATTGTTCATTATATCCAATAATATGAAATATTATCTGAATTGATTATTCGCTATATAATTATAGTTTCTTATAATATAGCGATAATAATTGATTTATGATATTTTGTATAAGATACTATAAGTTATATGACTATTGAATATTTGATACATAATAAACTACAATATCTAAATATTATGTATACAGATAATAATAATATGAAAAAACTATAGATTAGTATATACAAAAAAAAAATGTTATATTTATTGACATATAATAATTTCTTCTTTTATAATTATTCGTGTTTATCCAAAAAATTCTAATCATCATGGGGAGAATCAATTCATGATTATCAATTAAAAAAATTAAATAATTTTAAACTTTTCATTAATGATAAAGATAAGTCAATTTTATAAAACTTATCTACTATTGCCATTCGAAATTCAAAATTACTCAAGATAAAAAGTTTGTATATTATAAATAATGGGTCTGCAAAAGCAGCACAAAAGTAAATCACAAGGTCGTAAAACCTTACGCTACACTAGCACGTAAATTCTCTTTTCACCTTCATTTTTTTTTTCCTTTAGTTATATTTTAAGTGAGTATTTTCAAAATTTGACAGAATTATTTTTTGAAATCGTCGATGAAACCAGTATGTACATATATGTATTTCATATCAATGGTAATGCCAATGATTTATAATTCAATTATTGACAAGTTCAGTATTTATTCTGCAATTTTATGTTTCAGTAAGATACAATTTCTCTAATTTTAATTATTTTTTCCTAAATATCTAACATTATTAATTTGTTTTGTCAGTTATTGCACTAAAAAATACATTAATTAAAAAAATTGTTAATCAAGGATTTGTTAATTTTGAATTGTTTATTAAATACTAATTTTGAATTAAAATTGAAATTATTTGTATTATTTATTATTAAAGCACATGTTTGCTTTATGGTAGTCTTTTTTGAATGTTATTTTGTCACTTAATGAAATACATTATTTTTTATTTAGGTAATTATTTACCTTATTTATTTTTATTTTGAAGCACACATTCATTGTTCATTTTAAAACACATATTTGTTGTTTACCTTTATCCAAAATATTCACTTATTATTTTAGGTAATTAGTTAGTAAAATAAAATAATTTTATTTTTATATTCAATACACATTTGTATTTTTATACTTATTTACTACTTTAACTTTAAGTTTTAGATTTTTTATTGTTTATATTTCAAATTATAAATTATTTATAAATTTACTTCTTTATTTTATTGAAATACAATTCTACCGTACCTTGCAACGGGGTACTATCTAGTTATTAATACTATTTCTACAAATTGTAATGAAATATTGTGTAGTACGATTTGGCCTTTTAGTGTTTGCTATAGGCCAATGAAGTCCACGGGTTTTTATCATAAATTTCAAGTAATACCGGTATTTAAATATATTGTATATGTCTCCCTCTAAAAATATATATATATATATATATTGTATATGTCCAATATTGAAATTATTTTTTGTTGCACTTTGTATTTACCATTTTATCAGTACAACAATTTTTTTTAAAATAAATTATTAATTTCAAATTGCAAGGTGTTATTACCGTAAATTAGCTATATATATATATTTGAATATGTGCTAGAACATATATATAAACTAGTTCGTATTCCGCATCAATGCATGGCACAATTATATTTTTCAAAAGATAATAATTAATTTAAATTCTATAACATAAAAATAGTAAGAGATAATTTTTTTAAAATTATTAATAATATAAAGTATGTTAAATGTAAAATTAAATTTAATTATGTTACTAACTTATTTATTTTAAAAAACTACATTTTGTATTTGGATAAAGACAAATACTTGTATACTTATCTATGTTTAAATAAAATTAAAATATATTATTAAAAACATGATAACTCTTTTTTTATAAACATAAACAATTATAGACTAATCAAAAAATAAATTCAAAGATATCATGGCCTCTTAGGCCTCCTTTACTTCTTTGGTAATGATTAGTGGGGAATTGATTAAAATGTGATTAGGCATGTGATAACAAAATGTTTGATTGGTGAATTTCGTGTTTACTTATATTATTACACTATGAATTAACCATTGACTGTGGTAGGAGTGCTTTTGACTTTTTATACCTTGTACACATATTTGGTAAATTGACGTAATTACCCTTGGTGAAAAAGCATAGATATAAGTAATATATTGTTTACTTTGATTATAATTTTGAGATTGAATTGTGGATTATTTTAAATTTTCTTAAAATATCCTTGATCTTTATCTTCAATGATTAAATTTTCTTTTATTAAAATATAATATATTTACATACATAAATAAAAGTTAAATGACATATTTATATAAAAGTTAAATATACATAATAGTTTATATAAAAATTAATAATATATTTCATTTTTCCATCACCACCTACATTCATCTTCATCAAAATAATTTATACAGTACATAATGAAATAACTAATAACTATCTAATAACACAAAATTAATAATAATAATAATATATATATATATACACACGTTCCCTTCCCTACCCCCAAAACCTATCAATCCCCGCCGTCCCTCCACCCAACCAGCATCGCCCCTGAAGCCCGCCTCCCTGCCGCCCCTCCACCCCACTTAGCATCGCCGCCTTAGCCCCCCACCTTCCGCATAGTACCACCCCTCAGCTTCCCTTCCCCGCCACACACCACTGCTTCAGCTCCCCTCCCAGCCCCAACGCCGCCCCTACAACAAGCATTTTTATGTAGGTAAAATGGATCTCAAAATGAAGAGCATACTCTGCTCATTTTTTCAAGACAATTGTATTTATCAAGAGTTGAGCTCGGGAGCCATTGTCGTCTCTTCTTCAAAGATGGAGAACTTGAAAAGTTGTGTTTTTTGTCACAGGAAATCTGCTTTGCATTGTTAGAAAGAGCCAATCAATCAGGGGCAATATTGACCTTTTTGCAGCAAAAGTTGAGGGCATAATGGAGAGGTAAAATTTATCACCATAAGCTGGCCATGTGACTGAATAATAACTCACTTTTGATCGAAATTACAATTAAACAATAATCAGAATTTTTGTCGGGCCGTTGAGATTAATAACGGGCCGATCCAATTTGAAGTAAACAAAATACGAGACCTGATTGAGAGTGATATCATGCTTAATATGCCAAAAAGTAAAGGTGGGCTTAGTCGTATATGGCAAAATAGCACGCAAAGAGGAAGTCACGCTTATACTATGCTTACTTGGATGACTTCAAGTGCTTCAACTCGATTTGACTTTTTATTTAAAAATTAATAATTATTGTGAAATTGGCCGTATAATTACTTTTTTTTTCGTAATTATTATTAATATTATTACTTTACTATAATATTAGAAACTTAAATTATTACTTTGAATTTAGGATTAATTACACTTGGACCCCATCTGAAAATACAAAATTACACTTTTTTCAAAAATAATTTTAAAATTATATTTACACTCCTTCCGAAATTCACCGTTTACACTTGACATTCTTTTATTAAGGTTTTCGGAAAATGTTGACGTCCACAAAAATAATTACATAATTCTTCAATTTTGCCTCTCATTTAATATTTTCATGTATAATTTTATATTTACAAGACAAAAAATGCAACAATATTAACCTCACTCTATATGTATATGTTAAATGAGGGGCAAAATTAAAAATTTATGTAATTGATTTTGCTGACGGTAGCATTTTCCGTCAAAATCTCAATAAAAGAAGACCAGGTGTAAACCGTAATATTTTAAAAAAGGTGTAAGTGTAATCTAAAATTTGAAAAAGTATAATTTTATATTTTCAGATGAATGTAATTAACTCTTGAAATTATTGCAAAAATAGGGGGGAAAAATTATCACAGTCAAGAGAATGCTGACATGGCAACACAAAGGGAATCTTAAACAAAAAATAAGGTGGGTGCGGGACCCACATAATAATTTCTCCCCTGAAAAATATACACGCAAGAAAAATTTCTCATTTTCTCCCCCAACAAAATGAAAAATCTTTGAAACGGGAATATTTAGGGCTAGGTCCAAAAATTTTCTTCTTACAAATATTCCCATTGATTTTCATTTACAAAATTACCTAAATTCAATCGGATTATGAAAAGTTCCCGTTTTGATGCTACCTGCTTTGCATGCAGTACCAATTTTCCTCATGATTTAGGGTTCTACTAATTTATATTTGTTGTTTTATTTTAGCTTTATCGGTACGGTTCTGTCTGGCAGATTGAAAGAAAGTCGTGTCTTTCCTTCAAATTATAATCTTACGAAGTAATATTTGATATGCCCATTAAAAATTGAGGTGTTGAGCTCAATGGGTTTCTGGGTTTTTGCAATTGTTGCTTGAATTTATAGTTCCTGTTGCAATTATTGCAATACACAAATGCTAGGGTTTTTCTTTCGGAGAAGTGTTCTTTTGGGTAAT
The DNA here is from genome assembly GCA_034509735.1 of Sesamum alatum. Classification (NCBI taxonomy): domain Eukaryota; kingdom Viridiplantae; phylum Streptophyta; class Magnoliopsida; order Lamiales; family Pedaliaceae; genus Sesamum; species Sesamum alatum. Next base: position 37,014,449 of record JACGWO010000006.1, read on the forward strand.
TTAGAATAGTTTAGGAGTGAATGTATCCTCTTGGCATGGATTATTCGCGCGAAAGTGGGATGGTGTTGATTCCCACCCGTTTTGTGTGGCCTTATGGTGGGAGAGTTGTGTATATCAGTGGCTCGTTTACGGGGTGAGAGTTAATTAGCTTTTGAAGCTTACTTTATCATGCTGCTGCTATTCTTCTCTTCTCTCTCTCTTTTTTTCTTTCTTTTTTTTTTTTTGTGTAAATTTTGTTTTGTGAGTTGTATTGTGTGCATGTTAAGTATTTTTTTTAACTCTCTTTATCCAATTGATGGTAAACTGAAAAAGGTGGACGCAATGGCCGATGACACCGGTTGAGGGTTGCCCTACTGTGTTTCAGACAATTTGTAGCTTGCCTCCGGGTTATCACCAGGTTGGTTGTATTTGCGCTTGTGGGTTGAAGCTTTCTAGTGTTTAATTAGATGATTTCTTGTGATTATTTACATTGATCAATAGAGAATGTATTTACTTATTTGAAATACTGATTTGCTGGAACTGACCCGAAAATTGTAGTCGTGGCAATTGATATGCAGTTAATTTGGGCTTTCTGGGAGATCCATATTTTCCGTGTTCTGTGATGTATTTTAAGGTGGCATTTGGGGTATCTTGCATCATAAATTACTAGCTCACCTAGCTATCTTGGGTATTTGCAATTCTACTTTGCTGCAATTACACTTAATTATGACTCTGTTTCTTTAATTATCCTCTCCTTGTTCCTTTTGCGCCCCTTTGGCTTTATGTTGCTGTGTTGCCTAATTATGAATGGGCTGTGAGTGCCACTATCCTATGATGTTTCTGTACTTTTGAACTTGCTGGTGTAAACTAATGATGCCATTTAGTCCAGGAAATCTTGAATCAGATGCTGGTAAACTATAATAATATGTAGGGGATTTGCATGACTATTGTTAAGATGGTGGTTGTCATTAAAAGAGAATGATTCTCAAGTAAATATAAATCCACTAATTGTTAGTTATTGAATGAAAATGGTGTTACGAGTCCTATGACACATGTAGAGACTCAAATCATGAAAGGTCTCAATGCAATGAGTTTTTCGTGTACCTCATTTTTGCTCCACATCTTTTTATATTTGATTGGTCCTCATTCTCACATCATTTTCACTTTCCAATAGGAAGTGAGTGATACTTTCTTCATCTAACCATGAATGTCTATGTTTGAGTTGATATGGAGTTTTAAATGAGAGTTAGAAAATTGGACGCTTTGTAAGAACATTTCAACCTCAAAGGTAGTGATTGAGATCTAGCGGGCCATAATTATTACTTTAAAAAGAGCACACCTTAGAAAATTTCCTTACCAAGGAATTGGACATTATGTTTGGATATCCCACAAATGAAATATAGGTATTCAATTATGGACTAAGGCAGTATTCATTTACCCAAAATTTTTACATAACTAATCATACTATTCTACTTTTCACTGATAAAACTGACTTATCAAGACTTTACGTTTTCACGGGATTGCTTAGTTAAACTGAGGTATAAGTTGGAGAGGGACATTTTTAAAATGGAATGTTTGTGGGAATCAGGTATGCCAAGTATCCTCAAACTCAGATTCCTGATATGGGATCCCCAATCCATTTACTTGCTGAAGGATGAATGATGTTAATCTTTTTTGGGACATTAGTTGAGATATTTTGTGGCTTTTCATTACAGACTAGCCTTTGGAATTCACTATCAAGTTTTTAGTATTCAATGTTGGCCCGTTATTTGCAGTACAAATTTGTGGTTGATGGTGAATGGAGACATGATGAGCATCAGCCTTTTATCAGTAGCAACATTGGAACGGTGAACACTATCCTTTTAACTAGGGACTCCGATTATCGTCCCCCAATGCTCAGCCCGCAAGTGCCTCCCTCAGGTCCTGGTTCCAGCATGGATGTAGATAATGAGGCCTTTCAGCGTGTGGTATGGCAATGCTGCACTCCTCTTTAGTATATATGAAAATATTTATTATTAGTTTATTTCCAGAGACCATAGGTCTTGAATGCCTTGGAAAAAGATTAAGCTTTTATTCTCTAGGTGGATAGCCAAGCATATCTCTCCCAGAAAGTGTACACATTATTGGTTTTACCTTTCTGTAGTTCTCCAAGTTCAACATGGACATACAGGTTTTTTTTCTTCAATTAATGGTTTGCCTTTATTTTCTTTTTCCCCTTGTAGCTTTTTTAATATGCCTTCTAACTACATCGTGGCTGTTCGCAAATGGACGTAACAATTCAGAAATTTGGAAGAATACTCCTTGCATTTGGTAAACAAGAATATGAAAATGTTCTAAAAGAAGTGCTTAATTAATTGGGAATGTTTAAAGATTGACTATGTAGATGAAAAGAAACTTATAGATTCTGAATCTGAAGATATTATTATGGTTTAGCATCACATTCATTTCAACCATAGCCATCATCAAGTATTTCGCAACTGTGCTACTGTAGGATCAGATATTATTTTGTGTAGTTCCTTTCATGATCAGTCACAGGAAGAATAAGTTGAGTTGCCTCAGCCACAGTGATCTTGGTCACAGGTTCGACTGTCAGATGGTACATCTACTGAGTCCGTTCCAATGATATCAGATGCAGACTTAGAGATTTCCCGGCATCGTATAACTGTATTTATGTCGACACACACGGCCTATGAGTTGCTTCCTGAATCTGGAAAGGTCAGCATCAATCATTTTCTCTTGTAATATGATCTTTTTACATAGATTTTCTTTGTCTTTAGTTTTTTTCTTATTAATTTATTGGATTTGCAGGTTATTGCTTTGGATGTAGATCTACCTGTAAAGCAAGCATTTCATATTCTGCATGAGCAGGTACTTTATTAGGTATTTCTGGGTCGAAGTTTTTCCAAATCCTCTTGGGATAAGTAAGAGTTGTTCTCAAACCCATATTGCTATTGTGTAACTATCAGAATTGGCAGTAGTTTTTTTTCTGTAAGAACTGGGAAACAGGATGGTGGTATCACAAATACAATGAAAATATTTGCTTCTACTTTATGTGATTTCCTCAAGTAAGCAGTTTGAACCTTAACAAAAACAGAGATGAAATTCACTAGTCACCAAATTGTTCAACATTTTATCTGGAGGAAGCAAAAATCGATCTACTTAAACATATTGCTTTGTCTTTTCCCAAAGTGTTTTTCTTCCCATTCTATGTAAATCAAGGGCGCTGTTTCTGATCTGCCCCTAGCAAGACGTTTGGCGGTTGTCATGTTCTTGTCAATGCTTTCTTCATTTACTTACTTTTGAGTATCACCTTCTAACTAACAGCTCCTTTCCAGGGAATCTCCGTGGCACCCTTATGGGACTTCTCGAAGGGCAAATTTGTTGGAGTTCTCAGTGCACTGGATTTTATTTTAATTATGAGAGAGGTATATTCTGCAATGAATAAAATTTATGTTGACAAGCTTGTGCCCTCTCTTTTTCCTGGGTTTCTTTTTTCTTTCCGTATTTCTTGCTTTCCTGATGAGGCAACTAAGTGACATCTTGCATGCTATTAATCTCTTTGCTTGTTTTTCTACATAGAAGAATTAGTTTTCCTTCATTGTACGTGGTTTTGGGCTTTTCTGGCTTATAATAATAAGTTCAGATATAATATTTTAAATTGGATTCTCAACTGCCTGAACTAGAAAGGGAGAATATATCTGTTATCAGAATGAAAAAAAGTGGTAAAAGACATGTTTATGGTCATATAACTAGTGTACATTTGGAGGCTCTTAATTTGGCAGTTCCCCAGCCACTGGTTGTAGTGGGTATGAGTAGTTGGATCTTCTTACATGTGTGAATGATAGCTCCCCTCAAAATGTGTTTGGATATGAAAAATGTGTCATTTTTAAATATATGCTAATCCATGAGTAGTAGATCATCTAATATTGTGCAAGATGCATTCTGAGCTTATTACTGACATAGGTAACGCCCCTTGTTATGTTTGAGCTATTGGATGTTGCAGTAACTATCACTACTTATTAGATATGTACTACATTGTGATCAAGGACAGTAACAACCATGAGGAATTGGTCCTTCATGAGAATTTGTTTTCATGAATGATAGAAATGGTAGAGCGTCTGGAAAATTAGATCATCTGGACAACTATATGTTTGGTGCTTCTGCACCTGTGTAGTTTTGCTTCATGAATCCTTGTTCACTGCTGAACTATCTCTTTCCGCGTTTGACTTTTTTTCTCACAACCATTTGTGTATTATGATTGATGGGGATTTATGCTTTTGGATGTAGCATGTAGGATTGGTTTGTAAAGGTAATAAGTAATTCCAATTACCTAGTTGTAGTTCTTCTGTGTTGTGGAGCATAGTTTCTCATATGGTACTGCAAAATCTTGAAATGTATAAGTTCATGTTCTTGATGTGTGGCAGCTTGGCAGCCATGGGTCCAATTTGACCGAGGAAGAGCTTGAGACCCACACCATAGCTGCATGGAAAGAAGCAAAATCATATCTAAATAATCAAGTTAATGGGCTAAGGAGTGCTGTTTCAAGACGACTTGTACAAGTACGTATTCATACTGAATACTGATTCACTGAATGATAAATATGTAGCGTTAAATATTTTATGATACATGTATGGATGGAATGGATAATGATTATGCTCTTCACACTGACTCTCTCTTCAATAAACCTATACTGATGAAACAATAAGTAGAAAACTTGGTTTTGCCTTCGGTACCTTGTGAAGATTGAAGCTGTCCACATACTCGGAAGCATTTGTGGCTTTCTGCTTGTTTACTCTGGTATTGCCATGATTTTCTGAGCAGGTGTATCATTTGATTGAGTTTTAAGTTGTGAAAAAGCGGAGTCTGTCAGTGAAGAAAAATTAGGTTATGTGATAGGTATGAGGACATGCATGTGTTGTGTTCTAAGTATCTGTGAGAAATGCTTATATTTGCTCATGCAATAATATATTATTGAGGAGGTTCCTTCCATCCTTGACAAACCTAAAATTGCTCTTTAGTTTGTTGAAAAACTTATTTGGTTCAGTTCCAAGCAACATTTCTTCTCTTGTAATCTAGAATTAGTATTTAGGTTACTATTTCATGTTGACTTGGTTGCCGGATTTCAGGCTGGGCCAGATGACAGTTTGAAAGAAGTTGCTTTGAAGATTTTGCAAAATGGTGTAGCCACAGTTCCCATCCTTCATTCTTCGTCAGCGGATGGCTCAAACCCACACCTGCTCCACCTTGCTTCACTTTCTGGAGTACTAAAATGTGAGGAAAATTAACCAGCCACTTCTGTCTACAAGTATATGTGTATGCTTGAAGCGTATCAACTCTGAGGAAATAAAAAGTGCTCATATTTGATATATCAACATTTTCTCTTGCTTTACAGGTATTTGCCGATTTTTTAAGCACTCACCAAGCTCACTACCAGTACTTCAATTCCCACTTTGTGCAATCCCTGTAGGCACTTGGGTTCCAAAAATTGGAGAGCCAAATCGGCGGCCATTGGCAATGTTGAGACCGAGTGCCTCACTTAGTGCAGCACTGAATTTATTAATTCAAGGTATTTGCTATGCTCTAAGAATTGGAGCACATCTGAGAGCAATCTGGTCTCTGTTTCACCTCGTCCTTTCTTCACTCTACTCTCCTGGCACAAAACTGTTGACTTATTTCTTAGAAATTAACTTACTCCTTCCCTTGACCATTTAATACTTTTTCTCTCTGTGATTAACTGGATGCTTTTTTTCTCAGCACAAGTTAGTTCGATCCCAATTGTTGATGATAATGACTCCTTATTGGATGTGTATTCTAGGAGGTTAGTATTGTGTACTGTTATACCATGCTTGTGGCATATGAATTATCTTTTCAGCACTTGCGACGTGGAATTGGTATTCATGCGTTATAGTTTGATGCAGCGACATAACGACTTTGGCAAAGGACAAAATTTATACACACATTAATCTTGAAGAAACAACTATTCATCAGGTTTGTGCTAATTGTACTTTTAAGGGACTCGTATTATCTCTATCCTTGCATGAGTACAGAGATCGACTGGCCCTATTTCAACATACTTCTGTTTCTTACATATATTGTCCACTTCTTGAATATAGGCATTGCAGTACAGAGATGACCCCTTTTCAACATATGGGTACAACAATCAAAGATGTCATATGTGCTTGCGGTCTGATCCACTCCATAAGGTCTTGGAGAGATTATCCCAGCCAGGTTCCTTCCCTTTTTAGTCCCTTCTCTCGTCTTCCCCTGTTTTTTTAAGACATTCCACATACTTAACAGTCATTTGTCTGCTGGTCGTTCAATAGTATACACATACAAATTGGAATGATGTTTATATTAACTGCAAAATATTTGTTCCTTGAAGTCCCTATGTATATTACTCTTCACGCAGCTATTTCCTGCAGGGGTCAGACGGCTCGTTATTATTGAAGCTGGAAGCAAGCGCGTGGAAGGTATCATTTCGCTGGGTGATGTTTTCCGGTTTCTCTTGGGCAGTTAAAAGAATAGCAACATCAGATGCTCCGACGATATCTTTCACATACAAGATTGGATTGCCGTCTCGCGCATGGCCCGGTTCAAGTTAATAGACAAAAAGACGAGGAATGTAGGTCGAAACATTGGGGTTTGGCAGAAGCTGTTGGTCTCCCTCCCTTAAGTAGTGATTGCCAAAATTGAGGTGATATTTTTTTGTGGAGAAAAGTAGAGGAGCGGTGTACTGGTTGGTGTAGTACAAGTTGGGAAAGACTAATAAGGGAGAGAAAGGTTGGATGAATGATTGCAGTGTTTATTAATTCAGAGTCATTTTCTTTGGTTCTCTAATCAGTCAGTGTTCTTGTGCTATATCAGCTTTCAGCTTTGTTGTTCACTACCAAAAATCATACCAACAGTTGATCAGAGTCATAACATCTACTCCTATTTCTGCCGCCATTCTTGTTCAAAAGAAGAAGAAATAATAAAAATGCTGCTCTACTTGTTCCAAACACCTCATATCTTCAGCTTTCACATTTCATTTCTAAGTTTATATTGTGCCCTCTCTGTCAATCTTACGCAAATTGAAGTATTTTTTAAATTTTTTGAAATTTTTTGGTATTGATATGCGCAAGGAAAGATTTTTTTTTTTACACAGAAGAATAATAATATAATTTGTTTTGAGTGATTTTTTTATAATTTTTTTTTAAAAAAATAAGGGTAAAATAGTTAATTTCAGGTCTTTGATTAAAATTACAAACATTAGAAGGTATTTATAAATTTTAAAAAAATGAAGAGTATTTATAATTATGCCTAATTCGCCCATTCATATTATTAGCAAGTTTTTGAGCCTTGGGCAGATGTGTGCTGTGCTGCAAATAAAGTTTGCAGTCATGATTTTAAACCGCACAATAATCAATATATTTAGATTCTATTAAGAATTAACACTATATTACATAATGAATGCATAATATACTATACAAGGGGATTGGGGTGTGCCTTTGTCAGAATCATGGATTAAGGTTTTGTTTAAATATTAAAAACATTTTAAAAAATTATTACAGAAAAATAGTAAAATTAAATAACGTACATAATTGTCATATCAAATCATATTCTCTTTTTAATTCAATCGTATTGAGTTTAATATTTTATCATTTATACCGATCAAAATAATTTATTTTTATGTTGTAAAACTATATGATTAGAGTTGTTATTTGATGTAGTTGCTATTGAATTTAAATAATAATATAGTATTTATTTTTTAATCATTTTTTATAAAATATCTTTATTACATGCATATATATATATATATACTTATAACATTACTAATTTAGCATAAATACAAAATCAATTATCATTAAATGTAATATTTATGCGAGACACAAATTTATATGTTTATAGTTAAAAAAATGAAATAAATATTCCGCTAAAAAATTAAAAAAATAAACAAAATTCTAAGAAACTCAAAAATTTCGTAGAAAAATTAAAAAAAAATTGAATGTTTCAACGAAAATTAGATAATTTTGAAACTACCCCTATTTTTATTTATGTAACATTGAAAATAAATTTTTTTCATAATTTTAATAGAAATATATGAAAATTTTAAACCATGATTGATGCAATAAGAGGATTGAGGTGTTGGGTTCTAGCGCCGTCGTGGCAATGGAAAAGGTAAAATAGATGTCGGAAAAAAAGAAAAATAAAATACAATTATTATGAAAGTAAAAAAATATAACTCAAATCTTTTTATTTTTAAATGTTAAAAGAGAAAAGTTGCATATTTTATAATATTAAAAATTACATATAACAGTCATTCTATCATTTCAATTACCAAAGTTATATTCAATTATTTCTCTTTAAAAGATTGTAAAGGTAATATTGACATTTTCACTTCATCATTTAAGGATTACTCAATTATATCAAATATCAATGAATACTAATAATTTTTCAAACAATTAGATAATAATTATAATTAAGTTAAATCATAGGAAGTCTGCATAAAAATAGTTTGATGATATAACTATACTAATATAAAAAAGAAATACTTTTTTTACTCACTTTTTTTACTCATAAATAACGGTTTATGACACTACGATACTAATTTTTTTATTATGCTGATAATATTCTAAGTTAGTTTTTTTTTTTTTTTTTTGTTTAAATGTAATTTTTTGGTTTATATATATTTATATTTACTTATAATAATTTTTAAAGCGTATAATATTATGTTATATGCGCGCAGGAATAGCGTGTCACGATAGTTAGTATCTACGAATGGGGACCAGTATGAAAGTCAAAATGAGTAAAGGGGCCAAAACATAATTTACCCATATTATGTATGTTTCAATGGTTCCGTGTCTTCAGAACTCTATATATACATATACACACAGAGACAAGGTGGGGGGAGAGAGGGGAGAGAGAGAGAGAGAGAGAGAGAGAGAGAGAGAGAGAGAGAGGGTGTGGGGAGAGAGAGAGATGGAAGGTCTGACGGAAGAGGAGAAAAGGGCTCTGAGAGGAAGCAAATTCGCTCCTCTTCCATCTGCACCAAGTCAGACCCGATCCCTACCCAGGTTCTTAAACCTTTAAATACATACATTACTTGCGTATAAATGTCAATAAATTGCGTATATAAGCCTAATCAAGTTGCTATACTCACTGATTTAGTTTGTGCTCGCGAACTTCATTGATGGGATAGTTGTTTTCTAGGTTTTGCGTTTGCTTTGCATGTTTGATTAGGGTTTTTCATATTCTACTACATTATTAGCCTACACAAGTCGATTTGTTTAGCTTGATTTTGTAAAATTCGTAATGGGAATTATGGATACTTTTGGTTTTCTGGTTGACTAAGATATAGGCAATTAGGGTGCGTTCTACTAGATGCATTGCTGTATATTTGTGCAGATGTAAATATATGTATATAAATTGCATATATAAACTTGTATTAGTTGCTGCTCTTATGATTTTAGACTGTCTTTGTGAAGTCCTTTAATGTGGAGGCTTTTATTTGGCATGCTTGTTTATGCAAGTGTTGATATACAGGGTTTTCTTATGTATAGGCAGGCTCATCCTGGGGGACCATTGAAGACAAACAAGGCAGCTGCTCTGGCTAAGTTCCTTGAAAGAAAGCTTCAGGAGCCAAATGGGTTGAATTCTGTGGATCCAAAGCTTGTTGAATTAGCTGTGAAGAATGCCAAAGAAACTGTTCAATGCAGTATGCATTTCTCATCTTATTGAGTTACATCACAACTGAAAGTTCTGGTTGAATTTTGCCTTTCTTTGGGTGTTGTTTTATTTTTATGTGGCTACAAATTTGCTTTTGTGATGGAATTGCTGAAGCATTCAGACGTTTTGAGTTTTGAGGACTTTGTTGGTGTATGTTTGTGTTTCAGATTCAGTTTTCAGTGGAAAATATGTATTTTCAATATTGTATAGGTTTTCGTGTGAATGTGAATAGGCTTGGATTAGTTAATGAGATTGTGTAATATTTTGAAAATGTGATATCAAATCAATATATTTCTAATAAGAATACGTATGAACAAATATGTTTGCACTTTAATTATTATTTCAAAAACTGAAAATTGGAAATGAAAACACAAACTAACAGGTGTTGGAATAGGAGAATTCTCACAAAAATTTTAGAATGGTGTTGAATGCAGCGTTAGTGTCCTGAATTTCATGGTCTGGTCCTGCTGTCTCTTTTTTTTAGGTTGTGATGTATGTGTTACAATTTTGCCATCAAATTTAATCCCACTGGGTTCTTACTTTTCCTTGTATCTGGTTCAGTAATTTCTCCTTTCTTTTACTGAACAATCAAGTAGTTTGGCATACAGGAAATACTTGGTTCTTGAAAGGATTGCCATAGAGTTTGATTGATTAACGAGCAATCACATGTTCGGCTTTTTTCTATTCTTAAGTACACAGTCAGTTCCACAATGTGAAGTGTCTTTGTGCAGCTCGCTGCCAAAACTTCAACATATTAATACAGATATGATGTAGAAAGCCACCAAATCGATATTGGTTTTCATATGTCCTTAAAATTCTCTGTGGAAAACAAATACTATTGTGTCTTCTTTCTTTTCTGATTTCTTGTGCTCATAATAATTGGAGTAAATAAACATTGTAGCGTACTCATGCCCATACAACCTCGTTATATACTCGTGTTCCCACTTTGCTTATTAAGATATCATGCTAATTCTCCTTATGTATTATTCAGGTGGAACTTCGACATCAGGACGAATGATTCAGCATGTTGATACTTTTGGGGACCCTGAGGTGCCTTTTCATTATATGATAACTTAAATCTGCAGAGTTCTGTTACTGTTTTCTTTTTTCTTATCATATTATTATTGAATCCCTTTCATGAAATTGATAGGACTCTGATGGAGAAGAGAAAACAGAGACCTCTGTGGTAAAGAAACATAAGCAAAAGAAGAAACAGAAAAAGAAGGAGAAGATTAAAAAAAAGAAACAAAAGGTATGCTGTGTATGCTTCACTTTCATTTGATAGTTGATATTAATCTTAGCATCAAATTCTGGCTTATGGTTAGTCTCTCCATGCGTCTGCAGAAACTTGAGGATTCCATTGCCAATACATCAAAAAGACCGAAAAAGAAGCTTAAACTGTGATCTAGTCAGAAGTTTGGAGTTTATATTGGTAGATGCGCGGGAGGCTGAATCTGTTCCACATGGAATCTAGGATCTTAGATTGTGAGAGCCATTAGCTCCAAAAACAGATGCCTTTTCTTTTACTTTCTGAAATACAATCTGAAATAGAAAGCACGAAGTAAGTTTGTTAGGAAGGATAGAATTTAAACATACTTTTTCACTGCTGTCCAATCCTTTTAAGCTTGGAAGCACAAGGGCCACGTTAGCCATGTCAAATTGCTGCAAGTTGCAAAGTGTTATAGCAATCTATCTTTTAAAGCATGAATAGAATTTTTGGTTTCTTTCTTTTTTGGGTTTTCCTAAAATACCCTTATTAGTTTAATTTTTATTGAATTATTTATAATTATAATTTTGTAATGATATAAATATAGCATGTTCAGTTTTCTTCAGTCAAAGGTTGTTCAGTTTCTTCTGGCAAAGGTTGTTACGTTTTCTTCTTCTTTTTCTGCCTTCTCCTGCCATTATCATCTGAATACCAAATATCTTGCTCGGCTTGATTCCCATAGCTGTTACTGGTGTGTGTTTTATCCATTCTTCCTTGCGCACGTTTTCATGGTATTCTGCTTGATATCCTTTCTGGCGGTTTGCGTTAGTTTTCTATGAACCCCCACCCCTGTCCGTCTTCTTTCCATCGACTCGGGTTGATTTCTATTGCTATTGTTGGAGAGTGTTTTATCCTTTCATCCTCTGCACACGCTTCATGGCATTCTACTTGATATCCCTAGTGGCAGTTCGTGTTTTTATTTTCTGATCCCGCACCCTTGTTTGTGTTATAGTACTATTGTATTTTTCAGGATCATGTATAATTTTAATTGAATTATCTCACGGCAAAATGTCATATCATCTTAGTATTTCTTGGGGATGAAAGTGGTATAACAAACCAAATATTTGGTGTTATCTAATGTTATACGAATGGATGCAAATATTTTGTTTCACTATTAGTAGTCAATATTTTAATGACAAATTACAAATATTTGTAAAAGGTTAATATGAAATATACTAATTGAAATAAAGTATTAGTTTTTTTTTTTTTGGCGGAAAAATGATTATTATTAACAAAATATAAGTGCAAACATTAAGTAAAATTATAATTTTTTAAAATAAGAGGCCACAACGATTTTTAATTAATTAAATTTGTTGTAAAAGTATTTTTTCCTCAAACATTACACGATTTGGCTTTTATTTTTTCCACTTCTTTTATACGGATAATTACACCCTCCTCTTTTGAGGTTTGGTGTAATTACACGTAAACCTTCTGTGGTTTAGAAAATTACATTTAGTACCCCTGAGGTTTGCTTCTGTCTAACAAATAGGTCCCTCCGTTAGTTAAAATTCACTTAATTTGTTGATATTAACAAAAAAACTGAATGAAAATCGATGTCTACCCTCAATTGACTTTAGGGGTGGCAACGAGTCGAGTTCGAGCTCGATTTTGAATGGTATGGCTCGAGCTCGACGAGCTCGAGCTCGAGCAAAATTCAGCTGCAGCTGACTTCAAGCTTTTCGAGCTCATAATTATTGGTATATTTTTTAATTATTTGTATAATTTTTTAATAAAATTATATTATAATAAATTATAATAGTATAGAATATGTATATATATAAATTAATTATTAGGACTTATCAATTTAAAAAAGTATAAGAGATTACAAATAAATATTAAAATATAACATAGAATTTATATGTGTCATATTAAAAAAAAAATATTAAAACTTACTAAATTGTTGATTAAGCTTGTTGATTTCAACATTATTATTATTATTATTATTATTATTATTATTATTATTATTATTATTATTATTATTATTATCATCATATCATCTTTAGATTAATTCATGGGAATCACTAAGTTTTGACATAAATTTATAAGTAAAATAAATAGATTGTATAATGTATACTATGTATTTTGATATAAATATAAAACTCACAAATAGATACAAATTCATAAGTTAATTGTTAGGACTTGTTAATTTTAAAAAGTATAAGAGGTTATAAATAGACATTAAAATAAAACATACAAATTATATATGTCATATTAAATAAATATTTTAAAAAATATTAAAATTTACTAAATTATTGATTAAATTTATTTTTATATAAATTATAAAGTTTTAAATGTATAAATAAAAGTACCAATACCATATTTTATTATTATCTAAAATAAAATATATGATATTGATTAATAATTACAATATATGGTCAATTTTGAGTATGAAATTGATAAAGTATTGAATATAAAATTAAACATATAAAAATTCTAAAAATAAAAAAATATATTAAAAAAAAAGGGAAAAACTCGCGAGCTTAACAAACAGAGAGAATTGAGCTCGAGCTGGCTCGCAAAGCTTGCAAGCCAGCTCAACTCGTCTGCCACCCCTAATTGACTTATTAATGACTTACTGCATGCCAAACAAATCTTTTATGACTAAATTACCTTTATAAATGTGAATATATACCTCCTCTCATGCATTAATGTGTGACGATATATAAGGGTAGTTTGGTCATAAAAAATTTCGTTTGACCTACAATAAGTCAGTAATAAGTCAATCAATGGCAAATCTCACCTTTAATTCAATTTTTTTTTTTGCTAATATCAACAAATTCGGTGAATTTTGACTAATGGAGGAACCTATTTGTTAGACAAAAGCAAACCTCAGGGGTAGTAGATGTAATTTCTCAAACCTGGGGAATCTACGTGCAATTACACCAAACCTCAGGGGAGGGGAGTGTAATTATTCCTTTTTTATAAACACTATTCACTCCTGAATTATGTTACACAACTTCCAACATTTTCTACATAAATTACTTATTTAAAAGTAGAAGTTTCATAAAACTCCCGTAGTACGTTGAATCATATGTATATATATGTATATATGTATGTATTTGGGGTATTACAACGAGCTCTTCTGATGTCTTGTACAATTACAAATATCACTCGTTGTGTAAAAAATTATCAATATCTTCGATTTTAATGAGCGTCCAACAACTCAACTCGTTAATCTCCATTAGGCTTCATTAACTTTCTGCTATGAACCAATTAAAATGTCATTGTGGACAATAATTATAACTAGTGCGTGTGGCACACCTAAATGTGTGTGCAATCAATTAAGAACTTAAATAATATAATTATTACTTTTTTAAAATATACATCTTAGTTGAATAAATAAAAAAACAGTAAAAATAATAGAAGTTGTGGGAAGTTATTGATAGAAAAGTGAGAAAAGAGAGAGAGAATTGGAGGTTGAGAAAAAGAGAAAAAATTGTTGAAATAATTTAAAAAATAAAAAAAAAATAGTAGATCAAAAAAATTGAGACACCAAATAGGTTCTCTTCAATTATAATAAGGTATAGATTTTACTTATTTTTTTACAAAATTTTTTAAAATTCTTTTAAGAACTAAGTGGACAATTTCTTAAAATTTTCATCCATCTCGTTCGATTTTTTTTTTACAAAATTTTTAAATTTATTTAAATAAAGAAAAGAATAATACAATAATGACAAAATTGATAATTTTAGATATCAATTCAAGAATTACATAATTTTATCAAAATTAAGAGTATTGATATTTTCTTAAATAATGAAGAAATATACGTAGTTAAATCAATTATTGTTGTAATGTACCTAAGTATTTTATTCATGTGTTAAATTACTTTGAGGGATGAGATTAAGTCATGATAGATTAATGAGAGGTAAAATATGAGATGAGATTAAATTGTATCACCAATATTTTCATTCAAATAATCTATTTATCATGATTAATCATCTATTTACTTAAATGTAAGTAAATAAGAGATTGAGTTGAATATCCAACTCAATCTTTACAAGCAAACAAGACCCAGATTTTATAATATTATATTTTTGGAAGTTTATCCAAGAAAGTGATTCGAAAAAGTCTTACATTATATTCTTATTTTAGGAAATAAAAACCTGAATTCGAAATATTCTTACATTATATTCTTATTTTAGGAAATAAAAATTTGAAATGACCGTTGTTGAGTTTCGCGCACAAAAAGCTGTCAGTTAGGTAAATTAATTTCCCTAAATACCCTTCAATTAACGGTTACTAAATACTAACTGATAACTATTTTCTTTCTCACTGTCTTAATACAAAAGAGCCCCTCACAATTTTGAGTTCCCGATTTCCTTAGTTTCATCTTGTGTGTAAGAAGAAAAAATATTTGTGGTGTTGAAGGATGTCATGTTACTTCTTTATTGGGTTAAATGCAATTAGATTAGTGATATGAAAAATGAGAAAAAAAAAATTTGTATGGAAAAAATAATTAATAAATTATCCCCAATGATCTGGAATATGAAGCAAATTATTCCTTTGTATTTTTTGTAATAAAGGAATAATTTGCTTCATTTTTTATAATTTCCTCATTTTTTTTTTTCACAAGGAAGTTTTTGTTTATTTTCCGTATTAAGGGAGTTAAATTGCATTTAACCCTTTCTTTATTAACCGATTGTTCAACTTTCCATGAAAAGAGCTCTAGCACGATGGGAAGTAATCAACTGTTATTTTTGTTTTCTATGGTATGGAAAACTCGTTGCTTAGGTTGAAACTAATAGGTTGGCAATTTAATTCAAGTTATTTAGAATCTGATCAAAACATGTTACCGAACACAAAGGATACAGTTGAAAAATGGCTCAATTCTTTGAGTTTCTTAAGGTTGGCAACAAACTGAGCTATGTTATGTTAATTACTTATTCCCCTCTTATGTAAATTATGTGTCCTAACGTTGTTGTTTTATGCAGCCTCCCGTTACAGCTCCAGGAGTAAACATCATTGCTACTTACAGCGAGGGAGTGAGCCTGACTGGCGCAGTGTTCGTCGAGAGGAAAACTCCGTTTGATACAGAATCTGGAACGTCGATGTCCTGCCCCCATGTTTTCGGTGCAGCGGCCCTGATCAAGACCCTCCATCCTCATTGGAGCCCCGCTGTTGTGATCAACAATCATGTCAACAGGTGGGGAACCAAACAAAAAAGAGACTATCATACATTCTTACATCAAAGCATAATGTGTCTATATCTGTTGGAATCACTTTTGTTTCTATTGGTTTGATCTATGTCTTTCCATTTGATAAAACAATCAACAAGTTTAGTTTGAAGTAATATTATCTTTTAGTTTGTACAATTTGAATCGTTTAGGTTCCTTGAGGGCAAAACAATCCAACTAGATTCTGTGCAGAGATCACCGGAATCTGAAAAAGAGAAAAACCCTTTCTTGAATGATCTCTATGCTCGTGTAGAGATATAAAAGATTGGGTTTTATCTTTGTGGGGAGGAACACAAGGAAGATTGGAGTTTTTTGAATTTTATTTACTTTGAGTCTGAATTCTTGTGTGGATAGTCTGTGTTTGTAGTATCAAATTTTGGGCGTTTTTGTGTTTGTGTGGTTTTCTTGATTTCCATGGATGCTGGTGCAGAGGTGTCTGCTGAAGCAGCTGTAATGGGAATGGAGTCCGCTGCTGCTGTTGTATGCTCATGGCGTGGTTATGGAAGTCTATGATGTGCGATTTCCAGATAAGTTTAAACTCGATACATGTTTTCTGTGGTTGCGCATATGGTCATAGTGTTTGACTATCAGTTTCTTTAGATCAATTTCTATGCTTTTAGTCTTACTATTGTGTCAGTGTGGTTACTTTGATCTAAAATTTCTTAGAAAATTCATGTAAGTTATTTGAGAGGAAGTGTTCGGAGTTTTGATCCGTTGATAGACTAATACAAGAAATAGCTTGAAGCAGCGATTTATGGAAATATGTGCAAATGCAAAATCCTAAGTGAAAATTTTCATTGGGTTATTGATAATTAGCACCGATTCGATAGGCTTGTCGAATTGAGTTTCTTTTCGCTGCCCGTTGTCTCTTCTATCTCTCTGCGGCCTTCGGATTTTCAAATCCTATCCTCTCAAAAGTAGAAATTCCTCACGAAGCTCTTTATATTTGTATACGTGATTTCCCTTTTATGACCTTTTTTATAATAATTTTGTCATAATGTTGTATGATTGCAGAATTTTTTTTCAGAATGGAGGAAGGTGAAACTGTTCACTTGTATTCACCAATATTATTCAGCTGGAACATAAAGATTTCGTTCCTATTTTTCGTATGATTTCAAATTCCTTTAAGAGTTATAGAACTCCTGGTGTGGGAGCTGCTGGGCATTGTGGAATCAGAGATGCAAGAAACTAATGAAAAATTGAGTGCAGGATCCAGGTAGAGTTTTGGTCTGTGCAGAGCCTTGATCTTGTTTATTGTTTTTGTGTTGGTTTTTGCTGTTCGTAGTTTTAAGGTAGGAGTGTTTGTTTTGTTGTGGACTCTGTGAACAACGTTGTATTGTTGTTTTGCTATTAATATATAGTATCATCGCTTCATTATCAAAAAACAATGCAAATTGTTACCAACAAAGTGGTTTTAAAAACAAGAGGTGAAAATTAACACAAGTTCCAAAAATTTGACAAGATTTAAACTACTTATACAGTTTGATGTGGTAGTGGTTTTTAGTGGAGGATTAATCGGGAAAAATTGCCTCGACACAATTGCACCCTAAGTCTTTAGTGAGAGAAATATTGTATGAGAGGTCAAATCAATGAATAGTAGCTTAATATTAAAAAATAATATATCTTGTATTTATAGTGATTTGGTTATTTTATGGTAAGATATGGTGCATATATTTACCATGTGGTATACATATGAAAATTACCATTATACCCTTGTAAGTAAATTATTATTAAATTATTATTACTATAATATACATCATAGTTGATAATTACTCATATTTTGATTTTGTGTATAGTTAGAAGATGCTAAATACTAGGACATTTACCATGAATTTGAAAAATCACTTTGATATTAAATTGAAAATAATATGCGTAATACTTTTTATAATGTATATTCTGACAAAATAATACAACCCTTAATATTGAGAAATTAAAATTGTTAAATGCGCTTGAGTGCATAAATGTTTAAGATCTTAATTATACTTCTAAATAAAATTGTGTACTTCATTTATGTATCAATAGGATAAGTATATTTCAATAGAATATTTATGAATTATCTATCAACAGAATAAAAATATTTGTATAGAACATCTACGAAAAATATATTAATCTTTAAACTCTTAAGTATATTAGCAACATTAATGGTATATTTTTTATCACAATAATAAAAATATTTTTTGAATTATATCTAATAGTAATAATCATAAACTTTTAATACTTTTAAAAGCTATATGCAACACGTGCATCGCGCATTCATTTTACTAGTAAAGTAAAAAGACCAGATATCAGAAGTAAGAATTTTGCAGCAAATGGATGGGAAATTCTAACCCGAATCCAATTCGATCAAATTTGAACCAATCATATGTCAAAACACTTGCCGTATGATTGGTGTACAGTTCGAAAAAGTGACCAATCACATAACAAGTGTATCACATTTGCTATATGATTAGTTTGATTTGGCCAAACCTGATCCGAGTAAGAATTTTTCAAACGGCTTACTTATCCCAACTCCTACCAACAATGAAAACTGGACTACAGCTAACTTTCATGATTCAGTCTTTAAGGTCACAAATATGTTACTCTACATAAGAAAACTAGCAAGTTTTCTGACAAACAGATATCAAAACTTCCATTTTGCACAAATTTCCTGTCCGAAATCAGTCTCCTACATATCTGCTGTACAAACAAACACACCCCATCTAGTGGATCTACAAAATTTTCCCAAGTTAGAAGAGAAGTTATGTCTCAGTTTGAATGACCATTTCGGCTGCTGAGCCCATGGTATCAAGTCCACCAACCGCAAGCAAAGCCAGGGCAAGCTCCTCTTCGTTCCATCGTCTCAGTCCCTTGCTCAGTCGTCTCAACAACTCCACGTTCAGCTCAAATATCCAAGTCGGCGTGCATCTCACCATCAAGTTCAGGAAACCGGACACGTAGGCATGCCAAGTAGCAAGATCACAGCCAAGTGAAATCTTTCCATCTAAGGCACTAGCAAGAAACTCCATGTGACATCCAAGAATTTTTGGCCGTCTTTTTGAAGCTGTTGCTGTTGATGAGTCTACACCCCAAACAAAAGCTCCAGAAAGTGCCGCCAAATATGCCAGCGCGTACCCTCTGAGCATTGGAACCATCTTGCCTCTGTCAACTTGCTCAGACCGGTGAATAGACATGAACCAAGAAGGAAGAGTTTCCTTGATTAGCGACTGCACGAGCCCCAGGCCACCAGTTAAGAAGATTACAGAAGCTCCCACATATGCAGCTAGTACTAGAAAAATTATGGTATGTTGTGACCCGTTTTGGCGGTTATCTGAAGTCTTTATAATTCTTGTTCATCCTATATGGTTGTTATCTCGAGTCTGATAAATACAGAGCTAGAAAAACCAGGCCAATATCATTAATTTATTGCTCTTTCAACTGTTTCTCCAATGAATTTACAACTTGCAAAGATAATCCCCTACTCAATGTAAAATACAGGCTATTCAGTCAAAGCCACTGCTTACAGAATTAATGAGCAATGACATTATAATGTTTATGTCAACCTTCTTCGCTCATTTACCTGATAGAGTTAGTAGTAAGAACTGATAGAAATAAGTTGTAGAAATGCTAATCCATTTGACCTATGAATCCAAGGGAAAAAGGTCTAGCTTAGAGCTGAATGAAGGCCAACTTAACTATCTACAAGGCAGATACATAGAGGACCTCCATCCATCTCAGGTTATGAGACTAAGTCGGTATTAGTGCCAATATTTGGTTCTTGATGATGCCCACGCACTTCTGTATTTCTGTATAAACAGGAAGGTTTTGAGAACTGTGTGGCTGTAAACTTGTCACAGCAGAATCTAGTATCTGTGCGACATCTGATGGAGGGAATTGCCGTTCCGTACACTTCTGCAATTATACAAAAGATGATTCTATTAGAACTTTGAGGACAATATGCAACCACCCATGTCAGAAATCTAAGATACTTTTCAGGGAGGGGGAGGTGTTTGCTTTTTCTTCCTACAATTCACCTGAATCATGAGCAAAGTCGCTACGCATTTTGTGATCAGCTCTGAAGGGATTTGAGTGTAGACATCGGATGAATTCATTAATTTAGGATCGGATGCCTGTAACATTTTTCACATTCAGAAAATGAACAGATCATGACAGAATGGATAAACCATGAGTTACAGAGTTGAAGTGGAAGAGCTAACCACTGGCACACAAGAATCATCTGAGGGAAGCCGGTCATTTACATAATCTATATAGCCTCCTCAATTTTCTCGATGGTATCCTCCCTACTCTTTCAGTGATGATATTGCCTATAAAAATATGAAGAAATCTCTACAATGTCAATTTGATAGAAAGTGGCTGTTATTCCAAGAGAAAGGTCCGAACAGATTATTGCATTTCATTCAGCTGTTGCGTTATGTGCAACATTAGGAAAAGATATAATAAGAGTTACTAAAGGAAAAACAAACGAGATCGTACAGAGAAAGTCTGCTATTGCTGGTCTAAATTACAGTATCCTTTTACATTATGCTGACAGTGGGAGGCACCATGTCTTTTGGATTCTTACACACCTAGGTGAAGAATTCAACATTCGCCAATTCAGTGAATTTTATACTAGTTGAGGCTAGTCAGAAGTAAAATGTGGTTCAGATAGTTTTCTGGAACATCTTTGTCATCCCAGAAGCCAAACCAAGATGAATGTAAGAAAACAAATGCTAGTCTATGTTACTATCAGGTTCTGGACCAAATACAAATTACTTTACTCTCTCACACAATGGCTTGAATCCAACGTGTTTATCACAAAACATTGAAGCACTTAAGACTAAAGAGGAGGCAATTAAAATACAGAGTTGAATGCCTTCCTTACCTGCATAGCTGCATCCACCATTTTTCGGGCTTTAGTTCTTGAGCTATCCATGATTTCATTCACATTTGATCCTGATTCTTCAGTTTGATATGCAGAACGATCAGAAGAATTCAATGTGCCACCAGCATCAGCATGATTGCTCACTGGCCTCGGCCACGTAAGCGGACATTTACCTTGATATGTGTTCCGTCCTCTCAAGCAATGTAAAGCTGAAGAAACCTGCCAAAGAAAGTTGTTCCACAACTGCCATGATCTAAATGCAACAAGATTTGCCAATACAAGGAAAAATGAAGGTTTCACTTGATGGTGACTTATACCTGCTCATTGGCTTCATTCAATTGTATAAGTACTAGCAGCATACTGCTTTTTAAATGGCTCCGAATCTTTCAAAAAGCTATTACCATCCTTCTGATTGTCTAACACATCATCATTCATGCGCCTCAACTCAAGAACAATAGCTTCCTGCATATATGAGTGCAAACGAAACAATGAGCATGCTAATGCACTGATGTTAATTCCGGAACACAGCTGGATGCTGCAAATTAACATCATATACCACTGGCGCTCAGATGAAAAATGATACTAACATACTTAAAGCCTGAGAGAATAAACCAGCAGAATCCATCCATAAAGCAGCAAAGAATGTTATTAAAAGTTTAAAAGATACGTATAAATCCATGTATTAACTGTTTGATAACCAAGGGAAAGGCTGCTGATTGAGTTGACAACAACATATTAAAACAGATCATCAGGGGAAGACTGATACCTTTTTATCAAGAGCACGAGTCAGCTCAGCAAGAGCTTGAACATCAGCTTCCTTTGCCTGGACCTGAGCTAGCGTAATAGGCTGAGAATATGCTATCTGCTGGTAAGTTGTAGTATCAGCAGGTCCAATCCTTGTCTGCACATTATTAGCATTTGCAGAAGCAACCTGGTGAACAGAATCTTACTTGAGATACTCTGTTCTACATTTAACTTATGATCTTTTGCTAGTGAGAAGCAGACTACAGGGTTTAGAGGATCAAGCAGTGTAAGATATTTTAAGGCTGCAAAGGAATAAATCATGTGCCCCAAATAAGCTGGGGAGCCATTAATTAAATGCAATACATAGTCAGATAAATATTCTGCCAATTCACTATTTTTTACAGATCAGCAGGCTCACGGAAATAGGATCATTCTTCACTCAAATAATTTTTGCCAGAACTACTAGAGCTTTTCAATCATATAAATAGCTCATATGTAACATCAAAATTAGAATGCATCAGCAACAACAAATAACATGTTCCAGGCAACAGAAAGTTCCAACTAATAATAGTTCATAATTTCCCGAAGACTCCAATACAGAGTAATTGAGAAAATGTTGGCAAGATTGAAACTGCGGAGTTGTTTGTAATGTATCTATCCGTGAGGCTAAAATGGTGAACTTGAGTAAAAATGAACATATAATGCAAATTAGTTAGAACAAAGTTAGGGAGAGAATTCATGCCTTTGTCTGGTTCAACAAACTGGCAGAATTAGCTAATGGAGGCAACTGAGAAATATCATCAGTGCTATCCAGATTGTCACCAGGGGAAAGCTTGATGTACTCTTTTGCTTGTCCATTTATTTGTAGCTCATTGAAATTCTCAAAAGATTTATCAACTGCAACTGTGTGTCTTCCAAGCAACGCAGGCATATTCTCCAAAGGATTTAAGGGCATGCAGTCAATATCCTAGCAAGCAAAAGAGTTGCATAAACCACACAAAGAAACAAAAGCAAACAGAAAGGAAAATAAATAGAATAAAAGAGGCAAAACTCAGTCTTCTGCAGAAAACAGAAATTGCTAAAGCATTAACAAGTAGTCATTAGGGTGCCATTCACATTCTCTCTCATAAAATATTCTTCTTTACACGAGATTGGCAAAAGTCATCTCGAACCAGACACAACTAAAGTGGAGCTTAGCAGATTATTTACATTTGCAATACATAAGAACAAGATATGCCATTGGACCAGAGAATGATACAGGCTGGTCAGCCATGAAGTACCTGAATCAATATTCAATAACTAACACAATGATTTGCATGAAATGGGAAACTAAATTATGCTTCAACCCTTTGGGGAAGGGGATAGTAAATTATGCTTCAACCTTTTGGTGAAGCGGATAGCAAATATGCTTCAACCTTTTCATGTCTATTAGCTTCCATACGTAGAGAACCCAGCATTCAAGTTTAACTAAATACCGATTGCTCCTTAGTTAAATAAGAAAAGAACAAACAGTCATCAGATTGAAAAGACTAACCAAGAGATAAAAAATTTCATCAGTGGTGCCTATCTTTTTCAACAACTAGAGAAAATAATAACTTCGAAGAAGCAAGTTAAGAATAAAGGCTTTATATAAGAACTGCAGGTAGGTTCAGATTATCTGGTGAAAATTAACCTTTAAGGGTTAGAAATTCTTAGTCCGAGAGTTTTGGTAAAGCATTTAATATCTATCTTTAGGCAATAGTGTGATTTCAATTGTTAAACATCAATATACAATGAGATCAAGAGTGCAAGCTGCTAGTCAGTAAGTAGATTACCATGACAAATTCAACCCCTAGTTCATGTCGGTCAAATTGTATCCGACACTTTGAGTGATCAACAGTTAGCACGCTTCCATCATGTATCTCCCTTGTTTTTGGATGAATTGCAATGACACGCTGTCCAACTGATAAAGGCCTGGCAAGGTCGGTGGGCAGTCCTTCCCTGATGCCTTCACGGAGCTCAGTGTAATGTTTTCTAACAGAATCCCGATACTGATTAAGCTTCTCTTTTTCTTCCTTCAGGAATTGCCCCGAAAACCGTCGTGGTTTACCAAGAGAACTGCATTAACATTAGGGTAAAGAGTGACGATGCATTGCCACACTTTTGGACCATCCTAGTTTAGATGATCAACAGCCAAAAAGTTGAACTATTAAAAACTGCATATGTATACCTCCTTATGACACCCCACTCCACACGAGTTAATCTTGGCACATGACCCAATCCAACATGATACAAATATTCAACAAACTCGCTTTTTGCGAACCATGGATAATCAATGGCACTATAGAACCATTCATAAGTGCACCATCTCCTCAGACGCTGATTCAACAAACAATTAGACAGTTTTTCCTGTATGACAAAATACCAAAAATGAAAATTAATATTTCAGTTATTAAACTTGTGGATGTGAAGGAATTGAAGAAAACCAGACCTTTAAATTAAATGATGTGTTATGGAGTGAACCAAAAGGCAGATTACTCTGGTCATCTGAGATTTTATCAGGAAATTTCAAATCTTTCTGAATCTGTGGTTTTTTCAGGTTCATTTTACGCCTGCTTCTAACTTTAGTAGGTAAATTGACCTGGTTAGCCACAGGAACCTGTATGGCTGATTGGGCTGAGTCGCTCCCTTCTTTCCGTAGATCAGCGCTGGAGGAATTTTCTGATATTTTCATCAATTTTGGTGAACTCCTTTGGGGTGATTTCTTGGTCTTGGTCATTAATTTCTTCCCTGCATCTCCAACCTAAGGGAAAACAGCATTACCATTCAGAGAGTTCTCTACAGAAGGGAATTACTTGGGAGGTGACTAACCTATTTGAGACCAATAAAGAAGTTTTGACCAATCACAAGTAGACTTTTGTAGCATCAACAAACACCAGCAAATTGCTAAAAGAATCATTGAATCTCAGATTTTCATAATTCCACATATTTAAGAAACTTGAAAAATATATGATGCCTACCTACTCTGAAGAGATTCAATCCATAATTATCTTGAAAGAGTAATAAAACTAATAATAATGTTAAAAAACAATAAAAACATAGAGCAAAAGTAAAGTACCTCACTCCCCAGAGATTCACCAAGATGAACATCAGGATGAGCTTCAGATTTTTGAATCTGCAAATTAATAGGGTAAACTAACCATGCCAGAGATCAAGTTCACAATAGAGATGAGTGACGAAAAAGAAATGTATCTTTCTCACCTTAGTTACTTGCATTTTTTGTTTTTTTCTCGTTGTTTTGGTGATAGGCTGATGAGAATCGTGGGTTTCTTCAGGAACAGAACTAACATCAAAAACTGAACTTTTTCCAGGTTTTGATGTTTTGCTGGAAGCAGCTTCAGAACTTGATACAAGATGCCCTTTCATTCTTACACCCGAGGATCTGCGTTTCTCTCGTGGCTGGGTTGCTGGCACAGATTCATCTACATGATCATCATGTTCATCTTTAAACTGCACTCTTGACTCTGATGGACGGAAAAATAGTTATATCAACCAAGAGCATACAAGTAAATTCATAATACATATGATTGCTGAGAAATCAAATAAAGAATTGCTCCAGATGTAATCCATGCACTTCGCCATGGCATCTAATGGAAACATCTTAATATTTTCTCCAACAAAATAAATTGAAAATTCCAATAGGCTTACAACTAGGCCAAATATCCAAGATGGAAATTGGAAAAATTGCTAAAACAGCATTGAAATTCAAAACCTTCAATACAGATATCTGAGGCACTATCATCAACAGAATCCTAAAAGTCCCCACATTGTGAGGAAATTGTGCAAACCATGATGGATTTATATGAAGACACCATACAAGAAGTGCAATGGCGTACTAAGCATCAAAAGCAATGTGCATCTTGCAGAGAAGTAGATGATTACACATGTTAAAGCAAATGAGAAGGAAACCAACTGAACGGAATTGCAATATATGCAATGAATTTCACAGCCAACATAAATTATTTAAAATAGGAAAAAGTGTACATAGATTACATACCATCTTCATTTTCCGTTGGCATCATCAATGACAAATCAGCCAGAGTTTGCAGGGCATCAAAGGCGGGGCCTTCATCTACAAAGATCAATTACATCTTATATTGAACAGAATGTTGAGTAAAACAGTATATTCAGTGAAATTAGCACTTATAGTCCCTAGGCCCAAATAATGTTCGAAAGAAAAAGGCCTATCCATATGAAAATATGTTTAACCTCTCGGGTTTCACATGCAAGAAGGTGTTTGACTATTGCATTAATCAGGTTGTAGACATACTCGCATGTATTATGCGCCTATTCATAAAAACTAAAGGGGTAATGCAACACAGATTGTAGGACAAGGAACATTAACTTTATCAAGCAACTTGAAACATAAGCAAGCAAGTTGTACCTAGTATCACTTGTTTCTATAAAATACTAGCTCCAGATTCCATAAACAATCAATTATGGACAGATATATAACTATCAATATGCTGAAGACATGAAACAGAAACTTTCTTTCTGAATATAACCAACACATCAAATGCAAAGTTCCTATGATCTAGCTACACAATTTCAGACAGATAAACAAGGATTTGAAGCTTAACAAAGAAAGAAATACAAATATTTGTCGTACCTCTTCCGAAAAGAACCTTTTTGCTCTTCTTTTTTTGACTCTGCATGAAGGACCTAGAAGTTTTGGTGTCATTAACCTCTACATCAAACTTCCCTCTTGTTGCACCTAACCTTTGACCTTCCTCTGTTCCACTGCATTCTTCCTTGATGTTATCCAAATGACTCTCATTATTGTTATCAACTTCAATCTTCTTCCCTTCAACTTTAGTCCCCTTCTGCCTTGTTGTAGGGAAGCTTACAGATTCCAACATGTAAGGCTTATACCCAGACAACTCGCCAGTGTCAGCTTCTGTGCTTCCTTCCAAATCTTCTTCATCCGTGTCAGCAGCCAAGGGCTTGGCATTGGCCAGTTCTGCTACAGAATGCTGTGACCAACAGCAATTCTTTAAGTTGGCTAAAGAAATTGTTTAAGTAAATAAGTTGAAACCATTACCTTTCTTTCAGCATGCCTAAAAGGTGATGACATCACACTTTCAGCTCTTTTACAGGGAGTTCCAGAAACCTGAGGAGAACCGCCTCTCTGTGATGCCTCTGCCAAAGCTATGGCTACTTCATGAGCTACTTCATCGTCATCGGCGTTGGCCCTGAGTTTCAAGCCTTGCCTTGTTGGAGAAAAATTATTTTCCCCATTGATATTTGCATAGGAATATGAGACGGGGAACCTTGGAGTCCTTTTTCCAACAGGACGAGGTCGGGTTCCTAAAGAAAAGTCCATACAATATATTCTCAGAAAGATGACTTGTTGTACATCAGTAAATAGCAGCAGGAAAGCAACAGGAAAAAAAAAAGAAAAGAAAAAAAAAGAAAGAAAACAAGAGAAATATTTGTGAACTCTCTTCAACTCGAGAGTTAGTCAACTGCGTAGACGGGAAAGGAAAAACAATTTACCACGAGACATAGAATGTCCACTATGATATGAACATTAAAAGGGATAGAAAATGCATGTGATACCATGGGCCAAAAGCGAAATTCACACAAAGAACTACAAGGGATTCCAAGAAGATTCTTATGCATAAAGGAAATCCAGCTACAAATTTCTAATCCTGAGAAGACATTTAAATGTTCCAAAGAAATATACCATTCAAGTTTTATGTATGTATATCCAGGTAAGGTGCCTACTATAAATTAATAAGAAACTTTGCAGCAGAGATACATGAATCCAAACAATGGTTCAGTATATGAGATGGAAAGCATATCTATGCATAAACCAACTCTTGATTTATCTTCATTTTAACATACCACCAGAACGTTTCTTCTTTAACAATGACAGACAACCGTAATTTGAGGCTATGGTTGGAGAATGTGGAACAAATTGCTCGGCCGATGGTTTAGAGGTAGGAGGCGGGACTTTGCCACGAGCACGCTTCTGAGTCTTTTGAGATGATCCCACTCCATCATTGCTTTCTTGGTCACTATCACTTCCTGCCTGTCAACCCAAGAATAACACACAGTACACATGTCATCAAAAGAAACCAGTAATGCTGTTCGGTGAAGTCAGAGGAAAATTGGCCTATACCACAAGATAACTTGAAAAATGAATTTCCATCCCCACAAAATTACAAGCCACCATTACTACTGAATTTCTATTGATTGTATTCACAAACTTGAAATTAAATATCAGAGTATAGGAAGTCAAGTATAAGCTAAACCTAGTTGTAACTAGAATTCTGCCAGGCATACAGAGAGCTGGATCACAAACATGCTTGAGGAACAGGGAAGGAAATAAGAATGTAAACAAAACCTAACTGCTTTTGTCACGCATGTTAATTATCATTATTTTGTGGTAATTTTTAAGCACTTGATAGCATAAAGTTGACTGCAGATATTTAGTTTCAAGATGGCCAGCTTGATAATCGAATTGAAAATAGTCTCACCAAATTGCAATAGTGATCAGTCATCATAGCAATCAACCCCGCTGCAGAAGCAGTTCCGTGTGGAAGAGATAAGTACGCCTGAAATTAAAGACCTGAAAATAAGTGAAAAACAATACAATTGTAGTTGAAGCATGGTGATATGCAGTCTTTTCAAGATATGTTGTGATGTTGAAAATCTGACAACTCTAAACTTTCGACTTAGTGTCAGTTACTATTAAATTGATCAGTTCTACTAAAATGTACAGCACGTGATAAAAAATGAGGCTGTAACTAATTTAAAAGCTCTTGTTCATTAGGATATGAGAGATCCACCTGTTGGTCATTGTTTAATAGATTTATCTTGCACCAATAAAGTTAAGTTCCAGTAGGTAATCAATATAATCAAAGAGAATGACATCACCACTATCTTAAAAACTACCATGTCAAAACTACTATATCTCTAAACGTATATACTCTGTAGTCCGTTCACTAAGAAACAACTATGTCTTGTTATTGTGCATATGATACAGACGCCTATATCTTAAGTCATTTCACTTTGCCGTACTATCACCTTCCAAACATTAAAGTCAAGGCTGCAGGGGAGTCTCAATTAATGCAATTATTTACTAGATATCAAATAAATAAGATCATCTGATGTTGACATCTTAAGCTCATCCTAGGCCAATATAAATTTTAGAGCCAAAGGTAAGGAACAAACATTTATACAAACCCATTTGTCATAGACCATATGGAGGTGCTCTCTATAGGCACGAAATAGCCTTGAACTAGGAGTCCAAAGGAAGAGAGAATTCTCATAGATAAAATAGTGTGTGACAGCTGTGTGAAGTGACAATAGAGTGGAAATAAGTAAGAATGATTGTAGCACGAAGACAGAACTGATCTAGTAATTACTCTCAACAAAATAAATCAAAAACCAGAAAGTACCCTATTCATTGTGTAAAGAGCCTCCACCATTTCTAAAGATCGATTTCTCACAGCGGTGGCCACCTGTACCCGTGCCAAAAAAAAAAAAAGATAAAGACAAGCTTGTTGCGATCAACAAATTTATACAGAAAGACATGATAATCCCTGCTTAAACTATGAAAGGATCAGGTCAAATAGATCTTTGTCTGTGATTTTAAGGTTATCTACGCAGTCGTTGCTCGTATTTATTTGAAAAGATTAGATAATTTTTTAAGTAAAATGACTTTTGGTAAGACATTAAACCAGTTGTTTATGCGTGTATTAGTCAATAGGTCTAACATAAATTTGAACTAACCTTTTTCCAATCTTTACCATTCTTGCGGTAAGAATCATAAAAACGAGTTAGCTCTTCCACGGTCCATCGAGGCCCAAGCATGTCAGACAGCTTCCTTTTCTGCATTAAACAATTAAAAAAAGAAAAAAGATGGTCATTCTGCTGCTACACATGCATAACCCAATAACCATGCATGACTTGATATAAGTTCCGGTGGGAGATCATGCTGCACATGCTGCCCATGTATCTCTACTAGATCCACAACTCAAGAAAGTCTATGCAGCAGGAAACTTATGCTAGAGATCTCAACAACAATCAAAATATGTTCTGAAAATGATGTGAGAATCAAGGCAAAAGGTTCTATCTTACGTAGTAGGCAACTATACTAATGAGAAAAAGAGATAATGATATCATAAATCCAGGTGAAGATAACTATGAAAAGACATGTGTAGATCAAGCAAGGAGTGAGTTTTCACCAGTGAAAGTGAAACATAATAGGAAATTTAATAATTCATCAGAAACTCACCCGAGTATTGCTCCTTTTAGAACCATCTCCATCTTTGCTAGGAGATACTTCGTTAACTTGAGAATATCGCTTATTCACACTTCTAGACTTTCTCGTAGGGCCCATTATCAGCTAACCAAGAACCAAAGCACAAATAGTCAAGAAAACTAGAAAGTCGAAATGTGAACAAACATAGAGAGTATACATTCCTTAAAGTTATTTATTGAACCACGAGTACATATAACCCCATAGAAGAATCTCACAACTTTCCTCAAGAGTCAAGAAAATTATCTGAGCCTTCGCCATTGATTTATTATTCAACAGAACAAGTAAAAAGGCGGAAAATAAACTTACAATCAGAATTAAATATTTATTACAACCACAGAATGGCAGAAACAAAACGCAGCAAAAAAGCATATATAACAAAACCTATTTCAACATTTAAAATTATCTTGAAATCTAACTAAAGCAGTGTCAAATGAGCAACCAAAAAGAAAAAAAGGAATCTGCAGTAAAATAAAGAAAAAAAAATTGTAAAGCTAAGAAAAATGAGAGAAACCCACTTAGAAAATTAGCCAAGAGAAGTGATTGAATCCTGAATAACTTAAAAACAAATAAATCAAGACAATTTAAAACGTACTCAAAAATTGAAGTAGATGATGGCTCCAATTTTACATTCAACACCAATTCCGCCACATTCATATACATGAGACATCGCCTCCCGAACGCGGAAAAAGTTCATTCAAAAACAAGCAGCTAAAAGATTCCCCAAAATTCAAAATTAGACACACTTCAAAAACTTAAATCAAAGACCTTTACGACTTTCCAACAAAATCACGCACATATAGGTGAAATCAACACGAAAGCAACTCAGATACAGAACAAACCTCAAATTCGCAGCCAAAAAACCAAAAAAATAAAATAAAAAGAAGCACCTTTGATCAACGATAACCAGCAAGAATCGCCAAAAAAAAAAATTAAGGATCAATCACTTAAAACCCTAACTACATACAACTCAAATTCAAAAACTCAGTTATCAAATGAAAAACAAAAGATCAGCTAAAACTTAACGGGAAAAAAAACACCCCTATTTCTTCCTCCTTACCTTTCCGAAAAATTCAATTCACAGCATTGGAGAAAAAGCTGCAGATTTGAGATTTATGAACAATTGCTGGCGAAAGAGATGAGATTACGAATTTTGTGCGATAGAGTGTGAGTTTAGAGAGAGAAAGGGGGAGTGTTTTAGAGAGAGAAAGGTGGGAGGAAGAATGAAATTATTTTAATTTAATTTCCGGTGTGGGGGTAATAGCCGCGAAACTCTACTCTTTGTATTTGTATGGGGTGATGTCAAAGGGTTGTTTAATTGCAGATGTAGTCCCTGAAGATAGGTTTTTTCTATTTCTCTCCACCACATTTTTAAATTCATAGGTTATTGGTCCAATCTTAAGTCTAATGAATAGTCAAATAATAAGATTCCTCCCCCAAAATTTCATTTATTAAATAATTATAGAATTAAATTTACTCGATTATCTTAATCAAAAAATAATAATACATATATAATTAACTGACTGATGTCGCAAAAAATTTAAATGAACTAAATTGTAATTTTCTTATTAGGGACGCGATCCAACAAGATTGAATAATTTCTAAATACTAACTCTTTTAGGATTGTGGGAAGAATTTTGAGAAATAATTTCAAATGCTTTAATATTATAATAATTTAAAATTCGTCATTATTCATCAAAATATAACTCAAGTTTAGAGTTAAATAACTTAAAATCATTTGAATTTAAAGCTAATCAACTCACGTGATTTTTTACTCTGAATTTAAAATCTATCGATACAAATTTAAACCATTTTCATTTATCCCATTTCTAATGAAGTTAAAGGGGTATTTATACTACTGCTCAGATAATTTTATGACACACAATGTAAAAATACAATATTATCCGTCAACTACTCATCAACATGTGGTTATTGTTTAGTGATAATGGATAATACTGTAATTTGCTCAATAAATTTAAAACATGTAGTTGTTCTTGGAAAAAAAACAAACCCATTTTTCTCTTTTTATTGTTTTATTTCAACACTAATAGTCAAAAAGTTGCTATTTGGTTTGAAAATTTAAATGCTATACTTAATTGTAATTATAAATTTATATTCACAAGTTAGCACTATAGAGAGAGATGAGAATGGGACTGAGATTACGAAAAACAAAAACGGTGGGGGGCAATTGGTAATTTGATTCAATGTTTAATTCCCTATATACTTTCATTTGGGCTTTAAATCCACGAAATGTTTGCAATATTTTTTATTTTCATGATAAGAATAAATTATAAAAAAAATATAAATTAAATAGTAGTAAAAATTAAATTATTAAAAATTGCATTCTTTTGAATTTGGTGAATAGTGTGGGAGGGCTAATTCTTTGCTTTTTACTGCTTGGTTGTACCTTAAGTTACATTTACATTTAATAAAATTTATCGTTTAAAAAAAAAAGTTTAATCTTATAATTTTATTAACAAGTTGTAAAAATTAATAAGGAACTATTTATAAGTTCTAACTCAAATAAGCTTAATTCAAACAATATAAAAATATTATTTTAATTTATTTTTAATAATAACTTAGTATCTATATTATTATAAAAAAAATATTTTGACATACCAATTTTGATTGCCCATATTTAGCTTTAATTTATTTCTTTTTTTAAAAAATATATTGGTCACAATAGTAATTTTGACATTTTTTTCACTCAGCCCACTGCCACACGTTTTTCTTGCCTCATTCTACGTTTGATTTATTTATTTTTTTAACTTTATTTTTTTACATTGCTTCACAAAATTTTTATTTTTTTAATTTCGTATTAAAATTATTTTTTATATATTAGCAACCATCGCTACGCGCATGGCATGGACATAAGCGTATGGAAACACTCCTTAAATGGTAACGAGAAAGTTGAGAGAATCGGTTTGTGATTTGTGAAATCCCAAACAACCCAGAAGGGGACTTTGGGGCATGAACATGGCGTCGTTTTCTGGTGCTCTGTCTCCGAAATTCGCACACTGAGAACGGGCACTGGGTTTTAGGGTTTAAGTGAAAGAAAGAGGATCAGAGGACAATTTGATTCAGGTGGTGGATTCTCTTGGAGCAATTCGATGCTCAAGTGTTGAATTCTATTTGCAGATTTTTGTTTCGGATGAACTTTTCTATTACTAGCGTTGTTTCTCCGTCCCACGGCAAGCTATGTTCACTTCAACTCAAATTGTTTTCTTCAGCTGCGAGACCCATCTGGTCCTTTGCAAAACGAGACTCTTTTAGTGCAAATTTCCCGCGAGAAGGCCTTTTCAGCTGCCAAGCACTTGAACATTGCGTCCACAGAAAAAATCCGACGCTGTGATTGCATTCTTGAAGAGCCATGGTTTCACAACAGAGCAAATTCGAAGCTTGGTCAGAAAGTTCCCGTGTATTATTGTATCTGATCCTGAGACAGCCCTTTTGCCCAAGATTGATTTTTTCCGGTCATTGGGGATTTCTGATATTGAAGTGACCAAGATTTTCATGGCGCTTCAAAAGGAGTTTAGAGATGCATATTATCCCATCTTATAGTTGTATAAAGAGTCTGTTTGAATCAAATGGGGTAAGTCTTGTCTCCATGAAGAATCTTCATAGGATCTTGTGTTGTAACTTGCAAAGTCATCTGCTGCCTAATGTTGAGGTGTTGAGAAAGGCAGGTGTTCCGGATAAGAAAGTTATCTTCTTGGCGGTTCACCAGCACAGGGTCTTTATGGTAGATAAGAAAAGGTTTAGGAAAACTGTAGAGGAGGTCAAGAAAATAGGATTTAGCCCATCGGTATTGAGGTTCGTTTCAGCAGTACATGTCCGCCGGGTAGTGAGTAAATCCTTTTGGGAAAAGAAGGTGGTTAGTTATAAGAAATGGGGTTGGTCGGAGGATGAGATTATCTCAGCATTTGAGAAGCATCCTTATTGCATGTTGGTGTCAGTGGATAAGATAATGTCTACAATGGATTTTCTTGTCAACAACATGGGATCTGATCCATCTGTTGTGTTGAAAAGGCCGAAACTAATTTTGTATAGCTTGGAGAAGAGGATTAGGCCTAGATATTCAGTTTATAAGATTTTGTTGGAGAATGGTTTGATAAAGAAAGGTTCCAACTTGGTTCCCGTAGTCGACTCTTCAGAGAAGGATTTCTTAAAGAAGTTTGTCATGTGTTATGAGAAGGAAGTTCCAGGACTCTTGCAGCTCGATCAGGAACAAGTTGGCAATGTCAAAGTGCTGTGATTAGTGATTGGTATCTATTGATCCACTCTTGCCTCTGCAATCAAGTTTGTGAAACTTTCTTCATCATATACTTGCACATTCGATCACTCAAATAGTCCACATGTAACTTTTCATGTTATCAGTTTTATCTGATCTTTTTTTCTTCCTTTTCTTGCATATAAGTATAGATTACATTCTGTGCCACTGAAAGCCAGAATGCTGAGACTCTCTCGTCCCCTTTTTGTTTGGAAGCTGATTCAACTTTCTTATCCCTTTGTCTCCCAACTCTTTCTGCTTTTGTAAAAATTTTGGTGAATGACAATGCCTTTCTGTGGAATCTGATATCTGATGCTTAACTTCTGCATTTGTTGGCCTACCTTTTGTGAAGTTCTTACATATCATGCTCATTATTGATCTTGTGCTTAAAATGGCTATCAAACATGCCCTTTGCTGCTCCTTCAGAAGTGACCTTCAACCTTCTGAGATTGATGAATCATATTTTGCTTTGGGTCATATATATATAACAAAGTTAAGTTCATATGAACTAGTATAATTAGCTAAAGATTTTAAAGAGAATCAAGCGACGAGTCATCGCTTAATCTTAAAATGCTAAATATATAGATAGTTAGGAATGAACTTAAAATTTTTCAAAAAGTAAAAGCAGAACTTTTTCTATGAAATAACAAACGATTTTATCTAAATCGTGCATCTGGTCTTATGATATTGATTGCCCTTCAAGAACTATCATTTGACTGATGCCCAAATCTTATGACATTGTTGGGAAATGGCCTTTTGTCTTTAGGTACCTTCCTGAAACTAGTTTTCTGCACAAGATTGAATTTTACACTCTTTAGGTTTCTCAAGTTCAGACATAGTTAAGATTTTGACACTGGGACCAGGTTTGCTGGGAAGAAGATTGACGAGCCCAAATATATAATCCCACGTATTGGTTGCCTTCAAAGTTTCCTTTGTTTTGATGATGAAGTTGTCATTGTTTCTGGGCATTTCTGGAGAATCTGCAGGAACGACGTATATTGCCTAGGTGGCTGAAAATCTCTTCTTTGATGAATTCCTATGCTTTTGATTCTTATCTGTTGATGCTGCATTTCTTGCAGTTCTTGATCTTCTGAGGATATCTGTTTATGCCTGTGGAAAATATCGGACACTAGAACGTTGTTTTCTTGCAGCTGTTTTTGAAGTTGTACATAATACTATGCTGATATTGTTCAAACAAACTAACCATTGTTGATCCAAAACTTGAGTTTTCAGCTGATTGTGGAGTTTCCAGTTTGAAACTCTTGGTTTAACTTGTCATTTAAACCTTCACTCTCACTGATCTCTTTACATGTAAAGTAATTTGCATAATCCAAATGCTTACTGAAAATAGTTAATTTTGGTCAATAGTCACTTTCAACTCATAATACACGCACATAAAATCGCTAGCATTGCGTCTTTTTATGATATTTAGACTTGTAATATTCAAGTTGAAAGTAACTTAACCGCTAAATTATTTCACATAAAATCGCTAGCATTACGTCTTTTTTTATGATATTTAGACTTGTAATATTCAAGTTGAAAGTAACTTAACCGCTAAACTATATCACATAAAATCGCTAGCATTGCGCCTTTTTTATGATATTTAGACTTGTAATATTCAAGTTGAAAGTAACTTAACCACTAAACTATATAATTTATTATGTTCGTCGATGATCTATGGACTACGTAATGACACGTATCTGCCTTTGCGTATTCAATAAACTCATGCAATAATGTGAACTGAGGTCTGGATTTGAGGATGAGATCGTCAATTAAATAGAATGAGACAAGAAGGGTATGCACAATTTGATCCAAATATAAACAAATTATTTTGGTAAGTTAAAGTTACGAGTTAACATCACAATTCAAGAAAAAGTACGAATAATTAAAAGGATATATTATAAAGAAAACAAAAATATAAAATTATTTTAAGTTAAAAAGATCATTCGAGTGTTTATAAAATAAAAAATATCTTTATTTTTTTAATCTATAGCAGCAATTAAATCCTAAATAGTATAATAGACAATCATATAATTTCAAATTAATATTCAACCCATGAGAATCCTAATTCTTGATCTTTCTTTTCAATTTTGTGGTCCAAATTTGGAGGGAAAGAGTGAAGAGTGTATAGATATAGTACAACAATTAAAACAATAAATAAACAAGTATTTTGGAATTATATTAATATTTAATTCAACTAATATAAAAAGGTATACACTTTTAATTTACAAAAACAGCATTTGTGGCACTACTATACTAGTTTTTTTTATTGTATCAATAATACGTTTAAGTTGATTTTTTCTTTTGAAATTTGTGGTGTGTTGGTGTTTTTTTTTTTTTTTTAAAAAAAAGAGATATGCACACAAAAGACAACATGACATGACAACTAATTTATTAAAATTAGTCGACGTGCCACGGCATCCTATATGTATATAATAAATAATATTTTATATTTTAAAATATATTATAAATAAGAATATATATATAAATCAAAACATCATTTTTTTTAAAAAAAGAATAGAAATAAATAAACAAAGAAAAGAAACAAATTTAAGAATATTATTGACATAACAATAATTTGATGTTGTGGTATAAGTAACCGCTCTTAATCAGTGAAAATCATGTTTTCTTTTTTATATTAGTATAGGTGCGGAGTAGTGCCGAACAAATAATCAAATTATTCAATACTCGATCGGAATCGATCAATAAAAACTCATTTGAACTCAATTTGTTAAACTTAACAAATCAAATATGAATAAAAAAATTCGTTCGGTAAACTTTTGGGCTCAGCTCGAACTCGATACAATTAGTGCAAAAAAATTATAAAATATACTTAAAAAATATCAAATTACTCAAATTCAATTCGTATTTGATCTAATTAAATCTCAATTGAACTTGATTAGAACAATGATCAAACTAAATTCAAATACAAATTTCAAAACTCATAATAATTCAAATAAACTTAAGTAATAATGCGTTCGACTCGATTCAAATAATTTATATTCTCGGGGCAAATGGGACCCGAAGATATGTTGGGCAATAGTAAGAAAACACGTATGAAGCGCCGACGCATGAGAAAGAGAGGGAATGCGATTGAATGCAGCCACCTAAATCATTTAAACCTGCTCTCCCCATCCTCTGCCCGCCACGTCTTCTCCCTAGTCAAACTTCACCAACTTTTACCGCCTCACCTGCTCTTCCGGTTTTATTCTCTCTTTTTCCCATTTTTCTCCCCACTCCTCCCTCTTTTTTTCTTTTATTTTAACTTTTTTAAAAAATACAATAATATTATTAAAATACTCAACAGATTATGAATTCGATGTTATAATACAAACCGTACAAGAAAGTGGGGGAATCACGAAAATACGAAAAAATATTATTATGTTGTCAATTTGTACTTTGTGGTCTTATGTTTAAGTTCCGGTGTATAATTATCATAAATCAATAATAGAGTAAAGGTGAATTATTATTTGTTATTTGTAGTATAAAATTTATGCAGCTTGTTTGATCTATGATTCTAATATGGTATGATGCACAATTTAATCAAAATGAATATTTTATTTATAAACCCAAACCCAACACTGATCTGTTGCAACGAAAAATGCTGCTGATTTTAATTACTTAGTGGAATAATAATGTCGTAAAAACCACCAATATATTATGTATATTACATGATAGCCAAATAAACATTTAATATCATTAATTGTCTGAATATATACTTTTTTGGATAATTATACACAAATTAATAATGCATTTTGGATCATTATACCTACCCCACCTGAAACGTCAACATCACACAAACCACGAATGTTTTTTAAAAAATTACACATACTTTCCCTAAAAATATTATATCATTATATATATTATTTTGTTTTTCTTATTATTATAAGTAATTTATATAAATGAATAATTTATATAAACAGACTATAAATCAATGTAATTAACCCTTTTTTTTAGTTTGGGGATGTCTTAAATTGTGGCCAAAGGGGTTGCCGGTAAACGGTAGCAATTCTTGCTAAAAAAATTGTAATTATGCATTTATTGACTTTACACCTACCCATATTCACACAACTCGCACCTTTTTAAAACAAGAATCACATAAAAGACAAATGGCATTTTCACCAGATCTCATCCCTCCATTTTTTAATACCAAATCTGAGCCGTTGGTTTCATGAAATTACCAACAGAGCATAATTTAACTGAAAAAACCTCCATAATCATGTTGGATTACCTCAGTTAAACTCTCTTAACTGATTGATTAATTCCCCCCTCACTCTCCCTCACGCGTTTGAAACCACCTTCATATTGTTTTATTTATTTTAATAATGTCCAAACAAATCAATATTAGTTTCAAGCTTTGTTATGATTTTTTAACATAATTAAAAGAAATAATTTTTTTGTGCTTTATCATTCAAAAACTCATTTAAAAAAAAATAATTAATTAATTAATTGAGCTTAAACTAAGTCCGAGTGGAATAAGAATAACTTCGATATTCAATTCAAAAGAATATATAATTCATTTTTGGTGTTGGTGCACGCGCGGGCAGCAGGGCGTGGGGCTGGTTGAAGTCGCATTGTCATGGGCTTTGGTGGGTACGTGTCGCTCTCTTATAGGATGACAAGAAGACTTGTACTCCCTTGTGTCTGC
This sequence comes from Sesamum alatum, assembly GCA_034509735.1. Lineage (NCBI taxonomy): Eukaryota > Viridiplantae > Streptophyta > Magnoliopsida > Lamiales > Pedaliaceae > Sesamum > Sesamum alatum. The sequence goes on from JACGWO010000006.1 coordinate 37,053,402, forward strand.
ATCAGCTTTTCATTGTCATTCTTTTCATTTAATATATAGTGTTAAAACAAGAATAAACTAAAGTAATATAATAGTCTAAAATACCTTTGCCCAATTTCCTTGCCATTTTTTCCAGTCTATAAATAGAAATATTTATTTTTCACATTATTTTGTGAGGGAAAAAACTCTATTACAATTTTTGTAGGGGACTTTTGTGTGTGTATATATATATATATTATCTAATTATTTGCTTCAAAGAAAATGCAGCCCGTCAAACAAAATCGACCCATTAAAGAACATGACGTGTAATTCACATAAAATCAAGAGCCCGTAATAAAATGATAAAAAAATTTGACCAAACTGACCTTTTTATTTAATACGTCAGAGACAAACGAAGAGTAAAACCGTCTGTTAAACCTAATCTTGCCCGTATAATGTAATTAAACAAATGAAGGAGACACGTTTCAACATTACCAGATGTTCATATATTATAAAATATGTTTACTTACATATTAAACAAAACACAACGAGATATTCATTTATATTACAAAATGAATACATCTAAAAAACATTGCGTCGAGAAATGTGCTTACATAGACAAAACAAAAATCCAATTATTGTGGTGTTTTTTAATTATTTATTTGTTAAATAATAGAATCCAAGGCATCTACATTTCTTAAAGAATATCCATAAATTTAACTAATTGAGGAAATAGCTCTTTATCAACACATAAGGCTATCCCTCTACATACTCCCTATACAAAGAAAGTTAACTTATTCATACATCACAAAAAGGGTGCATCAATATCATCTTTCTTGGCAATAAGTGAAAGAACAAATCAATTTCACTTTAATTCAATTTTGGTGCCAAATCATAATCTTTTGTTATTTTGGACCACATATATGAGTTTTTCCACTTTAACCATGTTCTAATGCCTTTTACCAAACTAGAGAATTTAAATCTTTATTGTTTCTCATTAGTTTTGTTGATAAAACAGTTTCGCATCAGACCATAATCGATGAATTTCATTGAACAAGTAAAAAACTTAGAGATAATTATATTTACACCCCTTAGCCTATGGTATATTTACACATACACTCACTAGAATGTAAGTATTATTTACATAAATTATCCATATTTTTAGAAAATTACACTTACACCCCTCAAAAGTATTGGCATTATTACACAAACTACCCTTATTTTTTGACTATCAAAGGTGATTTTTATAATTATGCAAAAGGTAGAGATAATTTGTATAAACAGACTATAGGTCAGGGGTATAAATGTAATTATCCCAAAAATTTATTATTTACATGTCAAAATACAGATATCGTGTACACTTAGTTATCTTAAGAAATTCGACGTTATAGGCATATAGTTAATCAATTAAAGAATCTTTTTATTGTGAAAAGACAAAAAAACAAATGAAAAAGTATAACTCATACAAATAATGACCCCCTTCTAAAAAACATCATAAAAAGCAAGAATACAGTACGACTATAAAATACATAAATAATTAGTTTCAAAAAAAAAAAAAAACACAAATGGTCTCCTTCTAAAATCATAAATATTTCCCAAATATTAGAAAATGAAAAAGAAAAGAAAAAGAACAGATGTCGGTCCATGACAAACACAAAATTCCAAGGGCAAAATAGTCTTTTTAAGTCAAACAGCCCATAAGTTGACCACACAGGCGTGGGATTGCTGTTAGGTAGAGCTGAGGCGCGTAATAAAACCGTCAAAACAGACAACAAATACAAATAGTTTAATTTAAAGGGTAAAAAAAATAAATAAAAAGAAAAAAAGAGAAAAAAATTAAATGCAGAAAATCGGAGCACCGGAGAATAAACGAAGCCCACCAAAAGGTAAAATAAAGAAAAATAAAAAAATAATAGCACACAAAAAGTGCACAAAAATCACACAGAATCACACACACTGAGTGTGAAATATATAAAAGGCAGAGAGTGAGAAAAAACCACTAAAAAGTAGAAAACCTCTCTCTCTCTCCTCTTCTCTCCTCTCTCTCACTCTCTCTCTCTCTAAAACCACCAAACCCCTTCTCGATCAAACCACCTCTCTCTCTCTCTCTCGCAGGCATATAGGATTGTGTGTTTTGTATCTATACACCTACACAATACTTCTGTAAATATTTTGTGAAGTACTTGTGTGATACGTATTTATAGTGTACTGTATATTTTTAGTAGAGAGAGAGAGTGCGTGTGTGTGTGTGTACAATATGGAGAGGTACAGTGGGACCCAGGCAATGGAGGCGGTGCCGGTGGATCCGGTGGCGGAATGGGCGGCGCCGGGTGGCGAGACCGGTCTTGAAGGTGAGTTGCATTTGAATTTCATCTGAATTTCACTTGAATTTGGCTCAAATTTACTGAATTGAGCATGAACTTTGTAATGTTGATTCATTTGAGGTTTGATTTTGTGAATGCAGAGCCTATGTGGCAATTGGGCCTCGGCGGTGGTCCTGAGTCCTACCCTGAGAGGCCCGATGAGCCTGATTGTATCTATTACTTGAGGACTGGCTTCTGTGGATACGGCAATAGGTGCCGCTTTAATCATCCTCGTGACCGTAGCATGGTAAGGGCACTGATTTCCAGCTGTAGGGTAAAGTATTGACTTTTTAATGCATGATTGGCACTGATCGTTGGTTAAAGTGTGTATTTTTGTGGGGTTTTATGTAGATTTGATGCTAATTTAAGCCAAATCGGACCTTTCTTGGTTAGGTGGGGGATCTAAGGTGGTTTTGATGAAATATAAGTGAAATAGATTTGGAAAAATTTACATTTTGAAGGGTTACATGAATTATGCAAGCATGCATGGCTTTGGATTAGTGGGATTCATACCGATTTGATAGTAATTTCGGTGAAGTTCGAATCTTTCTTGTTCTGGTTGAGTTCATCATGGTTTTGGTGAAATCAGAGTGAATAGGTTGGAGACAATATTTATCACTTCAATTTGGTACATGGGCATTAAATGGAATCCGTGGATATTCATATGGATTGGAGAGTAATTCGGGTGAAAATGGAGTCTTTTTTGTTTTAGGTGAAGTTTTGTTGTTGCTTTTGATGAAATGGAAGTTGGGTAAACTGGGAAAGTGTTTACATTATTTATTAATCATCTTAATTTGCAAAGCATGCTTTGACCCATGCTTGCTATGTGTTTACATGATCATAGGCAATGGGAGCTCTGAGAGCTGGTGGAGGCGAGTACCCAGAACGTGTTGGCCAACCTGTGTGTCAGGTATCCAATTGCATATGCATTTGCTAGATCATGCGCTTTAGGTGACTCGTCTGCTTATTGTCTAGTTTAAGGATGTCTGAGATTTGATCCATTGTTTTAAATTCTTCATATTGCCATTAGTACTTCTGCCAGATTATGATCCTTTTAGGATATTTGTCTATATCTGGGGAGACTGAGCATTTCTTTATTGGTCCATGGTGCTTCGTCTGGTTATCTGATATCGTTCTTTTGTATACTATGGATTCTGCTTTAAAGATCCATTACCGGACACATGTTATTCTCCAACTTTCTAGATCTCTAAAATTTCCACCTACCTATCATGAAATAGCGGAAGATCTTTTCTTAGTGATATCAAGATCCAGAGTTGATACCTTCTAGAATTTACTGCAAAATTTTGTGTGTATTCTTCATAAATTAACCAACTTTTATGTGGTTGATAATGGAATCATCATTTTCTCTTTGTTTTTCCAATAGGATGTTGAATATCAAACCATTTTCTTTACTTCTAAGGAGTTCATTGTTTTCACCCTTGATATTGGTTTAGTTTGTGTAAAGAGTAGTTTCAAAGTCAAACATTGAAAAACACCTGGAACACTAAAGCTGTGAGGTTACTCTTGTTCTCTCTCATACTTCATTTTATATTGTCGTACCAGATGAAAGATGCAAAGTTTCTTAGTTGCAATTTCATATTTATCCTACTTTTGGTTCAAATAAGGATCTCAAAAGCAGTCTACTTGATCTATTATCCTTTGCACATTACTAGTGTTATGTTTCATGTTTTTTTATAGTTTTTGTAACTGACTAATATCAGACCATGGAAAGCATTTTCATTGACTTAACTGGTGTAACATTCGACTGGTAGTGGTTTTATTTCCTTCATATGGATTCTGAGTTGATACATTTTATGGTCTGGATTTACTGTGGAAGCAAATTCTTGCTCTTTCTGTTATGTTTTTCAGATTGACTATATTTTTGCTACAACTCTGTAGGGAAACGTTATCATCTGTGGTTGGAGTTTATGCGTATTTGTGTTCTGATATTGTTTATCATCTGTTACTTTTTAGACGGAATAAAAAAGATCTGATTACCGTCTTAACAATGTTGAACTTTATGCCAGATTATTATTTATTTTGAGCAATAAAAAGGACATCTATATCTTTGTACGTCTTATGCTTTGACATCAAGGATTTAATCCTTACAACATTCTACATATTTTACACTTTTGAGGAATTTAACCTTCCTCTACTTTTTAATTGTTTTTCCGTAAAATTATCCTGTCTTATTTGTTGAGCTCCAAGCTGCCTTCATATTTGATTTCGTTAATTTTTTAAATGAAAATTATGCCTTTTGTTCAAATCATGCCCTTTGCACTGGATTTGTAGTACTACATGCGGACCGGAATGTGTAAATTTGGTGCTTCCTGCAAGTATCATCATCCAAAGCATGGAGTTGGGTCTTCAGCTCCAGTCACACTGAACGTTTATGGATATCCTTTGCGACCGGTCTTCCTCTTTGAACTTTCTGGGTCTTGTTTATATTCTTAGCATCATTTATGGTTTCATATAGAGACCATCTATAACCAGCTGTCTCATAAAGTTATTCTGCAGGGCGAAAAAGAATGTTCATATTATGTAAAGACAGGTCAATGCAAGTTTGGTGTCACCTGTAAATTTCATCATCCACAGCCAGCAGGGATACAAGTGCCGGCACCACCAGGCCCTGGTGCTGGAGCTTTGGCGGCTGCAGCAGGGTACCCGTCCGTGCAGTCTCCTTCTGGTCAATCTTCTCAACAGTATGGGGTAATTCAAGGCAACTGGCCTGTTGCCAGGCCTGCTATGCTTCCTGGCTCATATGTTCCTGGAAGTTACGGTCCAATGCTCTTTCCCCCAGGAGTTGTTCCTGTTCCTGGTTGGACTCCCTATCCGGTAGGTGTAACTGGAACTGTTTGTTTGGTTTTGAAGATTCTTTGAGATGTTTTTATGTTATGCTAAATTCTACAAGTACATGGTACAGGCACCTGTTAGTCCTGTGGCCTCCTCAAGTGCTCAACCCACAGGTGGTCCAGGCCCAATGTACGGGTTGACACAGTTGTCTCCTTCGGCAACCGCATATACAGGACCATTCCTTTCTGTTACTTCTTCTGCTGGCCCCTCAAGCAGCAGCCAAAAGGAACATCCATTTCCCGAAAGACCTGGTCAACCTGAATGCCAGTATTATTTGAAAACTGGGGACTGTAAATTTGGAGCTACATGTAAATATCATCACCCACCGGAGTGGAGTGCACCAAAGACCAATTTTGTACTTAGTCCAATGGGTCTGCCGTTACGCCCAGTAAGCATTTAGTTTTCTCCCTTCAATTTGTGAAGCACTTTAAACTATCTGTAAATTGTAGAATAAGTTGGTCATTGTTTCCAAAATCCTTTTTCTTCACATTCATGATTGTGGAGATGCTTTTAAACTGCTTCAGCAGAATGGCTACTGCCTGCTAACGAGTGGGGCTGTGAATTATAGTCGTGCATTTTGTCATTGAAACTGCTTATTCTAGTTAAGTACTTCAATTAGAAACTGATGGATAACTGGGGTAGAATCTAATTGCTGCATGAATTCCTCTGTGGACTGAAAAGCGAAATATATGACCCTAGTGAATCTTACTGCAGCTTACTTGGTTAGACTTTGCGCTTAATTCCAGCTATGATGATGTTAAGATGATTCTATGATATGTTTGTTTCCCTATTTAATGTTATCTTTGACTCGCATATCCACTGTTTTTCAGGGTGCTCCACTTTGTTCTCACTATGCTCAAAATGGAGTATGCAAATTCGGGCCCTCGTGCAAATTTGATCATCCAATGAGAATTTTGAGTTACAGCCCATCTGCATCTTCTCTGACAGATATGCCGGTTGCTCCTTACCCAGTGGGATCCACTAATGCAACTTTGGCTCCATCAACCTCATCATCAGATTTGAGGCCTGAGCTTCTTTCTGGGTACAACAAAGATGCCTTCTCATGGCAAATGTCTTCTATGAACAGTTCAAGTGCGGCAGGTGGTTCATTATTCTCTACAGGTGGAGCTGTTCCTCAATCAAGTGCTCAGCAGTCTGGACAGGGTTCTATATCTTCAAGTGGCGGCAGTACCATAAGTCGTGGAGGTGAGGTTCACACATCAAGCTGAATAGAAAAGATAGAGTCATGACATTGTCTCTGTCGACCATTTCACCAAGCAAACTTAAAAGTTTATGGTCCAATTCCCCTACGGGATGCCTGGTCTCAACCAGTAATGTTCGTCCTTTCAGATCTAGCACATTCTAAGCTATGTCATCCATGGTCATAATATCGTCATGTAGCCACCATTTCCATTTTGAATAAGTCATACATACCCCTGAAAACATCTCGGAAAAACCACATTTAGCTTTTCAGCTAGTCTTCGAATAACAAGAAAGGAAACCAACCTCCCCCTTAGTGCTCAAATTTTGGAGCTGGTTGTGTCTATTTATGGTATCTTTTTCGGAACGGAAAAGATAAGTCCTTGCCATTCTCCATCTGGATTTAACTGTCTTTACACCTCTTTCATCCCTTCATTGGGAAGAACATCCCAACCTGAGAAGGGAATGAATAGAGCAGTGTTGTTATTCCCCTTCTTTTTTCATGGGGCTCTGTTTTGGAGGCAATGATAAACTCATAGAACTTCCAGGCAATTTAATGCTACGTTTGTATGTAAGATATGTAGTTATGTTGTGAAATATGAATTGCTTGAATGCTTCGTTTTCATTACATTATCACAAACACATCAAAGAATTTTGATAAAATCTTGAATTTTGGGATATAGCCTTGAATAATCTGATGGCTATGGTTTGCACACCATTACCAACATGCCTATGGCTTATAACTTTGCCTGGAATTTGAATTTCAGGAAAATATTTTCGTCGTTTCAATGCTTTGATTCTGTACTTTGTTTTGCAACTTTTCCTTTTTCCTTCTTGTTTTTGTCACTAAAATTTCTTGATCCAGACATAGATAGCATTGGCTTTATGTTGTACATGTGAAAGGTACAATCACTCAAGTACATTGGAAAAGGATTTATTGGCTTCTTGCACAACATGCCTATTATCATACAGAATTTTACCTATTTTGTTAGGGGCAACTACCCTCTGGTTACATGGACAAGTTACTAGCTAATTAGCCTCAATTAGCTTGTCCCACCCTTAACCATTTGCCTAGTATTTAAGGTATATATCCTTCAGGCAAAATTTTAATAGTTACTTAGGATTCAAATAGTTCATTACTCTCACTGCATATTTCATCTTTGTAAAGCACCATCTATAGTTGTATACAAGCTCATCATGTGAAATGACATGATTAAACCTTCAAATAAGCCTTTACTTTTAATGCCAATCTTGAACCCCATGATCAATCTTGTGATATGACATTGACCCTATCAAAGTACTAAATATAATAATGATATTAGATGTTCCCCTCTCCTGTCTGAATCCCATCCTAATTGTCAAGCTCAACAAATTAATTAATATATTGAAGAAATGAACAAACAGAAAGGAAAAACAGCAGCTACAGAGGTCCATGGAGATCATATATAGATAGACTGCATGCATTAAACTCAAGAAATTAACATATATATATATATTCATTTAAATTAATAATCCTCAGGAATATTATAACTTAAAATAGAGAGTGGGCCAGGTCAACTGCATCCCCAAAACAAGGAAAAAAAGTTGCTGCATTAGCAGCAGCAGCAGCAGTGGCTGCTGGAGCCATCATCTGATCAAAACTTGGATTACTTTCTTGACAGCTTTGAGTATTCTCAACCATTAAAGGCTTATTTATCATGGCTGAAAGTTCCCATGACTGCTGATGATCACTACTCTCCCACAACCCATCTTGATCATCATCATAACAAGAATAATTTCCAGGCTGGTTTTCAAAATTCCATCCCAATCCCATTGTTGTGCTGGAAATGGAATCAAGAACAACTCCATTATTGCTATTCATGTTCTCTGATGAGAAAGTAGTGAAGTTTGAGGCAAAAGCCTCATGATCAACAACATTCTTGGGATTGGAGGGGTTCAAGTAGTTGTTGGGAACTATGCAGTCCAAATACCCAGAATTCGTGTCAGTTGTGGAGAGATTATTAAAGAAACTGCAGTTATCATCATCATTAGGTGGTGAACCGTAGGATGATTCATGGGAATGACAGGTGTCATTCTCTGATTGGACATGGGCATGGACATGGTTCCGAGGTATTACATTCTCAGCAGCAGGCTGACTGTGACTGCAAGAGGCCTGACCAAGAACATTATTATTGGCTACTGCAGGCTGCTGTTTAGTTTGTGCAGAAAAGGTTTGAAACTCAAAAGGGCTCAAAAGAGAGTGGAAAGTAGTTTGATCAGAGTAAATGAAGTTAGTTCTTGCTTGAGTGCCCTTTATGGAAAGGGCTGCCCTATCATAGGCCAATGCTGCTTCTTGTGCAGTGTCAAATGTCCCCAGCCAGTGCCTCTCCTTGGTGGTTGGGTCCCTTATCTCCGCAGCGTAACGGCCCCACGGCCTCCGCCTCACCCCAAGGAACCGCCCCGGCTCGGCCGCCTTCTTCCGGCCCCGACGCTCGGTCGACTGCGACACGGCGGCCGTGTTGCGTTGGAGCAATGTGAAGCCTGTCTCAGTGAGTATGGGCTCAAAGAGAGCAAAGGGTTTATCATTAGAGGGTTTAGGTGCTGCTGACATTGTGACAACAATTCTTGAAATGGATGGAATGAGGAAATGTGTGGATCAGTTGAAGTGGAGAGTGAGTGTGCAAGATTTGTGTAATGGGCTGTCTCTTTTAAAGGCAGTGTGATGGAGAGAGGGAAAGAAAAGGACATATTGCAAGTGTCATATGTTGAAAGATCTTTGCTTTTTTGTCCTAACATTTTTTTTGTTCAAATAATAAACATTTTTAAGGTAATTTTTTAGTATATTTCCTAAGACCCCCCCAGAAAACAAGAAAAAGAAAGTAAAAGAAACTGTTCCCTTTCCGGAGTATAAGATTTTTGATATTGACTAGGATTTCAAGATTCCATTAATTCCAATCCTTTTTGCATATATATGGTACAATACAAAGTTTGCATCACCTAAAACTTCAAGGGCTTTAATGGAATTTCATCATACATACATACGTACACACACATGTGAGTGTGTTTGTGTGAAAATTCATAATCATCTTGATTAATTTTAGGGTAAATTACGAAGGGCTCTCTTGAGATTCAAGAGTTGTCTAACAAATATTATCCTATAATGGGCTGTCCCGAGGGGGTGTTTGTTAGACAACCATTAATTTCTACGAATTATTTGTAACTTTTCAAATAATGAGAGAGTTTTTGTAATTAAGATAAATTTTTAGAAAGCCCGTCGTAATTTTATATTGAAGAGTAATATGAATCCAAAGAGAATGCCAAAAACTCAAAGCCAAGAACCTCAGCCACCCTACCAGCAGCTGATACATAGGGACAAACATTGTGCCTAGAGGCATGCAATGCAAAAACAATTTCTCTGACACTGATATAATTTAAAAGTTTCTGATATTTCTAGATTAACCCATGGAAGAATGTTGGGTACAACTTGAAAAACATCAACTATTTCAAATCAAAAAAAGAAAACTAATTACAATTAAATTAGGATAACGAAACGATAATCACAAACAGGATGGATGTGTTTGTCTTCATATTTCTTGAGAGTCTCAAGCATTTGAAAAAATAAGCACAATGTGAGTGTACTTTTCTTGATAAGTCACATGTTTAATCCGCGTTCGATGCAAAAACTAATCAAGTAATTTGTTTGTCTTGTTCATGATTTTCAAAGGGAGCAGTTAGGGATCTTCACTTAATTACCAAAATCATTAAATCCCAGATAATAATTTAGTGACAATTGGATTGTATATAGTGGGAACATATGTAACTATGTGTTGGAATTCCTAGACACAAAAGGTGTAGTTCATAAGTCAAACATTGTTGTTTAATTTGTCACTTATGTAATTATAAGGTAATTTCCCATATTTATTACACATTTATTGTTTCAAGAACATGAAATGACATAGATTTGGTGATTCTTTAATTATCCTACTTCAATAATTTCATCTAAATTAAAGGAGATATTTTTTTAAATAAAGTTTAGTTGAAAGGTAATATTAGTTTTATATAGACGGTATTTATGAGTTACAGTGGCGTTTGCTTTCTCTTGGCATTGGTTCTTTTATTATCACTGCATTGTAAATCTAGTATTAACTTATTATTTGTATATTGTTTATTAAGTAATGAATATTTTATTTCAAATTGATCCAAGTAAGAAAATTGTGGTGATCTCTAGGGACGTTCGATCCAGAGGTGCTGGAGACCTGAAAAAATGAACATATTGTTAGGTTTGTTAGGAGGTTCCTAACTAAGACCCTCCAGTCTGTGAGAAGTGAGATTGAGGTGAAAGTAGTGTAAATATTATTTGCGAAAATACGCACCATAGTGCAAAATAACTTATGGTTTTTTATAAGGTCAAATGTTCGTACTTATTGTACTAGTCCACATGTTGTGATCTCAACCTTCTATATGTTGGGTGACAACGGTTGTGGTTCCGGATCATCAAGTCGAATCGAGTTGGGTGCGACCCGGTTCGACTAAAAAGTGTGCGAATCCTTATCCTCTTTTGGCATTTTGAGGTCCTATGAAGGCAGTTTTAATGAAAACGTCTATATATTACAAATAATTTTTTTAAAAAAAATTACGCATATGGGTAGTGTATGTCACAAATTACTAGTATTAGAGAAAGGTATACATATTTGAAATACTAATAATAAGATTGTGAATCCAAATGAGTAAAAATGAACAATGAATGCAACACATTATTACTATTATTATTACAATGCTACTATTATTTCATCATGGTTACATAATATTGTTCAAGAATTATTCTATAAAGTAAGTAAAAAAACAAAGCAAAATTGGTGAGTGATGGAGCGGTGTCTTGTCTAAAAGTGACTTGAAAAAGGCTATAGTCAAAAGGGCAATCAAAGGCTTAATTAATTAATTAAAAAAATTTAATTAGTGGGCCACTTAATTAAAATCAACCTATTTAATTAGCAGTTCTAATAGTATTAGGGATACTTTTTTTTTAGCTTATTCTTGATTAAGCTTTGACATGCCTAAATGGCATTGGAAACAACATAAGCCCATATGCTATAATCAAAGGGGTCAACCCCTTTTTGTCCTTAAACTTTTCAAAATCCCATGATGATCACCACTTCTCTCTTAAATTGTCTTTTCACCTTAATAAATAATAATTATATCAAATAATAGGACTACCTAAAATTTTTGAACAAAAAAACTAAGTTTTATGCATAATGCATGAATTTAATTTATGAAGTATTATACTTTTTTTTTATCTTTAAATATGTATTACTTAGTAGATTAAATATAATTTTTTTTCAGGCCCTTTATTTCTTTATATGAATGCAACTTATATTTTGAATTAAATTTTTTATATATATAATTATGAGACATTAATTTACATGGTTTTGTGTTTATTTATTAGATAATTTAAAATGATTTTTTAATAAGTTTCTATCCTTTTAGTGTGACATGGACAAAATCTATGACCCCTTGACTCCTCCACTAACTATTTTCAAGAGTTTAATATGCAAAGATAACATGAATGCCACCAATTCATCTTAATCTCTACAGACAATTCTTTTATGGTTTTTCCCTAATTATGCATCTTTACATGGTTAAAATTCACTTAATTATTGAATATTAGGGTGATTTACATTAACAATGTTAGATTTAATTTCACAAACGTATCCTATTTTTCTTCAGAATTATAAGTATACTCATCGAGATTGTAGCTGTAACTATAAATATACCCCTATTCGGTAAAAAGTTATTTACACAAACACTCTTTGAGGTGCATAAATATAACTACCGTTCTTGATTAGCATCTTTAACTAGTCAATATTTTCAGTAAATCTTTTCTTTTAAAGCTAATTAATTTATTTCATTTTTACCAAACTTCCCCCAAACAAAGAAGAAAATTGCATAAATCACCAAAGACCAGTGATTTACACTGTTTTTGCACAGTAATTTTTCCCTTTTATGAGAAGGGTTTGCTATACAACTTTTTCAACACCAGAAAAAGATGTGATCCACTTGGTCTTAACATGCATAAATATATATAAGCTTGTTAATCACATAATTAGCTCTTAAACTCCTTTAAATAATTCAGATTAAATTAATTTAAAATGAATTTGATTAAAAAAAACTAGAAATGAAGTGGGGGCCTCTTTTTCTTTTTTTTTTTCCTACTGCAAAAAAAATAAAAAAATTAATTCAAATCCTGACAAGAGAAACTGGGGTTTGGGTCAGATTGGAATTTTGCACAATCTCCAAAACAATTGCACACACTTTTGTCTAAATATTTATAAGGCCATCCGGAATTTAGGGAAAAAGATTAGGACATTCTAAGGAGAGACTAAGGACCTGCACTCTTTGACCACATTTGAGAATCAACAAGATTTTTTATTTTTTATTTTTAAAATTTTTCTTTCTTCTTTTTGACCATTTCTAGAACATATTTTCTTTGCTTACTTGACAAGGATCATTAATTTTAATTATCCCAATTTACAATAATTCAAACATCCAAAATTATCAATGAATTAATCAACTTTTTTAGCTGGTGCGTACGCACAAACAACAATTGTACAAGAAGAATCATTACTGTACAGATATTCAATAATTATCTCCCTAATAATTATCACAAAAAAATATTTTGCCATTAACGATCAACGTAGAATGCATATGTAACTTCATTATATTGTTCGCATTCTTTATAATTGACTATAATAATTATATATAATTATAGCTCTTATGATTGTGATTTGAGGTATTCGAGGTTAATGAGAAGAATTTGCCATGATTGAATAGTAGAGAAAAATCAAGAAGTGTGTATTTGTAATGAATTTTTTCTTTTTTTTTTTTCAATTCTTCTTGTTTAATTATGAGGCACTAATAATCATTGGGAAAATGAAATGTAATCATATATTTTTCCCTTTACTACTATTTGAGAAGATGTGTTGGGCAAATTACAAGTTGGATTAAACATAAGAGCTTTTTTGGGCCTCTTATCATTTTCTCTTCATGCTTGTTATCATACTCATTGACTCAAATAGTCCCAAAATCCCTCCATTAATTGTCACGCTTCATTTCATTATAATCCATGTGATCAATTCTTTTTTCTTGTAATTATTATTATTATTATTATTATTATTGTTATTATTATTATTATAAAGCAAGTATCATGTTTTATAGTGGGATTTTTTTAATTTGACCACTCTAAGATCAGGGTTCTATCGTATTCGATCTTGTAATTATATTTGTCATGTATTTAGGGTATGATTTTAAAATAGGGTATAAATTACGTTGAATTTTCTTGAAGTTTGATACAAGTAAAAATACCCCTTACTGTTTTGAGAAATTACCGGTACTCCTGATATATGACATTATTATGTAAAATTTGAATGGGTAAAGTGAAAATGCTAATTTTACCTTATTTTCTCAAATTTTAATTTATTTTTTAAAGAAAAGTTGAAAATATAATGCTGTTAATAGAAAAAAATGTACAAATCTGATGTTGGATGTACGCTATTTTAAAAACAATATAAAAAATAGGGTAAATTAGATCCACCTTCTATGAGGTTTGGCATAATTATAAATATTCCCTCGTTGATTGAAAAATTACAAATACTCCATAAGGTTTGTAATTTTTAACCAAATATCTGAAATTGACCATTTTGCCCTTAATTTTTTTTTATTAAAATTATAAAAATAATCAGCCGAGGCAAATTGCATTATTCCTCCTCTATGTAGAAAACTTAGGAAACCTCTCCCTGCGCATTGTAGTCCAAAAAATTTTAAGAATTAAATAAAAAATAATTCAGTGTATAAAGGTATTTTGGTCAATTTACTCATAAAAATGGATTAAAATGAGTTATTTGTTAGATGGTTACAAACCTCAGGGGTATTTGTAATTTCTCAAACAACGAGAGTTATTTATAATTATGCTAAATCTCGAGGGAGCTAGCTGTAATTTACCCTAAAAAATATGTAAAAGTACAATTCAGGATCCAGAGGACATTATGGTTAATTCAATACAAAATTTTGGATGAAACCTTAATAAAAGCTTACGAAATTTGTTCGACGGATGTTATTATTGAGAGGTATTTATAATTTTTTAAATAATAAAAAAATATTTAAAATGATATAAAATATCAGGAGAAATCGACGTAATTTACCCTTAGATCGAATGTGAAGGAAGTAGAGGATTTCACACACAACACACACTGGGCTATATATTCGTAGGAAACACGTAGCCGGATTATGTGACCAAATTCGACTATTACCCAGAAAACAACCTTCACCGCCACGTCATCCGGCAATCTGAGAGAGAGCCATGTTGAGTTGACACGTAAGCACTGTTCCGGTTGTAATCTGGTGGGGCTCCCCCACTGACGTGTCGATCAGACAGAGCCCCCTTGGGTGCCACGTGGGCAGGAGTGGCACTGCAGAGAGCCAGGGTAGGTACGGAGTGCATTGGGCGGGATACGTGTCTGAAGGGAGACGTGAAGCGCGGCGCAGGGAATAATAATAATGATACGAGGTTAAATTTAAAAATGTTTGGGTGTGGGAGAGCGTAGGGTGAAACTGAGGGGTTACCAGAAACAGTAAAAGTGAATCTCCAGTGGGGGCCACAGTCAAAGATTGTTTGTTGTACTCTCTCCCATGCTAATATTATTTAGGGTACAACCCATCACCAGATTTGCTCCCTCCCTGTCTATACTTTCGTACAACGAGATTTGTTGTAATTATATGTAAATTTTATATAATTTAAAAAATTATATTTAATATTTTTGAGGTTTATTTTTATCTAACAAATAAATTTATTTATTAGTTAAAATTTACCAAATTTATTGATATTAACCAAGAAAAAAATGAACTAAAATCAATATTTGCCTCTATTGACTTATGACTGATTTATTGTAGGTCAAACAATTATTTTTAATGATCAAACGACCTTTATACATCTTCACCGTTATAAGGGTAGTTTAGTCAGAAAAATTTGTTTGACTTATAATAAGTCAGTAATAAGTCAATTGAGGATAAATGATGATTCTTATTTAGTTATTTTGTTAATATCAATAAATTCAGTAAATTTTAACTAACAAATGGACCTATTTGTTAGACAAGCAAATCTCATAAGTACTAGCTGTAATTTTTCAAAGCACAAAGGATCTATGTGTGATTATTTCAAACCTCGTGAGACGGGAGTGTAATGATCTCATAATTATATTTACACTTCTGAGTCCTGACATATATCGCCGCATCCGATATTTTTGTTATGATAGTGTAATGGAGAATGGCTGCGAGAAAGAGACTTTCATTTCCAGTCACTTATTTTTTTTATTGAATTTAACGGGAAATTCTCGCTCTTTTTAAGAGATAAGACTTAATAGAAAAATATTCAGAGTGTCTTTTTTGACATGTCGTTCCAACCCAGTTCCAACAATGCATTTCTTGGACTAAGAAAGCGGAACTGCCTGACGTTCTGGATATTCGTCTCAATATGGAGATATTACAGCATTGCTATAACCTTCTTTCCTGCTATGTGCTTGCTCATTCCCCGATTGCCCTTTGGTTCAGGCTTGTGGGGCATTGAAGGCATAGCTGTCTAACTGCCCTTTGGGACCAGTACCTTCTCGGTAGTTGAAAACTCTACTGGACTGAAGGGAAATGAGAGTTTGATATACGAAGTGAACGGAGTAAGCGAGGTACACACGCGAGAAGTAGAAATAAAATTAATGCACACGAGCACTAAATAGTACGAGCTAATGAATTAATAGGCCTAGTAGGTGATTAAGCAACCAGGCTCGCAAGGCAAGGTTGATCCGCGCGAATGAATCCCTAAGGATATCCATCGTTGGTAGCTAACTGTCCTGCTAGGCGTATTAGCTCCTTGGCTGCTACTATGTCGCGACCGTGTCGCTTAGTTTTATTACTTTCTCGTGCGCAGTCGTCTTTTCTTGCATACTATCGTTCATTAAAGTCAACTCCGTTCGCTTCGTAAATAATATTATCCCTTCCCTACGATCATGTCTAGTTTACAACTACTGAAAAAGTACGTTGCCTCAGTGGTCCCAAGGGACAGTTAAGCAGCTCCGCCTTCAATGCCACACAAGCCTGGTCCCAGGACAAGCTTGTTGTGGCATTTCTAGTTGCCTTCGAGCCAAACCCTTTTTGGAGTTCGGCTCTCAGCTGCAGAACGAACTCTTTTGAGTCCGTTGTTCTCGGTGTAACGTTGTAAACTAGCCCTGACCTTCGGTCCTATCTAGTATGATTTACTTCGCTCTCTCCGTTCACTACCTTTCACTATCATTCACTCCCGCTTCCCCTATCCTCCGACCCCGATGAGATACTCTTAATATAAACTACTTTTTATTTTTTATATAAATATAAAATTACCCCTAACAGGAAAAAAAAGGGGGATAGTTGTGTAATGATGTTGATATTTTTGGAAGGTGTATATGTACTTTTCTAAAAAGAAAGAATGATTTGTATAAAGATATTGACGTATCTGATTGGTGTATTATGCATCCAACGAACGAGGATGATTTATATAAACAGACCATCGATCAAGGATGTAAATAAAATTATCCTTTCGTTTTACTTTAATTCCAGATATAATAGTAATTATTTGAAATTAGTAAATTATATTATTATTTCATATTTAAATGTTATTAAAAGAATTATTTGAAGAACATTCTCCCAAAAAAAAAATCACGTGCGTCACATATGCATATAATCCAAAAAATACGTTCAATTTGAATTATTTCATAAGTTTCCAAATCTAGTAAGATGTTTATTAGGATACTCAACATCATTTTTTATATAAGTCTCAGTTTCCTGGTAAAATTAAAATCTCCCAGGGGGATTTTAAAGTATTTGGAATGATAGATTTGTAATTTATACGAGTAAATTATTTAAGTCTTGAATATTAGTAAATATTTCCTTTTAAGAGCTTCAAAATTGATATTTCATTTTTCTATTTTCTTAGAAATTCTGCCGTTGTCATAAATTAAATTAGATTCCTTTCTAGAAAAAATTAAATTAAATTATAAAAAAAAATTCATTACTAGAGTTGTGGTATGTATCGCGGAGTCCAATGGGCTTACTAAGCATTAGCCCAATACTCATGGGAGACACGCATCCGGCCCAAACAAAAGAGCCCAAATCCCATATATTATATATTACCAGTTCAATTCAGTTGAAAATTTCCAAGATTTATATTTACCTGCAAAATAAATTGATATTTTGAGAATAAATCACCAAATATCCAATTCCACTTCTCTATACTCTAAATAAAAAAAATAAAAAATAAAACAATAAAAAGCATTTTGCTGAATTTTTTCATAAAATGGTGGTCTGCCGTCTGCTGTAGGAAGTCATACAATCACTAACATAATTTACACCAAAAGGAAAATATATTTGGATTTCATAGACTTACTATATCATCTACATGCTCCAAAATTCACCCCAGCGAGCCTGACGATTCTCTGTTCATATGTCCACGTCCACGTCCACGTCCACGGCCATGCAACTGTCGTGGTCGGACACTGCATGCAAAGATTTAAGAGAGGAAAATCAAACACTTGCATCTAAGAAAAGACGACGTTAAATGAATGCAACAAAACACCGTCACAAAATTTCTCCGAGTCAATAACTTACGCTTGCAAATCTTCATCTGATCCCTGCTCGATGGTTTTGTTGCTGACCTCTTTGGTGAAGTCCATAACTAAATCTCTCACTCCAAGCAGTGGAAAAATGCTAATCTTTGGGTTCGTTGAGTTCTGTTCTGCGTTCTTCCGGGAGATTAATTGTTCTGAACCATAAGTCGTGCAGTAGTAACTTGAGGTTGAAGCGAATTATTTGAAGTACCAAGAACCAAGAAATCGTACCTTGTATTGTTATGACCACAGTGATAATTTGACCCTGGGAGATGATCTGAATTGAAGTCATTCAACTGATTCTGCTGCCCATTTCTTCCGACTTGTTGGGCCTGATGTGTCTGGAGCATCGTGCCACACCAGCTCCATCTAGTAGTGACAAGAGACGAACGTGTGAGGACTTAAGAAATCCCATGTAAAAAGATGTCTGAACGCAACAATTACAATCGCTCTAATTCGTTTTCTAGTACAATGATCATTGTAGACCTTCATTATCATGGATCGATTGTGGAAGTTGTGTGCCAAGATAGGGTAAGAGAAGTTGTTGAAAGAATTTATCAACTATAAGTAAGAGCTATTCCGGTTGAACTAATCTATTGGGAAATCGTGTAATACAAAAGTTTGGACATACCCCTCCAACAATGACAGTGTCACCCTCCTTCACGCCTAGCTTCATGAGCGATTTATTAACACCACATGCATCAAGAACATGTTGAAATCTTCGCTCGGAATCTTTGTATCTGCTCCAAAGGAAATACGAAAGAAGAAAATTTGAATATAAAGGGACCATTGCTCAATCATATATGGAGTCTTGGTACTTCATAAAAGTGCAGGTATTCATTCACAAAAAGTTGAATGTGCCTCAGAAAATGATATTTCCTCATAAAGTTAAACCCAACCAATTTGATCTCAACTCTCAAGCATTTCAACCGAAAACCATTTGACTGATCGCGGGACATACCTAACTCCCGCAGTCAAACGGGATTTGGTCTTAGAAATGATTATAACAGAAGACAAAAGAGAGGGAAGAAAAACTAAAGATTTAAGTTATCGTAATAATCTTATACCTCCAGTTGGTCATTTGGACAAAACGCTGCAAGCCTGCTCCCATCACATGCCATGTTTTGGTGCTGCTATCGTGTGAGATCTCAAACTCACCTATAGGAGCTGCGCGCTGCTTCTTCATCATATCAGCCACGTAATTCAAATCTGTTGGATCCAGTATAGCTGAAGAGAAATACAAAGAGTAAGACATTGTGCAAATGAAAAAAGTAAAGGAAGAAGGTTCAGATTCCATGTTCAAATGAATGAAACAAAGTTCTAGGAACAAACATTATCTTTTTAGATAAATTCTTGGCATCTTCAAATGTATCTTGCAGAAAAGAATGAACTTTGACAAATGTAACCTGATAATTAAATCAAGAAAATAAAGTCATGTTATGCATGCCTCAAACGATCAGCATGAATCGGGTCAAGGAAAAGGTATAAATTTACTAGGCCGAGCCATGATGAACATACACAAGTAATGGTGTAAAAACTAGAACACGTAAGGGAAATTGTAAACCTCGACTGAAATTGTTATATGGTTTCTGACCTTCTTCTTTGTTTGCTGCATTTTTGCATACAAGCTCATATGCAGAATTTGTGATTTCCTGGGTGCCGTTTCTAGTAACTGCACTCATACAGAAAGGTTCAATGCCACGAGCTTGTAGTGCTTCCTTGAATGACGGCCAATTTTCAGATGCCTCTGGTAGATCCATTTTGTTATATGCTACTATGTAAGGCTTTTCAGCAAGTTCAGGGCTAAACATCTCCAGCTCAAGGCGAACAGCATCAAACTCATATTCAGGTTGCTCTGATGAACCATCAACTATATGCACCTAAGTCTCCAGGTGGGAAGTTTCTAAATTAGTTTCCAAGTTAGTCAGCATAAATATTCTACCATAACTAAAAGTCTGGGCCTTGACATCCAAACACAGGAGAAAATTTTCACTTAAGTCGACCGGGAGACAAACATAAATCCAATAAGAGTACTGACATTTGCAGATGCAGTTAAATTGACCAGAGAAAAAGAAGAAATAAGATCATCAGAAGAATAGCAGTTGGATAGACTGTACCAGAACCGAACATCTCTCCGTATGCCGTAGAAACTCATGGCCTAACCCAAAACCTCGATGAGCCCCTTCTAATAGTCCAGGCAAATCTGCAACTACCATTGTGGCATCATAATCAAAAGAGACAACACCGAGATTTGGAAGCAAAGTTGTGAAGGGATAATTTGCAATGGCTGGCTGAGCAGCACTGATTACACTAAGAAACGTGCTTTTCCCAGCATTTGGAGCTCCAACAATCCCAACATCTGCCACCAACTTCAGCTCCAACTCTAGCCACCTATCCAGACACAACCAATTGTTACGTAAAAGGAATGCTTTGTAAGAGATACTAAACCTAAATTTGGAAACAAATATACAGTGAAGGGCCAGCAACTGAAAGGTGACAATAACTTGGAGAAGTTATAATATCCATTTGCTTTGTATTAGTGCTAAATTTATCGTGCTGAGAAACTGATTGGAGATGAAATCTAACACAATCTGACACCAATAACTAATTCAGAAATCAACAGAACTCATTTAAAATAAGATGCTGCATCTGAAGAAAAGTTGAAGCAAACCAGGCACATCCAGGTCAAGTTACTTGTAAAAAGATACTACTTGAAACAAGAACAAAAATAACAACTCAGATGGCCAGATTTAGCACCAAAAACTTGTATAACGACTCATAAGAGTGTCAATGAATCTCACGACACACTAAGTTTTGTTCATAAACTGAAAGAAAAATAGCTTAAATTTGATCCATCGGGCACTTATCTTTGATATCTTTCTTGCATAAGTTACTGATAAGCTCAAAACCACACCGCTCCCCTAGCTGGACAGGAGGCAAACACATAGATATATACACAGAGAAGCATCCATTGCCCCATTCTACACAAGCATATCATATAGAAGTAACAAACATACATTAAGAACAGAATTCAAGTAATAAAAAATACTTACATTTCAGGCCCTTCTTCTCCATTCTCTGCAATCTTGGGCACCTTATTCATTCCTGTCTTAAACGACGCATTGCCCCTCCCACCTCTGCCTCCTGGCAACAACAATGCCCGCTGCCCTGGATGCAACAACTCAAACAGCACATCTCCACCACTCTCCCTCACAACAGTCCCTGGGGGCACCTTAACCACCACATTCTCACCCTTCGCCCCATTCTTCTGCTGCCCCTGCCCGTGGCTTCCCCTCCCAGCCCGAAAATGTACACTCTTCCTGAACGGCAACAATGAATTCATAGTACCATCAACCTCCACATATACATTCCCACCCCTCCCACCATCCCCACCTGATGGTCCCCCTAAAGGCACAAACTTCTCCCTCCTAAAAGCTACCACCCCATTTCCCCCATCCCCTGCTTTTACAAATATTTTAGCCCTATCAAAACATCTCATCACCGCTGGAACCCCTTTCTCTTTCTCTTTAATTCCCTCTTCTTCCTCTTCTTCAACTCCTTCACTCCCAAACACCATTGAACCTTCTTCTCCATCAAAATCATCCTCATCATCATGCTCATCATCCGAACCCACTTCATAAAGTTCAAATCTTCCGTAATCAAATCTCATGTTCTTGCCACTCCTCTCATCATTTTCCTCATTCTCATCATCATAATCATCAGTCACCTCATAACCAAGACTCAATTTTTCCTGACTAATACCATTTCTTGAATCAAACCCATGTTTTTCTCCAAGCTTCTCATCAAGTTCCCTAGTTCTAGTAGCTGCGCGATTGGAATCGGAAAGCTTAATCACTTCACTGAGTGACTGTGAAGCTAAACTGTCGAAGCCAAAATCATCTTTCGGAGGTAAGCGGGTGAACGTTGTAGCATCTCCACCTTCCACGGCGCTAGAGTGGAGCGCCGGCGGCGGGTAATTTCGAGATTTTAACTTCCGGGTTTTCGGGTTTTTGGTAGAGATACGTTGCTTGTTTGAATTGGGTTTTGGTCGGGATGAAGAGAGTGGTTTGAAATGCAAAGTGGTCGCGGAAAATACAGTTGAAAATGCCATAAAAGACGGACTTTAGTGTTTGCTTTGAGATATGAAAATGGAGAAAGAAGAGATTTTTTTGGAGGGAGTGGATAATTGGAGTTTTGCTGATGGCCTTAAGAATTGCACATCTATCTTTATACTTCTCAAAAATTGCATCCAAGTCACTTCCTTTTTTCGTTTTTTCTTTTTATGCCACTCAAAGTTCATGATATGATGTGAAGAATGACAGCACCAAAGCCATTTTAAACTGAAAATTGACATTTTTACATGAGATTAAGATTTAACAATCACAGAAGGATAATGGGTTGGCATCAGTTGCTGTTGGAAGTTGAAGTATATTAGCATGTGTCTTTTCTTTCTTACATTTTGGACTCTTGAGGAAAGTAGAAGGGATGCTAAAAGGCTTATTACAAGGATCCTATGTTTGACATAGAATAGATTATGCTTGCTGATAACTGGCCTGCCTTGTGGCAAAATGTAAGAAACAATTTATACAGATTAGTTATGTTCCATTATCTCCACTCATGTTTTCCTTCCCCTCTTGTTTCCAGCAGGAGAAGGAAAAGTAGAGGGAAAACCATATAACACAGCCATGATGTAATGTCTACTTATGCCTCCTTATAATTTGCTCATCTTCTTCATCTTTCTCACTCTCATTATGCAAACAGTTGGCTCCCGAGAGTGACAGTTGCCGTTCCTTCACCCATAACCGTTGTCCGTGTCATCTCCTTGTCGAGTATCTGATCAAGCTCCACAACTACGTTTCCCATTCTCGGTCTCTCTCTCCCTGGAAAGCTCATGCATTTTAGCATTAACCTGATAAGATCCCTCATTCCTTCTGCTGTGAAGCTCCCAAGCAAACGGTGGTCCACTAAATCGTTCAAACTTAGATGTTCTTGGACCTATTCAAGTTTACGAAAAACCAATGTTATTGTTACAAATTTTTGTTAAGAATCTGAAATACAAGTGGACCAATAAAGAGATCACGGTAAAGGTTCTCTGCATACCCATTGAAGTATGCTGTCATTTGATAGGAAGGCCTCTTTTTCAGTAGCCTCCTTTCCGGATATGAGCTCCAAAAGGAACATGCCAAAGCTGTATATATCGTTCGTCTCATAGAATGTCTCGTGTAGTCCTAACCTAAGCATATGGCAGATGACATATCAAGACATTGATGATAAGGTTAATTTCCATGCCCAAATCAGACAATGCAGCAAGAATTAGTTTACTCTGGATCCCTGAATGCATTGAAGGAACTTGAGCTGGATGAACCAGCATCCTCAATTTTCTCAAGTAGTTTTAACACCCCAGCATCTGCAACTTTTGCGATGAAATTCTCATCAACCAAGACATTAGCTGTCTTAAAGTTACTGTGGACTACTGGAGGTTGTAGGCTGTGCAAATGACATAGACCTGCTATGGTGGAAAAGAAGAAAAAACGAAGAGATGATTCAGTTTACCTTGTGTTTTTACTTGAAGAAGAACTTAGAGAAACGTTCTGGAGATCTCTATGATGATACCTTTAGCTGCCCCAATTGCTATGGATAGCCTTTGCTTAAATTCTAGCTTTGTGATTGAATCTTTCCCAGTGTCTATTGAGAAGCAAATATACTATCATGAGCTTTAGATGATTATAAGCAAGTCTAAATATAGAGCCATATTACCATATAAATGACTACACATGCTGCCGTTGGGCAAGTACTCAAAAACTAGCATCTGGGATCCTTTCTCCTGACAGTAGCCTAGAAGCTTAACCAGATTGCGGTGCTGAATTGCAGACAGATTAGCCACCTGTGATCACGTTGCCAATTGCAGAGAAAATCGAACATTTCTAAGTCCAGATAATTCCAGAGAAAGAAACTTTATGTTTATAAGAACCCATTTACATATATTCTTCCCTCCAGTGAATAATGAACTGACAACCTTGATAGCTATGGGTGCCAAAATTAGAAAGGATATAAGCACATAAACGGCCTCCGCAATTAATTGAGTTGCCGGTTTACTGGTGATGTTTAGTTCTAATCTTTTTGCATACCTCCTCAGTAAATTCTTGTCGAGGATGACCAATACGTCGTTTGATGGCAACGACAGTTCCATCGTTGAGCAATCCTTTAAAAACTAGACCGAAAGTTCCAAATCCTATGAGGTTGCTCTCATTGAACTGCCTGCTGGCTTGCTCCAGCTCGTCGATTCTGAACTCCCTCGCTTTATTATAAGGTCCAGGTAGAGGTGGAGCTGCATTTGGACCTCTTTTCATCTCCACTGAGACAGCATAATTAAGCATGAAAATTAAGAGAAATAGTAGGAGATGAAAAAACAAGCGATACGGCAAAGTTGGTAAAGCCATTAATTACCAACTGCAGATGGATCTGAAGAACCTGTTTCTGAATCTTTGTTTGAGAATTTTCTGCATTGGAACATGAAATACCAGACTAATAAAATGACTAGGCCTAAAAGTGTTAACCCCCCTCCTACTCCTCCACATATAGCTGCAAATGAACTTCCCATCTGGTATAGCACCCTTCCTTCTCTTTAACAGATCTGAACATTGAATCTGATATCGTGGAACAATCGTGTTATTGCGTAGCAATGTACCTAAGAAACATCAAACATTTCATCTGGGCTCCGGTAGAAACAATCCTAACATTGAACAGCCCTGATCAAGTTGTCTTCTTGATGGAAGTTTCACATGTATGCTATGGTTCTTGGTTGCAATTCAATGGGTTTTAAAGTGGTCCTTCTGCTCAAAGGCTCTCACAAATACAAAAGTGGCTGATCTCAGACATCAACTTGGGAAACAGATACTAAGTAAGAGAAATGCTGCCAATCTGTATTGCTGGACAACTCACAAGCTTTCCATGGTACCCCACTCCGCTGTCCACTCTGCAAAATGTAGAGTCCCACATTCTTTTCTGCTTAGGAAAAACAATCCTAAGAATAAAAACATGCTTCTGGCTGTTGAGGATGTCACTCTCTTAATTTTCATTTGGTGGGATTAAGGATAAGTGAGGTGATATAGCAAACAATGGAAAGAAAATTTCAAGCTGATAAACCTATATTGCATCTTGGATTCTTACAGCTAACAGATCTTTGTCAATACAAGAACCATTACAACCAATTTTGGCAGAAAGAGCAGTTATTCAGCAAGAAAACTATGTGGGCCAATGAGAAAGTTTGACATATACTCACATTTTGGATATTTTGGGCTTACATTATCTTGAAGATTTCTGCACCTCTCAGGATTCTCTACAGCAGTAAATTCCCATATTCCATGTGAAGTTTACCACAAGTTAGAAACTGTAAAAATTTGATCTTTTTACTGACTTGTATTGTACAGACAGTTGAGAGGACTATTATTGAACCAAATCAAGAAATGTAAATTAACTATGAGATTATGTTTCACAGTCATTTTTTCCTACCATTCACTCTATTCTTTGGCTTCTCTTTTTGTCACTGACCTGGAAAGAAAGTCATGACTTCCTATTTCTATATATAAGATGAGAAACTTGCTGTCAGCAGATGATGACAAGTGAGCCAAGAAAGAAATTACTGAAGCAAGGCATGCAGGTTTTCAGCCCCTTATATCTGTTTGCTTTTATTATAAAGAATATCACTCATCTTTTTTTGCAAACTAAACAGGGTGTATTATTCAGAAAGTTGCATATTTGTCTGCTCTAATCAGACTGGTTTTTGCTGGCCATTTCTTGAGCTGTACTGCCGCCCATCCCTCCACCCCCATCACACACACAGTCAGACACCAGACCAAGTACATTTTGTCATACAGCTCGGCAGAATTTTCTTGCTTTGGGATTAGGCTGGGAAGAAAAGGGGCCACTCACATTCGATCATGTGACGTAACACGTGTTATTGTATCGTACATGAATAGTTGTGACTGTTCTTGAGACTGTCAAACTTCCTAAACTTTACCCGAATTTATAGACCGATAGGAGCTCCGTGCGTGTTCGTGCCCGAGAGGGAGAGAGAAAGAGAGAGATATGGGAGATGTGAATATCTGAAAACAAATATTCTTTGGATCTGCTGTCTGAAGTGTTGGATGCAAGTAGGGATGTCTGTGCATGGGACTGGTTGCTAGTGAGCCTACCAAGAATTTGTTTTTGCTCAAGAATTTCATATGTGCATTGTGTCGCAGGTATTTTTGTAGTGAGTATCATTGCTGATTTATACCGGAAAACAGAGATCTAGCAATCTGGTGGTCCTCAATACCATTAAAACGTTGTCTTGTTTTCTTTTGCACACTCAAGAAACAGCTCTACCTCATCTTCCTCTCAGTTTTACACTTTCAACTGACCCTGTTTTCACTGTGTGAGAAAGACAGAAACGTTATTTGCCCATTTACTGATGATGTCGCCAATTAAACTTCCTCTTAATCATCAATCATGACACAGATTCTAAAATAGTAAAAAGGAAAAGAAGGGAGGAGGTAAAAAAGCTAGCAAATCTGAAATTTGTAACATGTTGCAAAAACCGTACATAATATGTACTGTCTGAAATTTCATCTCATGTAGATAGTTACAAAGGAATCTTTTGCGTGCATGGTGTGTTTTTCCAAGGTGAATTCGCATAGCCTTTCATGAAAAAGATACGCCTCTTGTCCTCATGCTACTAGTTGCTGAGACAAAGATCCTTCATTTTCTTGCCTTCCTTCCAATCATGCAAGAAAAGCTCTTAAAAAATTGGGAAAATTACATTTTTATACAAACCACCCCTACATTTGAATCAGTACACATACACCCGCCAAAAACGTCAGCATCATTTATACAAACCACCCATGCTTTCTAAAAAACTACACATTACTCCAAAAAACGTCAACATCATTACCCAAACAACCCCCTACTTTCTTGCAATCATGAGTGATTTCTACGGAGATGGTTTGTGTAAAGAGACCACAAATCTGGGGTGTAAACATAATTATCCCTAAAAAATATGGATTCTAGCATTATATTCAGCATAATATCTACTATGAAAGATGTGGCTAAACTCAATAAGGCCCTGGTGCGCAAGAAGATATGGCTAAAACTCAAAATACACCCCGGTGGGCCTGTTATTGAGTTCTTCTTGCACTTAAGCCAATGATTGCAGATTTCTTCAAACTAAAGAGCTGCCACTTGAAAGGAGGTGGGCTGCAGAGGGTCCTCAAGGAAGCAAAAGCAAAGCAAAAATATGCTTTATGGGTCTCCAGATAGCAATGGTACACTGAATCAACAATGTTTATTGCCTCTTTTGAGAGATCAATTATCTATAAGTTCATGATTCCATCTATTAGTTTTCCTTCCTGGTATTTCGTAAGCAACAACCCCACCTACCAACTGGTTGCAAGCATAAGATCCCACACGTTACATCTCTCCTTGAAGAAAACCGATTGAGCGGGAACAGCAGCATATGCTTTGACTGAATGAGAATTTATGCTTTTGTTTCTAACTTTTGTGCAGTGACAGAAAGTTGCTACTAAGAATTATAACTTTGTGTAAGCCTTCTTGCAGTTCCTTCCTGAAGCATGTTTCTTCCGCACCAAAAATACATATGTCTATTGGTGCAATTACAACTGATTCAGCCTGTAATCAGTCTGTATTATTCATAAAGGCAGCTGGCTTCACCATATCCCAGATCTCTTCACATAAACCTTCATAACAGATCCTACTTTGCTCCCTCAATCACAGTCCTCTTCTTCTTAATTTGGACAATTACTCAACTTCAGATAACAAGAAGAATATGCTGAAACCAATAGGGATGCAGAGCAACTAAGATTATAGTCCAATGATGCATGTATGCTTGGAAGTTCTTCACTTTAGGTGAGCCAATGAGCCTAGCAATTTGTGAATTGTGGATTGTGCTGTAGAAACACAAGCAGGACACTTCTTGAGTAGCAAACTTCCTTTAAGATGTGAAGAAAGTGATCTTCGGTTAGTCAACTGACTCCACTGCTAATGAAGACAAACCACTTCAGAGAAAGGAGACATTGCATACTTTTCATTTTGATTGTGATCACTTAGTGTCACATTGCATCCCAATCTCCAAGCTAAGGCAAAAATGCTCCCCTTTCATGAAGTGTTGGCTCTAGGTTGAACAAAATACAAAGACCCCAGACCCCAATCCATTGAAGTTAATTGCCAATATGGTAGTCTTGACCATGTTACATGCTCCTTTCACTTGGTCCTGCTGACAAAAAAGCTCAGACCAAAGTTGAAGGACAGATCTGCAAATTCTGCAAGGGAAATTATCTCATTCACTTCCACCATCGACAGCAAAAACAAACATCTTGCTAGCCCACTCCTTCATACACTACAACTGTATCATATGTTTCCATGGAGAACGAGCTTTCTGCGAAACATCTGCAAGCATTTGTCAGTTTTTCATCAGAACATGGCCATAAGAAGCACAGTTAATAGCATTATTCATAAGTTATTCCACAGCCTTTAATTGCAATCAGCTGGATGGGTTATGGACGGGAGTAGTGGGATTAACTAAAGATTAGGGAGTAAATATCATGAGCTGACTGGAAGGGCTTAGTCTGTAGGGCCATGGTGCTATGGACTGGAAGCAGAGTGCACCTTGAGGGCATTATCTATTGAAGTGCTCATGATGAGTACTAGGATAGTGCCAGACTATTCTTGTTATGCCAACTTAAAAAGACACAAGGGCTTTTCCAGGATAAATTGTAAGATCAAACTACATATATCTCACTCGTTATGAAGCTGTATTTAGCAACTCATACATAAAGCTTCCATCTTTTAAGTGGTGATTTGGGTCAACTACTTTGCACCAAAGTGGAACAACAGCTCTAAGTATTGATCCTTAAGCCTGCAACTCAGGTCATGCTTGTGAGCCTGTATGTGGCTATGCATTGAAAAAGCAATGACAATAAAAGACATTCAAGATAATGTACCTAAGTTCATGCCAAAAGATTTCTGTCCAGTCATGAAGAAAAGGCCGCAGGGGTGCAAGAAATTCATCCTCAGGAACTACTTGATCTTCAAAGTTTCCATGCTTCTTCTCATATCTTGAGATGAAAAGCGAGGTGGCAACATGTACAATGATGGTAGGATCAGGATCTGCCAGAACAGCCTGCAGCTCCCTCTGTATCCATGGTTCTATCCTCCTCAATATCATTTCTTTTGCGCCATTATTTCCAACAACTTGCTGCAATTAAAAATGAGGGATTTATTTCATACTAAGTAAAACATACGCATAAGTAAATTGTGACTCTATGACACATTTTATAAACATAGAATTGCAGTGTATTTAATTTCATATGTAACTGCTGCACATATTGAAGAAACTAGGATAGCAGTTTTGCCCAATGAGGTACTTCCTTTGCATGACCCAGAATGCAGGTAAAGAGTAACAGTTCAAATTTTCACATATGATTCAGGGATTTTGTTCCAAAATCATCAACATTCAGCTTGAATCTCGGAATTCCAAAAAGTAACTAGAATACAACTTGCATGGTTAAACTGACATCAACAGTTCGCACACCTACCTGCAAAGAACCATTCTTGTGAGGGAGAGGAACTGCCTGCAATCTCTGCTCATAAATGCTGAAAAGAGTTCAAATAACCCAACCATTGGCACCAGTTGTTAACTTCAGCAAATATAAATAATATGAATCAGAAACATCACCAGATAGTTTAAAACTTCATGCAAACCACAGAGGCATTACAATACCTAACACGCCATTGTCTAATTCTCTCAGCTATAACATCAGGACTTTCATGACTTGATCGTCCAAATGACCGTTGTCTTGGCAACTCTTTTGCTTGAGATTGTACTCCTGGCACTTCCCTGGATCTTTGAATTATCCTGGAAGCAGGAAATTGGAATGACATTAAGAAAGTTGGCAGAACCACTCGGACATCCCTAGTTAAACAGATGCAAATAGAAAGAAAGCGCAAAAAGTTATATTTCAAAATGAAGTCTCAGTAGTTGAAATATATTCAAATATAGTTTTTTCTTCTGTGATTTTCTCTCTGAGTGCCAATTGGAACATAAAAGTTAATAATAAGAGAAATTTCTCATTCGTACACAGTTAGTGTCTTTCATATAGCCAAACTATATGAAACTGTATCCAATTCATGATTTCTTCCAAGCATTTCCTTTTAAGTTAGCAGGAACACACTTTCACTTCTTACATTAAATTCTCAAATTAATCCTCACAACGATTAAACAAACTTTCCCCTTTTTACTACACTATATTATGGCTAGCCATAATTGCGATACAAATCTTTAGTCCTTTCGGTATTTATCCAGTTAAAAAAAAAAAAATAGATTTATGAAATAAGCTCATCAAAATCCATTTAAACACCCCTTCAAAAAGAAAAAATCCATTTAAACACATCGAGGAAAAGGTTTAAGAATTGTGCTATATTCAATTAAATTTCAAATGAACTGATTCTTAAAAGAATAATCTTTCTTTAATTCTTCACCGAAGCAGACCGCTTCAAACCAGAATAACCAAATAATGAGACAGACAATAATTACGAAGCTTTATAATCCATTTTCAAAAACCTTCTTTGTTCGAAAAACTGAGCTCTCCGCCTCCGCAGTAACGCGTCGTTCGGGGCAAGTGAACTGACCGTTTTCCACCTGCCAAAAGGCACCAATTTCTCTTCGCGGAAATCCCTATTAATTTTGCAGAACCACGAGCCGAAATCCGCGTTGCAGAGAGGGCACTTCCGCTTGAAATCGCTCCACCTGCGAATGCATCCGATGCAGTAGGCGTGCATGCAGGGATTGATTACAGCCGCCGATCGGACTTCGATTCGGCTCAAGCAAATTGGGCACCGTTTCCCGATCACTGATTCAGCTATTCGGTTCATTGTCACAGAGAGAGAGAGAGAGAGAGAGAGAGAGCAGGCGGTGGCTATCTGAACGGGTCAGATCTGACTTGCAACTGAGCATATCTCAGCCGCTCAATTAGAATAGAAACTTTGAATAATTAACAACTTACCCCCCGAATTTTTCTCCTAATTAGTATGTTGCCTCATGCGGTTGAGTGCAGAGTTATTTTCATTTCAGTCCCTGTGTTTTTAATGAATTTTCAAAATCATCCAAGTTTTTTTGTTATTTTTCAAGTTCGTTCTTCTGGTGAATTCCAGCCAATTTTCCCTCCAAATGAAGGTTATTTTTGTACTTTCCTTATATTTATCAAAAAATAAAAAATAAATTTTTGTGGGTTGTATATAGTATGGTATAGTATATGTTATGGCATTATCTTATATATTTTTTAGATTACTAGGCAAAATTGAATATACATTAGAAAAAAAAATGATTGCCTACGGTTTTAATGGCTATAAACTAAAGTCGTGGTAAATAACAACTATTAACCACGGTTAAACAAAATCGATGCAAAAACTTAATTTATCAGCCATAAAAACTATAAAAGTCGTGATAAATGTATTAGCCACACCCGCAAAAAACGTCAGTCAACAATCATTGTGTGGTTGTGGTCGTTGACTATTTATTACAGTTATTTATTTTAATCGTGATAAATATCATGATTAAATGTTATATTTCTTCTAATGACATTGTCATATTATATATATAACATATCTCATGTATTATTTTTTCTTTGCTACGTTGATGTTGTTGTTGTTGGTTGAACTAGAAGAGGGCATGATCAATATATAAACAGTAGTGATATATGGTTGATGACTGGTTTTTATGTGAAATAGGTGAAAAAATTGGGTGGCTTGCTATTAAATACTTGCAAATCTCTTACCGTTTTTTCTTGTTGTTGTCAAATTTGATTTGTGTACTTCATTTCTAATTTCACTATATATTTACAGTATAAGGAAGTATGTTTGGCAAAAGGTCAAATTCCAACTGTTAATAGAGACATTCAAACAATCAAATTTCAACGGTTATAATTTTCAAAAAAAAAAATGAAAAAATAGAACCTTAGATAAGAAATTGAGATGAAAGAAGAGGAATGACAAAATTAAATAAATATGAGATTAGCATAAAGATGGGAGGAAAAATGGTATTATCTTTTTATATAGGAGTACTATTTTCAATATATTAACAAGCGTATTATGAGTCTTTTAATCCTTTCATGAATTATATATAGTATGAACCAAAAAGAAACAACAATTACATAAAAATGAAAATAAGTATATAGAAAATTTTCATTTACAAATTTCTCATCCCAAATTTTTAAGCTAAAAGGCATTTAACCCTCATGTGTGTTTGTTGAAGTGGGTAAAAATCCCCCTGTATTTTGAAAATGGAATAAAAGAAACGCTATATATTTTATAAAACTCAGCAAAAATCACCTAATATGTTAAGAATTAACAGAATATGCATTAAACGTGCGACTTCTGTGTTTTGAGGTGTTTCTTAGCTGCTTTTGACCTCAATTTTGGGTGTGTTGGACTAAAATACCCTTATGGTGTCTATATATTTGACTTGGGCATCTTTGACTTGTTTGAGTGATTTTTTTGTATATTCATCTACCTAAAAAATTAAATAGTTTTTTAAAATATATTTACTTAAGAATACGAAAAAGTGTATAAATTTTTAAAGTTTTATAATTTAGATTGAACTATTAAATTAAAAACACAGTACAAAAATTAATATAGTAAATTCATTTTCAAACTTAAATATCTTAACGAATATAAATGTTAATTAATTATAAAAAATATATAGTGTTAACTAATTTAAATTATTATTTAATTAAATTTATTTAAATAAATTATCTTTATTTAATATTATTAATTTAAATTTAAAAATGATAAAATGAATTATAATTTATCTACATTTTTGGCCATTTTTAAATTTAAAATATAGAAACTAAAAAAATAAAAATAAAAAATAAAAATTGGGCGATGGCAATCTGGGCGACCGTGAGTCGCCTAAATTTGGCCCCTTCTGTGTGGGGGTGGGAAGGGGGAGGTTAATTTTATTTAGTTTATTTTTTTTAAATAATAATTTTATTTTTATAATATATATTTAAAATTAGTTAAATATGAACACTTGATATTTTGTATAAATTTAAGATACAACGATTAAGATGAATTGATTAGATCTGATGGCCCTCGCATAATCAGTAAAGATCTAACTGTCATTAAAATAAAGAATAATATATAATAAATAAAAGCATAACGATCATTTTATCAAAAAGTTAATACCGTTAGTTATATTTAATAGAGAGGGGTGATTGAGCCACATTTGAGAAAACATAGTGTGTTTTTTAGCTTATTTTTAAAATATAAAGGAGTTTTTTAGTTGAGTTCTCAAAACATATGAGGTTTTATGCGTTCGAGCCAAGATTTTACCATTTATTGATTTTCTTTATAGCCTTTTTTTTTTTTCTTCATTTGGGCCCTTTTTACTTTGTGATATGAGTTATTTGGATGATAGAATAGAAAAAAATATTGTATTAATTATATTATGTATATTTGGGCTATTTTATTGAATAATTAAACCAAAATAATAATTATTATCGGGCTGTTGAATTAAAAAAGAATCTCTATAATACAAAACAAACACATTATTTCGGTATATAGCTGTTTATTCAATCTAACAATTGAGAGTAAACGAGGCCTTAACGTATTTATAAGAATTATTTTTTGAATTTATAAGAGCCAAACATTCGAATCACACTTGATTGGTTGACTTGTGTAGTTTCTTGCGCAGCATTTTCCTTTAGTTTTAGCGTCAGAAATCATATTTCCAAAAGATTTGGGGCAAATAATGAATTTTCTAAAAATGTCGGGGGTCCTTCACGCAAATAAACCCATCTCCGAACCGCGATTTCAAAAAGAAGAGCGCTTCACTTCACCACTATCAAAACTTCACACACACTGCACACAGCACTCCAACTGCTCGATGGATGTCCCGAAAGACCAATTCTCCACTCTTCTCGATCACGGCCTATACTCTTCTGCTCAAATCCTGGTGCAGTTCTCGTTAATTGTTGAATTAGCCCCTGTCTTGAGCTAATAGTCTCGCTAATTAGACTGTTCTCTTAGTTTTTTCCTTATGTATTAGCTCTTGTTGGGAAGATAATATGAATTGTTTGTTAAATTAGGGCTGCTTTGCTGTTTCATCAACCTCGATAAATCCTGAGACTAGTCCTCATCTTAAAGCAGAAAGCTTGGTTCGTATTCTTTACCATTTCTGTTCTTTTTTTCCCGTTTGATCCTTTTGAACTTCCACTGAATTTGTTTTGGTAATGATTATCTGGTGACAGGTGCTATTTGGTGATTCACTACTTCGAGAGAAAGAGTATCGAAGAGCAATTGTAAGATTGTAGACACTTACATCGGGCATGCCGTTATGCTGTGCGTGATAGAAGCGAATTTTTGATGTTGATGCTCTAAATCCTGATATTCGGGTTTTCTAATCCATTATATAGTCCACATTCTGGAGACTTAATGCAATTTAAGATGACATGCCCTTGTCAACCGTAATGGATAAGCTTAATGGTGTGTTTGGATCACATAGCAATGTGTCCCTGAATGGAAATTGATACAAATTTACAAATCTGAAGATGTATCCTCATTTGGAACCATAAAATTGGGGTCGTGAACTTGTTGTATCGTTTATTCAACACTGCAAATTAAATGCCTGTCCTAGTCACTTGTGCAATCATGCATGATACTGAAACCTTGGGCATGAAATTGAGTTTGCACTTTTTGCGCCCTTGTTTATTAAATTGTTGGATTTCATGATAGAGATGGGGATGCTGATTAGGTTATATTATGTTTATCGTTATTTTTCCCTCTTTAAGTTTGTCTCATTTTTGACAGCAAATGTATAAGCAAGCATTGCAATACCACAAAATACTACCAAAACAAAGTGCAGCAACACCCCCTACAACTAGGAGCTCGTTGTCAGCATCGAATAGGTCGTCTTCTCCAAATTCTTTTAACACTTCAGCAATAAATGAAAATGAGGTAACACGGCTCATACTTTACATTTTTGGATGTTTCAACTGCTAAATTTAGATGGCTATTTGTTTTCTTTGTAAATGCAATACAGGTGAAATTCAAGATTGCAACGTGCCACAGCTCTATTGGTGAGAACAGAGCTGCTCTTGCTGAGGTTTGTACTTGTAGCTATTCTTTTGTTTATTACAAGTTAGGTTTTGTTGACTCTGTTAATATTTAGTCTTCTGATAATCTATTTTTCCTTGTATTGATATTGTATTATATAATTGTCATGGGCTGCAGTCTCTGCTATGGTATTTTTGAATATGATGCAACTCTAGGCAAAAAGATGAATTATCTGTACTGACAAAAGCTTTTACATCATGTTATTTGTGTTTGGACAGATGGAGGGAATCCCAAGCAAATCTAGGAATCTAGAGATGAATCTTATGATGGCAAAGCTTTACCGCAATTCTAGGCATACGCGAGCTGCAATTGGATGTTATAAGGAATGCTTAAGGTCTGCCACCTCTGTGTTCAGTGACAATTTTCAATAATCTGCAGGCAGTTATACATGGTTCTGCTTATTTGACATATGAAGAAATAAAAAATAGTGATAAAGTGGAAGAATTCTAAAACAGTGTTTTGCTAGTAACTTGCTTTGTCTCACTGCTTAAAGAATTGTTTCTTGCAGAGACGAGCCAATTCTACTCAAACCAACAAATTTCTTAAGAAACCATTATAATTTTCATTTGTCCTTTGCAAATTGATGCTTCTGATGCTTTCTATAGATTTTTCTTGGTTCATGTAATTTTAGACTTTATGGATATTTGCAATGTTTATGATTTTATCCTGTTTATATCTCTCACTGAGCTTGTCTGTTTTCTGCCTTCATAATATTATTGGAGCATTGTCTGACAAATACCATACAGGAATTCGCCCTACATAATTGAGGCTATTATAGCTTTGGCTGAATTGGGTGTTTCTGCTAAGGACATTTTGTCATTGTTTCCTCAGGTATGCTTGATAAACTTTGATTTTGTATATGTCTGGTTATGTTTTCTTACTGTTTCTATTTTCAAAGACTGGACAGCTTCCAGTTTAAGTAGGAATCTGGTGCTTACCAAAACTTCATGCTGTGATGTCTGCAACACTTTGTCCAGCTTCAAGTAAATATTTTCTTCAGTTTATTGTCATAAGATGGCCAGCTCAGGAGAGGGCTTAAGTTATATTTCTGTGCTGTGATGATCGTCTCATGGTTTCCTTGTCTAGAGTGTACTTTAAACTTTTTGTCTTTCCTTTGTTATACCTTTAAAGGAGAATAAGTATAGTATTGCCCAAAATGGTTGGGTACAGCCAATCTATTACCTTTATAGGTAGTTTCCCTGTTAAGGTGCTTTGCTCATTAAGCATAACCCTAATGCATTTAATTACTCTCAGATCCATTTACTTACCTTAAAGCTGGAATTATCTGAATTTTCAGAAAGATATTCTTTTAGGCAATATCAACTAGTAGTTCTTTGAACTGTTCGACCATCTTCTTGTTTTATTTAAAAATTTGTATTGAGTTCCTTATGTAAGTGGCTATATTATGTAAAAACGCAATGTGGTTTCCTTATAAGTTCTTCTTGATAACATATTTCCAAGAGTTCAAAGTCCACTGATTGCTTCTTGGTACTTCTACGTTGCTCTTTGTTTAATACCAAATTCTAAGTTTACTCTCGAATGTTATTTGTTGATCATCTCAGACTCCAAACAGAAGTGGAAGACCTCCCTTTGATCATTTTGATTCAAGTCGCTGGTTGCAGGTAATAAGTTATTTTCACAGCCCAACATTAGTTTTAAAACTTTGGATGTACATTTGTTATGTCTTAGTCTGTTTTATTATCAAGATCTGCTTGGCACATTAAACAGAAATACAATTCAGATTATTGTTTGCTTTCAATCTATCTAGATACCATTTGTTGCTAAGAGCAGCTTGTCCTCAGATTTGGTTCTGAAACATTTTCTTTCAAACATGGTTGTTGTTTTGCATTTTATTGATTATTTCATAATGGATTTCTCTTGGCACTGTAATAATCATGTCATCTTTTCTTGCAACGCAGCGTTATGTTGAAGCTCAATGTTGCATTGCTTCAAATGATTACAAAGGTCAGGCTACGGCTACAGATTTCTTTCCCATGAACTTCCTTTCCTATCTGTGAAATTTATGGTTGAATATCTCGTCTTCTATTTGCATAAGGCTGGGTCTGATGTCATGCGAAATTATAGAGAATCAAGCATTTCTTTTGCTTTATGTCTTCCTTTTTTAATTTGATTTTTCTTTTGGCAGGTGGTCTGGAACTATTCTCCGAACTTCTACAACGATTTCCTAACAACATCCATATATTACTTGAAATGGCTAAGGTTTGTAAAACTGCATAAGGATGATAACTAGCATTTTAAGTGCATGATTCCATGCTTGTAAGTTCCTCATGTTCACTATGTACAGACCTGTATTTAGTTCATTGGGGAATGATTCTTCAGATTGTCTTTCTAGCATTGTCTGATACGTAGCTGATTTATTAGAACCTTGTAAATTAGATGTTGTCCGATAACTGAGTCATAGGTGAAGGTTCTCTCACCACCTAACAAAATAAAGTAAAGAAAGTATGCTGGTGAGCTCATTTACAGATGCTAGTCAATAGATAATTATTGAGTTTAAGCAAGGCTAGGTAATCTGTCTATCAATTGACTAAAGTAATAGTTAAGGAAAACAGTTTTCAATCTAGATAATCACGGAGAATTCTTGCTAATGTGGGATCTTATTTATTGAACAAAACTTGTGTGGAAAAGAGTTTTCAATCTGGATAATCATGGAGAATTCTTTCTAAAGTGGGATATTTATTGAACGAAGCTTGTGAAATATACTGAATTATGGCTCTTAATCCTTTTAAGGACAGTTTTTGTTTCAGCTTCAACTGCTTTTACTATTTTCTAAGTATGGCAGTCATATAGCATGCATTTTTCTCCGTAATCTTATGTTAATTGCTTTCCTGAAGGTAAAAGCTATCATTGGAAAAAATGATGAAGCCATCCTAGATTTTGAAAAGGTAAGCATTGATTTGTATTCATGACATAAATTCTCATTGACGTAAACAGTAAATTTAGGAAATAATTTCTACAGGTTCGGTCCATTGATCCATATGTGGTTACATATATGGATGAGTATGCAATGCTTCTTAAGCTCAAGTCTGATCATTCCAAGTTAAATAAGTTAGTTCATGATCTGTTGAACATTGATCCTACAAAGCCTGAAGTTTTTGTGGCCTTATCTGTTCTGTGGGAAAAGAAAGATGAGCGAGGAGCTTTATCTTATGCTGAGAAGGTTAGAATTCTTGTCTTTTAGTTGACTAGATTGCTGATGCAAATGCTTCATAATCACTATTCAGTAACTATTAACAGAGCATACGCATTGATGAGAGGCATGTAGCTGGTTACATAATGAAGGTATGGTATTTGTTCTGGATTAAACTGAGATGCCTTCTCTTTCTTTCTGACTCAACTTTTCATATGAGAAATTTAAGGATTTTTTTATGCTGGTACATTGTTTGATTTCCAATGTTCTAGTTGTTGGATTTTTATACCTTGCATTTCTCATGATATCTAGGGGAATCTTTTCTTGTCGATGAATCGGCCAGAAGCAGCAGTTATTGCCTATAGGGGAGCTCAAGAACTGAGGCCTGATCTTCGTTCATATCAAGGCATGATAAGAAACACTCTTACAGACATGATACATACACATATTTTGGCTTAATTAATAGATATCAAGTGTAATATTTGATGCATTTACATGCAACTAGAGTAAAGGTCATAGCATGAATGAAAATTTCAACTATATTGCAGGTCTAGTTCGTTCTTATTTGGCCCTCTCAAAGATAAAAGAAGCTTTGTATGCCGCAAGGGAGGCAATGAAGGCGATGCCCCAATCTGCGAAGGCGCTAAAATTAGTTGGGGATGTACATGCTAGCAGCACCAGTGGCAGAGAAAAGGTATATATGGTTGTTGGGTTCTAAATAATTTTTTTTAACATTCCCATGGAAGCTCAGTAAGTAACTTGCTAGGTCAAGTAACTCACCAAGAAAATGTCTAGGAGGAAAGAGATCTGTAGTAAAGCAGATATTTATTGTATATTGGTCTGAATTTGTTTTGTTATTTGGAATGTAACTTTAAACGAATTTAGTCTTGAATTTCCTTTGAAACGTTTGGGTGGACTTCCATCTAAGGAACACATCATAGAGTGCCCCCTTCACTTCTTAATTCACATATGCATATTGAAAAGTGGTATCCTTATTGAATTTAGTGACTAATCGGGCATCTTACTACAGGCGAAGAAGTTTTATGAATCAGCCCTCAGGCTGGAACCTGGATTCCTAGGAGCTGCATTGGCTTTGGCTGAGCTCCATGTTATGGAAGGCCGGAATGGAGATGCAGTCTCCCTCCTGGAGCGATATTTGAAAGATTGGGCAGATGACTCCTTGCATGTTAAGCTTGCTCAAGTGTTTGCGGCTACAAACATGCTGCAAGATGCCCTTTCACATTATCAGGCAGCACTGAGGTAAATCCCTCAGCTTTTACCTTTTCTCTTGGTCCTTCTCTTCTCTATCTCTGTTTTTCTTGTAGTTTCACCTGCAGTGATCATGACAGTCTTGATGCCAACAGTATGTGGCACAATATTTTGCTACCTGAAACTTGAAAATAAAGTAAAAAGTGGAAAATAGGTCTGCCAGCATGCTGACTATTTATACTTCATATCTGCATTTTCAGGATAAACCCCCAAAACGAATCTGCAAAAAAAGGACTAGAGCGGTTAGAGAAACAAATGAAGGTTTGTATTGTCTGTGGCATTATAGTTTCTGCTCGTCGAGGAAAGTCTGTATTATGTCTCTAGTTGCATATTGCACATAGTTGTTTGACAAGTCCGTCCTTACCTAATCCTGCTTTTCAGGGAGTTGATCCTGATGCCCCCGAAGAAGACGAGGATAATGATGTTGATGATGGAGATGGAGATCAGGAAGAGGCTGAACTATTATGATCAACAGGTCAATGAATTGATAAATTTGTTTGATTTGTTGTGTCCTGACCATGAAAGTGGTGGTGCACAAAACTACTTGACGGGGCTTGCATATTTACTTGTTTCTATCAGACCAGGAAAATGTGTAATATTATTGTTAAATGTAATAGCATTGTTCATGG
This sequence comes from Sesamum alatum, assembly GCA_034509735.1. Lineage (NCBI taxonomy): Eukaryota > Viridiplantae > Streptophyta > Magnoliopsida > Lamiales > Pedaliaceae > Sesamum > Sesamum alatum. The sequence continues at coordinate 37,093,651 of JACGWO010000006.1, forward strand.
CAGTTCCTCCCCCTTTTCTATTGGCATCAAAATTAAAATTTTAAGCTTTACTGCAGAAAAGGTAATGAATAATGATACTGAAAAGTTAGTTTAAACCATTAAGATTCTAACGTTGAGCAATTGAAGATTAAGGTATTTATAATAATGAAATTCCAGAAGATCCAAGATTGTACCTCTAATATACAACTTAAGTAAGGCGTGAACCAAATTACGAAGGAAAAGGAAAATTTTAATCCAATATAATATAGGGGTAATTACACTCCCGTCTCTTGAGGTGAGGTTTGGTGTTATTACACGTAAACTCTCTATGATTTGAAATTTATACCTAGTACCCCTGATTATAAAAGATGTCAAAATTCCCTAACAGAAGTAATCAATTTACCATTCGACCCATAGTATGTGGTTAAAAAGAACTAAAAAAAAAACATGAAAATGACTAAAAAGACAAAATTAAGGCTCTATACGTGTAGAAATGAACAGATGCTTTACACTAGAAAGACAAAATTGTATGGAATAATTTTTGCTATTATTAAAATATCAGTAGGGATGTAAATAGTATATTTATTTTATTATAGTGATATGTTTTTACGATTGAATTACCAGAATGTCTTCTAAATATTTAGTTAAACTACACAATATAGTGTATATATATATATATATAATTTTATAGTGTATAAATATGTTTAAAATAAAAAAAATAATGTGTATATATATTAAGAGCTAAATTTATTTTGACCGCTCTAATTTATTTATTTATTAAAAATTATTTAATATAATAATACTTTAATTTAATTATAAGAACAAACTCACATGCATAAGTGTGTGAAATGTATAAAAATAGTTTAATAAAAAAAATTGACAAGCAATAAGTCAACCAAGGGTAAAAATGAATTTTCATTGAATTTTTCTACTGATGTCAGCAAATTTTGTCAATTTTATTAATTGAAAGATCTATTTGTTGAATGAAAATAAAAATAAGAATACCAAGTGTAATTTCTCATACCACAGAGAGTGTATATATAATTACACCAACTTCAAAGAAGGAGAGTGTAATTATCCCTATAATATACTCCGAAGCCTCTGCGGATTGCTCATGTTCATGCTAAACACTGTTACGGAATATTAGCAATTCCAAGTAAAAAACTGTGTCAAAGGTAATAATTAGGAGCTGGCCCAAGATTATATACACCCTCCAAAATACAGACACTGGCTACATGTCGCAACCGCTACCATGTCCCTAAATAGGCAAGATTACAATCACAAATGACAGAAGATACAATACATACAGGCTAGCCGTGGCAAATTTCATACTTGTACATACTAAACATGGAAAGGTTTCCGAGGTGTTGGTGCTCGGGTCTCCAACGTCTGCAATCTTTGTTTAAGATGGAAAACTTCAACCTGCAAAGTCACGTGATGCAATTGCAAATGAAAACCGTAGTCAGAGAAGACAACTAAATTGAGATGGATGGATGATGCTACTGTTATGT